>NKZB01000175.1:0-1240766 GCA_002370615.1 Metschnikowia aberdeeniae
AAGATTGGTACAGTTGTACATTTGCCGACGGACACGTTTCCATTCATCAAGAGCAACAAGATGGTGCATCCTGCATAGTCATGGACGTGCTTGTTGGTCGAGACACTCAGGATAACGTGAACACTGCAAACGGTGTTGGGCCATCACCCTTTGAGAGATGATCACACGTCGGGAGATGATGACACTTGAGAGCTGATCAGACTTCGAATGTGCAGGAAAACACCCCCACTGGAAGTGCTCCGGCCAGAGATAGCCAGAGCTCTGCTAAAGTTGAGCAAAGCCCCCAAATCCAAGCTGCTACAACCATTTCTGGCGAAGTCTGTTACGTGTAACTGTGGGTGATGAAAATTATCATGAGGTTTTCAACACGTTAATGGACGCCAGGGTTTGGGTTACGGGGAACGTTGTACCGAGGAAGTTTATGTGAAGAGAGTGACAAATGGGATTCCAATCTGGAAGAGTCACAGTGATTGCAATCTATTGATGGCGAACTTACTTTGGTCCCGAAAAACCAGGAAGGAATTTATTCCGGACAGCATGATTCAGCAAAAACTTTTTAGTATCGAGAGTTTTTTATCTGTGACGCTGAACGATGGTATGAAGTGTCATCCAATGTACGTTTTATTTCTCAGATTCTGTAAACTAAAACACACGCGTAATACATAGTGTGAGCTATGGTTGCCTGTTCAATCTCTTACAATGAGTAACATCTCTAGCAGCGAGTAATCACAGACGTCTGAATTGGTTATATCCATCTACTGGTTTCTGGATATGGACTGCATGTAGTGCATGTAGTGCATGTAGTGCATTGGCCGTTAGCAAAGGCTCAAGTGGTCGGAATTTTCTGTTAATTGGTATTATTTCGATTGTTTGTAATTTTATTGAAGTGGTTTTGATATTTGACATGTATTTTTCTGGATCGACTGGCTGTGGTATTTGTATGAATATGCGAAATTGCAAGAAATGTGTGAGCCAAAAACTTAATGGCCTTTAAAAATCGAAAACAAGTCTTTTTTGAAAAGTACCGGAGTATAACGAAGCCGAGACGCTCTTGTTCAAGCAACTGAAAAAAGTCTGAAGAATAATCGGCATTTTACGGTCATGTTCGAAATACCAGGGCTGAGGCCTGTATACAGGGCCACGATGCGGCCATCCAACAAGTCTAAATCCGTTTTCAATTGAAATCAGCTTAATTGGCAGAGATTACTCCTAGCCCATCGGCTAGATATTTCGGAGCCAGAAACAGTTTGTGCTGGTCCAGATCTGTAGCCACTCAAGCTGTTGAGCAATCTTGCACAGTAGTCCTACTTATCTTTTACCACTTGTGTGTTTCACTTTCAGAGTTACAATTTGATTATTGTAGAAATTCAGTAGATAATTTGATCACAGATTTCAGTAAATTTCTCATTTGCTACAAAACTTCACTTTTTTAAATGTTACAGGAATTTTGACCGCTCAAACAAACGTATCGATTCACAGAGAAATAACCTGCTCTAATCGGTATTGTAAACTGACCCTTGTAATATGCCTTGTTAGGAAACGGACCCGCTCCGGCTCCTGAATCAACACACCTAAAGAAAGCTTTACGAATACACTACGTGGAGGTCCCGTGACCGCAGGTCACCTGCCTCGATATGGACTCTCGTATACGAGACCCAGCCTCCTGTCGTAAAGGAGATCTCGACGGATCTGCACTCGTTCTAGAACTGATACACGACTGCATGTGCATGCCTCGTGCAGGAGGCCACGTCAGAGATCTCACAACTATATAAAGGGATATGAACCCCTCCTAAAAGGATGAGTTCCTAGGAGTATCCCGATTAGCCAATAAAGTGCACATAATCCGAATGCCACTCCGTATCATAACAGGCTACCAAATGGCTCTTTGGCCGAGCGGTCTAAGGCGGCAGACTCAAGTTCTGTTATCGTAAGATGCGCGTGTTCGAATCACGCAGGAGTCATTATTTTTTGCGCCCACCACAGAAACTGCTAACTTCACGCCGCCGCCACCGCCGCCGCCTTCAAACATCCAGCTGCCACCGGCCTCCAGTGTACCCCGCCAGAGAGTGGGGGTTATATGCAGGCTCCCAAAACCGTCGCTGACCTTGCACACCCATCCAGAAACAGCCCGCTCAACACTTCCAGATACATGCAAGAAACTACCAGAAACGGCATCAGCTAGCTCCTGATTCCTTTGAATCAACTCCAGAACCGGAAACCAGTCTTTTCTTTTTCTGTGGATGTTCCTTTTTGGGTTATTGCTTGAAACGATTTCATGATTATAGTATAGGACCAGTAACAAATAGATTCTTGCTTCTGTGCAGTATAAAGATATCAGTAAGGGGAATCAAGCATTCCATGTGTGGCTGCAGTGTGCTTCGAATTAGCACTAATTGGGACAGTTACTGACCCAAAATGGATACTTGCCAGAATAAC
This sequence comes from Metschnikowia aberdeeniae, assembly GCA_002370615.1. Lineage (NCBI taxonomy): Eukaryota > Fungi > Ascomycota > Pichiomycetes > Serinales > Metschnikowiaceae > Metschnikowia > Metschnikowia aberdeeniae. The sequence goes on from NKZB01000175.1 coordinate 2,437, forward strand.
AAAGAATCAGGAGCAGTTTTCATTTCGATTTGGTCAAAATTAGATTTATTGATTAGTTTTTATTGATTAGTTTTTATTGATTTTTTTATTGATTTTTTTATTGATTTTTTTATTGATTTTTTTATTGATTTTTTTATTGATTTTTTTATTGATTTTTTTATTGATTTTTTCATTGATTAGTTTTTATCGATTAGTTTTTATTGAGTAGTTACGATTTCCAGTGCTGCAGTACTTAATATACAGGATATACCGCTACAGATATTCGAGGACTAAAGAATGAAAGTGAAACAGAAAGGAATAAATTATTTATATAATATTCTTTGAGATTGCCATTGAGTGTAATAAAATCAACAACGCAACAAAAATTAGCCATGCTCCGCCAAGCGAGATTTGGTGGGCAGCAGTATCAGAAGAAACGTTCGAGACCGTTCTTGTTATACTGGAAGTGAGGGACTTGTCAAGTTCTGAAGATTGGCCTGGAGCAATGGGAGCTGGAGCTGAAGAAAAGCCGATTCTTTAAATCAATGGTGCTCCATACAACTCCTCTGCAACAGAAATCTTTTCGAAACTCCGTTACCAGAATCAACTTTCAAGGATAATTCAGCTGAATAGATTGAAAAAAAGAAGGAAAAACAACAGCAAAGTGGGCAAATGGCGAATTTTCTGTGACGACGCTTGATATGCTAGAAATCCGTCTTGTAGGACTCAGGAAAATTGATTCCAAAATAAGGAGGCTTGGCATATGCGGGATCTAATAGCGAATTTTTTAAGGCCAGTTCCAGAAATTTTTTGCTAGGACTCCTTATTTCTGGCTTTTTGTCTACTCCACAACCTGCAAAAGAACACCTTATGTGCAGTCCGCGCATATCAATCACAGTTCATGTTTCACCTGGCATAGTTCAGGTCGTTTATTATCATTTTTCTTAATAGCTGTATTAAATCGTTTTATATACAATTTTCAAAGATTAAAGCAAAGACAAGAAGGGCAAAATAACCATGAGCACCGCCATGGTCGACTTGTGTCCTTTGCCTTCTGCAATAATCACAGATGGAGATGCAACTGCAGAGGATGCAGTACTGAAGCCTCTAGATGTTTGCAAAGTTCCTGTAACAGAACCAAAATTACCAATGGAGGTGTTTTCTGGGCCATTTACACGTTGCACTGGGGTAATAGTTTGGGATGGCTCAGATGGCTGGTTGGTTTGACCTGGAGTTTGAGTAACAGTTGCTGCAGAGACACCAGAGTTTGTGCCATTAGGTACGACCTGGGTGTGGGTTGCACTTGAAGCAGTGTTTTTGTTCTCTCCAGTGGTAGAAGCAGTGTTTTTGCTGTTAGAAGCAGTATTGTCCGTGGTTTCAAAAACAGTGGAAGTTTTTGTTTCTGGAGCACCAGGAGAGTTTGGAGTGGCCACACTGGTAGCGCTGGTCTCACAGGACAATGGACAGGTTGTGGTGTACACAGTAGTGACGCCATCAATCACAGAAGTAACAACGGTAGTTTCAGTAGTGAAAGCAGTCTTTTCGTCGGTGTTTGATTTGGAAGCTTCAGATCTGGTGGTGGAAGCCTCAGAAGAGGTGTCAGTACCCAGAACAGATGAGGAGTCAGTCGATCCCTGAGCTGAAGATGTGAGGGGTTTCAGTTGCAAGCTCAGAGATAGGGATTCAGTAGCTGGGACCAAAGTCGACTGCGAAGATGGAACATAAGAAGTATTCCATCCACTGCTATGGTATGGCATAGAAGTTTTCGAGGGGGCAACATATGAGGACATCGAAGATGGTGAAATCGAAGACTCAATTGAAGGAGCAACTGATGGCTCAGTGGAAGACGTTTGCACCACAGATGACTCATACGAGCCAGATGCAGAAGATGGGATCTCAACAACAACAGTGTTGTTCTCACCTGGTCCTCCAGTGACAGTGGTAGTGGTGGTACCTTCGCCAGTCCAGTATGCGGTAATAGTTTCAGTTGGAGTTGGAACATCAATGATAACGGTGTCTGTTCCATCACCAGTAACAGTAGTGGTAATAGTCTCAGATCCAGTGTAAGTGCTGGTGATTGTCACAACGGTCTTTGGAATCTCCACGATAACAGTGTTGTTTTCTCCTGGCCCTCCAGTAACTGTAGTAGTAGTAACTTCACCAGTCCAGTAAGTCGTGATAGTTTCAGTCGGAGTTGGAACATCCACAACAATAATATTCGTTCCGCCACTAGCGATCGTAGTGGTTGATGCCAGTGTGCCGTCATATGTCCTGGTGAAAGTTGTAGTCGATCTTGGAATCTCAACAACAACAGTGTTGTTTTCACCTGGTCCTCCAGTAACAGTAGTAGTAGTAGTAACTTCACCAGTCCAGTAAGTCGTGATAGTTTCAGTTGGAGTTGGAACATTGATCACCACCGTCTCGGTAAGGCCTGTTTCTGTGATAGTAGTTTCATAGGAACTTCCCCATGTCTCTGTGACAGTAGTGGTGGTGGGTGTCACTGCAGGGTTGCAAGAATCACCAAAGTCAAGCTGATAGACCAGGGTACCCATATTGAGACCAGAGTTTCCATCGGGATCAGTGTAAAGCAAATTGAAAGAACTTTGACCACTCCAATTGAACATGACAATCTTGATAGGATAGTAGTAGCCCTCTTGGAGATTGAACGTGGCGGTTGCGGTATTAACCCCTGCGACAGTACCAACAGTGTTTAGGGAAAGGGAGGAGTCCACACTGTCCAGTGGGTCCAGGCAGCATGCGTCTCCGGCACCGAACTGTAAAGACCCACCATCATCGACAACATGGTGAAGTTGTAGCTTATGGTTTTTGGTGCTAGGAAGTAACCTGTCAAGACAACTGTGTAGTTGGAGATGTCTGTGTCAATGCCATAGATAGTGCCACTTAAAAGTTCACGATCTGTTGCGTAGATGGAGAAATTGGGATCTGTAATTCCAGTAGCAGAGCCATTTTCGCTTGTAAGGTATCCGGAAGTGAAGAAGTCGGAGTCGAAACCAAACTCATCGAGCAAGGGATGTTTGTAAAGCTGAGCATTGAAGCCTGCGCCAAGGATACTTTGAGGAGTGCATCCCGCGTCGGTTGCAATCACCCTATCTAACAAGAAAAAGAAAACTGGTAGCCACGCTGAAATTTGAGGCCACATGTTTTGTCTCAGATACTATGTAAAGCTGTGAACAGAAAAAGATACTTTCCGAAGAGGGAAAAAACTCCTTTCATGTTTAAACTTCGTTCCTTTCTTAACTACTCGCATGATGGAGAAAAATTAGAAATGAGCCCAAATGCAATAACGCTTCACTTTATACAATGTGGCTTCGTGTGCGTAAGTTTGCGTACGCATTCTAAGACTTTGCTTTCTCCATGAATCGTGTCCCAATACGGGGGGCGGACTTTCTGCAACCACGCGAGTTTTGGTCCATCTACTTTGAGACCGTTCTTGCAAATGTGCTGCGTTGGCTGCATTTGAAGCTACCATGAGAGTTCATACAGCCCTACTGATTGATCGTCACCTCACCACACGCCCACCAAACTTGGCTCAAGCACAATAAGCACTGCATACTACCCAGTCATCTCACCAATATCTGCCAGCGAAGAAGTGGCTCTTGGCAGTGGGACGAGTAAGGTGTTTCCTGTACTTCCTGTTGCGCGACAATGTCAACTTGTTGGACGGAATCGGTTGGCTCAGTGTTCAGAGGAGCCTGGCTGGCACTAAATCTTTAGGTTCCACGGAAAAATCTACGCGAGTGGAAGCCTGGTGTTTTGCAGTAGGGCTCATCTGCTTTGCTTCAGGCTGACACTATAGGTGAGACCAGTCACGAGAGCCGCCACTAAAATCTGCACCATGCTGCATGCAAAGACTCGTACGACACCTTGCGGAGCGAGGAATTATATGCAGTACCGAATGCACCTCATTAGAGAGATGTGGTTCAGAGTCTACTAATTTGGCAAGTGTCCATTGACGCAATCAAAGACTTCTCAGGATGTTATGAAACACACGTCAGGAGCTACGGCATAGCAGCTAGAGTGCTATTACTGTATTAGGCAGTTGAACTAGTTATATGCAACCCTCTACGGCCTGCACATCCATAGTGGATACGAGTCAACCTGCACGGAGAATAACCGCAAGGGATCGACTGCAAATAAGAGAGGCGGCTTGATAGGCATGTGAGTGCATACAGATAGAGATGATTAGTAGAGGTGATTAGTAGAGATGATTAGTAGAGAAGATTAGTAGAGAAGATTAGTAGAGATGATTAGTAGAGAAGATTAGTAGAGATGATTAGTAGAGAAGATTAGTAGAGAAGATTAGTAGAGATAATTAGCGATGATTAGCAGAGATGATTAGTAGAGATGATTAGCGATGATTAGCAGAGATAATTAGCAGAGATGATGAGCAGAAGAGATAGCGAGTACCTAAAAATCAATGCAAACAAATACTCAATGATAAGAGATTCTCTGTAACAGGATCGTTGTAATAGTAGTGTCTGCAGCTTATCAAGCAGAAGACCGGAAACGCCGAAACGCCGAAATCACCCTGGATTTTCTGCACCGGGAGTGATTTATTATCCGATACCCGCCCATATTGCGCATGTCTGGTTCCTGCGTCATTGTGGCGGGCTAACAAAACCAGATAAGACCTGTGCATCCTGCACACAGACGGGGCGGGAAATGTCGCGCCGGCTCGGCTCGCAGCCGTGCGCATCGGTTCGGCCCAGCCTAATTCGGTCAAAACATCGCAATGCAGCTTGCTGTGACACTTTCGTGCATGCATCTATAAACAGACTGAGACGGATCCTTCGGCAGCATAGATGGACTTTCCTATTCGGGCACGCCAATTGAAGCACTCCAATCCTTGTGCCTTGACACGGCTTTGACCGTGCCGTTGGATGTTGTTTCATGTGTTTGATGTTGTTTCATGTGTTTGATGTTGTTTCATGTGTTTGCTGTTTTTTCATGTGTTTGCTGTTGTTTCATGTGTTTGCTGTTTTAGGCTTCGTCAGCGAGTCACGTGACGCGCACCTGTCTTGTTCCGCTTAGCGCACCCGCCCCGGCTCTGGTCGGCCAGTCGTCCCTGGGAGTGTGAAGCATTCGTCCTGCATACAACTATCCCGTGGAGTTAAACTTCGTCCACCCCGGCGGATATGCTCGGCTGAAATCGCGCGCCTGCATACAGCTCGCGCACCCATTGCCCAATCGGGACGTCAACAGGCAGAATTCAGAAAAGTCGGCCGAAAATGTCGCACCCGCATTAATAAAAGGCCGCCCCCCCCCCCTTGTTTTTTCGCCCACTCTTTTCCAGACCGCCTTTTTCCATGCTTCCACCAGGTGTTATTCTTGTCTTTGTGTTGATTTTCTTGGCCTTCTGTGCCGTCACCGCCATCCAGATCCAGAAGAGAATCAAGGCCAAGAAGTCCAACCAAAGATACTAAGCGTTGGGCTTTTTGATACCTCTGTTGGGTTGAGCTTCCACGCCAGAAAGGGGAATTTCGGCGTGGTTGCCTTCCTTGCAATGGCACATCATTATCTACCTTTTTCTACTAAGACGGGAATCTTTTTATAATTTAATAATACGGGAATCAGACTGAAGAGTAGACGCTGGGGTGCTATGACGTAGTGCTGGGAATTACTGAGTGTAGTAGTGGGTATGACTGAGCGAGGGAAGTACTGATGTATGCAGGGGCAGTACCGACGAATGCATGGGCAGTACTGGTGAGTGCATAGGGATTACTGATGAACGTATGGGCAGTACTGATGAATGCATGGCAGTACCGATGTACGCATGATTAATGTGCATATATGGGTTAAGTGATATGGTTAATCCTGCATATGCCAACATGGGTAATATACAGGAAACATGGCTCGGCTAAGCCCAGCAAATACCAGAGGGTAGGTCTGTGGGCATGTACTAGGGTCTGTGGCTTCTGGCACCTTTCGTCTTACTGCATTGAATTGGGATACTGCAAGGCAGCGAGTGCCTCATTTTGATTTTATACACAGGCCTATATCCAAATCCAGCCGCCCCCACGTGAAGTCGAAGACGATTTCATCGGAAGGAAATAGCTGCCGCCGAGCTTATCGGCCTTCCACCTTCTTCCCTTTTCGCTTCGTCTCAGTTTCGCCCAGCTCTCTCTTCCCCTCTCACACCTCGCAGTCTTCGCCCTCCTCCTTCTCATCGATAAAAAAGGCCAAAATCAACGAGAGCGTGGCGATTGCCGCCAAAATATTCCACGGCACCTGAGCCATCCCCCGGGCATCGAAATATGACGTCAATCCACCCCAAGTCATGGGTGCAATAAACCTCGCCAACGAATTTGCACTCATACACGTAGCATTGACAAACGCACGGTGCCGTGGCTTCGTGGCCCGGAAAACCAACACCGAGATCTGTGGAAACGCAATGGCATTTCCAAGCGTGGCAATCATAGTGTTCAAGTAGACGTAGCGCCGAGAAAACCACCCAGGAAACCGCAGATCGTATTCGGGCGTGGTGAAAATGATGTAGGGAAGCATGGTGTATGCAATTGGAAAAAGACACGACGCAAGACGAAATCCGTTAATGGTAGATGTATGGCGGTCGAGGAAAGGGAAGATCACAATCACCAGGAAACACCCAACTAGCCCCACCGTCGAAAGCATGGTGCCAATGTCCTGCACGTTCCACCCCATTCCACCTTTGATGTGCCAGGGAAACTGTAGGCTTTCCTTTTGGTACTTTCCTGCGAGAAACACCGTGATGAATTCTGTGTGGATGAGCGCATGGAAAGCAATGGACGTGTACATCAACATGGTGCCAATCACGGTGTTGGTGAAGATTTCTCTGTTGCGGATAGCCTGGAAGAAATTCTTGGTATCTTCTCTCTCCGACATGATTGTGGGCTGAAGAGAAAGGGCCGAGTAGCGCCGGAGCGCATTTCTGGACAGTTTTCGGGGAAGTACCCGTTCAAGAAAGGAGTCGGAGTCGGAGTCTTCCATGGCGCAGTCAGACCCCGATTCGGATTCGCTTCTCTGGCTGTCCCCTTCGTTTCCATGCGCTCTTTCTGTTTCTTGTTCCCCGTAGTACTGCACCACATCGCCTGCACCATAAGACTGCGGTCTCTCGTCGATCAAAGTGTCCCGGATCTGCCAAGGCCGCTTTGGGATCTCGTATCCCAACAACGCCCGGGCGCGGTCGCCCAAAATCAAGCCCACATCGCGTTTTCTTCGGGCCCGAAACTCCGTCTCCTCCAAAAACAAAAACGCCACCATTGCACTGCTAATCAAGCATAACGCCACAACCACATTGGACAAGGCGTACGGGAACCGGTTGATGAACCGCTCATGGAGCGAATGGAGACTGGTCAAGGAATAGTCCACGCCCATATCAGAACCTTCCTTCCGTGGCCGCGTCAAGTACGCCAGACCTCCAATCAATGGACCAACCACACATCCAACATTCCAAAAAAGCGGGAGAGCGGCAAAAGCCAACGATTGGTGTCTCCGTTCCTGCACAATCTCCCCCACCACCGTCTGCATGACCGCCACGTTTCCGTTGAGTGCACCGGCCATGGTTCGTGCTGCCAAAGCCATGTAGAAGTTCTGGGCAAACCCGAACACCAAAAGACAAATCGCAGAGCCCAAAAGCCCCGTTATGAGCACCGGCTTTCTGCCCACCCGATCGCTGAGCCGGCCCCAATGGATGCAGCAGAAAAACTGCGAGAGGGCAAACGACGCCGCAAGAATGCCGGTGTATTTGGAGATCTCACTGGGATCCTTGGTCACGTGAAAGTCCCGGATCATGAAGTAGATGTAGGGGAAAAGGGACGTGAAAGTGATTGGCTCCGAGAATCGTATCATGCACACCACCGACATCTGCCACACTGGGAATCCCCGCATCTGCTCTCCGAAGCCCATTGTGTCGTGGATTGATTTTTGTAATTTGTGGCTCCTGTATCTTGTGATTTCTGTAATTTGTTCTTGTGATTTGTGGGCCTTTGCGGGGATGTGTGGAGCTTGTAGGACTGTTCCGGATCAGTTTGGATCTTGTGTATCCGGATGTCTGGTTATTTTGTTGTTTCACCGCTTCTTTGCTCCTGCACTCAATACCAAGCTTAATCTCTGGCACCAGGAAAATAGCGTGCCTTTATATCGATTAGTGCGCTGGTTCAGAATGCGACCCGATTGGCGTGCACACGCGCGGGGATCGCGTCATCGAGGGTCCGGTGGTCTAAATCAGCGGTCCTGCACACAAACCCCATCAGTCATGGTGGTCCTGCATCGAGAACGACTGCAAAACGCCCAATGTCGCCAACAACGCCATGCTCCACCACGACATCCACGCCTTCTGGTGCCGGTCTCCGTAGGACATCAAGTACCCGAAGATTATTGGTCCCACACTGCGTGAAAGCGCCAACATGCTCATTGTGAGCGAGTTGACATAGGCTCGGTGTTTTTTAGCTGCTGCGCGGTGGTTAAGAACCATAACCTGCGGCATTCCTGTGGCCGATGCAAGAGACTTCAAAGAGGTCAACAAGTAGAGCAACGACGGAGTCAACCATGCCGGGAAACTGGCGTTGTACTTGTGAAGCGTGAAGATTGTGAGCGGCACACACAAGTAGACAATGGGGAAAAACACGAGCGAAAGGCGGAACCCATTCAAGGTCCCCAAGTTTCTGTCCAAGGCAGGAAAAATGAAGAGAATGATGAGAATTCCCATGAATCCCGTGGACGAAAAGAGCGTGCCGATGTAGGACGTATCCAAGCCAAAGCCGCCGGCAATTTTGAGCGGAAAGTGAAGGTTTTCCTTCTGGAACCGCGCCGCCAAGAACACCGGAAGAAACTCGTTGTAGGCAATGTTGTGCAAGGAGATGATGCAATTGGAAGCAATCACCGTGATCACCTGCGGTGTGAGAATTGGGGGTTCCGAAATCCCGGCGGATTCGGGAGATTCGGCCTGCGATATCACTGACGCCACTGAGCTCGTTCCAACCAGTGTTTCCTCCACCGAGGAACTATATTGGGACACTCGGGACGGATCGAGAAGCGGCGCCCACTCGGGGGTTTCTTCGAGTTCCGGATCCGGGCGCTTTTGCCACGGGCGCATGCGTTTTTCACCGCCAAACACAGCGTGAACCAAAGCATCTCCAAGCTCAAGCCCGACATCGCGCCTGTTTTTGAAGTCAGCGTTGGTCTCCTCCAAAAAGAGAAACCCAATCACCAAACTCGTGCATAAAAAGACCGAAACCACAATGTTCGAGAGCGCATAGGGGTGGGCGTCCCGAAAGCGCAGGTACGCGTCGGAAAAGCCGTCCACTGCAGCTCCGTACGGGCTTTCCTGATTGGGCCTCGTCAAAATCCGGGACCCGCCAATCAACGGCCCGAGAATCGACCCGCAGTTGAACAACAACGGCAAAGTGCTGAAGCCAACCGCCTGGTGGCGTCTTTCAACACAAATTTCGCCCACCACCGTTCTCAAAACGGCAATGTTGCCATTCAACGCGCCAGCTAAGCAACGCGATGCCAAGGCCAGGTAGTAGTTTGTGCTGAAACCAAACAAGACCAACGAGAACGCCGTGCCGCCGAGCCCAAAAAGAAGAATGGGTTTTCGCCCGATCCGGTTCAGTAGCTTGCCCCACTGGAGGGCAAACAAAAACTGGAAAAACCCAAACGACGACGCCAAATAGCCCGAGTATTTGGAGATGTCCTGCTCCGTGGGTGCGATCTGAAAGTCTCGGATCATGAAGTAAAGGTAGGGGAGAAGCGACGTGAAGGCGAGCGGCTCCGAAATCCGGATGAGCGAGATCACCACCATCTGCTTGACGGGAAAGTCCCGAAACTGCTCGCGGTAGGAGTTCATGCTGGAGAAGCTTGCAGTTGAGCCTTAGAGACCGCACCCTTGCGCTGTGTGCAGGTGTGACAGGGCTTTGACACCCAGCCGCCGGCACCGACTCCGACACTGCCGACTCGAAACTGCCGACTCGAAAGTGTTGCGTCCGACACTGCCGATTGGCCGATCCAGCCTCGGCTGGAAGAGGAAACCGCCGGGACCGAGTCGGCAATGGAAGATCAGTTCAAGCACTTATTCCCGTTTTGGGAAGGACCGCCCGATGGCCGCAGATGCATACATGGCCGGAAATATGGCCTGTATAATGCCCCGTGTCAAAACGGCTTTTTTTTTTTTTTTGTTGGAGTATATTGACTTCACTTAGGGATGTACGGGCTTCTGGTGCTGGAGAAGTGTGTTGGGCTGTCCGTGGAAGGGGGAGGAGCGGCTGGATGCATTCCAAGACAGGCACGTTGGGAGTGCATACAGGCGATTCATCCCGGAACGCCGAAGCAGCGAAATGCCATGTTGAAAGTTGAAAAGAGACAGGTGATGAGTTTTGGGGAGCCGATCGGCGATCGCGTTGCAATGGCTGCACGCGCACGGAGGGGCGGCTATTTTTAGCAGCGGATGGTGAAACCGAGCTGAAACGCCAGAAACCCGAAACCGAGCTGAAACAAAAACCTGAACTACCAGAAACCAGAAACCGAGCTGAAACACCAGAGACCAAACGAATCACCAAGCCTGAAACAGCGCGCCCGCTCGGCACGCGTTGGCAGCATCGAAGGAAGGACACTACCTGCAGTATCGGCGCTATGTGCAGTACGGCAATGTAGACCATGAAACGCTACAGCCGCGATGAAAACACTCAGCCACTTTGACCTCTACATTCGTTACGTGTTCAAACGCCAACTGCACCGGTCGTACGCAAGCAAGACAGCGTTAAAGAAAGTGAAACACCCCTGAAACACCCCTGAAACCCGTCCGCCTGCACACGTCCCCTCACCTCGTCAGCATACCCTTCAACATGTCGGCTAGGTCATACATCATAGCGTCCTTGTTAGCGGCATTTGGGCTCTACGTCTTACTTTCCCATCCCGCCCGCCAGTCGTTTTCTCGCCGCCACCTAGAGGACGTTATATTGGAGGCCCGAGCAAGCGAGTTCTCGTCATTTGCACCAGAAGCCAGTGGCGTTGCCGCCAGCACTACCAGCCCCTCAGGTGCAAGCTCCAGCCAAACCACGGGCTCTTTCGTGTTTTCCCCGCTGTCCAGCGACAATCTCTCGTCTCAAGCTGCCCTGAGTCTGAGCTTCAGCTCCCAAAGTCCGGTCTTCAGCAGCACCACATCAGCCTTTTTCACATCGCTGGATCCCAGCCGCTCTTTTTCCAGAGCTGCCACATCATCCCAACAACCCAGCAACACTGTTGAGTCCACGGAGACCGAAACCTCCGCATCTGCCACCGAATCTGCCACGGAATCTGCCACCGAAGCCAGATCCGAGTCCGAGACCCAGACCACGGCAGAGAGCTCACGTGAAACCTCTCAAGCGCCTCTGACCACCGAGAAGTCTTCTAGCGCCTCTGGTTCCGCCTCCAGGTCCTCCGGCGCCCAAACCACCCGTGTGTTTACATCCAAAGAGAGCGGGCGCACGGTTGTGGTGACCCAAACGTCTATGGTGACACCGAGCTCCACTCCGTCGTCCTCCACAAACAGAAAAACCGACAACTCGTCAGGTGGTTTGAGCAACACCAATAAGATAGTGGTTGGAGTGGTTGTGGGAGTCGGAGGTGCTATTCTCATTGGTCTCACGGCACTTGTGTTTCTTCTCAGACGCAGAAGCTCGCGGGGTCAGGAGAGCGGCTGGACGTTTTGGAGGAAGAATGAAAAAGGCGGCGAGGATAACTTTTTTAGCGGAGAGTTGGGTGTTCGTGATAGAAACATCAACCAAGGTTCGAACTTCTAGAGGCGTGCGTCAAAAGTACGTGCTCGGGATGTTGATGTGAGTGCGGGCGTGGTTTCTTCCATGCTCAAGAAGATGCAGCGAATGAAACATGCGTGGAGGCTTTTGAGCAGAGTCTCGTGATTACAAAACACACCCGTACATCTGCTGGAGTGTTCAAGACTTCTGTTCAACTGTGTGCCAGCAGCCAGTGACTTCCTGTCCCCAGACAGCCAATGACGTATTTTCCTGTACTTAGACTGCCAGTGTTACGTGTGCTTGTAGCCAAGGCCTGAGAGGCCATAACATAAAAGAGGCGATGCGGGCCTGCACATAAGCCGTTTAAGGCTGGCGTACGGGCCTGGCATCCGGCGCTTCTACACAGCAGTTGTGCCTGGTCACCACTGAACGATGACGTCCTGCATATGAAGCCGCTATGTGCCGTACACCAATCGAACGATCTCGCGGGGCCGAAGCTGGGGATGTACGGATGTTTTGCGCGCAGATGCCAGGCGGGAAATTGCAGCCAGCGACGGCAACTTGCCAGGCACACAAAAAAAGGTGGAAAAACGGGGCACGCCCCGCAACCGAATGACCACATTTTTTGAAATTACGCAAAAATCATCGAAATCGGTTTCTGAGAATAACCGAGGATTTAGGTGGACGGAACCACGAAACCGGCGCGGGGTTTTGTGCAGTACAGATGTCTTTGGAGGCACGGGTGCGCGGAGTCCCACCAGCGTGCGGTGAGAGCAGCAACGAAAAGAAAAAAGATATAAGACATTTCTCCTGAAGGTGTGCATACAACCGAGATCGCGCGGCCGTGCATGACATAGACAACTGCAAAAAACGAGCCGAAACGGGGCAAGAGGGGGGAAAAAATGGGAAAAAAAGATAAAAAACCGCTTAGTAGCGTTTCTCAGTCGCTTCACCCATAAACGCCGAGCACATTTTGGAAGCGAAAATCCCTTGTTGCAGAAATGCAAATTCGGTGTTTTTTTGAGGACATACAGACCTGCTTCGCTCGCGCGCATATTGCATGTTTCCTGCACACCCGCAAAAAGCCGCTCGTGCAGTGTTACTAAGACCTTGCATTCTTCAGAGTGCATGAGGATCAATCACCTCCATCTGTGCGTATTTTTTGAGCAACATTAAAGAGCATACACCGTTTCTTCCCTCAATATAGATCTGTGTTATTATCCGTGCACAAGGCCCAATTCGTTTCCAACAAAATACGTTAGATCGCTTTGAAATCTCGCCTTGAACCATTTGCTTCTATTCAGAGAATTTGAACTAGCCATAGTCTTCCCGGCTTTCAAACCGAGGCTGTAAGGGCCACCTTCCAGAGCTACAATTGACGAAGAAGGAGACGGAGAGAACGAAACTGAAAGGAAGAGGAACAGAAACAGGAGTTCCCACAGAAAACAGAAACAGTTCCCAGAACAGACAACCGAAACAGGAGTTCCACAGACAACCGAAACAACCCCTAGCGAACCACAAGGCGTCGCAGATCCCAGAACTACCACCAATCCCAATACCACCAAATGCTCGGAATCCGTGATCTATTAAATTGCCCGCCAGACAGGGAGCCTCTGCCCGAGAATTATGAGGCACTGGCCAGCGAGCTGGACAAAGCCTCGAGGTTCAACGGCGACCTGAATAGCGAGCTGAACGGCGACCTGAATAGCGAGCTGAGTGGAGACACACAGCTGCCTGCTGGAGGGCTGCATGACCGCAACTTGGAGCTGCAGAATTACACGACGCCCGAAAGCGAGCCGCTGAAACTCAACGCACACGTGGAAAGACCTCTCCAGATCAACACATCCGGCCGAAGGGTCACCAAACTACATCGGTCTCGGATCCACCCCCACGCGCTCCGAAACGTACGGCTTATCGACATCGCTTTGCGGCGCAAGAACGCCGTCAAACGCATATCCAATCTCGACACCTTCGGGCTGAAACTCCACCGCAAGTTTTTGGAGGCGGGCCTCCGTGTGCGGCTCGTCCTGTGTCCTTCCATGTACGAGATCTTCTGCCAGCTCACGCCGTCCATGTCTCGTGCCCTGAATCTCTACAGCGTTGAGTTCGATGCGCCACTGGCCATGTTGAAGGCCCACAATTTCTCTAGCTATCTTCGTGAAGAGCGACCGCTCCGCAAGGATTCTGCCAAAGGTCAGGTTGAAGTGCCCGTCAAGCAGGAAGATGCCGAGAACGACTTTTATGCTCAGACTGCGTCCCAGTTCCAGCGCTTTCTACCGACATTTCTCCGCTCCGGCAAAGTGGACACGCGGGTGATCCGCCTCATTGACAACAATTTGGTAGATTTGGCCGGCGTGCCGTCCAAAGTGCTCAAGTCGCTCCGCTACGACCAGACCTTGCAGGGAACTCAGTCCCACGACCCAGTCCGCACCTTCAACTGCCTCGACACGGCGGTTTCTTCGGTGTTCAACATCCAGCGTTACTCGTTGGTGCGCGTGACCAAGTCGGCTTCCACGAACCTGGAGCCGTCGGTTTTGGTCAAGTTGGAAACCGCTCATCCGGGAGACCCCGGCCTCATTGACGATGGCGAGTACATCGAGGACATGGTGACGTCGTTGGGAAGACCCAATACCCTGCCCAGCAATTTGTTTCTCAAGAAAGTGGTGGCCAGGCCGCGCTATAAAGTGGACATGAAGCTCTACTTCGTGCCGCACTCTGAGGCGGTGTCGTTCTACGTGGACCTGCGCATATTGGAGCGTGATTTGATCAACGGTGTGGTGGACGTCAATGCAGAACCTGACCGAGTGGTGTACACTACCTTCGATCCGACGCCGGTGCTACAGCACGTGCTGATGCTCACGCAGGAAAGTGACCAGTATATGACACTGCATCCAGCCGATTTTCTGCACAGCAGCGTTCCAAATCACATCATTGATAATCTCCAGCTGTACATGAACCGGTCCGCGGATCTGGACGGGTATACCAGCGGCTCCAGCAGCACCAATTCCCGGTCCTCGATTTTTTCCCGGGACTCTACGCGGTCTCTGATGAGTCTGGCGTCCAGTGCTGCTGAAAAAGGATATTAAGAGATACTATGACCGTTGAAAGACAACTAGAGGGGCCAACGAAGGCCAGGAACGCATGCTGAACGCCTCTCGGAGATCCCATTGGTATGATACATGATATATTTAGATTTTAATGCATGTCCAATCTCTTGGCTCGGCTCGCTGTCCCCACGTGACCAGTCACATGACCAGAACATGTCTCCAATACGTAGCCCAGAGAAGGATCCGCATGCAGTAGAGGCTGGCCAGCATCCGCAGTGCAGCAGGCGTGGTGCGTCCAGTTTACATTTTTAATTCGTAATAGTTTGGTTATGACGTATTTACACCTCCGTCTATTGTATGCAATACAAATCACACATTCAACGAAACATTCTCCGCAGTGACCATGTGCTGGAAAGACTCCAATGCCTTTTTCACGTCGTTCTTGACAAACTTCTCAGTCTGCTGAGGAGCTCTGCCCACAAAAGTGGAAGGATCCAACAATGAGTCCAATTCAGCCCAAATCGGCTTGAAGTACTCAGTGTTTCTGACTCTCTGGATCAAGTCGTTGTCACCGCCCTCTTGTTTCACCACAGCAGAAGCCTGGTGGGAAAGCACTCTGATCTCCTCATGACAGTCCTGTCTGGAAGCGCCCTTCTCAACCATAGCCATGATGATGTTCTCCGTGGCCATAAAAGGCAACTCGGCCATGATACGGCGCTCAATGACCTTAGGGTACACCACCAAGCCAGAGGTGATGTTGATCATGGTAGACAACAAAATATCGGCGGTCAAAAAGGCCGAAGGAAGCGAGATTCTGCGGATGGCCGAGTCGTCCAACGTGCGCTCGAACCACTGCACAGAAGCGGTCTGGATGGCATCGTTCAAAAGCCCTCCCAAGTGTCTGGAAAGGGAGCACACTCTCTCGCATCTCATGGGGTTTCTCTTGTAGGCCATGGCACTGGAGCCGATCTGAGACTTCTCAAAAGGCTCTTCCACCTCCTTCAAGTTGGCCAACAAACGCACATCTGTGGCGAATTTGTGCGTGGTGGCACCCAAAGAGGCCAATGGACTCAACACATCGATATCGATTTTACGGGAGTAGGTTTGGCCCGTCACAGGATAGACGTGTTCAAATCCAAGCAAGTTGACCACGGTCTGGTCCAACTCTTCCACTTTGTCGTGATCGCCGTGGAAAAGTGAGAGGAAAGAGCCCTGGGTTCCGGTGGTACCCTTGACTCCACGCAAGCCCAAATCGTTACGTGCACGGACCATGTTCCGCAAGTCCCAGAGCAACTCCTGGATCCACAACGTGGCTCTCTTGCCCACAGTGGTCAATTGTGCCGGCTGGAAGTGGGTCCAGCCCAAAACAGGCAAGTCCTTGTACTGAAGGGCGAACTGCAGCAATCTGTCAATGACATTGACCAACTTAGGGATCAACACGTCGTAAGCATCTCTCAAAAAGATCAAGTCGGCATTGTCGGTGACGTAGCAGGAAGTGGCACCGAGATGGATGATTCCGGCGGCTGCAGGACAGGTTTGTCCGAAAACGTGCACGTGGGCCATGACGTCGTGTCTGACCTTGGCCTCCTCGACGCTTGCGGCGGCGATTTCCTCGTCGGTGATTTGCAAATGCTTCTCCATCTGCTGGATAGCTTCGTCAGTGATGACGGAAAGACCGACCTTTTTCTCGGCCACCGCCAAACTCAACCACAACTTTCTCCAGGTGGAGAACCGGTTTCTGAGCGAGAAGATGTGGGACATCTCCTCGGAGGCGTACCGAGACGAGAGCGGCGTGCTGTACTTATCGTTGGACATAAAGAAAGGAGTAGCGTGATGGGCAATTCGCACGCGGTCAATTAACACTGACCTCAATAATTGCACCCGTACACCAGACCTTGACCCGGCCGCCTCGCGCTGACCCCCCAGCCGCACCCGTACCCCAGTCACGTGAGCCAGGGAGGACCTCACACCGAAGTCTCATCGCTCCCCTCCTTCGACTCCTCGTTCTGGAGCAAGAGAGAATACACCGCCGTTCGAAATAGCGTGTGTACCAAGCCCACTTTGCGCTCCAAGCCCTTCATGTTCTGGAGGAGAGCCGCCGCTTGCCCCGAAGAAAACCCCGCCCCTGGCGTTGACTTGTGTAGATTCTGTAGTTCGTCCGCTAGTTTGTGCAACTTGAGAGCAAGACTTTGGTACTGCACAAGCACCTGCCTCTCGAGCACGGTTAGATCCTGCGTGGAAAAATCTGTGGTTAGCACCTCGGACATGGAGTAGTTGTGAGTGGTGAAGTTGATGTTGTGAGACGCGCGTCGGCGTGTGCAGGAGTCCTGCCTACTCACTTGGCCACTTTCATCATCGCTTCCACAGGACTTGAAATGCTGCCGGGAAATCGGCTGGAGTGTATACAGTATATTTCCTTTCTTGCTCTTGGGTCTTTCTGGTAGTTCTCTGTATCGTGAGGAGAAGTTGATTTCAGAGCTTTGGACGTGCGTTGTATGCAGGGCCACATTTTGCTGGGGACCGGTAGTTGTTGAGTGTAGAGGCTGGAATAGAGCTTCCGTAAACGGATCACACATCGTGATTGCTAGTTGATAACTGTTCCTGCATAATATACTCCATGGATTCTGGCTGCTGCGGGTGTGTGGGTTGGTTCCCATTTGGGGTGAATTCTCAGTTTTCTCGGAAGAATGTAAGTGCACGCCAAAATTGCAAAATCAAGAATAAATTCATGAATCTACATGGAGGCACTTTCTAGAGGGTTTTCTGAAAACACCCTTCTTTTGAAAAATAAAATCTGTCCTTGGCGAGATTGATTTCATACATGTGTCCATGCAGTACACGAGTTCCCAGTACACGCGTCCATATACAGTACACAAGTCCCCAGCACGAGTCATACTTCCCAATTAACCGTATTACTGCATCTTGCCTACAACGATGCTTTTAGTACCGGATGTCTTACTATATGCAGGTTTGGACGATTCTCATAATGCTGGAGTGTCCGGAACCTCTGGTCCATCCCTGGATGGTAGAATAGTCACTCTTATTGACGATGCCCAAGTCGGAGGCCTCAGAAACAGCCCATCTCAATCTGGACTCTATCCCCTTGTCAGTTCTCCACCTTCTCCTTGTCGTAGATGAATCAGTCACCTCTGTACAAGTGAGAGAAACGAGCACACTGCTATTTCCGGTGATCATCATGACAGGAATATTCGGCTTGTACCTGACACCAATCTGTGACACCTGTGTACGGATGCGCGGCTCAGCAATAGAGGCACAGCAAGCCGGCTAGATGCAGGCGCGCTCGGTCCATGACATCAACGAAAACTGTACATTCCAAAACCCCACGAACGTCAAAAACAGAGGCAGCGCCGCATTAAGTTGAGCCAACCCCACTTCGTCAATCCGCCAAGTCTTCGCCAGAATTGACGTGTCTCCACTTCTCCATCCCCAGCCCCTGCAGTTTGTCCCTCCACATTTCAACCCATGTCTCAATCAAGCGCCCAGACGTCGGGCTTTGAAAACTCCGGCCACGTGCCCAACGTTCAACACAGAACAGATAACATCTATCCCGTTCCTGCAGAATCCGTGCCCGTCAAGCCCAGCAAGCAGCCGGAGGTCAAGACACAGGCGGAAATTTCCATGAAAAAGGAAACCGGGCCGGGTAAAAACGATGCAACCAACGATACCGTGGAGCCCAAACACCGAAAGAAGCGGTTGGTGGTCAGAAGTTCGAGCCCTTCCAAGTTGAAGTTCTATGCGTGGCTCACCGGCCACTTGCTTTCCGTCATCTTTGGTCTCGTGACCTTCACGTGGCAGGTATTGTGGTTGAAGAACGTGTACTATGTCAACTCCATCAGCTATCGCATGTCCCTTTTTGGTGCTGTTATGGCTCTCACTGCTAGTATGTCCAAGAAGTTTGGTCTCAGGTTCTTGCCGCCATTTTCGACCTTGTTGGCCCAGCGAAACTTCCAATATCTTGTGTTATCGGTGGTGTGGAGCTTTACCTTCAAGTCCATTTTCAAGATCATTCCGACCTTTACCATCTCCTTCTTACAATTGGCACTTCGCTTCAAGCTCAACTTCGTGCTCAATCACGCCGAATTTTTGGCCTCTATCATTGCCTTTGATGAGATCTTCCTCATTCTTTACTTGTTGGTACGCACATTGCTTTTCAGATACACTTCAGGGTACCAGTTGTTGATCATGTTGACTTTCCTTTGGTTGAGGGTGTTGTTTGACGAAAGCACCGCCAACATGTTTGGATACTTGGTCAACAAGTTGGACAGCCGCGTGTCTGGACTCAAGAACGAAAAGGTACACAAGATTTGGCGCAAAATTAAGGTGTTCTTGAAGGAGAAGCAGAACCCGGGAATGAGCTTTTCCGAGGAGTATGATTTCGAAGAGTAAGCTGCTCGTTCACGCCATCCCGAAGGTCGTTCATTAACAATCACTAATAAAATCATAAATTTGAGACGCCCGTAGGTGCGTGTTATCCTGTCTTGTGTGCTTCATGTTGTGCTTCTATAGTTTTGAAAGCCTCTGTAATTCTTGAAATCAAAGCGACGTCGTCACCGTGACAGTTTGCGAGTTCATGAGCACCACCGGAGCGAGGTCGTCAAGCCAGGTTGCTAGATCCTTGACGTAGCCCAAAGAATCTTCCTCATTGAGATGCGTGCCAATCAATGGAGCTGGAAGTGTCGAGAAAATCACGGCGGTCTCCTCCTTCCTGGATGTCTTTTTCATCAACTCGTTGAGGATCAAATGCTGTCCCTTTGCAGGCAAGTCATTGAAGGTGAATTTGTCAAGCTCTCTTTGCAATTGTTTGTAGCTCGTACGCTTGTCCTTGTCCGAGGACTTGGGCTCCTGTGGGTTAGTCACTGGAGTAACGTCCTCTTCATCCAGGTTGTCGTTGACGTTTCCCTGGATTCCACCGAGAATGGAGGGTGCCGCCGATTGCAAGTTGTCTTCTTTTTTCAGCTCGAGATCAAAGTGCTTGGGCCTCTCCGTAGCTGCTTCGCCTGTTTCCGTATCTTCGCCGTCGGCAACAAAGGTTATGGATGGTTTCTGCGGGCCAGTATATTCATCGTCATTCTCGTTATCATCTTCGTCGTCCCGGATTTTGGCCTGAGGAATCTTAACCGCCAGAAAATTGGGCCGAAGATTGACTTTGGATGAGCGTGACAGAAGTGGAGGCTGTTTCAAGTTGTTGAGGTGTTTTGCCTTGAACGGCGTGGTAGAGCTTTTGGATGGCGCCGTGGTACCGGTTTCAACCACATGATTTTGAAATGCTTCGTTTGAACCTTCATTGTCGAGAGCCTGTCGACTGATGCTGGGTTGTGACAGATAGAAGGTTGGCTCGCGGTCTGCATCACTTTCATCGCTACTTCCCAAAGCGTCGTCGTGTTTGAAAAACATGTCCCCCCCTTGTGACTTCATATTGAGAGACACCGCCAAACCTTGCTCGTGTAAATTGGATAGCGTGTATCTTCTGTTATTTCGGAGCGACTTTC
The DNA here is from genome assembly GCA_002370615.1 of Metschnikowia aberdeeniae. NCBI lineage: Eukaryota > Fungi > Ascomycota > Pichiomycetes > Serinales > Metschnikowiaceae > Metschnikowia > Metschnikowia aberdeeniae. The sequence continues at coordinate 22,705 of NKZB01000175.1, forward strand.
CAAGGTTCGACTCGGTTACGCTTTTCGGATTCAATGTGAGCCCACTGAGTCGCGTCGACACGTCATCAGCTATTGATATGGCCTTAGAGTGCTTGTCATTGTTCTTGTTCATTTTCTGGTCCTTGATTTGCTTCAAAATCGTACGGGCTTCCACAAGATTATGCCACCAATCCTCGTCCTCGAGGACCTTGTTTATGGACGCGTATTTCTGAGCAGTTCCGGGGGTCACGGCGTATGCTTTGACCATAAGATTGTATGATGTCAAAGAGCCGTCATCGAGACACACAATCTTGACTTCTGCGTCAATTCGGAGACTTTCTAAAAGACTGACCAATCGTTTTTGTTCCTCTTCTTCTTCTGTCCTGTTCTCCACAAAAGCCACCACTCGCAAAACATATCCGTTTTTGCTCCACTCGTCGACGGTGGAAAGAATGGACCCAAGCTGGAGAATCAAGGTGTAGGTGTCAAAATTCGTTGATAAGACAGACTTTCCGTCTTCGAGAAGACACACACTGGACATCTGGATAGGATATAAATCAATATAGCGTTTCTCGCTCCTCTTTTTATTCTGAAACTTGCCCTTGAGCCATGATTCATCGAACGTGGGGAGTTTCATTCCCTGAAAATTAGCAGCAACAGCAACCGTTGCTTGCATGATCATCAAGTCCTCCACAATTTGTACCCACAGGCTTGCGGACACTTTCTTCTCTTTCCGACATTCGTCAGTGGGAAGGCGTAATTTCAGCTGGTTCATATTTGATATGAGAGGCAAATTGACACCGTGCTTGTGAAAATTGAAGAAACCAAGAACAGTAATGTTAGGCTTCATCCCGCCTAATCCAGACCCTAAGAACACGTTTCTGACACCCCAAGGTAAAGTGGGCCCGATGGCAATCTGTACAAAAGCCTTGATTTTGGCCATATCACGTAGTTTGATCCATGCATTTTTTTGTTTTTTGACCTCTTTGAATGACTCCACATTGAATTCAGAGGACTGGGTCTCAGGCCCACTCTTGATGTTTCCATCATTCAACAATACCACATGGCCGAGGATGTACAAACCACCCTTTTTCAAATGGTTGCAAAAGCCAATAAGATTCCACGAAGTTTGAGGGTCATCACAGAGGAGAAGGATCTGCGGCCTCCAGTATTTCACACTCATTTGCAACTTCAAGCGGAGCAAGTATTTGCGAACTTGGTGATAGATGAGGAGCTGGGAAATATCACCAAACTTTGAAGGCGGAGTCAAATAGTGGATCATTAAGATAAGACTCAACAAGAATATAATCACCGACGTGGCCGAGACACCATCACAAATGTACATTGCGATGATTGAGGCCAAAACTCCCGTGCATGCCGTTTTGGAGTTGAAATACTTGAAGGAAGGCCGGAAGTTCGGAGCTGATCCCAAGCGCAACAAAAAGCATGCCAAATTTGTGACTAAGAAAGTCATCAAGAACGCCATGGTAATGAACGTGGCAATTTGATTGATATCAGCAAAAAGAAATATTTGCGCTAAGAGCCAGGTAAAAATGATGGCCTTGATCTCAGCACTTCTTTTTTCAGACTTCAGTTTTTTGGACATGGAGAAACACCCCAAACCAGGGATAATTCGATCATCAGCAATGGCATTCAACATGGACGCGGCGCCCACAACTCCCATGATCACGGAGAAAAGAGATGTGGAAATCTCCCCCAAAATGATAATCATTCCATTTATGTTGATGGATTGGATAATTTTGATGTCCTTGTGGAGCAACTCCCTGGGAGTTGATGCACCCAAGGAAATAATCACCAACAAGTAGAGCACAAAACTAGTGAGCAACCCATACAAAGTTCCTTTGGGAATGGAGCGAGATGGATTAGCGAGTTCTCCAGACATGGACGCTCCGGCAAAAATTCCAGCTGTGGCTGGAAAGAAGATTCCGAACATATTTCTGAATGTTTCTGGTACTCCATTGGGCTGGACAGAACCAGCGGCACCGCTGGTCAAATGGATCCAAAAGTTCTCTTTGAAAGTTGCCCACGCAATACCGGTATACCTAAGGTCGGCGTGTGGGGCTGATAAGGGATAGCCCGGAGGAACCACCAAAGCTGAAAGGGGAATCGAAAGTGTGCTTAAAGTGAGAACGATGAAAAGACCAAATGCTGTCTTCGACACCAAAGAAGAGCCCACCATAGCGACACCCGTGCACACGGCTAAAAGTATGGTTGAATAGGTTATTTGCCAAAGGTAAGATACAGGAAGAAGCGGGAGGATGTCTCCTCCGATTTTGCCGAAATTCACCAACAAGGGTTCGATGAAACCTACCACATTCAAAGATGCATTCAAGATCTGCCCAATGAAGAAGATGATACCGATGGCGCCTCCAAATTCGGGCCCCAAAGACCTTGAGATCATGTAATAGGCACCTCCACCTTTCACGGTACCATTGGTGGAGATGGCACTGATGGATAAAACAGTCAACACGTTGATAATATAGGACATTACCAACAAGAGGGTGGTGCCGAAGATACCCATCTGACCAATGATGAAGCCGAACCGCAAGAACATCAAAATCGACAAGACGTTAAGCGATGTGGGGAGAAATACCCCATCGAAAGTGCTCAATTTCGACTTGGATGGCTCGGTTCGCTTCGTATTGGTGATGTTATGGGCATCTGCTCCAGTGATTCCGCCAGCCACTGCGTTGGGGGGCGCCGGGTTTGATTTCGGTAGTAGTGGAGTAGTCTCTATCATGCTCGGTAAGATCAAGCGTATCAAGGTTCAAAGCTGAAGGACTTGTTTAGAAACTTGTAGTGAAGATGAAGTTGGGGCCCAGGTTGAGTGCAGTGTGTGATGAGGTTTTGCAGGTGCGTGTTCTCTTGCTTATCAGCCGACCATGCGATTTCCACTGCGTTCCGCAATCAACCAGTTTCATCGCTAGCTAAGATGCGGCCCGAAAACACGAAGCATTTAAAAGCAGTGAAAACGAAAGACAGCTCAAAAATATCGGCCGCTACAAATGCCTGCGTTTGGGTCCGTACTTATACTTCTTGAAGCTGCAGAACGTGTATAAGGGGTGCATGCAGACGCAACTGCAAATGCAGCCACAAACCCAACGAACAATAACTGGGCGTAAGTTTGAAACCGCTTTTGCATGACGCATGCAGCTGTATGTTTCAGAATTCAGGAAGCTACACCTGCTGGTTATAAATATAAGTGCACCCGCCCATTTCATCCACCTACAAAATAATTCCCGTCCATCGGTCCAGAAGCTCTCGCATAAAACGCCTTACTTTTATTGATTCCGCCTGGTTAGCGTGCTAGGTTGAGGACTAAGGCTCAGGACAACAGACGAACCAGATGAGAAAATTTCCAAAAGTCTTACATACTTCAACATCCCCTTCCAGGCGGTTAACGGTGTAGAGATTTACCTGGGTTGCAAAACAGACACCCGTACACCAGACAGCGCCTTCAGCGAAAAAAGGTCAGCCATCGCACGCAACATCAGCCCACCGTCCGTCATAATAATGTTTAGGTTCGTCGCCTCGACTTCCGGGTCTTCGTTGAGACCGGTGCTTCTTCGAAATGCCAGACCCAATACCGGATCCTTGATTCTTCCTAATTCTGACCGTGAGGTCAAGAGCCAGATACGCACGTATTCGTCAGTCCTCTCGAAGGAACCGGTCGCCACTAAAAGACAAGGGAGCATTTCTCTGAGCCCATATCTGGCGGGTGAGTCACCCGAAACAGAAAGTGGGCTCGTGTCGACCTTCTTGGACTTGATGAAATCGGTTTCACGTGAACAGTCGAACAAATGTAACGTGCCAGAAAATGTGGGAGCCCTTTTCGAAATGTTCCAGAATGATGAGCTTAAGTCCAAACTCAGCAGAGACGATATTAGTAAGTACGTGGATATCATCAACATGTCAGCTTACAGAAACCGTGTGTCGAGATTGTCGCAGAAGATGAACAGAGACTCAGACCAGTACAAATCCAAGTCGCTTTATAACGATGTCTTGTTGAAAAATGCCATTTTGAACCTCGCGGACTTCATTTCCGACAAGCGGTTTGATGCCGTTGTCAAAACTAAGACTGTGCGGCAGTTATTTCTCGCCATGTCCCAATTCGACCTCCCCCACGAGTTGATCAAAACTTGGGAGCAAGGAGTCAACTCAGAAAAAGGCCAAAATGTGTACTTGCAGCAACAGGTACTTTCCGTGGTGTTGCCAATCGCATATGACAAGAAGAGGTTCACATACGAGCAGATTGTCAGATTGTATGAGGGCACGTTAAAATCAACGTCATTCAGGTACCACGATTTATTGACGTCCATTGGCAAAATTGCCATTAACGAGGGTGATTATCCGCGGGCGTTGGACTCGTTGGACCAGTTGTTGAACATGTATAGCCAGGCACCAAACCCCGAATTAGCTGGCCGGCTGTTGGCTGAGTTGCACCTTTGCTTCATTGGCCGTTCCAAAGATGTCAAGATTGCCAAGAGGTTCTTTGACAAGGTTGTCAACCAGGAGGTGCCGTATCCGGTGGCGTTGAAAGCACCACATGTTGCGTCTCTTCTAGAGAACTGTGAACAGGCGAACGAATCTTTCGAGACTATTATCGAAATTTGGAAGAATACGGTTTCACATTACGCTGGCGGAAAAGCCATGAGGCAAAACCACTCGCGTGATTCGATCATCAACAAAATGTTCTTCTCCATCTTTTTCCGCAAGTTCCCTAAGCTTACGCAAGAGTCGTACAGCCAGTTGAAGGAGGTGATTTCCATTCATGCCAGCATCAAGATGGATGAATTGTTTCTCAACAATATCATCTCCAACTACTCATGGGGAGACAAGACAGTCTTTCTTCAGTTGATTGAGAACTACGCCATCTACAACGTGGAGCAGACACAGGTGGCGCACCGCGTGGCCTTGAAGCAAATTGGAAGCATTGAAAACTTCGAGGACGAAGAGATTGTTGAGTTCTGGAACGCCTCGTTGGTTTCGTTGGAGAAGAGCGGCTGCAACTACATTCCTATTGCAGATTGGGCGGCGTTGAGAGACGCAACAATCTTGTCCAGGTTCGGCGCACAGAGAGAGAAGCTCTACTTGGCCTTGCTCGCTACTTACAAGAATTTCCATCAGGATACCTTGGCAGTGGACCGGTTTGTGAAGTACTGGTCCAACAACGCAAAACTGGCGGTGGTGGCACGTGTTGCCACGGAAAACGAGGACGTCTTCACAAGCGGCTTTGCCATTCAAAAGCCCGAGCTTGTCAACTTGAGGGAGAACGTCGACTACAAGGCTGCGGCGCAGCACATGATGCTGGTGTTGCACTCCAAGAAATAAACCTGTATATAGACCAGGATTTATCCTGCGCGAACTACTACCACACGTATGGGCGGTTGTATTTCCAAAGAGGCGCAAGAGGGGCCGAAAACTCGCGTTAAACAGGCAAAGCGGGGGCGTGGAACCCACGTGAACAACCACGTGAACAACCACGTGAACAACCACGTGAACAACCACGTGAACAACCACGTGAACAACCACGTGAAACTGGATGGCGCTGATGGCGGCGCCCGGGGAAATGCCGCCACGGCCGCCGAGCAACGGTTCCAGGCACAGCAGCACAAGAATAAGAACAGCCAGCAGAAGCTCCGGGACATGGAGCGCAAGTCACGGCGGGACAAGGGGCTATAGCGGTCTGATAATTACGCTGCGTGCCCAGATGTACGGTTATGAAGCAAGTCCTACGGACGCTACATGAAGCAAGTGTCCTACGTACGTTGCCATATGCAGATATGATTCTGGGACCTCAGAGACACCAATAGTTGCGACACAGATTTCTAACCAGAGCTCAACCAGGATGTACGGGCTTCAACCGGGATGTACGGGCTTCAACGACCGCCACGTCACACCCCCTCCAACCACGCGTGTTCGGCAATGTCGGTGATGGTGGGCCGCTTTTCAATTTCCCGGACCAAAATGCGCTCGATCAAGTCGTTCAAATTCCCACTCACAATGTAGGGAATCCGCAAGCCAGCCTCCATAATCTCATCCACGTTGTAAAACGGATTCTCCTTGTAGATCATAGTGTAGAGCAACACGCCAAGAGCCCAGATATCCTGGGGTTTTCCCTCGTACTTCTCGCCGCGCAAAACCTCTGGAGACGCGTAGTCGATGGTTCCAACAAAAACATCAAACGGCCCCAGTTTCACGTAGCCTGCACTCCCAAAGTCAATCAACTTCACCACGCCAACCTCGTTGACAATGATGTTTTCATCCTTGATATCGCGATGGATAATGCCATGTTTGTGGAGGTGGTAGATTGCCGAGGTCACCTGCTTGAAAATGAGCTGGCAATCCAACTCGCTCATATCGCTTTTGATCTCGATGTAGTCGAAAAGATCGATGGCCGGCGGGTTGCCGAATATGGGAGTTTCCAAGTAGTAGTAGTTTGGATCCTCGAAATAGTCCACGATCCGCATGATGTTTGGATGCGGTTCCAAGTTGAGCGTGGCCATGATCTGGATTTCCGAGGGGATTGTGCCCAACTTCCGGTCCCGAACCCACGTGTCCACCAAGATGCGCTGTTTGTCGATGCACTTGATAATCACCCGGTATTGGGGGTCTTTTTTGTGTTCTGCTAGCACCACTTTTCCGTAGGCACCCTCGCCCATTTTCTTGAGCACGGTGAACTCGTCGTATTTCTTGGACCGCTTCTTCTCGCCGATCCGCGTGGGCCAAAACGTGGACTTTTGCTTTTTCTCCTCGAGCTCGCGGTTCTCCGCCTCCAAAATCTCCTGTTCCGTGTAGTTGCGGTAGTAGCTGGTTGCCGATGTGTCCGTGCTTCCACGCGAGATGGGCTCGTGGCTGGAAATGCTGTGGATTGACGCCACTCTTCCGCTTGTCGCCGCCGTTTCCGACATATAAGTGATGGGCACGGCAAAAGTGCTTGCTCTTTTGGGCTTCCGTGTCGACAGGTGGCGGGAAACCTCGTCGCTGGAGCCGAGTTCCAAGATCTCGCCTTCATCTTCGGGAAAAAGCTTCATTTGCGACGGGAGATTGACGCTGCTGCGGCGGTTGCGCTGTCTGGGCAGCGTAATTTCCGAAACCTCGCTGGAGAGCTTGCTGACGTGGCGGTGGATGTTTTTGTTGGTGTGCCGGGAGTAGGTGACCCAGAGAACAAAAACGTCGGGCCGCACAACCCGGAGTTGCACGTCAAGATGGAGCTTGTGGCCGTCTCGATGGAGCCCGTCGATTCCTCGGGACCGGAGAAACTCGTGCTCAAACACATCGTCGCTGGAGGCCTTGAGTTTGGCGTCGTACTTGCGGAAAAAGTGCTCAGGGAGCACCAACCCGGGAACCATGGCAAACTGGGCGTCTTTATCGGCCAAGCCTGCATCCAAGATCGCCAGTAAGTTGGGGAGGAGTTTGTCCATGGGCGAGTTCAACACCTCCTTGTAGGAAGCACCAAAGAGGTTTTTGACAATGGCCTTGTTGCACGAAAGCACCTTGAACGCAACGTCCACCACGAACATACCGGCAATGTACGGCATGGAGTGGATTTTGACCCGGATTTCCGCTTTTTCGGGGTCTTTTTCCAACGGGTACGACAGGAGCGCACAGGGAATGTTATCGTCGCCAATCTGCATGGTGTAATAGCGGTTTCGGTTGAGCACCTCGCAGTCGACGTCACGTGGCCCGTCTTCCAGTTGCAAGTCTTGGGCCAACGCCTCCAGAATTTGCGCCGGCTCGGTGGCCTTTCCTGCATCCAGCTTGCTGACAAGCGTCCCCGCCACCTCCTCCAAGTCGGAGACGGCGTAGCGGCCGTTCTGGGCCGAAAGCGTCAAGTCGATCGCATCGCACGTGATTTGCTCAAACATGCAGATCACGAGGTTTCCCTTTTTCTGGGCCCAGATGGACGTCCAGGCAAAATCGCCCTCGGAGTAGCGAGAAATGGCAATGATTTCGCCGGCAAAAATGATGTTTTTCTCCGAGTTCCGCAGTGCCATGGCACGGGTCATTTTCTCCGTCACAAACTGCCGAAACTGAGGCGCTATAAGATCAATGAACGTCACGTTTTTGATCATGCTCTTCAGAACCCCAAACATAAGACACGCGAGGTCGTTGGCCGCCTTGAAACTCCAGGGAAACCCCGCCTCCACCGTGATAATCAGCTGCGGCGACGTGTGTTTTCCTGCAGAATACAGGTGGAATGGCCGGTTTCCAAGCGTGCTGAGCCCGGCACTCGATTGCCGCGCCATCAGCGGAAGCTGAAGTGTGGGCATTGATGGGGACGCCACGTTGGTAGCAGGGTCGCCAAGAAGCGTGGAGGTGGTTCCTGCAGATTCCACGAACGGCGTGGCCAAAGCAAAAAGCAATTTTGTTTTGAGTAAGTTTTGTTTTCTCTGCACATCGTAGGTGGCGGACGAGAGCGATAAGTCATGGAGCGTGGCGGCAATGTCCGACTTCGAAGAGAGGAGGCTCGGATCCTGCTCGATAAGCTCAATAATGTCCTTGAGTTCGTCGGCAAAAAAGTCGTCCTCTTCAGCCTCTTTGCTTTCAGCCTCTTTTATGCCTGAGTTGTCGCCGGAATATACCAGACTGCACTCGGAGTGGTCTGGGGTTGCCCGGGGTACGGGTGTGCTGTCGGAGCGGGCAAATTTCGGCCGGAAAAGCGCCAGCAATGCCGCCGACGACGCGTTGGACCGAAGCTGGTGCTCGCCGTCACGTGCAAGTAGCCTGGCTGCAGCACTCTTCTTGCCCGTGTCGTCGGCTGGGATTTTGGGGTCGTGCGGTGCCGCATTCTCTGCTCCCGTTTCGGGCCCCGACTGCATGAGCTTGAGCCAGTCTGGCCGCTCGTTGAGGATCTCTAGCAGTCGTTTCAAAACGTTCAATCGAAGCGCCAAAGAATTCGGCGAAAGATGTGCATATGAGTAGGCGTGGGAGTTTTCCAGCGGAAACATGAGGATATCGTCGAGATTGGAGAAATCGGCTGCTCGCGATGAAAGCCGTGATGTTGGCGTGCTGCCCGATCCCGATGTAGCGGGCACATTGGTGTTGATTGGCTGGGGGTTGTTCCGCTTTCGGATATTTAGTAAGGTTTGACCGTCGTCTTCGGCGAAATAGAACGAGGACATTTTGATGACGTGCTGATGCTGTTGGGAGGTGGTTCTGGTTTGATGCTGTTGGTTGTTGGATTCGAATTGGATGCAGAACTTGTTGGATTCAAATTGGATGCAGAACTTGTTCTGGCTCTTGTTCTGACGTTTTAGGCAGAACTATGAGTTGATGGGCGTTTGTGGCGTGAAATAGCTGTAATTTCAGTTCAATTGCCAAAGAATCGCCAAGAGTCGCCGGGATGAGCTGGTTGTGTTGGCGACGTGGCGCTGGAGCCAGGGTTCACGTGATTTGACTTCAATGTCGGGGATTTTGAGCTTCGCACTATGTGTATAGGTACTGATATGTGCATATAGCGTCGTGGTGGACGCTAGCTAGGAAAAGAGGAGGTAGTAGCCGTGGCGGCGGGGGTGCTGGCGGGTGAGAAGATTATGCGAGGTGAGATTTTGCGTGCGCGGCCCAATTATTTTATTATGGTGGCTCTACTGCCTTGAGCGGCGCCGGGATATTTTGCTGGCCGGGATAATTTGCGGGACGGCGACGTGGCAAGGCTGTTGGCTCGGCTTCTGTAGAGGTATAGTGATCAAGATCGCTCACAAGCGGAATTCCTGCACACTGTCGTCCAAATCGGTCATCTGGTCGATACTGTGCACCTGTCTTGGCACAAAAGATCCGACCACGGGGGTGTTTCCCAATCCAAATATGACTGCAGGCGTTGGCAGGTGCGTTGGGGCCGACACAGGCGTGCTGGTTTGGTAAGTTGGAGGCGATAATGCACTGACGTCATCGTAAGTGGGAGGAACCTCATCGTCCCAAGCGATTCCCAACCCAGATCGTTCCGTCACGATGACCTTGAACTGCATTCTCAAAACACGTGCAGCGCCGGTTGGTACGCCCACCAGTGTTCCGGTGGCGCTATTCAGCGAGCTCGTGGATTTGATGGGCGCGAGCCCGTCTCCCGTACTTCTGGGTGCCTGAACGATTTCCTCGGCCACAATCACTTCGATGACAAGAACATGACTGACGTAAATTCCCAACGTATGGTCCACAATGTCGCACGAGATGTTGGCATCGTGGCGGAGACCCTGCTGCATTTCGTCGGGGGCTGCATCGTTGGACGAGGCTTTTGTTGAATTCTTCTTGATTCCGCTGGAACAGTTGAGCGTGGAGATTTCGGCCACGAGCTCGATACTTCCCTGGCCCAGAAAGTCCGACTTCCACCCCGACTTGATATCTCCATGAGCGACAACTCGAAGTTCATCAACAAAGAGCTGCTCGCGTTCCTGGTCGGCTTCGAAGTCGTGTGCTGCTTGTGTGCTCTGGTCTGGCGTTGGCGCCAAGCTTGGCGCACTTATGCCAAAATCTTCTTCGAAATGCATCACTTCGTCGGTAGCTCTATTCGTAGGCACGGCATCCTCCTCTTCCACTATATCCTGGTTCCCTGCAGGTTCGGCAGCGGCGGCGCTGGGCGTGGTAACGGGAATGTTAGTCAGTTGCGAGGAAGGCGGTCTACCGACATACATGGAGGTCTGCACGGTGGAGTAGTGCATGCCGTTGCTGCGGCTGGGACCATCGTTGGAGGAGCCCAGGGCCTTTTGTGCAGGGGAGGCGCCTGTCCGCAACGACTTGTAGTGCTGAGTCTTCTTTTGGGTTTCTTTGATGGTCTTCAACTTTTCGGCGTGTTTAGGGCACGCGTAGGGCGACACTTGTGTGTGCTCCTCAAGTTTCCACAGTAGCTTTCTCATGCGCCAACGACGGTCCTGCTTGGAGTTGACGACATGCTCCAATCGTAGTTCAATGGGAAACTTGGACTTGGGGTACATGACGCCCTGAAGCACGGCGCTGGCTGTGACGTCCGTGGGGGGAAACACACGGAGCGAATTTCGGTCAGGGCCTCGTAAAATGGACCTCAGAATGTTCAAGGGAAGTACCACGGTTGTATTTTTTCCCTGAGCCTTTGCAACCGCCACCAAGTCGTACTTAATGAATGAATAAGACTGCGATCCGCCCAATTTGGATGAAGCTGCAAGTGCACCGGGCAACAAGTGCGAGAAGGGAAACGCGTGGGATCCTGTGGTGAAGTTATTGGGCTGTGTCAACACATCCCACTGAGCCAAGGTTGTTTTGCGGGTGTTGCAGTCTGAACAAGAGTGAATGGAGTTGGACGATACCATAAATGGCTTGGTGTAATGCACGGTCTGCACCAACGTCAAGGTCACGGAGTCGATGGTGGTTTCTTCGCAGTAAGCGGTCTCGGCGGAAGCAGACTGGACCTGGTGCAATGCGTGGGAGTCTGTAGATGAAATGGAGCCCATGGAACTGTAAGGAACAAGCGGGTTGGAGTGGGACGTGGTCGGCGAAACGATGTTGGACCTCGAAGGTGCAAGGCTTGAATTTTGGCCATGGGACTTGGAAGGGGTGAGGCCTGATCCGGTAACCTGGGGCGATAATTTGTGTTTGTGATCAACATCAAGAGTCAAAACACCCGAGATTATGGAGCCGGAAGACTCGTGTGAATGGCCATAGAGAGCCAAGGGCGGCGACTCCAAGTTGATGTTAAGCGAGATTTTGGGCTGGTTGAGCTTGGGAGATGCGGCTCGAGAAGTGGTCCGCTGCACCTGCCTCGAGCTGCTTTTTTCCGAAGACTGGTGTAACACGCGGTACAATAGTGTCATGTTTGGATCTTGCAAATACGGCGTGTCAATTTCAATGCGCTTGTTTTGGAGGGTAATGAATATGGGGTTAGTGGATTTTTTTCTGCATCTGCGCGGCGAAAGACTGGGGTGAGCGGCGGCCCGATAAAATGCCTGCCAAAATCAGGGGTTGTAAAATCAGCTGGCGAAGCTGGAGAATCTGGGTCCTATATTTGTTCTTGTGGTGTTTTTTTTTGGAAACACTTTTTCTGCTGTTGCTTTATTGATCGTTTTATAATGTCGATTCCTCTGTCTTCTTTTGCCTCTATGTTCTCCTTGATCCTCTTGTGACTCGTGGACGGACTAGTTCTTTCTGAAGTCGGATTTGTCGAAAACAAACCTTGGTGTAAAAAGTTGGATCGTAATAAGTAGTAGCACAGTCAAAAGAGCTTGGGTGGGGGTGTGGCGTTTATATACTACGAAACCGGTTGGCCTGTTTTGCGGCAGCGAGGCGCGTATGCAGGCGCATACGGGCAACCTTGGCACATGCAATGCAATGCGACGCGTCGTTGATGCGGCTGTTGCAGCAGTACGAGCAGGGGTAGCGATTTTCTGAAACGCCGGTGAAACACCTATTGTTCTTTTCTCGGCGTGTCTTCGGTGTGGGTGCCTCGGAGAAGCCCGACTGGCACTGCGACGCGCAGTCACGTGTTTCGCAACCTGTCACGTGATGCGCGCGCACATGACTCGCACGTGAGGCATATTGAAACACCCAACTGCGACGTTATTTCCCCCATGGTCCAGCACGTCGTTCTAGACAATGGGTCGTACGCGATCAAGGCAGGTTTTGCCGCAAGTGATCAACCGCTAGTGGTGCAAAATGCTATTGCCAAGGCCAAAGATTCTGCGGTTTATATTGGCAACGATTACATCTCGCATACCAATCTATATTCGGGCATCAACTTCCGGCGCCCCCACGAACAAGGCCATCTCATTCTGTGGGAGACGGAAAAACCCATTTGGGACTATACCTTGGACCATCTTCTGCCCAAAAAGGAATTCGACCCGCTGGAAATGCACTTGACCCTTACTGAAACACCGTTTCAGCTCCCCCAGCTTTCCATGAACACCGATTTGATAGTGTTTGAAGAATACGGCTTCAGCCAGTATTACCGGTGTGTTTCGCTGTCTCTTGTGCCGTGGACAAATGCCCCAAAACCCAGCGATTTTTCATTGGTCATTGACTGTGGCTTTAGCGGAACCCACATTGTCCCTGTGCTTTACCAGCGAGTGTATTGGAAAGGCGTTCGAAAATTGCCCATTGGCGGAAAACACATCAATGGTCTTCTCAAGGAGTTGATCTCTTTCCGCCATTATGATGTTTCTGATGAACCTGTTCTTATCAACACCGTCAAGGAGCAGACAATGTATATTGCGCCAGATTTCGAGCAGGCGCTAAAAACAAAACTTGATGCAAAGTGTGAGTTTGTTTTGCCTGACTTCAAGACAACAATGACTGGATATGTCAAAAAAGACAACACCAAACTCGGCCCGGATTCGCAGTCCATTCAGTTATTTGATGAGCGCTTCACCGTTCCGGAGTCTTTGTTTCGCCCGGAAATCATGTTGGACAATAATTCGTACTCCAAGAACTCTGTGGTTCAAAACGCTAATTTCAAAAACATCATAGATCTTGTTGTTGATGCCATTATGGCGTGTCCCGAAGTTTTGAGGCCGTTGTTGCTGGCAAACCTCAATTTGGTGGGCGGAACTGCTAAGCTACCGAATTTCGAGCTGCGACTCGTGCATGGGCTAGAAAAGGAGTTGCCCACCAATTGGGAAGTGAAGGTCCGGGAGCAGCCTCATGATTTGACAACCGCTGCGTGGTTCGGCGGCAAACAATTAGTGTCTGAGGACATTTTGAAGGAAGTCACCATAACGAAGCAAGACTTTTTCGAGCACGGCGCCAATTGGTGTCAGAAGCAGTTTGGTTTCCAGAATGTATAATTGAACAATCGTGATTGACCGGGCAAATATTTAAAGAACCTAGAGAGAAGTTCAAACTGTAGAAGATTCCAACAGATTTCCAACTCAGAAATGTCCAGGTTCAAAATATTTGGATGAGGTGGTTAAAAGTCAAGTACCGGCTGAAAATCAACCAGCCGTAACGAAACCATACCATCTGGGAAAAATGCCCATGAGCCATGGCAGAATAGGCCAAGCTCAACATGTTCAAGTCGGAGTAGAATTTGAGAGAGTTCTTTTCCAGCTGGTTTGGGAAAAAGCTGATGTTGACGCCCACCTTTAGGATGTTTTTCAAGAAAACCTTTGAAAGGTACCCGATGAGGAGCTCAATATTAGTCAACAATGTGAATGAGTATTTCTCCATGAAACCGAGGGTCTTCAAAACGTATAGGCTTCGAGAGGCCCTCTTTTTATAATTCATGAAGTAATCCTTGCAGCCATGGTACAATGAGATGTGGTTGGGGTGATTAGACACACCGTATTCGTCGAAAGTAATGACCACATGGTTTGCGTTGTTGGGCTTGATGACCCGATTGAGCGACTCGGCCACTTTTTTGGGTTCCCACTGCACATCCATACTATCCTCGAATCCATCGAGGATGATGACTTCGTCAACAGGCAAAATGCGGGCCAGAATCTTTAATTCCTGTGTTCTCACTATGCCGTAAGACGGGTCGATTGCATCACCATGCGAGAAACAGACGAGCTTCAAGCGGTTGTTGTACTTCGCCTTACCCAATTCAATCAATGATGGAGCAAAAAACATAACCTCGTCATCTGGATGACCAATGACAAAGTAAACGTCCGAATTTGTGATGTGCAAGTCGGAGGGGATGGTCAAAGACTTGTATGGAAAGACAGGGGAGGTGAAGCTGGATTTGACGATTTGGGGGTCGGAAAATTTGCTGATTGTTTGGGGTATCACGGTTGTGAGAAGAACCCAAAGTAGGAAAGAGCCCACAAAAAGATTTTTGATTGCCCTGGGAATGGCAAATATCATGATAAGAGGTTGTATAGTCACTGCCCACGTGAGTAGTGCACAGCTTTTGTGGTGCACTGGTGCACGGTGCACTGCGACCTTTTCGCAGGCGGCACCTGAATATATATACAATTTAAGTTTCACATCTGAAACATGAGATGCACGCTTTGCCACAAACTCAGCTATCTGTATGCACATGCAGATGCAATCCGGTTGCTTTTTTATTTATTTTCCTGATTGTAGACGTATAAATAGAGGCTGCCCCCAACAAATGCGATCGCAGAAGGCTGCAATTGGAACCTCTTGACTACGCAAAACGAAGGAATGTGCCTGCTGATTTCACTATCTTGCCAAGATTTTGTGTTTAAAGAAAACTCCAACCTGTTTGGGGCATGGGCTCATTCTTTTTATGTCTATAACTTGGAATTATTTATAGCGCAGAAACGTTTACTCAAGGATTAGTTTTTGCGTTTGTTCGATTCATGGTTATTGAATTGATGATATTGAGGATAAGGATATTGGGGATATTGATGATACCAGAAAATCGGTCTGACTAGAGAAAACTTGCTTCAGTATATGAGCCAATGTCGATTCGATGCCTTCACAGTGACGGCGTTAGCCCCCTATTTCCTAGCTCCCGTTTGAGCAACATCGCTCTCACTTCAAGAATACGCAAAAGCAGCAGCGAATGCTTACAAATTTCCGATTTCGATTCGTGAATCAAAAAATATTTTGGTCCAGTTTGTTATGTGGCTGAAGTTGACAGAATTGTTTTCTCTTATCGTGTGACTGCATCAGCCGACATAGCGTTTCCGCAACGGCACATAAGCGTCCCGATTTGTTTTCGCGCTGTCCCGATTTGGAGATATCACTTGCATGAAGGCACGGAATTTCGGCAAATGATGCCGAGAGATGTCATGGTCATGTCAAATTGTCCCTCTGTGAAACACTATTCCCCGCTGGCGCGAAGAATTCTGGAGACCAGTTAGAATCCAAATTTTTGATTCTGTTGAAAAAATTGACAATGTCAAATGACTTGTTGAGATGCAATCCTGCATTGACGCATGGGAAGTCACCGCGGCAATGCCGCACGAATTGATTGTGCCTTTGGGTGAGGCGATAAGCCTGCAAAAACATCATGGAATCCTGCAGGTCCGACCAAGCAAAGCAGCCATGTACTTCAATTGAGCGCCAATTTATGCATTGCGCATAGGGTTGCGATGAAGTCAATGTGTATGCAAGATGGAGTATAAAATGATCAGCCGCCGCCCAATAGCTGCCACTTTTTCCTTCTTCATCTGCCATTCACATGAAGTTCTCCACTCTCGCTTCCATGGCCACATTTGTGGCTGCTGCCATGGCTCACCCTTTGGAAAGAAGAGCCAACGCTACCGAGGTGGCCCACGCTGAAGAGACCAAGGTTTCTTCCAGTGATGACTTGCAGGTCGCTTACGGCACACTTTCCGCCGTGATCCAGCCTAAAGTGTTCATCATCAGCATGTTCCTGTACGAGGCCGCTCCTTGGGAGGACTACTTGGAGTACGAGGAGAAGATCACCATTCCGGGATTGTCGCCCCAGTACCCCGACATTCTGTGTACCAAAAACTACTCCATCTGTGCCTTGACCACTGGTGAGGGAGAGATCAATGCTGCTTCTACCATCACCGCCTTGGGATTGTCTTCTTTGTTTGATCTTACCCACACCTACTTCTTGATTTCGGGAATTGCCGGAGGAGAACCAAACTACACCACTATGGGTTCAGTGACTATGCCCAAGTACGCCGTCCAGGTTGCCTTGGAGTACGAGACAGCCTACCAAGACTTCATCACTGCCCACTCCAACTGGACGTCCGGCTACTGGGCCTACGGAACCGAAAACCCATGGACTTACCCGGGAAACGTCTACGGGACTGAGGTTTTTGAGCTCAACGAGAAATTGAGAGACAGAGCTGCTGAGTTGGCCAGCTCCGCTACTCTCGAGAACGGAACTGAATTGAACATGTCCAACAGAAAGTTGTACACCGAGAAGGCTGCACGTGCTTTGCCTTCTGTGGTCAAGTGTGACACTTTGACCTCTGACAACTATTTTACGGGCAAAACTTTGGGCGACTACTTTGGTTTTTATGCCAAGTTAATGACCAACGGATCTGCCACTTACTGCTCCACTGCTCAAGAGGACAATGCTTCGTTGGAGGCTTTCACCAGATTGCACAAGCACGGACTCACTGACTTCAACAGAGTTGTGATCATGAGATCAATCTCGGACTTTTCCAGACCTCCTCCATCCAAGAGCAACGACACCGTGGCCTGGTTCAACGAGCCAAACGACGGAGGCTCCGATCTTGCTTTTGACAACTTGCCTCTTGCCGGCTTGCCATTCGTGGAGGACGTTTTGATGAACTGGGATGATATTTACTACGATGGTGACGATCTTGAGCCAGAGAACTACACCGGTGACATCTTTAACACTTTGGGTGGCACACCAGACTTTGGCAAGGATTCTTTTGATGTTGCCTAGATGTGACCCCAGCTCAACACCCCAGACCCTATTGGGCTTCTTTCGATACATTCGCTTTTCGATGCGTCTTAGACGCCGTACTATGTACTATTATACCAATACCAAGTTCTAGCATCTGTAGCAGCTCGCTGAGCGAATCAAAGATATGAATGTGCTTCTCGTGGCGGATTGGTGCCGGGGCTGTTTATATGCAGGACCCACACTCGTTCATCGTTTTCTCATGAAAGTGTAGCCCGAGGACCATTCGAGATCCAAAAGAGTCTCTGTCCGACTGAAACCAAGCTCTTTTTCACAGTATGCCAAAAACTTGTCCACAAAATCCGGGCCTTTTCCGGTAGCCTCGTTATAGTTGTGGTAAGAGCTGAAAGTCGTGAGATATTTGCAGTAATCGCCGAAAGAAACGCTTTTCTTTGAAAGTTGGAGCTGGTCGGCGGTAGGCTTGCCGTCTGCAGGATTGTACTTTCTGATCTGTATGTCTTCGAAGAGATCTCTCGGGATTTTGGCGTCGACCTTGTGCAAAAAGTCCCGCAAAATGGACCGGCCGGGCTGCTCCCAATGGGGACCCAAGAAGGAGGGGTCAGAGTACACCATAAGGTCGTAGTACTGCATGAACTTATCAATGACGTCGGCCTGGGAGAGTGACTGCATACAGGGGCCACTGATTTTCACCACCAACGGGTCCACGTAGTACCAGTACGCAAGGGTGGCGCCGGGGCGCAACTGCCTGTGTGCCGTCCGGAAGAAAGAGTCGTAGTCCGTGAACCAGTGGATGCATTCTGCAGCGGTCATCAAGTCAAAATGGCCTGCAGGGGCATCAAAGTCCTCCACCGCCGACACAAAAAAGTCAATTCTGGACTGGTCGGTCACTCCCATCTGCAGGAGCCGCTGCAGTTTCAAGTCGTTGGCGGTTTTGATCATTTCCGGTGACAAATCCAAGCCCTGGACGTTTTGGGAGATGTTCAAAAGGGGAAAGGTGGCGACGCCAGTGCCACAGCCAAGGTCAATTGTGTTTTGGATTGCCGGCTTTCCTGCATAGTCCACAAGGAGCTGGTAGAATGCCTGGGGGTACTGTGGCCGGAAAGAGTTGTAGTTAAGAGACTTGAACCCCGATTTGGCGAAAGTCGACATTTTCGTTTGGAGATGCCTCGAAATTCAGGGGTTTGTGCCAGGAAAGTGAAGAGGCAGGAAACCGAAAATGGAAAGTGAAGCTTGAGAGTGGTAAAAAATTGACGGCGGGTGTTTGGCTGTAATTTGAGGGGATAGCCGCTTTATATGGGTGCGCGAGGGCATTCTGCAGGACGCGGTGACACCGAGCTCCGAGCCCGAAGACCGAGGTGCTGCAGATACACCAAAGCCCATATTCCGCGGCGAAGCCGACCGAAATCAGCACGCAGATTGTGATTTGTTGATTTCTACAGTTACACATCAACGTCACCTTCAATTCCAGCCGTACATATCAAGTTCTAACGAGGGAAATGACTCTTCACTGGAATCCTTCAAAAATGGCACCAATCCTAAAGAGCCATCGGTGACAAAATCGTTCGCCATGAGGTCTTGAGCATAGTTCATCTCAAACGGGTCAAAGTCAAGGAAGTTGTCGTGGTCGTCCGGCCTCACTGCAGGTGTAGGAAAAGCAGCATCTTGTGCGTCGTGAGGTGGCCATCTTTGCGCACCTGCCGCAGGTTGCATCTGCGCTTGCATCTGTCCCACTTGCACGGCGCCCCACAGCATTTCAGGCATGGTATTCGTAAGCGGTACCTCCCGCGATGGTACTGCACGTGTGATGTGAGCTGTGGAGGCTTTTCTCCGCAAGTTGTTGTTTGTTTTCGTGAGATTTATGCCCAAAATGCTTAATATCAGGTACTCTAGAAGCGCTGCCGAGTTAGCTGTCAATGCGCCACGGCCGCAGTCGCTGTGGCTTTTGCTCTTGAAAATAGAGACGGTTTCAAGCAAGAGCTGTTTCAGACTGTGGTGTAAGGGTCCGTTTTTGATGTAATCCAAAGACCCACGGGCCACTAAGAGCGCAAATCGGGCGTGTTCTTGCAGTATATTGAGTGGAAGCGGAAGCCGAATCGACGTGTCAAACGCGTGTTTCAATAACTTCAAAATTTGCGTCAGAGACTGCTGAATCAGCGTCATACTGGACACCACAGAAGACACATTATGTTGTCCAAGCGAAAGTTTTTCTTTCATGGACATCCCCACATTATGATGGTAGCCGTATTTGGAAATAATGGGCAAAAAGATCAAGATTTTGGCGTGGTAGAAGAGAAAGACGCAGAGCTTCTGATGCTTGGAGAAGAGCTCCAAGCTGCATTCGCCGCCTGCAGGATCGCCTGCGGATGGCTGCAAGATGCCGTGATTGTCCGTCTCAAAGCGGATGTTCGGAGGCAAGTCCCGCCGCCAGCAGTCGAGTAAACGCTCTTTCTCAAGCGCTGTGTTCAGCACATCGTCGTAGTCGCCCAGACGGGAGAAAATCGAGTCGAGAATGCTGCCGAGAACCTTGTTGTACTGCATATAGGCAAGCGCGGCTGCGCTCACGCGTCCAAAGATGGTCAACCGCGTGTTGTTAACAATCAAGATATTTGCGTTGGAGGAGTCGTCGTCCTCGTCGGCCGTACTGCTGGCAAATGGCATGGCACACTCGATCTCGTAATCTTTGAGAAGACGTGGCACACCGAGACTTAGCGAGCAAAAGGCGTCCAACGAGTATATGCACCAGAATAAGATACGCCTCTCTCCCTGCAAAAAGCCCTGCACGTTGCGGTCTGCCGTGTGGTGTGCCCCCAAGACTGCAGCGGGGCAGCGGTGCATTCTAAGTTGCTGAGCCATAGAAATCACGCGCCCCCGGAGCTCGTAGCACGTGATGTAGTCGCCGTTGGCCAAAAAATACTGCAAGGACAACGCCAATATCTGCAAGGACTGCACAGAGCAGTACTTTGTGAGGATGCAGTTGGGCTTGATGAACTCGTGCACCATCCGGTGGTACCGTTGCAGCATGCCGTCCGGCGCCTCTGTGCAGGACATCAATGCCTGCGCCAAAATCAACACCAAGATCGCCGCCAACTTCTCGACCAGCTCACACGATACGTCTAGCGTCTCGGTGGTGTAACCGTTTTCGAGGAGCTGCCAGATCCCAACGCTGTTGCGCAAAAATGCGTTTTTGTTCACTATGGGACACACATCGCCCCAATTTCGAAAGTAGTCCGCCAAAAGCGTATGGCGGAGCGAGGGTTCTGGCAAGCGCAAGAGGTGGAGAAATTCAAGCACCTGGTTGGGGTGCAATTTGGGCTCCGGCGGGTCCAAAACGAGGCTTGTGAGCTGCACGTGATTTTTCTGGTCGTTTTCCCCCGCCATGGGCTCTTTTTTCGCCGTTTTTAACGACGCTATTGCGTTGGCTGTGACCCGTGCAGCGGTAGACCTGTAGCCGTAGACCTGGCAGATTTTGGCGAGCAATGTCGGCACAAAGAGGGTTTCCTCGGCAGATCTCGGAATTGAAGCTGCTACCAACTCCGTAAGAAGCTGCTGTTTGCTCTCTTCGTCCATAACAGTGGCGGAGCCGTTTTGGAGCGTTCTGGCGGGAGTGGTGCCCTGTATATTGCGCTTTTTCTGCATCTGCTCGATTGCAGTAGCTGCAGCGAAAGCCCCAGGGGCCGGATTGACGCCGCTGGAATTGGAAAAGTCGAAAGAAACCTCGTTGTTGATGCTGAGAAGACTCGCAGAGTCGTTGTCGTCAGAAACGACGGAATTGGCGATGGAAATATCGTCTGCATTGTAAACGCTCCCAGCTAGGGACACCGGCCGCTCGTGCACGGAATGCCCGCCTGGGGTCACGCAGCAGGGGCATGCGTCGTCGTGCGTATGGGACAGCGGGGCCAGGTACGGGTTCAGGAGGTCGGGCCCGGCTGCTGCAGATAAAGATGGTTGTGGCGGCGTCTCTCGACGCACCTCATTGGACCCTGCGTCTTGCTGTAACTGCAGCTCCCGGAGCCGCAACAAGCCCTGCAACTTGGTGTTTTCGCTTTCAAGCGCCCGGACCCTCTCCTCCAACGTCTCGGTATATCCTTTAGGAAATGACCTCCGAGAAAGCTTATCGGAAACAATGCATTTCAAGCCGGCTGCAGCACACGCAGTACAAGCTGGGAGCTTTCCGTCGCACTTGGACTTCTTGACTCGACATCTATCACATGCCTGGGCCGACCGTTCCGCCAGCCCAGGAGCTTTGAGAATCTTTTTCGGCTTGGAGGATGTGGCCTGCACACGTGATACGCCACCGTCGGCCCCCTCTTTTTTGACTGCAATGTCGTGAGCCGACATTTGGAAATATGAGTCACACAACCGCACGTTGGAGTGGTGCACGGTCTAGGTACGGGTGTACGGGTGTAACGTGCGCCGCGAGGTACGGGTTTGTGGGGACTCATCGGAGGCAATGCTCGTCATGTCCAAACACCTTGCAGGGAGAGTAAGCGAGCGGCTTCGTGCGCGGGCTGTGCCGCTTGTTGAAGCAGTCAAGACAGAAGAGGATTTTCTGGGAAAAAAGCAGGTTGCTGTGTCGAACTTAGCGCCTGAAGCGGCAAAACGAGCAAAAAGAAGCGCCAAGATCGAGGATTTGGGCCGGTTTCGAATGCCTGAGCCGGACAGCGACCTGGGCTTGCGGAGGAAACGGCCAAGTGAGAGAAATCGGGGGAAACTGGTGAAAATCGAGGAGCTGGAGGGGGTTAATGGCATGAACAACGAGCAGTTTGGTGCCGGTCAGCGGCCCAAGAATGTTGATTTGGAGATAGAGACGGAAATAGCCGTTTCAGACAACAGGCGGTCCGGAAGAGCCTGCAAGAAGAGACTACTGCAGATGGAGCCAGAGAAGAAGCCCAAAAGGGAGCCAGTGGCACCTTTAGAACATGGTGCCGAGCTAAGTGGCCCAAATTACCCCACCTTCCAAGCAGACCCGGTGCCGAGGCCGGAGGGACCCCGGGAACAGGCGACCTCGTTGTATGCAGTCCCACCAACTGCAAAGCTCCTGGAAAATTTCAGCTTCTCCCGCAAGCAGCCCAACGTGTTCGAGCTAGTTGACATCGAAGATCTTGCCCCCCAGCAGCCCCAAAACTGGCACCTTATCTACAACGAAGTGGTTCGAATGCGAGCTCACATTTTCACCCCCGTTGACAGCATGGGATGCGAGAAAATGGCCAACGCCATCAATCCCGGGATCTCGCAGGACGAGCCGCGGCTTTTCCGGTTCCAAATTTTGGTGTCTTTGATGCTTTCGGCGCAGACTAAGGATGAAGTCAACCACCGTGCGATATTGAAGCTCCAGAAACACCTCCAACAAAGGGGGTACCCGAAGCTTTGTATGGAGGGTATTCTTGAGTGCTCTGAGGCAGAAATCGACGATTGTATTGGCCAGGTTGGCTTTCACCGGCGCAAGGCGGTGTATCTTAAGAAGGCCAGCGAGATGCTCCGGGTGCAGTACGGCGGAGATATCCCCAAAACGATAAAGGAGATAACGGCGCTTCCCGGAGTGGGCCCCAAAATGGGCTACTTGCTTTTGCAGATTGCGTGGGGCATCAATGAAGGGATTGGGGTGGATGTGCATTTGCACCGTTTAGCGGTGAAATGGGGATGGGTTCCCAAAACGGACAAACCCGAAGTCACGCGGCTCTCGCTTCAGCAGTGGCTACCGCGCCGATACTGGGCGGACATAAACCCGATTCTTGTGGGTTTCGGCCAGCTGGTGTGTACGCCACAGGCCACTAATTGCGATATTTGCACTTTATCTGCGGGCCTATGCAAGGGCGTGGACCGCCGCATGGCCGCGCAGGAAATGTCGCCCAAACGTCGAGAGAAGCTTCTTAAGCTGCGAGGTGACGTGTCGGGCCTTATCCGAATGCAAGAGGAGGCGAGGAGTGCATGAAGCCTCGAAGATGCATGTACGGGTATTTATCGTGTATGAATATACGCTTGGCATATGTTGAAAGTAGGTGTACTGATGTGTGGCTGGCTGCTCCTATTGAAACTGCAGGCGGTGTTTAGGAGCTGCTGTTGGAATGTTTTTACCAAATTCATGTGTCAGTCATTCACTCTATACAGCGCACATGCGCTCGAATTTGGGCACATTGAGAAATCTTGCAAACTGCAATTCAGCTGCAAAAATCATCTCCATCAGGAAATTTTCCAACACCGAAGAGCTCATCAAACTCAACACTTCAGTTGAAATGGCTCACATTTATTTTCAAGGGCCATTTGCCGAGACTGCATATAACCGCTTGAAAATCCGCAAATCAATATTGAAGGCTAGGCTTCAGGCTATTTTCGAATGCTCAAGAGTTTAAGAATATTCTATGTTGCAAGATTCAGGAATTTTTCAGTGCTGTGGAATTCCAATCTAATGTCTGCATATTGGCACTAACTGTGTAAATGCCGATTTTCAAGCAGAAACACAGCTCTAGAAAATAGGAAGCTACAGCTGACTAAGATCCTGCACGAAGAACCAAGCCAAGAACGTATCAGGCTCAAGTCTGAAACAGATTGATGCATGCGTCCTGTATATAGAGTATGTGGAAGGAATTGAGCAAAAACTTTCGATTTGCGCCCAAATATGTGCCTGAGATTTTTACACAGCAAAAATTTACCCTTTATTGCATCTATGCCCCTGGACTGCAGTACAGGCGCCTTTGTTCACTCTGTCGGCCACCGCTGGCCGGTGAGTTCACACCCGTACACCATCACGTGATTGGGTCCGGCACGACCAGCCGTACGCCTTGCCGGCCGACGCGGCAGCTGCCGCGTCGGCCCCAGGCCCCAGTGCCCCGATGCGACCGCGCGCGCACCGCCGTGTGTGCGCACAGTGGAGTCGTGCGGTGCACAATTCTTCCAAACTCAACTCCCCTACAACGGCAACATCAATGCACCCTTCTTTCCAGCAGCACACATGAACATCAACCAAAAATACGCGTCGGCGCCGCAGCATGCAGGGCCCGCCCAGCAGGTGTTGCTCCTGCAGTTACAGCAAAATCAGCCGCAACCGCAGGCTCTGTTTGGCCCCCAGGATTCATCCGTCCCTCCAGAACTCCTGAGCTTTTTCGGACGGGCAGCCCCAGCTCCGGGATTTTTCCCGCCAGCACTGGGGTTTCCCCCTCCACAAAACAGTCAAGGAAACCAGCTTGGCCAGAGTCAGATGGGTCAGAACCAACTCAATCAGAGTCAGCTTGGCCAGAATCAACACCAACTCAATCCGAACCCCGGCCAGGGAAGCCAGGGCCAAAACCCCTTAGCGGGAAACAGCAACCAGCTCAATCCCAGCGGGGCTCAAAACAACCCGAACCAGGGACAGAATTTGAACGGGTTCCAGCAATTCAACCCGCTGTTCAACGCACAACCGCAATTTCCTAAATTCATGAACACGTTTCCCCAAACACAACCGCCGCCATTCCAGGCACCCAAGGTCAATACCATCAACGTTGATGATCCGCAGTCGTTTTTCTGGCAACACCAGACGCTGTTGTGCCAGTTGTCGCGTAGCGAGGACTTGCCGCACTTCTACGCCCGGCAATACGCCCAGAACTCCCGCAAACTGAAGAACCCGTATGCGGAAGTCAAGGGCCACGTGACATTGGTCGAGGCCACCAAAACCATTGTCACTGCGTTGGAGGAGCAGGAGAAACAGCAGCTTGCTGCGCAGACATCTTCCACCGCGTTGATGCGCAACAAGAAGCAAGACTTGGAGGAGGACGAGGAGCATCGTATGATGGCCCGTACACAAGGAAAGCAGTTGTGGTGCCACATGGACCTCTCGGGCCAAGGACTCTTGACCATTAGCCCCAAGCTCTTCCGCTACGACTTCTTGGAATCCCTTTACATCAACAACAACAAGTTGACATCGGTGCCGGGCATGATCAAGCACTTGAACGGCTTGCGGGTGTTGGACTTGTCTCACAACCGCATTTCCGAGGTTCCGGCTGAGTTGGGGTTGTGCTACAACTTGCGTTATCTCTACCTCTTTGACAACAACATCAAGACGTTGCCATACGAGTTCCGCAATTTGATTGAGTTGCTTTTTCTCGGAATCGAAGGAAACCCCATTGATTTGAGCATCGCCAACCTCATCTCCGAGCGTGGCACCAAGGCCTTGATCCTGTATTTTCGCGATATGAATCCTTCTCCACAGCAGCCCAAACCACGGCAGTGGCTTTTATTGGAGAAAGACGGTGATGTCATCGACCCAGTACAAAACCCGAGTGCTTATACTGACGACCACTTGAACAAGGATGGTCCCGATCTGTTCACCATGATGTCTTACAACACATTGTGTCAGCACTATGCTACCACCAAGTTGTACAAGTACACGCCGTCGTGGGCGCTTAAGTGGAGTTACCGGAAGGAGGCTTTGAAGGAGGAAATCATTCGCTACAACACGGACGTGATTTGTCTCCAGGAAGTCGAAACCAGAACGTTCTACGAGTTTTGGGTGCCCATCATGACGGAAATCGGCTACAAAGGGTTTTTCTTCAGCAAAACTCGGTCGAAGACCATGGGTGAGAATGAGTCCAAAAAGGTCGACGGGTGTGCCACGTTCTACCGCTCGTCCAAGTTTCTGCTCATCCTGAAGCAGTCTTTAGAGTACAATTCCGTGTGCATGGGCCTGGACAAGTACAAGAAAACGAAGGACCTCTTCAACCGGTTCATGAACAAGGATCACATCGCGCTCATCACTTACCTACAACATTTGGGCACCGGAGAGAAGATTATGATCGTCAACACGCACTTGCACTGGGACCCGGCCTTCAACGACGTCAAGGCATTGCAGGTGGGTATTTTGTTGGAGGAGTTACAAGAAATCACCAAAAAATTGCAGGGAGACGAGGCCAAAAACACATCCATGGTGGTTTGCGGTGATTTCAATTCCACCAAGTCCAGTGCCGTGTACCAGTTGTTTTCTTCCGGATCTGTGGCCAAACACGAGGATATGGATGGCAGAGATTACGGAAAGTTCACCGATGAAGGTTTCCACCACTCGTTCAAACTCAAGTCTGCATACGACCACATTGCGTCAGACTTTCCCTTCTCCAACTTCACTCCCACCTTCACCAATGAGATCGATTACATCTGGTACACCACCAATACTTTGCTGGTGAAGGGACTTTTGGGTAAGGCTGATGAGGAGTACTTCCTGCACCAGATCGGAATCCCGGACGCCCATTTTCCATCGGACCACATTCCGCTTGTGACCAAGTTTGAAATCAAGAAGAAGGGCTCAGCGATGCCCAAGAAGCCCGAGTTCAAACCGGATTTCAAGAGTTCGTCTTCACGCAAGACTTGACCATTAACGATCATGCCCCTGCAAACCTAGTTTGCGTGTAATTTAGCTAAATTTACCAAGAACGTAGATCCAGTGTGATTACTGGATCTAAGATGATTAATTGATTCTTGCCATGAGAGAAGTAGGGAGAGTAGGGTAGAGGAGTGCACAGAAGTAGGCGAGGAGTGCATGGAGCAGTCATTCACCGTGGCCCAATATCCAGACAGTGCCAGCAGGATTTAGATGCAGTACCACATTTACCGCCAGCAGCAACACCGGCGGCCACACGAACAGCAGCAGCATTTGTGGACTGTGAATACAATGTTCCTGCATGAAGCTGCAGCTGCCCCGCGATTCTTTCCGACCCCGCGCCCACGCATATATAAAGCGCGATCCCCAATTTTCCCCAGCCATTTCATTTTTGACACAAACTTTCGTTCTTTCCCATCCACAAACTGCAATGTCGTTGCTTATTCCCTCCGAGTGTGACTACGAAGATGCCCACGCAAGCCCAGAAATCGAGAGTCTCTACCAGCAAAAATTGCAGCAGGTAACTGAGCAGGAAGGCTTCAAATGGACGTTTGAAACCGTGCCAGGATTCTTCAAGCAGTCGGATCCCGCCACCGACGATTTGCGGTTCAAATACACCGAGGAGCAGTTGGGGCGTGAAATGTCGTGGGACGACATCAGAGCCAAGTTGCAGGCGCTTAACGAAAACGCCGCTGCAAACGAAGTTTACAAGCTCATTTTTTGTGCCCGCCACGGCCAGGGCTACCACAACTACGTGGTGGACAAGTACGGTCTCGATGCGTGGAACGAGAAGTGGTATGCGTTGGGCACTGATGGAGATGTCAACTACGGCCCCGACCCCATGCTCACGGATTTGGGAATTGCCCAGGCCAAAGAGAACAATGGCGTTTGGCGCAAGGAAATCGAACTCCACGGTGCTTCTGTGCCGTCCAAGTTCTACGTGTCTCCATTACAGCGCTCGTGCTGGACGCTACACTATACCTGGGCGGGCTTGAAGCCGGAGTCCACCAGGCCGTTGATCATGGAGGCTATCCGTGAAACCATTGGTAGAAACTTGTGTGACAAGCGTTCCACGAGAGATGTCATTGAGCAGCGCTTCCCCAACTACGACATCGAGCCTACTTTCTCCGAGGAAGACGAGTTGTTCACGGATGAGAGGGAAACGAGCGAGGACCTTTGTATTCGTGTCAACCGCTGGTGTCAAGGTTTGTTTGAAAAGGACTGGGACTCGCAAACGCTGCTGGTCAACAAGAAATCGGCCTTGGCCGACTCCATCATCAACACAACCACCCATGCTGGCACCATTCGCTCGTTCATTGTTGTTTTTGGGCACAGACGCTTTACCATTTCTACTGGCGGAATGGTTCCAATTGTGGTCAAGGCCACCAGGAATTAAATGCTAAGAGACCAGAGAGGCATTTGGCCCGAGATAATACGATGAATCCGGATCAGGACTCCTTTTTCACTTTGATCAATGCTGCACTTTCAATATTTATACTCACCCCATAGGCCATGATTTGTGGATGCTTCCGGCGATATAGTAATACTGCACCTAGGTACAACTACATTTCTTTCCCCACAAGCAGTTGCTCAAGTTTGGTAGTATACACTTTAATGTGGTGAGTGGTATCCGCCACTTCACACCTATCAGCCTTTGGAGTGCACGTGCGTCTGCTCCACATTCACGTGAGTCTTTTCCAAAGCCTCCTCGGAGGACACGTCGACTTCGTCCACATGAGTACCAAGCTGGTGAACGTCGTAGCCATTTGCCTGCAAATACTCAAAAAAGTCGCGATCCTCCTTGTTGATGGAGTCTTGGCCCACCGAAGGACAGAAAAACAAAGTCAAGAACGCCAGGAAGAGACACAATGCCGATGAGATATAAAATGCAGCCTTGATTCCACTATCAGAGTTGGCTCCGCCCTGTTTCTTCAAGATCACCGGGAAAATGTAGGTGCCCACAAACGCCCCGATTTTTCCCACCGCAGCAGCAATTCCGTAGTATTGGCCACGGATCGACGTCGACGACGTCTTGGATGCCAAACAGCCCACGTTGTTTCCGGCTCCAAACTCTCCCATGGTGATGAAGATTCCGTACACCACCACAAATGCGCCGATGTGGTGCTTCAACTGCGAATAGCCTGCAGTCATGCCAAAACCAATGACTCCCTGACAAATGAGGCCAACAAAAAGGGTCATTCTTGGCCCAATCACATCAGCGACATAGCCCCCAGCTAAAGAGCCCGGGATGTAAAAAAGATTGAACACCACGTTCCAGCCCCACGCCCGGTACATATCATTTCCGGGGATAATCTGCGACAAGATGTAATTGGAATAGAGCCCAAACGAGTATGCAGAAAAATCATAGATGAACCAGATAATCGACACGATGCTAAGTCTAAACCAGTAGAACTTGACCACCAAAAGAAGCGGGAACTTCTTGACCTTGTTCATACTCATGCGCTCGAATGCATCAGAGTTCTTCAACTTTCTCCGCATGAAAAACAACGCCAAAGGAGGAAATACTCCAAGAGCAAGAGTCAACCGCCAGATCGGCGTCAAGTGTTTGGGCGTAAAAATCCACAAAAGCACCATGGGCACGAACGCCGAAATCACAAACCCAAAGTCAATCAGGAAATTTGTGAACCAAATAAAGTACCTGTTTCTATGGCCAGGGGGCAACTGGTTGGCAAATTCCGAGGCTATCACCGAAGCGGTAGGATACTCGGCGCCGATAGCAATTCCCAAAAAGAACCGGAACGTTGCCAACGCCGCAAACATACCTTCCGGTGTTTTTCCCCAGGTTGCAACGGCACAGAGAATGGTGAAAAGGATAAGAAGCACGTTGGCGAAAAGCATACCGCCTTTGCGAGCCACGTGATCTGACACATACCCAAACCCTAATTGGCCCACAACCGTTCCGGCAAATGCAATGGCCGAAATCACCGAGATGGCGCTGGATTGCGTGTACCGTTCACCGTAGATCACAGAGAGACACGTGGTAACCGTTGCAATGGAATTATTGACATATCCATCGGAAAACAACCCTGCTCCGGAAATGAACGCTGGCCAGAGGCTTTTGACCGTCACAGACTTTGGGCTGCCGTCTTCATTGGGCTCACCATCGTCCACCACTTTCTTGCCATAATGTAATTCTTCTGGTATCCGCTGATACCACATGGTAAGCGCCTCGTTCATGGAATGAGGCAAGTCTCTGGAGGCCATTTTGAAGCGCAAACTGTCTTGGTCAATAAATAGGCGAAACCGTGGAAATCACTTGATAAGGTGTTCAAAAAGGACCGCTAGGCTCGGGAACCAGAAGATGTTCTTAGCAAATTCAAACACAGCGCGCGACGTGGGGATACTCATTTTATATAGATAAGAGCGCCAGTCACTGGCGCGACATTGCATGCATGTAATATTTATAACCGCCATGCAGACACTTCACCCGAAGCTTGATCCCGATGCCCGGCTGGTTGTTGCATATTGCCCTCCATCGTCTAGAGTAAAGATTGCCTCGCCCGTCATACGTGCCATTTTCACGGTGTTTTTTTTTTTTTTTGTGATCACGTGGGGTAAATTAGCACTGCATATAGCCTCACGTCAGACTATTAACCCACGTTGACGTTGCTGCACTCGCAATTTTTAGGTCGGGATGCAGACCATAGATTAAATCACATTTGAAAATCTTTTTGAAAAGCGTCTGATGCCGAATCTACCCACCAAAAGTGGCGAGAGTTATGAGTTCCGTTTTCGCGTAAATGGCGTCTCGTCTCGTATTCCCCTCGTTATGGTTGTTCGGTCCCTGCATGCGGTATGTAGGACCATACCATTCTCGATTTGATGCAGGGTTTCTTAATCCTGACACCTTTGTAACACACACGTGACTTTCAACGGTTCCGTTTTTCGAAATTCAAGCGGAGATTGCCGAGTATTCTTAAATTTCTAGCAGGTTCGATCGTGTGCGCTCGGAAAATTTCACATGCATCTCCACCTTGTGTGCACGATCTCAGTTATCTCCACTCAACCGTGTACTTGAGCTTATCCCCGGCTTTAAATGGCACGACCTTCAATTCATCTTTCCCAATGATTTGCGGCACATAGTTTTCCCTCTCAACTAAGTAGACTTTGTCCTTGTTAACAATGCTCTCTTGAGAAACTTCGTAGAATTCAAGCCCATGCTTAGACACGAACTTCACGAGGTTCTCCATTTTGCCCACAGATTCGAAGATCTCAGCCAAGTAAGCAATGGCATGAGATTGTGTGTAAACACCAGCACAAACGCCCACGTGTCTTGCCTTACTCTCGATTGGATGAGGAGCCGAGTCCGATCCGAAAAAGAAAAAGGGCTCTCCACTAGTGGCTGCTCCCACCAAGGCTCTCATATCCTCGGGCAATTTGGCCACGGGTTTGCAGAAGTTGACCGGATTTCCTGCCCAAGAGTCGATGGTCAAAGAAAGATGATGAGCAGTGATGGTTGCAGCGACCTTGGATTTGGAATTTTCGGCATGGATTTCCCGGATTGTATCAATGGCGTTTTTGGTAGTGCAGTGCTCCAAGATGATTTTCAAATTTGGAAAGTCACGAGCCAACTTCTTGAGGGCTGGAAGAAACTTTGGTTCTGCATTCAAAACATGAATATCCTCGTCCTTGGCTGGCGGACGTTCGCCGTGTAAATTAAGAACCAAATTGTTCTTTTCTAAGGCCTCAAAAATCAGATAAAATGGCGTAAAGTCGTTTGGATCAACTCCGGCAGACGAGTTGGTGGTCACGCCTGCGGGATAGCACTTAACCCCCTGTATGCATCCAAGCTTGGCGGCCTCATTGATTAATTCAGGCGTCAAGTCTTTGCACAAGTAAAAACTCATCAAGAAGGTGGTTTTTGGGGAAAGTGCTTGGAGTTGCTTCTTATATTCTACCACGCGGTCGATGGTAGTGATCGGAGGAACCAAGTTAGGCATCACGTACGCCACGGAAACACCTCCTTCCCTCACTGTGGGCGTGATAAGCTCCATCATTTTTCCATCTCTGAGATGGACGTGCATGTCAGCAGTGATACCGAGTTCAATTTCGGACATTTTGTTGGTTTGTTAGTGTGGAGTAATGGACTTCGATTTCTCTGCGAAAAAAATGCAAGTATCGGATTGGCGAGCTGATTCAGGCGCAGCGCTTAGATTGGCAGCTAGGCTCTGCGTTTGGTGGAATACTTGGTAGGAGTCGCCGTTTTCTTGCATAAAAACTGCACTCTCAATGTGTTCCGGATGCTTGTCCGGCATCTGCAGCGCCAAATTCTGTAGAAGGCGCAAGATTTGCTGTGGCTCTGTTTCAGCACTTTTTGAAATGCCAAGCCAGATTTTGACCACACCGTAATCTTCTTTCAAAGCCATACTTAATCCGATAATGGGCACTGTTATTAGTAAAGCTGACAAAATTGCCTCAAACTGACATACCCTGTGTTCCGCTGAGATGAAAGAATGCATTGCCCATAGCAATAGTACAAATCAGTAGATAAAACTCTTTCTGGTCTGCGAGAGGAACTTTTAAAGCTAGCTTATTGCAGGGGTACCCTGGCTCAATTCCAAGCCTCAAAATAATATTTTCGATGGAAGCTTTGAATTTAAGTTGGCCAAGTTTCGCCTGCAACTGACCAAGAGTTTCGAGAATGTCACACATGCAGAGCGATCCACCAATTCTTAGCCATAATCCCCATTTGAAATAGAAAGGGTCCATACTCTGCTGTTTCCGCATATGCCTTGAATTCCGAATCAAAAAGTAGTCGTCCAGGGGGCTTTTGAATCTGAAAAAATATGGTAATAATTCCGAGTGATTGATGAACTCAGGCTTTGCTGTACTTTCTGTAGTTGGCCCTTTGGATTCCATCGATGAAAACCCCCCAGATTCTTGCTTCTGTGCATGAATGCCCCGCAGTATTGACCCAAGCGAGGCTGCTTGTTTTGCCAGATAGAATGATCTGCTGTCAAGAGTACTAGAATTATCTTTGGACATTCTCTGAATTATTATCCCCTATTGATCAGTTTTGACTCAATATAAAGAATGTGGCTGCAAATTCGCACGCACGTGTAAGGGTGCTCAGTATGTCTAGACCAGCAAAAACAAACTAAAGTCACTGCACTTTTCTGGGTATGCGTCCCCCTTAATAATTCGGCTTCGTTACAATGTTTCATATGTGTGGTGCTCACAGTACGAGTGTTTCGTAACACAAACACCCCGCGTGTGCATTACATTGCATGAGCGCCAATGTTTCAGAGATCAAACGGGCGTTTGATACGGATATAAATATCAGATTTTCCCATCCCTAACCATTTATTCTCTCACTGTGCCAACCATGGCGAATATTATTTTTGTTTTACTGTATGGCAATAGATGACGCTCTTTCGGCATTGTTGTACCGATACTCAAGAAGATCAAATTGCCTTGCTAGCAAACCGATTAAAAGCGAAGAGTGCTCTTAGTATCTTCAATGAACAGGTTTCGCGAGGAAGCTTACTGATAGTAAGAATAGGTTGTGGTCATGGCTGCGCGCTAATTCAACTCATCGCAACATCCCCACCACGAAACCCAGACCCATCAATATGAGTTCCATTTTTCTTCCGCATCTCCGGACCGGCTGGCACGTCGACCAAGCCATATTGTCAGAAGATGAGAGGCTTGTCATCATACGGTTTGGCGTCGACTCAGACAGACTGTGTATGATCATGGACGAGATCCTCTTTGCAGTTGCAGAGAAGGTCAAGAACTTTGCCGCCATCTATCTTTGCGACATTGAAAAGGTGCCAGACTTTAACGAAATGTACGAGTTGTACGATCCTTGCACGGTGATGTTTTTTCACCGGAATAAGCACATGATGTGTGATTTTGGAACCGGCAACAACAACAAATTGAATTTTCTCATTGACAACAAGCAAGAGATGATAGACATCATCGAAACGATCTATCGGGGTGCTACCAAAGGAAAGGGTTTAGTGATGAGTCCAAAAGATTACAGCTCGGCCCGCTTGCGATAAGCACGAGATTACAAAATCTTCCGAGTTCTACGAGGAGTTGCCTTATGATCTGGTTTATTGCTCTCGACAGCGTCGATCTATTCTTGAACATCGTGCTGGGCGTAGAAAAAGTTGACTCCCAACAATTTGCTATCGCCACCATGCTTCTTGATCCAATCCCTAACTCCAGATCCAGGTGTGCCTGTACCCCAATTAGGTCTGTCTTTTGGAGCCACCAAATTGGCAATTGGGTCTTGCTTATAAAGCAAAAACACATAGCGGTGTTTGCCTGTCTTCTCTGGAGGGGCCGGCCCCACATAAGACATTATTTCAGTTGCTTTGGACACGTCCAAGATGGTGGACAACGAGTCGTCAGACCCATCATTGTTGGAGTTGAGCTTTAAGTCGGACGCAATCCAGTGGCAATACTCAGACCATTTGTGATCCTTATTTGATGGCGCGTCTGGATCAGTCAACACTAACATGAACCGGTCGTCGGGGTCGACCTGTAATTCCTGCTCTTGATTTGGGGAGTTCAAGGTGAATTGGATCTTGGGAACCTTCTGAGTGTTGTTTACTTTAAGGGTGTTGCCCATGGTGACTTGGTCCTTTGGCGAATACTCAATGGTGAGCAAGCCTTGACTATCGAACTTATCAATAACGTCAGGGATGATTTTATGCTTGTTGTATGCTTCATCTAACAGTTGCGAAATGGTCATTAAATTCATTTTTGGGAATCTTAGTATACTATTGAAGGGTTGGTTTCTGCAAAGTGTTCGTGGAAGGTTAGTCGCTGCTCTATATATAGAGAACATGTGGGGAGGAAGATTGCTCAGGTGATCAATGATGATGAAGACGGCAATCGAGCGACTTTTTTTCTGCACATAAGGCGCGCCTGCACAACGCGCCTGCGGAACCCGAGATGCACCGAGAGTGCGGAGATGGCACCGACTGCAAACTGCCAAGCGATTACGTCCTGGTGTTGCAACGGATTGAAAGAACTGAACGGAAGAAAAAAGTCTCTTGAGATCAAAGAGGTCAATGAAGTCACGAAGTCAATCAAAATTAGCTGGGTTCAGCCCGGAGCTTCATACGCAATCAGTGCTCATTCAATGCTAGACCATTGCATTAAATGAACAATCAATGCTAAACCATTGCATTAAATGAACAACCAATCGAGAATTTGTTTTTCGTTCAAGATTTCATCAGTGATATCAAAGAAGGAAAGCATTCCCAAGTGATATCTAAAGCCCCGGCGATGATCAGACAACGACATGATTGCATAGGGTGCTCAGTGCTGATTCGGCTCCATATTTTTTTCAGTTCTGGTAATAACCATTAAGATCAATATTGATAGTCGGTTCCAAATTTCGGGTACGTTTCAAAGAAAGCGCCATCCTTTTGCTGACCGTCGACTTTCTGCACATTGGGCTCGTTTTTCTCCAGGCCATTCACTGGACCAAGATTCTCGCCCACATCCGGTAATCCCAGACTCGCTCTTTCCGAAAGCGGTAGTGGATGGCTCAGAGACAGCTGGGAATTTGGGCCGATTTTGTCAACAGGCGGTTGTGCATGCAGACCCGTCAGACGCTCCGATATCGGCGGCATGTGCCGATCCTGCATGGCATTGGGAATAGCATTTGCCAAGTGGGAGTTTGGCAAATGGCCCATGTTCCGTGCAGGAGCCCCGTGCACCATGCCTTGTCTCATGGAATGATTAAGCAGCGGAGATGGAAACGGTGGGTCCCGGTACGTTTTCTTGGGCCGCTCCTCCTCACGTGGCACCACGTCGATGAGAAAATCAAACATGTCGCTCTTGGTCAAGGCGGCAGCGATGTCCGATTTTTGGAGCGTGCGCCGTTTATTTTCCTCGGCATGAATCCATGCTCTCATGGTCAACTCGGTGATGAAAACATCACAGCCTTTGGCAAAAAGAATGGGAGCCTCTGCACTAATCATGCGAACATCCTCGTCTGTTTTCATGACTTTTTTTATCCGTGCCAACGGCAACTGGTGGTTTTTAAAGTCGTGTTCGTCGTGCTCGATCAGGTTGATGATTTCTTGCCAATACTGCATCATCATGTCCCGGTTTTTTCCCACAAGACCTTGGCCCACATTGCTGAAGACTCCACCCGGTGTTCCGTGTTCCTGTTGTTGGGCTACTGCGGCGTCAGCGGCGGCCTGTGCTGCTAATAGCTCTTCTTCTCCCACAACTCCATGATGTGGATCTTCCTGAAGCGGTTGGCTTTCGTGGTTGATGAAATGTTGGTCTTCCACGTCCTGGTGTTGATCTATTTGGATATCTTCCTCGTCGAGATACGCGTTGCCGTACTCCATGCTTTGTTTGAGGAGATGCTTTTTGCTGGGGGTGGTTGAATATGGTGTTCGGGCTGCGAGCTGGAGGTGCACGGATGTACGGGTGCGCGCTGTCACATGCCCGGTCACGCTTGACGAGCCTTTTCGACAGGTGAGGATGGCTAAGTCTATGAGAAGTTCCAGTAATTCTTTGGCGTAGATGGCTGCCAACAGCCCTGGGTTGAATATGGATCCTGCAGATAAACATGTCCGATCGGACATTAAAAAAGAAAAAAGAATGCGCAAGCCCGGAATCGAACCGGGGGCCCAACTATGGCAAAGTTGGATTTTACCACTAAACCACTTGCGCTTTCGATACAACTTGAAATTAGGGCTTGCATAGACATTGGAGTATGAGCAAAAGTCACGAAACCGGACAATTAGAGATTGATTTGCATTTAAACAGTTTTAAATGTCCAAGAAGACATAATCACGTGACTGGATCAAGCCCTAGATGAGCTGCACTTAATGTTTGAATTGAAACTTCCACTGCTTTTATAACGTTGAGTCTGGAGATCCCCACAAACTCTGGCTCAAAATTAAACATCTGTAGTAACGAAGAGAAGGAAAGGCAGTATGCAGTACGCGGGTAATGCTTCCCGGATATCGCTTCAACACTGATACTGATTAGATGCAGTACGAGGACGTTGCACCCGTACCTCCGATTAATTCCCCCTGGTCTCCAGCACCAATTCGGGCAAAGAGGCGGTAAAAAAGGAGCTGCAGAGTAGCATATCCTCAATCAAGACAACGCCTTTGTTTGAGTAAGAAAGGTAGTCTTTTGGCAGATATACAAGTCTCTTCCCGGAAGTGTGCGTGTATGCAGTACCATGATATTACTGCCTTGCAGCTACTACTACAAGAAACACAGTCATCAGAGATTTCAGGTAAGTTATACACAGGATTGAGATTGTTCTGGCGTCCTGGCACCGGTTGTCTTTAGAGCTGCCACGAGCTGAGCAACTTCAAATGCTTGAAATCGCTACGGGGAGTCACCATTCCCATGGCCAACGGACTGTAGCGCCAGAAAACGCCCAAAACGGCAAGGTAGAGCAAGCCGAAAACAGCAGCTCTGAGCCATCCTGCAGTCTTGCGTGCAACAAAGAACTCCACCAAAAACGCCGAGACAAAGATGGCAAAGTAAAGCGCCGGCACATAGTGGTGGAGGTAGGTCACTCTGGCCATCATCACAAATGGTAAGTAGTGCAAGAGCCAGCCAAGCATTGGGAACACAGCCGCAGCCAAAAGAAAGTTCCACTCCGCCAGAAGCACACTGAAGTATGCAGTCTGCCGTTTCCAGCGACAAATAAGCACCAAAAGTGTAAGGGCAGCAAGCGGAAGACTGGCGGTGGAAAAGTAGGTGACCAACGGATGCCCAATGAGGAAGTAGCGGGGCTCGCCGATGATCCAGCTGCTCATGCGAAGACCGCGTCGCAAGATGGGCCATTCCCACCAAGAAGATGCCAAATTGTCAAAGTGGTCGGTGTCTGGAACAAGCGCATTGTTGGAGGCCATCATACCGTAGTTGAGCATGATGAACTCCTTCCAGAACTTCGGTTTGGGCGCCACGTATTGAGACTCGGGCAGCGCAAATTCGCCGTTGACGTGGTCCTCCACGTTCCACCAAGTGCTCTTGTCCAGCGCAAGAAACAGGTGCTTGCACACGACCTCGCCCTGCTGAAAGCCCCATGCTGGGTATGCGTAGCCGGTGGTGGCCAAGTAGCAGCCCAAAACGTTATGGCGGAGACGGAAGTTGGTGGAGATGGGGTGCACATGTTGCGGGTTTTCGCCCTGGAATTCCACCAGCGGCGAAACATCCTGGGTCTGGATCTCCACCACCCAGTCGTCCTTGTCGTCCTCAATGTCAATGCCGCCGTAGCACGACACCTCGTACTGCGACTTCAGAACGGCTGCTGCAATGGCGTGCAGATGGAGAAAACACCCAGTGTCTTTATGGTTGAGTCGAATAATGTCTCCGTCCTTCACTAGGGTGGTGTAGTCAAGCACATTTTCCGGAGCGGCGTCGTCGTAGACGAGCGAGGCAAAACGGTGCTCGTTTCTCGCAGTGGTCATGTCAAACTCCACCAAAAACTCATTGTTGTTGTCCTTGAACCCGTAGGTGGTGACCTGCTGTTGACGCAGGCCTTCAGGGTAGACCAGCGGGTGGGAATGAAGCAAGTTGGGAGACAAGCCTTGGGAGCGGAGTGTCACCAACGAGCCATAGGCCACGGATCTGGGCCCGTTTTTCAAGGTGTTTCCCTCGAGCGACGCCTGGAGAAGCGTCGATATCAGCCCGTCGCCGGGGCCAGACCTCAGGAGCACGGCAAAGTGCACTCGGAACACCGACACGTATATCACGGCCGGCACCACAATAAGACACACAATCCGCGAGAGCCAGTGTGACACGTAGCGGCCCACGGACATAGGCGTTCCGGTAGGAGCACCGGTAGCCCGTTCCGGTTTTTGCATCTGGTAGAACTTAAGCACCAAGTCGTACACCACGTATAGCCCCACAAGCACCGTCACAAACAAGCCCACCCACTTGACCAGACAAACACAGCCAATGGAAACACCCGTAAGCAAAAGCCAGCCAAGCCCCTGTCCTCCCAACAACCGCCCCCGTGCATTGAGCAGGTGTACTTTCATGAGGCACAAGTAAGTGGAGACCGTGAACATAAGAAGCATCGAATCCAACAAGATGAACTTCAGAAGCGTGAGCGAGAGCATTTCCAACGCCACCGCCAAGCCCACGTAAACTGCCGTATACGTTGAGTATCCCGCCTCCATCGCCGTATAATATGCCATGGGCGTACACAAGATGCCAAACACACAGTTGAAGATGCGCATATTGGTGAACACATTGCCCTCGGGAAACTCCTTGCCGCTCTCGAATTTGAAGGCTCCGTCAAACCCGGCTAGCCATCCCGAGAGCCCCACCAATAACTTTCCCAACGGTGGGTGCACGTCGAAGTAGAACTCGTGCTGGAGGTAGTGCAGGCCGAACTTGCCAAAATGGGCCTCGTCCCAGATGACTTTTTGGTTGGCTCCGATTCCATGGAGCCGGACGGCGGCGGCGAGAAGGGTGAGGAGCACGGGGATGACGAGGCGCCAGCGGCGGGAGGTTTGGGTCTGGGGGTCGAGCGATAAAGTCTGGGTCTGCTTTATGAGGTCGTCGAAATTCTCGATATCGGCGGGGCGGAAGCGGCGCTGGCGGACCGCCGAATCGGGGTGTGCCGAGCTCTGTGCCCCGCTGACGAACACGGGTTGGCCTTTTTCCATGGTGTTGTGTGGTTGGTGCGTGGAACGTGTTGGCTATGGTCGCGTCCTGCACACAGTGCAGGTCCCGTCAAGGAGAGAGTAGGGGAAGTACGAGAGAGTAGAGGAGTGTGACAATGATCCTAATTATACTTTGTGTACTCCGGGACCCAGTACTGCCTCAAAGTAGGCTGCTTCTTTCCAATAGCAGTGATTTGATCCACCTCTTCCGGCGCCAACTCAAAGTCAAAGAGCGCCACAAACTGCGCAATTCTCTCGTCGTTAGACGAGGTGGTCACTGGCAAAATATTCCTCTCAATCACCCACCTCAACAACACCTGGGCCGGCGTCTTGCCGTACTTGGCTGCAACTTTCTCCACGTACTCGTTAAACTCTTTGGAGTCGCCCTTGGTGAGCGGCCCCAAGGGTGAGTATGCCTCCACCAAAATATCGTTTTTCTGGCTGAATTCCACCACCCCCGGCGTCTGGTCCTGCAAAAATGCATTGAACTCGATCTGATTGACCACCGGCTTGATGCGGGCAATGGCCAAGATCTGCTTCAAATCTTCTGCCGAAAAGTTGGACACGCCAATGGCTTTGGTGTAGCCCTCGTCAACCAACTGCTCCATCGACTGCCATGCCTCCTCCAACGTGAACCCGTGGTGCTCCTTGGACACAAAGGGTGAGTGCAACAAGTACAAGTCCACGTAGTCCAACTTCAACCGCTCCTTCAACTGGTACTTCAAAGCCTCATACGGCTTTCCATGCTTGGAGAGAAACTTGTGGCTCGAGTCTCCCGTCCAGTACTTATCTGTGATGTAGTACGAGGTACGGTTAACTCCTGCCAAGGCAGCCCCAAGCTCGGCATCCGAGTTGTACACCTCTGCGCCGTCAATGTGCGTGAACCCCTTCTGCAAAGCGGTTTTAACTGCGGCCACAAGAGACTCGTCCAATACCTCATCTGACTGCTTGTACCAACGGGTTCCTGACCCGTAGGCGACGGCCGGAATGGTGTCTCCGTTGGATAATTTGAATTGCTTTCCGATTAAAGACATGAGCTTCTGTGGTGATTGATATTTAAAGTCGCTCAATTCTGTAAGTTTAATCAATTGGAAGGTTTGGATGTTCCAATTGTATTGATTTCTTTCAATTCTGTTCACGGATAGATTCTGTGCACTTGTGGTTTTGTATTCTGTGCAGTTGTAGTTTTGTATTCTGTCCACTTGGGATTCCAATTTTTTGTTTGCTAGAATTGCAGTCGGCAGGGGCTGCTTTTATATTGCACCTGCGGAGGGGGGCGATTGTGTGCAGTCCCCGCCACACCGGCCACACTGTGCACGCCGAACACGCCACAGAAAACGTGATAATCCGAATTAGCTCACAAAATAACTGAGAAGAGCTCCGCTGGGAGTGTATACTGTGCGGGTTTGGTTTGAACAGCTTTGATTCGGTTATTCGGCGGCTTCTTTGAATCGGGGCCATTTTGGTGTACGGATGTCTCTTTACTGCCTATTGTCGAATGCTAGGTCAGATCCAACAACGGGAGTTTTTGGCGTGTACCTTCTATGCAATACATAATTGGAAATTTTTGATTAGTAAGGATTTATGGTTGGGTGCGAAATACACCAAGTGCTGCAGAAAAGCGCAATAGATTGCTGAGTAATGGGAACTGCACATAGACAACAAAATACAGATTTACGCCGACTATGGTAATTTCGAGTGGGGTTGTATTGGTTTCGGTTCAAGAAGAGGAAAAACGCAATGTTTTACTTGTGTACAGGAATGACGGGGTGTCGATAGGTAGGATTGACAGGTCGATAGAAGGAACTAATCAGAATATGAGCCATACCCGAGA
Organism: Metschnikowia aberdeeniae; assembly: GCA_002370615.1. Taxonomy (NCBI): domain Eukaryota; kingdom Fungi; phylum Ascomycota; class Pichiomycetes; order Serinales; family Metschnikowiaceae; genus Metschnikowia; species Metschnikowia aberdeeniae. The sequence goes on from NKZB01000175.1 coordinate 63,759, forward strand.
GTATTCGGCATTGGTGCCATATTCGAAAACAAGCAGAAAAAACTGGGCCAATGAACTGGACTAACAAACTGGCTCACTGGTACGTATCCAAAATAGCATAGATGAACGAGGCAGACTTCTCCCAGCTTCAGACCGTGCCACTGGGACGTCTGAAAGGTTGTTCTTCGCTGAAACTCCCAAATGTTTGTTCTTCGCTGAAACTCCCAAATGGTTGTTGTTCCGCTGAAACGCAAAAAAGGCTGTTATTTTGCTGAAACTCCGGTTGACCACTGCCACTCCGGTAGCCTAGTAAGTACCGTCAATGACAGTAACTGCATAGCCGCCCACCTTTATCTCATCCAGTGTCACGTTAACAGTCACCTGTCCGTTTCGGTTCAACGCCGTGCCCTGTCTCAACCTAAGGTCACCGGTGAAACCCTCGAATTCTCGGAGAATTGCGCCCGTGGCTCCCGAGCCTGATCCACACACAGGGTCCTCCTTGACTCCAATACCAGGTGCAAACGTCCGCGTTTCATAGAACCCTGGCTCATGCACCCCCAACACCTGCACTCCTGTGATGCCGTCTTTAGTAAGCTGTTCCACCTTGGAGTGATCGGGTTGAAGCGCCAAAACTTCCTCGGCATTGGAAAGCTCGATCACGTGCCACACCGGCCCAACCTCGTAGATGGCTGATTTCTTGGCCGACGCAGCGCCAATCGCAGCCACAACAGCATCGGTGTAGTCCTGCAGGACTGCTCTCTTCTTGACGTACGGCAAGGCAAACGAAATCTGCCCGTCGTCGCTCACATCCAACTCAATCAAGCCGGCCGCACATTCCTGCACGATCTTGCCATTTCTGGGCTTAATCAACCCTTGATCGAGAAGCGCCTGGCACGTGCCGATGGTCGGATGACCTGCGAACGGAAGCTCATTTTCCAACGAGAAAATCCGGACTTTGTAGTCGGCGTCGCTGGATGTTTTTGTTTGAACAAACGTTGCTTCGGATAAATTAGTCCAGGCGGACATTTCAGCGAGTTGGGCGTCCGACAAGTGGTCTGCGTCGAGGAAGACTGCCACAGGGTTGCCCTTGAACTTTTCTTTCGTGAAGACGTCGACTTGTTTGAAATTGGGCATTGGAAATTGGATTGGTGGATTGTTGCCCTGCGGTGTGCAAATGCCGGGTTAAGTAGAAGCCACAAGTGTTTTGATGACCCACACCCGTGCCTCCCCTTAGTCATGGTTATGTGCAGGATAGCTAGATGCAGGATGCGCATTCGGGTGTTTCAGCCGCCCTTCCGGAAGCCTGCACAACGATACTTCTGACTTGTCGTCCAGGCACATTTGTGTTCCGATATTCCATAGGTTCCGATTAACCGGGCCTGGCCAAAACAAAGGCAAAGCATGGCGGCAAATCCACGTGACAATCAAAAATCAGGGGCATTTGGGTCTTTCACGGCTGTTCGTGTGATCTTTGGAAGACATAGCGTTCTGAGTGTTTTGCCGCTGTTCTTCTCAAGTTGCCCTCTGGTTGGCTCGTACCTATGGATCATTATTGAAAGATATTGCTGGCATGTTTGGCTCAGGGGCACAAGATTGCAGCCATGGTGGCGGCTGCAGTGGCGACTGTAGTGACAAGACGACAAGTCTTCAGTTTGAAACGCCCCACAAAAATCCACATATACGGGCAGTCTCCCACAGATTTGGGCGGTAATAGAAGCCGAAGAACAAAGGAGGATCGAAGGATCGGAGAAGGAGATGTACGCGCGAAGACCGTTTTGGGAAAAAGTCCGGCGGCAGATAATTACGAGCGCTCGCGGTTCTTCTTTCGGCGCTCTTTCCTATTTGGGACACTCAGCCGGTCTTCGCTCGGCTGCTTGCTGACATACGTGCAAGGGATTGCGCATATATAAGTCTGCCACTCCGTCCTCAAATCCAAGTATATTTTCTGAAAGTATTGCATTCAATTTCAACTGGATATCAGCGTCTAGCTTGAAACATATTATTAGAAATTGGTTGATATATAAGTTTGCAACCATCGATCCAACAAGGATTGCTCAAAGATCACATACTCCAATCTGAAACCACTAGCCAGATCCGAAACAGAGCTGAAACAACTCTGAAACCAATCCGAACCCAAAGTCCAATACCCAAGACAACAATAATCGCAAAATGCAAGCAGAACAGGTCCCCAAAGAGTCTGTTTCGGGACTGGACGTCGAGTCCTCCGTGCAAAATTTCCACGGTGCCCCAGAGCAGCTAACATCAGAAAACGCCAACGGGGCGCTTCCAGAGAACTACAACCGTGAGCCGCTAAGCAGATCACAGTCGGTGGTGCAGCGGATGCAGACTAGCTACTCCTTTTTCAACGAGAAATTGAAGAGCCAGAGAACCTCGTTGATCTACCAGAATATCAAGAACTATACCATTATCGGAATGTTGGTGCTAGCCATCTTCTCCATCTATTGGGGCTCCAACTACGAGAGAAGCTCCCGCTACAAGAATCTCCGCATGCTTGTGGTGATTGAAGACGACCAGACAATCAACGGCACAGTACCGGCCATTGGAAATGCCATTGACGAATTTTTGTCGTCGCCCAAGGCATCGGCCTACGGTGGCTGGAAAATCCAGAACATGACAGAGTTTCGGGAGTTGGCTGATTCGCATGGGCTCAGTGTGGAAGAAGAGGTCAAGAGACAGATCCATCACCAGCGCTACTGGCTGTCGATCTACGTGAAGCCAAACGCAACCTACAACCTCAAGCAAGCAATCATTCGTGGTGACACAAGCTACAACGTGTCGTATAACTCCGTGGTATCGTACTATGAAACAGGCAGGGATCTCATGGCAATGAATACATACGTGACGTTCAACGTGCAAAAAATCAACTCTGAATTTTTGCGCAAACAACATAACATCTCGAAGCAGATGTTCCAGGGCGAGGACACCGGGCGGATTTTCTCCAACATTGACTCTGTGACGGTTAACTCTACGCCTTTGGACATGACGTTTATCGACATGATACCGGTCACCAAATCGGTGTTGACAGCGCCCTCGCAGGTTGGCTTCATTTATATGATCATTGTGACGTTTTTTGCCTTCAACTTCTTTGCTGATGTGCACAAAGGTGTTGCTGCGCTGGGGGTGAAGATGAAGCAGTTGGTGATTTACAGGGTATGTGCTGCTGTTGTTGGTTTCTTCTTTATCAGTTTCTTTTTCTCGTTGGTCACGCTTGCGTTCCAGGCCGATTTCACTGCTGCTTTCGGCAAGTCGGGCTGGTTGGTGTACTGGTCGACGAACTTTTTGACCATGTGGGCAGTTGGAGCCATGAATGAGGCAATGGCCATGATTTGTTTGATCATCTACCCTCCATTGGTGGGTTTCTGGATGCTTTTCTGGGTCATTCTCAACATCTCTGCCACATTTGCCCCAATTGCCTTGACTCCAAAATTCTACCGCTACACCTACGCCATGCCCATCCATGCTGCATACGAAATCACTAAGGTCATCCTTTTTGACACTTATAAGGGTGCCATGGGCAGAAACTATGCTATCTTGATCATTTGGATCGTTATCGCCACGATTTCCTTGATTTTGTCCTTCATCAAATTCAGCAAGGTCATGGGCAAGAGAGCTAAGGCCGAAAGAGAACGCATTGAAAGCGAAATCATTGCTTCGAGGGTCAAGGAACAGGCCGAGAATATTCAGTTCGACTAATCAGTATATACACACTGGGTCTCATTAATCCTGCCATTGATTTCGGATATTTATATCATTAATTATACAAATACTTAATTTATTTTTCCATAAACTCTTCTGGTAGACTTGACATCCCAATGGCGTATAATTCTGCCACTTCCTAAATAGGCAACTTTAGCCGCACCTGAAACCAGCTTGCCCCGAATGCCATCAAGCTCCGCTATCTTCGCAACTCGTTCTTTGGCCGACTCTAAAAGTCAATAACGCTTCGAGCCTTTCATTTCCTGCACACAGGGCACATTATCTTGCAACATGCGATTGCTGGGATCGAGATTGGGCGCGGGAGGTACGGGTGTTTCGCCAACAGTCACGTGACCGTGAGATCATTGCGCGCGTGTGCAGTCTATTTACATTACAACACCGACTTTTCTTCCAGTCAGATTCGGGTGCACGAGCTGCCAAAAGTGACACAAGTGTGAACATAGTATAAACCAGAATTTTACCAAAGCACTTGAAACAGACCTGCAGCAGACCCGAAACAAACACCTGAAACAGACACGAAACGCACACTGAAACACGGAGACAACCTGAAACACGGAGTCCGAGATGTCACAAAAAGAAGATATTCGTGGCCAGCTCTCGGATATCCAAAAGAAGCTTTTTGGAAACAGACCCAAAACGGAAGGCCGCCAACCCGTGGCGCCACCTCCTTCCAATCTTTCTGTTTTGAGGGGAAATGCCAAAGCACCAAAAACCAGCGGCAACGCTCAAACCGGCCAGATCGGGCCCAAAATTCCACAGCCAAATCCACAATTACGCCCTGAATCCAAGGGCCAGGATATGGACTTTGTGGTGGGTCTTAGTGAGAACCTTCTCAGTGAGTGTCGGCGACTCACAGCAGAAAACCACACCATCAAGTCCAAAATGAAAACGCAGTTGGACGAGATTTCTTCGTACAAAACTCAATTGATGCAGCTTTCCAAGACTAGGCTGTTGGCAGCCAACAACGAATCGGAGTTGAAGGACAAAAACTGGGACTTGGAAACCACCGTGGCCGGATTGACGGAGGATTTGGAATCTTTACGCGTGGCAAACGAAAAGTTGGTAAAAAACCACAATGAAACCATGATCCGACTCAGTGCCTTGCAGCGGGATAATGACGAGTACCAGTTGAAGACGCTGACGATGAGCGTGGAGTGGAATAGGAACCAGGAGCAGCTCAAGCGTGAAAATGCAGATTTACTTGTGCGCATTGAGGAATTGAATGATGAAAACGACGCTTTGCACATCAGTGTACTGCAGTTGAAAGAGCAGAGTGCGGAGGAGGGCCTGCTTGCTGTGGCAAGAAGCGGGCCGGACTTTGTGGATGTGGCGAAAAACAACACTGAATCTGTGCAAGAACAAGACGCCGGAATCCTGCATTTGGACGAGATTCTCCAGGAGCTGGAGCTCATTTTGAACCGCCAGCATGACCCAAAGAGCTCTGACTTGGAAATCGAAACGGTCCGTGCTAACTTGGCCCATTCCAACCACACGATTTCTCGCCTTCGTGCAGCGCTTGTCAAGCTCCAGAGCGCAGGCTCTTCCAAAACGACTCCTACGGCGCTGAAGGTGTTAGGCCGTGAAACGGCACCCAAACTGGCCAGGAAACCTCAGGCATATACCCCTGCCAAGAAGAACGCTAAGTTCATCTTGCTTAATGACTCCGAGCACGAGTCTAATGAAGGTAGTCCATGGCCTAAGGACGAAAATTGGGAGGATTTCATCGCTCCAGAAGCACAGACTCCTTCCAAGTCTGCACGGAAAATGGCTGATTCCGGCTCAGATTCCGATGAGTCAGTTCAATTCCAGAACCCGCTTCAGCGCACCAACTCTTACCTCCAGGATTCAGACAGTTCTGAACTGGATTTCGAGCCGCCCAAGAAGTCTTTTAATCAGCGTGTGCTTTCTCTGGAACTAGCAGCCAGCGCCAACGTTACCGAAGATCAGGTCCAGAAGTTTGCCGCTGACAATAATTTGGTCTTGCTTACGCTGGAAAACTATGCCAAGCTCGAGTACAACGATATTTCCGATATGAGTATCGATCGAGTTTCCACGGCTCTCGACCTGAAAGGGTACATTGTTATGAGCAAATCTGAGCACGGTGAACTTATGGATGAGCAGGAAATGAGAAAGCGGCTCGAGGCGAAGGGTTTGGTTTTCATCCCGGGCGAAGAATTGGATGGTTTGAAAACAGTGTGCTCCAAATACGAAAAACCTGATTTTTCATACCTTTCTCAGAAATTGAGCCTTTTGGGCTACGAGCCCGTGGACTCGGAACACTTGGCCAATTTGAAAAAGAACGAGGCATTTTTGGAGCACCCAAATAAGGCATTCTTATTGTCCAAGTGTGAAGCTATTAAACACAGGGCTCTTCCTCTCGAGGAATATGAAAGGCTCAAGTCTTTGGAGACAGACTACGAGCAACCACTGAAGGAGTACCTTCGTCAAAAATCGGAGGAACTTGGCTATAAGATTTTACAAGCAAAGCACCTTAAGGATTTGGAGTCTCCTCTGTTGGATCTGCTCCGCAACAACGCCAAAAAACTCGGCTTTTCCTTATTGTCTGACGAAGAACATCGTCGTTTGAGCGATCCCGCCGTGGAAGATCTCTCCGAGCTTGCCAAGGAACGTGGTTTTGTTCTTTTGGAGAACAAAATTCATGAAAGCTTGAATAACCCTTCGTTGGATGCCCTTAGGGAGAAGTCACAAGAATTTAACTGCGTCCTTTTGTCTCAGGATGACTACTCCAACTTGTCTGATCCATCTGTTGAAGCGCTTACTGAGAGAGCCGAAAAACTCAACTATACAGTGATTTCAAAGGAGGAGGCGGAGAAGCTCCAAAACCCAAGTATCGATGAGCTCCAAGAAAAAGCCGTGGGTCACACTCTATTAAAGAATGAGAAGTACGACATGCTCCGCAAACTCGCCAATGAGCCTTCTCTTGCACTTGTGCAGAAACACGCAGAGAGGCACAATCTTGTGACTCTTGCTTCTTCTGAATATACCGACTTATTCAGACAAGCACACGAGCCATCGCATCAGCATTTGACTGAAAAAGCGCAAGAAAAGAATCTCGAATTGGTTAAAAAAGATGATCTTCGCTATCTCCAGAGCTTGGCCGATGATCCAAATCATGAGTTTTTAGTGGAGAAGGCTAAAAAGCGTGGAATGATTCTAGTTGGGGCCGATGATCACAGCAAACTCAAAACGTTATCAGAAAACCCTGGACATGACTTCTTGACTGAAAAAGCAAAGAAGCGTGGTTTCGATTTGGTGGATGCCGAAGAGCACCGCAAGTTCAAGGTTTTGGCTGAAAACCCAAGCGAAGCTTTCTTGAAAAAGAAAGCCGAAGAAAAGGACTTTCTTTTGGTTAAGGCTGAGTATCACAATGAGCTCGAGCAGTTGAGAGAAAACCCCGGCCACCACTTTTTGAGTGAAAAAGCGCAGTTGTTCGACTCAAAATTGATCAAAATATCCGCTCTAGATGAGCTCCACTCGCAAAAGAATGGCTTGCAAGAAGAGGTAGCAGACTGGAAGACGAAAGCTGCTGATTTTGAGCAAGAATTAGATCAAATGACTAAGAACTCACACGAATTGACCAAGGACAACGCACACTTGACCGAGGAATTGTCTGGTGTTAACAAGAAGGTGGTTGAATTGGGTCAAGAGTTAGCTGAAGTGAACGGAAAATTGGTTGATTTGGAAGTAGTTGTTTCTGACTTGAACAGTCAGATCACAACTTTGACCGATGAAAAGACAGCATTGGACCAAGAAATTAAAACATTGACCAGTGAAAAGACAGAATTGTCACAGCAAGTCACGAATTTGACTGACAAAATGGCTGATTTGAACCAGCAAATCACAACTTTGGCAACCGAAAAAACCGCTTTGGTTGAAAGAATCACCGAATGGGAATCAAAATCGGCTGCGTTGGAACAGAAGAACAAGTTGCTGTTGGAGAAGATGTCCGAATTAACCTCCCAGTTGGATAACCCAGAAATGGAATACCTCTTCAGCAAGGCACGTGATCTTGACCACTTGCTCGTCAAGCAAGCTGAATTCGACAAACTCAAAGAATTGGAAAATCCAGATCTCTCATATCTTTCTTCTAAAGCTGAGAGTCTAGGTTACCAGACCATTCAAAATGACGAGCTTGAGTCGTTGAGGAACCCAACAATCGAAGAGCTTGCCAAGACAGCAGCAAGCCACGATAAAACGCTTATGGCCAACGCCGACTTGAAGAGTTTGGAGAGAATGGCCTACGAGCCCACGAAAGAAGAACTTGGCGAAAAGGCTCAATCTTTCAATGCTTTGTTGGTCGACGAGCAGGAACTACATGCGCTCAAAAAGTCTGCTCAAACGCCATCTTTGGAGATCATGAATCAGACCACCAAAGCTACCGGCCACACTATCATCTCAAGCGAGGAACTTTCTTCTCTTAAGCAGCTAGCCGAAAATCCAAACGTTGACCACATTGAGAAGAAGGCTGCTGAAAAGCAAATGAAAGTGGTACCGCTCAAGGACTTTACTAAAATGGTGGACTCTCATGAAGAACCCACGTTGGATTATTTGCGAGAAAAAGCACAGGCAAAATCCCACGTTATTCTTGATAACAAAGATCACGAACATTTGAAGCGCCTTGTTGAGAAGCCTACTGTGGCTGAGCTCGAAACACACACCGAACGGTTGGATGTAAAGATTATTCCCAAGCCGCAGTTCGAAGATATCAAATCACGTGCCGAGACCCCAACAGTTGACCATCTTATTGATAGAGCTCTGGTTCTGGATCATCTGGTGATTTCAAACTCTGTCCTAAAATCACGGGAGTTTGCGGTGGAAAAAGCTCAAGAGCACGGCTTTGTTGCTGTGGAATCCAAGAGGTACGAGGACTTGGTTCAGATATCTACTAGTCCGTCCCATGAGTTTATTGAATCAAAGTGCAAGACCTTGGGCTTGCATGTCATTCCTGAAACCGAACATAAAGAGCTTGAGGAGAGACTAGAGAACCCAAGTCAAGAATTCTTACGTGACAAAGCCGAAGTCCATGGTTTGTTGACAGTGAAGAAGAGCGAGTACGCTGAGTTGGAAAGAAAGGCAACAAAACCAGATCTTGAAGAGATTAAAGCCTATTCCAAGACTTTGGGCCAGGAAGTTTTCCCGATGAATACTAATCAGAGCTTGAAAGACGAAATAACGTCTTTGCAGAAAACCGTCAGTGACCAAAACTCGCTGTTGGAGTCGGTGGAGCACATCAGGCAACACGCCACCAAATTGGGACATGATTTGGTGGACGTGAATATTTTGGAAAAACTCCACAACCCAGACATTCAGAAAATTTCCGAAAAAGCGGAGAGTTTGGGACACAAAGCACTTCCAAAATCCGAATATGACGAGTTGTGCAGACTTTCTCAAAAACCAAGCTTGGAGGAAGTTGCTGCGTTCGCAGCTCAGCATAAGAGCTCTATTTTGGACGAGTCTGAGCTTAAAAGACTCCAGGAAAATGCAGAAAAACCACTGCTTTCTCATATTCAAGCTCATGCCGAAAGGCACAAGCATGTTTTGGTGGACGGAGAAAAATATGCTGATATTTTGACGAGAGCTAACAATCCATCAGTTGATCAGGTGAAGAAATGCGCCGAGTCGCTTGATCACATTGTTATTCCTAAACAAGACCACGAAGAGTTGCAAATGTTGGCAAATGAACCTGGTATTGAGCACGTGCAATCCGCTGCCTCAAAACACAATCACACGGTGATACCAGTGTCCGAACACGAACAGCTTCAGAAACTTGCACATGAGCCAGAGCTCGCCCACATGGTGGAGCTTGCCAAGAAACGGAATCATGTGATGTTGTCAGTGTCTGACCACCAGCGGCTCACGAACCCGACAGTGGAGCATCTTGCCAAAAAAGCAGAAACTCACAGTCACTTGGTGGTCCCAGCAGAAGAATACAGGGACATTTGTGCACGTGCAAACGAGCCTTCAATCCTGCACCTTCAGCAACACGCCGAAAGATTAAACCACGAACTCATTGAATCAAGTTCTGTACAGAAGCTCCGGCTTCTCGCAGAAAATCCTCCACTCGAGCATGTGACCCAACAAGCCGAGAGGTATGGACACTCAGTTTTGCCGCAGGAGAAATTGACTGCGATGAACCAGCAGCTTTCAGACCCTGGATTGAAAGAAATCAAGAAGTTGGCCGAGAAGCACGAAAATGTGGTGATTCCAGCCCGGGAATTGAGCAATTTGCAAAGTATTGTGGAGTCGCCAGAACTCGAACACCTTCAGGAAAAAGCTCAAGCGCATGAATGCAGCGTTGTTCCCGAAAGCGAACTCCGGACTTTGAAAAAACGGGCCGATAATCCTCTGGAACTGCAAGTTAAAAAGGCAGCCAAAGGTCTCGGTTTGGTGACAATATCCGAGGCCAGTCTCGCCGAGCTCAAGAAGTTGGCGCATGCTCCAGAATTAGCCCATATCCAAACTCACAGTGAACGCTTGGGCCATGTCAACATGGAAAAAAGCAAGTTCATTGCCATGGAAAAATCCATCGAGAATCCAACACTCGACTATCTCACAGACAAAATCTCCTCCCACGGATACGTGGCGGTTCCAAGTACGGATTTTGAAAAACACCTTGAGGACAAAGAGAAGATCAAAAACATGAAGCTCATAACGCACGGCGAATACGACCAGTTGAAGTCTGCGGTGCTGCAGCCTAAATTGGCATTCTTGGAAGAGAAAGCTAAAGTGCACGGGCGTGTGCTTATCGGCGAGTCTGACTTGAGTGACATGAAGAGCCAATTGGATGCACCAGAACTTCAGTTTTTGGTGGAGAAAGCTGATCGTTTAGGCAAAGCAGTGGTGGACCAAAATGAGTACGAGGCAATGCAGGACTCGCTCAAAGCTCCCAGTGAAGCTTATTTAGCCGAGAAAGCCAGAGATCTCGATTTTTCTCTTGTGCCATCGTCGGAGTATCTGAACCTCAGCAAGCGCTTGAAGAGTCCGACGCTACAATACCTTAGCGAACACTCCGAAAAACAAGGTTATAAGGTCGTTTCGGGTTCTGAATTGAAGAAGCTTCAGCAGGTGTTTGAGTCACCCAGCATGGAGTTCCTTGAAAAGCACGCCAAATACCTTGAATTCGAGTTGGTTTCGGCAGCAAACGTGATCCACTGGAAGAAGATTGAAAATGAGCACTCGGCTCCAACTTTAGAGTACTTGCAAAAATCTGCAGCTTTACAAAACCACAGTGTTGTTTCTGACCCTGTATTGAAGGATCTTGAGGAGTCTCGGGAGATTGTTGAGTCTCCGTCAATGGAGTTTTTGAAGCAGCATGCCAAGAAGAAGAATATGGGACTTGTGGATTTGAAGCGAATCGAAGAGTTGAACGAAATTGATAACTCCTATAAGAACCCATCAATATCTTACTTGGAAAGAATGGCTAAGAACAATGATCGCACCATGGTGATCATTCCTGAGTATGAACAACTTGTGAACCCGTCAGTGAAGCAGTTGGAGCTCAAAGCAGCAGAACACAATCACGTGCTTGTTGCTAATGACCGACACAGGGATTTGGAGACAAGCTTCCAAACGCCGTCCATGGATTTCCTTCACGAAAAAGCCGCTAAACACGGCCACGTGGTTGTTTCAAAAGAGCAGCATGAAAGCATCAAATTGAGCTTGGCCGAGGCAGAGCAGAATTTAGCAACCAACATGCAGATGGTGAAGGAGAAAGAACAAGATTTGGCAGAGAAGGAGAGTGATTTGGCCGAGAAACAAAAAGCTTTAAGCGAACGAGATGTACGTATTGCTGAAGGTGAAAAGAAGCTTGAAGAGTACCAGGCCAAGCTTGAAAAAGCCGAGAAAGAGGTTGAGGATACCAAGAAGAAGTTGGAAGAAAGTGAAACCAGATTCGCAGATCTCAAAGAGGCGATGGCTGATAAAGGCGCTCTTTTGGTGGCTTCCGAAGCTGCTCTAGCTGAAACAGTGATGAAATTAGAGGAGGCTGAACGCAAAATTGCCGAAGCCGATACTACTTTATCCGAAACTCGAACCAAATTAACTGGAGCTGATGCCCAATTAGCAGAAGCTGATGCCAAGTTGGATGAAGTCAACAAGACATTGACCGCAAGCGATGCCACTTTAGCAGAAGCCCACATTAAGCTTTCCGAAAATGAGAAAGCGTTGGAGGCAGTCAATGAAAAGTTGCTCCTTGCGTCCAAGACTCTAGAGGAGTCAGAAGTGAAGGCAGTGGCCAAAGACTCAGCTTTAGCCCAAAAAGAGAAGGAGTTGGCCGAAACTTTGAGCTTACTCGCAGCTTCTCAGGAAAGCACCGAGGCTTTCTCCAAGAAAGCCGCCAATTTCCAGGCCGAACTTCAAAACTCACTACAACTGCACGCCGAAATAGAACAAGAGTTCTACAGCAATCTTGGCTCTTTAGACTTCTTGCGTGAAAAAGCAGGCGAGCTCTCGCATGAGATTTTGTCACAAGAAGAGGCTGGAGAGTACCAGAAGTTTCGGGAATTCGACACTCTTACGATCGAAAAATACGCTTCGCAATCGGGTCACAAGGTTTTGCCTGTGGCCGAATATGACCAGTTAACTGAGGCCAAGAAATTGGTGGAAGCTCCGCAGATCGACTTTTTGCAGGCGAAACTGCATGCTTTGGGTCACGTGGTCTTGCCCACGGAGGAGCACAGCAGGCTACAGAGCAAAGACAAGACGCTTGAAGAGTTGGCGCAGGAATCTGGTCTCTTGGCCATTTCTCGGGAGAAATACGAAGCCGAGAACAACTCTACGCAGGCGCAAATCGCCAGTTTGCAGCAGCAACTCGAAACCCCGCTGCGTGAGTTCCTCCAGGGCCAGGCCGAGAAGCAAGAGTGCTTATTGGTGGCGCAGAAAGAGTACGATTCTCTCATGAAACAGGCCAGGTCCACGCATACCGAGGCGGGTCTATGTGCAGGAGCGGCCGTTCTCGGGCTCACGGTTATAAGCCAGGAGGCCCACGACAAGCTCAACGAGCCGCTCGAGAAGAAGCTCGAGGACCACGGTCTACAGCACGTGACCAAGGCGGAGTACCAGGCGCTTTTGGCCGAAATCGAGAGCCCGGCTGTTTCTGTTTTGGAGCAGAAAGCCGAGGCGCATGGCTACACGATGGTTCCTGCAGACGAGCTCGCTTATCTTAAGCAGAGATCGAACCAAACTTTAGAAGAAAAAGCCGAATCCGAAAAAATGGCCATTTTGGACAGATGCCTACTCCAGAAGTTGCACGCTGACTCCAGCAAGTTGCAGCATGTGGAGAAGGACTTGGAGAAACCTTCCATGCAGTACCTCGAAAACTTGAGTGCCCGGTCCAATTGTGTGGTGCTTAGTACCGGCGAATATGAGGAGATGCAGAAAGAAAAAGCCATGAGTATCTTCGAAAAAGCAGAGACTTTGTCGTTAGTGGCAGTTCCTGTTTCCGAATACAACCAGATGAAAGACGCCTGTGAAGAGACGTTGGAGTCTAAGGCCAGCAAGGAAAACAAAACTGTGGTGGATCGTGAAGAGCACAAGAAGTTGGTTGATCCTCCTATTTCGGCGGTGTCCAAATTCGCAGAGCAACACGGATACGTTTTGATGGATCATGCCCAATTCGACGATATGAAACAACTGCTTGCCGAGCCATTGGAGGAGAAGGCCAAGGGTGCCAACATGATGCTTATTCCGGTATCGGAGCATGAAAACATGGCTCTGTTCCAGCCTAAGTACGAGGGTCTCGTCGAGTCGCTAAAAAATGCCGATTTCCTCCGGGAGAAATCGAAAGACATGGATATGGATTTAGTGGACGCAGCGGAGTTAGCCGAAATGAGAGAAAGCATTGAGGAAAAAGCAGAAAAGCGAGGATTGGTGTTGGTTCCAGTTGCAGAATACGCTGATTTACAAGCACAATTGATGAATCCAACACTCGAGGCCACAGCTAACGCGGCAAAAGCTCATCAACACGTGCTTATTCCTACCGAAGAGCTCGCCACGCTTCGCCAAAACGCAGGCAGAACTCTCGATGACCATCTCCAAAACACCGGCCTCAAAGCAGTGAAAATCGCCGAATTCGACAGTTTACTCTTGAAAGCTAACAAGCCTTCAATGGAACAACTTTCGGCGCATGCGGCCCGAAACGGCATGGTAATTGCGCCAGAAGAAGACTATGCGCTTCTCAAGACACAGGCCAGCGAGACAGCGCAAGAGAAGGCCGAAAAAGCCGGATTCACGCTTATCACCGCCGCCGAACTTGCCAAACTCCACCAGATTGTGCAGTCTCCTTCTCCAGAGTACTTGGCTGAAAAGTGTGAAGAAAACGGGTACATTTTTTCGCCAAACATGGAAACTTTGGCCAGCAGCCGTGGAGTGGTGATTCTTTCTAGCGCCGAATTCGAAGCTTTGAGTAGCAGGTTCGACTTGCAGACTCTCGACGATGAAAAATTGGAGCTCGTCCGGGCTTGTCTCCAGGAACAAGGCTACGTGATTGTGCACACATCCAAATACGAGTTCATGAATCTGAACCTCCTGCAGTGCACAGAGGAGCAGTTTGCACTGGCGGCCAAGGCTCGGGGCATGCTTTTGTTCAGCAGTGCCGAAGAAGCCGAGAATTATGGAAAGGAAACTGACAGCGAGTTCCAGGATGCAGGCGAAAGCTTCAATATCAGCACCTTGGCGGCATCCGCCGCCTCTTTGGGCATGGTCATTGTTGAAAAGGCCAAATACGAGGAATTGAAGCAACAGGAAACCAAGCCGGACAACGAGCTCACCAAAGAGGAAATACTCTCCCGCCTGCGGGACTTCAACTTGTTTGTGTTGGAGAAAAGCGAGTACCAGAAACTCAAGGATGCAGCCAACAAAGTGCCTACCGAGGCCGATCTCCAGCAGCAGGCGCAGGAGCTCGGGTTCAAGATCATGCCATACCTGCAGTACCACCAGATGAAGGTGGCCAGCGAAACTCTCCAGGACGGAAAAATGCTCAGCGCCGCCGCACGGCCGTTGAAGTTGATCTGCGTGCCGGAAAAGGCGTTCGTCCCCACCACCAAGGTGCGTGTGCCCGAAGCAGACAAGGTGACGCTTATTCCGCTGAGCTACTACGACAAACTCACCCGCTGCGAGACGCTCAATGTGGAGAAGATCAGCGACAACGTGTTCAAAGAGCATGCGCTCAAAAGAGGCTACGACATCAACACGCCGCTCACGCCCTATTTGGACTCCAACAACGACAACAACAACTTTCTGCCCGCCTCGTCGCTCGGCCAAAGCCCAATGAATGTCGTCAAACTGCCGCTGATGCTGAGTGTCCACTCGCACGTCAGCGGCGGGGATTCGCTCACGGGACTCTCCATTGCGTCCAACATTTCGCTCACTGACCGGTCCATGATCCAAGCCATCACCCAGGTGGTTATTGGAGAATATCTCTTCAAATACTACCGCAAACTCGGGCCTTTGAGCTCCATTTCCGCCAGCAGACACGAGCGCTACTTCTGGGTGCATCCATACTCGTTGACACTCTACTGGTCGTCGTCCAACCCGGTATTGACGAATCCTTCGGATGTCAAGACAAAAGCCATGGCCATTGACCGCGTTGAGAGCGTGGAAGACCCAAACCCATTGCCTACTGGGCTCCACCATAAGAGCATTGTGGTACACAGCCGCACGAAGTCCATCAAGATCACGTGCCCTACTCGCCAACGCCACAATATCTGGTACAATGCCTTGCGGTACCTAGTGAACAAGAATATCAGTGAGTTGGACTTTAAGCTGAAGCCGCGGGCACAGGATCCCGATGAGCTGTACCTTCCTGATTTGGACATCGAACCATCTTCCAGACACGCATTTCCACGGTCGCTGACTATCTCCACCAACCGTTCTCGTCCCAGCGCTTCCAAGAGTCGCTGAAGAGAAGATAATGAATGCAGAGATTGAATTTGTGAAGATAATGAATGCAGAGACCAATTTCTTTGAACGGACCGAATTTCTGAACGCTTCACCAACACTACTACGGGTGCAAGTTGCTACTGGAGTATATAGTAAATGAATTGGACTCATGATTGCATGTTAGCTAATGCACGACGTTTCAGAGCTACTAAAACCCAACAACACTCAGTTGACAAGGCGGTACGGCACATTCAGTAAGCAGTTGTATTAGACTAGTCGGTACG
The DNA here is from genome assembly GCA_002370615.1 of Metschnikowia aberdeeniae. Lineage (NCBI taxonomy): Eukaryota > Fungi > Ascomycota > Pichiomycetes > Serinales > Metschnikowiaceae > Metschnikowia > Metschnikowia aberdeeniae. Next base: position 79,658 of record NKZB01000175.1, read on the forward strand.
GCATATTCACTAAGCAATTGTATTAGACTAGTCGGCGGGTCAAGATGCGGTATTGGCACTCACTTGGCTGCCAACAACTGAGTGAACTCCTGGATGTCGATCTCGCCGTCGTTGTTGGTGTCGGCCTCTCTGATCATCTGGTCCACATCGGCGTCGGACAACTTCTCACCAATAGAAGTTAGCACGTGTCTCAACTCAGCAGCACTGATCTTTCCGTCGCCGTTACGGTCAAACACCTTGAAAGCCTCGGCAATCTCGGCCTCGGAGTCGGAATCCTTCATTTTTCTGGCCATCATGGTCAAAAATTCCGGAAAGTCCACGGATCCATCGCTGTTCATGTCAACCTCGTTGATCATGTCGGACAACTCGCTCTCAGAGGGGTTTTGGCCCAACGATCTCATGACCGTGCCCAACTCCTTAGTGGTAATCTTTCCATCACTGTCTTTGTCGAACAAAGAGAAAGCCTCTTTGAACTCGGCGATTTGCTCTTCGGAAAGTTTTTCAGCCTTGGCCATGTTAGTATAGTTTTGACAAGCGGGAAAGCGTAGAGGCACTCGGAAAGTTGGATTTAGAACACTCGACGAAAACCGGGACAGCTGACACCACAACGGACCTGAAACAACGAATAATCAACTTTCGTAAACCAATTCGGACAAAGCTCTAATCAACAAGTTGTCGGTAAAGCGAAACGTGGATCAACCTTAATAGCACTAAAACACACTGAAAAAGATTCCAGAAAGAGCTCACTGTATAACAAACAGATATTGAGAGGAACTTTGGCCACGCCAATCTTTTCTTGCGCGGGAGCTCTTTCGTGGCCCATGCAGTTCATCCCGTCAAAACCCAAAAGATTCCTGCACTTATCCATTGTTACCACTTGCTCAGCGACACATTATTTCCACTTAATTCTGTTAATCCATCGCTTCTGCTCCAACTGCACGCGATGTAGAAAATGGATATTATGTTCTTTCGCTGGCGCCACTGACTTGGATGTTTGACGGTTTTCGTTTCGGATGTTTTGATAACTTTAAATGTTTTGATAACCTTTGGAAACGTTGATAACTTTGGGAAGCGTTGATGATGTGTGTGGCTTCATTGCTGGTTGATGCTGGTTGTTTTGATGCCTGCCTGTTTGCATCACCTCGGAATTTGCAATCAAACCATACGAAGATGGACAATTGAGACGAGAATTGCGACACGTGTCGAATTTGCGGCCGACTTGTCATGATCTCGGAAGCGATGATGAGATCATGGGTTCTGTTTCAGATTGTTGTCGTTTCAGGTTTGTTTCAGGTTTCATCTGTTTCAGGTTTTATCTGTTTCATATAGTTGCGTTGTTTCATTGTTTCGTTGTTTTGTTTCGTTGTTTCATGCTGTTTCGTTGTTTCATGTCTGTTCATGTCCGATCCTAAGCTTGCCTTGTTGAGACCTGTACCTAACAATCCCTGGATCAGCATCTTTCCGCTGCTTCAGCTGAACGCCTCATTATACATACCATTGCAATTAGGGTAGGTGTAGGAAGGGGCGAGCGGGCGAAGAGGGTGTAGCGGCGGCCTGTGTGCAGGACGCGCGCGGTGCCAACCGCAAGCTTCTCGGGCTCTGTGCAGGACGGGTCACACCTATTTATAGAAATGCTGTTGGCAAGCGGCAGCGTTGGCACGGTGGTTTCGTGAGGCACGGGTGTTTGGTCGGTACTGTAGGCTACCGCAGGTGAGCCAAGTGCAGTACATGAAAAGTGGGTGAATGGTTGAGGTCAATGTGGTGAGAATAGTTGTAATAATGGTAGAAAGGTAGAATGGTAGAATGGTAGAATGGTTATAAAATGGTTATAATATCGGCAGAATGGTTATAAATGGTTATAATATTGGTAGAATGGTTATAAATGGTTATATAGGTAGAATGGCTATAAAATGGTTATAATAATAGTAAAATAGTTATAAAATGGTTCTAAAAAGGGTTATAAAATCTGCTATAATAGCAATATTTGCAACAGCTGTGAATAGAGACTGTAGGTAATGTTCTGAAGCGGTTTGCAGTAGTGTATGCAGTGGCGGAATCAATGGTGTACCGATCTGGCTATAGAAAGCAAGCAGTCGGCTTCAAACTTTAATCCAACCGTTTCAGGCAATTTGCTTCTCTTCCTTTCCATTGCTCATTGCCTATTTGGGTGGCCCAACACATTATGTTGGTTCCACGCATTTCCCGAGAAAATCGCCAAAGTGCTCGATTATCGGCCGCGTGCTGAAGCCCGGTTGCTGCAAGGTTTCCACCAGAACACCCACTCCATGCACGTGCTAGTGAAGCTATTCTGATGCGGCGCCGTTTACCGTTTCGGGGTTTTGGTTCACAACAGCCACATTTGCCACAATCTGTCGGTCCAAAACAGCCACCTTTACCATAATGACTTCCGGTCCACACAGTCGCCTTTTCACGATCCACTGCCCGTCCATTCTCGGTGCACGGATCCAAACCACTTTTCCAAGTCATCAGCTAGCATGATTTGCAGCCGTGTATGCAGTGCGCGCAACCTTGCTCCACATTTCAGCTCCTCTGGTCATCTCACCGCATGCACTACGACTCCTTTCTCCAGCACCTTGATGATCTGCAGCTTATCTCCCATATTCAGACACTTTCTCAGCTGCAGAACAAGGGTGCGTCTTATTTCACGTCCACCCCGACAAGAGACGCGTTGGGTCCTACGAAAGACGTGTTTCTGATATCAACATCGTCTTTCGGGTCAGACCCTTTCGATGACGGGCTTGATTCGGCGCTTCTTCGGCTTCAACCCCAGGTGCCGCCGGCGGCTCTGGATTTTAGAGTTTCGGGCCCGTCCCGACAACTTTCGGCCCTTCGATCATTCCACGAAAGCGATAATAGTGCCGATGTGCAGATAGCCGGGAACCAGCTTGCACTTGTGGAAACAGATGACGATGAGGCCGGTCCACCCAATTCTGATCTGAAATCTGCATGTGAAAACGACCATTCGGGACAAGCGTGTACGCAAGCCGGTGAAGAAAGGCATCATACGAGACAAGAAGTCTCAAATGAAAGGATAGTTGCCGCATCAGGTCTGCCAGCCTGTATGGGCTATGAAGGGGATTATCTGCAAGAAACTTTCAAGAATAAGCAAGAAGACCCATTGGTGACTGCTTTTCAAAGCAAGGAAAACTCCCCATCCAGAACAGTTTCGAAGAACAGCCAACAAAATTCCCCATCCAGTAAAGTATCCAAAAACAGCCAGGAACACTCCCCATCTAGCAAAGTATCCAAAAACAGCCAGGAAAGTGCTCAATCTGATTCCGGAGATTCCGACGCAGAAACCACCAATTTTGGCATCGTCGGCCCCCAACACGAGTTTGGTGATCATGAAACGTACTTCGAAAACAAGTACAAAAAACAGCATTTGGCCGACCAGGAATACATCAGGTGGGAATTGCAGCGGCGCAGAAGTCTCGGGATTTCCACGAAAATCCCCCAAATTTTCGCCAACTGCTCCATCTTCGTCAATGGAAACACAATTCCGTCCCTTAATTCTATCCACAAAACCGTGATCTTACACGGCGGAATCTTTCTCTCCCATCTTCAAAATAAAGGCGCTGCCACGCACATAGTTTGTGATAGACTAACTCCTCGAAAGCGCATTCAGTTCAAGAACTATCGTGTTGTAAAGGCTAAATGGATAGTGGATTGTGTTTCGGCACAAACGCTTCTCGATTGGAAGAGTTACAGATTGATCGACGAACTTGAACCGTATCAGAAACAACTTGGTTTTGGGAAAGTGGATGAGACACAACTGAGGGATCAAGGAGGTGGAGTTGGTGACATCGGCAACACATCTTTAGCCGGAATGGAATTTGGAGAATTTGGAAATGACAATGGAGAAGTGAAAAATGATGATGGGGATGCCGGTCCTCCAAACATTCATAACGCCACGGCCGAATCCGATTCGGAATCCAAACTAAACGAACTCAACCACAACGTGTCGCTTCCACAAATTCCAGGATCTAGCCCGGATGAAATTGCAGGTTTGGGACACGATCCAGAATTTGCAGAATCTGGTCAGGGTTTTGAGCCCGAAACTCCGATGAGTGGTGAAACCAAGCTCGAAGTTGAACCAATACACCCAGAGCTCGCCCCACAGAATCTCGTGCCGCCAAATCCAGAACACAATCTCTCACAACTTCGAGCCGCCCGGCCCCGAACGGCATTCGCCCAAATGGACGCCAAACATCCAGATTTTCTCCGGCATTTTTTCGCCAATTCTCGATTGCATCATCTCAGCACGTGGAAAGCGGACTTGAGATCCAAATTTGTCCGTCTTGTTGTCAAAGGCCACCACCCGCCGCCCAAACCGGCATTATCTCCCACTGTCATACTCCACATTGATTTCGACTGCTTTTTTGTCGCAGCCTCCGCACTTCGATTTCCCGACTTGGACATTTGCACCCATGCAATTGCAGTGTCGCACGGCGGCAACTCTTCCGACATTGCCAGCTGCAATTACGAAGCCCGAAAGAAGGGTGTTCGGAACGGCATGTGGCTAGGCCGGGCCAGAGAGTTGTGTGCCGGACTCCACGTGATCGACTATGACTTCGATGCGTACCAACGCATATCCCACGCTTTTTACACGTACTTGCTCGAGAAGGGCATTTTTCACTCCATTTACCCGGTGCTGATCGATGAGGCCTTGGTCGATGCTAGTGGGTACTGCACCGAGCACGACGTGTCCTCTCTCTGCAAAGAAATCCGAGCAGACGTTTCTCACCTCACAAAATGTAGTGTAAGCGTGGGTGCTGGGCATAATGTGTTGCTAGCCAAGTTGGCGCTCAAGCAAGCCAAACCAGACGGATTCCACGTTTTTCAGGGCTCCGTGGATCACGTGCATTTCGCCGATTTGCCTGGCGTTGGACGCGGTTTATACCAGAAATTGGCTGATTCGCTTCACCAACCACCCGACTCGCCCATTTTGCTCCGTGATGTCCGGGAGCTTGGTCTTCTTCGGCTTTCCAGGGTATTTGGTGAGAAGACAGCGGCCCGTTTTTACCAAAACTCCAAAGGCGAAGACCCCACGCTGATTCGGATAGATCAGACCTCAGGTGAAAATCTTGGCCGAAAAAGCGTCTCAGTAGATGTCAACTATGGAATCAGATTTGATACGTTCCCGCAGGCGGAAACTTTTCTTATCAATCTCGCCAAAGAACTTCATTCCCGGATGATTGATTTGGGCGTGTGTGGCTCGGGAGTCACTCTAAAAGTGGCCCGGAAAACCCCGGACGCGCCGTGGGAGACGCCGAAATACTTGGGGCTTGGAAAAGTTAATTTCTTTTCGAAATCTTCCTCTTTGGGTGTGGCCACGAATGATTGGGGCATTTTGGGACTGGAAATGAAGGCTCTCTTCCGTATGTTGAATGTACCTGTGCAGGAACTCAGAGGTATTGCCGTCACAGTGACTAAATTGGAGGATGTGGAAGAAACAAAGAAGCGGCAGCGACAGCTAAGTTTTCGGAACCAGGAGAAAAAGAAGCTTGTCAAAACTGTCGTTGAAAAATCCCAGAGTTTGGCTTTTGCTGAACCAGTCAGCGGCGCTCAGTCTATCGATTGGGAGGTTTTCAATCAGCTTCCAGTGGAAATCCGAAGTGAGCTCAAGAAGGAGCTTTTACGCCGTGGAATTCCTGTTTCGGCCCAAGAACGTAGCCCGAAAAAAAGCGACGGCTCAAAAGTCTATTACCAGCAGGTTTTTCCGAGCCAGGTGAACGGGAACTTCAAGACGCTCCGAATCAAAGAGCTGCCAAAAAAGAAGAAAAAACTCAGCTCTCCAGAAAAACCCCGCCCCTCTCTGCCTACTCGGCACGATTGGGCCGAATATGACGAAAACGTGTTGAAGGAGCTTCCCACAATGATCCAGGATGAGTTTATGCAGGACTTGCAACGCCATCATCAGTTAAAGGAACTAGGCCTAACTATGCGTGAAAAGTTGGAGAAAAAGGAGAAATTCGAGCGACAAATTCGGGAACGCAAAATCACGGATGCTTGGTTGCTGCTGCAAAAATGCTTAGCAGATTGGGGCTCCTTCAACCGTACACGAAACGTGCACAGAATGGTACTGCAGGTACGTTCATGGGTGCTGCAAACGGCATCCGACGGCCCCCACCCCGATGACGTAGCGGTTTTGCGCCGCTACTTTGACAGCTTGCTTTCAAAGGGCAACTTGACGCGTTGCCTATGTCTCATCGACGCAGTTGATGCTGAAGTGGCTGTCCAGCGAACTGTGAACATATGCTGTTTGGCAGAAAGTGCATCTTCCGGCGGCATTCAAGATTGGCAAGAGCAGGTGGCTCTGCTCCGAAAATTTGTGCGTGATGCTTGCGCCAAGCGCAACGTCGACGTGTGAAAGCTGGTGTCACCTAGTAGTGTGTCCTGCAGATAACTCCGTATGGAGTGGGTTTCCTGCACATGAATTCAGCCATGCGGACGTTTCTTGTTCATTCCGACGAAGCGACGAAGTATGCCGATCTTTTGCCGGCAAATTCTGGCCGCCAGTCCAAGATTGACTCGCTTGTTTTCGGTTATAACCTCCACAAACTCTGTGAGGTTTCACATATAATCCCAGCTCCAGAGAGCCATTTCTGGGCTTTCCACGACAAAGACTATGTCAGACATGTTTTGCAGGCAGAAACTTGGGGTACTCAGGATCTGGATTCTGAGGAATCCCCAAATAATCTTATAGAAAATCCAGAATCGTTGATGGCCACGGAATGTCCGAAAGCCACTGACAAGTCAAAGTCGCCAGACTCAGAAAGACAGGCACACAATTTGAGCCAGAATCACAGATACGGCTTGGTTGATGATTGTCCCGTATTCACAGGCTTGAACGGGTACCTTAGAGCAATTGTCGGCTCCAGTGATAGTACAGTCCGATGCTTGCAACAAGAAACCGAAGAACCGAAAATCGTACTCAACTGGTATGGCGGAAGGCACCATGCAGGAAAGGCACGAGCTAGTGGCTATTGCTATATCAACGACGTAGTGTTGACAATAGTGCGATGCCGAGTTCTGCACAAGAAAGTGTTTTATTTGGATCTCGATCTCCATCACGGCGACGGAGTGGAGCAGGCGTTTCGGTTCTCCAAAAATGTCACCACGCTTTCCATTCACCGCTTTGATACAGGCTTTTTCCCTGGAACAGGTAAATCATCAAGTCCAGGTTCTTATAATGTTCCTGTGCGAAGAGGACTTTCTGATGCGACGCTAGCGGTCATGATTGAGCAAGTAATTCTGTTTCTTCAGCGCAAGTCACCCGATTTGGTAGTTATTCAGTGTGGCTGCGATGGTTTGGCCGGTGATCCTTGTGGCGAGTGGAATCTCTCAATCCGTGGCTTGGCAACCGCTGTGAAACAGGTTGTGGATTCGGCGAACACAGACTGTGTCCTTGTTGCTGGCGGGGGGTACAATCTGCAGGATGCCGCCAAATATTATGCATATCTCACCAAAATTATAGTTGGCGATAGCTCAGACTGGAATGAGCTTCCTGAGTCTGCCACCGATTTTGAGGGCTATCGCTTCTGGACAAATTTGAGCATGCAGGGTAAACCTTTTCGGAAAGATGAAAATAACCCCCAGGAGCTTAAACGGCTAATTGAATCGATGGAATGAAATTGCCCCACTTCGTAGAATCTTGTGTTGGTGTTGCTGAGCCACCAGTTTTGTCGAACGTACAGTCAAGGGCACATAAGTTTGTACAACTCATTTTCAATGACTCAAATCCACATCATAATAGCTCATCCTCCAGTAATCTTAACAGCTGCTCTTGTCCAACCACTGATTAAGCACCCAACTGCAACTGGATTTTTTGGTCCGAACCGTACACATTATCAATGTCTTCCATAGTTGTCATTTGTAGGCCCCATCCGTTGACGAAATTCGAGACTTTCGATACGAATGTGAGGGAAACATCGTCTTACGTGGTGTAATGAAATTTAGTATGAAGAAGTTTTTTTTGGGCGGGGAGCGCTCTATTTAGGTATTCCGTTTTGTGGCTGCAAATCTGAAACCCCCGCGCATGCCGTCGGTGTATAAATACCCACCACTTTCCCCTGAGCGGAGCCGACTATTTCCTTTTTTCTAAAAAACTTTGTGTTCTTAGTTGGCTGAACACTGTTCGGATTCACGATTAGTCCGCGACTCATAATGACCTATCTACGTGGTAAGCATTAACTCAATATATATGGCAGATGGGCGTCGTTTCTTTTGGGTTCGAAATGATGGCTATTTGAAAATGCGGCGTTGTTGAGAAGTTTCAATTCTTCTCGAAGATGGGCCCAAGGGTTTGAGCCCAATTCTCTTCCCAGCGGTTTTCGCTTTCCCGCAAAGCGCCAGCTTTCAAATCTTTCAAAGCATTTGCATCCAGCATGGCTTCTATAATTGCTGTGTGCAACTCAGACGGCAGAGTCACAATTCCATTTACACCATCAGTTACCAACTCGCCAATGGCAGGAAAATCGAGGGTCACCACTGGAACTCCAACACCAAAGAAATCAAGAATTTTCATGGGTAGATCCAACCCACTCAGTGAAGTGTGAAGCGAAACAGCCAAATCTGCGGCCGCCAAAACTAGCGGGTAATCCTCGGAAGAAAGCCAGGCAGATCGGACTTTCACTTTTCGCATTTCGGCCTGCCGGACACTCTCCAAGAAATCCTCTTTCAAGGGGCCTTTTCCAGTAACAACAACCAAAAGCGGAGGGGCTGAGGACAGATCATAGGCCTTGAGTGCATGCACCAAGCTAGCAAAGTCTTCATCAGCAGTGAAGGATGTTGAAGAGACCAAAACCCGGCGATTTGTCATGTCAATACCCTCATATATTGAGTGGTCAAAACTTATGTTGGCAATTGGCTTGAATTGGGGACCCGGTCTATCATGCAAGACGGACACTTTGGAAGCCGAAAAGCCGAAATCCGTCACCAAGAATTGTTTCATGGCGTCGGTAACTGTGATATGGAGCCAGGCACTTCTACCTAAAGTTTTCTCATAAAACCTCATGAGCCGCACAGCCCAATGCGCTTCATTTTGGTAGCGGAGATTCAAGATCAGGAAATTGAGATTGTGCCAGTCAATCACGAGCTTCGTCTGTGGACTGCACACGCGGATATAAACTAACAACACGGCCAAGAGAGGCAATGCAGGAGGGTTCTGGAGCACCATATGCAGGCATCCCGGAACAGCATCTAAAATACGCCAAATCTGGCCGATTTGAGTCCAGATCTTGAGCGCTGCAAACACAAGATACGGCAACCGACGCTTGTTGTGCACAACCTTGATGGGTACGATATCCACGTTATCGTCATCTAAGACAGCATCTGGCGGGTCTGTTTCAAGGTAGCCACAAAGATTCACAGAATAACCCAAGCGGGCAAACAGAAGTGCATGATAACACATTCTTGGAGAGTGACCCAAATCGCCAAAGACAAAAATGGCGACGGTCTTTGCGGTCGGAGCCCGATTCCGACGAATGAAAAAGGGCACCGTGAGGTAGATCGTGCATGGAAGAACAAAGTATGCCAGAAGAACCCAGAGCAACCAAGCGGGCGTCACTTGGAACTGCCCAAACTTGGTGAAGAACATGAGTTAAGGGTAACAGACGTGCGAAACGTGGAGATATCGAGGATGTACGGGTTTTACACTTGATCAAAAAAAGAAAGCTCCGCGACGGAGAATGGATTTTTACACTTGATATGCTTCAAAAAAGAAAGCTCCGCGACGGGGAATTGAACCCCGGTCTACCACGCGACAAGCGGTAATTCTAGCCACTAAACTATCACGGATTGATATGTTACATTGAATCAGCGACCATACACACGAAGGCAATCCAGTTCTAGGAAGTACACGACCTGGTGTACGGGTCAAGTCTGCGCAGCGTTTACGCCTGTCACTATGTTCAAGAAGAGGACCATCAAATCCACCCAAGCGAAGCGGCGCAGCACAGAAGATGAGCTAGATACAGAAATTCCTGTGGAGATTGTGGAACCATCAAAAAGGTCGAAGCTCAGCGACAAATCCGCGTCTTCCAGCGCAAATAACACTCGACTTGCAGATGCCTTGAAATCGCCAAAAAAAGACGCTCAAAAACACGAGGAAACCCATTCCAACAGTCACGAATCCGGAGCGTCCCCCAAAGCCTCCAAAGTGTCGGGCCCCAAAGGAGCACCTAAAAACGTCCGTGTCACTACGCTCACAGACTTTCAGCCAGATGTGTGCAAAGATTTTCAGCAGACAGGATACTGTGGATATGGGGACACGTGCAAGTTCCTCCATATTAGAGGAGAACTGAGGGCCAAAAAACCCGTCGAAAAAGAGTGGGAAATCGGCAAAAAAGATCCAGAATCCGAAGAGGTGCCGGCCCGGTGCGTTATATGCAGTGCCGACTATAAGAACCCCGTCAAGACGCTTTGCGGGCACGTGTTCTGCCGCGGGTGCTTCATGGACCGGTTCCGGGCGGGCAAGCTGAAATGTGTCACCTGCCGGCGGGAAACGGGGGGCACCGTGCAACCGACCCGCGTCACGTGATGTGTTAGCATGCAGGCGCGGTCGGCGGTTCGGTTGCGCATTGCTGTGCAGATAAGGAGCAACAGACACCTGCATTGTTTGCGGAAGACAAACTTTAACTGTTAGCGCATCTTGAGGTTTTTCATCGACTACAAGAATTTTTGGCCCAAACTATGGTATTGCCGTGATAGCGCTCATCCTGGTACAGAATTGCCGTGAATAGCGCTCATTGAGTGAACAGAGAACTTTATCCAGTGGAAAAATTGCAGAATATTGGTAAGAATTGCAGAGTCTCGTGAAGCAGAAGCTCAGGTTACTGGAGCCAAATTAACATCTCAAAAAGCAAGTTACCAAAAAGAAGTTACCGAAAAGAAGTTACCAAAAAGAAGTTACCAAAAAGAAGTTACCAAAAAGAAGTTACCAAAAAGAAGTTACCAAAAAGAAGTTACCAAAAAGAAGTTACCAAAAAGAAGTTACCAAAAAGAAGTTACCAAAAAGAAGTTACCAAAAAGAAGTTACCAAAAAGAAGTTACCAAAAAGAAGTTACCAAAAAGAAGTTACCAAAAAGAAGTTACCAAAAAGAAGTTACCAAAAAGAAGTTACCAAAAAGAAGTTACCAAAAAGAAGTTACCAAAAAGAAGTTACCAAAAAGAAGTTACCAAAAAGAAGTTACCAAAAAGAAGTTACCAAAAAGAAGTTACCAAAAAGAAGTTACCAAAAAGAAGTTACCAAAAAGAAGTTACCAAAAAGAAGTTACCAAAAAGAAGTTACCAAAAAGAAGTTACCAAAAAGAAGTTACCAAAAAGAAGTTACCAAAAAGAAGTTACCAAAAAGAAGTTACCAAAAAGAAGTTACCAAAAAGAAGTTACCAAAAAGAAGTTACCAAAAAGAAGTTACCAAAAAGAAGTTACCAAAAAGAAGTTACCAAAAAGAAGTTACCAAAAAGAAGTTACCAAACCAAGTTACCAAACCAAGTTACCATCTAAAAAGCAAGACCAGTCACCATGTCGGCAATGGAACAGTTAGAAAATATCCCCGGCTACGACCTTGTCATGGACAAATACAACGAATACGGAGAAGAGCATTTCAACCATATCAATCCGTTCGAAGACAAAAACGGCAAGCTGCGGCGGCTCAATGGCACGCCAATGCAGCAAAAGGGGTGGCGCCGCATCCAGAAACAGGCATGGGTGCATGATAAGTGTTTTTTGGGCCTGTGTGGAGTGGGAATGGATTGCGGACTTGGCCTTGTGCCGTTGGCAGTCTTCTTTTTGCCTGCCATTGGGCCCATAGTGATGTACGCGGTGCACGCACGACTCATTCATATTGCCCAGGAGGAGTTTTACCTCCCGGAAAAGCTTGTGATGAAGCTACAGGCAAACATCTTGCTTGACTTTTTGATCCTGTTGCCGCCAGTGCTCGGGGCTTTTCTTCTGTGGATGTACGGGTGTCTGACCCGGAATGCAGGGCTCATATACTTGCACGTGGAGAAGACGTTGGTCAAGCAGCAGGAGGGAGCCGCCCCTGTGTACATCGGGCCTCAATCTGCAGGAACTGAGCCTGGGGCCAGAACCGTGGTCGGAGGTACGGGTGCCAAACCAAAAGCACCCAAAAAGTCCGGGTTTGCGGTGGGCGAGCAGCAGTCGGGTCTCCGGTAGCTGCCGCGGCATGCACCGCCCAGCATATGGCGTCCACGTGCCAGCATATGGCGTCCACGTGCCAGCATATGGCGTCCACGTGCCGGCGGGTTGCCCTGCGCCTGCACATAGTCGCGGCCTGCACATGGGGCGGTGCACGGGTGCACGAGGTGATCCGCGCTTCCAGCGTGTCCACCACACCATGTACGAACGACCCCCCGGAATCGAGAACGAACGCATCTGGATCGACGGCTGCTTCGACTTCACCCATCATGGTATGTCACGTGACTCAGACCCCCATCCCCGCTAACAACAGGACACGCCGGCGCCATGCTCCAGGCACGCCAGCTTGGAAGAGAACTCTATGTAGGAGTTCACTCCGACGCAGATATCCTCCACAACAAAGGCCCAGTGGTGATGAAAATGGAAGAGCGAATGGCAGCAGTCAATGGCTGTAAATGGAGCACGAAAGCGGTGGAAAATGCTCCCTATGTGACGCAGCCTGAGTTCATGGCCAAACACGGCTGCAAATACGTCGTGCACGGAGACGATATCACCACCGATGCCAATGGTGAAGACTGTTACAAAGGCGTCAAGGAGCAAGGGCTTTTTGTGGTGGTCAAAAGAACCCCAAACATCCTGACTACGGATTTGGTGGGGCGTATGTTGTTGATGAACAAGAGCCACCACTTCCCGGCGCTCGGCACTAGCGGCTCGGGCCATTTGGTTTTCCAGGACCGGGACAGCTTCCGGCGCTACGCCTCCGATGCGTCCGGCTTGGCGGCAGGAGCAGGCGTGTACGTGGTGGGGGAGAAGGAGCCGGTGGTAGCGCCGGGCGCCTCGGTGCAGGAGCGCCTCAAGAAGGGCGCTGTGTACATTGACGGTGGCTTCGACCTCTTCCACCCCGGTCACATTGAGGTGTTGCGCTTGGCGTCGGAGACGGCGCGGGCCCAGGATCTTGCGCTTGTTGTGGGCATCCACGAGGACCACGTGGTGAACCTGCACAAAGGCCTCAACTACCCGATCATGAACCTCTTTGAGCGGTGTCTCTGTGTGCTTCAGTGCAGGTACGTGGATGCCCTTGTGGTGGGTGCGCCATATGTGCCTTCGCGGGACTTCTTGCTGTCTTTGCCGGGAAAAGTTCACTCCGTGGTGCACGGGCCCACGCCCATTGAGCCGGCTGTCTACGAGGAGGTTCCATTTGTGCAATTGCCGGATCACAAATACGCCCATGTGAACACGGCGTATATCGTGGACCGAGTCTTGGATAATAAGGCCGCGTATGAGGAGCGGCAAAAGCGCAAGGGTTGGAAAGCCGAGGTGGAGCAAAAGATCAAGGCTGCTGAAACCTCGTGAGGAGGACTAGAGTCTGACCCATGTCAAGTTCCGACTGAGCCTCGGGTTTGGACCCAGTGGTTGTCTTTGAATCTCGTGTATATACGGTAATTTAAAAGCTCTGAATTCAGGTCTGAATATCTGGCTTGCTGCTAGCAGCTTGTGAGTTTAAATGAGAACGGCCAGAAAGCAGCAGAAAAACTAAAGCTGAATTGAAGGTGCATTGCAGGTGCGTCGAAAGCATTTAAAGATGCATTGAAAGTATCGAGGGTGCGTCGAAAGCATTTAAAGATGCATTGAAAGTATTGAGGGTGCGTTGAAAGATACATGATGCCCGAGGGATATCCACATCGAAGCCGATACAAATTATACATCTATCGGCTTATTCACTCAATGATTGTTTCCCTAGAAAATCCTAAATTAGTCCATTTTTGTACCAAACATACAAATATTAGTTCCCGCTGACATGCTGGGCATTAAACAAGATACATATGGATTTACAACCCCTTAAGAGCGGTAAGGAAGACTAGGCCCCCAACACCAGTGAAGATATCACAAGAAATACTCAAATTCTGCAGCTTTCAAGAAGAAATTCACAAGAAAGTAGCAGATATTGTTGGGTTCATCATTGAAGTCGATAGCTGTGTATTAGATTATACTAATGGATAGATTTACACGACTACTACGTGGAGTGGATTTTCCAAGTGAAAAATTACGGAGATCGGGTGTATGCAGTACCGGGGATTACTTGAATCATTCGGCACAACTGTGGAAATATTGATTATATACATTGTTGGCATCGGGCTATCCGGGAAACACCACTAATCACTACTGGAACACCAGCAATGGCTTAGGAAAATTGTTGAGCTATGTATTGTTAAGTAGTGCATATAACACCGGAGACGTGAGATTGGTATAAACTTAATAGTGGGTTAGGAGAGCTGATTTCATATATAAAATCCAATGGAAGTAGACTGTGATTGCATAGTCCATTGGTGTTCTTTTTGCTATTTTCACCATTTACACTATTTTCACTGTTCACACTAATTACACAATTTACATTATTTACACTGCTTAACTATCTAACTATATCTAATTAACTATCAAACTACTTCAATTTAATATTTAACTTGCCATTTCACAATCTCAACACCATCTCTACTAACTATTCTTTGGGCATCAAAGTCTTGAGGTTGCAGTATCGCTTCGTTTGACACATACTGCACACAACTACTCTGTGCAGGTCAGAAGTTGAAGCCTTTATTGTCGATACACGCTTGGGATCTGGTGATAGTCATTCAATTCAAGGCTTGGAGTCTGCACGTATACTAAAGACAAATCCGACTGTGACGAAGAACTCCACTTTGTTGTGGGTCAGGTTCTAAATCCGGGGCGGTTTATTTTGGCAGTCACGTGACCCGACTTCCCAGGGTGCTCTTTATTCCCGACGGAGCCGCCGCGGACTGCCCTGGTATCGGTCTCACCAGGGTTATCGGTGGGGGAGGGAACAGCGCTTTGTTGGCGGTTCGAACGGCCCCTTTCAAAACTGCATATAGAACCCGGATCTGCACATAGGGTCCGGAACTGCGGTCACGTGCCGGCCGTTTCGCAGCCGCACTGGGTCACTACAACTGTCTTGTTTTCTTTTATTTCTGCATACGGAGCCACATGCAGTGCCTTCGCTAGAGTGCAAGCTGCATGTCACAGGCCATGGCTTTGGCCTGCATACTCTGCTCGTGTTCAATGTGGTTCGAGTTTCTTCTTCCTGCACGTGGCACGCCCACCTCTGCCATATCCTCGTCTACCAACTCGTCGCCGGGCTTGCCCCAGTTGAATTTTCCAGACCCGTTTTTGCTGACGTGGTTTGGATTCGTGTCAAAGTGGCCATTGTGCGTGAAGTAGCGTGCTTTTGATTGTTTCTCATGTACCGTCCACTTATTTGTTCTGGTCATTTCGTTTATCTTGTCTTTTCTTTTCTTGGGCTGTTGATTGCTTTGTCAAAATGCTTGGATTGTTTGCTGGGATTCTTGCGTTTTTGAAGCTGTGAAACTTTTTTATGTTGAACTTGATTCTTGGGAAAAGGCCCCTATTTATACTGCGATCGTTTGAGGAGATGCCTGACCTGATGCATGGAGTCCTGCATGCGGAGCGGGGTCGCACCCATTGTGGGGCCACCGATAAGGCATGACACTGCCGGTTCTGGATTTCCGGCTTCCAACAAACGTCGATCGGCGACTTCCGAGGTCTAGCGTTTTGAGTCACTGGGACCATTGAAGCGCCTGCATATTGCTCGGTGAGATGATTCTTGATCCTGATCCCGTTTCATCCTGTTCATCCTGTTCATCCTGCTCATCCTGTTTCATCCTGTTCATCCTGTTCATCCTGCTCATCCTGTTTCATCCTGGTTTCATCCTGGTTTCATCCTGTTCATCCTGTTCCAGCCTGCATACAAACCCACTTATGCCCGCGCCCCTCCACCACAACTCCATGGATCTCCGTGCTGAAGAACTAGCAACTCTCAAGGCAATCTATGACGACACGCTTTTTCTCTCCGATGAAAGTGTGGAGGGGCTGAATTCACAAAACTACTGCGGCAAGGTCCAAGTTCCCATTTCACTCGACGCTCCCATCACCTTGTCCAATGCTTCGCTTTCCCACCAACTTCTCCACTTGCCCCCTCTTGAGCTCGTGTTCCTGCTTCCTCCGCTATATCCGTTTGAGGCGTGCCCAGAGATATCGGTGCGTTCCAGTATCTTGCTGTCCCAGGCAAAACTGGAGCTTGAGACAGAGCTCTGTGAGCTTTGGCATGACACAAAATACCAGGTTCTTTTCGCCATGGTGGACCACCTCTACGAGAAAACCGCCCATCCGATGGATCTTTTCCAGGAAACCGCCACCGCCGCTCTGCCTGCAGGAGCCGGCGATGTGTGCCCTGCTGATTCTATTCTTCTTACCCTGGGCCCCGTTCAAAAACGAGTTACTGCCGATCCCCAGCTAGTGGATCTTCTCATCAACAACGACAAGAAGCGGCGAAAGGAAATCTTCGACACGCTGACGTTTTTGTGTGGGATATGCCAGGAAAACTCGTTTGGGCTGCTATCTTTGCGGTTTCCTCGCTGCAACCACGTGTTCTGCATGCTGTGCCTATCTGGCTTCTTTGTCAGTCTTATCGAGGATGCCAACGTGGACAAAGTGCATTGCCCTGATTTTGACTGCGCCGTTGAAATCGCCAAAGAACGGGAGAGTCAACTCGGCCAGAAGATCTCGAGTGATTTGGAGTTTGAAGATTTCAAGAGGCGCCTCATGACCCCGCCGATCCTACTTGACGATTTGAAGCGGATTTTGGAGTTTGGTTTCCAGAAAAACTCGAAAAGTGCCGAGCTCAAAGCGACTGACACGTCTGACTCTGAAACCCACGCCGCAAGGGAATGCTACGAAAGATACCTCGCCCTCTTCGTCGACCACCAACACAACTTGATGGCCAAACTCTTTCCAGCACGTGTGGTCACGTGTGCCGGCGCCACCTGCACCAACATGATCTTCCGGCGTGACGTCAACGAGCTCTTGGTGGTGTGCCGAAAATGTGGCTACGCCTTCTGCAACAACTGCAGAAAGTCAAACCACAACAAGACCCGGGCATGTACGGGTGTCCGGGAAAAGCGCCAGTACTTTGGCATCTCCGAGGAGCAGTTGGACATTTGGGCCGCTCCCAAAACAGACGAAAACGCCGCCCAAAAAGAAGTGCTCCGCAAAACTTATGGCCTGGACCTTTTGCGCAAACTTGCGTTGGAGTACGACATGGACAAAATGGACCGCTTGTTCCTGCAGCTCATCGCTGACGGCGACTTTTCAAAATGTCCCACATGCGACTTGGTGATCCAGCGTCTGGACGGCTGCAACAAGATGAAGTGCCTGGCATGCTACTCGTTTTTTTGCAACGTGTGCAGCGCCTTCTTGCCGCCGGATACGCCGTATGAACACTTCAACGAAAAGTCCTCTCCGTGCTACGGCAAGTTGTTCCACGGCATGCCGGGGGTGGACGACACGTGACCGTGACCGACCACGTGATCGACCACGTGATCGACCACGTGACCCCGCCATCTGCAGCACGCGGTCTATCGCGGCCCCCAACAGAGACAAACGCCATGAAGCTACGCATAGCCTGTCTCCAGTTCAGCCCCGCCATCGGCAAAGTGGAGCAGAACGTGGCCAAGATCAAGTCCCTCCTTTCGAAATGCAACAAGGACATCGACCTCTTGGTTTTGCCTGAGCTTTCCATCACAGGCTACAACTTCCATACGCCCAAGGATGTGCAGCCGTATTTGGAGCAGCAGGGAAAAGGCCGGTCTTTCCAGGTGGCCAACGAGCTCTCGGCCGCCTATAAATGTACCACGGTTATCGGGTACCCCGAAAACTGCAACGGTACCACCTACAACTCGGCCATGGTTGTTGACGAATCGGGCGCCCTCGTCAGCCACTATCGAAAAACCCATTTATATGAGGCCGACGAGGCATGGGGGTGTTCCGAGAACCCGGACCAAGACTTCAAGCCCGTCAAGCTTTCGTTTCGTGGCGCCAACGAGCAAAAGGTGGATATTCTCTCGAATCTCGGCATCTGCATGGATTTGAACCCCAAAGCGTTCAAAGCGCCGTTCAACAAGTTTGAGTTTTCGCTTAAGGCCTGGGAAAACGATTCTCGTTTGATAATCGTGCCCACCGCGTGGCTCAGCTCCGATTCGCCCTCACTTCAGGATGAACTCGACCCTGCCGAGAAGCAACAACTCGCCGACTTGTATGCAGACTTTGTGGCTTCTTCCCAGGAGGGAAAGCCGGTGGTACGCCAGACCGGCGCTGATGCCGTTGTGCAGGATACATTTACCTCTTCTGGCTATGTCAGCGAGTCCATGACCCGTTGCAGCTCTTTGGTGGACTACTGGATCACGCGCTTCTTTCCGTTTTTGGCCCATCCAAACAACATGCTTCCCAAAAAAAATCACAAAACCACCGTGGTCTTGTGTAACCGCTCCGGTATGGAGGATGATGTGGTGTATGGAGGATCGTCGTGCATTATGCAATTTGATCCATTTTCCACCGGCTCAATGGCGGTTGGTATGGACAATCCCAGCGTCTCTGTATTAGCATCTGCGGGCCAAGTTTCTGAAGAGATTGTTTATCACGAGGTGGAATTGTGAACCCGATAGACTATGTGTTTTGCCGCTTGTTTCAACTTTTCTTATGGAATTGATAAGGCCCAATTTGATTATGAAGTCATTGATACTCGAATCAATTAGCAAAGATGCAATTGAAAGAATGAAAGTAATTCCAGTTTAGACATTCGAACAAGTCGAAATAAATACCAATGCCAACATTTGGCGAAACTAAAAAGAAGTCTTTTGTGAAGCTTTCAAGATACAGATGTAAAATTTCGTAGGCTTGTTCTAAACTACTCCACTTTGCACATTGAGGCACACTCAGCCCTACCCTTTAGTCTGGACCTTGCAAATGCCCTTCTGGCCAAATGGTTAAGGCATCCGCCTCCTAAGCGGAAGACTCCGGGTTCGAGTCCCGGGTGGGGTTCGAACTTTTTTGTTGCGCGCGCATCCTTCATGGATGCATGCGTGCGTCATGCATGCGTGCGTCATGCGTCGCTATGCGTTTCTCTGCACCGTAAGTGGCTGAAAAATGTGATAGATTGTCTATGCTAAAAACCAAAGTCAAAAGCGCTCATGTCTGGCTCGGTGAATGCGGAATCGTGGGTTGGCGGCACCAAGTTTCGCCGGGCTGAAAACTCCAGAAATACCTCTGCAGGCGCCTCTTTTGTCGGTTTCTCTGCCAAAAATCGCCATCTGCTCAACAAAATCACCAGAAGATAATCACAGCCCATGCGAGAGTATATGTTTGCGAGCTTGGTAACAAAATCGAATTCCATCTGCGGCGAGACACCCATGGCACCCTCAAGGTATGTCAGTTTGGCCTTTCGTAGATCAGAGTATAGTACGCCAAGCACGGGATCATCATGGAGAAAGCTGGCCGTTTCAGGTACAAACTTGAGCGCCCTGAAGTCGCTCTGAAACCGGGACGAAAAGTGCAGAATGTGCTCCTGCACACAGGCGTAGGGCGTCTGGAGCAACGCCTGGATCGACCACACCTTTTTCTTCATCTGCCAGAACGCCCACGACGTCATCCAGCGGTCGCCCTGCTCCACCGCCAGCGGAAGCACGTGCCGTTCAATGATGTCCTGCACACAAGCGGCGTCGTTATTCACCCGTGCCACTGCCAACGCCAACTCCGAATCCTGCAACTTGCCGCAGATGATCATGCAGCAGTCAGAAACTTTTCCTGCAAGCAAGAAGAACGCGGCGGCATCTAGATAACGGTGTTTGCCCAAAAGAACGAAGGCATTTTTGGCCGCCGCCGACTTCCAGCGGGGCTCGTCGAAATCGTTCGCCAAAAACTTGAGCATTTTGTCTTTTTCCGGGTGCAGCACGGTTTTCCAGAGCCCCACCAAAACCTGTTTTTTGCCGAGTGCAAGAAATAGCACAGAAATTCGCCCAGACGGGTCTCGCAGGTCGGCAAACTCGTTGCGGGCAACTGCTTCGAGCGTCTTTTCAAGGCGAAATCGATCCACCCAGTACACGATTCCCGTGCGGCGCATCGTGTCCCAGGACATGCGATCATAGACCGTTTCCACGAGACCAAAAAGCATCTCCTTCTGATCACTATGAAGCGCCCACGAAACGTCCCGCATATTTAACGAGGCTCTCTTTCTCGACTCCCGAAAAAGCTGGAACGAAAACACAAACTTTAGCCCGTTGGCATCGAGAGAGGCGGCGTGCTGCGCTGTGTGCAGGACCACCTTCACCACCAGGCGCAAGGTGCTTTGCTGGTGGCGCGTGATAAGCGGGAGGCTGACGGTGGCGAGCTTGTCCAAGAGAAGGGCCACGGCGGCGGGCGGGAAACCTGCGTAGAGGTCTGTGTCACGTGACTCGGCCGGGGCGCCCCCGCCGCAGAGCTCTGCGGCCCCCAAGCCCAAGTTCCACGTGACGGGAGTGTCGTGGCGGAGGTAGCGGAGCAACGTGACCAAGATTCGGCGGACAAGCGGTTCCTGGCCCATCAAAAGCGCCTGGATGAGAAACTGCGGGTGGTAGACGGGCAACGGGCCGTTGAGGATACGGGCGACGTCCGAAAGCGGCAATTCCAGCTCTCGGGTGCCCGGCGGCGTGTATCCAAGTAGAAGTTCCTGCACGGTGGCATCGATGGGCGAGGTGCCGCTCCCGATTCGGACACGGCCATCCTCAATGAAGAACTGGTTGCCGCTTGAAACCACGAGAAAATGGTTTTCGAGCCAGATCAGGTCGCCGATTTCGTGGGTGGTGTAGTCGGAGACGTCCACACGCTTGACCACCGTAAACGTGGGCATTTTGTTGGTGTAATCGTAGCGAAGCTGCGTATAAAGGAGCACGGTGCGGGCAAAGCCGACGGAGAGAATGGCGGCGGTGGTGGAACGCGTGTCGCCGGTGAAGGTCCAGTCTAGGTCCTTGACGGGGCCATTTTCGGCGGGAAACGTCTCGCTGTACTCCAAAACGCCGCTTGTGCAGTCCCAAATCGTTAGCTGCAGGCCGTCCACCACCGCCACCTTGCCGATGACGGAAGCGCCGTGGATGAACGAGGCGCTTCTGATGCTGGTGTTGATCTCACTGACCTGGCGCCAGCCGATGCCGTTTTCGGTGTAGCTGACTGCAAACACGCGGAGAATGCCGTTCTGGTCTATCACCGAGAGGTCTTTTTCCAAAAACGTCGAGATGCCCGAGACCTTGCAGGCCCCGTCGTACTCTCCCGGCAAGCGGTCGCAGGCAAATGCTTCGATAGAATACTCAGAAAACGTCTCTGGACGCAGCTCGTCTTCACCCACACATCCTGGGTCCTGCACACAGACACGCCACGCCTTCGCCACGGCTGGGCTGTAGACGGCCACGACAACGAAAACCGACTCGGAGGCCTTCTCCAAGAAAAAAGCCTGGGGCCGTTCGCATAGCGGGTCGCCGGCGTGGGTGATGCTTAAACGCAGGACCAATCCTGCATCCAGCTCATCCATCGTGATGCCGTTACAATCCCAAAAGCTGATGGTGGCGCCGGTTTCAACAACGACGGCAAGGTGACGGCGATACTCCGTGGCCGGAAAGACGTCGTTGATCAAAACGGCGCTCAAGATGCAGGAGTCATGACCCAAATTGATGCAAAATCGCTTGCTGATTGCAATTGCCGAATTGGGTAGTTCATCCGCCCCAGCCACCGACACAGGCTCCCAAATGTAGTTTTCGGAAGCAAAACGCAGCACGCTTAGCAAAATATTTCCCGAATAGGAAGTTGACGACGAGAAAAGCCTGGTCACCGACTTAGAATGTCCCAGAAACTTCTTTGCAAGCATCAAACGGGGCTTCGGCGCATGCGGGTGACGCACCTCCACAACGCGGACCGTCAGCTTTATGGCGTCCGTGCAGAGAAAGAAAAAACTACCGTTTTGGGACACAACATCGGAGCACCGCATGTAGCAGTTCAGGAGCCGGATCCGCCGCACCGGCGAAACCACGCCGATGCAGCCCTTTTTGGGCACACACGTGGCTTCGGTGGGGAAAAACGCTATCGGCTCAAACGCCACCGAATTGGGCGGATTATGGTCGAGATGCATAATTTGGACAAGGCACGACTCACTCCCACCCACAACCAACAAGAGATCTTTTCCGCTATCACTCGTCTCAAGCACAACGCACGATCGAAAGTCGTTTACCAATTTCGGCATCTCCAAGCGAGCCCATAACTTGAGGTAACTGTGGCCGTTGAAGTCACATGTTGCCCAAACATGGAACACGCCATCGCTATTGACCGTAAACAAGATGCAGTTCTCTTCCGGGCCGGCAAAGCTCGGCAAGAAGGTACGGAGGTCCCGAATGTTCGCCATCGCTTGCAAACTCGAGTCGGAGTTTTTGGGCACCGCACGACCGCGCCATTTCACGTCCACGAGCCACGTTTCCGGCGCATGGTCGGCGTAGGCCAACTCAAAAAGCGAGTTTTCGCCGTAGCTGACGCGCATCCACACCTTGGCGAAGTGGTCGAGCAGATTCGTGTTGTAGGCGATGATTTTGCTCGCATCAGGCGAGATATCCACCATATCCGCCGGGGAAGGCACGTTTTTCCGCCAGCGACAAGCCACAGAGACACCCGCATAGTCCGCCTCGACGTGGAGAAGAAGCACACACGCCGCCGCGCCCACGGCGAGCTCCAGCTCCAGGGACGCCCACCGGAGAGAAAAGACATCCTGCATATAATAATGCACGTGACCCGTGTGCACGTGCTCCGGCACCGTTTCCGACGCCTCGTTCGACTGGGCCCCGGCCTCGCCCAAGCGGCGCAGGTCCACCCGCAGAGCCTCCAGCCACTTCGGCACGGTCATGTACTCGTTCACCGGCCGTAGAAACACGAGCTCCGGGCCGTATGCAGCACATATAAGGCCTGTTTCAGGATTGATGGCCACAGCAGAAACATCTCGCTCAGCATAGATGGTCTGGAGACTTGGGGCGAGGGCGCCCGTTTTGGTAAGCGATAGCGAGTGGATGACGACGTTGTTTCCAGACCCGTACACCACGAGGCGGTGGTTCCTCCACAGTTTGTGGTCGACGCACGCCGGCGAGTTGGCGTCTCCCGGGGCAAATGAAACGGTCATGGGGAGGAATAAAGCGTGGAGTATGCGGAGCGAGAAAGTGAGCACGCACCCGTACCTCCGAACATCAGGGCGGCGTGGTCTTCCCGATTGGGCCGGAGAGCGGAATTGTATGCAGATCCGGGTGCCAGCAGGCTGCCAGGAGGCTGCCACGGCAGGCACTCTGGAAGGCACCGTGCCTGTGGAAATGGGTCTATCTGCAAGAGTGTGTCTGTCTGCAGTACTGGCTTATCTGCAGGAACACCCACCTCCGGCACCATAGCCGTAAACCAGACCGGCTACTGGAAACCTACGCCGAACCAAACCGTAGTACATTACAAATCTATCCATTACACGCCATGCTTGCCAGCGTTCTATACCTTCTCCACGTGCTGCGAAACCACCGACTTGAGCTCAGTGTCATCTAGAATATCCAACATCCCGTCCTTCTCCATGTCAGTCGTCTCGGTCACGCGGAACAAACACACCGGCGCAGCAATCAACAAAGTACCAATCACAAGCCCCCAGGAACTGGCAAACAAGGCCATATAGCTGTGTTCCAAGGCATCCAAGCGCCACACAATGGCAGCAAACGCAGACTGCAAGGCCTTGTAAAAAGAGGCATAGAGAGCCACTTTCTTGGGGTTATTGGAGAACGTCCCCAAGATCCAGAAAATGAACGACTGGAAAATGGCATCAAACGCGCCGTAGAACATGTACAAGAACATAGGCCCAATGTAGGCGCCGTCCTTGAAGTCAATGGTCTTCAAGCTGGACACGTTTTCACGGGTCACGCCCATTTGGAACTTCAAGCCTCCTCCCCAGATGGCCATTCCCGTGAAAAACAACACACACCAGCCAATGCGGGCTCTTGCCGGGCGGGAAAACCTGCGCCAGTCCAAAATCAGACCCAAAACAATGGCGCCCACCATCTGCGAGGCCCAGTAGAGAAGCGAGTTCAACGAACGCGTCCGCACCGTGAACCGGGCGCCGTTGAAGTCGTTGAACTGGTAGGTGTAGAACCAGTTGGACGCACAGAACATCGGAAAGAGAAAGTAGATCTTGCGCTCGGTCATCAACACCTTGAGCATGCCGCGGAGCTCGTCCTGGATCTTGGGGTACTTCTTGGCAATGACCTTCAGTCCGTCATGCTTGTAGACTTTGTCCATGGGCAACAAGCAGCCGGCCAACAACACGCCACAGACCATGAGCACAAGAAATGCCACGTACGAGCCAACGTTCACGTTCGACACGCCCACCTCCATATTCTGGGCCAAGGGAATGATCGATCCAATCACCGCACCAAAGTTGAAAATCACCCAGAACACCATGAGCGCCGTGGCCTTGCGGTCCTCCGACGTATAAGACATGATCATGGAGCCCTGTGCCGCCCACGTGAGCGACGCACACACCCCCAAGTACGCTCCGGCAAAAATGCAGAATCCGGCGTTCTCCTTGTAGTGGAACACCAAAAGCGAGAGCGTGTACATCACGTAGCCGCTGCCGCCAAACATCAAGCACGCCCGCACGCCAATCACGTTGCAAATGACTCCACCAATGGCTCCGATGGTGGCAAACGTGGAGTAGAGCGCCACGTTGGCGTTGTCGGCCACCTTGGGGTCGGAGATTCCCGAGTTGCCGATTCCGGTGATGGCGTTGAAGCAGCCGGGCGTCAAGAAAATCACAAACGACATGATCACAATCTGCACCATGGAGTGGCTGTAGGGGGGGAGCCAGGGGACGAGGCGCTTGTTGTACCAGAGCCCCGTGGCCTCGATGTCTTTCCAGTCATGGCGCACCAACTCGATGTGTTCGTCGGTGATCACGTGTTCGCCGCTGCTGCCTGTTTCAACTACCACGTTTTCGGCCTGCTTGTCCATGATGGCGTAGTAGGAAAAGGGAAAAGATGAGGTGCATGTCAGGGAAGGGATAGCTTCTTATATGCGAGAAAAGCTGCGCGCTGATAGAGCGTTTCTGGGGTACTGAAAATACAAGGTTGCATTTCCTACATACGCCCCGCTGTCTGTGGGTGCCACTGGTTACCGCGAAATCGTACCGAACCGACGCTGGAGCCGTGCTTGTGGGAATGCCGACACACCAGTCCGGAAACGGGGGAGCCGCTGGCGTGTGGGCGTCCGTAACCCGCTGGTCACGTGACCTGATAAGCGCTCTCGCGCTGACGTATGGCGCTGCGCGCACCCGCCCCTCCGGGTGGCACATCCGTACATCCGGACTCGTCTTTGGCTCCGTCACTGCCGCTGTTGTGTGCCTGGGGTCGGGGGTACGGGGATACGTCGTGCTTGCGGCTGATGTGTGGGGTTCTGCCTCAGAAACTGCCCAGAGGGGAAATGCAACGTGCGATACAATGTTCTGCATATAGCCCGGTTGCATTGGGCGCGTGTCTAAATCGGCTTGTGTACAGGATAATGTAACGTGTGCCAGTTCACCTCCGGGGCGCGTTATCTCCGACCAAAATACCCGATTTGGAAGGAGGAATTATTGCAAAGATGCAACACCCCTTGGGCAGTATACTGCATCCAACTGAGGGACAAAAGACGTAGAATAGTACTGCACCCAAGAGCAGCCTGCTTGGCGATATAGAACACTCTGCTTGTCTTTCTGGAAAATTTCGCCCATTTTTGTCTGAACAGCCAAATGGGATTGGAACCGGCCAATGTGGCTTGTATGGAGGACCCTGTACGGTGCTCATCGACTAAAATTGCCTGCGCTTCTGTCTCAAAGAGTAGAGAATGCAATTCATTCTCATTATGGATGTGGGGAGAAACTGATGTCTTAATGTCAGCTAGTTTTTCCGTCAGCCCTGTTTCAGCCCTGTTTCAGCCCTGTTTCAGTCCTGTTTCAGTCCTGTTTCAGTCCTGTTTCAGCCCTGTTTCAGTCCTGTTTCAGTCCTGTTTCAGTCCTGTTTCAGTCCTGTTTCAGTCCTGTTTCAGCCCTGTTTCAGCCCTGTTTCAGCCCTGTTTCAGCCCTGTTTCGGTTCTTGAGATGTACTGGTCTCAATCGCAGCTCTTACTTACTGTACGCCACAGTGGCCTAGACGGGGATTGCTTAGAGGCGAAGGGTTGCAGAATCCATGCTGCCGACCTGTACGTGTAGACTGCTCGTGGACGTCAATGTCCCGGACTGTATGTATTGCTCACGAATGATGGCGCATATGCAGGACCTCATTGATCCGTCTCGTTTACTATTCAATTCCGACAAAATGGTATCTTTCTGCTTTGATATATAGTCCACTGCAGTCCATAATCTGCCAGAACGTGTTATTCACTTTGGCGTACCATATCGCTGATTTGGAGTTTTAGCTAGACCCTGTTTGAGTGATTAACGGCTTTAATCACCATAATGAGCCAGCTATTTACACCCAAATTGGTTGGCGGTCCAGACTCCTAAAGAATTCTTGCTTCCAAAACAGCTCTGGTCCGGCATACAGCTCTATGCATTATTGAAGTTTAGTCGGGAACAGCTTCTAGACCGACTGGAGTAGTCCTGTATAGCGGCAAATATTTTTCGATCCCGGCTAAATTCCTATCTACTATTTCCTGCATCTATCATTTTAGTCTTCCGGTTCGGTAATTGGTTTCCTGCATCTAATATTTAGTCTTCCAGTTCGGTAATCAGTTTCCTGCATCTATCGTTTCTATGTTCTATTTCTGCTTCATCTACAGCGTATACGCAGTTTGTACTGTATCTATTACGGATTTTGCTTTACTGCTTTCTCTCCTTCAGATGCTACTCGCTACTTCTTTGGGCGAATGGACGTCTTTATCGTGCCCTACAAGCCAGTACTGCACTTACGGTCACGTGACCCGACTTCCGGGGGTGCTCTTCAAGCGCACGCCACGGCGCTACTGTTACACTTTGTGGTTTTCCGGGGCTTTCCTAGTTTGCCCCGATCTGACACAATTGCATGAATAGTTGGCTTTGCTCGTCTAAAAATGGCCATCGTATATGCATACCCCAGCCTCTAAAGTGCGTAGTATGCAGTACTGCATTTAGATTGAACTAAATTTTTTGGATCCTGTATTTAAGGCACACGTGCCACTCCCTCTGTACTAACTTATAGACGGAGACGATTCAGTCAGTACCTGTCAGTTCTGCATAGCAGTGTCAGTCTGAGTAGGGTGTCTATTATAGCGCAATTTAGAACAAGTGGCTCTATCGGTCTGCGTAATTCAAAAGAGTCATCAAACCAACGCACAATCTATAAATAGACTCATGGTGTCTCTATTTCTGATAGTCTTGTGTAACAAATTATCCTTTGCCTTTATGCAAGTCCCGGCCTGTGGCTGGTGCCGCTATTCCGTTCCTGCATATAGCCCAGGCTTCACGTTCTTCGCCCATATTCAGCTCATCGGGATTGCAGTCATAGATAATCCACTTAGCTTTGGGCCCGAAAGCCTACACTCCTCACTTGGACCTTAGCAGAGCAGGCTGAGTCGCTCACATAGATGCGTCCCTTCAGGCATCCACGATCCACCACTTATGCCAAAGATTTCAAGAATACCAACAATATCTTGCATTAACAGCTCCAACTGTACATGAGATCACTTGCAATCGAAACAAAGAGCCAATCTCAACTTTGGTGAGTAGAAAGTCCTGAATCACCGGAATTGCTAACTGGGCGACAGCATGCATCCAGTATTGTTAATCAGGTTGCAGCGGTGGAAATTCATATCCGGGTCTCATGACAAAAGTCTCTCCATTTCCGGCTTCACCTGCAGTCTCAGTCCATTTCGGCCGCCACACTCACTATTGACGCCACCAAATCATCCACCACGGCATCGGTCAAGATGGGCGAGTTGAACACCACGCGGAAAAACTCGCCGTGCGTGTTGTCGTCTTGGTTTGGCGAAAAGTCAACCAAGTACCGGCCACGACGGTGCAATTCCCGCGACACGTGACGGGTCACGTGTGTGTAGTCGGTTCCGGCAAAGCCCTCGGGCACGTAGTAGAAGCACACCTGCAAGCACTGGGGCGCCGCGGTCACGAGCCGGAAGCCCGGGGTTTTGGCTGCCGTCTCAACAAAGTACTGCACAATAGCATATGCGTGGTCCACCCGTTCTCTCAAGCCCTGGAAGCCGTAGTACATCCAGGCTAGGTGGAATTTGAAGGAGTCCGCACGGCGGCCGCAGCCCATGGTTCCATCGGCCAAGTCCAAGTTTTCGCCGTCTTCACGCCCGTGAAAAAGGTACGGAGCTTTGAGCGAGTTGGCCTCCTGAAACACTGCCACATCCGGCACCAAAAGAAACGAGCAGGTAGTCGGCACGCCCAACATTTTGTGGGGGTTGGTGGTGATAGAGTCGACTAGGTGCAGGCCAGCGAGTCGGTGGCGGTGCTTGTCGGAAAACACCACATTCCCACCCCACGAGCCGTCCACGTGCAACCACGCGTTGAAGGTCTTGGCAATGGCACTGAGGGCCTGGAGGTCGTCGTACAGGCCGAAAACGGTGGTTCCTGCGGTGGCGTTGATGAAAAGCGGAGTGTAGCCGTCCTTCTGGGACTGCACAATGGTGCGCTCGAGCGCCACAGCGTCAATACTGCCGTCGGCAAGAACCGCCACCTTGAAGACGTTTTCCGAGCCCAAGCCAAGCAAAATGGCGGCTTTTTCCACCGAGTAATGACAGTGGCGAGACGTGTATATAGCAAAGCGGTGCAGCCCGTTGCCCTGTGTCTTTGTCTCTGGGTACCGGAGCGCCCGCGCCATGTGCATGGCGGTGATATTGGACCACAGCCCCCCTGAAAATGTCAAGCCGCCACACTTTTCTGCGTCGCCGTAGAACAATGACGCGTACTTATGGCCGATTTGGTTTTCCACCACCGAAAGAACAGGCAGGACTGTATAGACGTGCGAGTTTGTGTTGAGCACGGAAAGCACAATGTCGCTTATCACGCCGATGGGGTTGTTGGAGGCGTAGAGCTTGTCCAAAAAGCCGGGGTTCCAGGTGTTGACGGAGTACTTGAGCACGTCGTCGATGTGGGCCATCACGGCGTTTGCGTCGTGTTTCATGCCTGTTTCAAACACGGGGTCTGCTGCTGAAAACACCTTTTTGAGGGTGGCGGGTTCGTGGTAGGTTCCCAAAGAGGCGGCATTGTAGGCGGATGAATTGGGATCTGCTTGGGCCACGTACTGCACAAGACGGGGGTGGATAAGCGTGAGCAAGTCGTCGAGTTCCTGGACACGGTTGGCTTCGAGGGTGGAGTGAATCATGGGGAGCAGAAACGCGGCCGGGTGGCTATATCTGGGGCCGTCACGTGCGGCTCGGCTGTCTGCAGTACATCTCACTTCGTGCAGGTTACGTTATTTACATACAGGACGAGCGTTGCAACAATGGCAATCGATGCGAGGTTAATAGGCCCGCGGCGGATCTGCACGGCGGAGGAACCCGTGTCTGTCTGCAGGAGCACTCCTCTGCCCCAGGAACGTGTTGGATGCAGGAGTACTTCCTCTGGAACGGCTCTTCTGCAGGAGTACTCCACTGGAACGGCTCTTGCTGCCTGCAGGAATACTCCACTGGAACAGCTCTTGCTGCAGGAGTACTCCACTGGAACGGCTCTTGCTGCCTGCAGGAATACTCCAGACAACTCTTGCTGCCTAATCACTCCTCCTCTCTCTGCTTGGCCAAGTTCTTGTTCAACAATTCCAACTTGCGCATCTCCTCGCGTGGATCGAAATCGCCGCTGGAAAGCTTTTCGTACGTCTCGTCATATTTGCCCGTGGACAACGGTGCGTTTCCCCTCATGCGCTTCCTCATGTCAAAAAACCCGTTCTTGCACTTGGTAAACGCGATAAAATTGGCCAGGCACAACTCGGGAAGTGTCTTGCGGAGCTCTGGTTTTTCTAAGCAGTCTTTGGGCGTGTTACGCTCAATAAGAACGCATGGTGATCTCTGAAGGCAGATTGCCAATGCTTTTTTCTGGTCTTTGCAGCTGCAGTTAGTATTTGGTAAAAATCAACAAAAAGGACGAAGTTTGGTTGGCAGAATTCGGCAAGCGCCCCTCATTGTGGGATCATTATAGACCATAAGATGTTTTCGAGCCATCGAAATATCACCAATGCCGGAAATTTGGATCGGCAGTGAAATACAAGAGTCATTTCTGCTAACACAATAAGCGGATTTGAATCAGGAGCTGGGAAGTTTAAGCGACTTGCATTTGGTACCGGATTGGACCGGGCCAGTACCGGAGGGTTGAGCAAAAATAGACCAATAGACCAAAATAGGACCGAAATAGACCAAATAGGACCAATAGACCGGATTAGTACCAAATAGACCAAAATGGGACCAAAATAGGGCCAAAATAGACAAAATAGTACCAAAATAGTACCAAATAGCCAAATAGCCAAATAGCCAAATAGCCAAATAGCCAAATAGCCAAATAGCCAAATAGCCAAATAATCCAGATACTACCACTTGATCCCGTATCAGCTGGCTTCCGTTTGTTCTTTCTGTGCAGATTTGGGAATCTTTGTCCGTTGTATCTGCCCAGCTTTGGCCGTACATTTCTGCTTTGTCTGTGCCCCTGAAACAGAATCTTTCTGATCCTCCACGCGGTTGAGCTATCTCATTCTCCACCTCCCTAAAACCCTGCTTTAAACCCCCAAATCTCGTAAACCCCAAATCCAAAACTGTAAATGCCTGGAATCACATGAGTTCTATCCCACCTGCTCCCCTGTGCCGGGGCCTTGCTTCTAGCCACCTTCTGGTGCTTTTCCTGCATCCAGCACCCCTAGCGATTACTGGCCTCTAACTCTATTCTGACATACCTGGCGCCCATGACGTGTAGTGCAGGGATGCGCAGATGAGAATGCACCCGTGCACCCTACACACCGTGCACCATCGACACCCGTACATCAAATACACCCGTACACCGCATGCATCCGTACACCACCTCCTATGTCCACGCCCAGGCCGTCAGCGGGCGCCAAACTCCGGCGCGAGCCTGCAGCGGCGGCCCGCATGTCTGTCCCCTAACGACGAGCCCGCACCGCCCCTGTGGCGCAAACGGCAACCGACCAAGCGGCACTGCATATAAGCGCTCCTGCACACCGTGCTACACCATCGCTCCTCGCAGCCAACAACAACGCCCAGCAACGCCCAGCAACGCCACATACACACTCGTTTGCAGCATGCTGTCTCTTTCGCTATACCACCTCACGCTAAAAAAACCGAGCCTCCTGCTCCTTACCATTTCTGGCCAGTTCGCCGAAAACAAAGACGTGCACATAGTCATCTCCACCAGCACCGGACTTGACGTGCTCCGGCCCGACGCCGAATCGGGCAAGCTCCATAAGGTGGCCAGCCAGAACGCCTTCGCTCACGTGACCCAGATGGCCAAGTTCCGTAACCAGTCCGGCACAAAGGACCTCTTGGTGTTGTTGTCGGACTCCGGAAACCTCAGCGTGTGTGAACTCGACCTCGATGCCGGCAAGTTCGTGCCCGTGGAACACGTGGCGATGGCCAAGCCGGGCATGACACGTTTTTCGCCCATCTCCTACGTCTCCATCAACGAAAAGTCCCGCTACGTGATGGCCGCAGCGCTAGAACGCACAAAACTCTTCTACAACCTCGACCACGTGACCGAGCTGCCGGTGGAGCATTCAGCCAAGGAATGCTGGACCTTGGCCGTGGCCGCCTTGAACACCGGGCCGGAGAATTCCGTGTGGGCGGCCATCGAGACGCACAAAGGAGATCCTGTGCTCAACTACTACGTTTTGGACCACGGGTTGAACCACGTGTTCCAGCGAAAAGCGCTGCTCGCCATCCCGGCACTGCTGTCGTTTGTGGTGGCGATGCCGGGGCATTTGGGCGGCGTTTTGGTGTGCTGTGAGTCTGGTTTGGTGTGGGATCAGGAATACGGCTCCCAGAGCGCCGCTTTGCACGTGAACTTGCCCGTTCGCCGCCATACGGCCGCCACGGTCATCACGGCGGCCCACGTGCACACGCTCAAGAAGAACGACTTTTTTGTGCTCTTGCAGAGCTCCGTGGGCGACCTCTACAAGGTGACCGCGTCACGTGACCTGCTCCATGTGGCCTACTTTGACTCTCTCCCGCCGTGCAGCAGTTTCAGCGTGCTCAAGACAGGCTTTCTCTACGCCAACACCTTGCACGGCGACAAGTTGCTCTACCAGTTTGAGTCGTTGGGCGAGGAAAACGACACCACCGAATCGGCGGTGGTGTATGCAGGACTCCCTGATGCCGATGCCGGTGCTTCCAGCAAATTCGCCCCGGTGGGGCTCCAGAACCTAGCGCTCGTGGATATGTACGGGTCTTTGGGCCCGGTGGTGGGCGGCGAATTCCTAAACGGGCCTAACTCCGAGCCGGCCCTCCAAACGCTCTCCTCCCGCTTCCTCAAGACACTTGCCCACGGCTATCTGGTGACGCCGCTCGTTTCGTCGGCGCTTCCGCTGGCGCCCAGTGTTATATACACCACCAAGCTTTTCCGGGCGTCCGGCACGGACCAGTACTTGGTGCTCTCGTCGGCACGTGACGAGTCCACACAGGTGCTCTCCATCGGCGAGGTGGTGGAGGAAGTGCACACGGAGCTCGTGAAAGACCAGTACACCTTGGGGGTCCAGCAGACCGGCGCCAGCTCGCTTGTGCAGGTCCACCGCAACGGTATCCGCAGCATCCGCCACGTGGTCAGCGACGGCGTGGCCAAAATGGTTGCCTACACCGACTGGTTCCCGCCTGCAGGAATACACATTCTCCACTGTTCTGCCAACAACGAGCAGGTGGTGGTGGCGCTCTCGAACAGGGAGGTGTGCTACTTTGAAATCGACCCCGAGGACGACCAGTTGGTGGAGTACCAGGAGCGGATGCAGGTGTCGGAGGGCCTGGTGACGGCGGTGGCCTTGTGTGCAGGACCAGCCCGGAAAAGCCGGTTTTTGGCGGTGGCCTCGTCGGATCTCACGGTGCAGGTGGTGTCGCTTGCGCCGCACGACTGCTTTTCCGTGCTAACGCTCCAGGCGGTGTCGTTTGGATGCAGTACGCTTCTTTTGACCCTGCTGTTCCTACACATGGGCATGGAAAACGGCGTCTACGTTCGTGTGGCGGTGGACCCCGTAACGGGTAAGCTTTCCGACACACGGCTGAAGTACTTGGGAGCCAAACCGGTGCAGCTCCGGTCGTTTAAGTTGCCCGATTCGGATATCCCCGGGATCTTGGCCATTTCATCGCGGCCGTGGGTCGGCGTTTTCGACGCGAGCGGCAATTTGAGCTTGTCTCCGTTGCTCGACTGCTCCATTTCCTGCGGGCTGTCGTTTTTCTCCGAGGACATTGGGATTGAGAGCGTTGTTGGAATTGACGGCAGAAACCTCACCATTTTCACCGTCGGCGGCGAAAACGGCTTCGACCCCGGCAACAATATGCAGGTCGCCAGCGTCAAGTTGCGCTACCAGCCCCGCAAGATGGCCCGGAGCAAGCGGTTGGCGTTCGTGACCCAGGCAGAGATGGGCATCGAGCTGCCGTATGCAGGACGCGATGATGTGGACGCCGAGTACTACGACGCCTTCGGCTACGACCGCAAAGACGGCAGCTGGGCGTCTTGTGTGCAGGTGGTCGACGACGAAGTGCTCCAGACGGTGGAGTTTGGCGGCAACGAGGCGGCGGGCGCCGTGTGTGTTGTGGGTGATCACGTGATTGTCGCCTGCAGCAGCGGCATCACATACGCACCCCACACCAGCACTGCACACTACCTCTACACGTTCCAGTTGGTCAACCGCCAGTTGCAGCTCCTCCACAAAACCACCACCGAAGGCGAGGTCACGGCGCTCTGCGGGTTTTCCGGCGGCCGGATCCTCGCCGGCCTGCATGGAAGACTTCGCTTGTACGAGGTTGGAAAAAAGCAGCTTCTCCAGAAATCCGTGACCCGGCTCGGGTTTTTGCGTCGCGTGACCCAGCTACTTCACGTGGGCGGCGACACGGCGGTTGTGGGCGACGCCCAGGCGCTGGTGACGTATGTGCGCTTCCATGCAGGAACAAACCAATTCCAAGCACTCGTCACCGACAGCCTGCCGCGGCAAGTCACGGCGCTTGCCTGCTTGGACCGGCGCACGGTGGTGGCCGGGGACAAGTTTGGCAATGTGTGCGTGAACCGAATTCCTGCAGACAGTGCCCGGGACTTCAACGAAAACGTGCTCCTGCAGTTTCAGGACAGCTTTTTGGGCGGCCCCGGCGCCCGCTTTGACACGGTATGCGAGTTCCATGTGCAAGACACGCCGACTTCGTTCAGCAAGGGCTCTTTTGTGCAGGGCGGCGCCGAAAGCGTGGTGTATACAGGCGTCCAGGGCACCGTGGGCGTGTTCCAGGCCATGGCCACGGTGCAGGAGGCCAAAATGATGTTCCGGTTGGAGCAGCTCGTGCGGGAGGCGGTGGACCCGGAAAAAAAGGACGGTACTGCACATAAGCACAGCGTCGCCGGGCGCCAGCACGCCAGTTTCCGGGGGTACTACAATCCGGCGAAAAACGTGGTGGACGGCGATTTTGTTGAATTGTTCTATGTGTTGGACCAGGCTACCAAAGTTCGAGTGGCGGGGCGTTTAGATCGTACTCCTCGGGAAATCGAGCGAAAACTCTACGACCTCAGGAACAGGTGTTTCTAGGCAGGAACAATCGCTGAAACAAGAGCCGGTATTGCTAAAGCATCTGAAGCAGTATTTGTAGCAATGCACATTTCACCATTTCACACGTGACCCTTCGTTCTCTTGCACCACTCACGTGACCTTCCTTGAGCACCACTCACTCATTATTCGTTCTTCTTGGACGCCGAGGGAGAATCGTCGTATAGTCCCATTTTTCCGTTCCCTCGACTTATGGTCGGGCTTCCATGCACATCGTCGCTGGCCCGACGCCCCGGGGTCTGCCCGTTTGGTGTGCTGAACTGCACAAAGTTCCAAAATGCCGGCGATGATTGGTTGGTAGGCGGTCTTCCGTTGGTGTGCGTTTTCGAGCCTCGTTCGGGAGTAAACGCCTCCAACTGGGCGATTTTTTTGGGCGAAGTGAACCCGAGTCCGAGCTCCAGCGTGTTGGATGTGGAAGGAGCGGTGGAGTTGTGCATGATGGACTCGCTGGTGTTTTGGCCGTTGGACGAGTTGAACGAGTTTCTGTTTTCGTCGTAGCTGGGCGCTTTGTAGGCGCTGAAACTGCGTTTTTTGCTGTCGGAGTCGGGCTCTTTGGGCGGTACCGATGTGGAGACGGCTTTTTGGGGGATCTGTGCAGGAGCCTGGAGAACGCCCAGCATTTGGGGGGCTGCTGGGCTCTGCTGATGGCCCATGGCGTACATGAGGCCCATCCGGTTTTGGTTCTGGAACTGCTGGTTCTGGAACTGGAGCGGCTGGCTGAGATGTGGCTGGTTGGGGACGCCGCCTTGGAGAGGCGCCTGCATATGCCCCGGATTCGGCCCGGGCACCCCCGGGTACCCGTAGTACGGCTGCTGGTGCATATGCTGGGGAGGGTAGTTCACGGCGTACTGCATATGGGGCGGCGTTTCCACCGGTGCCCGAGAAAGCGCCTCCTTCAGCCCGCCGGCGTCGGGAAGCGCCTGGTGGGTCGCCAAGTGGATCTGGAGGGTCCGAGACACCGACAGCCCGCGGCGGGACTTCGAGAGCGTGCCGCTTTGCACCTTTTTCAAAAACTCGGCGCGGTAGGCCTCGGAGATCTGCCATTTCATGCCTTTTCCGGGCTCGTTGGGCTTGCGGGGCACCTTTTCAAAAGCCTTGTTCAACGACAAGTTGTGGCGAATCAGATTTTGCCAGCCGGCCTTGGAATACTTGTAGTAGGCGTAGTGGCTGGATATCCACTCATAGATTTCCGAAAGCGACATCACGCCCTCGGGATCGGACAAAATGGCCTGTGTGATCATCGTGGCATAGGAATACGGCGGTTTGATGCCCTTTGCTTTTTCGCTGGAGAGGTCCTGGTCTAGGTTGTTCTGGAGCGACACCGCGGCACGTGACGGAGACTGCAGCAACGACGTCTTGTCGAACATCAGGCCCAACGAGCTCAGCGCCAGGTGCTGCACCGCCGCAGGCGGATTTCGGAAAAAAGCCGCCAGGTTCGGACGTGCCACCTTGCCCTTGTAGCGGGCCAAACACGTCTGGAGCATTTTCTGCAGGATCGACGGCGGCGTGTCCGGCAAAATAAACATCATTTGCGTTCCACCAACGTCCAAGATAGCCCCCAGGTGCAAGGGCGTGGCCAGGCCGGGGCCCACGGCCATTTTGACCCCGTCAATGCGTGCGCCGTTTCGCCCCAACACTTTCAACTCCCAGCAACGAAGCTCGATGTTGTAGGTGATGGCAGCATGCTGACGAGACACCACTTTGGCAGGGCCCAAGTCTATTTGCACCATTTGGCTCTGTTGTTGCGGAGTCACGCCGGTTTCGGTGTTGCGCCCAATGGAAATGGCAAGCAGCTTCACGTAATACGTCCAATCACGGCCGGCGATCTTGGCGTAGGCTTGCACTTCGGACGCGGCGTTCTTGTCGTTGGCGTAAGTTAAGGCCACGGTTGTTTTTTCCTCGGGAACTTGGAGCGTGGAAACAACTGCATTGACGAGATCCGCTGGGTCGTCGAAGGCTGGGAGCTCTTCGGCACCTCGTTTTTCCGACATGCTGGAGTTGCCTTGGTTTCTGTGTTGCTTGGTGGCGGAGGCCTCTGGAGGGGGCTGCCTTTAGATGGTGGTTTCGCTGCTGAGGGGGTCCGGAGGTACTGGTGTGGCCGGGTTGGGCTGACGGCTCCGGGGATTCCTGTATGCTGTGTGTGTGCCGGTATATATACGGGGCTGGATGCTGGTACACGAGCCGGTCAGCGGGTGTGGGCGGCAGGGGTGTTTGGAGTAGATGAGAAGATTTTCCGGGTGTTTTTTGGACAAAACAGTGAGACTGCACACAACCGCACCCGCTTGTCACATGATCCCCCGGCGGCCCCGCCTGCGGCAGGCCCCACCTGGGAACTAGCTGCCCCCAAGGCCCCTGCTGCCGGCGCCGGCCGCTGGCGGACTACTGGCGTGGACACGGTGCCTTTGTCTGTATGCAGGATATTTACCTTTATTTACCAATATTGCTGCGTGTCTGTCACGTGCCACACGCGTGACCAGGTCCCGGTCACGTGCGCACGCGGCCCTGCAAGACGGATCGTCTTTCAACGCACCTCCAAGTCGTTGTTTTGTCGCTTCGGCGCCCGTGTGCAGTCAAACGACTCTCGATGTTATCTGTGGCGACGGCCCGCTGACGAAAGTCCAATGCAAAACACGAATACCTCGCACTTCTTGATGTTCAAAAAAAGCAGTGGAAGAAATTCTGGTGTGAACAGAATTGCCTCAGATTCCTTGAATTTCTCTCTTGATTTTGGTGACTATTCCGTTTTGGGTAGAAACGTGTGCCATGAAATCGCATTTTCGGCAATCCTGTTTTCACTAATCACTCAACTTGGTCATTCTCTTCCACACAATGTGAAACACTCGACTAGAGCAGCTTCTTAGTTGCCTGTAGAAATTCCTCGTTCGTCTGTAGCAAAATCTTGGTTTTCTGTATCTTTAGAAGCGTTCTGTTTCTGATAAGACCTTCCCATTCGGGAAAAAGGCCCCGGAAATCGAAGAGGATTTTTGACCGGTGGAAGACAAATTCGGCTGTTGCTTTGGCCCCCCAGACTGCTGAGCTGCGCCCAGAAGTGCACGCCATCTGACGCCAGGATCTATGGGCATGCAAGCGATGCTGGGGTGCGTCCTTTCTGCAGAACAGATATGTGGCCTGCATATACACCCATCGCGCGTCAGAAGCAGCTCAATCTCCAGGGTCCAGTTTTCCCCGGCTACTTGTGGCGGAGCACGTTCGGAGTAACACCCGAACCTCTCAAAAACCCACCTTATGTTGATTTTCAGAAATTAAGTTCGTCACTTCGTAAATGACGGACTGCATGGTATGCCCTTCAGCATCTAATGCAACGGACAAATCGGATCGACATGGCACATAGTAATTCTCGCCGTGTGGAATCCCCCAGAGCCTGGCTGCAGTACCAAGATTCTGCAAGCTTCTTGCAGGCTGCATCAGAATGTATCATGTGACCCCTTTGACGCATTAAGTGCACGGGTCTGTGCTGTGTGCAGGACCACGATTTCACTTTTGCGCAGGTGGAGCGGAGCAATTGTGGAATCAGTTGCAGAAATGGCACGTTTCATGGATTTCAGCACCGTGATTCATGTCACTCATAAGTCCCCGTTCTCCAAAACAGGCAGTTTCTAGCGGAGAGATGAATCTCGCCAACCGCATATAAAGACGGCAAAATGCAGCATCTTTCGGCGCACAATCATGAATCTCTCTCTTCTCACCCTTTTAGTCCCAGCCATTGCAACCATTACAAATAGAGTCGCATTGAGAATCAAAAGTGAAGATGGCAGCATCCTTGGCTACCTTGAACCCATCGACCATAGGGCTGGCGAAAGCATCTTC
This sequence comes from Metschnikowia aberdeeniae, assembly GCA_002370615.1. NCBI lineage: Eukaryota > Fungi > Ascomycota > Pichiomycetes > Serinales > Metschnikowiaceae > Metschnikowia > Metschnikowia aberdeeniae. Next base: position 118,330 of record NKZB01000175.1, read on the forward strand.
TATATCTCCTCTGGTGCAGAACTCTTCACTTTGGATGGCAACATTATGTATGAGATTTTGCCAATTTGGAATATGTATGTGGGTATTATTAAGCGTTCATTTGGCAATTATCTTGGTTTTGGCTCCGATTTGACGCCCCTTCAATTTGAGTTTCTGGGCGATAAAGTCATCAATGACTTCCACCTTTGGTCGTGTGGAAACTTTTCCGATGAATACGACCCCTCTGTGAAATATGACGTTATCAGGGTGACTGAGGAAGACAAAGCTCCATCGCAGCTTTGCAAGAAGGTGAATCTTTATAAGCAATGAAATGGCCTGTATGGCAAAAATGTTGATGAAATGGCCTTTATGGCCAAAATTTTTGAATGAAATGTTTTGACCCACAACCTTAGTCTCGGAATACGTGTCACATTGAAAGCTTCCTGTGCACAAGACCGTTGAAACGACAGATGTAGCTGAAATCTTAAATTTTGGGTTCTGCATGAAGAAGCAATGAAAACCTCGGCGATTTGGAATAAGTAATTTGGCCACGTCTCGAACAATCACGGCAAAGTGGCTCGGTATCACGTAACAAAGTAAATTCCAAATTGTGCCATAATTGGCAGGTTCAGGGCTCTTTCTTGAAGAAAGGGCTCTGTCTGCAGTACCTTCACTTCAAAGGCCCAAAAAAGTGGCCACCAAAACCCCACATGCAACAAAGCAACCGCAAAATGGTCAGCTTCTGGGCTTGAGTTCAGCATTCTCAGCAAAAATTGCTGAAAACAGTCAAAATTGGGCATTCTAATATTGGACAGTTCATGTTCCAGCTACCCGCTTCTTGAAGCCGGGAAAACGTCGAAACTTCATGATTTGAAAACAGGAAGCGAAGAATCAGCAGTGATTCTTGGTGAGCTCGGGACTTATCAATACAGAACATGAACTCGTAGGGCTCTTTCACCCAATAGGATCTGAGATCTCTGCATCTCATCCAGAAGTCTGCAAATTTCCATTGCGTCTCTGTAGAGTTCCCTCTTCGCCCCTTTGCGGTTATAAAGAGCCGTTCATTGATGCGTCCGGCCTGTTTCCTCGTCTTGTTCATTGGTCATTGGTCATTGGTCATTTTGAACCGCTCTCTGGTGTAACCTTGAGTTCCAACTGAACAATAACTCAAAACTCATCAACTCATCAACTCATCAACCCAAAACTCAAATCTCAAATCTCAAATCTCAAATCTCAAATCTCAAATCTCAAACTTAATCCAAACTCTAATGGTAACAAGGTCGTGCACTCTATCAGATAGCTCCTAAATTCTTGAAAGCAACACTGTAACTCTGCAATTGGCACATGCTGCAGATACACGCTCCCGTATTTGCCACCGCATATGTTCTCCCTGATGATAGAGACTAAGGGAAATCGGTTCTATCCCAAATGGACTAGTAGTCCAAGATTGTTAAGTGCCGTTCTTTAGGGTCTTCGGAGAAGGCTGGCGAATCCGAGCGTTTTATACTCTGAACATCCCTGAAGATTATCTGGTGTAAAGAGGTTTTGAGTTTTGGCAGTTTAGCTCATTAGATACTGACAAATGTGGGTGAGTCTGGTCAGAGTAGCGGGTTGTGTATTGTGGGAATTGTGGGAATTGAAATGGATCTGAAATGGATCTGAAATGTGTAAATAAAATTGAATGGACTCTATAAAAGAATAAGACTAATGCAGGAACAAAGGTTCCGTGGTCTAGTAGGTTATGGCATCTGCTTAACACGCAGAACGTCCCCAGTTCGATCCTGGGCGGAATCATTTCTTTTTTTTTGAAGGCAGAGTCAATTTTACCAGCCGCGATATTTTTTATTCCAGTCGACAAGTGTTCGAATGTTTCAGGTTTAATGTATAAATAAAATTGAATGAACTTATCAAAAAAATGAGAGCAATGCAGGAACAAAGGTTCCGTGGTCTAGTAGGTTATGGCATCTGCTTAACACGCAGAACGTCCCCAGTTCGATCCTGGGCGGAATCATTTCTTTTTTTTTGAAGGCAGAGTCAATTTTACCAGCCGCGATATTTTTTATTCCAGTCGACAAGTGTTCGAATGTTTCAGGTTTAATGTATAAATAAAATTGAATGAACTTATCAAAAAAATGAGAGCAATGCAGGAACAAAGGTTCCGTGGTCTAGTAGGTTATGGCATCTGCTTAACACGCAGAACGTCCCCAGTTCGATCCTGGGCGGAATCAGTTTTTGACAGCAGGGTCAGTTCTACCACCTGCGATATTTTTTTAATCCCCACTACGAATGTTCGAATGTTTCAGGTGTATTAAAGCACGTCGGCCCTATTTCCCTTTCCATACACACTAACGTTTCCATTCCCGCTAATGATGTAATTTCCCTCTCGGAGCAAACGAAGGATGCACGGATCTTTGGGGCACCTGCAGAGTGGAGTCCTCGGCCCGGAAGAATACCCAAAGGCGGCACAAAATCCGCTTTGGGGCCGTGTTGGTGAAAAAGACCCTCTGCAACACGCATCTCTTTCTCCTGGCTCCACCACGCTTCCAAAGCAGATCTCGTCATGCACACAGCTTCAGTGACAGTGTAGCCGTGTAAGTCACGTGCTCCACCCACTGATCCAATGGAAGACTTTGATGCGCGGCCAGAAGATGGTAGATTGATGCAGGAAAACTGCCCGCTTCACACTGTAACGTGCCTATCCATAGGCCACCAATAGAAGCTAGGACTGCATACAGTGTGCGTCTTGCAGTGTGCCACGGAATGGGAAACGGAAACGGTCTTTATTCAGTTGTGTTGGTGTGATACTACATTAACTTCAGTTTTTGATCCTTTGTGACAAGGACCACGATCGCTAACATCTTTCTCCGGTGAACGGACTACCGTACTTTATACTGTATATAGTCCCTACTGAGGATGTACTGGTTCAGGAGCTCATTGATCATGTGACCACTATGGGCAAGCCCAAGCACTCACGTCTGTAGCTCCGGTATAGTTTACAAATTAGCGGGAAATCAGGCACATCGGTGGAGGTTTGGTGCGTGTACCAGACAATCACGTGACTCGAGTTCCGAGGGTGCTGGCATTTCACGCCCAGAGCCCTTCCGGGCATTCCCACTTGGGACTTGCTTTGCAGCACCCAGAAGCATCTGGCCACGTGAAAACATCCACTTGTTCGGCCGATTTTGGCGGTTTGAACGACCCCTCTCAATAGGTCGGAACTGGATATAGTGCCCGGAATTAGCGCCAAGTCACGTGTGCACCCTCGGATCTGCCCCAAAGGACAGAATCACATACTTCACCGCCGAATAGCCGACACCCTGTTCTATACAGGACGTCTTCCCCAACCCACAATCTCTACTAAAATCTCTTGTTCAAATATTTCCCTTCCCAAGATTTCTGCCTCTTTCACCAGATCCTGACCTATCACCCAAAAATACCGTCAGTGTCCATGGAATACAGCCTGTCCAAATACGGCATATCCATGAAATACAACAAGAATCTGGCGCTCAACCATGATCCACTGACCTAGGCTGTTTTTCCCAATTCGTTCAGTGCTTGGAAAACCGATTCCTTACAAGAGGTGAACAGCTTTTGTTGAAAACCCCTCGCCTGCAGGACAGCTCCAGTAGCACTTTGGCAGTTTGTGGAGCCAGCATTGACCAAATGTTGAAGTGCTGTGAACGATGAGCGGAGGTCTCTTCACCGGTCGCTTGCTGTAACTCCAATCGCTGTTCTTTCCCTTTTGCAATAAGTTTGGTCTCTGTACAGCACTCTGATCAAAATCAATCGATGTTTTCGTGCCAGGCGCTCCAAAAAGGACCGCCAGTCGTCTGAAGACCAGCAGCTGAAACACATCTTTGAGCTTCTAGCGTATACTTCCTCGTATACACCACCTGCACATTGGCACGAGTACCCCACTGTCACTCAACCTCATGACTGCTGGCGGGAGTGTTCCTCACATGACATTGGTGTCATTAATAAAGCCAGTTCTCTCTCTTGAGTGGAGATGGGCAGAATAGCGAGACGCAACTCATTATTCAGATTTCTCTTGTTCCTCCTCAGAGTACCTTCTTCTCTTGGCTTTTGCAGACGCAAATAAATCATTGATCCCTATTCATAGTCTCACATCGCCACAGACAGCTCGTAGTTGATGGGAATGACAAAACTCGAAATCTGTGTATCAAAGCCTCTCACATCGGTCAGCTCGTTCAGAAGAATGTCAATCTCCAAATCCTCCTCCTCCATGCGCTTCTTGATGACCTCGGTCTCGTCCAAAATGTCAAACTCGTCTTCGCGTTCCTGGTACTCTTCGTTTTCCTCAATCTCCACGAAATCAGGCGCCAAAGCACTCCATTTCGACGGAAACTGAATCAGCCAAAGATACACAGTTCCTGTGTCTAGCCCCGTGGAGCCTATCATGCACTTGTTGTAGTTCCACTTGACGTCAATCAACTCCTCCTGGCTGCCCTCTAAGATCTTGATGAGCGAGCCCATCGCCGTTTCCCACACATACAAATCCTGCAGACTCTGGCCAAAAGTGGAGGCCACCAAAAACTCCGAATTGGCATTGAAAGTTACTCCATTCCACTGGAGCCGATTGACCACGTCCTGGTAGCGGTGCTCAACGTCAAAGTCCCACTGGGCCGGATTGCTCAAGAAATCCGGAAGATGGATCTGCCGAATGATGCGGTCCAGGCAATTGATCGCGAGCTTTTGGCCGTTCGGAGAAATCACCAAGCCTTTTATGTTGCAATTGGCAACTTTTATCGAGCGGACAGTCTCGGTGGAGCACGAGTCGATCACATTGAGCCAGCCCTGGCTGGTCCCACAAATGAGGTAGTCTCCTGTCGGAGTGAACACGGAAACAAGCGTATGGTGTTTTTGTTTCTTGTCTTCGTGGTCATCTTCTCCTTTCGGTTCAGTCGGGAGCGTTGAGATTGTGTAGTTTTTCGGCCCAGAACCGATATGTGTTCCGCCAGAGCGCTTCTTTGCATCCAGCCCTTCGTCCTGATCTCCTGTTTCCGTGGCTTCGCTTTTCCCCGGGCTGTCTTGTGCTCCAGCGACGCTTTTGCCGATTTTCACGTAAACAGGCAGGTCTTCGAGAAGAGACGCGGCGAAGATGGTGGGATCCAGCGGGTGCATGCAGGCCAGCCACACCGGCGCCGAAAACTTGACCCGGGCAGCGATGGCGGGGTTGGCCACCCCGGACGCGTCACGTGCCTCGTCACGTGCGTTGGCCGCCCGCAAGTCCCAGCAGATGCAGCTCCAGTCCTGCAGAGACGAGAGGAGGTATCTTCCACAGTGTGACCACGCCAACGAGGTGATGGGCCGCACGTGGCCGTCTCGCCTGAGCACACAGACCACCGCGTAGCTCAAAAGGTCGTAGATGAGCACCGTGCCATCGCTTAGACCGGAGGCCAAATAGTCGCCCTTGCGGTTGAACTGGATGCAGACCAGGTGGCCATACTGAAGAGTATGTATAAGAGTGTCGGGGTACTCTTTTGCCACGGAGAACGGATCCTGGAGGGAGAGGTTCATGGCGCGTAGAGAAGCGCGCGGGCGCGGAACTAGGGCGACACCCGTACCTCCTGCGGTCACGTGAGCCGGTCAAGGGTCTGTTGGCAGTTGGGATTCAAAGGCCGAGTTTCTGAATACGGCTAGTGTTCGCGATGAATTTTCCTGACTTTTTCTTCAAATTGGGCATCTAATTTGACTTGTTTTTCAAAGTGGAATTGGGGTGTATTTGCATTTTCTTTTGGGCTGTATACAGGAACATATCTAAGCTTTTCGGGCGTACATTGCGAAGGCTGCAAAAACTGTGAACTGGAGAAGAAAATTAGAACAGGATAACTAAATCAAAAAAAAAGAACATAAAAGAATAAATAAAATTGGAAAAAAAGAAAATTTCAGAATAGATGAAATCGGAAAAGGAGAATAACAGAATAAATAAATCGGAAAAAGAGAATAACAGAATAAATAAATCGGAAAAAGAGAATAACTGAATAAATAAATCGGAAAAAGAGAATAACGGAAAATAACAGACTGCAATAACGCGAATAAGAGTGTTCGGGCCTCATGTGACCTGGGCCTAGACCGGCAAACAATCCTGTACATGCACTCGAGGGTGCCTCTTCCGAGGGTGGAATTTATCCGGTACTATGCCGAGCTGCTCCCCGGAAACATTATGCAGGACATACCAAAAGGGCAGTTAGTGCCCTAGCCACCTCGGTGCCTTGCTTGCGATTCCTTGCCAGCTATGGGGAGGGCTGCGGGTGTCTCCCGACCATGCGTACTGAAGTATAATTTCCGTACAAAATGGACTTTTCCTGCCTGTCGGGTGGCTTTTCCTGCACATTGGATCCAAAGTTTGGAATCAGGGAATTAGGGATTTGGGAATCACTGGATTTGCTGAAGTACTAATTTTTCAGAGCTGGCGGTTTAGTAGAATTATTAAAGTTATTAGAATTCTGAATCATAATTTAAGAAAGTTAGAATTTTGGAATTATAAAATTATAGGAACTATTAGAAGAATCACTTAATCTATTAGAGTTATTAAAGTTATTAGATTTATTGGAGTTACTAAATTATCAGATTCATTAGAGTTATTAAAGTTATTAGATTCATTGGAGTTACTAAGTTATCAGATTTATTAGAGTTACTAAAATTACTACATTTATTGGAAATACTGGATTCATTCAATTTATTACAAATACTAGATTCTTTGAATTATTAAATTTACCAGAATTACCAAAATTACCAGAATTTTCTGGATTTTTCAATTTATGGAATCATCATTACCAGAATCACTAGAATCATCATTCCAGAATCACCAGAATCTATCCCCAGATTTTGTGAAAAACCAAACTACTTGAACTACTGGATTCGGCAATTTTTCGGTGTAGGGCCGAAATTGTAGACTAACACGTCTACCGAGAAAAAGAGGCCATTTATCCCGAAGCGGAACATCAAAAGTAGTGCATCCAGTAAATAGGTGAAATCAGTAATTCGTAGATTCAGTAGAAAAGATGGCCGAAATGAGCAAAACTGGTATAATCGTGTATCAGGGAAACCACAGTGGTGAAGCGTCAGATATGTGAATAGCCACTAAACTTGGAGATCACGTGCTTGCCAGATAGTGCCGGGGCCGCGGAACTCGGGTCACGTGCCCGATCACGTGCCCGATCACGTGTGTATAGTTGGTCACGTGATCAGGAGCTTGTCGCAGCCGCCTCCGCCGTGTACCCAGCATGGCAAGCCCCGTTTCTTCCACACGCCGGCGCTTTGACGACCGGTCGCTTTCTCGCACGGCGCTTGTGCGTCGGGCCCGAAAATCCCCCGATGTCCTTTCGGCCACGCAGTCGCCCCACGGCTCTCCGGCCCCCGAATCCGTCTTTTGGCCCGATCAGCACATCATCCATTGGACGCCCGCAGGCGGCGTTGAAGCAACGCTTCGTTCGGCCCGATTCTCGGCTCATTTCGGAAACCCTTGTTGCCTCCACCTTTCGCCGTCATATATCCTTATCGGGCTCAGCCACGGCGGCGTGGCGTGTTTCAATTATCACCAGAAATTGAGCCACATTTTCGAGCAGACGACCGATTTTGGAGCCGACTCGGCACTGGCAGAAATCTCCTGCATCTCTGTGTCCTGCGACGGCCGTTTGGCGGCGGGTGGGACCAGCGATGGACGCGTGGTCATCTGGGAGTTCCCAGCTCCCAATTCGGCACAGACCGTACGGCCGTACCACGTGATCGTACCCAGTTCGACGCTGGAAACGAATCGTCCGGATCTGGGGTCTCTGGCCCGCCAAACCGTGGCCTTTTTGGGCGATTCCTATGATCTCGTCTCATCGGACCACCACGCCGTCTATTTTCACCATGGCTTCACCAAACTCTTCAAACTATACTACTCCACGGAAAAAGTACATGAATGTGGGATCAATTCGAAGGTCCTGCACTCAGAACACGTCTGTCCGGCTATTCTCGATTGCCAGCTTCTTCCGCTCGGAACGAAGGCCCAGATCACCGATCAGATTGGGCTTGTGGCCGTGATCACGCGCTGTTGCTTGACGGTTTTCTCCGTTCGGTCTCTTAACAATTTGGGTTCTGTGTACCCCAAAGTGCATGTGCAGGTTCTGCGTGCCAGGAACGTGGAGTCTTGTGTGGGGTTTTTGGCATGGTATCCCTGCATAAAGACCTTTTCCACCGCCAGGTTGGCGTATTCCTGGGGCAACGAGGTGTGCATGCTAGAGGTGGATTTCTCCGCTCTTCCCGAGAACGTCATGCAGGTATTGGCCAATTTGAAGGATAAGGACCGGGGAATTCCACTGCTTCCCCACCTTGAAACCGCCTGTATTCGATTTCCGGGCACGCTGTGTGTGCAGGCGCTCAAATGGCTGAATTCCGAGGTACTCAGTGCCGTTGTAGCCGACTCGGCGGGCGTTTCCGAAATGTGCTTCCTCCATGGCCCAGAATTGTCGGTGGTTGCTCGGGAACGCTTTCCGTTTGTGGAATCCCGTCCACTGCTCCAGCGCCGTTTTCAGGTCTTCCGCCATCGGCCGCTTTTGCTTGAGCCGCCGGTGCTATACACGGGAAAGACCTTGAAATGGGCTGACCAACTCATATCCTTGCTTTCGGAAAACTTATTTGCTGATGCTTTTTGGTGTGCATATCAGTACTATAGCTCCAACGACAAAGGAAAACTTCTCTTGCATGGACTCCCGCATACTTTGAAGGAACGACAACAAGTTGTGGAGCCATTTCTCATTCGAATCATGCACGAGGCGGCGGAGACCTTGCTGGCCGCCGACTCAGGCAGAAACTCCACGGATATAAGCCTGTTTTTGCGGGTGATCTCGGAAATAGCAGAAAACAGAGGTGGTGTTTTGGGCGCCGATCTTCTCGAGCTCATAGAGCTACTCCAGGAAAAATGCCACGATAAAGCGAAGTTTTTTGACGCTCTTTCGGAGCTTATTCTTCTTCGGAAAATTGCCAATCTCTCGCCGTCGACTTTCGAATCGCTCGTTCAATATTCGGTTGAAAACGGGTACGGCGAACGCTTGACCGAGGTAGTTTGTCTTTTGGACATTTCCACACTCAACATCGACACGACATTGAAGTTGTGCAGGAAGCACCACTTGCGGGAATGCAGCGTGTACATCTGGAACTGTGTGTTCCACGACTTCTTGACTCCTTTGGAGGAGTTGCTGAAGGGGCTCTGTGTGCAGGAATACGACTATGACCAGCGCAACTTGGTGTACGCTTACATGTCGTACATCCTCTCCGGGCGCAGGTTTCCCACCGACGATTTTTTGGAGGACGGCCTCGAGAGCTTGGGCCGAGAAAGCATCACTTCTGTTCTTTTCAGTCTGGAAAAAACGGAAAAATGTCTGATTTCGGGGCTAGACGGCTCGCCGTTTCCTTATCTCGGCTTCTTCTTAAAGCAGAATAGCTTTGAGATGTTGGCGACGTTGAACGAGTTTTTCGAGAATCCTGTTTTGAACTCAGACCGGAAAAACCTCAACCGGCAGTACTTCATGGATGCAGTACTCGATACTTTCAGCGCCAGCGAGTTTGAACCGGGCGACTATGTGCAGCTCTCGGTTTTTGTGGCCCGAAACTACCCCAAATACCACCAGTTTATCCGAATCTCCGACTCCACTGTGCAGGACACCGTGGGCAATTTGCTTCGGGGAAACGGCCAGGAAAGCCAGGCCGACCGGGAACTTGCTTTGGAGTGCATATTGCCTTTCTACTCCGTCCCCAATCAGGGGTTTCTCTTGGAGCACATGAAAGCGGCGGGGTTCTTCCATGCAGCGTTTCGTGTTTATGTGCAGGAGCGCCGGTTTTCCAGCGCCTTGGATGTTTGGATGCAGAGCCAGGACGCCCTGGAGATCGACTTTTCCATTGTGGCCGATTTGTTGACCACCACCTTCAGCAGCGGTACCGCGGCGGAGCAGTCACGAGTGCTTACTATTTTGGACAAAAACTGCCACTATTTTTTCGGCAACTTTCCCCGAGAAATGGCCTCTTTGGGCAAACTTTGTCCAAAAATTCACTTATTGGCGTTAGGCTGCAGCGACTCCGAGGCCTTTGAGTACCTCAAACTTCTCGAGGACGACGACTTTACCGAAAAATTGGCCCTGGCGTTCATACGGCTATCCTGCATCCACAACTCCGACAGCGTAGCAGAGATGGTGGAACGGTTTGCAGCCAGATCCGTTTTGGGCGATACCCAGGCCGTTTTGGGCGATCTCCGTCATTTTGAGCAGTTCGAGGCCATGGCTGTTGTCTATGTGCAGGACGGTCAGTATGGGGAGGCCGTCACGGCGATTATTCTGAGCATCGAGAGCAGCGGCACGGCCGTGGAAGCAGGCGTCAACCGAGGCATTGTTATATGCAAGAACCACCCTGAACACTGGGCATTTTTCATCGAAAGTCTCGTTTTGTCACTGCAAAAACTCGATCACGGAATCTATCGATGCTTCCGGGCTATCATCGACTCGGAAGGCCACACAAGCTCGCCGCTATTCAATGACGTGCTTTCGCTGATCATGGAAAAGGCCCAGGTTTCTAATGTGAGAGAAATTCTTCAGGAAGTTCTTATGTCTTTTTACTTCGAAAGCGAGACGAACATCATCACATTATCGAAGATCAACGATGAAATCCGCAAGTCTATGGAGATCCAAAGAAGAGATGTTTTGCGGGGCTGGCTTATCCGAAACAAAACCTGTGCCTCATGTGGGAAAGGCGTGTGGGGACCAGATATGTCTGACGGAAGCGTTGAAACCAACGAGATGGCCCTAGAGGAGCGGACAGGAGCCAGGGCTGTGGGCGAAAGCTTTGATATGGTGCCATATGCAGTATGTCAGCTTCAGTTCTTTCGTTGCAGCCATGTGTATCACGTGACCTGCTTGCAGGGCCTCCGGGAGGATAAGTGTGTGTTGTGCACACAGGGAGAAAACCCGTGCACCGCGGACTGATCTGCCTGCATGGAGCGTTGGCTCGATGCGGGATGAAAGAAAATATCCTGCACAAAGCTCGCCGGAGGCAGCCACAGCAGCACCCATATCCCAGCCACTCCACCAGCAGTGCAGATCCTTGAACCATCGAGATCCCCAGCGGTAGTGTATATTGCAATTAGGCCTGTGTGCAGCATTTCCCGGGCCTCGACGGATAAAAATAGAACAGCGCAAGCGAAAAAAACAAATCTGATCTGACCTCATTGACTAAGCCATCCTCAGCCACTAAGACAGCCACGGGAAGTTCAACGAGATCAGACTGCCAAATCGGGAAATTTCGTCTCAAAGCAGAAAATCCAGCTGCACATTTGGTCCCAACGCCGAAGCCACGCTCAAGTCAACACCGAAAAAACCCGAAACAAGCTTTAACAAGCCGGACCAACTCGAAACAACCAAGAAACTTGGCCCGATTTTCATTCTGAGTGGCCTGTCAAAAGTCCCATATCCAAATCAGGAAACTGAAGCGTCACTCCTGCAGATCAAGCCAGGCACCATTTGAGACAGATTCGAAACACGTTCTAAAATGGAATTCGACGATCTCTTCGACGAAAAACCCCAGAATATCGGGCTCCAGGATCTTGCGCCCCACGAAGAGTCCACATCCAGTCAAAGCCCCGAAAACTTGACGGAAAAGCGACCCCTCCATCCGTCATATCCCTCCAACATCGAGTACCCGATCCAAAACGGCAATTTTCCCCACAACTCCAGTTCTAATACACCCACGCCGTCAGTTCTGAACCATCCCAGCCAAATCCGAGCCACAAGGCGCCATACACGCGTGGGGTCCACCAACGGCAGCGAAATGCTCCACAATACGGTGATTTTCTCTGATGATTCCGACGACGACTTCTATGAGAATTTGAATGGCAATCTTCAGCGCACGCCCAAAAACGTGCAGTTCCAGGACAACCGCATGTCCACGGCCAGTTTTGGCCAATATCCCAACGCTGTGTACTCGGGGAATCTCGAGTATCCTGCATCCACGTACAGCCGAGCCAGTGGCTTTTTCGACGGGAACAGGAGTCCAGGACGCCCGGTCAGCCATTTTCTGGCATACAATCGCCACTCGGTGTTGCCTGTGCAGGCCAACGACTACCTGACCAATTTGTTGCAGGAAAGCGGGGATATGGACCCTTTTGGTGAAGACGACTCGCTTTTTTCCGATGACGAGGACGAGCCAATGAGAAGAAAAACCACCCGAAGAGCCAAGAAGGGCGATGTGTTTGATGACGACGATTTCACCCCTCGCTTGAATTACACCAAAACCATCAAACGGGCTCGCTTGGTCAATGGTAATTACGTCATTGATGCGCCGGTTCCGAAGCACTTGCTTCTGACGTACTCCATCCAGAGCCAGGGAACCAAAGACGAAACGTCGTTCATGCGCTATTCGGGTGTCACGTGCGGGCCGTCCAACTTCGGCAACTTCAACTATAATTTGCGGCAAAACCTCTATAATCCGCCCCGAGAGACGGAAATCATGGTGTGCATCACCATGTACAACGAAGATGAGGTTTTGCTTGGACGAACCTTGAAGGGAGTTCTTGACAACTTGAAGGATCTTACCAACAGAACCCATCCTGCATGGGGTCATGGATCCTGGCAGAAAGTCACCGTCGTGATAGTCAATGACGGAAGATTGCAATTAAACGAGCGGACTCAGAAGTTGTTGACGGCGATGGGCGTTTTTCAGGAAGGATACGCCAAATCGAAGGTCAACAATAAGTCAGTCAAAGCCCACGTTTATGAGTACACGTCGACGGTTGGAATTGAGCGGGTTTCCAATGATCGTGTGTATTTGAATGTGGGTTCGACGCCGGTTCAGTTGGTTTTTTGCCTCAAGGAGAAAAACGCCCGGAAAATCAACTCTCATCGCTGGTGTTTGCAGGCGTTTGCACCGCTTTTGAACCCAAAGGTGGTGATGTTGCTTGATTGCGGAACCAAGCCGGGAAAGGATGCGTTCTATCACTTGTGGAGTTCGTTCAAAGACCCCAATGTGGCTGGTGCATGCGGAGAGATGCGGGTTGCCTTGGGCCCAAACAAGAAGTTGTTGTCCAATCCTTTGGTGGCAGCACAGAATTTCGAGTACAAAATCTCCAATGTTCTCGATAAGCCCATGGAGTCGGTTTTCGGCTTTATTTCCGTGCTTCCGGGCGCCTTTTCTGCATACAGGTACGACGCCTTGTTGAATGTGGACGGCCACGGGCCGCTCGAAAAGTACTTCAAGGGAGAATTCTTGCATCAGACCGCCAGCATCGACGAGGACGACGAGGACGACGAGGCAGAGTTGAAAGAGCGCAATTTCCAGGAGTCTGGTATCTTCACCTCCAACATGTATCTTGCCGAGGACAGAATCTTGTGTTTTGAGTTGGTGGCCAAAAAGGAGAAGAACTATGTTCTTCGATATGTCAGCTCGGCCACCGCCGAGACCGATGTTCCGGAGATGATCGATGATTTTGTTTTGCAGCGTCGTCGTTGGCTTAACGGGTCGTTGTTTGCAGCCATGTACTCGATATTCCACTGGACGCAGATCTGGAAATCCAACCACTCACTTTTGCGCAAGTTATGGCTCCAGTTGGAGTTCTATTACCACTTGGTGACGGTTTTTGTTGCGTGGTTTTCGTTGTCGTCGTTTTTCTTGGTGTTCCGTATCTTGACCAACAACTTGGGATCCTCGGAGGTGGGCTTCACGCTTGGAAAGTATATCTCGTTGGCTTTTCTAGTCATATATGTGGCGTGTGTGATCTGTGCGTTTGTTTTGGCGTTTGGTAACACACCACGTGGAACGAGGAAATTCTATTTCACCTTGTGTGTCTTTTTTGCCATTTTGATGGCGTACTTGCTCTTTGGCGCCGTCTATTTGGCGGTCAACACGGTGAAATTGGTCATGAGAGAAAATAAGGGCCATTTCGAGCCCGGCATGCTTTTCACCAACCAGAAGTTCCGAGACTTGGTTGTTTCCATGGTCAGCACTTATTTGCTATACTTCTTTGGGGCGGTTTTGCATGGTGAGCCATCGTTCATGTTCACGTCGTTTCTCCAGTACCTTTTGCTTTCGCCGTCCTATGTCAACGTGTTGAACATCTATTCCTTCTGTAACATCCACGATGTTTCATGGGGTAATAGAGATACGCCACAGGCTAAGGATTTGGGGTCGGCCAAAGTTTCCGATGTGGATGGGCAGTTGGTCATGACTGTTGTGCCGGGGTCTTCCGAGGAGTTGGAGCAGAAGTATGTGAACATTCTCGAGGACTTGAAGATTCCAACAGTCGCACAGGTCAAACCCAAAAGCAAGAAGGAAAAGGATGACCATTATTATGCGTTGATCCGGACGGTGACGGTGTTGATCTGGATGTTCACCAATGCCATTTTGGTGGGTATAGTTTTGGCTGCCGGCGGCAACAAGAACGATATCTGGAACGACTCCAAGAACGCCACGATTTTCTTGACGGTGATCTTGTGGATTGTGTGTGTTTTGGCTGCGTTCCGTCTTGTTGGCAGCTTCATGTATGTCTGTCTGAAAGCGGTACGTCCTGTCCGGTGGTGGATGCAGAAGAAGAAGACCGTGGAGTGATGGGAATTGCTGAAGAATGAAAACTGCATCTTCGGAGATGGATAGTAATGAACTCCGTAATCGAAGGCACTGGTCGGTAGTCAAAGTCTACTGATGCAGTGATTAAACTTCCACTTCACTGAAGAACACCCATAACAGAAGTTCACCAAGCCCCCAATGCATAATCATAGAAGTATCACTGACAATCTGTCACAGACAAAACAATGCAGTAGTCCGTCAGCATATTTCGACTCAACTTCAGTAATTCCACTGAAGTTCAGGAATTTTCACTCTTTCAAACTTGCAGATCAAACGGCTGCAAAAGCCGGGGAACAGCGGAGATTCACGTGACTGGGTGTGACAGTCAGTGCGGTTAACTGCAGGAAGCATGGAATTCGGCAGAAAAATCCGCTCGGCCAAAGAGAGCCTCAGAACCGACCAGCCGGATAAACATCGGCACGGCGCAACCACCAGCCGAGTACTCGGCGCGCGCGGCAGTCTGTGCATGCGACATTTCTGAGAGATTTATCTGTGCCGCGCGGAAAAAACCAGGCACAATGCTGGCGCAAAAATCCACCTGCCGCTGAAAAAAAAGACGAAAAAAGAAACTGAAAGAGCAACTTCTCACGTGTTGACATTCAACTCGCTTTGGGAAGTGTCAATCGCAAACCCCTCAGTAAGATACGAGATATTGCAGCCACAAACTGTCCGCCATATTTGTGCTGCGCACGCAAGCTTCCTGGTTGCTGTTGCTGTCGCCAAGATATCAAGGGGCTTACCAAAATAGGCTGCCGTTTTTGGTTCCGGTGCTTTGCAATTAGTCGGTAATTGCACGATGGATGGTTGTAGTTTCAGAGGGATTGGTATCCGTTTCATGTGCTGAATTGCTATCTGTCTCACCCCGATTCGGCTGCACCACACATATATTTCCTGCTCCTTTGTGGGAGTATGTGCCTGAAAAAAAGCTGTCAAGAAAAGAAGTGGTTTCAAATTCAGGGGCGAATAAATCGGCACCACCCTCATACATGGAGGGGTAATTGCAGAACCGAGGTTTTTTTGAAGGCTACAAAGACTACCAGCTAAAACCGGTGATGGTCGCTATACCGGGGTTTCATTCGAGGGCTGATGAGTTTGAGGCAAAATGCGATAGCAGGATGTATATGTGCATGCGCACGCACATGTGCATTCTTGTTTGGGATGTTCCTGCACATACGGCCTGGAAGCATGAAGGCGCACCCACTTGGGAAAGGTCCAATCCTATCCGGGCTTACTCTGCGCGCCCGGCACCTCTGCGCGACACTGCGACATTCAATCGCCGACTTCTTTCACCAGAGCTGGACCTGCACCCAGGCACCGGGGGTTCCGAGGTTTACCCATCTATACGGTTTCCGGACCGTGGAAATAAATGCCCCATTCGGCCTTCGTGGGCGAGCACCGCCGGATTGGATAGCCTTAGATGTCGGATTCTGATCCCCGGTGCGGTAATACTTGGCGAATGCGATACTGAAAACGGAACACATATTACCCGCGGTCTGTAGTTTCTTTTTCCGCTACGTACGGCTGGGCCGGAATTAAGTCAACCCCGACCTCCAATGGTAGTTCCGGGGATACGACTGCCCAGAACTCCTCTGGTCTTTACCCTCGGCGCCCCCGGCCCGGTACCTGTAGCGTGGCCATTGTGCCATGTCGTGGAGTCCTGGGAAGAAATAGACAAGTGCATCGGTGTGCATTTCCACCACGCTAATTGGAGGGCCTCCACGCTCTGTGTGCCGGACTGCATTATTCTCAATGACATAATGCTTTCTGCCCACAGTTATCACGTACAGTCCAATTGTAATTTTAAGCGAAGTACCAAGACTATGGTTGAGACAAAGGCAGGGAAGATTGGGCTGAAACTGGGCTGTAACTGGGCTGTAACTTGGCTGAAACAAACCTGAAACAAACCTGAAACTTGGTTGAAACAAACCTGAAACGTGCACGTGCCCCTAGGCCTACAAAAAGATGCGAGCCGCTCACAAGTAACCAGCCTCACTTCGCTCGCCAAACCAGCAGCCGGCTGAAAAAGAAGTCCTGTGCCTGACCGGCGACATTCGGAATTTTAGCGACATTTTCACCGAATCACCAGCCGGCAGAATCGGGATGCCCCCGGCAGAGTACTTACAACCGATAAGACGCAACAGGGCCGATAACCGAACCCGATTACCCGGAGGCGAGGCTACGTAATGTCGCACCGTACCCCGGTGGAAGATATTACGCACCGGAGATGTTTCCCAGTCAGGAAAAACTTGCATTGACCAGCGACCGGAAGTCAGGCCACCAAAAGCTTTTCAACAGCAGTACTCCTTGCGTAGAATAAAGTAGGCGCCGAAAACAAATGGACCCCGGAAATCCGAACCGGAAGTCAGGATATCAGAGCCGGCAGTCAGGACCGGAAGTCAGAACCGGGTATGGCAAACAGGGGCGGCGATAAGTAGTGCGAGCATAAGTGCAGGGCAATATATGCGGTCGCACGACATTCCCTGCATACAAGAAAGCGAGAGCGACATGCCTTCCCAAAGCGTACAGTATTTGTTTATAACAGAAAATTCCCTCAGTGGGCCGGCGCAAGCGGGACAAAAGTAAAACAAACGATATGTCGCAATCGCAATAAAAAAAAAAAATAATGCAAAAATCCAACCCAATTTAGTGAGCCGACAGGCGTCTAAAACTGGCAGCAAAAATTCCCATATAAATCACCCGCCCCCCGACTATTTCCCTTTTTTCCTTTTTTCCTTTTCTCTTCAGTTGTCTTTTTGATTTATTCCCCCACCACAATGAGTGCAACTGAACCTACTGTAGAAAAGGTTAACAAGTCTACTGAAGACGATGACGAGGATGAAGACATTGATCAATTGATTATTGACTTGCAATCCCACCAAGGATTGGACGACGATGAGTCCGATGAGGAGGACGATGGAGCTTCTTTCAAGCAGGTTCCTGAGGAGTTGTTGAAGACCGATCCTGCTGTTGGTTTGAATGACGACGATGTCGCCAAGAGAAGAAAGAAGTACGGTTTGAACCAGATGGCTGAGGAGTCCGAGAATATGGTGCTCAAGTTCATCATGTTCTTCGTTGGTCCTATTCAGTTCGTTATGGAGGCCGCTGCTGTGTTGGCTGCCGGTTTGGAGGACTGGGTCGATTTCGGTGTTATCTGTGCTTTGCTTTTGTTGAACGCCTGTGTTGGTTTCATCCAAGAATACCAGGCTGGTTCTATTGTCGATGAGTTGAAGAAGACCTTGGCCAACTCTGCCAACGTCATCAGAAACGGTACCCTTATTGAGGTTGAGGCCAACCAGATTGTGCCTGGTGACATTTTGCAATTGGAGGATGGTGTTGTCATCCCTGCCGATGGTAGAATCGTCTCTGAGGACTGCTTGTTGCAAATCGATCAATCTGCTATCACCGGTGAGTCCTTGGCCGTTGACAAGAGACACGGTGACTCCTGTTACTCTTCCTCCACCGTCAAGACCGGTGAGGCTTTCATGGTTGTTACCTCCACTGGTGACAACACCTTTACTGGACGTGCTGCTGCTTTGGTCAACAAGGCTTCCGGTGGTCAAGGTCACTTCACTGAGGTCTTGAACGGTATCGGTACTATCTTGTTGGTCTTGGTCATTGTCACCTTGTTGGTTGTCTGGGTCGCTTGTTTCTACAGATCCATCAGAATTGTTTCCATCTTGAGACACACCTTGGCTATCACCATCATTGGTGTCCCAGTTGGTTTGCCTGCTGTTGTTACCACCACCATGGCTGTCGGTGCTGCTTACTTGGCTAAGAAGCAAGCTATTGTCCAGAAGTTGTCTGCTATTGAGTCCTTGGCCGGTGTCGAGATCTTGTGTTCCGACAAGACCGGTACCTTGACCAAGAACAAGTTGTCCTTGCACGAGCCATACACCGTTGAGGGTGTTGAGGCTGACGACTTGATGTTGACTGCTTGTTTGGCTGCTTCCAGAAAGAAGAAGGGTTTGGATGCTATTGACAAGGCTTTCTTGAAGTCTTTGATTAACTACCCAAGAGCTAAGGCTGCTTTGACCAAGTACAAGGTGCTTGAGTTCCAGCCTTTCGACCCTGTTTCCAAGAAGGTTACCGCTATTGTTGAGTCTCCTGAGGGAGAGAGAATTATCTGTGTCAAGGGTGCTCCATTGTTCGTCTTGAAGACTGTTGAAGATGACCACCCAATCCCTGAGGACGTCCACGAGAACTACCAAAACACTGTTGCTGAGTTTGCTTCCAGAGGTTTCAGATCTTTGGGTGTTGCCAGAAAGAGAGGCGAAGGCCACTGGGAGATCTTGGGTATCATGCCTTGTATGGACCCTCCAAGAGATGACACTGCTCAAACCGTTTCCGAGGCCAGACACTTGGGTCTTAGAGTTAAGATGTTGACTGGTGATGCCGTCGGTATTGCTAAGGAGACCTGCAGACAATTGGGACTTGGTACTAACATTTACGATGCTGACAAGTTGGGTCTTTCCGGCGGTGGTGACATGGCTGGTTCTGAGATTGCTGACTTTGTTGAGAACGCCGACGGTTTCGCCGAGGTCTTCCCTCAACACAAGTACAACGCCGTTGAGATTTTGCAAAACAGAGGTTTCTTGGTTGCCATGACCGGTGACGGTGTCAACGACGCCCCATCTTTGAAGAAGGCTGACACTGGTATCGCCGTCGAGGGTGCTACCGATGCCGCTCGTTCCGCTGCTGATATTGTTTTCCTTGCTCCTGGTTTGTCTGCCATCATTGACGCCTTGAAGACCTCCAGACAGATTTTCCACAGAATGTACGCCTACGTGGTGTACCGTATCGCCTTGTCCTTGCACTTGGAGATCTTCCTTGGTTTGTGGATTGCTATCTTGAACAGATCCTTGAACATTGACTTGGTTGTTTTCATTGCCATTTTCGCCGATGTTGCTACCTTGGCTATTGCTTACGACAATGCTCCTTACGACCCCCACCCTGTCAAGTGGAACCTCCCAAGATTGTGGGGTATGTCCATCATCTTGGGTATCATCTTGGCTGTCGGTACCTGGATCACCTTGACTACCATGTTCATGTCTAAGGGTGGTATCATCCAGAACTTCGGTTCCATCGACGGTGTTTTGTTCTTGCAAATCTCCTTGACTGAGAACTGGTTGATTTTCATCACAAGAGCCAACGGTCCTTTCTGGTCCTCCATCCCATCTTGGCAATTGTCCGGTGCCGTTTTGATTGTTGACATCATCGCCACCTGTTTCACCTTGTTCGGCTGGTGGTCTCAGAACTGGACTGACATCGTTTCTGTTGTCAGAACCTGGATCTTCTCCTTCGGTGTCTTCTGTGTCATGGGTGGTGCTTACTACTTGATGTCTACTTCCCAGGCCTTCGACGACCTCTGTAACGGTAAGTCTAAGAAGCCTGTTCACGACAGCAGATCGGTTGAGGACTTCTTGGTCTCCATGGCCAGAGTCTCCACTCAACACGAGAAGTCTTCTTAAGCGGACTCTCGAAACATTGTGGTTTCCACAAACATTTTTTTATCTGATTCCCCATTCCCGTCATACTTATTCTTACATTAATAGATAATGGTCTAATTTCTAGTAAGCGCATGATTGCTAATTTGCCAATCGGCAAACAAAAAATGTCGCACTTCCAAGAACAGAAGAAAAGTTTCTGCCCTACTGCATATGCGCTAACCTCAAAGAAAGTTCTGGACCCAGCAACGTCTTGATTTGTCTCCCGAGCTAAGGCTCTGTAAGCTGTTCATGCGTGCAGCACGACATGGCCTTGTCGCACGTGACAGACCTGGCCCGTTGTTAGGAAAAATTTTGGCGACCAGAATGTCAATCCTGTAATTGGGGCCGGTTTTAGCATTAAACGGGGCATTGCACCTGAACATTGGATCTGGACAGTAGACTATTCCACTCCTGCCACCGGAAGAAATAACGGAAAAGACGTGATACTCAACCAGTGAAGCCCCTTGAAGTAAGTGCCTGACCATTGTTGAATCCATCTAAACATGTGATCTTTCTGGCAGTATCATGTTGGTCGCAGAATGATAGTTGTATTTCATCCCGCCGGAAGCAAATGGGGACACCACAAACAAGAAGACCGCTAAGTCCAAATGTTTGGAGTAACAGAGACGGAATGCTTGTATTTCTGATTTCATGTCATTTCCAACTCGAACATCTCTTAAAATGTGGGCGGGTCTCACTTGTATAAACAGCGCCGTTCATGTAGCTCTTGCCTGCCAAAAAGCCGTGTTTGAAAATAGACAGAATCCATCAAACAGATCTTCATTTTTAATCCCTGTAGATTCCACAGCTCCAAGACGAAAAGTGTCTTTTTAAGGTCGTAAGTAAGTTTTTGCTTTGGGTAAGAATTACCAAATGTGAGAGAAAAGTGAGGAACACAGGGAATATTTATATGCGCTTTTATTTTTGCAACCACCCCTTTTGTAAACTTCTGAAACATATAAAAGAGGCGCCCCCCTTTATCTGATACTTACTTTTTTACCCATTCACAATAAACAAGTGGTTCTGCACAACGTCTACACAAGACAATTATACTACCGGAACAGGCAGCTCAAATGCCACATGATCAATTCACGTGCCAGAAAGACCAATTTGCACAAGTTAGTGATGGCGTTTCATGGTCACATTACTATGATATCCATAGAATACAGACAACAACAATGGGCTGGGAAAGCTACAGAACGAAGGGTCACAGAAACGACTTGGAAAGATGAAAAACTGGAACAATTGAAACAAGCAAACACCTGTTTTTGCAATAACTCTGATCGAAGCGCCCCAGATGAAAACAAACACAGAAGATTTCGGTAAAATTCGGACCCATTTTGCGTTTTGGTGTGCATCTACCCCGTCGTTGGCGTACCCTAGGGGTTTGTGAGGCTCGCTCTACACACGCATCTTGATCTTGTGCAGCACCTAATTTTTTCCGTCACCTGCGATTTGGCAGACCTGGTATTTGCATTGATCCAATAGACGTGACGCCTGCACCAATATCAAACCCTACAACGGCAAACCAGAAATCCAAGAATTCATCCATCCACCCCTTTATTCACTTTATTGACGAGCTGGTGTGAGTTTATGGCGGAAATCTAGAGCCCATTCCGAAGCATTTCCATCTCATATCCAAACGGTGAAGCTTTCCTCGTTTCATCTGTATATTAACTGTTGTACATTATTCCCGAGTTGTTGTGACTCTTGTGCATTACTTCCTCAGGCATCTCTAGCATTCAAGAACCCATAGTCATGAGCTCATACTCCCAGTCTCGCTCTCTTTCTGGCTCCATGCCTGAGACAACCAAAACCGGCGTCGAGCCATCTCGCTCGGCCTCTTTGACCGGGTCTTTATTTGGAGGCAAAGACTCTCTGAGTTTTTTTTCCAAGGAGGAAACTTCTTTCAACGAGTCCACGAATGGCTCTTTGGACGAGTCTTCCGATGAACCTTTGGACATCGTGGGCGCCTTGAGTACCTTGAATTTGGACGCCGAGTTGGCGTCTCCGCTGACTATCTCAAACCCGGTACAAAAGGGCCACAGCTCTTCGGAACAAGAGGATAAGCATCGCACCATTGGCCAGAGCACAATGACCCCGAACCCGCCATCAATCGGCGCTTTTTCGGCCACTCCTCATACTTTGACGCAGTCGAGCTCTACTCCGTTGACTTCATGGGGCCACAACTTTGTACCTTTCTCTGCACCTCCTGTGTCATATTCGACTGACTCGGTAATGGCTAACGAGTTGGCCATGCGCATCACTCCCTTTCAGTTGCCAGAAGAAAATCCGGCCGAACATGGGCAATTTTTTCAAAAAACCAGAGCTATGGGAACCTCAACCCCTTCAGTTCACTCGTTCGGCGGCACTTTGGACTCCAGACTTGGTTTTGGCCAATATATGCCCGAAGACCTCGAAATTCTGCGCTACAGTGATATGGAGAAGCTGGCGGATAACAAGAAGGAGCCCATCCGTGTGGCACCAGTCAACGTGTTTTCGTCTCCAGCCCTGCAACTTTCGGGGTCGAACGTGTGGAACCAAAACTTACAGCATGCTCCCAATTACTCTATGAACGGCTACAGGAATGATCGAATTGACTTCCATACTTATGCTCGCCCAGAGTCTTTCAAAAACGACGGGAACTACTTTGGGAGGTCCCGCAATTATTCACAGAATGTCAACCGCAACCATCACCACATGAACAACGGCGTCAACATCCACCGCAAAATGCATAATTCCCACAAACGGAAAGGAGATGATGCTGCCAAATATGCTAACGCCAAGCTTGAAGATTTTAGCGGCGAAATCTACAATTTGTGCAAAGATCAACATGGTTGCCGGTTTTTACAACGGCAATTGGACTTGGATAGGGAGTCGGTTGAAGCAGGCAAAGCCTCAAAGAGCGGAGTGGTGGCCACAATGATCTTTAATGAGATCTATCTCAAAATCGTGGAGCTCATGGCGGACCCATTTGGCAACTACCTCATCCAGAAGTTGTTTGAAAACGTGAGCGACGATCAAAGACTTATCTTGGTTAAGAATGCTGCGCCCGACTTCATGGAGATTGCATTGGATCCTCATGGTACTAGAGCATTGCAAAAACTCGTGGAGTGCATCTCGCTCCGCCAGGAGTCGGAGTTGGTGATTGAGAGTTTATCTCCGCACATTGTATCCTTGTCACGAGACTTGAATGGAAACCATGTGGTACAGAAATGCTTACAGAAATTGAAGGCTGAGGACAACCAGTTTATTTTTGACGCCGCATCCGAGCACTGTGCAGAAATTGCCATGCATAGACATGGATGTTGTGTTTTGCAGCGGTGTTTGGACCATGGTAACGCTCTGCAGAGAAAACAGCTCTCTATGAAGGTGGCTGAAATTGCCACTGTATTGTCTCTGGACCCATTTGGAAACTATGTTGTGCAGTATGTGTTGACCAGAGGCAATGAGTCTTCGATTGGGTTGATTTTGGACCACATTCTGGCCAACATCATTCAGTTGTCACTCCACAAATTCGGGTCCAACGTCATTGAAAAGTCGTTAAGAATCGCGAAGTTGACCGACGCGGTGATTGCCGTTTTATTGAAGAACAGCAGACAGTTTTCGTTACTTTTGAATGATCCCTTCGGGAACTACGTGTTACAAACAAGCTTGGACGTCGCCAGCAAGGAGGACTTGAATAAGTTAGCCTTGGCTTTGCAGCCTTACTTGGCTAGCATCAAAAACACCCCGCATGGCCGGCGAATTTTGACCAAAATCCAGAACATCATTTAGGGTTTCTGTCGTGACGAAAACCTCGGCAAAATCGAACCAAAGGAGGCTGAACACCATCCACATGCCAGGAAAAAGTTTGAAAAGTCGCGGCATGCCCAAATTCCTCGACCACGTCGAAGGACAGGGTAAAATTGCCGTGCAAACTCTCCAGGAGAAATTGCCCGTACATATTCTGTTGAATGTCGGAATGCATTTTGAGTTTTCGTTTGAGAGCGATTTGGCCGAGGGCACCGCGGCTTCTGTGCAGGACCAATATATGCTCGCAGAAGTACATACATCGAACAGCTCAGTTTGTCTGCATGGCGTTCCGCTCGAAGAGCAGTGCAAACCGAATCAAGAAACGCAAGTACTCTCGACGTGGTTGTGTCGAGTGTAAGCGTCGCAAGATCAAATGTGACGAGGCCCTACCAGAGTGTTTCAATTGCACTCGTTTGCATAAGAGCTGCTCCTATCCCGTTGTGGCAAACCAGGGGCCAGAAACTGTGGCGGTACCACTTTCCAAGAATGGCGGCAGTCTCGAAGTTCGTTTCTACGAGCCGCAAAAATCAAGCCCCGCTGTGATTGTGCCGGAAAGCCTTCCAAGTCCAGGGACGCGTCCACCCATCGAGCCTCAGCATAAAAGTATTCCAACCACAAATTCGGCTCTACGAGAGCTTCGGCCGATGCACAATTATACCGAATTACCGTTCTCGCCAATTGAGTTGGGGTCAAGTCTCGGAGGGAGCCAGGACTTGGACTTGAAGAATCTTTACAACGAGGCCAATGTGTTGGTTAACGAGATGCACGGGTTTCTAGACGGCGCCGAGTCGTTTGGATTGGAGAAGAGCATTTGGGAGGAAGTCAACGGCGTCGTGAACTCGTCAATGGACCCCAAAAGTTACCTTGACTCGGGGTTTCTGCAGGAAACCTACGGGAAGTCAGTCTCCAATCGGTACGTGGGCCTGCCGGAAAACTCCGGGCTCATTGCCGAGATCAGCGCAAAAGCCCATTTGGATCCGAGCCACATCACCTACCTCCAGACGCTCACCAATACGAACTTGTCATATCATCTTTTCCCACTTGCGTCTTCGATTGAAAGCAACGAGGTGATCAAAATCCTTCTCAACTACTCCATCAATTGCGAGTATCTTCTCAATGCGCTTCTTGCCATCACGGCCACGTTCCAATTCAATCAGAGCGGCGGCTCCAAACACGAAGCTCAGCGACTGGAATTCATCAAAAAGTGTTTTCTGGCTTTGAGCACGGCTTTCAAAGAAAACCTCGGCTTCGAGAACACTTGGATATTCACCAACAACGTGGAGAAATTGCTCTTGACGGTGCTCGTGCTTACGTCGAACTTTACTGCATACAACAACAACGACGACATGGCAAGCCAGTGGATTGCCCACTTGAAGGGGGCACGTGACTTGCTCCTCAACTACTCCAAGATCAAACGCAAAGACGAGTCGAACATGTCGAGCGGCTTGGCATTGGCGAAGTGCTGGTTTTTCGCTATCGAGTCGTCAGCAGCTGTGCACTCTGGAACCGGCGGTAGTCTTCTGAAAAACGGAGGGCACAGTCGGCTAGACTCATTTTCGGATCCCGATGACGACTTTACGCTTTCGGAGGGTGAACAGCAGAAACGCGCCATGGCAGATGCTGGTGACTTGAGCCTCGATGAGGATATCTACTTGTCGACTCCGAGGGTGGCAGCAGACGAGGAAGCATCGAAACTACGGCAGATTTTTCAGGATACAGGGAACGTTGATGGCACGGTCAACTCCGAATACTGTCATGCATTGGAGCGAGCCCAATTGCTCAACAAGCGGTTCAACTTGTACTGGGGCTACACGTCAAAAATCGCCGAAGTGCACATGATGTACGCGTCGGTAGTGGAGGAAATCAAGAGCAGAACCATGGCCAAAGTGGAGACTCGCTGGACGATGCACTTGATTGGTATGGTGGACGCTTGTCTGCAGGAGCAGATAGTCCCCAAGACCAAGCCAGATACATTCATCATTCCCGCGGGCACACAGGGCCATCCTGAATACACCGGCACCGACAAGCTTGTGTTCAAAGACAGCTGCTACCTCGAGGAAAATGGCGTCATCCGGTCGTGGTTTGACTTGACAAACCAATTCCACTGCGACGATCTCTACCTCAAGATTCTTACGTCGTGGCGGTTCATGGCACTTCCACGCCTGCATCCAGATGTGCAAAGCATCGTACGCAAGGTGTTCAAAGGCAGCTTCTTCATCCGGGAGAAACCTGTGGATTGTGTGGCGGATGTGATTGTGGAGAGCACAAACTATTATCTCAGCAAGAAGACGTTTGACGTGCGGTGCATCATGATCCAGGCAGTTTTCCGGGCACTTCTGGGCATTGTTCTGGAAGAGCGAGATTTCGAGCGCTTGGAGTTATTTTTCCTTGGGCTTGTGAAGTTGGGCAATGGGAGTTCGTTGACGTCTTTGGATAAGCTTACCAAGTGCAGGAAGCGGCGCGATAAAATGAAGAGCTGCGGCATTGCGGACGATGGCTGCTACGATCTCTATGGGGCACTGGTGATCCCATTTGCCTGATAAAAAGGGACAGGGTCGAAATGCCGTTTGATGAGCTTACATTCCGATGTGTGCGGGAAAGTTGCATGCAGCTGAATCGATGCTCGTACCAGCCTGCATATACCGCGACGGCGCGATATATATAAACATTCCGGCCGCCTTTGCACAGCAATGGTTTCGGAGCGTTCTTTTTTGAAAAACATCGAGGACCCCAAGGTTATCCCCAAGGACCAGATTGAGTGGGAGTTTGGGGGACCTGCAGGTGCCTTGGGCATGATGGTTGGCTTCCCATTGCTCATGTACTACATGTGGCTTAGTGCCCAGTTTTACAACGGAAAACCAGCGTGGCCATCGGACGGCGAAACCTGGACGGATTTTGCCCAGGTGCTCTGGACGCTTTTCAAGGAGCATGGCGTGCCATCGTTTACGCTGGTGGCCGTTTTCACCGTCTTTTTTGTGGTGCAGGGTTTCTTCTACTTGATGCTTCCCGGCGTGTGGACCAAAGGACAACCGCTCACGCATTTGAAGGGCAAGCAGTTGCCTTACTACTGCAACGCCGTGTGGTCGTTTTACGTGACCAATGTCATTCTTTTGGGCATGCATTTTGCCGGCTACAAGATGTACTACATCATTGACCACTTTGGAGAGATCATGACCACCGCCATTGTGTACGGGTACATTTTCTCCGTGGGCTTGTACGTGTACTCGCTCACGGTTTCCAAGGACTACCATCGCATGACCGGAAACCACATTTACGACTGCTTCATGGGAGCTCCTTTGAATCCCAGAATCGGCCAGTACCTTGACTTGAAGATGTTTTTTGAGGTGCGCATTCCATGGTTCACGCTCTACTTCTTGTCGGTGTCGGCGGCGCTTAAGCAATACGAAGCTTATGGCTACGTGTCTCCCCAGATGTGGTTTTTGGTCTATGCACACTGGTTGTACGCCAACGCTTGCTCCAAGGGCGAGGAGTTGATTGTTCCTACTTGGGACATGGCGTACGAGAAGTTTGGCTTCATGTTGATCTTTTGGAACATTGCCGGTGTTCCATACACATACTGCCACTGCACGTTGTTCTTGGTATACCATGACCCAGCCGAGTACCGTTGGCCCTGGTACTACAACACCGCTTTGTTTGTGGTGTTGACCGTGGCCTACTACTTCTTTGACACCGGAAACCGTCAGAAAAACTCGTTCCGCCGGACGATGTCGGGAAACACCATGGTCCGCAAAACCTTCCCATACTTGCCATACAGTGACCTCGTCAACCCATCATTTATCGAGTGTGCCAATGGTTCTTTGTTGTTGACTGATGGCTGGTACAAGTACGCCCGCAAGGCTCACTACACTGCCGACTATACACAGGCCTTGACCTGGGGGCTTATCTGTGGCTTTTCCTCGCCATTCCCTTGGTTTTTCCCGGTGTTTTTCTTGATTGTGTTGGTGCACAGAGCCTACCGTGACCAGAGAAAGTGCGCCCGGAAATATGGCAAGGACTGGGACAGGTACTTGGCTGCGTGCCCCTACATGTTCATTCCGTACGTGTGGTAGGCACTTGATTACTGGTGGATACTTGATTACTGGTGGATACTTGATTACTGGTGGATACTTGATTACTGGTGGATACTTGATTACTGGTGGATACTTGATCATTGGTTGTATGGCCACTTCTGTCAATTGTACCTCGCTAAGGAATTCAATCCAACACGACTTGGTGAAGCTGTGCCAACCACGGCTCGAGTCCACGCCATTCATAGAAATATACTATATAAATTTCTGAACCTACCCCGCCAATCAACTGGAGGGAGTGTAGCATAAGCGGGACGGTGGTGACGATTATTGCAGCATCTATCTGCACTCCGCTCGACCTAATTCCCGCCTTCACTAATCCATCTCGGCAATGGCCACGAGCCGCTCGTCGATCTCGTCCGGGGTCAAAATATGGAATTTGCCCTGCGTGGCCACACCAATCTCAATGTCGTTCTTCCGGAAGTCGGTGCCCAAAACAGAACTCAACGAAGTAATGGCAAACTCCACGGTCTCTTTCCAGTCTCCCGCCACAGCATCCATTTTCTTGAACTTCTTCTCCAAGTACGTCGTGGCCTCTTGCTGTTTTGGGCCCGTGGCCACAGCTTTGGCCCCCGTATAGTAGCCAGCCGGATCACACTTGAAAAGCTGAGGCCCGTTGTTCTCGTCCTCGAAATCCACCTGGCAAAAAGTTAGCGCCACGCCAAGAGGCCGCATGTACGCCCGCTGCGTGTATATCTGGGAAATGTTGGCCATACGCTTGGCAATGCTCTGCACCGGCATCTCGTAGCCGTATTTATACCGGAACTCCACGGCTTCTTGACGTGCCCGCAAGCTGAGCGACCGTGCGTCGGCAATGGAGCCGGTGGCCAACATGCCAATTGACGGCGTGATCTGGAAAAGGTACGAAACCGAGCTGGCGTCCAACAATTTGTCGGGGATTTTTTTCTGCGAGATCAACACGGCCGAGTCTTTGCCGGTGACTCCGATGGACGTGATGTTGGCGGAGTTGATGGCCTTGAAGGCGTACTCCACCTGGAACAATCTTCCCTCGGGGGAGAAGATGGTGATGTGTCTGTCGAATCCTGCAGAGCCTGTGGTTAGTAGAGCGAGAGGAAGAAGAGGTGATTTGCCTCGGCGTCGTTTCGCCGATGGCGCCAATGGACATACCTGACATGTGGTGGCGAGTAGGGAGGTGGGTGCGCCAACACGACACTCAACGCCACGTGACAAGGCACGTGATACCCTTTTCGAAGCACGTGATATATCACGTGACCGGGATATCGCGCCAGGTGCAGGTCAGGGGAGTTCACCTACTCCTCCCACATGGCCAGCACACAGACCCCGGCGCCCACGCTCACGCGCGACGCCAAAACAGAGCTCTGGACGCCCGTGTACTTTCCGGAAACCCGTACCTCCCACCAGAACGTGCTGTACCACTACAACAAGGATGTGCTGGCGTTCCACTACGGCCCCCACCACCCCATGAAGCCGTTCCGGCTCATGCTCACAGACCACCTTGTGCTCGGCTACAAGCTCCATGAAACAATGGATCTCTACGAAACCCGTGCCGCCACCAAAGACGAGTTGACGGCGTTTCACCTGGCAGACTACGTGGACTTTCTCCGGTCCATCACGCCCGAAGCCGCCGCCCGCATGGACGCCGAAAAACTCGCCCGCTTCAATATAGGCGACGACTGCCCCATTTTCGACGGCATGTACGCGTACTCGGCGCTTTACTCGGGGGCCACGCTCGATGCGTCCCGTAAGTTGATTTCCGGAATGAGCGATATCGCCATCAACTGGCTGGGCGGGCTCCACCACGCCAAGAAGTTCGAGCCCAGCGGCTTCTGCTACGCCAACGATATTGTGTTGGCCATCTTGAACTTGCTCCGTGTGCACTCCCGCGTCATGTATATTGACATCGATCTCCACCACGGCGACGGCGTGCAGGAGGCCTTCAACATGACCGACCGTGTGATGACGGTGTCGTTTCACAAGTACAACGGCGAGTTTTTTCCGGGCACGGGCAACATTGATGAGGTGGGTGTTGGCCGCGGCAAGAACTACGCCGTCAACGTGCCGCTCAAGGACGGTATCGACGATGAGCTGTATGTGCAGTTGTATAAGCTGGTGGTGGAGCCGCTCGTGGCCAAATTCCAGCCGACCTGCATAGTGCAGCAGAACGGGGCCGATTCGCTAGGCTTTGATCGTTTGGGCTGCTTCAACCTCAACATCCGGGCGCTTGGCGAGTGTGTACGCTTCACCAAAGCCTTTGGAATCCCCATGCTAGTGCTTGGGGGCGGTGGCTATACGCCTCGGAACGTTTCCCGGCTCTGGTGCTACGAAACGTCTGTTTTGAACGATGTGACCTTGGACGCCAAGATCCCGGCCTCGATTCCCACACGCGACTGGTTTGGCCCAGACTACTCGCTCCATCCGCCGCTTGATGGTCGCTTGGACAACAAGAACCTGAAGCGCTATTTGGATAGTGTTAAGACTCGAGTTTTGGAGCAGTTGCGCTACTTGGACCATGCGCCGCTGGTGCAGATGGCCGAGGTGCCGCCGGATATCGGCGGCTTTACTGCCGACGAGGAGGAGATTTTGCGTGAGTTGAACGATGCTGACCTGCGTTCGGATCCGGCGACGGCCATGACGGATCTTTATGTGTGAGACTGAACGAAAGAATCAATTCACGAATCAATTCACGAATCAATTCACGAATCAATTCACGAATCAATTCACGAATCAATTCACGAATCCAAGAGAACGAATCCAACTCACGAATCAATTCACGAATCTAGATTCAGTGATATGACAATCTGCTTGTCACGGTGACGGTGCTTGAGGCTTTGCAACGGAAATGGGATTCCATGGATGGTCCGTTATAAACGGCGAACTCTGGCCTCTATTGGAGAATGGTGTTGTGACTGGATCTTTGGGCATGCACGCTCCTGGGGCTCGAGCCCAGTTGATCTGAAAGGTACGAATCACCACGCTTGCACAGGATCACATGGAGGATTGATGGATTGATGCCATTCCACCGCGCCTGCATACAAGACACCAGCATGCCGTTTTTCAATTGCCACGGCTACATCAGGCCACGGAACAACCCAATACACTGGGAGGCACGAACAAGGAATCTGTACATCACCCAATACAGGGAGGCACGAACAAGGAAATCTGTACACCCAATACTAGTCTCAATCTCTACTTGTGTGCAGGTCTCGATCTGGGAGCCTGCACATAGAGCGCATTTAACCTCCGCCACACACCCTAGTGACAGCATGGACGTCTCCCGACTAGAGATCACCCTGGACGCAGGAAAACGCGTGGTCAACGGGAGATACAGGCTACTGCACACAGTGGGCCAGGGCCAGTTTGGCAAGGTGATTCTCGCCCACGACTCCGCCACAAACCAGAATGTCGCCATCAAAACCATCCACCGGGTCGACACCACAAAGCTCATCACCAAAATCTACCTCAGCCACACGACCAAAATCCAGCGGGAAATCCAAATCATGAAAGAATGCCTGCATCCAAACGTGGTCAAGTTGCACACGGTCATCGATGATCTCAAATTCGACAAGATTCTCTTGGTGCTCGAGTTCTGCGAGCTAGGCGAAATAGACTGGAAAAAGTACAACCATTATCACGAGAAGTACTATAAGCCAGACGACAAGAAGTTGCCGCTCAACCGAATTCTTCGAGATGTAGCCAATGGCTTGGAGTATTTGCATCAGCACAAGAACATCATCCATCGCGACTTGAAGCCGTCCAATCTTCTAATTGACCGGCACCGCAACATCAAGATCTCTGATTTCGGCGTTTCGTTGATCTTGGAGAACAACGCAAACGACGACGCCGAATTGGGAAAGAGCTTGGGCACCCCTGCATTTTTCGCTCCCGAACTTTGCCAGTTTGTCAACAACAGACTCTCCATGATCGACGACAAGAATCTGAACTCGTGCAAGATCGACCTGCGCTTGGACCTTTGGTCGCTCGGCGTGACGCTCTTCTGCCTCATTTTCCATGCATTGCCGTTCGAGGGCTTCAACGAATTTGGCCTTTTCAAGAACATCGTCACGGCCGACCTCATCTTTCCACCCGTCAAGCAGTCGGCCAAAATCATGCAGGATGATATCGATGAGCTTGACCTGTTGAAGCGACTCGTTCGCTGGTTGCTTCAGAAGAAGCCTCAGGATCGCCCGTCTCTTGCCCAAATCAAGGAACATCCATTCACCACGTTCGATCTCTCCAAGAAAGAACGCCTGGAATTTTTGGACTTCAACCGCCTGCTAATGAAACAGAACCCGCTGAATTTCCACCGCTCCCACGCCCCAAATGCAGAACTTGCTGGCAAGTCTGCCAAGGACGACACTTTCGGCCAAAAACTCCGAAACCTCTTCGTCAGCCGTCTGCCGACCGACAACGAGAAAAGTCATGTGAACAGCCACGACTTTGCTCTCGAGCACGTCGACGATCTTCTAGACCTGTATCTCGACGACTCCAGCTCTTTTGGCTCAGACGCAGAGATTGTGGAAACCGCTGATCTCCTTTCGTCATTGCAGTCGTGCAATAGCTCTCTCAAGGAACGCCCGCCGCCGCTTCAGCTTGAAAACTCCAATTTTGACACCCACGTGGACGTCAACAATGCCAGGGAAAAGAGCAGGCGGACGGAAAAGGAGAACGAGAGGGAAAAACCCGAAAGGGCCAAGCCTTCGGTCCCCGTTACCCCCACAAAACCCACCCCGTCCCCCTCCTGCACACAGTGGGACAAACCTTCGGTAACCATCGGAGCGGACTCGCCGCTGTCGATCAAGTCGCTTTTCAGCCCGTCTCGGCGCTTTTTCTCCAAACTAAAGAAAAAACCCGAGCCCACCATTTCGGCCCTTTCGAAACCGCTGGAGACTGCATATGACCTTGTCCCGCCGCCTTTCTTCAGTGGAAAATCCACCCAGCGAAATCTGGTTTCAAGTCTGGAGTCTGGCTCTGGATCTTTCCGTGGTTCCCGCAATAACTCCATATCTTCCCAGGCTGGTCTAACCAAAATCTCGAGCTCCAGTTCTTCGCTCAATCTTCACGCTTTCTTGTCGGAAAGCCCCGATTTGAGCACGAAGAAGGTTCTGGAGCAGAAAGTACCACAAGGAGAGTCTTCAGATGAGGACATCGAGGCAAATAGAACCTTGACCATGGACGAGTACTTGGACCAGCTATGACTGCATGCAAGATGAAGCCCGGTCCTGCAGCTTTCTTCTCATGCCATTTGAATTTGAAGCTCTCACTCGTTGGAACGCCTAGATTGGAATCCCGCATATTCCAGTGTGATTGAATCATCTTCCTCACTCTGAATCATTCCCTTTTGGCCGGAACTGCAACCGTCCTGCAAGAGAAGAATGGCAATGAGCAGAACGCGCTATCTGTGTGCAGGCCCCCAATTATTTCGTGCTGTGCGAGTGCATCACTGGTGACGTGAACGTGGTACATCCCCGGGAGAGTAAGCGGATGCAGATTGTGGCTTGGTGTTCATCACCAACGCGCTGGACTTCCGGCTAGGGCCTCGTCGATCCGATCAGACCCAATCGATCCGGAAGCCTCGAGGAAACTGCCGCCAACGCCTCGAGATCACGTGCACATGCCGAAGCAAGCCACGCGGGGCACCGCGATGCGCCGAGAATGTCTGGGGGCTGCAACGAACGGTTTGTTTACTTTTCTGCTTCGCGGCAGATCCGCGCCCGCCTATATGCACTCCCCAACTTCCCTCATTCAGTTAGCAGCCACGGGATATGGCTCTTGACAAAGGCAGGCTTTTCGAGCCACATGAATATAGAAGAATACCGATTCCTGCAGGATCAAGAGGATTTTTGTAGTTGGGCCATGCAGCCACGCCATGCGGCGGGGACCTCTTATATACCCCGTCCCCTCGTATGTTTCATAAATGCGGTGTCAGGGTGAATCATGTGTATGCATCAGTGTATGTGGTTGTTTCACCTGCACTGGCTGCAACATTCGAACCAGCTATGATAGTGTAAGCTCGTAATGTCAATGCAGCTATGTGTAGGGCGACGTAGGTTTTCTGGGTGCATGCGGCGGTCTCGTGTTTCATTGTGTAGTGAAGTAGCAAGGCGTCGCTTGCAGCCGCGTTTCAACAATTGCGTAAAATCGCCATTATGTTTCCAGACCATTGTGAGTAATATGAACCCTTTGTTAAATGGTGAATGTTGCTTTATTCGCCCCGTACAAGCTGGTGTCGAGACGCATCTTCAGTCGGGGAAGGAAAAAGAAAGTGGGCAGCACACCTGCGTGCAGCGCGTCTGCTTTGTGCGTTCAGTTTCAACTCTGAAACCACGCCACATAGTTGTGCCTCGACTTGCAATGCTGGTAGTATGGACGCGTTGTTATCGGAAACTAGAGCTGCTGGGAACAGTACGCCATATGCGCTCAGCAATGTGACCGCTTAAGTGCGCATGCGTATGCGGCTTCGCATTTCGAAACGCAAATAAAACAAATAGCACGCAAGTCGGTGCATGGAGTCCCCCATATTTAAACCGCGAGCCCGCCTACCACTTTGACTCTGTTTTCTTAAGGCCGCTACTTTTCCGTTCATCTCGATTCTCGGCTCTTTGCCTCTTCTTTCTTCCAGGCACGGCATTCGCCTCCTTCCTTTCTTTTGTAACCGATTCTTGGTTTCATCTTTATTTTCATATACCTTATTTCCTAGGGCTAACATTTTAGCTTAGATCAGATCAGGTTCATTTTAGTTTAAACGTCTGCTTCTCATAGCGCACATTGCTTATACCAGAGGCTAAACAATATTGGTGGTTGCGCAAGTACGCTCCAGTGCATGATACCGACGTTTCTAACTAGACATTACGACGCTTCCCATACGATCTGTGAGATAAAATAGACCATCTAGGCGAGTCTGAAAATTCCGGTAATTCAATCAGGCAGACAGACAACAGACAGACAACAGACAGACAGACAACAGACAGACAACAGACAGACAGACAACAGACAGACGATTACAAATCTGATAGACATTCCAAGACAATCAGTCGCTTTTTCCCAAAACGCTACAGAATCCATCAATCGTGGAATCTACATCAGCCCTGATCCCAGACCGTGATTCCAAATCTTCGTGACGTCTTTACAGCAGCTTCACGCCTCCATACAACAGTCGTTCGATTTTTGTATCACGAGAACATCCCTTTTTACACAAACAATTCGGTCCATGGCATTTCGTCAAGCCACGACTAACAGACGCTCCTGTGCAAACCCTACATACTGCTGATCCGTCTCGTCGCGAACGCAGCCCGCTTATAATTTTCCCTCTGTTTATTTGTGAGCACCCTGGGCTTTTCTCGCTCGCATTTTCCTGATAGCCTGTTGCTTGCAAGCTTGATTTTGGCGTCCGCCTGCTTGCACCGTGGCACTCCGATAATCCGTTGCCAGAAAGTTCTTTTACCTGCCTCATTCACAAGTCTGTGACGCTGTTACTTGTGCCCAACCTCTTTGCGTTCCACCGGTCCTTCATGAAAGACCAATCCAGCAAGAGATGGCAAGAGCAGCCGAACAGCAGGCCGAGTCTTAAGCGCAATCCGCTAGATTCTCTCAGCTCTTTTGTCAACAGCTTTGAGTTGAAGTCCGTGGGCTCCAAGATCTCCCATTCTGCATCGTCCATCGGCCGCCAGATGTCCCACAAAGTTGCCCACACATTTCCAATCTTTCCTAGCGATGCGTCGGAGAACGAGCATGATGAAAATGAAGAAAACAATTCCACGCTTAACGATGACGACTGGCTTAGTTCGCCTACCCAGAAAAAACGCAGCTCGCCCTCCAACTTGAGCACACACACATTGCTTGATGCAAAATGTCTCAAAGAGGAAGAGTCTACAGGATTCCAGTTCGATTCCACATCTCCTATGTCTCACAATGATTTTGCAAGCAATGAGCACCTCCCACAAACACCAATCAGTACTTTCGGCGTACCGCAAGACATCATTCCCCGAATTGATGAGAAGGAATTGTGCAAGATTGTGCAGGGCGAGTACTCGCAGCAGTTTGACGAGTTCATTATCATCGACTGCCGGTTCTCGTACGAGTACGAGGGCGGCCACATCAAGAATGCTATCAACATTTCTCTGACGGAGGATCTCGAGGAGAAACTCGTGCTCAACCGGCCTGACAATCTCAAACAGCTCGTGATTTTCCACTGTGAGTTTTCCCTTCTCAGAGGCCCGACTCTTGCTTGTCACCTCCGCAAGATGGACCGCATGCACAACTCGGAGCGGTATCCATACCTATCATATCCCGACATTGTGGTGCTCGAAGGCGGCTACAAGAAGTTTTATGACAGCTACCTGAGCATGTGCAGTCCTCAAGGATACGTCAGCATGAAGGACAACAGCCACCGCAAGAGTTGTGAGATTGAAATGAACAAGATTCTCATGGCATCCAAATTGACGAGAGCCAAATCGTTCAATCAGTTTCAGCCCCGGAGGCCTTTGGGTTGTCATAGTCGCTCCAACTCGTTGACGGCGCTCCTCTCTTCCACGGAGCAACAAGTCACCAGTCCCACATCCGGAGGCACGCTTCGTAAAAAGCGCTCGATGAAGATCAAGAAACGAGACCGAAAAGACGGGCGTCAAGATCTCCGCAGCCTCTTCACCCAGTCGTTGACATCGCTCCCATCTTACGACTTGCAGATGTCGGAGTCGCCTATTTCCGAGCACTTTGTCATAGAAGACTTTGCGCCTCCCTCAGCATTATTCCGAGGTCACAGCAAGAGTTACTCCAATGCGCTGCTTTCAGGATACTCATCACAGCTGCTGCTCTATTCGGAGTCACTCAGCCCTTCTTTCTCTTCGCTGGAATCGCTCGTGGAGTCCTACTCGCTGTTACCCGATACTCCCGACTTCTTCGAAGGCTCCAACAGTTCCGGCAATTTGTTCCAGCCGTCGGACAGCATGTTTTCCAGCGAGTCACCGCCCCAAAACACCTGCTCAGAGTCCCCCAAAAACAAAGCATTCTCGTTTCCCAAGCAGAGTCCTTATGTGCCGCAAAAAGCGGTTCCCAGGCTCCAAACTTCGAGGCCCAGCATCTATCCACATGCGAAGTTGACAACTTCGTCCCCTCCGGTGAGCCTGCCGCTCACCAATGCATCTTCATCCTTCGTCACGCCAATTACGAAGTTTCTGCACGAGTACTGTGATTCCATTAATGAGACTCCGGTGGAGTGCTCGCTCAATATCAAGGGATTTCGGCGAGCAGCGTCGGATTTGAATGAGGTTCAGGAAGAGTCGGAAGTCTACAACTAGAGAAGTTTCCCACTTTTTCTTTCTGCTCTTTGAGTCCAAGTTTGCAAGTTTCCAAGTTTCCGGAACTGAAGGGACTCATCCAAATCTGTTCGTTCTCGCCGACACCAATTAATAAAATTGATATTCTGATTTGAATTTCTGGATTGTCTTTGATACCGATGTTAATTCTATGATACCGACACGTGCATGGATCTAAATCTATTTCTCTTCCTATGTTTTCTCACTCGTTCAGTGTTTATTAAGTTTTCATTAAGTGATTAAGT
Source organism: Metschnikowia aberdeeniae (assembly GCA_002370615.1). Lineage (NCBI taxonomy): Eukaryota > Fungi > Ascomycota > Pichiomycetes > Serinales > Metschnikowiaceae > Metschnikowia > Metschnikowia aberdeeniae. The sequence continues at coordinate 155,826 of NKZB01000175.1, forward strand.
TTTGATAAGTTTTGATAAGTTTTCATGGAGTCTTCATTAAGTCTTAGTGAGTCTTTGTTGAGTTATCAAGTTATCAAGTATTCATTCTTTCATTCTTTCATTCTATTATTCTATTATTCTTATTCTTTTATTCTTTTACTCCTTTTACCTATTCTTTCTTTTCACTTTTTCATTTTCATTCATTCTGTTTATTATTCATTTCTTAAACTATAACTTGCCCTTGTCGGAAACCAACTTAATGGCAGCATTGTTGATGGCAATGGTCTTTCTCTCCACCACGTGAACCTGGAAAATCACCACATCTCCCTGTTGCCATGCAAAAACTCTCAAGGTCTCGCCCGGGAAAACAATTCCAGTGAAACGACCCTTGATCTCACTGAAAAGTCCAAACTTGTCGACCAAAACCTTGGCGGCCAAACCGTAGGTACACATTCCGTGCAAAATTGGGTTCTCAAACTTGGCACCCTCGGCGAAAACAGGGTCAATGTGCAATGGGTTTCTGTCACCGGTCAAACGGTAGAGGGCGGCCTGGTCGTCGGAGGTGTGGATGTCCTGCACAAACACCGGCTCCGTCTTGGGCGCCGTGAACTGCTCCGTGGCGAAAGTCCGTCTTTCGGCGTACTTCTTGGTTTCTCCCTCACACTTGCGGATGAAGAGAGTGGCCTCGTTGGAGAAGAGCTCTTCGCCGGTCTTCTGGTCCACGGATTTGGAGCCCTGCACCACAATGGTGTTGGTACCCTTCTGCGTGATGGCCAATGGGTGGTAGGAGGTGGTCACCAGCGCCTCCACGGGGATTGGGTACTTGTTGATGCGCAAGTAGTGTTCACCGTGAAGCAAGAGCATTGGGTTGAAGTTCTTCAACAACCGAGAAAACGTCACCTGCGACTTGACCGAGTTGAACGTTGGCAAGTGGCAGAAGGTTGGAAGCACCTGGAAGTCTGAGTCGTTTTCGTAGACGTACTTCAACTCCCTTCTCTTGGCTCCCACTCCCAAGTTGTAGAGAATCACATCACGGTCGTCCCATGTGAAGACTGGATCTGGCATGTTCTCCGGCTTCTCGTCCTCTTCCTCCTCTTCGTCCTCGTCCTCGTCATCATCGTCATCATCGTCGTCGCCCTGAACGGCACTCAAAATGGCCATGGATGCCTCTTGTGTCGACTTGGGGTTGGCGGTGTCGGAGGAAAAGTCGGTGATCTCAGAAAGGTGCTCGCCAATGAACTCGGGAGTGGTCTCCACGTCCTTGGAGACGGCACCCTTGGCCCGCTGCCAGCGAGTGTTTCCGATCCATCCTCCACCGGCTTCGAAGGTTTCTCCGGTCACGGGGACGTTGTCGGACGCCAAGAAAATCAACAATGGCGCCACCAACTTGGGTGGGTAGAGGTTCTTGTCCTTCTCGTCGAAGATGGTCAACGTCATGGCGGTCTCGGCGTGTGGGGCAACCACATTGACCTTGATGTTGGCCTTGGCTCCCTCAATAGCCATGGTCTTGGAGAGTCCGAGAATGGCGCACTTGGCGGCAGCGTAGTTGGCCTGGCCGAAGTTTCCGTAGATTCCCGAGGTGGAGGCGATGTTCACAATACGTCCATGCTTCTTCTCCAAGAAGTGGGGCCATGCCAATCTGCACAATTGCCAGGTGCCAATCAAATGAACCTTTTGCACCTGCAACCACTCGTCGTAAGACATCTTGGCAAAAGAGCGGTCCCGCAAAATGCCGGCGTTGTTGACCAAAACATCGATGGTGCCGTACTTGCCAATGACATTGTCGATGATCTCCTTGGCTTGAGTGGCCACGTCGTGGGTGTCGCCATGAGCTTCACCGCCGGCCTTCTTGATCTCGTCAACAACCAGAGATGGGTCCTTGAAGTCGTTGACAACGACCTTGGCTCCAGCACGTGCAAAGGCCAAGGCGTAGTCACGTCCCAAACCGGCACCGGCTCCAGTAATCACCACCACTCTTCCCTTAACATTGACAGGGTCAACGCCAGAGTTGTCGTTAGGAGGCAACTGGTGAGCGGCCTTGATCAAATCGCCGTAGTTGTTCAACTGCTTGGGGTGTTGGTTCTTCAACAAAGCAGGCTTGGAGGAGTCGTCGAAGTCCATGATCTCGGCAAACCGCTTGGACACCAGCTCAGGCGTGAAAGAGTCGTCTGGCTTGAACAACACTCCTCCGGAACGTTCCCAACGGATCTGCGCAAAGAAGCCAGCGGCAACCTCAAAAATCTCGCCGTTCACGGATGTGTTGGAGTCGGAAGTCAAGTACAACACAAGTGGTGCAATCTTCTCCGGGCCCAACTGCTCCAAGATGGGAGGAGGCAAAATTGACTCGGTCATTCTGGAACGGGCAAGAGGCGCAATGGTGTTGGCCTTGATGTTGTAGCGGGCACCTTCCTTAGCCAAAGTCTCGGCAAAACCAATCAACCCGGACTTGGCTGCAGAGTAGTTGGCTTGGCCAAAGTTTCCGTACAAACCAGCTGGCGAACACGTGTTGATGATGCGTCCGTACTTCTGTTTCTGCATGTATGGCCAGGCTGCCTTGGTGACCTTGAATGCACCGTTTGTGTGCACATCCGTGACCAACTGGAAGTCGTTGTCGGTCATTTTCTTGAACTGCTGGTCTCTCAAGATTCCGGCGTTGTTGATCACCACGTGCACGGTACCAAAAGCCTTGACCGCCGTGTCGATAATCTTGTCACCGTCCAAAACGTTGTTGTAGTCTGCCACGGCAATTCCACCTGCTTTTTTGATTTCATCCACCAAAACGTCGGCGGCTTTGGAGTCGCCACCTTGTCCCGACAAGGAGCCGCCCAAATCGTTGACCACCACTTTGGCGCCTCTTTTAGCGAATTCGAGGCAGTAATGTTTACCAAGCCCGCCGCCGGCACCGGTGACGACGACTACCTGATCTTTGAAAGAAACTGTCATTTTTGTAAAATATGGTGAGAAAAGAAGGGGGGAGAAGGGGTTTATATAATGGCGGTTGCGGGGTGTTCCCCGGATCCGAGGGAGACTTCCGAGGAAGACACCACGTGACGCCTGCGCGCTGCGTCTGTAACGGGTGACATGTGGAAAGGTGCCGAGTTGGGAGATGCGCTGGCCTGGGTTTTGTTGCGTTTTACCTGTGTTTCATGTCTGTTTCACGTCTGTTTCACGCCTGTTTCACGTCTGTTTCATGTCTGTTTCAGGATGCACCGTTGCATGTTACAGTGGGCTTTGCTGCCGCATCTGCATAAGATTAGGCTTCTGTGGCATTGTGTATTCAGGATTGTTTCGGGATTGTTTCAGGATTGTTTCGGGATTGTTTCAGAGCTGTTTCAGAGCTGTTTCAGAGCTGTTTCAGAACCCATCCTTCCTGCGTCTTGGATTAACACCAAGCCACGATTTTTCGGTTTGCTTCCACACGCCTCTGCTGCAGGAGCAGTGTTACATGTGCTCCACACTCCTGCATGTACCCGGCATCATGTCCTCGGTCAGTTGCACGCGCATGTGAAATAGTCACGTGTGTCCCCGTATTTTGCCTGCGCCGAGGCATCACTGTGCAGGCAAATTCACGTGTACATGCGCACGTGATGTGTAGCACGTGACTGGCCCGCCCCAATCACGTGACCTCGATCATCCGCCCCACTTCAGCGCGTCCACGTGACTAGTCTCTACCCATCCCCTGTTTCTGGAGCTCTCCCCATGCCAGAAAAAGCGCCTCTGAGCCCCCAGGAAGGCGCTCCTGCGTCAAAGACGCTGCTGAATACTCCATCCCCCGAAAAACCCGCCGAAATTCTGGCTGTTTCCGCCTCTTCGGCGGCACCCGCCCACGCTGACCAAAATACCCCCAAAAGCCCGGGAAAAAACGGTCTCCACTACAAGCCCTTCAGAAGAAGCCAGCTCCTCCTTTACGACTTCGTCCAATGGGTTTTTGCCATCATTTTCGACTGCTTTTTCCGAGAGATTCGGCCCCGTGGAGCGTTTCGAATCCCCAAGTCAGGACCCGTCATTTTTGTGGCCGCTCCACACGCCAATCAATTTGTGGATCCAATCGTGTTGATGAACCAGGTTCGGAAAGAAGCCCACCGCCGTGTTTCCTTCCTTATTGCTACCAAATCACACAACCATCCTGTGATTGGCACGCTCTCCAGCGCCCAGCTCCTGATTCCGGTTTCCCGGCCGCAGGACTTGTTGTCTCCCGGAAAAGGAAGCATCCAGATCGATATGGACAAGAACCCGCTTCTTGTTAGGGGCTGCGGCACGCGGTTCACGGTGCAGTGCATGGCCCGGGGTCTTTTGGCGCTTCCGAAGTCGCTCGGTGCCTCGGAAATCGATACCATTTACTCCGACACCGAGTTGCTCTTGAAAAAACCGTTTGAAAACTCCGAAAAAGTGGTGCAGTTGTTGAAAAAGGGGACACTGTACAAGGTTGCGGATAAAATCGACCAGAAAAAGGTCTACCAATACGTTTTTGAGCACCTATCCCGAGGAAACTGCTTGGGAATCTTTCCTGAGGGCGGCCTGCATGATAGAACGGAGTTGTTGCCGCTCAAAGCGGGAGTGGCCATCATGGCTTTGGGGGCCATGAGCCACAACCCCGATTGCAATGTGCAGATCGTTCCCTGTGGAATGAACTACTTCAACGCCCACAAATTCCGGTCCCGGGCGGTGGTGGAATTTGGCCCGCCCATCGAAATCTCTCCGGAGATGCTAGCTCGCTACAACGAGCCGCAAACGCTGAAAGACGCCATCAAAGAGCTCCTAGAGGTGGTGACTAATGGACTCCGTGCAGTCACCGTCAATTGCCAGGACTACGAGACGTTGATGGTGGTGCAGGCGGCCCGGCGCTTGTATGCAGGAAACTTTGCTCAATACCTTCCGCTTCCGATGGTGGTGGAGATGAACCGGCGGCTTCTCCTTGGCTACGAGACCTTCCGCCTGCATCCGGATATGGTGCTGATCAAGAACAAGATCTTGCACTACAACAAGGTGTTGGAGAATGTACATTTACCGGACCATCACGTGGAGGAGTGCGACGAAAAACACAAGCTCCATCTTCTTCCGGTGTTTGTTGGGCGAGTTATGAAGCTCCTTCTTTTTGCGGTTCTTGCGCTTCCCGGGCTGGTGCTCTTTTCGCCAGTTTTCTTCTTGGCGCAACGGGTTTCGGCTCAAAAGAAGAAAACTGCCTTGGCCAACTCCACCGTGAAGGTCAAGGCCAACGACGTCGTGGCCACGTGGAAGATCTTGATCAGTATGGGCTTTGCCCCGTTGTTGTACCTGTTCTATGCGTCCATATGCACGTGGTACTGCATGAAGCACAACTATTTGCTGTCCTACGGATTGGTCAGCATGTGGTGCCTCATATACTTTTTGGGAATTCTCGTGACTTATTCGGCGTTGGTCACCGGAGAGCAAGGTGTGGATCTTTTCAAGTCGCTTCGCCCGTTGTACCTTTCCATTTTTCTGGGCTCTTCCATCACCGAGCTCAAGGAGCTCCGGAAAAACCTCAGCCACGACATTACCGAGTTCGTCAACAAATATGGCTTGACGTTGTTTCCCGACGATTTCAACTTGTTGGAAGTGGCAAGCCACGATCACGTGTCCCCACTGCTGGTGGACTCCGACGAGGAAGAGGAGAAGAAAACCCAACAGTTGCGCAACCGCCGCAAATCCCGCAAGATGTTTGTTGGCGACAGCGAGTCGTCCAAGAGTGACAGCGAAATGCACGACGACGTTTCGTCCTCCACGTCCGACAATCTTTCGATTGATCCACATTCCAAGTCGTACACCAACATTCCGGTGTTTTCCGACTACGATCTCCACATGAATGCCAAAAACTCGCAGGTGGATATCAAGTCGGCTATTCCATCGGCCTTGCCTTCGCAGATGTCCATCTCCGACGACTTCAACATGGGGGGATCGCTGCCAGTGATGTCACGTGACAGCTCCCATGTGGAGCTCAACTTCGGCAAGTCGAACAGTCTCAGCGACAAGATCAAGATGAGGATCCGCGAGAGCAGAGATCGCGAGAGAAACGCATAGCCGAGTCTGCCGATTCCAGATTGAAATCATTGGTAACCATCTCAACTTTGAATATTCCCTAATAATTAACAAGTCACGCGTTGATGAACACTTGGAATGGCTTCCGGAAATGTCTTTGAGTCACATATCACATCTTCAAATATCACATTTTCACATATCACATCGTCACATATCACATCTTCACATATCCATCGTCACATATCACATCTTCACATATCACATCTTCACAAGTGATTTTAAGTCAAGAACCTCGACTCACATCACCGTTTTCTTCTTCAAGCAAGTCCCATCATTTCGCTAATTCACATTCGCTTGACGCTGGTAAAACTCAGAAACCTGCGACGATGTGGTCGCATCTTCAACTCCCTTATCTTCTCTCAAACGTAGAAACCTCGGAAACCGTAACGAAATTCCCTTCCCGTATTCACCGTGTGCAGCCTTGTAAATGGGACTGAGCGAAAGATCTGCAGTCAAAACCTCGAACACGCTTGTTGGCTCAAGCCATACGTCCGGCTGGGCGTTGCTGTTGGTCGTGTCATAAACATAGAATGGTTTGGGCCCCGAGATCTCGTGTGGCTTGAGCCGCTGGTAAAGACTGACCAAATCCTCGTCAGAGAAACCTGTGCCGATTTTGCACGTGCTCTCGTATTCGCCGGTGTCGTCATTGTATGCAGCAAGCAAGAAGCCACCGTAGGACCCAGTTCGTTTTCCCTTTCCGACATAAGCGCCGATGACCACCAAATCGAGCGAATCGCCCACACCCGCAAGATAGTCCTTCTTCAATTTAAGCCAGTTTCTAGACCGTTTTGATGGCTCGTAAAACGAGTCGGTCCCGTGAAGCATTTTAACCATCAAGCCCTCACATGAGTCTTTGACTGACTGATCCAAAAAAAGCTGAAGCTCGTTCAAGTCCGACGAGTCCTTATAGGTAGCAAACTGGAATTTGCCTTCGATTGGCGCAAAGTTGTCGAAGAGGGTTTTTCTGCGGTCGTGGAACGACCTGGTAATGAGCGACTCGCCGTTGAAACAGAGCAAATCAAACACGAACAAGCAGATGTGCACTTTAATGTCTTTTTCATCCACCAGCTTCCGTTTTCGGGTGGAAAGCACTTGGAACGGGAGAATTTTTTTGGCCTCGCGGTCCCAGGCCACGGCTTCACAGTCCAAGATGAGAGATTTGGGCGTGGTACACGAGTCCAACTGGTCATTCTGCTTGATGAAGTCCTTCACAATGGCCACTAGATCTGGGTATCGTTGCGACATGTCTTCGGAGTTTCTGGAGTAAACACGCACTTCACCCGAGTCTAGCAAATGAACCTGGGCTCGTTCTCCGTCATATTTGTACTCGCAGGTAAACTCCTCGCCCTGAAAGCGATCCAAGACCTCGCCGATGGATTTGGTGGGTTTGGCCAACATTGGTTTCAATGGGATTCCCGCAGTTAGTTGGCAGTGGTGCAACAAGTTGGCAATTCCGTGATCAAAGCAATTTTGGATGATCACAGCATAGTTTGGAATAAGCGAGAACGCCTCTCGGATAATGTCCTCGGCTTTCGCTAATGCATTTGCCAGCACCCGTTTCCGGGAGTTTTCGTAGCTGAGGAAGGCCTGAGCGATGCCCACAAGCACGGTTTTCTCGGCGAGGCCTATCCGAAGCTTGCCCTCTAGGGAGCGGATTAGGAACTTGGCCTCGCTGCTCTTCATATCACATGACGTCAACATTTTGTTGATGATGGATATTTTTCTGGCCTGCGAATCTTTCCCGGTAGATTTAGCAATCTTTGTGAGGTTTTCAAACACCTGCTCGATATCCAACGGAGCTGGCTTGAACATAGTGGGCTGGCCCAGGCGAGACTTTTGCGCCACCAACCCCAAATCGCCCATCTCGTGGTAATCAGCCTTGACTTTGGCGAGCGGGCGCCCGTAGCACTCACTGATCGCTTTGATAAGAAGAGTTTCTCCCAAACCCAATTCCAAGTCTGGCTCGTAATCGGGGCCGAGCCGGTTGATAAACAAGTAGACGACAACAGTTAACTCTCGGGGGTTTTTGAACTGCTCCAACACTTCAAGGAAAAACTCCAGCACTATGGCCGTCATCTTGAGCCGACCGGGTTCTTTCTCGACCATATCCAACACCGACGTCAATTTGGCGTACGAGATGGAGGATGAGTTTTTGGAGAGCACAGCCGGCGCCTTCTCCGTGAGTTCCGCCAACTTTGACGCGTTGGATAAGGTCAAGCTGGGGGAACCTTCCTTAGAATCCATATCTTCCTTAGAATTCATCATAGATGTCTTTTCGTCGTTGACTTTGGTTTCTTCTGTGTCTTTCACCTCCCTGACTTCTTCGTCATTTAACTTGTCGTCCTTTATCTTGTGGTCTTGTGGAGCCAACTTAGCAGCCTTTCGAGGAGACGCCGAGGATGTCGTTGTGCGTTTTGTTGACCCATTCGAAGCGGTACCTCCGCCGAAGAAATTAAGAATAGATTGCTGGGCCATGCTTTGGCGGAAAGAGTAGACTGGAAAATTGAGAAGTGGGATTCTGGAGTGAAGAACGCGTCTCGCCCAAACAGACATCACACGCAGCCAGGAGTGGGGCAGCCCAAAAATTCAAAACTATCAAAAACGCCTGAAACCTCTGCAAACGTCCGGGGATGGGTTCGGAGGTACGGGTGTGCCGCGGTGCACGGGTGTGGTGTTTTGCGTCCGCAAAACCTGGCGGGTGTGTCCCTTATATATGCGCGCGAGAATTGCTTTTGTGTTACTTCGTTTTGCAGCCACTCCTGAATATAAAGGGGCTGAACCGCCGCAATTTACGCTACTCCTTTTTTTCTGCCGTTTGACAGAAAGATTACCGAAACGAGGCAGCGATCGAGAGAGTCCATCGGCCATAGTGATACGACTGCAGGCCTGGTATGGCGAGCTGAGTAACAGTGTTGTTTCGGAGTTTCAGCGTTGTTTCAGTGTTTCAGTGTTACAGTATTGTTTCAGTGTTTCAGTGTTGTTTTTATCTGACGGGCATTTCAGCATTGGACGATGTCGCCAGAGACATGGGGCTGCGCCAGTAAGCTGCACTCGAAACTGTTATAGGAGTCTTTTTTGTCACGGTTTCATGGCTACCTGGAATTCTGGCGGGCATGCAATTGAGTCAGCTGGTGGATTCTTGAGATTCCCCACTACCTGGAAATACATTGCAGCAGTTCCAACTCATTCCAACCCTTTCGAAGCTATTACCTACTACGCGTGGGCGTGCGCGGGCAAATTCTGGGAGTCAACAAAATGAGAAGCACGCAGTTGCACCTCCATCAACACAATGCCTCTATATCGGGAAGAAAACTTCCTTGTGATCCACGCAGGTTCCCAAAACACCCTATTCTTGTTTGGGTTACGAGACTCCTTGACCCCGCCACAATACAAGGTTCCCACCGTGGTGTACCTCGACAAGGCAACAAACGAATATCGGTCCTCGAATCCAAATGGGCAATTCGAAACCGTGCATCCCATCCAGGGCGCCAGAATCGTTGATCTGAATGCGTTTAATGCTCTCCTAAAGTTCATCTTGCAGACGATCATCAGTGAGCATCCCGTGCTCACCATCAACCAGGTGCCATTGCTTTTGGTGGTGCCTTCACTTTCTTATTCTGGCAGCGCCATCGAGGAAGTGACACGCTATGTCTTTGAGAAGTTGGAGTTTACTGCTTTCAACGTGTTGGATGCGTCCATTGCGTCCACTTACGGGTTAGGCGCCACGTCAGCGGCTGTGGTGGTGAATATTGCCCACGAGGCCACGCAAATCGTGCCAGTTTTGGCCGGTAACGTGATCAAATATGCATCCAAACGTTTGGAAGTGGGTGGCAAAACCATTGATCAGGAGCTCCAGAAGTTGTTACCGTCTTTTGGTGCCGATCAGATCACTGCGCTAAAGACATCCCACATCTATGAGGTTTTGGTGGACTCGTCCGAGTCTTTCTATTCGCTGAAGGACATTTTGAACGAGAATGCCGAGGAGAAGGATGAGAACGAATTTGACGTGGCTAGAATGATCACCGACCAGGATGCTGGAGAAAAGGAGACAGAGGCCGAGCAAAAGAGCAACCACACATTGCAGTACAACTCGTTGAACTTCAACGGTAAGAAGCTCACTGTTGGAAAGGAGCGGTTCCAAGGTACCAACACGCTTGTGGCTCAAATCAGCGAGGGTATTGTGCGTGTTTTGTCACAGGTCCCAGATTTGGTCAAGAGACAAGAGTGCTATGACAATATCATTTTCATTGGTGGTACCAGCAATATTGCGGGCTTGAAGGAGGCGATCATTGCCAGACTCAACGCGGAATATGTTTACAAGCCGCCAAGCAAGAAGGAAAAAGAGAATGGCGTCAATTCTGCCATTGCCAGCTACCAACAGTCAGACGAGGCCGAGAGCAGTGAGTTCAAGGGAGCTTTGCAAGTCCCATCCAGTGCAAAGACAGTGAAACTTCCCGAATACTTCCCCGAATGGAAACAAACCAAAGAACACCGCGGTTTTTGGTCTGACGTGCAATTTTTGGGTGGAGAAATCTACAGCAAACAGATTTTCGGTGGCAACTCCAATCATGGCGGTGATTCATTTCTAGACACCGAGATCTATGAGGAGAAGGGTCCTCAGGCCATTTGGGATGTGAGTTTTTGAGCTTAGTGAGGATGGAAAAGACTGAAAAGAGAAGCGGGAAAGGCAAGAGAATTTCAAAGATGAGCGGAACTGAAGTATGAAAAGAGAAATTGAGAGAGATTATTGAACCGGGGAGAGTGGATGAAGTCATCGAAGCAGTCGTATTACGATGAACTTTACCAAATTAGTTCCAGTCAATCGAAATTATGATTCGAAGGTCTAGATTATCCTTCAATCCTTGAGAGCTGGTGGATGAATATGTTGTATACTTATGTACTTCGTGCAGGAATAGGGTCAATGGTCCACATTGGCCAAGAATTTAGAGTAATTAGCACGAGTGCCCAAAACAGAATGTTTTGTGGAAGTAGTGTCCAGTCTGCCGATAGAATAGTTGTCAGAGTCTTTCATTTTCATTTCGAACGAAAATGGCAAGTCCTCGCTAGCCGCGGTGTCGTGAGATTGCCTGCGGCTGTGTGTGCGCCAGTTCCGGGGGTTGACATCATCCGGGGGCCCGCCAGTTCCGAGGGCCCTGGCCAGAACGAATTCCGACCGGCGTCGAGGCCTTTCAACAAAGCTCTGGTCTTCGCGAGGAGCACCCTCAGTGAAGGCCCGCCGCATGCGGGCTTGAGGCTCGGCAGTGTCGTTCACGAGTGACGGCGACAGAAGATCCGAGGGCAGTTTACCCTCGGATCTCGCGATCATATCGCTACTTCCGGTATGTGTGCTTCCAGATCCGAATAATCGACGCTTGTGTACCTGAAAAGCCCGTACGTTGGTGACGCTAGCTTCTTTTTTCGGACCCGGGGAAATGGGCTCGGATTTCAGTTTCGAGGGTACCGGTGGCCGGAACTGAAGCTCGGCCTCGGCTACCTTCTCCGTGTTTACCGCTTCGGGTGCCCTGAAATACCCCGCTCCTGCCTTTTCTACGAACGCCATAACCTCGCCGGCTGAAAACGCTCCTGCATATATCAGCACACCGCCGATTATCGTGCCCCAAATGAGCAGCCATTTCAAGAGAGCGCCAAAAGCGCCGAGGTAGTACTTGATGGAAGGAAGGCCAATCTGGAGAAGGTGCATAGCAAGCATCCCGGACAAGAAGGGCGGAACAAGAGCGCCGTACCCCGAGGTGTACGGGTGTGTTGAACTATATGCAAGACCGCTAGTTTGTAGGGCCAGCGGGTCGGTTTTGGCCCCGGCGTTTCGAGGATGAGAGTCTGGCTGCAGTGCCGTTGCAGTGGAAGTATTGTGAGGCTGAAATCCACACTCCATAAGCTCATTCAACACATTTTCGACTTCCGACCGGCGTCGACCACGCTCCGAGGAGCCTGCACTTGGAGTCGGAGATTGCCCTTTTCGGAAACTTTTAGAGCTAGCAGCACCGGTGACGGCTTTTCTTGGCATAGCAGAAGGCCGAGGGTTTCGGGGGTACTGTATGTGAGGGAGTATTAACCGGGGTAGGGACCGGAATTGAGGAGTTGTGAGCGTAGGCCGAGGATATGAGGTGCTAGGAGAGCGAGTTCCGAGGGCAGCAGGTGGCCGGACACGTAGCAGTCAAGTACCTTGGAAGATTGCAGCGGTCGATGACGGTGAAATATGCGGGAACGACAGCCTGTATACGCCCGATCCAGCTTTCCGGAGGCGTTATATGCCAGATGTTTTAGAACGGTGCACGTGACCAGCTCATGCACGTGACCCTCGTCGCCGGGCAGGTGGGGCTGAAATACCACGCGCGGGTGCGCGCCGTATGCCGGAAACCTATTGTTTCGATCGCCGAATGCGGCAAGAGCTTCTTTCGCCCAAGCGTCATGATGTAATGGCGCCAAGGTGCATATACCTTTTTCGATAGACTTTGGAGCAACTGCAGACCAAGTGTCCAAAGGTGCAGCCCAAGTGACTGACGAGTGTTTTCTGCAAGGGTGTTCAAAGAATGCTCGGGTCATGCTTCACCGGTGTCTCAGCTTTGTTTCAGCTTCGTTTCAGCCCTGTTTCAGCTTCGTTTCAGCCCTGTTTCAGCCCTGTTTCAGCCCTGTTTCAGCTGTGTTTCAGCTTTGTTTCGTCTCCTGCGCCCCGCCGTCCGCCACTGCATCGTATCACCTTTTCCGTAGCGCTGCTGCTTACCTCGTCTCCCATTCGTAAATACACGGGCGGCTGTAGGAAACATCCTGCATATAAGATATTCCACCACCGCGCCACATGCAGTACTCCTCCCCTGTCGATTGCGCCAGCACTAAGCAACCTAAAATCTCACAAATTTAAACCACTTTTCTTTTTGGCCCCGTGTCAGCCCCCTACAGCTGCACATCGACAAAATCCCCCCTGCGTCACAAAAGCACCGTTGGCGCAAACTAATCTCAATTACAATTACAATTGTCCCTGAATTGTCCCTGACTTTACCCCCTGCCAGAACTCTCCACAACACATGTCTGTCTACCAGAGCAACGGCAAGCCATTGTCGCAGCAGGCAATCTACCAGCAGAAATTGAAGCATGGAGTGTTCAACAGCCCCGGCAAAGCGTCGGTCGGAGTCAGCTCCAACGCCTCGGATACTGCTGCCTTATTGGCCGCTTCGTCGGACTTATCCGTGAAGCCATCGTATGAGCGGTTATCGGCCGCCCCAGATGCTCATACTGCAGCAGTGGCCGCCCGCAAAGAGAAGGTGCAACCAGCAGCCTCGTTGCTGTCAACTTCCTCGGTGTACCTGTCTTACGACAAGGCGTCAGTGTACAAGCAAGCTGCAGCCAATCTGACCAGCAGCATGTCTAGCAGAACAACGCCAGCTCGTTCTGTGGCCAAGCATGGGTTGGCTAGCAAGCCATCGGCAACTTCCACGCTCAACATTGGTAAGATCCTGCAGCTTGCGGACCAAAACTCATCAAAGACGTTAAACAACCGGTTCAACCCTGCGCAGGACCACCGGTCGGGAATTTTGTCTAAGCCTGAGTACTTGACTCAAGATGAGGATAATTTGGCAGCAAAATCTGCTTCTGCGTCTTTGAGCATGAAACACGGCTCCGGCTACACTGACTCCGTATCGACTCAGAGAAGAAGCAATACTTTCCAGGCACATGACGTTGTGGATGCCCAATTGTTGGCTGCAGCCAGTGCCAAGGCAAATGAGCGGTTGAAGTCTATCAACTCGCAGAGCCAGGCCGACATCAAGGACCAGGTGCAAATTTACAGCAAAGCGTTGGCGGCAGCACAAAGAAACTCGGAAGCGCGGTTGAAGGACCACAAGTCCGGAATGATTGACATGGGCGGTGGATTATCCTTGCCTGCGTCTGAAGTGGACAAACTAGCCAGCTTGATTGTTCAACCTGTTTTGAACAGCATCAGCCAGAAGGCTACGGCGCAAAGAGAGTTAGACGAGCAACAAAAGAATAAGCAACTTGAGTTGAAAAAGATTCACGAGAAGTTCAAGAGAGATGATGAAAACAGAAAACACGCCGAAAAAGTGAAGAAGTTGAACGAGAAGGACGAACGTATCGCTGCTAATGAACAGAAGAAACGTGACGAAGACAAGGTGTTCTCGGACCATCAGGAGGAAAGAAACGCCGAGGTGGACGAGAAGACTCTGGAGTTGCGTGAGTTGCAAGCCAAGTATGCTTCCGAAAAGGAGACTCTTTTGGCCGAGAAGAAGAGCAATGAGGAGCGTATCCACGAGGAGGAGAGCGGATTGATTGCTGAGCGCAAAGAAGAGTTGACGTCGATGCAAGCGGAGAAAGACGAGACTTTGGCACCAACGCTCGAGGAGTTGAGCACTGAAACTGCCAAGTTGAAGGAGTTGACCGACTCCAAGGACCAGTTGACGTCGGAGGTGGAAGCTGGCAAAAAGCTCCAGAGTGAGAATGAGGCCAAGGTCGCTGAGTTGAAGAAGAAATTGGAGGAGATCAATGCCAAATTTGATGCTGACACCGAGGCCAAGAAAGAAGCAGTGGAGCAACGCGAGGCCAGCGACAAGCACGTGGCTGAGTTGCACGAAAGCTCGAAGGCTGATCTTGAAGCCGCCGCTGAAAATGACAAGAACTTGGACCAGGAGTTGAAGGACTTGGAGGCGCAAAAGCAGGAGCACATTGACACCAAGGCCAGCCACAAGAAGGAAATTACCGACGAGATCGAGGACAAGGTTAAGGGTGAAAAGAGTATTCAGCAGGAATTGCCCGAGCACTTGCGTGATGAGGTTGACGAAGACAAGATTCGTGACACCGGATCTCTTTTCAGCGTGGAGAAGAAGGTAGCTGAAGTCGAGAAGGAGGAGCCCAAAAATGAGGAGCCCAAAAAGGAGGAGCCCAAGAAAGTGGAGGCAAAGAAGTTGGAATCTCCCAAGAAAAAGAGTGGTTTACGCTCCAAGTTGTCAGGGTTAAAGAAGTCGCTCAAGGGCACTCCACCAAAGGCCGAGGCTGAAACGTATGAGGTCAAGGCCCAGAAGCCTACGGCTGAGGCAGCCACGGTCGCATCCACTTTGGGAAAGGAAGACCATCTGTCCGAGGAGGAGGTTTCCATTGCGCAGGACAAGAACAGAGGCGGCGTGTTTAAGGAGGAGATCTAGGGAAGCAACAAAGACAGCCAGTGGAGAAGTCTAAGAGGAAATCCAGCAAAAGAAAACGGAGAATGTGAAGAAACTTATTGAAGCGGAACTGTTACGTCCGAAAACCAGTTGAAAAGGCTACGGCCGAAGATCTCCTAATCTCAGAGATCCATTGTTTAATCATGTAAGATAAGACTAGATTTGTAAGTAGGTGATGACATGCAGGTTTAGGGAAGCTCACACATTAGCAAGCGTTGCAAGTGACGGACAAAGATTGATGAAGTGAAAGCAGGTTGGTGATGCATGGCACTCCGAATTGGGACATTTTGTGATGACATGGTCCTGCATATAGTATAGTTAGAGAGGTACGGGTGTGAAGCGATGTTACAGTTTATTAGCTTGAGGATTGTACTGTTTGCGGATTGTACTGTTTGCGGATTGTACTGTTTGCGGATTGTACTGTTTGCGGATTGTACTGTTTTTGAACTGATCTCTATTTTGAAACTTTTGTAGAATTCCCGGTTTTTACAGTTAATTCCTATATATCGGAGTATTTTACTTTGGTGCCGCTCGTCTTTCCTCGGTAATCAGAATGCTTCTCCATGCCCACCTTCACGAGGGTGCTTTTGGATTTTTGCATTACAAGTAATCTATATTGGTTGCTGGTACTGCATATGCGCCATGGGTGCCATGCCTTTGGGAAGACCGCCGATGCAGTCGCGGTTTTCTGGCCGGAATTTTCCCTTTCGACTCGCCTTCCCCTCGCGCCAACGGAGTGGAGTGGGCGAGTTCCGAGGGTGGTCACGTGATCCGGCAGTGCCATCACCCGCCGCCAGTGTCGGGCAAAAGCCCGACAGCACCTTCTACCGCAGTTTTCTCAAATCCGCCCTGCCGCCGATAGACTGCATATTACTTTCTGGGTCCCTAAACTGCACTATTAGCAGTTTGAGTAACAAGCTCGTGCGCGACGTTTTGGCTACATCGCCTATTACTGCTCTTTTCCCGAGTCGCCACAGCAGCACGCCAAACGCCCCAAACGCCGTTTTCCACCGAAAAAAAGCACAATTCGCCCTTCTCGATCACACCCCCGTCATGAGCGAAACTTTTAGAGCAGGTCTTGCGAAATTCCGGTTCAAATTGGCCTCCGATAGCGATGAATACATCCAGCGCCGGAAACACCAGGCCGTTCTCTTCCTAGGCGCCGCCGCCGCCACCATCTTCACCTCCCGCTATGCCTACAAGTCCACCATTGCCCGCCAGTTTCTTCCCACGCTTTTTCAGGGAAATCACCAGCCTCCCACGAGCTACAACTACACTTTGGACGCAGCCGTGGCTGTAGGCACCGGCACCGCCTTGTGTGGCAGTGTTTCATCCATGTTGATCTTCGGCACGTGCTGGATCTACGACGTCTCCAGTTTGCAGGAGTTTGGCTGGAGAATGAAGTCTTTGTTTGGCGAGAACACCCGCCAGCAGGAGTTGGCCAACATGCCCATGGACACCGAATCTGCATCCATCCAGGACGGCTTGAACGACTTCTTGGCCGGGGACTTCGAGCTTGACCAGGAGTAGCCGTCCACGGGAGCCCTGCGCACGTGACTGCCGCACACGTGACGCGATGTGCACGTGACTTGCGCGTGCGCCACGCGCCTACTACTTTTTCCGCATTCGTCACCAGCCAGCATGGCTCGTCTCTCCACGAACCCAAGCCGTCTCAACCGGCCCAACGTCGGAGTCTACCGCAATCTTCCCGGCGACCCGCCGTCCGCTGCCGCCAAGAAACGCCGCTACCGCCCCGGCACAAATGCGCTTAGGGAGATCCGCCAATTCCAGCGCAGTACCGATTTGCTCCTCAGAAAACTCCCTTTCGCCCGCTTGGTCAAGGAAATTGCCGAGAACTACATCGGTGCCGACTACGGAATCCGCTGGCAGAGCAATGCCGTGTTGGCGCTTCAGGAGGCCTGCGAGGCGTTTTTGATCCATTTGTTGGAGGACACAAATTTGTGTGCTATCCATGCGAAGCGGGTCACGATCATGCAGAAAGATATTCAGTTGGCGCGGCGTATCCGTGGTCTGATTTAGCGGAGCGGGCAGATAAAGTTGGACTTCAAGGATCAAGAACGATACTAGAAGATCCAAGGATGATTGGATTTGAAACGGTCGGTGATCTCCAATGACCGAAGCTGTCAACCAAGAAGCGCAAAAGAACCTTGAAGGCTCGGGCTAAATCTGGTAGAAGCCGAATGTTTACCGAGATAAAGTTTAAGAACAGAAGAACTTTACACCTTGATACAGACGTGGTGCACAAACTGGGAAACTTTGGTACAGACACTCTGGGAAAGCTTTGGTGATTTGCGGCCAAGAATGGGATAACGCTAAGGCTTCTGAAAGGGGTGTCGGTGTTCCAAAAGCCCACCGCTTCAACCCCCTGAATTTTAATTCACATAGGGCCGATGATGAAGATTTTCTGGCAGACTTCTGAACCAGCACATTCCAGTTCCGGCATTCATGGCGTTGTTTTGAAAAGCGTGACCAAAAGCCGTCAATAGTGCTTCAGAGCAGATGAAATTATAGAGCTCGAAAAGAAGTAAATGTGGTCAGAAAAAGGAGTCAGGATGGAGTCGAAGAAATGGGAGAGAAGTAAGCATAGCTCTCCCGCCTATCTACAGGATATGACGATAATTTCGTTAAAAAACAATAGTGCCGTCCGGCATTCGGCCGTGTCAAACGGACCGCTGAAGTGAAACCAAACCGGGCACGACCAGATATCTCATAGACTCGTGGAACTGGCGCTCCGCTGAGACTGAAAAATCAACCAAAGAATTATAGGAGTGGCTGCATGTACCAGCGAGGCGACTGCTGATTTGGAGTTTCGAGCCCTGATCTGCAGAACACCATTTCGAAAGTGATCACGACTGCTTTGAATCCCGAGTATCACAAACAATCCATGTTTTTGGTCATAGGACGACAGACATCCATGTTTATGGTCATAGGACGACAGAATCTGTGGTAGTAGAATGGCCACTGGGCGCAATAAGCCATTTCCAAATTGCTGACTCTGAAACGATTTTTATGGTAAATCTGCTCTGCAGTGTTCAACATCAAAACCTGTCGCCTTCAAAAACCTGTAGCCCTAAACATGTAGCCTTTCATCCGGGTACTGGACCCGGAATCTCGACCTAATTTGGGAATTTATCCGACATTCCCGGTCAGACCCGACCTTTCAAATATCACCAATCCTGCCCTCTAATTCTCTGGTATGCCCACTAATCTTGAGTTTTTTCCCTCTCAAAGAATCGTTTCAGCTCTGCTGGATTTCCGGCTGGGGCTGCATCTGCAGGACCTGCATGAGCTCGTCGGATATACTCTGTTTTCGGCCACCCCGGTTATGTGGATTGAGGTTTCCGTAAATGACGCTGGTTTCGCCGTTCGGAAGAAGCTTGAAATGGGTTTTCAGATGCTGCGCCAAATTATCCGACCGGGAAAACTTCTTCTCGCAGTATTTGCAGTGGAAAGGACGGATGTTGGAGTGCACAGAGCGGATGTGTCGTTTCAAGTGTTCCAGCCGCTTGAACTGCTTATCGCAGTCGGGGCACGGAAACGGCTTAGGCCCGTCGTCGTCATCGGCGATTTCTGTTTTGGGCTCGTCGTTGTCTTTCTCCGGCTGCTGGTCCCCAGAAGGGCCTATGTCCGCCTCGGATATAGCCGCAAAGTCCAAGTCCCGCAGCTCGGTATCCGCCGCTAGTTCGTCCCGGAGCATGTGCTTCAATGAGTGGTTGATGTCAGACTTGCGGCGTTTCCGTTTTGAGACACTTTTCCCTGCTTCTTCCGGCACCTGGATCAGATTCCGCCGATTCCACTTTGGCGCCCGCGCTGGAGGTATGAGTGCCGAAAACGAGTCCTCTTTTTCAATGACATCCGCTGTGTTATTTAGCCAGTATGTTATGGCGCTCACACATTCGTCGTTCATCACGTACGGATTCAACGGGTTGTTCAATGCAGGACGCGGCTGTTCCAAAACTTCAGGCACTTGCAGGAATAACGTCAGGAGCTGCGGCGACAGCGCCGAGGTGGAAAGATAGCGGGGAGAGAGCGGCCGGGGCCGGACCATCTCGTCGTCCTTTTCCGCCACATAATTCTGCAACGACGCCGCCGAAAATCCGAGAAGCTGCCGGGGGTTGATGGTCTTCTCTTCCGAGGGCAGCCGAGTGTGGAGCGACATTCGGTGCATCTGGTCGACGGCGGTGGAAAACCGAAGCTGGTGCAGGTAGTGCACATTGTACACGGGCTCTGCAAACGCCAAGTCCGGCGTACTGAGCGCCAGCTTCAAGTCCTCCTGGTAGTAGTCCGACATGTCGCTGCCGATCGAGCCGCCCACCGAGTCGTTGATGGAGTTCCCGCCGTTTGCCCCCGACACCTGAAACTCTTGTGAAACGGAATCTGGAGCTCCGGTTGTGGAGTTGGTGACACCTGGAGTCGTGCTAGCTCTGGGAGGGTTCGTGGCTCTGGTTTTGCCGGCGCCGGGCCGGCTGGTTGTGCCCAAACCGCCAACGACAAAACCAGCGGCTGGAGGAGCAACGGAGGCGCCAAACGAGCCCGGGATTTGGGGGTTTGGCGAAACATGAGACATTTCAGGGGCAAATCCCAGCTCGTCCACGTGGTACATGTCCATCAGATAGTTTGGGTTTATCGCCACCGAGGAGCCAGCCTGGGGGAAGAATACCTCGTCATTGAGATCGATGGCGTCGCCGTTTATGGTGGCGACTGCAGGCGGCGGGATGGCCTGCGCTGTGTGCAGGGATGAAGCGGACAGCTCTACCGCAAAGGGGTCGAGTGCAGGCGAGGCGTGGAAGTACATGAAGAAGACGGTGTTGTGGATGATAAGAAAAGAGGTGGTGCGCCCTGTGCGCGCTGTGTGCAGGTCAGATAAGCTCCACACATCACGCCGCTGCGGCGGTTGTGGCCCTGGATATTATCCTGCACATAGACAAAATTGTCTTGCGCGTGGCTGGGCGCCTGCATGGAGCTGGGCACTGCGTTATATGCAGTGCTTCTGTTCATGAGCCAGCAAGGCGGTGCCGGCGGAACCGTCACTACGTAAGTTTGTGTCAATAAGTTAGTTTGTTTGCATGATCCAGTGCAGCCATCGATGCCTTCTCGAAGCGACAGGGCGCATATGCACACCCAAGCACCATTGGGAGTAGCAGGAGTCTCAAGTAGTCACGTGGTATGATACTGCCAGGAAAGTGCTTGTTTGTCATCTCCTCTCACTGTTCTGCCTCACTCAGTTCCTGAACCAGGTCCTGAATCGGCGAGTCTGTAGAAACAGAATCGCTTTTCACGCCCGTTTCCTCATCCTCCCGGACATCCTCAGCATGAACCCACTTTTTCATGAACTTCACGAGAATCTGCGCCGTAAACACCTGCTCAGCCTGGTACAACACCAACGGCACCAAAAGAATGCCTAGTTTTGGGTTTCGGGCGCCATACTGCGACAGCACCAACGAAACTCCCAACGCCGCTGTTTTGGCGGGGCCACACAACATCATTGACACCGTATCACGTCTATCGTAGTAAAACGGCCGGAAAATCTTGTAGCCCCAGCGATACGCCTTTGAAGAGTCCACAGTGGGCGGGGTCGGAAAGAGAAGCACCAAAAAGTACGGCCTCAGGTATAAATACACCAAAACCGTAAAAAATAGGTAGATGCCGATGTTGAAAAACACCAAGAAGATGATGGACGCATGGGAAACTGATGTAAACGCATGCTGGGCAAAAGCTGTGGAAAACGACTGCCACATGATGAGAAGCAACATGAACGAACCCACCTTCGACAATTTGAATGTGGTCATGGCCCATTTTGTTTGCAGGGGGAAAACATTTTGCACCACCTGACCCACAAAGAGGGGCACAAACACAGAGAGCCCGATTTGCTTCATGACGTTGGCATATAGCTGCCTCACCGACGTATCTGTGTCCTGATGGACGGGATTTCCAAACTCCCACGTCCCTGTGAGATACAATTGTACCATAGCGGGAGTGATAAAGGCCCCTAGCAAATTTCCAATCACCACCTCACAAACCGTGAGAATGTGGTTTCCGTCGGCCGCCTTCGTCATCACCACATTGGAAGAAACCGTGGTGGGACAAGCGTGAGTAACAATGAGTCCAACAAGAAGCCACTCGTCGATTTCCCCATCATGGGCGGCCTTGATTCCCGAGGCGATTCCGTAGATTATAGCCAGGGTGATCAAGAAGGACGACGTGAGCACGGTAAAATGGGCCCGCCAGTGGGCCACGTTCTGGAGAAAATCCCGAGTCGACATCAGAAGCCCCAGAATAAGAAAAATCACCGCCACGGCGCCATAACTGATCACGTACTCGGCTTTGAGCGTGCCGCCCAGTTTGGCAAACGAAGGGAACAGATGGGCTAGCGCTATGAAAACCGCAAGGAGCACAAAGAACCACTGGTCCACGAGGTACTTTAGCGCCGCCTTTGCGTATGTGACGACTTTGTGCCGTCCAGCAGACGTGTCGGAGGAAGAAGACATGTGGTAGGGAGTGTCATGTCACGTGCAGCCATACGCGTGAACCACAGTTTGACGCACCCGTACACCGCACTTCTCAAACGGGAAAGAGCAACACCCGTGCCTCCCCGTGCGCAGAACATCCCAAAGCGGCAGGATGTAAACAACATTCAGCCCTTATTGTTATAGCTGCACCAACACCACGTACCCAGACCCCGGGACCGTTCCATACACTCACTCGACATACAGCGCCCGCGGCCTCAAATCTCGGCGAAAACCACCCACTTTCCGAGCACATAGCCGCCCACAATGACCCAGCTGGATCGCTCATTCGTCAACTCGTTCTGGGGCGCCGGCGACGGCGGCTACGCCGCCATCCAGCTCCGGATCAAAAACTCTCTTCAGACGCTTGACGAAATCTTGGCGTTCCTCCGGGAGAAAGCGCTAATTGAAGCCGACTGCAGCAAACGCCTCGCAAAGTTCTACAGCCACGCTCAAATTGGGCTGGCCGAAAACGGCACCTTGAAGGTGGCCTTGGATACCCTTTTGGACGAGGGCCGGCGCATGGTGGGCCATCAGGAAAAACTCGTGACACAGACAACGCAGCAGAACTACGACAAACTCCGCAATTTCCAGCAGATGTACGCCAAAAACGTGGGAAAGATCGAGCAGCACATGCTGAAGCTTCACGGGCGGCGTTGCGAGCTCGAGAGGCACTGTGTGCAGAGCAAGGAGAAGTATCGGGCCAATTGCGGCCAGATCAAGGCATTGACGCTTGTGTGCCAGACCACATGTGGGCGGGAGATGGAGAAGAGCTCGGCCAAGTTGGGCAAGGCACAGGCCCAGCACCAGCTGCTCCGCCGGGCCTATTTGTCTGCGGTTCAGGCATACAAGGACATTTCCGACATATGGACCACGGATTGGGCCATTGCGCTCCTGAACATCTACCAATTGGAGATTGAGCGCATCCAGATCTGCAAGTTGAATCTCTTTTCATACTGCAACCATGTGGCCACCCTTTGTGTGGACTGGGACCTGGCTATCGATAACGCCCGCACGTGCTTGGCACGTGTTGCGGCTCCTGCAGACGCCCACGATTTTGCCGAGTGCTACGGCACAGGAAACCAGATCTTTGAGCCGCCGGCCTTTGTGGAGTTCATGGACGGGCACGACGATGTGGCGCCAGGATCACGTGAGGCCCGCTTTCCCGATCCGGACTACTCCGCCATTTTGTCCCGGACCTTTTCGACGCCGTCGGGCTTGCGGACGAAACTGCCTTCTCCGAAGAAGGAAGCGGAAAAGCAGCTTCCCCCAGTCCTGCAGACACGCATCCTGCAGGCCTCGGGCCTGCCAAAAGCCTTGCACACAAACTTTCTCTCTCCCGACAAAGAGAAGACGGGCCAGATTCCGAGTCCCGCCCAGAGCCACAGCAACCACGTGCCAAATTTGCAGTACTCGCCGCAAAATTCGCCCCGGGCGCAAAATGCTACCCTTTTGGGCAGTCCACAAGCAAAACTCCAGAAAATGCCGTCTCGCATCAGCAATTACACTGCCGGTACCGACAATGACGTGTTTGACCGGCATTCCTGCATGCAGAACTCCAACGGGCTGTCGGACTATTCGAATCCCACCAACTATACGGGCCACAGCGCACGCAGCTGGGCGCTGCCGCGGGTGAATGCACCGAAGGATGTGCAGAAGGAAATTAACCGGCGCCTGAAAGATTTTCTGGAACTCTACCAGACGCACGGGCCTGCACAGGTGACGAAACCTCCGGTTCCGATTGCCAAAGATTTCCTGATTGACTTCATTGCACAAGCACTTCAGGACTTGAACGCAGGAGGCGACGGCGACATTGACCGGTTTCGGCGACTGATGCGTGCAGAGGCACTGCAGCCGGCTGCACGTGACGCCAGCATGCCGTTGCCTGCGTCCGACTACGTCGACGACACGCATGAAACGGCCACACGCTATCCTTCCATCACCTTCGAGAACAGGAACATTGGTGACAATGCAGGACCATTGCCCCAGACGCGTCGTTTGGCCCGCATGTCTTCCCCATCAGGGAAACCGGCCCTGCATATCCAACACCTTCCGGCGTCAAAAGAGCTGATCGATGCGGATCTGTTGCTGACTGTGGTCCGTAACACGCCGAAGGCTGACCGTCACCTGCATCGTCGGTCTCTTCTGCAATCCCCCACAAAATCCTACATGAATCTCCTGGCCATTGTGGATAACGTGACTCCTGTGACTCGCAGCAAATATGTCTCAAAAGCTGTGGCCAAACATGCTTACAAGTCCAGAGAAAGCGGCGAGCTTTCTTTCCACAAAGGCTGGCACATGTACATCATACACAGACAGGAAGATCACTGGTATGTTTGTGAACTTGGCGAAAATTGTGGCTCTGCCAGGGGCTCGGTTGGATTGGTGCCCTACAACTATATTGTTGAAGGCGATGGGGTTTTCTAGGCATTGTTGCATGACGGGGTGTTGCAGCCTTTGCTCACACTGAAGACCATGCGCGACATGCAGTGCCTCGTAAGCGGCTCTTATGCATCCTGGCACGCGGCGCTAATAGATTATGTGAAAGAAACCTTCCACGCATACTAAGACGCTGCGAGTGTGGGTTATACGCAGGACCTCATACCGCATGCCGACACCTGTAGTCTCCTTAATGGAGTGAGAAGAATGCAGAGAAATGCAAAACCCCCCCGGCACAACGTCGGGCGCTCACTCAAAGGGCCCGTTCTGCACACAAACTCCTCTGTATGCAGTCGCTGCCCAAAAGCTATATTGCACCGCATTGCGTGTTAGCCTAGCCAGACCCTGAAAGTGTACGCAAATTCCGTTTACGCTTGCTTTGGGAGAGCAGTGAGCGGATTCCCGATGTGCCGTACTGAGAGGCTGTGCTAGGCCCTGGTTTTGTTGTTCGGGATGGTATACACAACCATTCAGTTGACGTCAATAAAAAGGTCATGGTGACGATTTAATGAATAACATTCCATTTTCACTTTTGTTTGAGTTCAATCTTATTTTGCTCTTGAAATATCAAAGCGTTCAGTTCCTCCGGATATACTTCTTACGTTGCGCAGGAAAACAAGTAGAAACTGACACTGATTGATTTGGCAGGGACTTCCCCCTGAAGCGAATGTTTCAGAGGTTTCATGTGGGTTTCATGTGGTTTCACTGGAGTTTCACTGAAGTTTCACTGAAGTTTCACTGAAGCTCCCAGATGTTTCACTGTAGTTCCCAGAAATTTCAGCGCTCTTCGACTAATGATTTTTGGATATTGAGCTGAAACTTATGGCGTCTTCTGAAGAAAGTGTAGGAAGCGTGGAGAAATCGTGGAGCATCTCGGAGGAGTCGTGGTAAAAAGAATGTAGTAGAAATATACCCTCAATAAAATTGGTTGCAATTTATATACATGAGGGAGCATGGCGGTAAATAGAGCACCGTGCGTTATGTGCAGTACTTTAAGAGAAACCAAAAGTGGCCTCATCATTTGAGACTGCCTCAGGCTAGCGTGTATATTTTGCATTGATACGATGAAGCACAACCGCCTTGAGACTGGTATATCGTATTGCTCATCCTGCATATACTCATCTTGCATACACGCTTTTGACCTATTCGATAGATGCATCCTATCTCGCGTATCGCGTGGCCCACGCAAATTTTTTGACCCTGTTTTGGACCTTGGTGCTGCCAACAGACACCCTCGATATAAGACAAGCTCACATGTTTTAGCGGCGGACTGATTTATGCCAAGAGTGCCAATAATATACTCTGGTCCCTTGGCCCAGTTGGTTAAGGCGTGGTGCTAATAACGCCAAGATCAGCAGTTCGATCCTGCTAGGGACCACTTCTTTTTTACTGCCATACCAGTCGCATGGTTCCCGCACTACCAGACAACATTAGCATATGTGCAGTATTGTGGTGTACGGAGGTGTGTTTGGTGCAGCAACCGCCAGCATCGCGCAGCCAGTGGCAACCACAAGATAGGCAAGGAAAAGATTGGCCCCGGAGCAGATTGACCGTGAAACCACTCTGAAAACCACTCCGAAGCAGCTGTGAAGCAATTCTGAAACAATCCTGAAACACTTCCCAGAAAACTCACCCCTAAACCGAAATGGCAGACCAGGACTTTGTGCAGGCACACCAGCCCCCTTTCACCCTCGAGCAACTCCCGCCACTCATTATTGGTGGCGCCGTCTTCAATACTCAGTACTCGGAAGACCCGGAATCACTTCCTATTCGGGAAATCCTCAGCCATGCCTTCGACAAAGGGATCGTTGCCTTGGACACGTCACCCTACTACGGCCAATCGGAGATGTTGATCGGCAAGGCGCTCCAGGAAATCAGCCAGGAGTGGCCACGTGAGCGGTACTTTCTATGCACAAAAGCAGGGCGGATTTCCGGGGATGAATTCGACTATTCTCGGTCGTGGGTCCGGAAATCGGTCATCAGGTCGATCCAGCGGCTCCACGCGCAATACTTGGACTTGGTGTATATGCACGACGTGGAATTTGTGGAAGAATGGCAGATTTATGAGGCGTTGAAGGAGTTGAAGATGTTGAAAGACGAAGGAATCATCCGCAATTTTGGTATCTCCGGATACCCCGTGGAATTTCTCTTGCGGGTGGCCAAAAAGTGCAATGATCAGTATTACGCCGAGGTGGGCCCTTTGGATGCAGTCTTGTCCTACTGCCACGGGTGCTTGCAGAATACCCGCTTATTTGATGTTCAAGAGCAGTTTTTCCGGGACGCTGGCGTGCGCAAGTTGATGAACGGGCTGATTTTGAGTATGTCGTTGCTCCGGTCAGGAAAAACCCACGACTTCCATCCTGCAGACAAAAACCTCCGGGACGCCGTGGACGAAGAGGCCCAAAGGCTCAAGAAAAGGGGAGTTGAACTTGCAGAATTGGCTACCAAGTACGCGTTTTGGCGTTCTTTGTTTACGGATAAAAAAGACGCAGATGGACTCTTGGAGTGGGACCGCCGCTACTCGGTAGTTTTAGGTGTTTCCACGGTGGACGAGTTGAATTCTGCGTTGAAAGCCTATGCTGACGTGAAGGTCAACGGAGAAGACGATCGGTATGCTGAGTTTCAGAAAAACTTGGGCAGTCACTTCAATGAGACCTGGGCCAGTGGACGTCCGGAAAACTCCAAGTGAGACGAGACGATGGAGGCGGAAAGAGGAGGGATAGAGATGATGGAGGCGGAAAGAGAGATAGAGACGATGGAGGCGGAAAGAAGAGAGATGGGAGAAAACCAGAAGACCCACAGAGCTATCAACATTGATGGTGTTTACAACCCCAAACAATCAGTCCGTCCACGAAACCGGCAGAAGTCCTACGTATTACGAAATGCATAGTTAGCATTGTTGTCAGATGCGCCGTAGAACGCGCCGCACCCTCGCAACTCCTCCACACTTCTTCCATACAAATCCTCCACAACTTCCTCCATATTGCCCACAATCACTCCAAATGTCAAAACGAAATAATACCGAATCCCTGCCATTTTCCATGAAATTGGACAAGAAAAAAAACGTCCTGGTGACCAAATTCAATGGCATGACTTTCGTGGATATCCGTGAATTTTACACCGACAAAAATGGCGAGGAAAAACCCGGAAAAAAAGGTATAGCCCTTTCGCCAGATGCCTGGCGTGTTTTGGTTCAGAACAAGGATGATATTCTGGCGGCTTTGGCCGCTATTCTGGATGGCCCTGAGAAGAAGATGGCTCGTGTTGCTGACCCCAAGGACAATGCCGAGAAAAAGGAGGATTTGAAGGTTGAAGAGTCTGCATGAGGACTATGAATGAAATTTGGGTGGTTTTCGGGCGGATTCCCGACAAATGGTGTCCTGAACAGTCCCAATGTGCCGGATTCCACTGTGTTCTCCATTCCGGACACGACCCTGGCCGAACTGCATATTGAACCTCGCCCGAGCCGCTAAGATTTCCAAATGCTCATCGGAGGTCCCCATCTCAAGACGGCTCCTACGTTGACCATGTCTGGTGTACGGATGCGTGGTGTACGGGTGCGCTGCATGGGGCAGGGCGCGAGCGCACATCTACGCGCGAGTATACTTGCTCTGCACCATGGCCAAGAAGAACAAGCAAAAACGGAAGGGGCAGAAAAAGCAGGGGCGTCCTGCCGAACACAGACTGTACCTGCAGGACGCTGTTCCATCTGCAGGACCCCGGTTGCCGCTCACGGACCGCAACCTCCAGACACTCCTCGAGCAGAACGACTCTAGCGCCCGCTACACCCCCATAGCGCTCAACATGGACAATTACACCCGGGATCCAGATTCACGCCGACACAGCGCTTTTGACGAGCACCATGACTTTAGCGTGCATAGCCATGACCTGCACCTGATGGAGTTTGGCCAGCTGAACCCGTCGCTGGACCACTCCAGCGATCTGACCTCGTTGGACGACGTTTGTTTCCCAGAATATTACGAGGGATCGCGTGAGCAAAATCTTCACGAGTGGCCCGAATTGTCGGTACTCCAGGACTACATTCTAGAGGAGTTTGACGACCTCAAGGACGATATGCATGACGTGCCAGGCGGCGTCAACTTCCATGAACCCGTGGCACGTCGCGTGTCTACCAGTGACAACCGGCAGCGGGGCACGTTGGGAATGATGCCTGTGTCGACGTTTGATGATATTCTGCCACAAACAGAGGAAACACCGCTTCTCAACTCGGTGCATGTGGACGAAACCACATCCATGCGACTGGGCGGGCTGTCGCTCCGTGTGCGGCCCAAACCGATCCAGCCTTGGGAGAAAAGCGAGCAGCAGATGGCCACAATCTTGAATAACTCGAGCAAAAAAGTCGATCCGGTGTACAGGTTCACTTATTTCCGAGAGAACATCGACGGCACCATCCACTCCCCCACACTTTCCGGGCTTATTTCCGACAACGAGCCGCGGAACATGAAGGAGGATCAGATTCACGAAAAACTTGCCCATTTGTTCTCGCCACGTGACGCTGCCGAAGATATCTCCATCCACACCAGTGATGCGCCTATAGGTAACCTGAACCTCGTGGACTCGGAAACAAAAGGCGAACCCAAGCTCATGGAATCTACACATATGGCAGAAGGGAACCATCATGCGCCGTTCTGGCTCGATGTGCTCGACCCTACCGAAGAAGAAATGAAAGTGCTCTCCAAAACATTTGGGCTCCACCCACTTACGACGGAAGATATCTTTTTGGGTGAAACCCGCGAGAAAGTGGAGTTGTTTCGCCAATATTACTTCATCTGTTTCACGTCGTTCGACATTGTGTACGAGCGGCGCAAGCAGCGGGCCATGGAGAACGAAAAGAAAATGGGTAAGATGCAGGAATACGGCAGTGATAGCGACTACTTTACCGACTCGAAGCACAACAAGCTCTGGAATCTAATGAAAAAGGCGTTTCTGAAGCAGTCATCCAGCGTGGGTAACAAAAGCGTGTCCAAAGTGCTGGGGTCCAGCTCAAAAGTGTCCCGGAACAGAAAAATTCGGTCGGGGGAATTGTCGCCTTTGAACATGTACATGATCATCTTCAAACACGGCGTTTTGACGTTCCACTTCAATGCCACGCCTCACCCAGTCAATGTGCGTCGGCGGGCACGAATGCTCAAGGACCATTTGACCGTATCTACGGACTGGATTTGTTATGCATTGATTGACGACATCACCGACTCATTTGCGCCCATGATTGATAGCATTGAGCTGGAAGTATATCTTATCGAGGATGAGATTATGCGCATGCACTCTGGCGACTCCAGCGACTCAGAACTGGACGATGATGATTCTGATAGTGACAGGGAGCATGCTAGGGAGCCAGCTTTCCCGTCGCCAAACGACGTTTTTTACCGGCGCCAGCGGTCCAAATCCGTGGTGGAAATCCCGGCAGGTCTGCAGTTTATCCGCAGCCGGAGGGGCCGAGGCTCCAACGGCGAATTTGTGTCAGTGGGCAGTCTCCATAGCAAGAGCTCCAAGTCCGCAAGCTCCAAATCGACTCTGTCGAAAATTGTGGCGTGGAAACGTAAGGGAGACATGTTGCGGCGGATCGGAGAGTGCAGGAAGAGAGTGATGTCGGTGATGCGGTTACTCGGGTCCAAAGCGGACGTGATTAAAGGTTTCAGCAAGCGGTTCAACGAAAACGAGTCCATCACGTTGCCCAAGAATCACCAGCAACACCGCTCCAACCGGCTGGCGTCACGCATGGAGATTCTCATGTACTTGGGCGACATCCAGGATCATATTGTGACTATGGTGCAGTCGCTCAATCACTACGAAAAGCTCTTGGCACGGAGTCACCTGAACTACTTGGCGCAGTTGAACATTGACATGACCAAGGTGAACAACGACACCAACGATATTTTGGGCAAAGTGACGATTCTCGGAACAATTGTGCTTCCGATCAATGTGGTGACAGGATTGTGGGGAATGAACTGCATAGTGCCGGGCCAGGACCACGAAGGCTTGGTCTGGTTCTACGGTATCTTGGTGGCCATCACCATGTTCTCCGTGAGTTCCTACATATACGCCCGCAAAGTCACGGGTTTGTAGGGCGTCGTATTTGGCAGAAGGACGGCCCATTCAGCAGCAACAGCGGCGAAAATTCCGATGTTTTGCATCCGTATAAATCAGACACCCGTACACCAGCAACCATACGTAAGCGCAACCGCGCCTCTTATCTCCCCAACACAACACCATGAGTCTCCAGATGACAATTATCTTCGGGCTTCTCACAGTCCAAATGACGATCCTTGCTATTCTCCTTGTGCCATTACCGCACGTGGTTCGTCACCGCATCGTCAAAGGATGGCAGTTTTTGCGGCGCCAAAACAACTACACAGTTGGGCTTATTTTCACGCTTTCGATGATGGTGCTTCAATTCATTGATTGCTTGCAAAAACTCCAGCGTTTCTCGTCTCCTCCAGAGCACCACGGGCGTCCTGGAAACTGGCTGTCGGACCAACTTGCGTCGAAGTTCTATGCTCAGCGCAACTTATACATTAGCGGGGCGGTGCTCTACTTTGGAATGTCGTTGCATACGGTGTTGTCGATTCTTGAGAAGTTGGTGGCCAAAGAGGAGCTCTACCGTACACATGTGACGGAAAATGATACGGAGGAGGTGGCGCAGTTGAAGAAGCAGATTCAGCAACGGGACGTGGACATTGCTGCCATGAAGAAGCAGTTGGACGGTGTGCAGACTGCGTATAATGCCTTGTCTGATGACGTTTTCAGAACGAAGGATGACTAGGGAATGGTATTGAGTGGGTTAGACTTGGGGTAGTGGTAACACTCGGATACTCAAGTCGGGATACTCAAGTCGGCATACAGAGTTACCAGAGTGATTACCTGAATTATTTACCTGAATTATTTACCAGAGTGCTTTACCAGTGATTACCAGTGATTTACCAGTGATTTTTCAGTGATTTACCAGTGATTTACCAGTGATTTACCAGTGATTTACCAGTGATTTACCAGTGATTTACCAGTGACTACTACTTGGGATCAGACTTGCCCAGTTACCTAGTCTTTGAGCGACTCCTGCTTGGCTCCAATGTGTGGGCATGCAGGAGCTTGTTTCCCCATTCATTCACTGCTCCACGAGCTCGTTACTCTTTACCGTTTTCATAGTGTTGCAGCTTCAATGCAGCCGCTACTGTGGCATTCACTTTCATACACAAACTGAATAAGTTTAAAGGTTTGGACGGGAATTGTAGTTAGTGCATGCTGTATTGGCCTGTGAATGTCCACTAAAACTAAGTGCGTAAGTCTGGGCATGGGAGTAAATTGAGGCACTAACCAATCCCCAGACACCCAACGATCATCAGGGTCTCCACGAAAATCAAGACTTGTTTCTGATTTCCAATTCTCAAGTTGGAGCTTTATTTTATTTCGTTGTACTCGTTGTGCATGTAAACCCTCATTCGGTGCATAAATATAAATGTCAAATTTTTTTTTTTCACTTAACACAATAAAACAAAATTTCAAATTCTCAATGACAAAATAAACCAAAAACACACACTTCAGGTTATTGCTCGGTCCATAAACCGCTGGAAAACGAGTCCTGCACCTTGGCATCTTAGATCCTGCACTTGGCTAGGCTTCAGAGCAGAATATAAGGCAGTCCAAATAATAACAATTGTGTGCAGTCTGTTTCTGGCGATTTGTCTATTTTCAGACATTTCTGTCTATCCATGATCCGGGAAAATTTGTGCAATCTACTCTCTTTCAGTCTCACATATGTCAGTTTTCTTTGTATTATCAGCTTAAATCACCTTCTGCGTAATGTCTCAGTTATTGTATCGATTGACCTTCACCAATGCGGAATTTGCCAAAAGTAGCCATTCCACCAGCGTGTGGTTGTCAGTTGTGTCTCATGAGTATTTAGCAGGATACATCATCAAAAGGTGGAAGGATTCCATACATGGTCGTCTTTCGATGCACCATGTGCGTGGATTGTTTCTTTTTCTTGTGCGCTACGCATTATATACGCTTACACGACGCGCATATGGATGCATTTCACTGCACCAGGTGGTCGAAATTCATCCATTCAAGAAACGAGTATACAAGGCAACATTTTCAGGGCGCCTTGCGATTTTTGCGGCTCCTGGACTCGTGGGGCAGGTCCCAAGGGCACCTCTGCACATTGCCACGGGTGCAGCGCGCCGCACCGCAGATGGCATCGGCCAGTGCAGCGTGCGCACATGTACATATTAGCCACTACTTTAATCAAATCTATACTACACTATGCACGCTCGTCGGAAAACTACTTCTTCTCCTCCAGCTTTTCCTTGTGCGAGGGCGAGCCCTGCAGGGGAAGACCCTGGATGGGCTGGGCCTGCAGGCCGGCGTCGTAAGGCTTCTGCTGCGGAGTTTGGCTCTGAGGCGCCTGCGGGTAACCCAGGTACCCCGAATAGGGTGGAGCCTGGCCATACCCAGAGTAGCTGTTGGCGGAGGCACCCGCAGCCGCATTAGAACCGCCCTGGTTGTACGCGTAGTACTGGTTGTAGTAGGAAGGCTGCAGGTAGCCGTAAAGCTGGCCCTGTGCACCGGCCTGTTGCTGAGCCTGCGGGGCAGCAGCAGAAGACGCGTCGGCGCCGCTGGCGGAGGTGGCGTTCTGGGGGTATTGGGACAGGTACTGCAGGTAGTAGTTGACCCCGCCCACACCCAGGCCACTGGGGTAGGTGGCAGCAGAAACCGAGGGCTGTTTAGAGGAAACCGGAGCCGCGGAGGCAGCAGCAGGACCCGAGCTCTGGCTAAGCGGAGTCACTCCACTTTGGATCACCCGCTTGATGTCCCGCACAAACAACGGGTACAACAAATCCACGATTCCTTCGCGCTGGGCCATGGCAAGAGCACGCTCAAACGGGATCCAAACTCCCTTCAAGTGCATGGAGCCAATCTTGACCACGTGGCGGATTTTCTCCAGCTTCAAGATACCATCTCTGCGACCACGGGTCATCTGCGCCACGTTCAAGAGTTTGGTGCCGTTGATCATGTTGTTGTCTGCACGCCTAACAACACTGACGTTATTGGCGTCCACCTGGTAGCAGAGGGTTTTCTCGTCCTCCCACATGGTGGTGGTGACACGGGGTCTGATTCCAGGAGGCTGATATTGGCCCGCAGTGGAACTGGATCCGTTAGCCATTCCTTCAACCAGCCCGTAAGAGGCACTGGTGGCGGGATTGGTTCCCGATTGCGCCGCCGAGCTGGAAGAAGAGCCCACAATGCCGCTCTGCGACGTGGCAGTCGTTCCCGATGACAGAGAAGGCACAGCAGTCTGCAGTGCCGCCTGGGCCGGTGCACTGGTGTAGAGCTGAGCACTGGGCACCGTGGCACTGGAAGCAGAGGCCCCCGAGGCTACCTGTGGAGCCTGCGTGGCCTGCAGGTACATGGCATATTGGCCATAAGGCGCAGAAGCCCCGCTAACACCGTATCCGGGATAATGGGCGGCATAGTCCGATTGCTGCGTGCCTTGCTGGGCAAACTGGGCGTATTGCGCCGATTGCTGGCCCTGGAGTGGTTGCTGGCCTGGCTGGTTGTTCATCATGTAGTATTGGCCGTACGGTTGTTGGCTGTATTGGGTGGTCAGAGCCTGCAATTGCAGCAGCTGTTGCGCCGGCGTCAGACCTTGTGCCAGGCCCTGTGCCTGCAGACTGCCCAGCGGCTGCCCCCCGCCATTCATGTACTGATGGTAGGGGTAGTGCTCCAGCCCGTAGTAGGAGTTGGGGTATTGCGAGTACTGTTGTGTAGACATGCGAGCTTAACACAAACAAAAGGAACGAAAAGACCACGATCTTTCTTAACGCAAATCAGGTCAGCAGGTCAAAACCGATCAGTCAGTAAACCAGGTGAAGGCAGAAAACGGTGAGCGACGGAAATCAACCAAGTTGCACACTGTTTGTGGAATGACAGCCAAAAGACAGCCAACAAACACAAGAAATCCAGAAAAAGCCAACGATAGACACAAGAAACGAGTCAATCAGAGAGTCCGGGTTCCAGACGTGGGTGGTTCAGATAGGTTCGTTGAGGGGTTCAACTTTCAAACACGTCAACACGTTTAAGCCAGGAATGCTTCTGTGTTGTAAAAACAGGGGTTTGAAATAAAGAAAGCCGCCGAGCAAAGAGTCGCAAATTGATGCTGACGTGTAGATCTGGGATGAGGTACCGGGACAGAAAGGGAAGTCGGGGCACGGAAACCGGAAAAATAAGTGGTGGAAGAAGAAGGTGTACAAAGTGAAATGGCAACCCGCACGTATTATTGCGCATGTTTGTTGGGGCACATAGTATGCGCATGATCGTTTCGCAGGAAACAGGACATGGTGCGTGCACACTACTCACTGTGCAGTGGATAATGCTACGTAATTGGCTGGCGCGCGGTTTGTGTGCACACTCCTGCGGCGGCTGACGCCATAATGTTGTTCCTGGGCATCACGCATTGTATGCCGCCACTTGAAAATAAGCCGCTTTCGGGTCTGGCGCCGGCAGACATGATCAGGATCCGAGTGTGGATGCCGTTGCCGGTGGTGTCTTTTTTCGCGGCCTATTGGCGGTTACCTGCCTTCTTTTCGTCCACGCTGCATAGTCCGGCCTTCCGGCGCTCCTTCCGCTGTGCAGCGACGTGCCGATTTTTTTTGAACGCGCTTTCGTGCGGGCATGTGGTGCAGTGCCTCACTTCACGTCAACGGCGGCAGGGGATGCGTCTGAGTCACCCGTAAAGTCATTCTTCCCTAATTCGGTCGACCGCAGCTGCTACCCTGACGGTATATCCCGCACCAATGAGTGTTGGTGTGGGAAACATACCGGGCCCAAACGGCTGCGTGCGGTGTTTTTTGAGACGAAGTTGCCCAATGCGTGATTCGCTTATCTTGGCGGCGCGAACATATTCCGCCGCTTGTCATGCACGTTGTCTGCCTGCGACAGGCCTGCGCTTTCGCAAAATAACAATACATAGCGATGTCTGCCTGTTCTGGCCTGTATATACATTGGTTCCGGCAGTTTTAAACCGTCGAACGGGATGTGGTTGTGTGCACATTGTGTACAGGCTGCGCGGTCTAACTTGTCATCCCGGAGCAACTCACTTCCTACCTACCAGCCTGCGTCACCAAGCCCCGTGCATCAAAACCAGGATGTCATCCGTCAAATCCATCATCTATCAGCATCATCTGTAATCAAGCCACCATCTAACGAATCTGCCCCACTGCACATAAATCAACTTCATCCTTCAGCATGAACAGTGTACCTGGTGGCATCTGCACTGTAACTTCTTAATCGGCACGCACTGCGCACAGCGTGGTCCCAGATTTGCTGATGCATTTGGTCGCGCACCGGCAGCGTGTTCGACGGCATGGAGAGCACCGCACGTGACCCACTGCGCTAGCGATGGCTAGTCGGCCGCCTCCTCGACCCAGCGCTTGCATACGCGCGCGTGCGCCTGTCTGTACATGCATGCTTGTGTAAGATCCAAGTCATAGTACGTTTGACGGGTATTCCATGCCGGGATTTTGCAGTCGGCGTCCGAAGCTACTTTTCCACATGGCTTTTCCCGCGGAGAAGCTCTTGGATTATAGCGCCTTTTTCGATGGTTTCTCCCACAATGCCTTGCACGTTAGCCGGAAAAACCCGTCCATACCAAACCACCGGTTTTTTGGTGTCACGCGGGAAATAGATCACGTTGCCCGCGTACACGTGACCGCCAATATGCGAGATCCGGCCCACTTCTACGTGCAGTGAAAGGCCCTCTTTCTCTAGAACCTGCAGAAACTCCGCTTCAAGCGGGGCGGCAAGGAGTCCACACCGAATGTCTCTTTTGGTGTGCGCACAAATGAGCACCAAGTCCTTGTCAATCTTTTTCTCCAGAAACAACTTCCTTAGAGTCTGCGGATCGGCTCGGGTCTCAGTTTTGTTCTTTTCCATCTTCTTTTCCGTGTCTTTCTTTGTGCTGGTGAATGGATTGTATACCTCGACCTTCTCCTCCGGCACCAAGTACGCCTGCACAAAGTCCTCTAGCTGCTCCAGCTCAAACTCCACTTCGAGATTATCCGGGTATATCCGAACTCGGTGCTTCTCTCCAGCGACCGAATGTCCCAAAATCAGCGCATTGGAGAGTGTCACAGGATGGGCAGGACTGAGCATTTTTCGCTTCACAAACTCAAATTTCTCCGCTAACGATCCCGGGATGAGGTTGATTTTGGAGGCCATGTCGTCAAAGTTGGTCACTCCATGCAGAAGCACTAACACGTGTTTCCAGGGTACGGCTGCGGTGCCGTTCAAGTTGTGTTCGTAGTTAATGGGTTTATCGGCAGGAAGATCAACTTGGCAGAAAGTGCATCCTGTATCATAGCGAGGCGGCGGACACTTTACCGTGACTAAGTCGGAGAGACGCCGCACATTAGTACCGAGAAGCCGCCGGGAAACACAGGAAAACTGGCGTAGTGGGAAAATCACCATCATTGTTGACTAATGGCCGTCTGCGATTCGTGACATCTCCGCACGGTACGGGGAAATCCCGGCCTGTGTGCAGTACCACACATCTCGGAGCTCACCAATGTGTCGTCTTATCAGAGCAAAAACTGACCTTTTCCTGCATCGCATGAACTTCTGGATTTCTCGGGGAGATTCACTCAAAGGAACGCTTCAATTTCCAGCCCTTTTCGTGTCGGTTCCATTCAGCTATCTGCCGGAGCACAGACCGCACCATCACCATTTCTGTTTCGTCGTTGACGTCCATGTTCTTTGGTAGAGACTGTAGTATCGCTTTTGATTTGCTGAACCGACCGGGCTGGCGCTGTAGAAACAGCACTAGGTGTTCCACGAGTTCTCGTTTTTCCGACTTCGGCTCGACCTTCTTGGTCTGACGTAGCTCCTTCAAAATAGACGCCGACAGAAGCTCTTTTGGGCCCAGGGTTTTCTTCGGCCCAAACCGCCCGGCGGTTCCAAATCGGCCCGTCCATGTGGGCGTTCCGATGACGTTTTTCCGAGCACTGACTCTAGATTTCTTTAAAGCTTCTGCTGCTTCCTTGGCCACCCGATTGGCTTCCTTTTCAACAAGCGATAGTTCGTTACTTGAGTTCAAAGCATCGTCATGTTGGAACGTGCTGTGGAGAACGTTTGTCTTTGCAAAAAGTTTGCTCATGATATCCTTGTCTTCGGTGTCTGGGGCTTTCTCCTCCTCACTCTCGCCTTCTTGAAATTTGTCCATTTTGGAGACTCCCATGATACTCGCCACCTGCTTCAAATCATCGTCGCCGGGTTTTTCCAATCTCGTAGACTTCCTTTCTTTATCACCGCCGAAAACCTGCTCGTTTCCCAGAAAAAGATCTCCTGTTTCTGTTCCCTTTTCCTCCGGATCGCCCAAAGTGAACAAGTCATGGAGGTCGTTCATTTTGAAAAACCGTTTTTGTTTCGGATCCTTCAAGATCTTATTTGTAAGAAAAGTTTTGAAGATCTGCCGGTGATAAATCTTCTCTTCGATGGTTCCTGCGCTCATTAACCGGTAAATGGTAATGTCCTTTTTCTGGCCCAATCGCCATGCCCTCTCTCGTGCCTGAATATCGGTGGAGGGATTCCAGTCAGGATCGAAAATAATCACTCGATCTGCGCCCGTCAAATTGACTCCTAAGCCACCAACTTTAGTCGTGAGTAAAAACACATCGTAATTGGTGTTGTTGTTGAATGTGTCCACCAACTGCTGTCTCTGAACAATAGGCGTGGATCCATCCATACGTAAATGGCTGAATATTTGACCGTCCACTCGGCGAAGATTCCCAACAAACTTCTCCAAAATGTCAAGCATTTGCTTGGTTTGGCAAAAAAGCAACGTGCGGTGCTTCTCCAGTTGCCAAAGCTGCAAAAGGTTTTTAGCCACCTGGAGCTTTCCCGATTTGGATGCATCCCCGTACTCGTAGTTCTCTTGCCGCTGGAGAAGTTCTCTGTCCACCAAGTCAGGGTGGTTGCATATCTTCCGGAGCATGTCGACACCCATGAGAAGATTTCTCTTGCCGTTGAGAATCGAACTCACATCTTCACTGCCCAAGAATCGTTCATACATATCCTGTTGGTACTGTGTGAGCTTCACAAACAACACCATTTCGTTTTTTTTGGGTAAATCCTGCGCAACGTCCACTTTGAGCCGCCGAAGAAGGTAAGGCGCAATCAAATCCTTGAGAATCACGGCACATTTGTATCCTGTCTGCACTTGAACATTGGAGGCGTTGGAATAGCCGCCCATGTTGATTGGTATTGAGAACTGCTGCTCGAATATTGGAAGCGTACCCAACCTTCCCGGGAACACGAAGTCAAAAAGTGACCAGAGCTCAATCAAGTTATTCTGAATTGGTGTTCCCGACAAAATGATACGGTTATGGCACTTCACTCGCTTGCACGTGAGAGAGATTTCCAGATTCGGATTCCGGAGCTTGTGGCCTTCGTCCAACACGACGTATCCCCACTTTTTGGGGAGGAGAAGACTGGAATAGTTTCGAAGCCCCATATATGTGGTTACAAGAACGTGGCCTTTCGAGAAGACCCGGTCCACGATTTCCCGGGCCAGCGTTTGGCTTGAGGACTCTTTCGGATCTTCTTCTTCATCCAGGAAATCATACGCATCTCGCGTTCGCTTTCCCTTTTTGGTCATTCCTGACCCGATGCTATGGAGAATCACACATCGGAGAGGCGGCCACCACCTATGAAACTCGTTTACCCATTGATTGAGAACTGTGGCTGGTACCACGAGTAACACAGGCTTATCAAGAAGACCGGAGTAATGAAGTCCCGCGAGAAAAGCAATCACCTGAATAGTTTTGCCTAGTCCCATTTCGTCACCAATGATACCTCCCGTTTTTTGTGTGTAGAGTTCCCATAGCCACTGCACGCAGGTTTTCTGGTAGTCGAATAGCGACGGGAAGATATCGCCAGGGAGCTTGAATTTGTCGTTGAGCACAGCATCGGGAATTTTGGGATGTGGCATGAACCACTCATCTTTTTCTACTCCTTCGGTGGGGCCTCGGAGTTTCAGTCGCTCCTTCACCCATGTACTCAACCTCTGCTGGTAGAAATGCTCATCACCATCATCCACATTTCGGTCGGAAGCTGTTTGTGCTGGTTCCAGATTGCTTAGATCCAAATCGTCCTGTTCAACCTGATATTCATCGCCGTCTTCGTCTTCGCTAGCGTTGGGGAATTCTTCCTGGTATGCATCGTCTTTTTCTTCTCCGATATCAACGTCCAGCTCAGAGATTGAGTCATCGCTTGTCACTTGGTATTTCTCTTGTGTAGGATTTGCTTCTTTTTTCTTTTCAGGTTCCTTCTCTGTTCCTGTCTCTTTAACTGCCTCTGCATTGTTGAAGCCGGGCGCACGGAGATTGATCCTTGACTGGGTGCCTGACTCCGAAGTAAAGCCACTTGCAGAGCCAAATGCAGTTATTTTTCCGGTTCGAATCAAGAAATCCTTTTCTGTTTCTCCTTCCATGGCCTGCACCGAGCCACCACCCTTTAATTGCTCTCTGATGTCCTTCATTCTTTGTTGGATATCACGCAAATCTTGAGCTAAAGGCGTCTGTTCATTGTCGTAGAGCCATTTTATTTCGTCCCGGAGTTCTTTTCTTTGTGATAGTTTCGTGTGGGAACTGTTCAAGCGGGTCTCAAGCGTCTTGATTTTGTGATTTGCCTTGGCCAAGCTGTCCAGGGTTTTCTGGAGACGTTTCTCGTCCAATTCCAACTCTTTAGCCAAAATTGCTTTGTTTGCTTTCCGAGAAATGGAGCTTTCAAGCTCATCCTGATCCACGAGCTTATATTCTGGCTCTTCTGCTTGCATGGTTGGTGAAGAGCATCTCACGTGCGATAAGCAACGTGAAGGGTTGCGGAGTATATGCAGGGCAACCTAGCGAGTTTCAATGTAATGCTATCTATCGATGACCGGCAACTCTCACTTGGGTCTATTCACAAGGGTAGGCATGAGGACCGAATGCTTCTTCTATCCCGCTTCTGGAAGCGTAGTTCTGAATTCTGAGAAGAGATGGAAAAATGGAAAAGCAGCTTCAAGATGAAGGGAAGTCTTTCTTTTATACTGAGATTGAGGGATTTGAAACACTTATGCAGCGTGCCTTGCGTGTCTCAAGCAACCGTACAGTACGTTGGCCGAAAAGGGACGCTATGTTCCGCTTTCGAACACGCAGAATCCCAATATGGAACTCCCAGAAAGAAACATGACCGGTCTAGGCAATAAAGCTAAGAAGTGAGTGTGCATAAAGCCCAAGCTAAGGCTTGGTAAACTCCCAAAATCTATCTGGTAAAAGAAAAGAACGGCATAGAATCATGTATTCCTGCACCCGTACAT
The DNA here is from genome assembly GCA_002370615.1 of Metschnikowia aberdeeniae. Taxonomy (NCBI): domain Eukaryota; kingdom Fungi; phylum Ascomycota; class Pichiomycetes; order Serinales; family Metschnikowiaceae; genus Metschnikowia; species Metschnikowia aberdeeniae. Next base: position 196,385 of record NKZB01000175.1, read on the forward strand.
GGCTGCAATTCGCACCCCGAGGCTATATAAAGGGGGGTCCCTCACGAAATTAATTTACAGAAATTCAATGGATGAAAGTACCTAACTTGCAAAAAGAATCAATTCAGGCGATATGCAAAAAGTGATAAGAATGACAGTGTCGAATTTCCTCGAGTTGGTCCAAAAGGTCTAACCCAATACGGAAGTCAGGTTTTGGAGCCAACACCTTGTTTTAAACCAAAGGATGCAGTCACGTCAATTCAGGTAATTTTGGACTCCAAATTATGGTACAGGTCAACAGTTCTATTGTCATACGTCTATCAATTCACAATGCCAAAGTCTACTAGTTTCTTGGCATAAGTTCGCTCATTAAAGTCTACTAGTCCATTGTCATACAAATTCATCATTTCAATCTGCTCGTTCATTATGTCATGATACTACTAATTCGATTTGTCATAATCTTAATATATCTCGTCATGGAACATTTACGGCGAGTGAATCAGCTAAAGGCAGACGGGGGCTCGTTTCATAAATGTTCTTTTGTTGTCGTCAAACCACTCCGATTATGGAGTGGAGGTCATTCACAGTGCAATCTCAATGCTATTTTCACAGAGCAATGCAATTTCACCTTGTCATAATTCGTGGAACTTTGTTGAATTTAACTCATTACGAGAAAAACCAAACAAGCGGCCTGATAAGCCAGTGAGCGGCCTGAACCTTTTGAGTCCGCTCTTCCCGATCAAGAGCCAAGACTTCCGAATCATAGATGGTTCTCCCTTTGAAGATATCTATGTCCTGCACCTTGATGTAAAGCGGTCTCCATCTCCGGGTGTATATCTTATGTACAAGGAACAACACGAGTGTGAAGGGCATAGCCGTGTAATTTTGGAAGAAATTGTTGACGTCGGCTGTGTCGGCTGGAAAAAGGGCCACCCAAAACTGACCAATCAAAATAAGCACGTTGACGAGAATGGAGTAATATGAGCCCCATTCGCCCGTGTACGACACAAAGCCTAAAGTGTCCAAAGAAACGCCGTTGTGGCGAAGTGCTGCTCTCCAGCGAAGATGACACATACAGAGTCCCAGCCAGATGTACACAAGTGAAAGAGCCACGATGGAAAGTAACCAGTTGAAAACCACATCCTGCTTTTCATACGTGGCAATAAAAGCAAAAAAGCTGGCGGCCACGCTGACAATCCATGCTCTCAAGGGCCGTCCGGCTTTGTCGGTATAATCAAACCATTTTGGAGCATATCCCTGCTGAGCCAAAGATCTGAGGAGCCGTGAAGACGAATACATGGCAGCGGTGGCCACAGAAACCACCGAATTGAGAATCACAGCGTTGATAATATGCGGGACGGCTTTGATTCCATGAATGCTGGCGGCAATCACGTACGGAGAGGCGCTAGTGGCAGCAGCACCCGAGCCCATCAAACTTGGGTTATCATAAGGCACAAGCAAACCCACAATGGTCAAGGAACCAAAATAGAAAAAGATGATACGGACGAACACTAAGCGGATGGCCACAGGAAGTGCTCTTCTGGGATTCTTGACTTCCGAAACAGAAAGTGCCAAAAATTCCGTACCGCCCATGGAAAAAGACGCCGTGGAGAAGCAAACCACCACGCCCTTGAAACTAGTGATGTATCCAGGATTGTGCCAGTACTTTCCGCCAATAAAGCCCGATTTAGAAGCCCCTAAATCCACGCAGATGCCCATGACAACAAAGCCAGTCAACATAAGGAGTTTGATAGAGTTCATGATGAACTCGGCATCGGCATAGCCCTTGACACCAAAGAAGTTCACGGAAAAGATGAAAACAAGAAACACCGCCACGAAAATATCCAGGTCCACAGAGGTGTTCCAGAATTTGATGGTCATTGCAGCGGTCACGAGCTCAAGCGAAATAGCTGTGATCCACATGATGAAGTAATTCCAGCTCAAAGCAAATGCCATGGAGTCGTCAAGGAAAATCTTGTACCATTCGTTGAATCCACCCTCCAAATCTGCATACGCGACCGTCAACTCGCCAACGGAGTTCATGGTACAGATGCACATGAGCCCAACGAAAAAGTACGCAATCAAAAGCGCTAGAGGGCCACCTAAGCGGAGCTTGGATGCAGAACCCACCAAAAGTCCCGTTCCAAGACCGCTACTCAAAGCGATCACGGACAAATGGGACATTCGAAGGTCTTTGGTGGGGTAGTCTTTTTCAGACTTCCGCTGAAAGGACTCGAAAAAAGAGACCTTTTTGGACAGGGCCGATCGGTAGGACAGGAGGTCCGAGAATAACGGCGAAACCGACTCCGGTTTGTCCAGCATCGACTCTTTCATGGCGACTCAAACGGCAACGAAGTATCTGAGAATCGAATCTGAGTTCGGGTAGATCAAATTGGGGCTATGACTAGGGTCCGATTTCGGAGATGTGGAGACCTTGGGTCAGATCGGGGTTCGAGTTCTTATGGGCCAGAAATTGCAGAATGCTGATTTTTGTGGAACAAGGCATTTTCGTCTCCTGCATAGTGGCGGGCAACCGATGAGGCGATTCGACCGTGCCTGCATATACAACCCCACCGCGAAAGGGCCATACTGCATGGTGAAATTGAGAGAAACATCCAAATAGGTAATCCACCGGCAGGGGAATTACTAAATACAGGAACAGTATCCAGGACATTTGGCCCAGTTCTTATCGCGGTGATCATTAAACAGTATTATTACCTATGGATTACTTACAAATTATTGGATTAGTCCCGTTTGGCCTGCAAGTCGGGTAATGGGATGGCCTTCACCGTGATATAGGTGTTCTGCTCATTGGCAAGACCTGCATAAGCGTTGTACCAAGAAATGAAGGCGGTGATGATGCCAAAAATGCCCGCAGCTTTCTTGACAGCAGTGGAACCGTTGAACTCAGCAATGGCCAAAAGAAGAAAGGTGATATCCAAGAAGAAAAACAACAAGAAAAATGCCACAGTGGACTTCAAGGTCATTAAGCACATGAAAAACGTGAATATGAACCAGCCCACCAAGAAGATGCCCAACGCATACGACAACTCCTGCTCATGGCCCTCATATGCACTAGTAATACCAAATTGCTCAGTTTGAATGGCAGCCCATGAACACCAAAATCCTCCATATGAAGACAAAGCAAGCCCACCAAAAGTGTTGGCAACGGCCAACTCGAACATACCGGCCACAAATTGAGCGGCTCCGCCGTAAAAGAATGCCAAACCAACCACGATTTTAGGGATGGTGACACCACGGACCTCAGCATTGATCAACGACAACACAAACGTGGTCAAGGCGAAAGCAGAAAGTCCCAATGGAGCAGGGTTAGCCAAGTTGTTTTTTGGAGGAGGTGCCAAACCGGGGTTAAGAGTACCACCGAAAGCGGTGGCAAGTTCCAGCTTCAAGTACCGTTCGTTACCGAACTGGATATAGTCCTCGTCGTGGGTCACACGCGTGACTTTTTCGGAGTTTGGTACATTGTTGCCCATGGCGAGAGTGTGGCTCTCAGGCTGTTGATTTTCCAAGTCAGACATGAAGAAATGGACAAATTTGAGGAGAAGATATCGGAATAGACAAGAACAGGTGGAAGTTTGAGTTGTTTCGCTGAAGTGGTTGACTTTTGATTTTCTTGACTTGATTCAAAAAGCGGATGCGTGTGGCAGCAGTTGGGAACAGCGCCCATTTATAAGGACCCGCACCGGACATAGGGCATCTCAGAAAAGCGGGTGGGGATGAAGACCAGAAAAATGAGACGCTGGCTGAGATCCGGGGCCTGTCTGCAGAGGCGCGTCTTCGAGTTCCGGTGAGGCAGTTACGCTTTTTGGATGCTGGGTTGCCAATAGCGCGCGGCGCCGCACGAGTTCCGAGGGCGCTGGGCCAGCATTTCCGGGGGCCTTTTGGGTGGGGCTGGCGCGGCATTCAACCCAACTCCGACATGCAGGCCTCGTATTTCTTCTCTGCGCCGATATTGGAAATGCGCGTGCTGAAGCAGACCCAAATTGCTTTGAAACATCGGTGAAATTGACATGTGCTTGTTTTTGGTTCTGCCGGTCGAAGCGGCCCAAAAGTTCGAAAACATGCGAAATCCAGAGTCTTTCCGTGTGACCGGACCCAACCGCGAAAGTCCGAACTTTTTTTGTGGGGTATGCCCATTCCTGCAGATTAACCACCATGACCGGGGCTCTTGTGGGGCTCGAACTATGGGCCGCTTTCGTTTCTTGGCTTTGTTTCCTATGGAGGAGACGTAAGGCGTGGGGCCAGAGCGCTTGGATTGGATACAGGAGCCACGGTCAAGATTGACGGTCAAGATTAACGTTTTGGGAAAAGTTGAGGTTTGAAACGAAGGAGCTGAGCAGAAGGAAGGGAAACTGAATGCTGACTGCGGGTTGGATGTTCTTGTTCTTGTTGGCTTCCTGTTTGGATCAAAGTGAAGCACTTGCCATGGCGACTGATGAAGGTGAGACAAAAGCTGCTAGTTTACCTGAACAGAATTCTCGGCGGCCTAATTTGAAGATCGCCTGCATGCAACCAGCGGCCGATTCAGAATATGGGATGCGGATGGTCCTGCACCTAGACATGACGTCGCCCATGTCTTCCCGACTGCGTGTCTATGTGCAGGGCGCGCAGTTGCGCGACGACTGGGGTACTGGGGTACGGGTTTCCAACCGGCAGACGTCTACTCGGGTTGCGCCCCTGTCTTCTTATAGCTCCGCAGCTCCGAGCGCTTTTTATCCGCGCGCGGATAAAGTCGCGCGGGATAAACATCCGTACCTCCTGGGTTGGCCACGGTAAGTCACCTACTATACGAATGTGGGCAAGTCACCTACGAGCACACGAATGGGGGCAAATTCGGCTACTTTAGTTTGGGATTTCGGCATCGATAATGTATCTGAGTTAAGCAAACTAAGTAAGACCGAGCAAGACCTTCACCAATCGACAGTGGTTGCGATCTGACCAAATGTCTATCCACAGGCTTATCAGGCAAGGCCTGTCAAATTTTGCACAAATCAGTCACTTCATTTTCTTGTCAAATTTTGCACAAATCAGTCACTTCATTTTCTTGTCACATTTTGCACAAATCAGTCACTCCGTCGCCATGTCCAAATCAAATCAGTCACTCTGTCTTCTTCTGCTTGAGCTCAGCTTGGCGTATGGCACGGACCTCCCTCAATGCACTCCTCTGCAGGAAAAAGCTTTGGACGAAAAACTCCATCATGAACACAGGGAGGAAAAAGCGGGCGAAATGCAACATCCACGAAGCGTGTCCTGCATAGAGGTTGAAGCCCTGGTAGCGCAGCCGTGTTATCTTGTCAGCCACCTGCTCCGCGTAAGCCTCGGCACTAATAGTGGATTTCGGGTTTCTGCTCATGTTTGATGCCGCAATCAAACTAGCGGCTACCTTATCGCCGCCCCAGTAGTGCTTGAGCTCTGGTTCCTTCACCTTGTCACCGATTCCAGTGTTGACGCCTCCAGTGATCACACTGTACACTTTGACGTCAAAAGGCTCCATTTCCGCCTTCAACACGAGAGCGTAATGGTCAATTGCAGCCTTGGTGGCACAATAAGCCGAGGTCCATGAAAGAGGAGCGCGAGTGGCAACTGACGACGTGAACACGATGGTTCCTTGCGCATTGATCACAAGCTGACTGAAGTATTTGGTCATGTACATGTGTCCAACGATATTCACATCAACAATCAACTTCAAGAGTTTGTCATCGGTGAGAACGGCTGGGCCTCCCACTGGACAACATCCGGCGTTATTGTAGAGGATGTCGAGTTTCCCGCCTGTGAGCTCATCAACCTGCTTCAACGCCGCTTTTATTTGCAGGACACTCGTGATATCACACTCGATAGATGTGAGGCCGATTTGGGACTCAAGCGGCTTCATATTCTCCATGTCAAAGTCGGGCGAGATGCCGATGACATGGTAACCTCTTTTGTGGAGTGAGATGGCCAACTGGTAGCCGATTCCGGTGCCGGCACCGGTGATCAAAGCGTATTTCGTCATTGGATTTGAGATTCGAAGATTTGGGTTTGGACTTCGATAATTCTTCGATGAATTCAACGGGTTCAATTTTCAAACGAGATGGATTTGCTCTCCTTTATAGCTGCGCAACGCGGGGTCGGCTCCATGTGATATGCAGCCTTCGGACGTTATGTGCAATAATCCGTCTGTGCATGTCAAGTCAACGGCTGCTAGAGAAGCGTGGGGAACGCGCGACCCGGGATTAACGGAATTGTTCTGCATGACGAGGGTGCCCTGCATCGGATTACCCACTCGAGCCGAGCGTGCTTGCTTGCGGTCTGGCGAGGTGGACCGAGAGGTGTACGGGTGCGCGCACTCCCGAAACGATCTAATTGTAAACACATCACCCTCAGCCACAACTAACGTCTCGCTTTCAACCATTCACCCGTTCAGTTCCAACTTTGATTTTCATAGCAGCAAGCTCTCATTTTCATGACCTTTTTCAAATCCCCCCGCAAAAACGATGTCAAGGTTGCCGATATCTCCCAGTCCTTAGAAAATGTCTCCTTCCAGTCCAACATGATGGATATCGACACGTCGTATCGAGTTACTCCCCGAAAGCAGCCATTTGATAAGGAAAACATCACACCTGTGAGCTCTCCCACAAAAAGCGTTCTTCACACGTCTCCACTTCAGAAACATACCCCGGCTCCCCAGCTCCAAAACGTCAAGCTTCACAACAATATCCTGCAGCTTCAGCCGCCTAATGCGTTTTTGCCATCAAATTTCCACGATAAAGCGCAATCCTCCAAGGTTAAACGCTTAACCTCTGTGGCACAGCTCTATTTCCTCGATTATTATTGTGAAATGTTCGATTATGTCATCATGAGACACGACCGGGCTCGCATGGTCGAACACAAATTGCAGAACGATATCGAGTATGCTGGAAACCCAAAGAAGCAACAGATGGAGTGGAAGAACTATGTGGGGCGGGAACGGGCGCTTTTGCGGAAAAGGCGCCTCAAGCCAAAACACAGAGACTTTGAGATGATCACACAGGTTGGCCAGGGTGGGTATGGCCAAGTGTTTTTAGCCCGCAAAAAAGATACCCGGGAGGTGTGTGCGTTGAAAATCTTGAACAAGAAGTTGTTGGTGAAGCTCGACGAGACTCGTCATGTTTTGACGGAGCGGGATATCTTGACCAACACGCGATCCGAATGGCTTGTCAAGTTGCTATACGCCTTCCAGGATGCGGAAAAGGTGTATTTAGCCATGGAATTTGTTCCGGGAGGAGATTTTCGGACGCTTCTTAACAACACAGGGTACTTGGTTCCTCCACACGCTCGGTTTTATATTGCCGAGATGTTTGCTGCAGTCAACTCGCTCCACGATCTTGGTTTCACGCATAGGGACTTGAAACCAGAGAATTTTTTGATCGATTCCAAGGGCCACATCAAGTTGACGGATTTCGGCTTGGCTGCCGGAAGCGTGTCCAACGACCGTATTGAGTCTATGAGAGTCAAATTGGCCAATTTGCAAGATTTGGAAGACTATCAGGCACCTTCCAAGATGATGTATGAGAGACAGAAGCTTTTCCGCCAGTCGCAAGGTCACCATAACTTGGCAAACTCCATTGTGGGCTCGCCAGATTATATGGCCTTGGAAGTTTTGGAGGGCAAAAATTATGACTTCACCATCGACTATTGGTCCTTGGGATGTATGTTGTTTGAGGCACTCTGTGGATATCCGCCATTCAGTGGGCTGAAACAGGACGAGACATATCATAACTTGAAACACTGGAAGACTGCCTTGAGAAGACCCCAAACACGAGACGGAAGGTACGTTTTCAGTGATCGGACATGGCAGTTAATCATACGCCTCATAGCTTCGCCAACAAGCCGCATTCGGAACTTTAAGCAGGTGCAGGCCCAACCATACTTTGCCGATATTTCTGATTGGGACTCTTTGAGAAGCAAACCGCCACCATTCACCCCTCAATTAGACAACGAGGAAGATGCTGGGTATTTCGACGACTTCGAGGATGAAGAGAGCATGATGAAGTATAAAGATGTTTTTGCCAGACAGGAGCAGAATGAAACGCTCTTGGAAAATCTGCAGGGCGCCAAGAAGCGGGGCAACAATAACTTCATCGGCTTCACATTCAAGCATAAATCCAACCCCAACAACAAGTTTCAAGCGGGTGAGATTAACCTCTTATCTGGCAATCAGCCTTCTATGCGGAACCCTTTTGGAAAAAACATCTTGGATCCTCTTGCAACGCTATATTGAGGCCAGTCCCGAGTTCTTCACTCTGCAGGATTCTATGACGGCCAGGGTCTCTGAGGTGATTTGACAATAGAGCTGGTTGTCTCTAATGATGAATCTGCTTTTGTGTCTCTGGTGAGCTCGAATCATTTGCTGGCGGTGTTGATGGCATCCCACAATGGTGGTTTTTTGTCAGTTGAATAGCATTCCCTGAACGCTTGCGATGGCGTCTCAAAAGATTTGATTATTCTAGTTATCATTTATGTAAGTCTTTGGGTAGCTGCAATAAAATGGACCGTTGAATTGTTTTTCAGTTGAAGCGATCTTAGGAATATCCCTCTGGCAAAATAAGCGTGGAGGTAGAGCCACACGCTAGATCTTCTAAATCCGACAATCGATTGGCTTGTGACCGCAGTATCTATGAGCTCTGGCTCCGCTTGAATCAACAAAACTTTTTTTTTTTGATAAGAATCAATTTTGGGGAAAGGGGGCGCTTTTTATAGCCCTGGCGAATATACAGGAGCGTTTCAGGTTTGCAGCCACAAAAGCAGACATATAAAAGAAGCAAACTCCACTTCTCACTTGGAATACTTCTTTTTCTTTACCAGTTTCCTGTTTTGATACAACAGACCTCTCTTTGATATAACCGAGTTTTTCTGATACCATTCTTTTTGATACAGATCTCCATGAATCTTTATTTGATGCAACGAACTTTATTTGATACAAGTTTATTTACCAACCGAAATTCATTTGATCTTGTTACGATCCGGAATTGGTTCAAGGCCGAAAATCACAAAAAAGTCCCTTAAGTGGAATAAATGACATGTGAAAACCAAAGACTTCGAGGCCCCTTTTTGGAATACTGAAAGTCTTCAGACACACCCAAGCTTGAGTTTGCTGATACAACAGAAACGCATTGGACAATGAAATCACTCTGAAGTGTCGTACCATTGATCATGAACACTCTGGGCACAGCTCTCATAAATTCTGCTTCCATCATCTGGACTAATTCTGCCATGCAAAATCCCGAGCAACCTCGTTTTCAATGGCAGGTCTTTGCACTCGGCTGTGGATCCGCTCACACACTTTGCTGGCCTTTTCAATTACTTCCACTAATTGCTCATCAGAAAAGGATCCATGGCCATCAACCAAAAGAATCTTGGACGCCTTGGCGTCACGAATACCAAACGCAACCACGTGATGACTTTTTGAGCTCTTGAGCGCCTTCAGCGAAGGAAATGTGTCTATCACACCAGAGTCGGAGACGGCCATCGAAACGGAAGCAAAAGACTCATATAGCGCTACTTTTGCATTGATAAGGGCAAAATAGACACAGTTTATGGCAGCACTCATCTCATTGCAGTTGTAGTGGCTTCCAGAATTGGTACTGCCCTCCACATCGCTGTCGCTGTCGCTGGTCAAGAACTGCACCACAATCTGGATCAGTTGACGAGGGTAGTTGAAGCGCACAATTACCAGCTGCAAAATCAGTCGTAAAAAGTCCTCCATGACTTTTTCTCTGGTGGAGGAAACGCCCTTGGAGGGACGTACAATGATTTCTAAACTAGCCTGTGTGGGCAACTCTTGTCTGAGTTTTGCCTCGATTGGGCCTGTGACGGAACTTATCACGGATGTGTTACCTGCATTCAAGCGGGCAGACCCGTCGACCTGGTCTAGACTTGTGGACGAAACTGTGAAAGGCGGAGACATGGATTCGAATGCCGGAGAATATTGACGTGCTGCTTGGATAAGTGGCTAGATGACTGATAAGTTACTGAGGGAGTGTGCCTCAGATCCGGTGACTAATAAATCGTGACTGGTTGATGAAAAAGTGACAACTTTGCACAATCGTGAAGGGGGGCTATTTAGGCCGGGTACTTCAGACTCAGTTGTTGAGATGCGATGGAGCATCACGTGCGCGCGGCCCAGTCACATGACATACTCAACTCTCTTCTCCTTAACATGTCAGAATACGAGAACGCCTTGCTACAGGATTTTGAGAGCGACGATGAAATAGCTATTGATAGCGACCAAGGGAATGGCGTGGAATTTGGGCTGATGGGCGGCCCTGAAGAGTCCGAAAACCAGGAAGTTTCCGAGAATCAGGAGGTCTTTGAGAAACAGCAAATACACACCGACAAAGAATCAAGCGGCGAGTCCGGCTCAGTGATTCTGGCGCTTCTTAAAAATCGAAATTTGGTTCTGAATGTCGGCAACCGGCTTCAAAGAATCGACGCTATGCAGCCGATGTCGGTGGAAGGACTTCTGAGTGTTTTAGCCGTGATTCCCCAGATTCGCCAGGAACTCACCCAGGCCGCCGACGACAAAGACTACCATGCACTCATAGCACATGTGACTCTGCTGAGTGAAAGTGAAGATTACCGATTTCTTATGCAAGTCAGCTCGCTACCGTCGCTCATCCAAGAGGAGATCGGCCTTTTATACAGGTACGTGACTGTGCACTACAAAGTGGTGTTTCCGGAGTTGGAGGTGCTTGTACCGAGCTCGGAGGCTTACTGTGCAGTTGTGCTTGAAATTGGACAGGATTTGGCAGCTATCCGTGCCCATGAAGCCAACATGAAGTGTCATGTTTCCGCAGAAAAGGTGCTTACCATCGTGATGGCTGCGTTGCAACAACAAGCTCGCCTGTTCACGCTTTCGGCGCAAGACATGGAGCGAGTGGCGGAAGCTTGCTTGGCTTGCGTGGAGCTTCATCGGTTTCTCAGGGAAATCGGCGGTTACATTGCGGATAAATTGGCTGCTTTTGCACCCAACGTCTCTGCTTTAGTGGGCCCAATTACATGCTCGCAGTTGCTCATGTCTTCGGGCTCTTTAGCCACTTTGGCTCAGACACCTGCATGCAACCTAGCGTCTTTGGGCACCCGGGAGCTTCTGATTTCCGGAACGGGTAAAAACACTGGATACCTTTTCCACGCGCCGGTTCTCCAGGGTCTTCCTCCAGAGATTGTCCGCCTGGCACAGCGAGTTCTCTCGGCCAAGGTTGTATTGGCAGCAAGAGTGGATTTAGCCCGCTCCTGCACAGATGGGCTGATGGGCGGCCAGTATCAGCAGCAGGTTCAGGACCAGATCGACCGGCTCCTCACGCCGCCGGATCGAGTGAAAACGAAAGCGCTTCCCGTTCCGCAAGAGCAAAAGTCCAAAAAACGAGGCGGGCGCCGATTCCGGAAAATGAGAGAGCGTTTCCAGATGTCGGAGCTTCGAAAGGCGCAGAACAAGGTGCAGTTTGGCAAGGAAGAGGACCACGAAGTGGACGGTTATGGTGAAGAGATTGGGCTTGGAATGAGCCGACAATCCGACAGTGTGCAGGTCAACCGAAACACAGATGCACGGATGTCGAAGGCCATGGTTGGTCGTTTGCAGCAGCAAAAGCAACGGGAGACCTTGGATTCTGTGGATACAATTTTGGTGGCGCCTAAGCGAAAAGCAGAGGAGGACGATTCCGAATGGGGTCAGATGAAGAAGGCCAAAGTGGAATAAGCTGAAGCCGGGGTTTAGTTTTGAAGGGAATTTCAATGGTTTTGGTGCCAAAGTTCTCCCAAAATGCTCTCAAAGTTCTTCCAAAAAGCTCTCAAAGTTCTCCCAAAAAGCACTTATACGGCGAAATGGACTCGGGCCAACTGCAGTGAAAGTCCAGCGTGATGAGCTGAAACCAAGAATGCACATGTGATGAAACTACGATGGATATCCACATTATAAAACTGAATTTGGAAACACGTGATGAAACTAGGACACGAACTGAACTTGGATTATGCCATGTGCGTTCAGTGGTGCTGAGATGTTCAGAAACCCACTATCGATGCTCACGACAAATCCGTGCATTCGACAAGTCCGCTTATAAATTAAACTGATGATCCCCCTCAAGATTCATCCGAGAAGCTCTTCTCCTCGGGCTGGTGGGAAACATCCCTCCTGACATTTGCCAACTTCAACACATTTTCACGGCCGAATACAAACATCGGGTGGAACGGAATAAATACAAGGCCAACGATGGCAATCATGGCCGCATCCAACACCAAGAGATACACCTCGTGCTCCACCAAGTAGCCACTGAAGCCCTGATACAATTCCACCACTCTGTATATGCACCGAATATAGATGACCACCACTGAAATGGTAATCACGAGCGGATACCACTTGACAAGCGGTCTTTCCCGAATGGAGCCGTAGCGGCTATCGTAAAATTCCTCCAACAGGCTGTCCTTGTACTGGATAGCTGCTCTGGTGTTGCAGATCATTTTGAGGTAGTTGAGAGGCGTTTTGCGCTTGAACGGCGAATCTCCGGCAACTTCCCGGCGGTGCTTGAAGTAGAGGCGCAGCGTAAACTCAAACCAAAACACCAAGAAAATGGACATGGCCACCACCTGAAAGAGGATTCCGCCAAACATGGTCCAGGTGCCAGGAGCCGGATCTTTGTGATTTTCATTTGCCACAGAGGCCATTCCTCCACCGATTCCCTGCACAACCAAGGAGCCGATATCCGAGGCAAGAAAGAAGTAGGAGTACCACATGGGCTTGAGCACGGAATACTCGCGCCCGTATACCGTGACGTTTTGGGCGAAGATGAAGTAGATGCCGCCCATGATGAATGCCGGGGAGATGGTCAAAGTGCAGTACTGCATGATGAAGTAGCTCATTTCCAGGTCATCCAGGAAGGCCAACACACGGCCCAAGAAACCAATGAATTCGAGAGCGAACCCGCAGATGAACGTGATGTTGTACCAGTGGTAGCGGGACCGGACCAACATGGCAACATTGAAGAGCGTGATCAATACAAAAACGATGAGGTAGATCAAGTTTCCAGGCCGACTGAGACGGAGCCCATAGATGTTCTCGTCGATGGCCAACTGCTTCAAATTGTACATGGCTTCGGCAATCACCTGAGTTGCCTGTGACTTGGCCGATGACGCCGTGGCGGTGGCCAATTCTTGCTGGGCGCTGATGATGGCAAGAGAAGCTTCGGCACCTCGGATCACTCTTGAGGGTTCCACTCCATCGCCAATATAGGTGATGGTTTGAAGCACTTCGTAAGCTGAGGAGATTTTCGACACCAAGCCGGGTGCTGCCGTAGTGGCCACGGATTTGAGCGATGTCGGTGTGGTGCTGGGGTAGCCGGAAGTAGGCGACCAAGGGGCGAGGGAGATACTCATGGCGTGCTTATTGAAACGGTGTTTGCTGGACTCTGGTTGATGTTTGATGGTTGATGGTTGTTGGTTGTTGGTTGTTGCTTTCTTGGTTTGTTGGTTGTTGCTTTGTTGGTTGTTGTAGTTGGTGCCTTGTCGGGCTCTGACTGGCTGCACAGGCTGAAGATTGTGCTTTAACAATGGGAAAAACAGGTTAAATACTTCATCGCGCGCCAAGCCTTTCGCACAGACCAGATGCACCGCAGTAAGCCCGTACCTCCGGCTTTAATTCGTATTTTCGGGGTTATAGGAAGGACGCCGGTTTCCTGCAGGATCTGTTTCCGACTTGTTTCATAGCCGCTTTTCTGCAGTGTAGACATGCTTACGAGCGATCCCGAGGCAGTGAACAGATCCCGATCAGTTCCGCGCATGCATGGCTGCTGGATCCTGCAGCAGACAAAAGCGGGCGCAGCACCTCGTAAAATGACGGTCAAAAACAGGCTTTTCCGTACTGGGCACAATACGAAGTGACCTTCCCGAAACGGCTAGTTAATGTGCAGGCATGAAACACGCCGACGTCGTAGTTCCCGGCACGTACACCGATACACCCGGCTGAATCCGGCTTGCCGCTGCCTATTCCAAGTCACGTGACGTTCACTGGCAGCCTCGCCTGCATAGCGAGATCGCCTGGGCACGTGGGCTTATATACAGGTCGCCTCTATCCGACGTCTGCCGGGCACGTATGGCCGCCGCCGCCGGGCCGAGCCATATTCGGCCTGTTGCCAAGCCTGTTTGGTGGTCTTCGGGGGATGGGTTGAGCATAGCGCACCATGTGCAGGAAAACCAACCCTCCCTACTGCACATTGCAACACAGAGCCCAGTCTGCATTCCCACACTTGGCAGTACGTCCAAAAGCCCCTGTCATGCCTCCAATATGCCCAGCCGACCGCTAAATGGGCAGGCGCCGCAGGAAACGGGTACGGTGCAGGCGGGAGGTACGGGTGTTTTGCTCAAAAAATCTTCTCCCGCTCCGTGCCGTACATGGTCTTTAGAAGACTTTTCCTAGCAGTCCCCCGAACACCACGCCGATTTCACAGCATGTCCGAAAAAGAAGTGGTTTCGCCTCCCCCGGCCTCCACTGAGGCCGAGAAAGTCAAAACACCCAAAGAACTCGAAAAAGAGAAGAAAAAAGCCGAGAAAATGGCCAAGTTCTTAGCCAAGAAGAAAAAGCAGGAAGAAACCAAGCCAGCAGCCCCCAAGCCCAAGAAGGAGAAGAAGGTGGCCGAACCTGTGCCGGAATGGACTGACGTCACGAAGCCTGGCGAGAAAAAGGTCATGGCGTCGTTGGACGATCCTGCTTTCAAGGCCTACAACCCCAAGAACGTGGAGAGCTCGTGGTACGCCTGGTGGGAGCAGCAGAAGTTCTTCGAGCCCAAGTTGGAAAACGGCAAGCTCAATTCCGCCGGCGTCTTCACCATCACGGCGCCTCCTCCTAACGTCACGGGCGCTTTGCATATTGGACATGCCTTGACTTTCGCCATCCAGGACTCGTTGATCCGCTACAATCGGATGAAGGGAAAGACTACGTTGTACTTGCCAGGATTTGACCATGCAGGTATTTCCACGCAATCCGTGGTGGAAAAGCAGGTCTGGAAGACCGAGAAGAAGACCAGACACGACTACGGAAGAGAGAAGTTTGTGGAGAAGGTGTGGGATTGGAAGGAGGAGTACCACCAGCGCATCAAGAACCAGGTCAAGAGATTGGGTGCTTCGTTTGACTGGTCCAGAGAGGCTTTTACCTTGAACCCTGACTTATCTGCTGCTGTTGTTGAAGCTTTCGTCAGATTGCACGAGGACGGAACTATCTACCGTGCTTCGAGGTTGATTAACTGGTCCACCACTTTGAATACTGCTATTTCCAATTTGGAGGTCGACAACAAGGACATTCCCGGCAAGACGCTTCTTTCTGTGCCAGGATACGATGAGAAGATCGAATTTGGAGTGTTGACTTCTTACTCCTACCAGGTTGAGGACTCTGATGAGAAAATCACTGTGGCCACAACCAGACCGGAAACGCTTTTCGGTGATACCGGAGTGGCTGTGCACCCAGAGGACCCAAGATACAAACATTTGCATGGCAAGTTTGTTACGCACCCCTTCTTGGAGCGCAGAATCCCCATTGTTACCGACTCTGAAGCAGTAGACATGTCGTTCGGTACCGGAGCAGTGAAAATCACGCCTGCACACGACCAGAACGATTACAACACCGGAAAAAGACACAACTTGGAGTTCATCAACATTTTGACCGACGACGGCTATTTGAACGAGTCCTGTGGTCCCGAGTGGGCAGGAACGAAGCGGTTTGATGCTAGAGGAAAGGTCATTGCCAAGTTGAAGGAGTTAGGCTTGTATGTGGACCAAAAAGATAACGAAATGACCATCCCATTGTGTTCCAGATCGGGCGATGTTATCGAACCATTGTTGAAGCCGCAATGGTGGGTCAGCCAGGAAGAAATGGCCAAGGAAGCCATCAAGGTTGTCAGAAATGGTGAAATTACGATTTCGCCTAAAACCTCTGAGAAGGAGTACTTCCATTGGATGGAGAACATCCAGGACTGGTGTATTTCGAGACAGTTGTGGTGGGGACACCGTGTGCCAGTCTACTTTGTTGCAGTGGAGGGCCAGGAAAACGACCGTTTGGACAACAGCTACTGGATCGCCGGAAGAAGTCGTGAAGAGGCTTTGGAAAAAGCTACGGCCAAATTCCCCAACGTGAAGTTCTCGTTGGAGCAGGACGAGGACGTTTTGGACACGTGGTTCTCGTCGGGCTTGTGGGCCATTTCCACATTGGGATGGCCTAACAATTCCGAGGACTTGAAGCTCTTTGCACCAGTGTCGATGTTGGAGACCGGCTGGGATATTTTGTTCTTCTGGGTGTCGAGAATGATTCTCTTGACCACTAAATTGACCGGTAAAGTGCCGTTCAAGGAGGTCTTCTGCCACTCGTTGGTGAGAGACGCTCAGGGACGTAAAATGTCCAAATCCTTGGGTAACGTGATCGACCCATTGGATGTGATTTCGGGTGTCTCGTTGGAGGCGTTGTATGAGAAGTTGAAGGTTGGAAACTTGGACGCCAAAGAGATTGAAAAGGCCGCTGCCGGTCAGAAGCAATCGTATCCTGACGGAATCCCTGAGTGTGGAACTGATGCTCTCAGATTTGCCTTGTGTGCCTACACTACCGGAGGAAGAGATATTAATCTCGACATTTTGAGAGTGGAGGGCTACAGAAAGTTCTGTAACAAGATCTACCAGGCTACCAAGTTCGTTTTGGGCAGATTGGGATCGGATTACGTTCCCCCTAACAGCTCTGCCAAGTCGGGCCATGAGAGTTTGGTTGAGCTGTGGATCTTGCACAAGTTGTCCGTGGCATCGCAGAGTGTGGGCGACCACTTGGACAAGAGAGAGTTTTCCGAGGCCACCTCCGCCGTGTACAACTTCTGGTACGACTTGTGTGATGTTTATATCGAGAACTCCAAGGCCTTGATCAACGAAGGAACCCCAGAGCAGAAGAAGTCTGCCCAAGACACGCTTTACACGTGTATCGACGCCGCATTGAGAATGATCCACCCATTCATGCCTTTTGTGACGGAAGAAATGTGGCAGAGATTGCCAAGGAGAGCCGGCGAAGATGTGCCATCCATTACCGTGGCACCATTCCCCTCTTTTGAATTCCAAGATGAAAAAGCCTTGAATGGTTACGAGATGGTGTTGAATATTACCAAGGGCGCGCGGTCTTTGTTGTCGCAGTACAACATCATCAAGAACGGACAAGTTTTCGTTGAAACTTCCGACGATGAGGTCAGAGAAATCTGCCGTGCCCAGAAGGAGTCGATTGTGGCACTCATCAAGGGCGTGGATCACATTGACGTGTTGGATGCAGGCGCGGCCATTCCAAGCGGGTGTGCTCTCAACGGAGTCAGCGCCACCACCAATGTGCACGTGATGGTCAAGGGCAAGATTGACATTGACTCTGAAATAGCCAAGGTGGCCAAGAAGTTGGGCAATGTGCAGGACTTGGAGAAGAAATTGAAGGAGTCCATGGGCAAGTTCACCGACAAGACCAAGGCCGAGGCCGTGGAGGCTGCACACAAGCGTGCTGAGAACTTCAAGGCTGAGATCGAGGGCTATGAGACCACCATTGCAGTGTTGGAGAAGTTGAAGCTCTAGATGCCGCAAAGCACACGTACATATTGAGTTCAAAACGTATAATTAATTCGTCAAGATACGCGTCACGTGTGGGTGACGTCAGTGCACGCGACAATGCTGACGTGTCGAAGCTGGTCCCGGGAGTGCACACTGGCTTGCGCGCGTGTCAGCGACGTCAACCCAAGATATAAATACCGGCATCTCCCCCCAATTTCTACCACCACAAAATGGACTTCAACGGATTATTAAAGAAAGGACAAGAGGCTCTCGCTGGCAAGGACGGCAAGATCGACTACAAGGACCTTGGCAATGACGCCCAAGATGCCTACAAGACCTACAACTCCACCGAGGGTTCTTTCCAGGACAAGGCCACTGCTGCTTACCAGGGGTACCAGAAGCACCACGAGGATGACGGCAAGGAAAGCAAGGACACCAAGGAGGAGAAGAAGTGAATAGTTTAATGCAGGACACTTGAACCTTTTCGTAGGATGTGTAGGGCACGTGCGGAAGACGTCACGACGTTGAGAACGCGCGCTGTGTGCCGGTGCGTCTTCATTTGCCGAGGTGGCGGAATCCAGACATTCTGCAGGCATGCGTGTTTGATCCTGCACATAAACCCACGCCAACATGGATTCTTTTATTGCCCCGACTTCCTGGGACCTCTGCGTTCGTCTCCGCTGTATTTTCCTGTATACATCGTCTCCGTAGCTAGCCCCCAAGAACTTGCATACCTTGCCATAAAGTAGGCGATAATACTGCACAGTTCACTTTATTCATAAAAGTTGCATCATTCGAAAAAAGCCAAAACGTTCACCAAATTTGGTCGTGATCCCCGGATCCGGCTGTAAAAGCTGTCACTGCGGAATTTTTCGATTGGGTTTTATTTTTTGCAGCCTCAAGTATGTGAGTCACAGGTTTCCATAAGTTGCGTCTGTAACAACAGATGTCCAGAAATTCGAGCTCCTAAGAGGATCCATAATTTCCTAAAACAATACAAATCTGATTCTCTTTTGAGCTGGATCCCCCAATTCCGAGACTCCAGATCGAAACCATCTATGAACCAATCTGGCACAATCTGGACTCTTAATTCATCAGCCTCCCATATCAGATCAGACCGCCCCACAGACGGATTTTTACACCTTACTGCAGCATACTACAAAACCCCGTGATTCGGACCTCCACCAAGCCTTCCCAAACCCAGGTCAGTTGTTAGGTGGTAACAAACACCCGGACAGGATACTAATCACGTGACTGCGCACGTGCGCTCCATTGATATCAACGCGTCACATCTTCTGCTACACTTCACGCCTGGCACCAGATATGGATATATCGGCGCAGTTTGCGGCACTAGACACAGCGCTCTCACTCCACTACCTCACAAACACCACGGATCCGGCCGTCCACGAGCTCTGCGCAAGCGCCACCAACCTCGCCAAAAAACGCATCGACAAGCACGCCGTGGAAAGCATCTTGGGCGTCGATAGCAAGATCTGGGCGATCACGTATGTGGGTGCACGTGACGTGTACTGCATCGGACCCCCCGCCGGGACCACGGCGAAAGCATTGAGTGGGGTATTGGAGCAGAGAAAGGCACAATTTGAGGCAAAGGCAGAGGCTCTGCCCCAGGCAAAGGAAATGCCGCTTAAGGAGTTGGCAACCGTGCCGCAGAGCACGACCCGTGACGTGAGGTCACATCTTCCAGTGTCACGTGACAAGGTCAATAAAGTCCGGACGGAGCTAGCGAACACCACGCGCCGGTTCACGCTCAAGGAGGCGCCGACAGGAGGGCTCTCGCTCCTCGAGCGGATCAAGCTCAAGGAGAAGGCCAGAACGAACGCACCGACTCCCGAGTCCGGCCACGCTGCGTACATCCAGAGCAAGGTATGTGCAGTCTACGAGATTCTCTACGAGATGACGCGATCGGATGAGAAGTCGTACTCGTTCCCAAAAGTCGTGTCGATCATTAAAGACTCCACCATGCATTCTATAAGCGACAAGGCGGTGAGTGACGTGCTCGCATCGATCTCATCTTCGCTACCGACGAAGGTGTCGATATTGCACGTCGGAGAAATCAAAGCACTCAAGATTCGTGATCTTGACCGAGAAAACGACTTGGCACACTTGAAATCCGAGTTGCACACTCCCAATTGAATCATCTCTGGGCAATATCGGCGGCTCCAGAGTTCATAAACAAGTGTTTTAAAACCACCTCGATAAGCCAAGTAGCAGACAAATCAATGACAATGCAAGAGGTCAACTTTGTCTTGAAAAGCGTGTCCATGGGCACAAATTGCATGGCTTCGTTGATCTCAGGCATGAACTCCGTGGAGCCAATGAGCGCCAAACCGGCAACTCCAACAAGGCCATAAAACATTCCCTTGTTGTCTCTAATTCCTTCCTTGAACGGCAAACCGATGTAGTTAACCGCAAAAGTAGACACCTGTTGGGCCAACTGAAGCAAAAACATTCCGGTGTTCAACAACGATGGAGAGAATTTCTTTTCCAAGTCCACCTGTACCTCTCTGGGTTCCAAGAGGTAGATTTCATGCGTGATATAGATCAAGGTGACGATGTGAACAGCAAATTGACCCAAAATTGATCCCATGATGTACTTATTGAAGATTCCGTCTTGAGGGCGTTCCTTACTCAATTTGTTGAGCGGCTTTCCCCGTGAAATGGAGAAGAAACACACGGAAAGCAAGATTCCGGAAACGGTACTCTGACCATCGCCAAACTTGATTCCGGCAAGATACAACACCGACAACGAGTATGCGGAAATCAAACAGTTCAACGCCAAGATCTTGTACATCTGGATGGTTGACACCAAAGCGCAACGGCCCTGGCGGATGATGTTGGTGACGGCAGAAACATTGGACAATTTGGAGGTGAATGGTGCGGCCACAGAAGCGTCTCCCAATTTCAAAGTTGGAACCTCATCTTCATCTGCATCGTTCAACGAGTTCAAGAAACCATCTGCTATTGAGGAAGCGTTGACCTTTCCAGTGTCGTCCTTGACAAACTCGATGGGAAGGGTTCCTTTCTTCATGGCGATTTCGACCGTCTGCTTCATTTCCGGAGTAATTTCGACACCTCTCTTTTCCATGGTCGTCAAGTAATGAGGATTGTATGGTCCAGGAGGGTAACAATGAGCAATGAGAGCAGGCACAGGAGGGGGAGGTCTCTGCCAGTTGGCCAAGAGTTGTGCCTGCTTGTGGTAAACAGTCTTCATGGTTTCGATCTTGCGGTTCTCTGCGATTTTCCTCATGCCCTCTTCGGTACCATTCAACAAAGCCACACCAATGTGTGCTTGCTTCAAAGCACCAACATCATTGGTTCCGTCTCCGCACATAAGTGTGTTATAGCCCATATCCTTGAGGGAAGTCAAAATGAATTCCTTTTGAGCAGGGGAAACTCTGGCGTAGATCCATGCATGTTTTAAAAGGTCCAAAACCTGTGGATGTTCGGACAAATTGGCCAAAGCATAACCAGTCACACAGATGTCGAACTTTTTGAACAATTCAAAATCAAACGCATCCTTAGTTTTGAATGGAATCACAGTCGTCTCGTCCACATTGCGCCACACCAAATTATGCTCTTCATCAACAGCATGGTGCTCCTCTGGAGCGTCTAAAATGAGCACTTCTTTAGTGGTGATTCCCACTTCGCCGGCCACGTGACATGCAGTCAAAGGATTATCTCCGGTAATCATAACACAGCGATGAGAAGACTCGTTCAACATCTCAATGGTTTCCACGGCGTCGCTTTTGAGCGGACAATGGAACACAATAAAACCAGCAAAATTCAAATCGCTCTCGACATTTTTGCGGTCGATTTTGGTCACATTTTGATTGCCCTCCAAATACTTGTAGGCTAAGGCCAAGACACGCGATCCTGCTCTGGTGTAGGACTTGAAACACTCCTCGTAATTCTCTGGTGCATCCACCAACATGGATCTAATGGTTTCTGGTGCACCTTTGACAGCCACAAAATTCTTATTCAGCGAGGAAATGGAGGTGATGGCGGAAGATCTTTTCAAACTGGAGGAAAATTGAAACCGGCGCAAAACCTTTATCTTTTCCTTTCCTCCGTCTCTTTCGACCACATCCTTGAAACCAACGGTCCACTTGGCGGCCTTCAAAGTTGCCTGCTCCATTGGGTCACCAACCACTTCACCGTCATCCAATTTCACCAAGGCGTGGGCAGAACCCAAAACATAAGAGGTAGTTTCGGGCGCAGTCTCGCAGGAAATAAGACCTTCTTGCAAACCAGCCAAACCCTCGAAAACCAAATCCTCGGCGGTCAAAGTTCCCGTTTTGTCAAAACAACACACATCAATACGGCCAGCCAATGGAATCCGGAACGGCTCTGTGCAGTAGATGAAGTACTTCTGCAATGCCGACAACGAAGAGTTCACTGCCAAAGTCAATTCCATAGGCAACTCCGGAGGCACAACAGAGGTAATAACAAGAATACAGTCCAAAATTAATTTCGACTGGACACGGCCCATTCTCGTGCCTTCCACCCAAACATACCAGGAGGCGGCAATAGCAAACATCAACAAAAACAAGATAAAGTAAAACGCCTCTTTGTTACCGACCGAAACACGCTCGCTGGAGAAAATCATCATTCTGACCAAGGAGCCCTGAGAAGTTTCAAACCCGGTCTTGCACACATATGCCAAAGCTCCATTGTCAGGAGCAGCAGGAAGGTTGGAATTGGTAGGGGCGGTCACTTGCAAAGCCATGGTTCCACCAAACAAGAGAGAATTCTTGTCCAAGCCTTCAGGCAGCAAGTACTCGTGTGCTGGTCTCAACTTAATGGATTCCTTTAACAAAGGTGTGGATTCTCCAGATAACATGGCTTCGTTCATGATGGCAGTTCCGTCCAAGAGCAAAAGGTCGCAGGGGATGGCACTTTCATCATGAGTTCTTGTGATGGAAACAATATCTCCGGGCAACAACTGGTCGGTCTGCATTTGCAACCATTTTCCATCTCTGAAAACGTAAATCTCAAAGGGCTTGATACCCATGCTCTGGAACTCAGTCATGGTGGTTTTCCGCTGAAAAACGGTGGTCATTTCAAAAGAAACCAACATGAAAACGGAAAAAAGCGAATAGTACCATTGCTCATCCAAAAACCACAACGCCACGCAAAAAAGCTGGAAAACAAAGAATGGCGCCACCGCGTGTTCCTTGAACAAATCAAGAAACGACGGAATAGGAATGTCAAACTTGTTCAACCCATAGTTTCTTACCATTTTGCTCAAGTCACCGGATAATCCGCGGTGGTTCTGGAAATACGACATCTCCGGCAATTCGTCGATCTTGAAGTCAGGGGGAGAAAACTTGCCATCAACAAGTAAATGGCGTCTCTTTTGGTAGGAAAAAGAAATCTGCCTCTCATTTCCAGGAAAAGATTCCCTCTGGATCTCGCAGATCTCGCCAACTCCCGAATTGGGCGCCGGGGTGATCTTAACATGCGATGCTTCCTCAATAGATCCAACAGGATCGAAGTCCATTTTCGCCTTGATGTCGATGTTCCACTGAGGAATCAACATCACCAACAAGTGGAGCGACACAAGCGCCATGATGTAAACCGACGTCCATTCAGAGCCCCCAATGTACTTTTCATAGTGATTGAAGTAGACCTGGAGAAACGCCGGGTATATGATACCAAAAGGCCACACATACAACCGAGCCGTAAGCGGCTTCGGTGCCAAGAGCTGTGCGCCCGTGATTGCCGAGTTGTGCACGATCTCCGACATGGTGTAGTGGAAGAAGTTGAAGGCGAATTTTGCGCGCGCCGCGTTGAGGCACGGGCGGCGCCGGTCACGTGAATGTCACGAGTGATAACATCCGGGCCGGGTCAAGCCCGGATTGTTTCGGGTCCATTTTGCTTTGCTTCTTCGAGTTTATCCCGTCAATAGAAACGCCTGGGGCGCTTGCAGTACTTTTATGTTCCTGTACAGAAGCAGCATGTGGCAGAACACCTGCATACCTGATTCGGTGCATAGCGAGTGCAAGTGCAAAACCCCGTTTCGACCCACTAACAGCCGGAGAGTCTTCCACGCCAAACTTGAATCTTCCTCTATAGATACTAAAAGAAGGTTCGGTCATTCAGTTTGATATCACTTCGAAATCGTTAATCGGGCTTAAGTTCACCTTTTTTGGACTCGGTAAACTTTTAAGTTAAAAGGACGCTAGTTTTGAGCTCGGCAAGCACACATTTATGCCTAGAACTAAACTTTTGATCTCTGCAGCATAAGTCTAGTTTCGATTCCAGCTTGATTCGGGTTTGAATATATTGCCCATGTTCCGCAAGACATTCCGGTGATTAACACGTTGAATCCAGACGCTTGATTTCCGGACGTCTTCTTTAATTTTTCGACACTCCAAACGAACCCAGTTCCATCGCCACTCTCTATCATGTACGACTCCAGCGATGACTGTACATCATTACTGATGTCCAACTACCCAAGTTCAACTATCCATGTTGGCGGTAA
The DNA here is from genome assembly GCA_002370615.1 of Metschnikowia aberdeeniae. Classification (NCBI taxonomy): domain Eukaryota; kingdom Fungi; phylum Ascomycota; class Pichiomycetes; order Serinales; family Metschnikowiaceae; genus Metschnikowia; species Metschnikowia aberdeeniae. The sequence continues at coordinate 220,449 of NKZB01000175.1, forward strand.
ATGCTTTGCTGGGTTCCTTGAAACATACAGCTTGACTCACGACTCAGAAACGTCTTTGCGTGGGAAGAAATTTGAAGCCGTGGCTCGAATCAAGGCGTTTTTGAAAGGTCATTTTCGTCACAGAATCAAGCACAAAAACAAGCATCTGCAAAAGCGGGCCGGATACACCATTTGCACCCAAAAAAAAGGGTTCATTCGAAGACTCTGGGCCAGACTTCACTCGAATCGGGTTCTGTATGAAAACGTCCGGCTCCACGGACACTATGAACCATTTTTGGCAACCGTTGATGACAACACAGTTAATGTGCTTCCTCAGGCAGCTGTGCGGGAACGTGTCATTCCGTTGTACGCAGGCCAGGGAGACATCGAGCAGCTGACAGACACATTGATAGATTAGATTTTCTGGCAGGCAAGAGCCAAGACAGCCAAGCTTTTCGTTCCGTCGCTGGACATGCAAGTTCTCCAAACATCCCCTAAATAAACGAAAGTTGGCGTAGCGTAGCGCAGCATGCAGGCAATTGGGTCATGTGACCCGCACATCTTGTGCAGCACCTGCGATAACAACACGCCATGGACCCCACGCTTCTCCAGTCGTTCATCAGAGGTGCAACGTGGCTCGACGAGTTTCCGGAATTCAAGAGCCATATTGTGCGAAATGCCAATCCTGAATCAGACATTTTTCGGGCCGTTGACAAACTCACCACTGACTTGAATCTAGCAGAATTCAAACACCCACAAGAAAACGTTATCAAAAACCAGAATGATTTGGAGGGAAGACTGGCATCAGGATCAAAGGAAAGTCCCACACTGAAGCTGCAAGAGCCACAATTGAAGTCCCAATCAACTCAGCCAGATGCCATTCAAACAGAGCCACAAAGCACGGATTTGCAGAGGGCACAATTTCAAATGCAAGGGTTGATTCTCGAAGAATCACCACGTGATACCGGAAAGCTCACGATGCCAAGGAGTGAGAATGTCTCTCTCAGTCGACCTCCGCAAACGTCAATTTCAGACGTCTCCGTACTGACCAAGGTGACTAACATGGACACGACTTACCAGCCCATCCGCGATTCCAAGAAAAGTCGAAAGCGATTCAGTTTCAGCTCGCTCCTGCAGAAACCCAAAATCTTAAACAGTGATACAGCTAAAGCGTTTGCACCTCCAGCATCGTATTCTGACAACAGGCCCACATCCTTGCAGAAAAGAAGCTCTTTGGTTGGACAAACACTTCCTGTATACATCCAGAGGCAATTAGAACAAGTCTCGGATGCAAACAATTCCGAGCCGAGAATCGACGATTTCAGGCTGCGGACAAGTCCTCGTTCGGATCCTCAATCTAAACTGGAAATCACAACCGACAAAAGCGCCGGAACCCCTGGCGCATCCCACTCAGCGGTTCTGACGGAGCCAGAGGAAAAGCCACGACAAGACCCCAGAATCTACAACTTAATTCTGAGCTCTGCTTCGCTTCATTTCCATGCAGGCAATAAAGGCCCAGCAGAGCCGACCAAAGAATCAGTATCGCCAATATTGGAGGCAGAATTGGAGTATATCCTGCCTAATCTGCTCACCAAATCCATCGAGTATTTGGAGCCCAGTTTCTTGAATTCGGCAGATGGTTCTGATAATGAATACAACCACGAGGATGGTGGCTCTAGTTCCACGCAAGATGACGAGATTTTTTTCTCAAGAAGTTCCGACAGCTAATCCTCCCTCAAGTACTTAGCGTTATGCGTCTACAAAATCACAGAATGCTAGCGGGCTAGCCCATTCTTTTATAGAGCTTCTGCAACAAGACTAGTAGTAGTGATCGCGTACTCGTATATCGCCATGGATACGGCACTGGTTGGAGCCGTTTTGAGCAACCCAAGCATGAACCCTCTGTAGAAGCTTCTAGGTCCATAAAGTTTCAAATGGCTCATGAAAAGCTCGATGGCTCGGTTGTTTTGTGCAACCTGCATCCGTTTCCTCAAGGTATCCAAAGGAAAAGTGAGTGCTTTTGCCGAAACTCCAGCCGCAAGTCCACTCATCGCCTCCACGCCCCAAAGTTGATGTCCAGTGCGTTTTTCAAGATTCTCAAATGCCGTCCTAGATAAGGAGTACGACCAGAAGAACACACCTGAACTGGCCAACATAGACACGAGAGTGGGCTTGATTCCGATGAAGAAACCAGCAGGTCCCCGCTCCTTGAATACTTTTTTGCACGTCCCGGACATGGAAAGAAAGGACTTTGTTTCGTTTGCCGCCAATCGCGTTCGAAGCAAATCAAATGGGTATGTGACCATGGTGCTGACCACGCCTGTTGCACATCCAACAAAAAAAGAATGAGTGGGGCGACTTAAAGACATGCCCACAGAATCTTGCATTTGGGCAAATTGCTTGTTGAAAACTGAATAAGCTGTGAATTGGGTGGCTCCGTAGATAATGTAAAGGAGTTCAGCGGGGACATTGCCTTTCCAGAATGCCTTGAAGCCCTCGTTCTTCAAGAGATTGAGCACTATTTGAGACCCTGTTTGGTGCTCATGATGCAACAGCAGCAACTGAAATCGGATTTTGATGGTGTCTAGCGGTGCAGCCACTGCTCTATGATGTTAGTATGGTATCAGAATGATTGTTTTGGTACATGCCTTGCTATTGCACCTGAGATGGACCCAGCAACGAGACTCTGCACAGGAGAAATCTCCGAGCCCTTTCGAAGATGGTCTTCTCGTTCGTATGACTTATTCATCTGAATGGTTTCGTGTGTGCTGTGAAGTCCGATCTGAGCGAGTGATGCCGGTGGTGCATACAATGCTTCTGAGCAGAATCTGAGGATCGCCTAAAAATTCCGGAATCGGTTCTAACCGCCATCTTTGAAATCAAAACGGCGCCACATGGTCTATTTTAGGTCCCTGGTACATATTTGTAGCACATTTAGGCCTGCAGTACCAACACACCTCTGATAGCCGCGAATCTCGCAATTTGCATTTTCAGGAACCACAAGACACCATGCAATGAAATCAATACACCATTTGGACGCTGATACAACCCATAAAATAACGTCGCACGCCAATTTTGATGGAGTTCAAGCGGTTGTCGAAGCTCTAGTGGTAAACAGCATCAATGCAGGCGCAAATAAAGTGACCATCAAGATAGACATCGGCTCTCTCAGTGTATCTGTTGAAGATGACGGCAAAGGAATTGGTGAAAGAACTCTATTAGCTATAGCTGGTCATGATTTGCCAGGCCACAGCAGAGTCTGTATACAGAACGGCTTTGTACACGGTAAGGACGTGCAAAACAGTAATGCTCCAAAGGGGAGAGGCGTTCAAGAAATACCCATTGAGGGGGAGGATTCACGGCCCTATTTATATTCTCCAAAGCTGAAACATATGTGCCTCACTACCTCTGCAAAGGGAATTCCGGGGTCACTGGATGCAAGAATTGCAGACATGACGCCCCAGGCATACTGCACGCACGCACCCCCGGAAATCACGAATGGGCAAGAATCACTAAATCGGCACTCTATTCCCGATAGTCACAAAACCGCTCCTCCTATCATGGGGTATAAAGGGGCCTCCATGCGCACCCTTCTTGGTCTATGTTCGAATTTTATCATCGCTTCTGCTACCCATCAGGAAAATAATGTGGCATTTAGTTCCGCCAATTCCGCCATAATTAATGTTTTGATGGACTATTTCGGCAACAATTTTCCGGTTGTTGGAACAGTGGTTATTGTCAGTCGTCTATTCTGTGATACGCCTGTTCGGTCGAAGTACGTCAAGCAAAACCTTAAGAGGGAAAATTTGGAGCTCTGTTTGAAGAGAATGGTGTTTTCCAGAGTTGTGGAGAAACCGTCGCTCAACTTTAAGCTCGGATTTGTTTCCAAGAAAAGCTTGGAATGGTCCTTTGACTCTGTTTCACATCCCAAATCCCTTTTCGTGGATTTCTTTGGCGACGCCGAATCCAGGCAGCTCGAATGCCTGACCTCGGACTTTCATCTTGAAGGTGCCTTTTCTGCTTCGGAAAATTCAACTCAACTCTTCTTTTTCAACGGCCAACTAGTGATCCTCTCACAGAAGCAGAAGGCTTCGTTGCGGACGGTCTTCAGTCCCTCTCCCAGACAATTATCCTACTTCATAAGTGTTCGGCATCAGCACTCCGATAGTCTCACAGTAGTCTGGCCAACGCTACTTGATACCATACAAGACTTGCTCCACCACAAGTCCACTCCGCTGCCAAGAAAAAAAAGAAGCGTCATTCCATTTGATGATTCGAAATCAAAATACTTTCAAAGAGACATTACCATTGACGAAAACGATCTCGATGAGTCAAGGTTACACATTATATCTCAAGTCAATAACCTGTTTGTTTTGGCCCTGAGTGGAACAAAATTACTCGCAGTTGATCCTCATGCTTGTGATGAAAGAGTACGTTTGGAAACGCTTTTGAAGGAGTTTATTGAAATGGCTGCCAATCCTGAAATTGACTTACGCGTGCCTGTGAACAGCCAGTTAGATTTTCCATTGAGTGCATTACAAGCTTCTTATTTCAAACGAAACCATCAACGGTTCATAGCTTTTGGTATTGACTATAGCGTGGCACCTGACCGCCTCATGATCACGCATCTCAACCATTACCTTTTGGGGACATCGCTGTCCCACTTGAAAGATCGGATGCTACAGCATTTTCGACAACATTCCGCCGCAAAACTCGAAATTTGCTCTAACTGGGTAATGTCCACTAAAAATATCCCAAAATACATTTTCGAGGGAATAGCTACGCAGGCGTGTCGACTGAGCGTAAAATTAGGCCAAACTCTCACTACGCAAGAGATCCTCCACATTGTCAATTCCTTGAAAAGCTGTCATTTACCATTCCAGTGCGCACACGGGCGACCCACGATTATACCCCTACCTAAAGATTGCTCGGCGACTTTTGACTTGGACTACATTTGTTAGTGATGTATTCCTGCACGCAGTGCGCACTGCTCACAACAAAAATTATAGTGATGGTATTCGATTCAATATCCGGTGTTCATAGCTGAAGCGCAAAAAAGGAGGATAAATTACCCAGAGTCAAGTCCATTTTTGGTGTTGAACAATTCAAGCAACAAAATGCAAAATCATTCCGCAAGCGGGTTAGATTCCCTGCAGATGCCCAAAAGCCAAAATGCGTTTCACAATTCATCCAGCTACCAAGACAACATTTCCATGAGGAACAATCGAGAAAATGCTGCACAAGATGCTCTTTTTACCAGAGAGAACCAGAAACGTGCCAGCGAGGACATCTTGTTTTTCAAATCGGTATCTTCCAACGGCGCAACGATTCTGAAAGATTTTCTTCCTCCCCCCGTGCCTCAGAAAAGCCGCAATCCGATTATCATTGCCGATGAACGCGTGAGCAACATTCACCTCGATGAAATTAGTGACGACGATGAAGTCAACTACAATGCCAAAACAGCCTCCGGTCAATGGACCAGTCCGGTGGTGAAAGAAGCTCTTCGGAGACAAGTGAGCAAAGAAAAACAGCTCAAGATACTATGGCTAAATGTGGCTCGGCTATTTGTATTGCACTTGTCGCTCTTGTTGCTAAACTACGCCATTAAGCTCTATAGCGTCAAATATTATGACGCCAACACTGTCTACAGGAACACATGGTGGACGCGTCTTATGGCTACCTCAGTAGCCCAATACGGGAGGTTTGCCATCGGGAAAGCATATCTGCATGTGGTTAATTTGCAGTGGATCTTGGTAGCGGTGATTGCCGTGAACCTTTTGAAGCTACTAAAACCTCAAGACCAGTGCTGGGATTTACCCCTCACGGAATATCAGAGAAGACTCATTGGTCTCTCCACTCTGGGTCATAGTTTTGCGAAGGACGAGGACGACAGCGCATTTGTCATGAAACAACGAGTGTTCTCCAACCAAACATCCACCCCTCTAGTGGTTCCAAAGTATCCTCAAACGAGCAACTCCTCGGGAATTATCCATCGTGAGCGTGACTCGACTGTGGAGGATGAGATTGCATTACAGAACATCATTCCACGCCGGAAACTCAATCACGCAGAGAGGCTTTTCTGATCCATCCTTACCGGCAGAGAATATTCAACAGGACAACTTTGTCTTCAAAATTACATTATGGAAATATCCAACGGGACAACACCGTCTTCAACATTACATTATGGCAAATATCAAAGTTCGGTCAAAGTTATGTTAATTTCACGTTCTCTGCGCTTGAGATCTGCAGCATGTGATCAGGAGGTACGGGTTTCTGGCGCGTGCAATTGTCTGTGGGGTAAACCCCAACACACAAAAATGCGGGCTTCACTACTCAATCAAGAGCTCTCATCCCTAGACCCCGAATTCAAACCGATTGAATATGAATGGTTCGAAGCCTCTGCAACAGCCCATTGACTTTGAAAGCGCAATGGCGGTTCGCCAGATCAATAAAAATACCTGGAAAGGTGAGCACCCGCTCAAATTACCACTTCAAGGTGCCAGGGGAACCTATGGTGGTCACACTTTTGCACAGATGCTCTTAGTGGCCATGGAATCAGCACCCGGATTTGTGCCCCACTCTGTTCACTCGCATTTTCTCCGAGCGGGAAATGCTAAGGTTCCGTGCACGTACGAAGTGGAGTGTCTTCTTGAAGAGCCTGCCATGTGCAAGCGCCAAATCAAAGTGTTCCAGTTAGAAAAGGTGACATATGTGGCAACAGTCTCTTTCGTCAAAAAGCGTGTCGATAGGAAGGGTACCAACAATTCCAATGCCAAACGAGCCAATGGGGGTTTTGATAAAAATGCGGTTCCGGCGCTTATGAAAAAATACCCAAACCCGTCTCAGCTTCACCAAACTATCCACACCGATTTTGTCAACAACGCATATTCAGATGAATTCCTTGACTACACCCTAGTTCCCGAGGAACAAGAAACGGAGCCAGGTGAACGGTGGATCACACTTTGGAGCAAACTTCACCAGCCGCAAAAGCAACAGTTCAATGATCCTAAATTCAGCTATGTGGGTTTGGCCGACATTTCGGATTCGGCGATCCTCACCACGATGGCGCGTGCACTCCACATGGAATGGAATCCAACAGAAGACAATCCACTCCAGGAATTCGACGAGTCCAAAGATGCACGCCACATGATGAAGGTAACACTCAACGCTATGCACGTTTTTCACTACGAGGCTATGTCACTTGACCACAATGTCTATTTCCATATGGATGACTTCGACAGTTTCGATGTGCTCAACGACTATTTGACTTTGACGTACCAATACAGGGTTTCTAGCAATCAGCGGACTTTGGTGAGGGGACATTTCTTTAACAAAAAGGGTGATTGTGTGGCGACGTTTGTGCAGGAGGGATTGACCTTTATGAGGCCAGGTGTTCCTGCAACAACGGGAAAGCGGTTCAGATTATAGGATCTAAAAGACCCAACGCCAGAGCATTGATTTATATACCGGACCTGTATAGCGCGTGTGCGAGGTTAGGCCGAGGTGCACGCGCGTGGGGCGGAACCCTCGGCCCTTCACGCGCGGTTATAAAAGCCAAAGCCCGCCCTTGAAACCATTACCCCAATCGTCGTCAGTCTAGACTGCCTTATAATTGATTAAGAGCCAGAACCAAAGGGTTCTTCAAAATCCCCGACAATCATAGCGATACGGACCAGACAATTGATTTATTGAAATACCCAGAGAACATAATGAGTTTACCGGATGTGTACGAAAATGACCAGGTGTGCAAAATGGAGGAAAAGCTCTCTCTTGTCAGGAAGTCTGAAACAGAATTCCTAGGCAAATATCCGTTGGAACCTTTCAGGTCAGATGCCCGTGGAACATACGGAGGTGAGTTCGTGGCGCAGGCATTACGTGCAGCATGGGAGCTGATTTCCGACCCCGAGTTTGAAATTCACCTGTTACATCTGTACTTCTTGAAGGCTGGACTGATGGACTCTGTGATGCGTTACGAGGTGATTGAAACGTCCGAGGGGCGCAATTTCTGCCTGCGTCTCGTGAAGTGCTACCAAAACAGCCAGGTGTGTTTCACTATGATCGCGTCATTCTGCCGCAACAACAACATCCGCCTGAGAAAGCAAAAGTTTGCCCAGCTCAGTGCAGAGGAGCAGGCTAATCCTCGGACTAAGGTTCCATTCGAGTTCCTGCGCAAGCCCCATTACACTTTCTACAAGTACAAAGACCAGCTCGACGATATGAACTCGCTAGAACACACGAATGGAAACTTGACGCACGTGCTCTTGCCCGAGACATTTCGGGGCACCAAAAGGCGGAAGGAGAGTGAGCCAGGCGACCGGATGTTCGGGCTCTTCTTCAAAGTCAACGACAACGTGGAGAAAGCCAAAAACAAGCTCATGACCAAGATGGTTGATTTTGCATATGTATCAGACTCGTTCTATTTGGGCACGGTTCTGAGGGCGATTTTTCCCACGCTTGAGTACAAAAAAACTGACTTTTTCCGGGTATCTTTGGACCACACCATTTATTACCATGATACGGACTTTGATCCAACGCAGTGGATGTTCTTGGACTACAAATTCCAGCGCTTGAGCAATGACCGCGTCTTGGTGTCCAGTCTGTACTTTACCTTAGACGGGCGCTTGGTGGCTTCTGTTCTGCAGGAAGCCCTTTGTTTGTTTCCGTTGAAACTTATTCAGGATAACGCTTTTGGCTCCTACAAACTCTAGCATGATGATGACGACGGTATCAAATTTTTTGCAGCGTACAAGAAATTATTTATTGAAACATGAAAACAGTATGCGTATTGTGCGGTAGCTGGAGACTACTTTCTGTAGTTTATGCCCTCTATTCTGGAATTTCTTACAAAACTGGAACTTCAGGGTCTTAAAATTCTCACTAAAGTCTCAGTATTCTGGAATGCTTAGCTTACTGAAAAGACTCACTGTTTCGAAGTTACCTAGAATTAGTGTTCTGAAATTATGAGGTTTCCAACTCTTCACTATTCTGGTTTAGTTTTGAAATTTTGACCATTTTTGGTATTTCTGTAATACATTACCAACCTGCTCCAATGCGCCTTCAAAAGTTGCAAGTCACTAATTACATTCTCATTCGTATTCAGTATGCACATTAATGCTACTTTTTTTGCTCAATATAAATCCTCTTCCGAAGCCTATTTATCCAATCATCAGACATTTCATATCCCTCAATTCGTCAAACAAACCTGGCTCCAACCCCTTCCAAACTGGTGTGCACAATATGGATCGGCTTGCCTGCAGGACGTTACAATAAGCGAACACGAGAATACCCAAAATGGCAATACCCTTGCCATCAGCTGGGAAGTAGTTGCGCAGGCGCCAGATTCATCCCTGCATGTGGGCGCAGGTGAAGATGGGGCGAGCACCTACCGCAGAGTGCGTATAAGCTCAGGTCCTGCATCCAATCTCCACCGGGCTCAAATCACAAGCCGATCAAGCTCCAGCTACCCTCTTAAACCTGCCGTTTCGCGAGAACAAGGAGTCGATATAAAAACTGCATTTCCCGCAGGAATGTGAATAACCGATCCCAAGCAATAATTTCCAGAGAAATTCCCTGACGTACTTGAAACAATTCTGAAACAATTCGAAACAATTTTGAAACCAATTATAGGAGCCCTGGCAAAAAATTCAAAGCTGCCAATCTTGTTTCCTCCTAGTCTTCACATTGACCCAGATCACCAGATTCTTCATACATCTAAACGGTTTTTATCAGCAGAACCGAAATCAGCCGCTGGATTCCTGCATCCTTAACTCTTTGAAGCCATACCAAAACCCCATATCCCATGCCCGACTTTGAAAATCTCTTTGACATAAAGAAAACTGGCGATGACCTGTACACAGGCCTTCACCCCTTGACCAAGCCCCATCCCTCAGCCAAGGGTGTGTATGGCGGAAATATCGTGGGCCAGAGCATTCTCGTGGCTATTCGGAGCAGTCCCGACGGCTTCAAGCCAAATGCCTGCCACTCTTCGTTTTTAAAGGCAGTTAGCGACGAGAAGCCCTTAGATTGGAAGGTCGAAGCCACATCCACTGGGAAAAACTTCTGCAACCGTTACGTCAAGGCGTATCAGGATAATGACCTCAAGTTTGTGGCCACGGTGTCGTTAACCAAGCGAAACCTGTACCAGAAAAGCGTGGATGTTTACGAGGCTTACATGCAGAAGGAGAAAGAAAAGGAGGAGGCTGCACGGAACGGTGCCGGCGACGATGATGATGATGACGATGACGACGAGCCTGTTCCAGAGAAGCCGTTCCATTTTGCCACACCCTACCCCGAGTGGTTGCGAGGCGTTGACATTGACGCGTTGCCCATTGACTACAAGACCAAATCCCGGATGCTCTACCACAAAATCCCAAAACAGTTGGTTTCATTAGAAGGCACGGAACACGAGGAAAACATTCCCGCTGCTGACCGTAAGTTGGCGTTTTTTGTCCGGTTGGGAAACGATGACGTGGTGGTCAACCGGTCAGAGTTCCAGTATACAGGACTAGGAGTTCTCTCTGACTCCATTTTCTCCACCCGTTTGGCCCGGGTGCTCCGCATCCCCAATCTTGACTTGAGTGCCGCTGCCCATTACATCTCCGTATCGTTGGACCACTCGATATACTTCCATGACGACGATTTCAGCGTCACTGACTGGTTGGCATTTGGCTTCCGTGCGGTCCGCGTCGTGAACAACCGTTTTTTGCTCGAGGGTCAGATGTACAATAAGAAGGGGCAGCACTTTGCTACTGTCATACAGGAAGGGTTGGTCCACTTCAACGGAATTGAGCGGGACGCCAAGTTGTGATTGCACTGTGTGCAGGATGCATTAGCAGAACAAATGCTTTGCTGGCAGAACATAACACAAAAAGAGCTCTTCCGGGGACGATTCGAACGTCCGATCTCAAGATTTCAATTTCAATTACAGTCTTGTGCCTTAACCAGCTTGGCCACCGGAAGTTTGTTGATACAATTCAATTTTTTTTGTGTATCCGAACCAATCGGTTCTGGAATGGTTCCGTTAGCAAGGCTTCAAAGATTCATCTGTCGTGCAACAAGACACTTTAGATTCACAAGATATGAAATGAATATTTAGGATTCTACCCACACATTAGACGTATACACTTGAGCCTGCTTGGTCAAACCCAAATGATCACGAGAATCTTGAGTCTTCTTCAAATTTGACGAAGGTGACACAAGTCATGCTTGGTAACTAGCTACACCTGCTACTAAGGGACGTGTCCAGCACAATATTATTGTACACATATCTGCATCTCATGTCCGAATCTCCATTGGGATGAACTTCTTAGCGTTCTGCAGATACGGAATCTGCAACCCTCTTTTCAGAACTGTAAGGAGGACTGCATATAGTATCAACTACGTTCTAGAGTATCGGTCGGAAAAGGGCCCATAGAATGTTTCGGAGATTCTATTAAGTACAAAACAAAGTATCGGTTCGTATAATTGCATATCAAGAAAAGAATGACCGAAGAGGATCCGATTATCGCATCATCAGTTTCTGATTAGTGTCTCTTCACAACGATACTCATACTAATATCAACTTTCATTCATCATGCCAGAAAATGTGTTAGAAGCGGCAAAGACTTCACAATTTCCCCAAAATGATACCACAGACCAGGCAATAGTTGCTAAATTGATCCCTCATGGAATACAGGATTTATGCAGTGAAATATAGTCCTGCATGGTGCTAGAAGGCGTACGCCATCTACTCATCTACCGTTTTCAGAGAATTTTCTAATAATAAAATTGAGTTCCGAAATCTAATGTGCAATAAAAGCAAGACGTCACCTACAAATGACAATTGTGCCCAGCATAAAGACGTTTCAAGATTGTGCCTTCTGGAAACCCTGCGGATAGAGCGGTGTGGGGAGATCTTGGTTGTGCAGGACTGCAGCATCGCGCCCGTGTAATCCTGCCCTTCAGGAACCGCTCCTCTGCAACTACGCTACTACAAACATATAAAAGCCCAAGGCGGCGGGGATGGCAGGCCAGCCATGAACTTCCTCATAATATTGTGCTGTGCACGCCTCTTGGCCGCCTCCCCCATCAGGAACCCTGACATCGCTGGGCCTGTTCCTGGTCCCCCCTCAGTTGTGACCTCATCAACGGAAACGCCTCCCTTGGAAACTTTTGCTGTCAAAGCTCCAGATTCCTCGGTGACTACACCCTCAAAAGACTTGGCTGATGCTATGATAGTTACTGAAGATACCTGGGTCACTGACTTGCCCGTTGTCGAATGGAAGGGGCTCTATATCAAGAAGCCTTGCCAACTCACGGTGAGGGATGTAGGTCTTATCGCGGTTTCTGAGGAAATGAACAACGATGGCACTTTTTTTGTGTCTTCAGGCGATCTGCTGTCGGTGCTCCGTGTGATGACTAAGCGCTTGGCCAATTATGGAACTTGGGTCTTCGACGCACTTAAAAATGGTGAGTGGTCCTCGGCTTACATTCAATCCATTGATCTGTTCATAAACGCCGGGAAATTGTTGCTCTTTGCGCATGATAGCGGTTTCAATGCGGCCTTCGAAGTTCTTGGCGCCAAGTTTTCCAACAAAGGTGTCATCAGTGCCTACCGCCCGCAGAGCGACGTTACAGGCGATTTGGAGTTGGTCAGTCTCCTGTCACCTCCTGTTATTGATAACCTGGGAACCATCTGCTTGCACAACTTCTATTCCAAGCAACGCGCCAGTATGTTGGGGCAAGGGTGTGTGAGTATCCACAAAGGAAGCACGCTTACACTTCAAGGCACCGCAGAGATGAATGCCTTTTATTGGGACATCAACCAGCGCGTGGCTATTTTTGACAATTCAACGTTACACCTTACAGGTGTTGTGGGTACCACCAAGCCCATCCAGTTCCGCTTACACCACTTCGGTCAAGGCTCCCGGATCAAGTTTGCTGCACCCATCACCCAGAAAAACTTCAAATACATCGAGACCTCTGGATTTATTATCTTTTCCAACATCAATATGCGCGTTACCATTTCAATTGGCCTCGGCTACGACGTGCGGTTATTTGTTGTGGACGAGGAAAATTCCACCTTGACATACGCCGGCCCTCCACCCAACGAGGAGGTACCAAGCGAGTGTGTGTGTGACTTTAGCGTTCCGGAAAACGGCCACGACAGTCCTCACTGAGTGTGATTTCTAGGTGATCTTGTCGCCACCTTTGACCGCTTGTTTTTTGTTCCAGTCAGTGAGTCTATTATAGTTGTTTATATAAATAAGGCTCCGAAATGCCCCCTAAGCATGCTGAAAGTAGAGTGGCCGTTGTTGGCGTCCTGCACATAGTGCCCACCTCGCACATGAAGCGCGCCACGCCTCACCACAACCCTATGGACCAGCTCAACCAGACCACGCTACAAAACCTCTTTTCGGCGCTAGATGCAGTCTACACAACCCAGAACCTCCTTGTTGTGACCAAAAGCATTTCCAGCTTGTTGAACTACCTCACTCCGTTTTCTGTGGTCAAGGAACGAGGCAAGTTTCTGCAGCTACTATGGTTGGACGAATTGCCCAGCCAACAGGATTTCGACGCCGCTGCCGCTCCCTTCGAATCTATCATTGTCTTGGTGCCTGAATCTCAGGATATGCGGCTGCTCCAGCAACTCTGGAAGTTGCTCGGCCCCAATAGGAAGGTGGCGCTAATAGTCAAGGACTTGAGCCGCTCATTCTACTACACTTTGAATAGGGAGCTTTTCGGTGTACAGGATGGGCTACTTGAGAAGAGTTCTGAGTTGGATCTTGATGCCACGCTTCGGGTATCGCCGAATGTGCGGCTTCTTAATTGGCGAGCCAATCCGGTTCTTGTGGAGGATTTCATCATTTTGAACACGAGTCGCTTTGGTGCGCAAGACCCGCCAGCCAGCAGTCCTCTGCAGGCCCAAAAATCGGGGCTCTGGCTGTACTTGCACAATCCGCTTGAATGTGTATCTTCTACCTTAGAAAGCGTGATGAAGGTTGTGCAGTCGGTCGAAGAGCGCAAGAATCTCATCAAGTTCAAAAACGCCTTTGCCAAAGGTGACCATGCCTCTTTATTTGTGAACCTTCTCTTGAACGAGAAAGTGCCGGAATATCTTCTCAAAACTTTCTCCGCCGCGGAGCGGGACTTTTTCTTGGAGAGCCTTTCGCCAAATGCCGACTTGGTGGTTTTGGAGCGTAATCTCGACTACTTTCCCTTGATTTTGAGTCCAATGACCTACGCGGGCTTGCTAAGTGAGTTGTACCTCTACAAAGATGGTGAGAAAACGTCGGAATTCTACAACAGCACTGTTTTCGCCGGCGACGAGGTATTCAACAATGCCAAGGACCTCAACTTTTCGTCCATCGGGGCCAATCTTAACAAGCTTGCACGGTTGCTCAAATCCGAGGTAGAAACACTGGGAAGCACGGATCTCAGTGAGATTCGACAGCTAGTGTCCAATTTGGGCAACCTCAAACACACGCAAGACCTAATCCGGAAACACACCTCGCTCAGTGAAAGCATCTTGAGTAAAATTAAGCACGACACGGAGCTGGCATACTCACATGATTTCCGGGAGAAGTGGCTCGAAGCTCAGAATCAAATTTTCGACCAGGATTACAAAACTCAGCTTAAGACGCTTGCTAGCTTCCTCAACGGTAACTTTCCTTTCGAGGTTGTTTGCAATTTGATCACGCTCATTTCTTTGACTAATGACGGCATCCGTGCCAAAGATCTCGAACACATCGAAACTCAGATCTCTCTCAACTACGGTTTAACCGCCAGCGTGGCATTGGTCGGGCTCCTCGAAAACAAAATCATTCGCATCAACAAGAAAGGGAACGACTTCTTTGGCAATTTTTCCTTCGGTTTTGGAGAATCGGAGACAACTACCACATCTACCATGGCAGACCTGTCTACAGGAGCGACCCCAAACGACCTCTCTACTTCTCACTATGATGATCTAATGTCATTAGGAATTTCCGGCGGCCAAGACGTGTATAAAAGCACATACACACTCATCAGCAAATTCTGGAACCTCCGTCCGGAGGAGGACGAGTACAAAGAAAAAGAGCTCGTTGTGAACACCATCAAGGACTACCCTGATGCGTCGTTCACGTTACCCGGCGGTACTGTTCCGTTGCTCCCTCGACTTGTGGAATCGCTATACTTTCGTGATTTTTTGAAATACCGGCCCACAAACAACATCTACAAACGGCCCAATTGGGCAAATCTCAACATGGACACCATGTTCAAGGGCCAGACGGTTGATTTGAATCTTGAAGATAAGCTGAACGACCGCAAGAGCAAGAATTCGGCATCCCAAAGACAACAGTACCTCCTAGTGGTTGTTCTAGGAGGACTCACCCGTGCAGAGATCAGTACGTTCAAGTACCTCCAAACAAAGTTGGACCAAAAATTGTATATTGTGACATCAGAAATCACCAACAATGCTCAATTTTATGAAGCTTTGCAGGCGTGCTAGACTGGTGTACAGTTCGGGTTCATAGCTAATATACAGTCCGGGTCCATAGTCAACGTAGTCTGTATCCACCTATCAACCACACTATCAATGCACTAATACTGAACGTAAACTCACACTAAACGTAAACCACCCTGACCATAAACCAACACTGACCGTAAACAATTCGGCCTTTGCTCATTTAAACATCGTTCTTCTATGGTTCACCAGCCGTTCATGACTAAGCATCCGTAATCCTTCTACATTCTTCAATAAGGTTATGTATTCACTTCTCCTCTAACGCTGGCATGGCTCGTCGAGCTATACAGCGGCATGCACTTTTAGACAGAGTCCTCGGCCTCCTTCTCAGCCTTCAACTTGGCGTAGAAGGCGTCTCTCTTTTGCACAATGGGCTTGTGCTCGTACTGCCAGTAAGCGCCAGCCATGACGAATCCGATGGCGAAACCAACGGAGATGTCGGTTATGATTTTTCTTCTCAAGGTTCCGGTGATTGGGGCGATGGCCATGTTTGTAAAGAGCAGTTGGTGGTTCGATTTTTTCCCTGTCTACAGGCGCGGGTGAGGGCCAATGAGCGCGCGCGAATAACGGGCTACCACCACGTGACTCCTGCTTTCCCGGCCTCTGGGCCGCATAAGAAGTCATTTGATGTGAAATTGCGTTGAGTGCACTCTGGCAGCGGATTCCTCTGCCCCGTGGCCCATCTCGGCCCGTTTTGGCCGACCTTTGGCCACCTGCGCTAATGGGTGGTGTACGGGTCTTATGGCCCATCCGCGCCAAAATTTCGCCCACAACTTCTTCCCACACCAACATGCTTTCCAGAATTGGCCTTCAAGCCCCAAGCAGATTTGCTGCTAGAACAAGAACCTTCAAGACCTCTGCAGTCACCATGAACAGTGTCCACGGCACCCCAAAGGAGGGTATCTACTCTAACTTGCCTTTCAAGGTTAAGGACAGAAAGATTCCTTTCGGCTTTGTGTGGTGGGGAACTTTCGGCTTCTTCTTTGCCTTCCCATTCTTGTCTGCTTACTGGCACATGAAGAAGGCCGGTAACATTTAAGTACGGCTGCATAGCAATAAAGAAACTTGAACTTCCGTGTAGATGCCTCGCTAACGTTGGCACTGCGATGTATCGGCAGTCACAAGACTGTTGATGAAACTTCTGGCGAGATCATTTGGATTGGCCACGGCTGGTTGATTTTTGCGGTAAATCTCTACTTATTCCATATGACCACTGGGGCATTGACATTAAGATGCTCTACGACTGTTGCATTAGCTCATGTGGATGTGCATTCCGTCTGTTGATTTTCATTCATTTCAATACATTACCACTTAATCTTTGGTTTTTTTGACGTTTGCTTTCGTAACGAATCGGAATACCGCGTCAAATCAGTATACTGACTCTTGACCTCGTAGAAATATCCTTGGCTTATTAACATGGGGTTCTTTTCAATCTTGAGTGTTTTTGATTTTCTAATGTATATGAGCCTACTTGGCTGGCTGTGCTGCTCTCGAGTTTATGCTTTATGGTTACACCTGCAGTCACAGCAGATCTTGAATGATTCGTTCGTTGTGAGCACTATCGTCTTGACGTGGCGTTTCTAACTCTTGAAATCCCTTAATATCAATACCATTATCATCTTCAATTACCATCTATACTACCCTGAGGGAACATTTCCTCCTTATATACACGCTAAATGTCGAAACGGACTCTCTTGACGGGCCGGGCTTCACCCGAGCTGGGCCGCTTGAGACTAGACTTGTGTTGATACCCTGCAGGTAGCGGGCTTGTTGGCGGGCTGTGCTTTTCTTCGATAATGGTAGACTCCGGATCGTAGCCGTCGTCATCCTCAAAATCGAGGTCTTTGTCTGCAGTACTCATGCTGGAGTTGTACTCGTCAAAGTCACAAGACTCGATGTCGATACCCAAACTGCTAGCCAACTCGGACGGATTTGGTGCCAGCGCCTCCAAAACGACTTCCGCCGGCGACAGCGGCGTCTCCTCGGCGAAAACGACCGCGGACTGCACACAAGACTGACCCCATGCGTCCACGTAGGCAAGAAAAGCGTCGTCCTTGGCGAAAAATAAGTCGATGCTAATCTCGCGAGGCGGCGCAATTTGTGGGGCTGTCTGTTGCTCTTCTGATTTGAGCGGCGAAGAGAAAAGGCCCTCCTGCATCGATTTCTGTAGCTGTACCTGCAGGTCCAAGTCTTTCCGAATCTCCTGAAGTCGGCGCAAGTACTCCGCTTTGCAAGCCTCGAAATCCTCCTTGCGTTTGCCCATGGTTTGCTCGCTGATGCCGTTAACTTCAAAGATGATGTTGTTTCTGTGCAGGCGGAGCTTACGGACTTCCTCCAAAGTAGCCGCATCCTGTGTTTCCTGGCTCTCCATCTGCATCACGATCTTTTCAAGATCGCCGTCGATGGCTATAATGTACTGAAGTAGGTAGTTTGCCTCACGTAGAATGACGTCACGCGATACACGAGCGGCATCCTGCAGAGCTCCGTCCAGCGCCAAAGAGGTGGCTTTGATAATGAATTTCTCGATCCGGAGCAATGTTTCCTGCGGGAAGAGATGCAATCCGGCACTAGTTTGGCCGCTCATCCACGTCTTGAAAAGATTGATCAAATTCTGCCGCGTGTTGGTATCGTCGACAATGAGGTAGGTTTCGGTAAAGAGCTTGAAAAGATTCTTGGCGAATAGGACGTTGTATGGGTTACCGATGTTCTTCACTATCAGATCCATTAAGTAGAACGAGTACAACTTGTATTTGGGGAGAATTTTGTTGATGCGTTCCTCTATCTGATCCACCATGAATCCTGCATCCTCAGGATACTTCTCTGCTATTCCTGTCAACTCCACAATCAACGCTCGGGAATTGAGCGTAAGTGATGCAAGGAGATGCTGGAAGTATGGCCCGTTGAACGGCTCTTCATCCATAGTGATAATGTGAGGTTATGAGAAATATTCGAGCTGTCCTGTGATGTAGCAAGGCTCGCTGAGAATTTCGAGATGAAAAGTGATTTATCTCAGGCGGTTCCGAGTTTCCACTTCTTTCTTTATCTGGTCTCCTTCAATTAATAGCCTTCCTATGGCTGATCTCTCCCTTGCCAATCCTCCAATGAATCAAAGCCTGGCAATTTATGTGCTGTGGTGTCCTTTCTTGATCTTGGATGGCAATCTTAATGTTACCAATCTTTACCGTTTTCTGGTCTTCTGAACACGTCAGAATTTTCTTTTCTGGATATAACAAACCTTCTAGCGGTCTCGGTCTACGGGGAAGAAGATGCGGCTGTTAGGCGCTGGTTTCCCGAGCAGAAGAGGTGCGAATTCAGTCTGGCGCGCGCCCCCGTACACCAGCCCCACCATGGCACCCGTGCACCAGGAACCCCGGTTTCGCGCCGACCGGCCATTCGCGCGCCGTATTAAATGTCCAGTTTACTGAGTCATTATCAACCACTATGTTAAGATCCACTATTAGCAAAACCGCCACCCGGCTGTTCTCAAGCAGCCGCTCGGCGCTCGGTAAAATCCAGGTTAAAACGCCCATCGTCGAGATGGACGGAGACGAGATGACGCGGATCATCTGGGCCAGAATCAAAGACAAGTTGATCAACCCCTATTTGGACGTGGACCTCAAGTACTACGACTTGGGAATCGAGGCCAGAGACAAGACAGATGACAAGATTACTGTTGATGCTGCCAACGCCATCAAGGAGTATGGCGTGGGTATCAAGTGTGCTACCATTACCCCGGACGAAGGCAGAGTTGCCGAGTTTAACTTGAAGAAGATGTGGTTGTCGCCAAACGGCACCATCAGAAACATTTTGGGCGGTACTGTTTTCCGTGAGTCCATCATCATTCCTAGAATCCCCAGATTGGTGCCTGGGTGGGAAAAGCCAATTGTCATTGGTAGACACGCACACGGCGACCAGTACAAGGCCACGGACTTAGTTGTTTCCGAGGCCGGTAAGTTGGAGATGACTTTCACTCCTGCATCTGGCGGTGAGCCTGTCACAAAGACTATCTACGACTACAAGGGTCCAGGTGTCGGTTTGGCTATGTACAACACTGACGAATCGATCATCGGATTTGCCCACTCGTCGTTCAAGATGGCTCTTGCACAGAACTTGCCATTATACTTATCCACTAAGAATACAATCTTGAAGAAGTACGACGGACGCTTCAAGGATATCTTCCAAGAGATCTACGACAAGCAATACGCTCAAGAATTCGAGAAGAAGGGTTTGTGGTACGAGCACAGATTAATTGACGACATGGTTGCCCAGATGATCAAATCTAAGGGTGGTTTTGTCATGGCTTTGAAGAACTACGATGGTGACGTGCAGTCCGACATTGTTGCACAAGGTTTTGGATCTTTGGGTCTCATGACCTCAGCCTTGATGACTCCCGACGGAAAAGCTTACGAATCTGAGGCTGCCCATGGAACTGTCACTAGACACTACAGACAGCACCAAAAGGGTAAGGAGACGTCGACCAATTCCATTGCTTCCATTTTTGCCTGGACCAGAGGAATTGCCCAAAGAGGAAGATTGGATGGCTCCGAGGATGTGGTTCAATTTGCACAGAAATTGGAGGAGGCCACCATTGCAACTGTGCAGGATGATGGCATCATGACCAAGGACTTGGCTTTGGCCTGCGGTAAGACGAACAGGGAAGCCTACGTCACTACTACCGAGTTCTTGGATGCAGTCTCTGACAAGTTGAAGTCTGCATGAACTCCGACAGACTCCATTTAATAGAGCAACAAATAAACAATGGCTTCATAAGACTCATGTCAACCTAAACCCAACTATGATATAGATCCATATAATTGATGACAATAATTTCTGAAGCGATCTCAACATCCTTTGATAAAAGTCATGAGTTTTATCGAGTGTTTCAAGTGGTCGGAAGAGATTCAGAATGGTGAAAAACTCCACCCCGCATTTTTACTGCAATCTCCACACTTGTCTTGTCAAAAGGCGAGGTAGAATCCGACTTCGAAGTTTCTTTGATCAAGCTATCCCCACTCACCGTATCTGCACACATGAGCACTACCTCTTTGTGCCGGTGAACCTGCTGCCAAAACCTGATGTTCCTTTATATTGTGCCATTTCCGCCCACACCCCGGGTTTGTGCTTCAAAATCGCTTTGGCTCGCCGCCGAGTTAACCATCTTCTTATTCTATTCAAATCTGAAATTGTACTGTACCTAATCTGACATTGCATGTGGAGCTGCAGCCCGTGCGTCAGCACTGTCTTATATGCAGGCTGTATCTACAAGCGCAAGCCTTTCCGTGCGACAAGTGAAATTCGGGATCCTTCGAGATCACTAACGGGCCCTAATACGTGGTTCATTTTGTATATACTTGAATTTGAATTAGTTCGAAAAAGCCAAGAACTCGAAAAACGCTAGCACTAATTAGTATAGTTTCCTAAGTAGGTATGAACAAATGCATAGTGCCGAACCACCTGGTTGCAACTGCCGCCCGCAGTGCATGAAAGCGAACACACAGCAGATTTTCAGCATTCGATAACTAGAGCGAGCTAACTTTGAACCCATGTTTAGTTACAGAATTATTGGACGGCACGAGTGCTTGGTCTATACTTTATACTTCAGCAACTTTCGTTCCCAAATTTTACACTCTCAACGTTTATCAATCCAGTTGTAGCTCACACACCCTCGAAGTCTCCATCTTAGCTCCTATTCTTGGTTTTTTAGCTCAATAAATATATATCTTGGGCAGAAAGACCTCGCCTTCTGCATTGTCTGAGTAATAACCAGAACACGTGCCATCCATTTTATGCACCTCTAAACTGCCCATACTTACAGTAACGGATGCAGCAAGAAGTTGTTTAAATTTGGGTGCAGCTACGAAAGTCCTGCGAGTTCATGTATGAAGTTTATTGGATTATTCTTTGTGAGCACGGCGCTTCTCTACTGCGCTTTTCCACCTAGCCAGGAATCTCGGCACTCGAAATTGTGAGAAAAGCCTTTATTCAAATGCCCAAATACCTCCATATGCATGTGGGCACGTGCCAAACACCGACATTCTATCTCCGATACCCTTCCCCAACACAATGGGAAGCCTGCACAAACAGTCTGGACAGGGCAACTTTTCCCGCTGCTTGGCTTTTGTTTGATTTAAGCTCGCATGTGGTCATTCATGCATGGTGAGACCAGTGGTCTTCTTGCTTCGTAGCCTAATAACCTTTCACTTATTTGACATGAGCGATGGGTGAATGCAACTACAAGAAAAGCATAAAAATCTTGATCTGTTTGACTCTCGCACCACGACCACACCTTCGCGATCTTCCGCGCGCATCTGCGGCTGCAGAATGCATGCAGGCTCTGGTGAAGAAGCAAGATTTTGAGGTACCTATAAGCGTAAAAGCCCAAGGTTCGAGTCACCAACTCACCATAAAGACAATGGTTTGGATTTGGCATAGAAGGTCTCGACGCATGTGCAAAAAAATCAAGCCAGAGAAAGGGAGCTCCAAGCGGCCTTATTTATTACCTTATAAACACTTGAATATCTTGCAAAACTCCTTTCCTGCTGCAACCTGAAATGTGGATCCAGTTGCCCAAAATTACACCATTCGACCCCTCCAGAGATCCCTGCATCACGCTTCCTCCATTCTCTCCGCTTAGAAGTATCACAGCTTCGGTCAAAAATCAAAAAGACCTCTACAAGACCTCAAAAAGCTTTTATAGCAAGGAACCTCCCTCCATAAATGACCATTGTGATGAAATTTTTCTGCAAACTCGGCCGATTCCCCAATACAAGGAAGAAAACTGCAGATGCAACTTAGTTTTCCCCCGTAACTACCAATCATGGCCGCAAACATCGCCTACGCCCAGCCACCCGAAGAGCAAAAACATAGCTCATCAATCAATCGTTCGAACCCCATGTTTGCATCCGCGATTGACCGCGTTACCTTTTCAAAGAAGTATGTCTCAAGAAGGCGGGGCTCCTAACAGCTTCAATAGTTTGAAGTCACAAAGAGAGCCTAAAAGAATAAGATTGACAAGCCACGTCAGATTGGGAAAGCGGGACTTCAATCTCTCGCCTGAAATCGTCAATTATGCGATTCAGCCTGCACTCCCGGGCATATTACCGCCTCCAGCACTCTGCCTTATCGATCACATTTACCCCACAATAGTGAAGAAAAAGTACAGTGCGCCAAGTCTAGACCCAATTAACCCAAGTCTCCTTGTTTTCGAGTATCCTATTGGGCAACAATTCATCATCTGGAACTATTGTACAGGAATGGTGCATTTAACGAGTCTCTGGCGAGCTGCTATACAAGAAGGAGTCCATGGGCCTGAATACGGCATTGATCAGTATACCATTAGCCACCAGCGGCGGCTCATGCAGCGCCTAATTAAGCCAAACGCAAAAGCTGACATCACCAGATTGTTGGAGTCCACACCGCAAAATTTGCATCTGTCTATTAAACGAGTTCGTGGAGGATTTTTAAAAATCCAAGGCACCTGGATCGACTACTCGCTCTGCAAGAGACTTGCCACGCGGTTTGCATACTACATTCGCTTCCACCTAGTGCCAATTTTTGGTGCCGACTTTCCCGATTTGTGTTTATTGCCGCTGAACCCAAAATTTTGCGAGCTCGAACTTGACTGTGATTTTCTTCGGTCAACGTACACAGAGGCGCCATTAATGGCACCTTTCTTGCCGCTAATTCTGTCGCAGCTTCAAAGTTCAGGAGGCGATATGCAAGAGAAGCTCGTTTCCCCATTCTTTGAGAACCGCTGCAGTCTTCGAAAGCTTCTCTCCTGTCCATCGACTTTGCCACGTGACACCTCCTTTTAAGATGATGGAGAGTATTATGGTATTTTTCTATCTGCAGGCCAGACACTTTCGCTTTCAAAAACACGCATAAACTAAAAGAATAAAATAGCGTGATAATTGTTCATAGTCGAATCAAGTGATTTATGTTTTCATAACTTGAAAATTTCGCAGCTGTAGTAGACACCGTCGTAATCTTGGTACCGATACTACACCCGTGCCTCTCGCACCAGCGCATGTCGCGTTTAGTTCCACGACACCAGACGGAATAACATGGACTTCGTGACGTTTGATACTTTCTCCGAAGATGACCCTCTACCCTCTCCTCAGCCATCGCTTTCAATTCCTCTAAAGTCCAATATCGAAAGTTTTGGCGCCAGATTCACAAACTTTACTGATATCAAGAATCTCCTAAAAGCTGAGGAACCTGCCAAGGCTGCCGAAACAAAGGATTTAGATTCAGATGTGGCAAAAGAATATGCATCACTCTCACTCCTGCTGATAGATAAGAGCGACAAATCTACCGACGGATCGAAGTCAAAACTAGTCGATGAGTCTGACTTGGTCAGTGACTTTAGGTCTGAAGCCTTGTCCAAACGTTTGGGGCGGGCTCTTAACCCGGACCTCAGCGATAGTGCTATGAGAGATCTCTTCTCGGCGCTCGAAGTGAAATTCCCGGATGTGGACGCATTGGTAGACTCTGGAGTAGAGGGATCGATAGCCCGGAAAAGTTTGAGAGGAATTGTGGAGAAGGATTTGATCAAAAGCTACTCTTCCACGCTTTCTGAATATGCAAAGCCCATCTTGGAAATGAAAGCCTTGGGTAATAAGGTGCATGAGTTGGACAACCTAATCACCTCAATCAAAGACAATTTACAAGAGAGCTTGACTACTACCACGAGCATTCGACTGGGAGCAACGCAATTGATGAACGATAAGACCCTTCTCAATTTGAAAAAGTCTCTCCTTGTCAACTTTAAAGCAAAATTTGTGTTGAATGAGTACGAGCGCTTTCTCTTAGACTCCAATGAAATCAACGAGGACTTCTTTGCGGCTCTAAAACGTGCTCAAGAAATCAGTGAGTCCTGTCTGATTCTCTTAGGATTGGACAACCCCGAGTTGGGCCGTAAAATTCTAGCCCAGAATAACGAGCTCATCCATAGAGCGGAGCGCAAAATCACGCAATATTGCAATAAGTCGCTCTCAAACACTTACTCTTTGAACGATCCCGACAGATTGACCAAATTGCATTTATGTTTATTCTATGTGCAAGACAAGCCTTCTATCTTTGAAAGTGTCATCGAAGCCTTTGCTGAATCACGCTCTTCCGCAATACTTGAGGAGTTCAACAACCAAGTCGTCGGAGACAATTCGAAAATATCGGCGTCTGCGAAGTCAAATGTGGGATCTCGTCCCGTGTACTTCTCATTCCATGATCCGGTGCGTTTTGTCACAGATTTATTGGCATACGTACACTCCGTCACTGTGAACGAGTCTGAGTTTATTGGTGGCTTATTAAAAGGCAGTAGAGATTTGTCCAATACCACTGGCGAGGTTGTCGAGAAAGTTCTTCGTTCTTTGGCTAAGCCTACAAAATCCCAAATTGACCTGACCATCTCATCCGAAACAAAATTGCCCATTCTTTACCAGATTTTCGACCATCTCCAGTTGTACCTGTTAATGTTTGCCAAAATCAAAAATGCCCTGAAAATGCATAAGGCAATTGAAGAATCGCTTGAATTGACCAGGCAGAAAATTGTCATTGTGTTGATAAACAGACTCACCACAATAAAGAACTCGAATCTGGCTAAGTTTGACTTGTCTATGGATCTACAACCTCCAGAGTGGATCATCACATACTACTCGGACTTGATTCCTTTGATTGACTCTATGTCTACCGATACAATATTGGACTTCCCGCCCGACGAAAACGCCCGGTTCTTGAGGTTAGTCGTTGATGACCCCATTGAAATTTTCAACGACCACTTGAAACTGATATCTGGAACACTCGACAGAAGAGATGTGAGCTTGTGCCGACTCAACTTCTTAGACTTGATGATACTGAAAATAATGCCTGTCCCATTACTCAGTGACAAAATGATCGAAGTGAATCACATCATCAACGATATTACAACGGAGCTCAAGCAATCCCAGTTCCAGTCTCTTTTGGCAGATTGCAAACTCACGGACTATTATAATATCGCAAACATGATTTGTCCTCTAGATGATGACGGTGCAGATGACGAGATTTTTGACACCTCATTGTTCCAGGCAATTACAGAGAACAAACTTTTCAATAAAGGGAGGATTCTTGAGGTTAATGTCACAATTCAAAGTGTGCTTCCTACTGCATTAATGGACACACAGCTGGCCTTGATGAAACTCAATAACCCTATCATAGTCAACGAGATCATTTTGGCCTCGACCACGAGATTCTTACGATTCTATAAGCATTTCTCGGCTATTGTACAGGATCTTCTCCACGAAGAGTTATTGACATGGACAGAAAACGAGGTGTCAACCTTGTTGGGTGTTGAAGAGGCTATCTAGTTGGTACTTTTCCCCTTCCGTACCCATTTTTTTCATAATAGTCCATGGGGTAATAATTCTCGATCCATTGGTCATTTTCCAACATCACCATAGCCTCGTATGGGGTAAGAAGTGGTTTTTCAAAAGCGTAGCCCCAATCAATCGAAAGTCTCGGGCAAGCCACTTGAATGAAAGCGTCAATGTCGTCAAACATGGCAAGTTTCTGGGGAAAAATTTCACTCAAAATTATCTTAACCACCACCACGCCATTGGCCTTAAAAGCAGTCTCCAAGCGGTCGAGTGTTTGAGGGTTTCCTTGTCTGCCCAACGCACCCAAGATTAGGCCAATCTTCTTTGCGTTTTTGGCACTCTGAATAGCGTCTTTTCTCACCTCCACCATCTGCTTCTGGTCATAGAGCTCTCGCGTGAACTTCTTGGAGTATGGATCGTATCGAAACGCGGGAAGCTCGGGATTGTGTATCATGGCACTCTCAAGGTGGAACCTACCGTCACCCACATAGATCATGGAAGAGATGTTGCTGTCTAGTCTTGCGGATGTACACCCCAAAAGCTCACCCTTGGAAAGCGGCATAGTCTGGGGAGGGATGATATAAATCGGCTTTTCCTCTTCACTCAATTTCCCTGCAATACTGTGAATGGTGGGGTTGAACTGGATCGTGCCAAAGCAGGCAATGCGGTCACCCTGCTTGAAGTTTTTCTTGATAGTGTTGATGAGATGAGTCTCGTCGATGTTGATGGTGACAAAAACGTAAAGGACCTTGATCTTGGTGATGTCTATTGGCACAAGACACAGATGAGCATAGTGAATGATAAAGTCACAGTCCAAAGCCCTGGCCGTGTAGTCATCAATGCAGCACGCTCCATATGATACATCACCCATTACCACTGTTTCGACATCGCAGAAACTTTCTAGGATATCTGAGATTATAAGAGAGTAGATAAGTAACCCTTCGGGCATCTGAAGTGCCACACGCGACGCTTTGTTCTTGCGTATGTTCCAAACACACTTGTGAATCTCGAAATTGTAGTTGGAAGGTAGCATTTTTATGGCCTCATTGAGATCCTTGTCGTTAAGAATGTCTTCGGGAATCTGGTTAATGGCTCTGCCAATGTGTCGTTTCTGTCTCTGCACCAAAGCACTTCCATCGGCATTAACCTTTTTCCGGCCAACGAATCTTCGCCTTGGCTTCTCTTCGGTTCCTATATCCGACTGTGTATTTTTCTGTGGCATCACTTGCTCTTCAGGTGACTCTTGCATTATAGTACTGGGATCTCAAGTCATCGCACTCGCTCGAATGCGGGCGCCTGTATTACCAAAATGTCACGTGATCAATACCATTTACAAGGTATATGAGTGAACCTCTAGAGTAAACTTGGTGTGATACTTCTGAACAAAATAAAAGACATTGTTGGTATTATTATCCCAAATCTAGACAGCTGAACTTTAGGCATGTTTGAAAGATTGTGCAAGTTTCAACGTTGTCTGTCAGGTTCCGGTGAGTAGCTTGAAATAGTACAAAGTTTGTTCGTAATTGCCCGGTTCTTGCCATAGGCAAGAGCTGGCTATTTATGTTGGTAGCTGTGTGCCGGAAACTGACTGCTGCCGACTACAACCGGCTATAACTGCCTAGAGCTGGCCAAGGCCGGCTAAAGCTACATTCAGACCAGGACTCTGTAGTGGGTACCTGGGTATATTCAAAACCCAGGGCGCGTGGGGCCCGCAGCGGTCTTGGGCCGGTATAGGGTGTCTAACACTGTCGTACTAAATGTATTGGGACACGATAAGTACAAATCTGGGCGAAAAAGCTTAAGTTCTTATATTAGATTCCTTTCGAGACTGCCAGATGAAGAAACGGCTGATTCTATCAAAAGATTATCAATTTACGCTATATAGCTTCAAGTATTGTCGCTTGACCAGGTACTCCACAAATCACCTTGGCTGCGCGCTCATCAATCTCATCACCACATCGCATATCATATCAACGATGCTTACGCCTTATTTTACCGTGGACCAAGATGAGGAGTTTATCCACATCAACATCAAGATTTCGCACGGTCGGTTTTCTTCGCCGGCTCTCGAAATGGTGGTCGACTCCAATGTTTTCATTTTCTCTTTTCCACCTTACTACCTCCGGCTCCGCTTTTCACATCTGTTAGTCGATGACGAGCGAGCCCAAGCCGACTTGGATCTGAAGAATGACTGCGTCAGGATAAAGATTCCCAAAGAAATCAAAGGGCAGGAGTTTTCGGATTTGGATCTCACCGCGAAGCTCTTGGCCCGGAAGGAGGAGACTGTCAAGCCCAAGCCAATGATCGAGGAACTAGACGTCAAGGAATCGATGGAAAATAAAGTCAATCAGCCAAAAGAAACTGAATTTGTACAGGCAAGGGCTGGCATTGCGGCGGATGGGATGGAACACGACTGGGAAATCAAGCAGGAAATTAAGGAAGAGCCGCTTACTCCAATGTATGGCTTCAACAATGCATACAACCAAATTATTTCGGTATCCATGACTAACCACAACGATATCAATGAAGTGGGGAATCCTGAAAGTGCTTCAGTTAATGATAAAATCATCGAACGCTTAATCAAAGAAAACATTAAGTTCGACCCAGAGTACTATGCGGCCGACTACATCATGGAGCAAAATCCTTCAGCTGACGACGACAAGATCTACACAGGGATTATGTCTTGGAAATCTCCCTCTACGCAGCAGTTTCTCAGATGGTATAAAGAGCAAAGAGACTTGCCGGAACTGGAAAGAGCTCCTCTTTTTCCGGTGGTCTTTTCCAAGGACGAGCAGGAAAAAATGATGCAGTTGCCCCGGAAGTCTTATTTGGTGGATGAGTCCTATAAGCCGCAAATATACCTGTTGATATTGTCGCTCCTTTTCGCTCACCAGTTCGACCTCCGGGAAAACGAGGGAGAACACAACATCGAGAGTGCCTGGACCATCGGCAAAATCGTACCGCAATTTGCATGTTTGGACACACAAATCGTAATTCCCGACACCAGCAATGATAGTATCCTCAGATCGACGATCATCACCGGATACAGGCGGTCTCTTTGCTACCCTTTCCACCGCCACTACGATCTCTCCGCCAAGGCCTGGACAGACGTATACTATGCACTCCGTGCAGGTAAACGAATGGTGTTGAAGTTGTTGCTCGACTTGAAAGAGCTATTCCGCTTCCATGATATCTATTATGTATATGACAAGATCTACCTCGAGGATCTCTGCCTGTACATCTTGAGTGATCAGGTGACGGAGAATTCCATTAGGCAGTTCGCTTATGACTTCAAAAAAGAGTTGGATTCAATCGGCAAAACGGATATCACTTTTGAGAAGATTGACGACACTCAAACTGGTGAAGACATGGTCGTCTTGGATCTTCAGGAAATCGAGATCATGGCTCGGAACTCATACCAAGAGTACATCTCCAATCAGTAAATGATCACGAATTACCACGCGTGGACAAAATATCCACCGTGCCCCTGTTAGAGCTTCTAGAGAAACGCCTTGCTTCTGTGTAGTCCAGCAGGCTCTCTCCTGCTGCATCACTTGTCGTCATGGATATATCCTCTTCGTTATCCTCGATTTTGGGCTGTGTTTGTCTGTATTCAGCGATAGCCGGATCGCTCAGTAGATCAACAGACATGTCGTTGGACTTATGACGCTTATGTTGGAACACTTGTCGGGGAGTCAAAGACTGCACATTACTGTTTCTGACTTCGGGCTTCTCAGTCCCAGGATCCTCCGGTTTCCAATGGTGAAATTGGATAACATGTTGAAATGAAGTCATGGACTCTTGCGACGGCACTTGGCTGTTCCTGGTCTGCTTATATAGCGGCTGAGCGGGAGACGGTTTGACCTGCATCAGAGAAACTTTGCCTGACGTCTCCCCATGTGACGTCACAGGAGTACTCGGATGAATGTTCATTTGTGGAGGTTGGCAATTTGACTTTACCTGCGAACGCTCCAGGGCAGAAGAGGGTAATGCCTCCAGAGGCATAGAAAAGTGTCGCTGATGCAATGGAAGCGTACGCTGTGTAGGGACGTATGGAGTAACGGGGCTAGCTAGGCTAGCGACAGCCGCAGCCCCGATCTTGGCCGGAGACCGCGGACGCCGAAGATGCTGATTTGGCGTCTGTTGATTGAAGCGAGAAGAGCCTGTACCAATTCTAAAACTAGCCGGCGGAACCAAGCTGGCATTGTCTGAATGGTCATAGTTTCTCACTATATTCAGATGAGCAAAAAAGGGAGAGCCATGTAGCGAGCTATGGGAGCTGTGTATCGGGGTCTGGGATGAGTCACCCAGGTGGGAGCGATGGCGGTTGCTGGGCGTAAGATTATTTGAGACATTGGGCCCCGGAACGACGGGTTTGGGAGGCGGGACATTGCCCACGCACATGTTTGGAATCAAATGTGGCGGTACGTCATTCTTGGCGGCAAGCTCAATAATTTGAAGATTTCTGGAGGCAATTTCGAGCCGAATCTGCTCTTGCTTAGTTCGCTCTTGTTCCACCCTGAGTTGAAGTGCTGTCTGTAGTGTGGGAGCGGAAATTTGAAGGTGTTTCATCTCGGGCCCGAAAAGGGAGATAAGTGTCGCTTCAGGAACAACGTCCGGCGCCTCCGGCGCATGAGCAGCAGATTCGGCTGCCGCCTCACGGCTGGCGTTTTCAGGCGTCATGGGATGTTCCCCGGGATTCTGCTGGGGTGGAGTCTGGTAGTTATGACGTAGCACTGAGGGGTTGTAGTCAGGCAGATTCAGAGAAGCGATCGAACTCCGCAACGAACTCCGCGAAGACGCAGCGTCGGTGGCGGCAGTATAATTTGACTCTGGGAGATCGCTTTTGTGGTGGAAAGACATGGACTTCTCTTGATTCAGGAATTTATTGATAAGGTGGTGAACGCTCATGGAACTCATTTTATCGGTGCATCTGAAGAATTGATAAGGGATTTCAGGATCGTAATTGACTTCTTTGGATTTGCAAGTTTGTTGAAACCGGACGAGTGGGATTTTCCTTTAATCTCTTTGTTATAATTCCAGGTCCCAAGAAAGACTGAAATAATTACAATGCCCTCCTTTGTGAAGTGGAAAGAAAATGAGTCTTCCTCTTTGGGAACAATGTTGTTATTTCTCCCGCGATAGGATTACGTGTGCCTTGCGGCTCCTTCAGCGCTAAAATCTGTGGCGTGCTTGGCAGGATGTAGAGTCTGAACCACTCGCACCGTTACTAATGCCCGCAGGCCGTGACTTTCCGACTCTGCCTCTAAAGACAATGCAGTGTTTCCGCTAAATCTTAGGGATGTACTGGTTTCACTGGTAGTAGGGGTTGGATGGGTACGTGACACTAGGAAGAAAGTCAGGTAGGTTTCGCTTGTAGAAAAACAGCCAGTTCTCCATGAATCAAATTATAGATACAGTCTACAATATTTACAATGCAGTAGCATTTCGAATTTGGGTTTAACAGAGTTGGCTCGCATAGGATACAAAAAATATCTATAACAATTTGCCGCTGGCATTCTAAAACAGGTTTTACTAAAATCACTCCACATGCCACTGCTACCACCATATTACACATTGTCTCATGAAAAAATATTTAAACCCAGTTTCTGCAGTCCTTTGTTCCGTGATGTGTAGTTATCAATTGGATTCATGCGCATACATCTAGACCCTTGCAGCAATAGCTACCTGTTATTAGGCTGCGATCTCAACAATGCGCACTGCACCTTCTTTAGGCATCAATGAATTGACAAGTTCTATTGAGATTCCAAATTGCTCTCCTCACATACCCTGTGTGATCTTAATATGATTCAACTTTGAACACAATTTGGCCATCTTTCTTTCGCAATTCTTCAATGTCTTTTCTGAAATTGCGTCTCCAATCAACTATATGATTGATGCGGAATTTCAACTCGCCGTCCAAAGCTAATTGCAACGCTTCCTCCACCCAAGCCCTCTTGATCTCTAGGTCATTTTTCTCATAAAAATTGTACTTTCCGACAAATTGGTTGGCAAGTCCTTGCGTCCAGCTCAGGCCCCATGGATCTAAATAGCCCTTGCTTCCGCTGAATATCTTATCAACTTGGTAAGATGGCTCGGACAAGTAGAAATTGCAGTAGGAAACATAGGCAGACCTGGCATTCTTAGGTTTCAAAATTTTCATGAACAATGGCTCTTTGGTCTTGCCGAAGATAGAGCTTGGTTTAACTCCCTCTTCTAGCCTAGCTTTGAAGGGGAAGTTTATCTCGTCAATCTTGGTCACATCCAACGACTTCTGAAACATCTTTTTGCTGCCAATAATGTCAATGAAAAGATCCAATTTCGCCCCCGAAACATTGCGCTTCGTGATCTTTTCCGACTCTGGAACGATTCGAAGGACACTTTCAAAGATTTCTGTCGCAAAGAACGGAACCTTCTTGTAATTTATCGGTACCCTTTCACCAGTGACGTAAAGATCTTCATTTACCATGTCGTAAGCCACAATGTTGAAATTTCTGAGTCCACCGCAGTTGAGTGACTCAACGAATGTTTTCATAACCTGATAATTCTTCTCCATAACAACCATTGTGACATTGAATCTCTCCAAATCCTTGTAGACACTCGATGCAATAATTTGTGCCAAAGTCATTCCAAGGTTTGTATCTCCACCATTGATAAGAATGTTGGCAGAACTCTGGCTTCGGAAGACGGAATCCATTAATTGCAATGACTGTTTTGCCCTGCAATATTCTGATCCAAAGACAGAAAACTTCGCCTCTGTGGATAAATCACTTTCGTAGTCATAAGTCGTTCTTGATGGGCCCTTCTTTTTCTCCTTTTTCTCCGCTGGTTCGTCGATTTCGACCTTTGTGGCTTCACTCTGACTCACATCATCCCCCACTTGAAACTTGGACTCTGTCAGAACCACCGACAAGGAAAGCAGAAGATCCACAGAAGAAAGCTTTTCAAAGAATTCATCCAGTATTGGGATCAAAACATCGGTTGGGTTAATTATAACACAAGACTGGAGACTTCCTTTCTTCTCTAATGGGTTTGTCACACCAAAAACTCTCGTACCCTTTTTGAACACATCACTATTAATATATTTTCTTCCCAACTCCACAACTTCTCCGAAAAACGTATATCCAAGTCCAACTCTTTCGTTGGAAATGTTATAGGTGTATTTTTTGAGCTTCGAAAGATCAAAAGAAGAGAGAGATGCGTACTTCACATCCACAAGAATTCTGTCTTGACGAAGTGGAAATACCACCTCATGGTAATTGAAATTCAACGCTGTGTTCTTGTTAATTACTGAAATTTCTTTGACCGCCCGACTGGGGAGATCTGGAAGGTCGTTTAGATGCACAGTTCTCTTTGGCCTCGTAATAGGTTGGGACCCTGGTAATGGCTTTGGCCCCTCTCCCTTCTTCTTGAGGTAAGAGAGTTCTGGCGGCATTTTTCCAAATGGATTGCTTTCTGAGTTTTCCTGGCGATGATTCTCAACCTCTTTGTGGTGTTCCCATAGCTCTTCTGTAGGAGCTGGGGCAAAGCCAACAGACTTTTTCTTCGAAGGCTTGACTTCAGACTCGGTGTTTTCTGCGATCTTCGCAGGGGGTGAAATTCTGGCCATGTCATCAATAGAATTAGTCTCCGCATTCTCGGAACTACTAGAGTCTATGTTCAAAGCGCTCGAAACTTCTGCATTTTGTGTGATCTCGCAAGAGTCAGCAGTAGCTGCAATGTCAATCGGATTGCTTTCGGTAGGTGTTCCACTCATTATCTGCCGAATATGTGAGCACTATGGGGTATAATCAAGAAGAAAGTTAAACCGAGAAGCCGATCGGGAATGAGGGATATATCAAGTGTACCCGCGCTGCGTTAAGGCTGTCACATAGTGCGAGACTCCATGCGTGACGTCAAAACATCTAAATACAGGCCATGATTTTTGTCTCAGTACTAGCAAGCAACTGTATGACAAAGGGTGTTCTTTTCTTGTCTTGCTTAATGATTTAGATACTCGTATGAAATACCAAGTTTTACATGCTTACTATTCTCTCGCGTGATATAGTCGCGAAACCCCTACATCCTACTTATCGAAATCGATACCCAGCCCTCACAAGTTCATTCAATTAATACAGCAATCGCTACATTCATTTAAATTCCAGCAGGAAAATATCGCCCAATTTTGATTCATATACTTTTAATTGAAACCATATTGGCAGTGGATAGCTTCAATACGAGAATGATTTTTATTCTAATTTGCTACATAGCTGCCCTTGTGGCATCACTTCTTTTCCTACAATACCATATCAGACTTTTTAAATACCCTGTCTATTTCTCGATTCCAATTATTATGGCGATCTTCATACCACTTTCAGTGACATTCCTATTGCCCATCGACTACATCATGCATACTCATGAAAAGGGGACTGTGATCAATATCTCAGATGGCGTGACTTTGTTCTTGTGGAAGGCTGACTACTGGACTACTTTTCTATTGACATGGTTCTTTTTACCTGTGCTCCAAGAGTTTTATCGTGCATCAAGTTATCTGAAGACGCAGCGCCTTCGAATTTCGTTGATTCGGAACTTAAAGTTTCAGGCTTGCATTCTCGCCGTGTCGTTGCTTGGTGCCATTTATCTCATTCTAGAAGCAGGTCTTACATTTCAAAATTTGAAATCTATGATCATCGGTTTATCCCACATATACTCCTTGGTGCTCGCTCTCTGGCTTATGGCACATGGGTTGATTTCAATTCCAAGAAACAGATGGCTCGAGGGAGATTTGAATAAAAATGTCAGACACCACTACATGAAAGTTCCAAGATTAGTGGACGCTATCGAAGACACCAAAATATCTTTCAAGGAGGATGTTCTTCAAGTGCTCATTCTCAAAGAAAACTTTACCAATCCAAACGACTCACTCAACTTCGCCTACAGAGACTGGATTCTTAATCTTCATGCTAAGATACCAGAGGATATCAAAGATACAGTCAGACGCCAATATACGTATAACAACTCCAGCGCTTCTATCACAAGAGAGCAAGTCACCGATACTTTCATGAACAAATTGACTGCAACATTTCAAGAGAATTTGTGGACTATTCTGGCTTACACTTCCGAGTATGATAAGCTTTTAGACCAAATCTCACGTTTGCAAAAGCTTATTGGTGCCCAAGAAACAAATAATCAGGAGGAGAGACTTCAGACTATGGAAAGCTTGGGTGGATTGTTACCTCCTGGGTTCGATTACTACTTACAATGTCAAGTGAAGCCAATCTTTTCTCGAATTCTATCGATTTTTTTGTTTGTGATGACGTTTATCGTGATTGAATCCGAATTTTTTCATTCCACCGATTTGTCTCTCATCAACCGCATGATGCACAAAAAATCTTTGGAGAATCAGCCCTTCTTGCAGGTTGCATTCTTATCCATGTTTTTCATGTACATGTTGTTTTGCTCGCTCAACTCGTTGACCAAACTCAAGATATTCAATATGTACCATCTCGTTCCTCGAAATTCTGACCCGGTCTCTGCGTGTTTTTACGCATCCTACATTGCGAGAATGACAATCCCGTTATCCTATAATTTCCTTACTTTATTTCTGAACCGATCCTCGATATTTGAAGATTGGTACGGTCGGTCCATAAAGCTCACGGGCTTCTTCAGCCTATTCAACAAATGGGTGCCTCCTTTATTGCTAATTCCAGTTCTATTGACGACTTTCAATCTTTATGATCTTCTAAAGCAAAAGTTGGGTATCATGGGAGGCTTTTACGATTGGGCCGACTTTGATGATGATTCCATTAGGACCGAAAATAACCTGGGAAACTTGGAACATAATGCAACCAACAGAAATGAACTAATTATTGCAGAGGCAAAAAGAATGGTTT
Source organism: Metschnikowia aberdeeniae (assembly GCA_002370615.1). Lineage (NCBI taxonomy): Eukaryota > Fungi > Ascomycota > Pichiomycetes > Serinales > Metschnikowiaceae > Metschnikowia > Metschnikowia aberdeeniae. The sequence goes on from NKZB01000175.1 coordinate 256,130, forward strand.
CCATGGAATTGAACCGCCGCCACAACCTTCAGCAAACCAATTTAAGAAGCTTCAATCTTCACAATGATGCAATGCCTGTACATGACACTTTTGATTCATACTTGCAGAGCAATATCGACAATAGGGTGGACAGCGTGAATTATAGCGATAATATTTTGGATTCTGGGATCAGAGAAGACTCTGCTTTATGGAGTCGTTTAGGCTCTACTTGGGAAGGATTAAAAGGTGCAATCAACAATAGACTTGGCAGAAACTACGCGCCATATAGGGATGAACCTTTAGAGAACTACAATTATGATGATGACGCAAACGAGAACTTAATCTTGTGATCAGCATTTACAATAAATTTCAAGCGGTCAAGTGTATTTATTTATTACAGTAGACACCAAAATCGAGAAGGGCTAATAAACCCGTACACCAAAATTTTGAGAAGATCGAAAAAGTGCTAACCAAAGCCCTTCGATTATTCACACAAAGATGTCGAATATTGGTCTACAAGTCCGCAAAGCTGTTCCGTCAATTGACCCTGTCGTTGCTAGTTATGCTGTCGGGTATATCCAACATGTCTCCAGTAACACTGAGGATTCTGTGTCAGCTCAGCAACTCGACATCTCGCAAGAATTAGCCTTCATCCAGAAAATACTTGTCGATGCCGGCGGGCAAACGGAAAAAGTTGAAGAGTTGATTGCAACTGTTGACAAACATTTGAGTGAAAAACTCAAAGATAATATGGCCAAATTGGCTATTACGGGTGATAAATCCAAAAGACTCTTGGACGTTAACGTGTTGAAAAACAATTCTAAGAGAGACATCAACTCCTCTCTTGCCTTACTCGGCTCCTCTAGAGACATCACGCACGCAGGAAGGCAAGTTGAGAGTAGAGTCGACAAGAAGAAATTGGAAAAACAGGAGAGAAAGATTGCCAAGAAAGTTGCCAAGAGAAACAATCAGTTTGTCAAATACGAGGCCTCTCAACTTCTCAATGCCAAAAAGAGGGACGACTATGACTCATTTTATTTGGAAATTAATCCCTTGGATTTCGGCTCCAGTGCAGGAAAATCAAAGGATATAAAGGTGGAAAACTTCGATTTGTATGTTGGCGACGGCCAACGTATTTTGAGTGACACAAGTCTCACTTTGGCTTATGGCAGAAGATATGGTTTGGTCGGTCAGAATGGTATCGGTAAATCTACATTATTGAGAGCATTATCGAGAAGAGAGTTGAATATTCCGAAGCACATTACTATTTTGCATGTTGAGCAAGAGCTCAGGGGTGACGATACTTTGGCTTTGCAGGCAGTGCTAGACGCAGATGTTTGGCGTAAATCTCTTCTTGAGGAAGAGCTGAAGATCACTGAAAGAATAGAAGAGATCGAAAAGTTGCGCTCTGAGTTCGAAGAAGGCTCCAATGAGGTGCTCAAATTGGATAATGAAAGAGGGGACTTAGACAAGCATTTGTCGGAAGTCAATGAGAAGTTGTATGAGATGGAATCGGACAAAGCAGAATCTCGTGCCGCTGCTATTTTATATGGTTTGGGCTTCTCCAAGGAATCACAAGGCATGCCCACGAACTCTTTCTCTGGTGGTTGGAGAATGAGACTCTCTTTGGCTCGTGCCTTGTTCTGTGAGCCTGATCTTCTTCTTCTTGATGAGCCCTCCAATATGTTGGATGTTCCATCCATCACTTACTTGGCGAAATACTTGCAAGGCTATGAGGGTACGGTGCTTGTCGTTTCTCACGACCGTGACTTTCTCAATGAGGTTGCCACAGATATCATTCACCAACACTCGGAGCGTCTAGACTATTATCGTGGTTCCAACTTCAACTCCTTCTACTCCACTAGAGAAGAGAGAATCAAAAATCAACGTCGTGAATACGACAACCAAATGGCTGTTAGGCAACATTTACAGGCGTTCATTGACAAATTCAGATACAACGCTGCTAAGTCATCGGAAGCACAGTCCAGAATCAAGAAATTGGAAAAACTTCCCATATTGGAACCTCCCGAGGACGACAAAATTGTTACCTTCAAGTTCCCAGATCCTGATGGAATCTCTCCGCCTATTTTGCAGATGAACAATGTCAAATTCGGATACTCCGAAGACAAAATTTTGTTGAAAGATGTTGACATTGATGTTCAAATGGACTCCCGTATTGCATTTTGTGGTGGTAATGGTACCGGTAAAACGACCTTGCTTAAACTTCTTTTGGATAAATTGACGCCATTGGAAGGAACAATTACCAAAAATGGCAGATTAAGGATCGGCTACTTCGCCCAGCATCACGTGGATGCAATGGACTTGACTCTTTCGGCTGTCACCTGGATGGCTCAAACTTATCCTGGAAAGTCGGACGAAGAATACAGACGTCATTTGGGATCCTTTGGTATCACAGGCACTTTGGGTTTGCAAAAGATGCAATTATTGTCCGGTGGTCAGAAATCTAGAGTTGCTTTCGCTGCGCTTTGTTTGAACCAACCACACATTCTTATTCTCGATGAGCCCTCCAATCACTTGGACACGCAAGGTTTAGATGCCCTTGCCGATGCATTGATCAATTTTAAGGGAGGTATTTTAATGGTCTCGCACGATGTTTCAACAATTGAGAGGGTGTGCAATGAAATTTGGATAAGCGAAGACCAGAGAGTCACGAAGTTCCCAGGCAACATTCACGACTACAAGAAGCACATCTTAAAGAAAGCAGGCGTCACTGGTGTTGTTAGACAACACTAATCATCATACCCTGATCTGAATTTATTTTTTTTTCCCGTAATTTATAGAAAGTATACTCAGTGTTTTGTGAGATTCCGAGTCGTGCAGCAAATTCACGCCATGTACTGACTACGCGATGTACTGTCGCGCACTACCCACTTACTATTACAGACATGTTCACGAAAATCTCCCGAACTGCAAAAGTCGGTCTTGGGGGTTTGCTCTCTTATACATGTTATGAGCTTTTCTTGTATATAAGGACGCAAGACATTATACGAGAGAGGCAATGCTTAGAAGGACGGAGTAAGTTCAGCTCGGTCCAAGTAAATGGATTTTACGTCAATCCATTCAATGAATATCGCCCACAGACAGCGTTTGAGTTCTTATATGTGAGAATCGCCGAAGCTATTGAGAGCATATACGGTAACAAAATAGAAGTTCACGATTTGTATCCAAATCCGAACGGAAGTTACGGTCGCGTGGGAGACATGTTGAAGACATTCAGACCAAACTATGAACTCATGCGGTACAATTCCAAAGTGCTACAGAATTGCTTGGCTGTCAATGACTTTAACGCACTTCATGTTCCCAATGGCGATTGCCTACCAATACGAAATCAGATGTTGTTCACTTGGTTGGGCCAGTCGTGTTCACTTATCCAAGTAAGCGGACTAAATATCTTGACCGATCCCATCTTCAGCGATCACTTAATCAATGAGAACTTTGGTCCCAAAAGATTGGTCAAGACGCCAATGACCATCGATGATGTCAAGCATGCGACAAGAGACAACTTGAACTTGATATTGGTATCGCATGATCACCCAGATCACGTGGAATGGGATATTGTCGATCAGTTGGGAAACGGTCCCACCTGGATTGTACCCCTCGGCCTCAAAAGAATGTTGAAGAAAAAAGGGATCACCAATGTTGTTGAAATGGACTGGTGGGAGGAAATTTCACTTAACTCTTATATGACGGGGGGTTTGGACCGCCAGCTCCCAGACGATTATAAAATTGTATGTGTTCCGGGTATGCATTGGTCCGGTCAAAAAGTTTACGATGCAAATACATCATTATGGGCCTCGTTCATTCTACGAAGAAATGACAAGTCAATTTTGTATCATGCCGGAGATACCGGATACTCCAAGGAGTTATTTGACTCCATCGGCGAGCACTACGCTCCTGTATACTTGTCTTTATTGCCGATTGGCCAATATTGCCCATCCTGGCATCAAAAACCCCGTCATATATCACCTGAAGAGTGTTTGAAAATTGTGGATCAATTGAAGTCACCACGAATGCTCGGTGTCCATTTTGGCACTTTCAAGCTCAGTTCAGAGCCCATTTTAGAGCCAAAAAACAAATTGATTGGACTTGCAAAAGCCCATAACAAAGCCGGACAATATGTTGTCCCCGAGTTTGGCCATACCTATATGTATGATATCCTGAAGGTGGACTAGCCCAGTAGTGTGGGGCAGACAGAGTTGATTAACCAATAATATTTATTAGAACAATCACTATTTACAGATCACAAGTTCAATCACCAGATTCTAGTAGCATAAACACAAAACCGTCTAGTTTTGCAAGCCATAGATTTGCCTGATTCTTTGTCTTTGGGCTGAAATCATGGCTCTCTCATTAGCCAAATAAGTGGAGTCCGATCTGATCACGGAACCGATAGACATGAACAAACTGAAGGTAGCCACAGATCCCATGATGTAGTTGCCCAAAGTTCTCATGATACCGTTTGGACCGGCGCCGTGTTGCAAGATTGTGAAACCTCCAAACAAGACGCCGACACACACGCCAACAGAGCCACCCATTAAAGCGCCCATCTTAAACTTGTCGAAGTTGGATGGTTGATGATATTGGACTGCCATTTTGTATGTTGTACTTAAAGTAGCTTGAGTTTGTCTTCTCACTACAGAAATTTTCCCCAGTCGCGTGCGTTCAAGCGTGGTGTCAGCGTGCAGGCATTAAGAGTTTCACTTAATGCAAGTATCGACGCCCTTCTCGGATCATTACTAAATTAGAAAGCATCACGGGATTCGACTCGTCTCTGATTCTTGTTTATCATTCTCTCCGAATCGAAAATGAATTTTGTGTCCCGCACTACTTGTATGTCCGACAACAGTCTCAAAAGAGTTCGTGAGTGAGTTGTTGCAGCACAAAACAGAACAGGCACAGAATAAAGGATGGGATCTACAACCTCGAAGCCTGAAACTAAAGTCTTCACGCCCACAGCACCTGTGGATTACAGTGCTTCTTTTTTGTCCCACTTGAAAAAGTCTCAGGAATCTGACTATGCCAGAGCTCAATACACCGAGGAATATATTCAGGAAAGAGTGGCACAGGAATTGAAGAACTTGGAGGCTGAAACCGTCAAGAAATTCCAAAACAAGGTGGAGGATGTTTCTCAAAAAGAAGCCACCAACGAAACCTCCGTCGCTTTGTCCAATGATAAGTTAACGGCGTTGACAAAAACATTACGTGACAACGCAGCATTAATGAAGGTGGATATAGCAGATAACATCTCAGAGGCAAGAGAATCGGTAGTTTCCTGCTTGAAAGACAATAAAGGAAAGGTCTTAAACTGCTGGAGCGAAGTTGAGGAGTTCAAGAAATTAGTCCATGCTATCTAATTAGCATCCTCCTTGTACGTGAGAAAGTGAGACATGAGAAAAGAATACTATAACAATACACTAGATTGAGTACATGATGATTAATAACTGCTTACCATGCATTGACTTTTACTAATTAAGTCACATGCCGTGAAAACAATAAGCTTCACAACCCTTTAGCCTTGTAAACCAAAAGCAACGCCGAGTCACTTTCACCACCACCCGCTAAACTCTCAATTTTTTCCCTGTTGACCTTAGACACTTTGTCATCGTTGAATCTCCACCACAAGTCACCTTCCAAATCATTTTCATCCTTGACAAAAGCCTGGTAATGGCCTGAGTCTGCAGAAATTCCCTGATGGGTAATGACCGAAGTCAACGTATAAACTGAGGAGGGATTCTCGGTAGTCTTATCTAAATCAAGATTTTTGTCAACAACATCAGCAAAATCATCCTTGAATTTGGTTTTGATCGACAAAATCTTCATCTCGTCTTCTTCTTGTTGTTCGTGTGGAGTCAAACTGTGATCCTTCTTAGTCTTTTTGAAATCCCGCACCAAATCAAGGTTATCTTTCTCTATTTGAGCCAATTTATCTCTGACGGACGTCTTCTCCTGTTTAATGGACTCATCGAGCATTTCGGCGACGTCGAGCTCAAATGGGAACAGGACTTTTCTTAAGATTTTTGACTTTTTCTTGGTATCTTTTCTCCAGAAGAATCTAACAAAATGAACGGTCAAGTACTTTGGTAGTCTTGTAATTGTCTTCGTCACCTGGAATTCGGTGTTCGATTGCAAAGTGTCGCTATACTTCTCAATTGTATCTTTCATGCTGTTGAGAATACCGTCCCTAAGGAAGTTCGTTTTGATATCAATATAGCAATTGAGTTTGTGGGCCACTTCGGTGTTGGTGTCTTCTTCGTCAGAGATCGGGTTCTTGGTTTTCACTTTGAAATTGATAGTCATATAATCATCAATTTTAAGCACGGAATCTAAGCTGTTGATTATCTGAGAGTAGGCTTCTTCTGCGTCTTGTTGCTTGAAGACCCCCATTTCCTGCTCTGCAAACTGAGGGTATTGTTTTCTGAACTGCATTAAAAATTGACCTGGAACTATCTCTTGTTGCTTCTTAGCCATTCCTTGAAACGTGGACCTCAATGACAAGATGAGAGGCTGCAGCCCCGAGGAAAACAGTTCCACTTTGTTGGCAATATCCTTGATGCTATAGATTGCCTGCAATGATGAATTCAAGTAACAGGTATTACCTAAGTTGACCAACCCGGAAGGATCTTGAGAGAATTTGACCAACTGATTTTCGTTCAAATCTTCCAAAAATACCTGCTTGTTTTCAACAAATAAAGGTAAGTCTTCATCAGGAGTACCCAAAACCATAATAGGGGCCTTCAAGTTCAAGTTAAGTTCCTGGATTACAGCATCATCTGTCAATTTGCCCCCCTTTACCAAAATTTTTTGACGAGACACAGGAATCCGTGTTTTATCTTGAATCAATCTTTTCAAGTCCAATCCAGTAGAATTCTCGTCGATTTCTAAATCATGAACTTTTCCGGCGTTTTTTATAGAAATTTTAAAAGACATGCTATTTGAGATAAACCTCAATGAACTTGCATTCGAGACTTTATTTTGAACAGCGTGTATATGCAGTATGCGCATACCACACTTTAGAAATCTGTACTATTAAGAGCGTTGGTCATAGTAATATAAAACATATGTAAATTCTAAATCAAAAAAAAGCCTTTCATACAGACGGCTCTTCTCTGGTTTCTACCCAGACATTGACTTGACGAAACGGTAAATCAAGGTTCCCACACCACCAACGGTGCTCCACGCTGACCAGACCGTGCCGATACTTTTAACATCGCCCTCACGTCCAAACCAAACTTTCTGGTTGTATGGGCGCATAGCAGCTTGCATAACTTCATCTTTGTTGCTCTTCAATGGAGGGTACCTGACCTTCATGGTAATCTCGGAGGAAAGTGGTTGCTCTATCACAGTTCTCTCATGACTGAATGCCCTGTAAGAAAAATATCCGTGGTAAGCACCTTGTCCCGATTGGCCTATGCCTCCGAATGGCGCATTTGAAAGACCGACATGCAAGATAGAGTCATTCACCATATGTCCTCCGGATCTAATTGCCGTTCTGATAAGGTCAACTTGGGGATTTTGAGAGCGCTTCATGGACTTAGAAGTAAAGATGTACAGAGCCAATGGTGTATCATGACGGTCAATGACTTCTTGCACAGCACCTTCCAATGAAACATAAGTCAAGATAGGCAAAATTGGACCGAAGAGTTCCAATTGCATGGTTGAGTCTTCCCAATCAACTTCATCAATCACAGTTGGAGAGATATAACGGGTTTTCTCATCTGTGTCACCACCAGCAACAATCTTTCCTCTTGAAGCATCTATGGTTTTCTTTAAATTTGAAAATGCCCGCAGATGAATGATATGGGTATAACCTGTATCATTTTTGTCCAAATTTTCGAAAAATTCCTTTTTCACAACATCAACGATAGCTCTGACTAACTTCTTATGAATGCTCTCGTGCACGAGCACATAGTCAATGGCCACACAAGTTTGCCCTGCATTAGTGTAACGTCCCCACACTATTCTCCTGGCAATAGCTGGTATGTCACTATCAACCACATCCTCCAAAACAAATGCGGGAGACTTGCCACCCAATTCCAATAGGACGGGAGTGAGAGTCTCAGCAGCTTTCTTAGCGATAATAGTTCCAACAGCGGTGGAACCTGTGTACATAATCTTATCAAATTTTTGGTCCAACAAGGCAGTTGTTTCAGGCACGGCACCATTCACCATTGCAAAGGTATCAGGATCAAGGGCCTCTGTGAGGATTCTAGTAAGTACTGTCGCAAAGTTTGGCGTGAGCTCCGAGACCTTCAAAACTGCACAGTTACCTGCAGATATGGCTGCAATAAGTGATGAGACTGAAAGTAACAAAGGATAATTGAATGGTGCAATCACTAGCACCGTTCCCAAAGGGATCTTTTCAACGTAAACTGGACTCGTTTTCAAATTCAATGGTAAGTCTTTGACTGCTTCAGGCTTTGCCCACTTGTGTAAACTTGCAATAGTGTGGACTAGTTCATTCATGAGCGGGGCAAATTCCAAATTCTTGGTCTCTGAAGGCGCTCTATAAAAGTCTTTTTGCAAGGCATCACATATTTCATCGATATTATCATCCACAGCAAAGTAAATATTACGCAACTGATTTAACCTGAATTGCAAAGAATGAGTTTTGCGCTTTTTATGGAACGAAGACCTGAGGCTAGACACTATATCGGGAATTTTATCAATCGGGGTAAATTCCAAAGGTTCGTAGACATTGCATTCTGATTGATTATGAGTAATTGTTCTCTCCTCGGGTTGCGGCAAAGTCTCCGACGAAACGCCTGTGTTGTTTCTTATGGTTTTTTTCTTGGTCTTATCCGGCATAGCAAAAAATTTGGTCTCAGTTGAACCGTGGGGTTTGTGCGCCTTAAAAAAGACTGATCTCTCTCACATGCACTTTATGTAATTGCGTGCGTGGTCTGCCTAATTCGTGCGGCGAAGGTATCCGAGGCTCCCGGGTCGAACATTATCCTAGATTTCCCATTAATGTCGGATATCCAACCTGCAGTCTTTACTTCTGGTTTCAAGGACCTATAAAATTAAATACTGTTGTGTTTTTCTGAAGCTAATTCTACACTAAGTGACATGCAGTCTCTCGCGTCGTTGCCCCACTTTTGAAAGTGAGCGAGGCTAGTGAGCGAGGCTAGTGAGCGCTACAGTAAGATGTTGAAGCTTGATGAAACCCAGTACAATTATTCCGAAGAAACAAAATTCATAGCAGGAATTCGTGTTCATATCGACAACTTGAAGTCAGTAGAAGATCATGTTCGCAAAAGAGTCTCTGATGGAAATCTAACAGGTGACATCAAGATCAACGTATTATACTTGGTGCACCATCGTGGTGGGGATTACACTTATACGAAGTCATTCGGTCAAAGAATCACCAACAACTTCTCTAAGTCCTCCGATGCACCAATTCTTGCCATTTCTTTCGATGCCAGGAATCATGGTGAACGCCAAATTGATAGGTTGAGAAACTCAACTTGGAAATCCAACAACATTACGCATGCGTTGGACATGGTCAGCTCTATAGATGGAACTGTGGAAGATTTGAAACTCCTTATCGATTACCTTCCGGGATGTCTTGACCTTGAAAGTTATTTGACATCGAAAATGAGAGACAATGATATCAAGATCAAATACAGCAACATTATGTCTGGATATTCTTTGGGAGGACACGTCGTGATCAGATTTGCCAACAAGTATCCCAGCTTGACATATTTGATTAATCCGAATATTGGCTGCTCGGACATGACAACCTTATTGGTCAATAGGTTGAAGGGTACCACAGATTATGCGAGGAAACTCTTTTATTGCACTTATGAAGAATTAGATTTGAGTGACAGCGAGAAAAAAATGTATCCTGAAGCACTTCACGAAAAAGTCAGTGCTGAGGATGTTCAGATCTTTGAGCTGTTTCCCTTCCGGGCGGTTAAGATCTTTGCGTCATTTTACGATGAAGATCCTGAGGTTCCCTCCCAAATTTCCAAATTATGGTTAGACATGTATTTGAGCTCTAACACAAAATCTGAAAGCTTTTATGAGATGGGTAAAGTGCATGAGGTTACGGAGGAAATGCTCGATAAATTTACCCAGTGGTTGATATTGAACGTATAGCCGTGGGCAGTTTTTACCGTATATCTAAGAACTTCAAATTGAATTATAATTACTATAGTCTTAAGAATATCCAGATGTTCGCCAGAAGTTTTTATCTCACCTATTTCGAAAATCGTATTGGAATTCACGTGTGGACGGGTAAAATACTGCGAACTCATGAGGTAGTGAATCTTCTTGAGAATGATATTCAAGAACTAAAATCCAGTTTGAATGGCAACCTGCTGGATGCTAAATTTTCAAGATTACATTAGATATCACATGAGATAAACAGAACCAAAGAAATTGTTAGAGGCATGTGAAGCGGCGTTGTTGAGTACCGGGTAACTTCTGTTGAATACCTGTACACAGACTCAGTATGTGCAAAACAAATGATGCGTGATCTTGCGTTTTATCAGGAGTTTAAACCCGAGTCATCTATTCCACACTAGATCCCCGATGGCGAGTCCCACAAGCAAATCCTTTCAAGACTCAAGCGCAATGGCAGATGAGCCCTCTACTTTCGTCAGCGGTATAATGAATGTAAATTGCTTGACATTCAACCAGGATGCTTCATGTGTTGCACTAGGGCTCGATAAGGGCTACAAGATCTATTCATGCAAGCCAAGTGTCCGTGAATGCTATTGGTCAAAACAAAAAGAGTCAATCGGGCTAGTCGAAATGCTTTACTGTTCTTCATTAGTGGCGGTAGTGGGATTGGGTGATCAGCCAGGCTCACTGCCTCGCAAACTTAAACTCATGAACACAAAGCGGTCAACAACAATATGTGAGTTACTTTTTCCATCTACCATATTCCTGGTCAAACTTAGCTCTAAGCGAATGATAGTCTTGCTCGAGGAGCAGATCTACATTTATGATATCAAAACGCTCAAACTTCTACATACAATTGAGACATCTCCCAACCTGAACCGGCTATGTGCACTATCGAATGCTATTATGGGTAACGGAACTAGTCTTCTAGCATATCCATCCCCTCCTCGGACGATCACGCATGAATCGCTTCTTGTGAATGGAATCAACACGAATGGTGGCCACAATTCTGCATTGAACAATATTCAGTCTGTTAGCAATGCTCCCAATAGAGTCGGCGATGCGATAATCTTTGATTTAACAGCTTTACAACCTTTAGCGGTAGTTGAAGCCCATAAATCTGCCTTGTCCGCCATCTGCATTTCCGCTGACGGATCGTTATTGGCTACAGCTTCAGACAAAGGAACTATCGTCCGAGTTTTTAACGTCAAAACTGGCTCAAAATTGTATCAGTTCAGAAGAGGTACATACCCAACCAAGATTTTCTCGCTCTCGTTCAGTGAGGATAATCTTTATGTACTCGCAACAAGCTCTAGCGAAACTATCCATATTTTCAGACTAGGAGAGGATGAGTTGTTAGCAAACAAGCAAAAACAAAAAAGAGACTCGTCAAGAAAAATCAAGCAAGAATTTGGTCATCAGACAATAAGAGAGGAAAATGAGGAGCACCTTCATGAGAATTTGAACAATTTGGATCTCGATGAAGTAGAGGAAGAAGGCGAAGAAGATGAAGATGGTGTTATAGAGGACGATGGCGATGATAGTGATGCGGATAGGGATGGGGATAGCGACGATGATGAGCATAATGGCCTTGAACCAAATGACTATAGTCTTGGGAAACAGAGAAAGTTATCCCAAGGGTCATACAATTCTTTCAATAGTGTCAGCTCTAATTTGAGTGGTGGTGAAGATCAAAGAGAGAAAACAGAGCCTATCATCGATCAAAATAGGCTTTCAGTCGCCAGAATCATCCGGAGATCTTCGCAGACTCTCGGAAGAAAGGCAGCTCAAAAGATGGGTGACTACCTCCCGTCAAGGTTCTCATCTATATTAGAGCCGACGAGGCATTTTGCTTCGCTTAAAATCCAGACTGTTTCCAAAGAAGTGAAGTCTATTGCCGTCATTGAGACGCATGATGATGAATTAACCCGTTTAAAAAGTCTGAGTAAAGATGACGATAAGGATTCTCTTACTCCAGTGGCCTCTTCCGGCTCACAGTACTCGGAACCATCTAATCTCATTCGCATCAATGTGGTGACTTCGGAAGGATTTTACTATGTGTATGGCTTGGATCCTGAGAGGGGTGGTGATTGCATTTTGCTTCATCAAGTTTCACTTCTTGAATTATAGTGAGTATGAAATTTAAATATTAAGAATGAGAATACGCAACAGAAGAAAAAAAATATTGGGGCATACTGGGAATTGAACCCAGGGCCTCTCGCAAACTTGATAAAGCCCAAAGCGAGAATCATACCACTAGACCACACGCCCAATTATTAGCCATGATAAGATACGGAGTATGATTCGGATTATGTGCACTTTATTGGCTAATCGGGATACTCCTAGGAACTGGCCTTTGAGAAGGGGTTCCGTATCTCTTTATATAGTTGTGAGATCTCTGACGTGGCATCCTGCACGAGGCATGCACATGCAGTCGTGTATCAGTTCTAGAACGAGTGCAGATCCGTCGAGATCTCCTTTACGACAGGGGGCTGGGTCTCGTGTGCGAGAGTCCGTATCGGGGCAGGTGACCTGCGGGTCACGGTACCTCCACGTAGTGTATTCGTAAAGCTTTCTTTGTTGTGTTGATTTGGGAGCCAGAGCGGGTACGTTTCCTAACAGCATTTATTAACACCTTAGATCTATATATGTAATCTTAGTTTGTATTTTTGTACCTAGACAGGGTACAGGATAAAAGTCTCCTTTATATATTTTTCATGATGTGTAAACCTGCATATGCTGCATTAACATCATCTGTAGGCTAGCCCGATCCGACTTTGTGTTACATCTCCACCAAGACTCCTAGCAAGCATGATGTGATAATATGGAGAATTATTCGAATTTTGTACATTTATTAAGACCGATATGGGATGTGCAAACGAGATATTCTTACGACCTGGGGCAGGGTTCCGTACACTTGGGGCAGCTTTGGGATGTGAGACCGTAGTGAATTCGTATAGGCTTCTTGGAAGTGTAGGCTTTATAGCCAGAGCGGACCCGTTTCTTTACAAATAAGCCAATCACAAAACATTTATAACTCTATCTAAGCCTCAACCGAAAACACTTTGAAACTCTGTTTTTATCATCTGGAACTACAGGGGGCGGTGATTGGAACCTCAACAGCTGTATGTTAGAAAGACGTGCATAGATTGCATTCGAAAATAGGGCAATTAATGAGACAAGAAAATTTCAAGCCAATTGAATGATTACAGCCAAATCTTGAGTATTTGTTTCTCGGGCTGAAGGACGTCTGATTACGAATTTGAATATATACAGGAACAAAATCGCGTTTCATATCTTGCGTCTTACTGATGTTTTTGACGCAAAGATGATAGGGGGCGAGAGCTTCGCTAATGAGGAGCTATCGGCTTTGAGAATAGCAATATTTATTGTTATCAAGCTATATATATACAGAGAAATACCCCAGCCCCGAACCTTACTTGTCCTTTTAGTCCAGCTTATTGACGGAAAGCCTATAGTGGATGCTAAATCTCTAGTGGTCATATCAAGTTTAGAGTCGCTTTGTCAAGTCATTGCCAAAACCTACAGAGAAAAAAACGCTTCGATTACAAGTGAATACTTGGATGACCCTAATTCTGAAATTGTGAATGAAGCATTGTTCAAAATAATGGATACTTTGTGGAAAATTGAAACAGCAGACGATTTAAGTCATCTTATCAGAAGTACCTTTGAAGCTGTTGAGGAAACAAGCAAAATTACAACAAATGTGGAATCAAAAATATCCTTGCGATCGCCCCTCGGGCGTTATGTGCAAAAGATAGCCGTCTCAGTGAAACTTCTTCACTTTAACGAGACGATAAACCTCTTCAATTGCATACGCAAATTTCGAGCATCCAGTTTTCACTTTTATGATAAGTTGCGCAAGCTCGGGCTTAGGTCCCACCAATCACTCATCGCTAAAGATGAAGTAGAGTCAAGTGCATTATTTCCAACATGGTCCAGACTCTCCCGTTCTGATTACAAGTCAAGACAAACTCTGCTGACCACTGATGATGATGCTTTGATCCAGAGACTCAAATCAACGTCACAGAGCATTCGACCTCAGAATGCTGAACGATTGCCCGATGTCGATTTCCAATTCACCTATTCCGACTTTGAGCTATTAATTGACGCCCAAATTTCACTTCTTGAGAGATACGGAACTCCGACACCTAAATTCCTCAAATCCGCTTTCAATTGTATGGCATCTCTGAATGTGAAATCTCGCATAAGAGATAGTATGGAGTATTCTTACACATCATCTGTTCATTTTTTGGATTATTTGGAAAATCTCAATTGCGGAGATTATCACGGCGCCTTCAATTCATTACATCAATACTTTGATTACATGGTATCGAAAGGCTCTAAACACTTTTATCATTTTGCGCTCATATCTAAAGCCTCGCTCCATCAATTTTTTAGCGAGGACAAAAAGGCCTTAGACTCTATCGAAGAGGCTATATCTGTTGCACGAGAGAATAAAGATAATGCGACTCTCACCTATGTTCTATCTTGGCTCTTCGACTTCATGAGAAAAAAGCCGTCACTTTGGGACGACCAGACATTCCATCAAATTCGCAATCAACTGAGATTACTTGACTTTCTTATAAAGAAATCGCATTCAGTTTCTCTTCTGTTAGCTGCCATAAGCTTTCGATTTGAGAGCGAGCTACTCATGAACAGCAACGGCTCCTTCGTTCAATACTATGAAAGTTTATTCAAAGCGTCATATATATCCATTCATGACAGCATACCCAGCTTTATAGGTATATGCCACTCGAGTTCAACTTTGTGGCAGAACATTGGAATGCGGTACTTAAGCGTCCTTTACAATGAGCTCGGTATTTTCTATTCAGAAGTTTACGGAACCACAAGAGACAACCTTGAGTTTGAGCTACATAAACATCGCGCTTTCCATGCCATGGGTTTACGAGTTTTATCTGTCGAGGAATTGAGTTCGAGACTTTCGACAACAGGCACCAATATCGCCGAGTCCAAATATATGAGATACCAGACTATCTTGATGCAAGCTGAAATTGAGCTACATAAAGGGCGCATGAGTATGGCATCAGAATTATTATCATCTGTCCCTAATTTGTGTGAGGTTGAACCTGATTTTGTTGTGCGTAAGCTAAGGCTAGCTGCAATGATACTCATTGCTCAAAAAAATTTTTCGAGTGCTTTGGACTTATTGGATTCATATTCCTATGATGTGCCATCTCAAGGATACCTGATGGTTCCCAATATTATTCACCTTATCAAGTTGAACTTCTTGAGAGCGCATGTATTGATTGCATCAGGTTCCGCACAGCGTGCATTTTCCTTAGTGGTGCAGCATTCATTATTGGCCAAAAAACAAGGGTACAGGTCTTTGGTAAACGAGGGATTTTTGCTTCTTTTGCGTATCTTGAATGAAACTGGTTATCCACGTGATGCATATTCTATTGCATTAGTGGCAATACCTGCTGTCATTTGCGAGAAAGATTTAAACCTTACATCCTTGGTCATTTTTGAGATCGCTACATCGTGTTGTGCTATGCTAGAACAAGGCCCACTGAAACCCAATGATCGGGATATTTTCGAGCAGTTATTACACTTTTTGAGTTCATGCATTTCGGGGTTTAAAAATATGCGCAATCTTTACATGTTGAATGAATGCTTTAGATTAGAAGATAGGGTGTCATCAATTCAGCAGCTCAATTCTGAAATACGAGATACTCAAGCTTTTGATGAATTCAAAAGTCATTCCGCAAAAGGTTTAGATGTGATGGCAAAAAGGCTCAACGCAGAGTGCAGCTATGGCTACCTAAATAGGATATCACTTTCGGATGTGGATGAGTAAATATACAATATTTGTTAGCTCAAAACAACCAGTTTAAGTAGACTTTGCCTCCTTGGAAGTTCTTCCCAGTGCATCCCTCTCAGCTAGTATCAAAGCAGCGTTCTTCAATTGAACAAGATTGGCGACTTGTTTGAAGAGCCAGATGGGGGCACTGATCCACCCCAAAAATGTTCCCATCCAGAAATATTCATGGTAGTGTAAGTAAGATGCCATGTAAAACAATTCATTGACTAGACAAACGACAAACAAGACTTTTCGATTGGTATAGTACAACTCTAAAAGTTTCGACCTACCTCCCACATTCTTATGGGAAGTTGAGCCTGATGAGAGCATGGCACACATATGCATGTAATGAGACGATAAGTCCAAGGAAACCAAAAGTTGGTAGAACATACAATATTGGGGATACACCACACAGAGATAGCAAATCAACGACGACGTCGCACATCTATCTGTCACCATATCTAGGGCAGCCCCAAAAGATGTACCTTGATCGAACTTCCTGGCAGCATAACCGTCAAATGCATCAAGGAATCCTGAAATTCCGTATAATATCAGGGTCCAAACGGGATGGTTTTTCATCGTCAAAAATGACATGATCGCAGTCATGATACGCACGTATCCAATAAGGTTAGGTATGAAATAAAAAACATCTTTGGTAGAAACCGGCTTTCTCATTGTGACCGAGAATTCTAGAGCTGGCTTTGTTTGATGTCCTGGCTTGTTACTAATGTAGTAGTGATTTCTCACACAGGTCTCGTGGTGATTTTTTTTCGGAGGTTATTGGTAGCATGTCTGCGATTCGAATTGGTAAAAGCGCGCACTGTCTTATGTAAGCTGGAATGCTCCTTAAACCAAGTGTAGACTAGTGCTTTTATTTATTTCATGAACGCTCTATTAAATTAGAAACTCATTCAACATTCCAATTGACGTGAAGATACATTGACGAATGCAAATACCCAATTGTTGTGAAAGGTTCACGCGAAAGTTCAATGCTTACAATTCTTGACCTCGGGGAAGACATTTTGTCATCAGAACTTTGTAAGAGTATGTCAGCCATTGATATTTTTAACTTGTCCTTGACTTGCAAGCTGATGTACAATCACCTCAGCTCGAATAATGTGTACCATCAGTTATATGTAAAAAAATTCGGCCAGCAAAGCCCCTTGAATGTTGAGAAATACGAGTGGAAGCAAATATTCACACTTAGATCTTCAAAAAAGCTCAATTTCTACACTTGGGGCTCTTCGAGAAATGGGAGACTTGGGTATTCCATGAACTCAGTTCCCTCAGATTTTAAGACTTCTAGATCCTCAGGAGTACACTTTCCCTCAATTGTGGAAAACTTCAACCACTGCATAATTAGTCAGATTCTGAGTGGTGGTTTCAGCTTCCAAGTATTGACAGGTGGTGATGTGTACTGTGTAGGGTCAAATTTTTCGAATGGGTCGGGGGTGATTAGTTCTCCCGGTCCGCCCGAGGGAGACACTTCACACAGTCTGGATTCGATTGCTCATCTTGACACTTTGTTTCAAGATATTACATCAATGCGAGAAAGAACTCCAATTAGACTAAATTTACCTCAAAGAGGTCCTGATAATTTGAACCTTCGCCGTCCCCCTGAGAATTTGCATTTCCAACTCGACTCGAAGCCAGCTGCAAAGGAAAGCCTGTTCGTCGTCAAATTGAAGATTCCGAACAAAACTAAAAATCGATTTATTGAAAGGATTTCAAGTGGGAGGTCACATGTCTTGGCGCTCGACAACGAAGGTAGCGTTTATACTTGGGACACCGGTACAAGGGATTGGACTACAGCAGTACGCCTCATCATACCTCTTGAGGGAAGAATAATTGACATCAGCGCAGGCTGGAATATCTCGGCTTGTCTCTCAAGTTCAGTGGGTATCATTTTCTGGCTGTCTCGTGATAACGCATCTTTTGATGAGAATCATGATGTGACAGCTGAGGCCAATGTTGACTATAAGATTATACCAAGATCTAGCGGCACGAAGGGCTTTTGTGCATTAAATAACCATATTGTTTTCATTGATCATAATGGTCTTTTAAGGTGTCACAATGTTGACCCTTCTATCGCAGATAGAATCATGTTACGGGGATTCAATTCATGGTTGCAAAACCATAATGCGGGATATGGGGAGAAATCCTTATTTACGAAAGTTGTGGGTTCCTATAATTCTTTTGTTGTATTCTCTAACAAGGGACTGGTACTTATTGGTCATTTGAACCCAACAGGCACAGGATTCGACCTCGAAGTAATCCCTGAACTACAAAATAATAATTTTACAGATGTGGTTTTAGGCGATTATCACTACGTCGCTCTTACAGATAGCGGGTCGCTCTACAGTTGGGGATTGGAGCTGCAGTATTCAGGATGCCTCGGTTTAGGGGATTTGAGTTCAAGAGAAGAATCTAGTATCGTACATGAGGGCCGAAATTCAAGAGTGTTGAAGCCGACGGAGATAATAAAGCCGAAGGGGACCGGCAAATGGCTAGCCGTGACTGCTGCAGGTTGGCATTCTGGTGGCTTATTCATATCGCAATAGATGCTGGACAAGGCAAAGAATAAAATGTGATAGAATTATAGTACCATGTATCAGTGATCACGTTTCTCTATTCGCACATTTAGTTGACAGATAAGAGAGACCTCTAAATTCGAGCCTCTGACAACATCACGAGACTAGTGTGAGAGTGAAGCTTTTGGCCAGATTCAAAGTGACAAGTGACCTCTTTCATTCGAGTTAACAATCTCAAAGTCACGTGATTTCCGGGTAAGCGCGAATCGAACACGAGTGGTCTCAACTCTGGGATGGCAAGTTCGTACACCTCACACATTTGAACTACCCAATATACACCAAGTCATTAATTTTGCTTATAGCTTGCTTTAGTCCGAGAGGAAACTGAATAAATTGAAAAGAGCAATAATCATGAGCAGCCCAAAACGGAACAGTTTGAGTGACAAAGATGGTCTACTTGCTCCAACATCCTCACATACACACGGTGTAAATACCAGAAAAAGAAGATCGTCATCTTTAATTCAGCACCTTGAACCAGATACATTGGATACTAAAATTGACCAGTCATTGAATCCAAACTTGAATGCCGATTGGGTTAACTATAAAGGAGCATGGGTTATCCATATAGTACTCATAATCTTTTTAAAGTTATTTTTCGACTTCATAACAACTCTTGATAACGATTGGCGATGGACAATGACAATTGTCACCTACAATATCGGCTCATACATAATGTTTCATCAAGTGAAGGGGGTTCCGTTTGAGTTCAATTCTGGTGCATACGACAACTTAACTATGTGGGAACAAATAGACAATGGCGACCAGTACACACCTACAAAGAAATTCTTGATGATAGTTCCAATTGCTTTGTTCTTGGTGAGTACCCACTATACCTACTATAACTTTTATCTCTTTACCATAAGTGGTCTTAGTTGTTTATGTGTCGTTATTCCCAAGCTTGCCATTTCGCATAGATTGAGGGTCACGCTATATTAGTCAATTTTGTGAAAGTCAATTTTCGAGATGCAGGTCATGTACGACTGCTCCAATATCGCTTATGAATAGCAAATCAAAGTCAAGAACTTAAATGAGTTTTGTAGGTCAATGCGCAGCTTAATGTTCGCACGTTCTTGACCGTCAATTTCAGGGAGGCTGACTCCGATACGCGAAGAGTCACCCTATGGGTCCTTGATATATAAAGGATTTCTCCACCCTCAACCGCTGCATTCAATTCCACTTTACACCAAAACATTATCAAAATGTCGTACGCTTTGCCCAAATCGCACAGAGATTTAGTCGAAGGCACTTTAGCTAATACCGATCCTGAGGTCGATGCCATTATCAAGGCTGAGGTCGAAAGACAGAGACACTCCATTGTTTTGATTGCAAGTGAGAATTTTACAACGAAAGCTGTCTTCGACGCATTGGGAACCCCAATGTGTAACAAGTACTCGGAAGGCTACCCAGGTGCAAGATACTATGGAGGCAATGAGCAAATTGACAAAATGGAAATTTTGTGCCAAGAGAGAGCTTTGAAGACATTCAATGTTTCCCCAGACAAGTGGGGCGTAAACGTCCAAACATTATCTGGATCTCCTGCAAACTTGCAAGTTTATCAAGCTATTATGAAGCCACATGAAAGATTGATGGGCTTGGACTTGCCTCACGGTGGCCACTTGTCTCACGGTTATCAGACCGACACCAGAAAAATCTCGGCTGTCTCAACCTATTTCGAAACTATGCCTTACAGAGTTGACTTGGAAACCGGCTTAATTGATTACGACATGTTGGAAAAGACCGCAGTTTTGTATAGACCTAAGGTGCTTGTTGCAGGAACTTCAGCTTACTGTCGCTTGATTGATTACAAGAAGATGCGCGAGATCGCTGATAAGGTTGGTGCTTATTTGGTTGTTGACATGGCTCACATTTCAGGCTTGGTTGCGGCAGGTGTGATACCCTCTCCTTTTGAATTTGCGGACATTGTCACCACAACAACGCACAAATCATTGAGAGGTCCCAGAGGAGCTATGATCTTTTTCAGAAAAGGTGTGAGATCTATCAATCCTAAGACCGGGCAGGAAGTGCTTTACGACTTGGAAAACCCAATCAACTTCTCTGTCTTCCCTGGACACCAAGGTGGTCCGCACAACCACACTATCGCTGCTTTAGCAACCGCATTGAAGCAAGCATCGACCCCAGAGTTCAAACAGTACCAAGAACAAGTGTTGAAAAACGCAAAGACATTGGAGGATGAATTCAAGTCTAAGGGATACCAGCTTGTGTCTCACGGTACCGACTCTCATATGGTTTTGGTTTCTTTGAAAGACAAGCAAATCGATGGAGCTCGTGTCGAGACTGTTTGCGAACGTGTCAACATTGCTTTGAACAAAAACTCTATTCCAGGTGATAAGTCTGCATTGGTTCCTGGAGGAGTCAGAATCGGTGCTCCCGCAATGACTACTAGAGGATTGGGCGAGAAAGACTTCAAGAGAATCGTTGAATACATCGACTTGGTTGTGAACTACGCCAAGGAGATCCAAGCTGACTTGCCCAAGGAAGCTAATAAGTTGAAGGATTTCAAGAACAAAGTCTTGAATGGAAATGACGAGAAGCTAGACTCCATCAAAGCCGAGATTACAGAATGGGCTGCGGAATTTCCATTGGCCGTTTAAACTTTCTACTTTCTACTTTCATAGCGTTAAGCTTTTTATTAAAAAAAACCCACTCAAGTGGTCCAGGACTTCTCCCTTGGGGTTGCCAGCGTGTGACTCCATCATTCGGTCGTATAAGAGCGAAAAACTCCTGCCATGAACCCAATCACAAAGTCAAGTCTGGCCACAGAATATACTTCGGGCGCCGCCATTAGCAATTACACAAATACAAATAAGCCGGATTAAGTGAATGTAGTGCCCATGAATTCCAAGTGGCAGTAGATAAGTGGTAATTATCAATTCCAACATCTCGCGAGCACTACGGCCCATTATTCATTCATATTGTCGTAATCACATGTAGGTATAATTTAAAGACTAAATTTGTGCACATATGTCAACAGATTTTTTCGTCAACTTTTGCAGAAACCGTTATACCTGCTTGTCACGCACCAGTAACCTCCGTGTTAGTTTCTGCATACACACCGCGGAGAGTTTCTTGCTCTACGACGAGATTTAATATAAACGAGTCTTGACGGTTGAAGCTTGAAATAATTTAACGCAAACATGCTTGAAGAGGTCGCAGACGCTATCAAAAGTTTTGAGGATGAATTCCACGTTGACCGGAACTTTTTAATTAAAGCAAAGAATTACTTCCTTACCTCCATGGATGCTGGACTAACCAACGAGGATGCGGCTAGAGTATACATGCCTATGTTGCCTAGTTTTGTTACTAGTCTACCTACGGGTAATGAAGTTGGGTTGTTCCTAGCAGCTGACTTGGGGGGTTCCAATTTCAGAGTTTGCTTGATTCAACTACATGGTGATCATTCCTTCGATTCTAAGCAATCGAAATATGCAATCCCTGAGGGATTGATCAGAAATTCAACATCAGATGCCCTTTTTTCTTTTCTTGCAAGCAAGATAGGAGACTTCATGGAAAAATATCATGCGTTAATTGAGGGCCAAACTATTTTGAAGATGGGATTTACATTTTCATTCCCAGTTGAACAAATCGCGATCGACCGTGGAAAATTGATTCGGTGGACAAAAGGCTACAATCTTCCTGACTGTGTCGGGAGAGATGTGGTTGAGTATTTCCAGAAGCATCTCGATGGCTTAGAACTACCCATAAAACTCGTTGCATTAACAAATGATACTGTTGGTACCTTGGTTGCCCGATCTTACACAAACAACACAAACGTAACAAATTCCAAAACAGTGGTCGGCGCTATATTTGGGACAGGAACAAATGGAGCTTATTTTGAAAAATTGTCGAATATACCTAAATTGGCCGCTGCAACATTGCCTATTGGGGTGCAGGGAATGGTAATCAACATGGAATGGGGCCTGTTTGACAACCGCCTTGACATTCTACCGGTCACAAAGTATGACAGCATGGTGGACAAAGCGACCCCGAACCGGGGTTATCATTTGTTTGAGAAAAGAATCAGTGGAATGTTTTTGGGAGAGATTTTGAGAGTTGTGATCGTGGACTTTCATGCACGGAATTTGTTATTGAGAAAAACAGAGCAGGCCAAGAAATTGTCTCCATCACATCTTCTTAATAAGCGGTTCGTAATCTCGACTCAACAAATGGCTCGTTTCGAGATCGATGACTCCGAAGATCTTAGTGTCATGGAAGATGTTTGCGAAAATGAATGGAACTTAACAACGACACTTGAAGATAGAATAGCGATACAGCGGCTCACAAAGGCCATCAGCAAAAGAGCGGCATATCTCAGTGCTATCCCCCTTTCGGCAATAGTAACAAGAGTTAAAGACGACCATGCAAAAGATGACAAAGATTTCGAAATCGGCTGTGTCGGATCTATAATCGAACACTACCCAGGTTTTAAAGAACATATACTCGAGGCTGTCCATCAAATTGATCCTTTGAGAGAGTCCAACAAAACAATTCACCTCAAACTAGAAAAAGACGGAAGCGAAGTTGGTGCTGCTTTGTGTGCTAACACTGCATAGCGATAATATCAACTGAATACATACCAAATTCGGGGTAGACAAGCGTAAAATTCCAAAGAATTCAAAAGTGCCACACTTGACGACAAGCATTGAAAAATTACCACTGAGCTATAGGCTAACCAATCGAAATAAAGCACAAAATATATTTAGTGTTCATGTACCAACGCTTTACGAGACTCGAACCAAACCACACTTCATTGCTGTATTACAATCAATACTATAGGATCACGATCAAATCAAAAGTACATTCCATACTAACCACCGATCAAGAAAACTCCCAAAAGATGCATTTAGAATCATGGATCCAAGATTCGACACAACCAAACACTAGTAACCCCAAAACCCCTGTGATTGGCATAACGTAACAGGTCATGCAAGCAAAGCTGAACCATTCATTCTTAATACTCGGTCAAAGTACGTACTAATCTGTAGCACGCGGACCTAATTAGTTGCATACCACTGACTTTCGGATTCGTCACCCGCGCAATCTAAAATTACTTAAGCTATCTTAATTTGACGCAATGAACACCATCCTCATAAAGAAACTTGATGAGGATAAACAAGCATGATTTGCAACACATACTTGTTTAGTAGAAACTCCTTCAAATTATAAAACTCAAATGATACAACACTATCGTGAACTTCATTAACAAAGTCAAATAACTTCCAAACAATTACTCGACAACGCATTTGATAGCTTACTTGATATTGTCCTAGATATTAACGTAAAATACATGATAACGCAAATCAAGTCACTATATTGCTTGCGAAACAGGAAACTTTAGCGTAACACATGCACAACACAACTCAAACACTTGCCAACTTTCATGACTCACTCAATTAATCTTGCCTTCATCAGCAACTCTGCTCGTCGCTATTAGGGGCAAGGGGCTCACCTCAACCCGCAATATATTATGGCCCAACCCCATTAAAATAACGGAAGACTTCATACATTCAACAGAGAACACACAATTCACGAAACAGTTCATGTGCGTTGAAACGTATTCACTTTCGTAACAAGTACTTCAGCTGCGACATGAAACCTAATAAATTCAGAAACCAATTTTGAAATTACTCGCTCGTATTATTAAGTCAGCGACTAGCCCGCACAAGGCATTCAAGATTATATATGTCTAACAAAAAGTAAACTGAAAATTCAGGTACGAAACCTGTTTTAAGATTACGCCCTAGATAATACCTACGTGTGAAAAATTTGGTTCAAAAGTGATTAGCAAAATCAACTACTACATGTAAAAAAATGGTCAGAAATATGAAATTAAATTTCAAAAATATTAACCTTCGGTAAGAATAAAATGTCTTGTTCTCTTTTGGTATCTCCCTATAGTTGACGCTGTGATTTGACTCTGGCTCCAATTTTCATATGCTTAGAATTATTGTAGTGAACATTCCGGCGAAATAATTGCAGTAGAATATCTATTGTGATATGAATCGGGTTGTAAATATCTACCACTATGTTGTAAATGATGAATGTTTTCCCCCGTCGGTAAACTAACAAACTTTCTTTCATTTCCTTATGTGACTAAACATTAGAGACAAATTAATTTGTTGAAGTGTGAGGAGTGAATAGAGTGAGTCAAGTATATAAAGTATATAAAGTATATAAAGTATATAAAGTATATAAAGTATATAAAGTATATAAAGTATATAAAGTATATAAAGTGTGTAAAGCGAATGAATTGAATAGAGTGAGATGGCTTTCTTTCTCATGGATAATTCAATGCCTATGTGAATGAATCAATAAATGTCTGTTAACTGACATTTGAAGTGTCAGCTGTCGAAAGAAAATTCTATTCGGAAATCGTTCAACAAGCAACTCTATTTGTAAATCACACTGAAATTTTTGAAAGTTCTTCAAATACGAATTTTGGTAAATGCCAGTATAGTTTGCGGGGCTGTTTTCAAAATGTCTCTCTTACCGTTGTGGCATGACTCCTAAAGAGCTATTGTATAACTTTGATGGTTATCAAATTGAATTTTCAGAATCTAGGAGGGCGCCGGTGTTATTTAATCATTTTAATGAATTTCTTAGTTTCTTAGGTACTGCTATTTGGTCTCTGTAATTTTATGGGTACAACAGGAGTCGAATGGTTCATTAGCGTGAAACGCTGCAGTTCTTTTAGAAAGGTTTCTGTGCGGTAGGTGCTATTATTCATGGTAAATGTGCCGTAAGTGTTATTATTTCTTCACTCTTATTTAAATATAATATGAATATAAAGAAGAAATGGATTAAGTTTCCTCGATTAATTTAAAGTTTAATTTGAATCCAAATTTTCCAGCTTTGGCACCCGCCTGATCCGCCGGTGCTTGTTTGACAGTCCAGTTGAAATTGTCCAACTTCTCGTTGGCGTAACGTACAACATCAATATCGAATGTCTTGTCCCTGTAAGTTGGTATGGCCACGTTATAATGTGAGTTTCCGATACTCACAAAATTAGTATCGAACATGAGTGTATACTTCTTCTTGGAGTAGAATGTAAAGTTATGAGCGTTGGCTGTTTTGCAAAAATAGTTGCGGCGGTCTTGTGGCTTCCGTGGCAAGTTGAGGCTCTTGTCGAGTGAGTCCTCAGGGTTTTCAATGAATTTGTCAAAATCATCGATGTCCATGCCAAGCTTAGTAAAACTATTCAAAGCAAGCCCGTATAGATAGGGTTCGTCGCAATAAATATCTTGCGTTATTGTTGGGTTGATAAACCAAGAGAAGAAGCGAATACCAGTCGAAAGCAATGTTGTTGGTATATAATCACGCACAGGTGTTGGACAGTCATTGCCGAAGATGAGCTCTGTACCTGGAATATCATATTTTGGGGTAAAGTTAATTAAAATTCTTAGGTTTGGGTCCCTCAGATGAATGGATTGATTAATTTTCTGTGCCTGACTACCATTGAGCAACAATTCGTCACCAAAGTTTTTTAAACTGTTGGCCTGATGTTTCTCGCATCCATCAAAGTCCTTAATGAATACAGTAATAGCGAATTCTCCGATTTCGGATTCGATATAGACGGGAGTCCCAGTATTGACCGGCAATATTTGTGCTTCCCCAGCAATTCCTGCGGCTGATATCAACAATCTCTTCACTTTGGACATCTAGTCGATTTGGTGTGCAATTGCTGCGTACGTGCACCCAGAAGCATTTGATCCCGATAATTGCTCCTGAGCAATATACAGGCCGTTAGTACACCCTCTGCGTCTCCGCAAAAGTGTCTCTTATATAAGATGTGTACTTTGTTGAAGATAATTATTTGAGCTCAGAAGCAATAAATTAAGCTAGTCTTCCTGAGCCCCATACCTGAGAAACAAGTGTGATTCTACTGCCGAGAGGATTGAGCTGTCGTTTTTGTACTGCATGCACGGTCCAATCCGGGGACGGGTGGCGGTCGCATACTGCAGCGAGTGTCTACAACCCGCGCCCTCCGCGAGTTCCCGTGACTTTATATAACAGGGGAATCCGCTCGCTGTTTCTTTAAACATTCTTTTCTTCACACAAAAAAATGTCTAACTCTTTGGAAGCTTTGAAAGCCACAGGTACCACAATTGTCACCGACACTGGTGAATTTGAATCAATTGCCAAGTACACTCCTCAAGATGCTACCACCAATCCATCCTTGATTTTGGCCGCTACAAAGAAGGCCGAGTACTCCAAGTTGATCGATGTGGCTATCAAGTACGCTAACGACAAAGGTAGCAACCCTAAAGAGAAGGCCGAGATTGCCATGGATAGATTGTTGATTGAATTCGGTAAGGAAATCTTAGCCATCGTTCCAGGCAGAGTCTCCACTGAACTTGACGCCAGATTATCCTTCGACAAAGATGCCACTGTTAAAAAAGCCATCGAATTCATTGAGTTGTACAAATCTATTGGTATTTCTAAGGACAGAGTCTTGATTAAGATTGCTTCCACTTGGGAGGGAATTCAGGCCGCTCAAGAATTGGAGTCTAAGCATGGAATCCACTGCAACTTGACTTTGTTGTTTTCGTTTGCACAAGCTGTTGCTTGTGCTGAAGCCAAGGTCACCTTGATCTCGCCATTTGTTGGCAGAATTTTGGACTGGTACAAAGCCTCCACTGGTAAGGAGTATACCGCCGAGACCGACCCTGGTGTGATTTCTGTGAGAGAGATTTTCAACTACTACAAGAAGCACTCTTATGAGACCATTGTCATGGGTGCCTCTTTTAGAAACGTTGGGGAAATCAAGGCTTTGGCAGGTTGCGACTTTTTGACAATCGCTCCAAAATTGTTGGAAGAGTTGATGAACTCCTCCGAAGATGTCCCTAAGTTGTTGGATGCCTCGAAGGCCAACGCCGCTGCCGGTGATAAGGTGTCTTATATTAACGACGAAGCAAAGTTCAGATTCGCTTTGAACGAAGACGCTATGGCCACTGAAAAGTTGTCTCAGGGTATCAGAGCTTTCGCCAAGGACACGAACACCTTGTTGGAGGAGTTGGAGTCCAAATTCTAAATAGGTATTTCTACTCAAGATATGTTATTGATATACACTTATTGCCTGTGTAAAGGTTGTTCTGGTCTCTAGCGCGCTTAGTGGAAATTTCCCACAGAAAATACTAAATCAATGAGACCAGCCACCGAAATTCCCGACGAAGTGAAAGCGCCATATCCCATTCACCTCGAGTCTCATGTAATCTCGGGCTTTGGGAGAGGCTCTGCAGAGCTTGGAATACCGACCGCAAATATCCCCATTAATGCAGCAATAAACTCGCTTGAAGCAGGTATCTACTTTGGGGTATGCAAGTTGAGTCCTAGAAAGAATTCTAGCTCACTGCAAGAACAGCAGATAGGCAACAGAAATATTCGGTTCAACTTTGGCAATTATTTGGAAGGACAGGATCTCGATATACAACCAATGGTTATGTCCGTCGGCTGGAACCCATACTACAATAATTCTGAAAAAGCTGCCGAGGCGCACATAATTCATAGTTTCAAAGAAAACTTCTATGGAGCGGAAATAAAGGTCACAGTTCTTGGATACATAAGACCTGAGTTAAATTACACGACAAAAGGTATGTTGTACACGTGTTTTACGAAAATTCTTTACTAACTAGTCTGATGCTTTAATCGAAGATATCAAGAAGGATATTGAGATCGCTAAGCGCGCACTCGAGCTACAGCAATTCAAAATTTATTTTGAGGGCCTCTGATATCGCAATTTGCGAGGCAGTCATTACTTTTTTACATGCAGTACATTGAATATAAACCCCCACTACCCTTTTTTATATCCGAAAACATGTACAATACATCATGTGATATTAGCAGCTTAGATTCCTCTTCCATCTGCAATTACATGCGAACGAACTGCAGCGATGACTACAATTTGGCAGCGTCGTTTTTCTGCTCGAGTTCAAAACTGTCTGTCCTTTTAACAGTTTACTCAGGGGCAATTTTGGCGATTATCTTAATCCTAATCTCTGTGTTGAGCATTGTCCTTTCTAACTATCTTTTATTCTCTGTCACAAATTTTACGGACCTCCTTGGAGTAAGCCCCAATTGCTTAAGTTACGTGATTATACCAGCATTGAACTGCATTCCAGACATAATAAATTATCACTTTAGCATGAACAGTGGATCAATGGACCTCATTATGGGTCAAGTGATTGGGGCCAACTTAATTACATTTACTGTAATTGTTGGAACAATTTGTTGCTTGACGCCCTTCGCAGTAACCAACAAGATGGAACTACTTCGAGAATACAGCTTCATATCAGTTTTAGTGCTTATCATGACATACATAGTCTCGGATAGCAAAGTGACTTTATTCGAATGTATAAGCTTGATCTCATTGTATCTTTTTTACGCCTCGGGTCTGCTTCTTTATACATCAGAAGATTCATGCCCGACAAGTATGGTGGATTCGATCACTAGCAAAATGCTAGGTCAAGCACTGGAATCATCAAGTTTGATGGCACCCGACGAGACTCAGAGCTCGGCAGAGTCAGGTCTGGGTAACATGAAAATACTAATGAATTTTGTTTGTGACCTCGTGGATTTCATGCTTACTTTTATCATACCCGTTTCAAAGAATACTTTGCTGAAATCGAAAACACCTCAACACTCTGTGCGATTTCGAATAATTCATTCCCATGTATTTCATGTGTGGATAACATTTGTATCTATCTTCTTGTTGAACTTGGCAACATTCAATGCCAATTTGTGTATTTTATTTCCTGTTGTTGCCGGTCTATCTATCTTGAAGTTCGTACCTGCCCTCATCGACCATGCAGTTTGCAGTTACCTTGTCGACATTGCAAGTATGACAAATTCCATGATAATAGTCTCAGAATTGACTAAGTTAATAATTCAATCTTTAAAAAATTTGGGCCTTATATGGGGAGTTCCCCAATATGCCATGGGATTGATTGTTTTCTCGTTGGTCAACTCGATGAACGACATCATCATGAATATATCGCTCGCGATGAACCTTAATCCAAGCCATGGCATTAAATCTTGCTTTGGATCGTGCTGTCTTTTAATTCTGATTGGTCTTGGTGTAAATGGGCTTTGGCTCATGTTAAGTCGTGCATTCGAGTCCGGGGATTTTTCAGGGCAATTTTTGCCAATAACGATGGATTGGGAACTTTATGTGAGCTTAGCAGCTCTAAATTTCATCACAATTTTCACACTTTGTTATATTCTGTGGAACAATTGGGTGCTAGATTATAAGTTTGGATGTTTCCTCATATCTTTTTGGATCTTAACGATTGTAACATGCATCAGAAGTTTATGAAAAATGAATATACTAAGTTTGATCTTTGGGGATCTTTTCAAGCTGAGAATCATCGCAAAACAACTTCACGCCTTTAGAAAAGTCAACACAGTTTTGCAATTGGGGCAATAAAAGGGATTCTGAAGTATCATTCTGCAAGTAGCGTGAAAAAAATTTTCGGAAAGCACATTTTGAAAGAGGGAAAGTAAGAATCTTCGAAAAAAATGAAGTGGACTTCGTCGTCGAAATTATACTGCTGACGAGAGTACAAAACCTGTCTTCATCGTTTCTGTGAATTAGATACTCAACATCGAGAAGCTTGTTGAAAATGCTGTTGGGAGTCAAAGGATTATGAGCAACATATCGCACAATCATATCTCGAGCGAGAATAGTATGCCCCAAAAACATTTCGAGATCTGCTAATCGAAGAAGTAAAGGAATTTGCATATCGCCTTTCGTGACAGAAATTAACTTGCGTAAGACACTTCTAGCAAATCCAAAACGCCTATGCTGAACAATGTAGTCCAAGTATTTGTTCGCAAGTTGCAAATTATTGGAATTTGCAATAAGGCATCTCTCGTATAGTTGAGTGACATAGTTGTAAGGGAATTTCTGCTCTGCAAATTCTAAATAGGAATTCCATCTCTCGAATTGCGCTAACGACGAGTTCTCATTGTCAAACAAGGAGCATTTATTGCCAAGGTCCTTTTCAAACGTGAATAGCTGCAAACTTTTATACTGATTCACGACATAGGAGTCACGAGCAATGGAACGTAGATTCTCCAAAATAAGATGCTTCTTGTTCTGGTTCTGAGTCTTCAATTCCAATATTACCAGTTCCCCCGCAAACTTGTTCATGTATTCTAGAGACAGCCTTTTATCAGACATGCTATCAAACACGCATTCAAACGATGCTGCATAACTGTAGAGAGGTATATCCATCATTATGCGAAGTAGCAATGCTGACTTTTCATCAAACTTATTGGTTTCTGTGGCATATGTCTTCAAAAAAGAAAGGTATAGCGAGTAGAAGTCGAAGCTATGGAAATGAAATCCAATCTTCATTCTGGCAGTTTCGAATAATTCCAATAAATGTTGAGTGCCATCTGTGATGGTGTCAAGTTTGAAGCGTAGGTAGGCTGTCCAAAGATTTAAGTCATGCGCAAGAAATGATAAAGCTTTTGTATAAATAGCGTCAGAAGCTTCACAGTTTCCAAGCTTCAATTCCCAGCGGGCAAACGATATCCAATAGTTAACTGCTAATGGATAGTTTTTAAGAAAAGCTTCGAAGGACTTTCGGAGCAACTCTATCTCTGAAAGGCTCAGGGACTTGTCGACAATTCTGTCTTGATTCTCGGCAGCATGTATTAAGCTCTGCCATAGAGTGAAACCATTAGGATCCTCTAAAAGTTTAAGTGAAGCGGCTTCCCATTCTTCGGAAGGCATTGTAGTAGTGTGTTGATCTTCGCAGCGCGCCTGCGCGTATGTAGGCTCGGAGAACATGTGTCGCACGACGAGATCAAAGATTATTTAACTAGCTAAGTTCAAATCAGGAGCGATGTAAATGGGAGGCGGAAGCTTGATTGGTAGAAAAGACCAAAGTCTCTGCAATAACTGTGTTCTGTTTTCTCGATAAAGCAAACAAAATGACCTCTGCGATGTCATCTGCGACCAAAGGTTCCGTTCCAGCATAAACAGCTTTGGCTTTTTCAACATCACCACGGAAGCGTATGTTAGAAAACTCCGTCTCAACATTTCCAGGGTCTACCTCAATAACCCTAATTTTAGTGCTGATCAATTCCTTTCTCAACGAATGCGAAAATGACTTTACTGCGGCCTTGGTGGGGCAATAGATTCCTCCACCTGGGTAAGGGTCACGACCAGCAATTGAGCCTAAATTCACAATGTCCCCTGAATTTTTCGCCTTGAATATAGGCAAAATCGCTTGAGTCATGGTGATTAGAGCTAAAACATTGGTATCAAACATTTCTTCGACATCGGCGTCTGCAATTGAGCCAACTTCCTCCCTACCGAGTGCCTTGCCCGCATTGTTCACAAGCACATCAATATCTTTAAATTCTGATGGAAGCAGTGACACGAAGGGGCGTATGGTTTCTAAATTGGAGACATCCAATAGGGCAGAGTGTATTTTAACCTGAGGGAATTTAGTCTGCAAGTCTTCCTGTAAAGATTGAATCTTGTCGAGCCTCCTTGCGGTAGCAATGATCTTTATCTTTCCATCGGTTGCTTCAACTAATTGTCTAACAGTAGCTTCACCTATTCCGGAAGAGGCCCCGGTAACGAGAATCGTCTTATTCTCTAATCTTTTTCCAGAGTTGCTGAGGAGAGACATTGAGTTGGGTGTTTCGGTGAGGGTTGACTTTTGACTTTAAAAGTGCGGCACGAGCCTTGCTACACACGAGCCTGCGGCTTGAACAAAATACAGGTAGATTATTACACTCACATGTATTACTATAAATGTGCAAGAATGGGGGTGATCAAGTTACAACCGTGACACTCTTAGTTAAAAGTGTTTGGGGAGCTGTAAGCGTACAATTTCTTGGACTTTTGGACTCTGTGTGGCAATGGGAACTTCAAGTCGTCAGTCAAGAATTGTCTGACGTACTGTCTCTTGATGTCCTCATCCTTCTCCAACTCAACAACCTTCAAAATGTGGATGTTTCTAAATCTAGCTCTGTGTCTGGCGGCCAAATCTTGGTACATAGTAGCAACAGCGTTGGTTCTAGAAACATCTCTGTACTCCTTGTACATGTTGTGAATACCAGATCTGGACTCGTATCTGATCCAAATACCGAAAGTCTTGACCTTGGTAGGGGACTGCTCAGAGATGAGGTTAACGGAAACAATCTCACCAGAAGCCTTCTTGGCCTTGTACAACTTTTGTAAGAAGTACCAGTAACGAGACTTGGCAACAACAACGTTAGGGGCAAAGATTCTCATTCTGAACAACTTTGGCTCTGGAACGGTCTCGGTAGGGAGACGACGTCCAATAATTTGGTACTCGTGAAATCTAGACATCTGGGAAGGTTAGTATGGAGTTAGGAAGTAAGATGAGTTCTCAAACAGGACACACCGGGATGAGGTGATGAGTTTGATCAAGATGAAAAATCTGACGACGATATAAGATGTGTAAAGTACCTTATGTACCTCATTGGCATTTTCACGACCGCCGCCTGCAGCATATTTTCTCATCCTTAAGCATTTGATCCCGATTCTATAGCTATATTGCCAAAGTTCATCTAGGTAAGTACATACTTTGATTTGTTGGTTGAGTATGAAGAAGAAAAATCGAAAGGCGAGAGTTTTAAAATAATCGATGTCGCACGCACCGTATGAAAAATTTTACGTGCGCCGGTATATAATAAACGAGCGATATTGTGGAATGTCGTACCAATGTCGCGTCTATTCAATGTCGCTCAGCTTTAAAACTGTCGCAGCCTAAAATTGTCTGCACGTGCAAAATTAGGGCTCAAGGCCTAAACCGTTCGCAGAGCTTAGGCAAGTGGTGCAACAAACCTTCTGCATAGTTACCTGAGAAATTCTTTATTTATTATTTGATTTTATGAATTCTATTTTCAGCATTTTTGAAACTTCTTCTTTCCCTCTTCGTCTTGGCGCTAGCGCCCGCTTCACTCCCGAGAAGATAATCGAGCCAAGTGAAGGAGCTTGCGTAGTTGCCAATAAAGTAGTGGTGGTGTAAATCATGATGCGCTGCGCCCGCCCAAAAAGGAACAAATTTGTTTAACGACCAAGGGAAGTCGTAGCCCGAATGTGAGTCAACAGCTTGAAGTAACCTTAAAACAATCCAGCATGTGATTGTGAAAAGGTGTAACTCTGGTAGGATGTCAAATACTTTGGCCAGATAAGCGTAGGCAATCGGAAAGCCAACAGTCCCAACTCCTAATGCCATAACCTCCACAGGATGCGCATATTCAGCAGCAAATCCAAAGGGAGCAGCGTATTTGTGATGCTGCTTGTGTATGTTTTTGTAGAACCAACCGTAATGGAATAGTCTATGGAACCAGTAATGCCAAAGATCTTCTAAGACAAAGAATAGTGCGATTTGGCCAGCCATAATCGAGACCGGCGGAAAAGGAACTTGGATGGAAATCTTTAATGTCGAACACAAAGGATGAAAAAGCCAGATTGGCAAAGCTTCAACGAGGAAATGAGACCTTAAGACTGCTTTGAAACATTCCCACTGCTCTTTATTGGACGGCAATTTATCTTGCTGGATCTTCCACCGACGAAAATAAGGAATCTGGTCGACCAAGAACCAAGGAATGCACCTGCCAAAGTAAGCAATTTCGTGCACAAGAAAGAACAACAAGCCAGTTGCTAAGATGTCGTTCCCAATGTATAGATACCATGCCGCCCATAAGCGTTCGACTTTCGAGAGTTGGATGGTCATAGAGGCGTTCGTCACATGGCTCAATTCCCGAAAAATACCTGAGATGTTCAGGGAGGATATAGCGTCCTCCAAATTAGCATTGTTATAGAGAATTGTTTTCTCAAACTCCATGGTAACGTTAGCTTTCAAATACTAATTAACGGAATGTGGCGATTTATTACCTCTTATCTTTTCTTGTTTCGCATACGAGAGACATCGCCTGATTTTTTGCACCCAGCGCGTTAGCGCATGTTTGCGAGATGCTCTGTCGATCAATTCACAATATATACAGGTTTATACGAAGCGTAATGCGACCTAATCATGTGCAATATTTGGTTTTATTCAACTTTGATTATTTATTAGTTCACTCTCCCATCACACAACTCTTTCTTTAGGCAAAATGTCTATGAGCAAAGAGTTTTTAATGTCTGGAACACTATTGCTTTTTTTGTAGGCTTCCATGTTGGAGAAGAATTTGTCAAATAAGAAGCTCGTGTCTAAAGGTCCACCTTTAGCCTCAGGGTGGAACTGCGTCGAAAATATAGGACGGGAAACGTGTTGCATACCCTCATTAGATAAGTCATTCAAGTTTGTGAAGTAAGGAGTCCAGTCAGATGACAAGGTTGTGGCGTCCACAGCGTACCCATGATTCTGAGAGGTAATGTGACACTTTCCTGACAAGACATCCAAAGCAGGGATGTTGTGTGCTCTGTTTCCGTATTTCAACTTAACGGTTTTAGCACCAGAGGCTAGGGCAAGCAATTGATGTCCCAAACAAATTCCGAAAATAGGTAACTCCTCGTGAGATTTCATGGTCTCCTTCAAGTTTTCGATGGTTTCGGAACAATGCGTTGGGTCTCCCGGTCCATTGGAGAGAAAGACACCGTCGAATTTGTTGGCAATTTTGTGAATAGGGTAGTTGTAAGGAAAGACAGTCAATGAGGCTCCCCTCTCAACGAGACATCTCAAGATATTTTCCTTAGCACCACAGTCGATGACCGCAACATGGTAACCCTTGTTATACTTCTCAGGGCACGACACGTGGAACGGAGCTTTGGTGGTGACTTTATGAACTAAGTTCACGGCACCAGGATCTTCAAAAGCTGCATCTTCGTCAGCGTCATATTCCTCTCCAATTGTAATTTTGGCCAAAGAGGATCCTTTGTCACGCAAGTACGTAACTAATTGTCTAGTATCAACACCGGTAATGGCGGCAACACCAGATCTTTGGCACCATTGTTGGAGAGACTCAACAGCAGTCCAATGGGAATGCTCCATAGCAGCATCAGCAACAACAATACCAATGCATTGAACCAGAGCAGATTCCATGTACTTCAAAAGATTGAATTCGTCTTTTTGCGTAGATGATGGCACACCGTAATTTCCAATCAAGGGCTGTGTAAAACAGAGAATCTGTCCCTTATATGATGGGTCGGTCATGGACTCAGGATAGCCGACAAGCGAGGTGGTGAAGACTGCTTCTCCGCTGATATTTTTGTTGGCACCGAAAGAGTACCCATTAAAAACTGGACCGTCTTTAATTGTGAGTGTGGCTCTATCCAACAACGGAGAGCTGGAGATAGGAGATACAGTGGCGAGATAGCGGCCGAAGATTCGCTGCCCCAATTGCTTTGGTAAGTTTCTGATCATCTTTAGGTGTGGACTTATGAGAAAAATATGAATGAGAGAAAAAATGGATTATATAGGAAGTGATAAAAAATTTGATCTGACTCAGATAACTCACCGCGGCATCGACAAACGGGTTACCGTATTTGGAAAGATTTTTAGCCAATCAACTCTCTGCGTGAAAGTACGCAATTTAGCACAAACAATTTTTTCCAACACAAAGATCCAGCTCTTAATGAAGATTCTTGAAATGTTCTTTCTTTCTTGCATCATTTCAACTTTGATTTCGAGGTTGCAAGTCAATAGTAAAATAGGTATTGTATATTAGTTGTAAAGTGCACGAAAAGATGTTAGTCACACGTGCAGGTTTCAAGATGACTCGAGCAATTACGCTCCAGGAGCAATTCGCTACTAAACGAGTACCCCTGTTTAGCGGCAGCGTATTTGGCCATGGCAATCAATTTGGCCTTTACGTCCAGCAATTTATTTACCTTCAAGTCCTGACCATCCTCGGTTTCATTCCAGACAATCGCGAGGTTTTTGATGGCGCCGGCTTCAGTCTTGTAAGTCAAAGTAAGACACTCTTCATCGATGTCGATAATCTTGACTGAAGTAGGGTTAAAATTCGACACATTCTCGTGTCCGTACACCACGATATAATCCATGAGTTCCAATTGGTGTTCTTCGTTCATTTGGGTGATAATTCTCTGTTTGTCCATTGTGTTATTCATGAGTTCCAATTGGTGTTCTTCGTTCATTTGGGGGATAATTCTCTGTTTGTCCATTGTATAAAGAAAGTGTAGTAACAAGCCGGACACTTGCCCGCGCCAAAGGGACATACTATCCGTGGTACAACCAAGTCTGGAGACATCAGCGTTTTGGTTCGAGCCGGAATCAAGCTCCACTACAAGTCGCTACAAATCCAGAATTGCAAGTTGCTATTCCAGGTGATAACTTCCGTCAATGTACATGACTTGACATTATCTGGAACTAAATCTTGCTAGATTTCAAAAGAGACTTGGATTAAATCCGGGCTCTTATGATTTGACTGACCAAGTTCAAAGGTAGAAATACGGAGTGAATCCTTCAAATTCGTGCATGTAATGAATACGAAAGAATGCGGAGCTCGCCCAAGTTAGTCCTGCGTTTTGGAGGTATTTAGCAGATACTAATACCCCGTACGCTTTTGCATGAAGAGAATTCAACCATTGTAAAGATTGAAGCAAAACTTCAACATCTCATTTCTTTATTGTACACTTTACGCATCTATACTGAATAATTTATTATGGTGTCTGAAATTTAATGGCATCAG
This sequence comes from Metschnikowia aberdeeniae, assembly GCA_002370615.1. NCBI lineage: Eukaryota > Fungi > Ascomycota > Pichiomycetes > Serinales > Metschnikowiaceae > Metschnikowia > Metschnikowia aberdeeniae. The sequence goes on from NKZB01000175.1 coordinate 293,348, forward strand.
ACATTCACGCTCTCCGTGATCGCGACCATTCGATCCATTTTAGACCGGCTATGTTCAGTAAATAGTCAGTGTTTGCCACGCAACGATGGCGGCCCAATGCAAAGTTTTCATACAACATCGCCCCAATGTGTTTTTCATTGGACAAATAAGACTCCACCGGCGCCCAGTCCTTGTTATCCCACAGACGTTTTTTTGGATTTCCACTTGATAAGGCGTGTGCGTGCTTCGGGGAAGAAGATCATGGCGTTGGTAACTTGCATCTGGATTCGCCTACCTTAATCAGCTTTGCACGTGATGGTTTCTTTCTTAAACAGGGAATAACCCTCCCCTAAATTACGGCACTAAACAAGAGCGCGGCGTCTTCGCCTTCTGAGCAAGTGAACTATATCAAACAACATGACTTCCAGAATTGTTGGAATTCCCGGACAATTCGGCTTTGGCTCGATGTCTTTGACTTGGACACCACAACCCAAATCAGTGGAAGAGTCAATTGATGTGATCAAGTATACAGCGGACAAATACAATGTGAAATTCATCAATGGTGGCGAATTTTACGGACCAGATAACATCAATTTGAAATACCTCGGTGAGTTTTGGGCCAAGCATGGTCTGGAATATCCGGATTTGGTGATTTCTGTCAAGGGAGCCATCAACACCCAAACTTTTGCACCAGATGGTAGCAAGGAGTCGATTAGCAAATCAATCGAGAACTTCGCTTCCTTTTTCCCATCAGAAAAATCTAAGAGACCAAAGTTGATTTTTGAAATTGCTCGGGTCGACCCTAAAACCCCTTATGAAGAGAGCATCTCTTACATTGAGGAGTATGTAGAAAAGGGTGTCATTGATGGAATTTCTCTTTCAGAGGTGGGGGTCGGATCTATTCAAAAAGCATCAAATATTGCCCCCATTAGTTGCGTGGAGATTGAATTCTCTTTATTGTGCCAAGACATCTTTGATAATGGTGTGTTGGAGGAGCTCTCCAGTAAGGGCATTCAAGTCATTGCCTACTCACCATTGTGTAGGGGCTTCTTGACTGATCGAACCGCAAACGATTTGAATGGATTCTATGAATTGTGTCACAGACCTGGAGATGTCAGAGGGATGTGTGATAAATTTTCAAAAGAAAACTTTCCCACAAATCTGAAAATCGTTCTTAAGCTTCAAGAATTTGCGAAGAAAAAGGGTGTCAGCCTCGAGAGCTTGGCTTTGTCCTGGATTGTTTCAGTGAGCGGACAGAAGAACTTCAATGGAATCCAGGAAATCACGAAAATTCTTCCAATTCCTAGTGCCAGCTCGCCTGAAAAAACGGATGCTAATTTAGGACTGATAATCACACTCAGCAAAGAGGACTTACTTGAGATCAAGGCTATCACAGATGAAAATAAGGTTCAGGGTTTACGTTACAATTCTCATGCCAAGCACTTGGACTTCGCTTGAGCTCATATGGACATCGATTCGTTACCCACAGATGGGTATTTTTGTAGTTATTTTTATGCAGTTTCATTTTTTAGAGCGATCATTCGACAAAACCTTTACTGATTCGAAAAGGATTTCAAGATGATCATTGTTTTTTCATTTCATTTATTGATCTTGAGTACTGTTTCGATAAGTTCCAATTAACCGATAAGAACTGGTACATCTATTTTCAAGGGATTATGGGATTCCTCGCTTCCCTTGAACTTCACAGATATTTGAAGAGAATAGACCCTCCCCACTAAACAATTTTGGAAACTTGGCGGGAGTGTGATGTTGTTCTTATTGACAATTTTTAGGGGAACAGATAGCACCTTGGACCAAACGGTCGTCACTGGATTGCATTTCTCCCCTTTCCAATCATCTTTGTTTAAATCTGTGGTATGGTGATTCAAATTCTGAAAGTAGTCCTTGACGGTGTCTTTCTTTATGCCCATTTTGCTGACACCTGTTAAATAGGAATAAGTATTCTGAGAGATGTAAGTCTTGGTTTCCTTCAAAAACGAGATATAATGATTCACAATCTCTTTGAGCTCAGACAAATTTTGCTTTGTATTCTCCACGTCATCTTGCTGAATTACAGCTCCTGCAATGGTGCTTTTGCTGTAAAAAAAGTCATGTCCAAACGAAACGTTAATTGGGAACTCTGTTCTATAAGTCCACGCAACAACATTAAAATCTATCAGTGAAATGCTTGGCGGTCTCACGACATCATCCGTTGTTCTGAATAAAAGCTCAATATCCACTGTCTGTATCACGGTGTCCTCTGCCCTGTTGTATAATTCCATCATTCCATTCTCTTCTCTCATTGATGAGACTGGCGAGAGAGGGGTTGTACTCCGCTTGCCATCGTTATACTTTTGAACCAATTTTGGTGACCCATATGGAATTAATTTATCAGGCACGCCAACGCAAAGGACCATTTCGCCAATCTTCTGAGTCTGCAGGAGAAGCCTTTTTTTCTTCTTACCATATATGCTGACCGCGTTTTGAGTAAAGAGAAACATTTGTTTGTCATATTTCTTAAGCCTTTCTGGTGTCAAGATATCGCTGATGTCATTGACTTGAGCCAAGTTGATCTTGCTATCGAATTTTTTATCGATACCGATAGGTCTTCTGAGGTTCTTTCTTTTGATGTCGTCCCCAGCTAACTCCTTTCTGTCTAAAGCAGTCATGATTTCTTGCTCAATTGTCAAGTTCATATGTTCGATGAACTGCCAAGTTTGACGCTTCGCCAATGTGGTGTAGAACATTCCATTAATCCCGATGGTATCGAAGGTATCTTGTCCCGAAATGCTATATGCTTTACTGTGGTAGTCGACCTGACTCTTCACGTCTGGCACGTATCGTAAAAAAAATTGAGCACTTCTAGAGACGACATACTTCAAGTCGTTTTCTGGGTTGTTGATATCACTGGGGGAAAATGCCAAGCTCTGGTTTTTGGCATTCAATTTATCGATGAATTTGGCCTCGATTGTGTATGATACACTTAAGTCACTGAAGGCGTAATCCTTGACCTTTATAGGAGACCCACGGACATTCATGAAGCCATACCCAAGAGCTTTGTTAATCTCAATCGAAGCCGCTCTTTTGTGAAAGGCCGTCTCGTCCAAACCAAATGATGGTGGAGGCATGTTATGTCTCAACACCCCATGAGGGCAAGAGGTATCAAGCAACATATTAGGGAACTTGAAAAGAATGAACTTCTTGTACTTCTGCTTTGCTTTCAAAATTCTATCGTTTGGAAGCCCCACAAGACAGCCATCGGACTCGTCTCTTGAAAGATTTTTATACTCTATTCCAGCAGAGTTCGGAACAGGAGCTTCATTGTAACTGGCATTCAAATCATACATTTTCAATGGCTTTTTTTGCAAGATAGTCCGGGCACCTGATGGCAGCTTTTCATCTTTTGGAAGCACAGCTTTTATAGTAGCCTCCAAAGTCACAATAAAAAGCCCGAAATCAACATCAGAATCCAGAGTGTTTGTGATTGTGACGAATCCTTTGACAACATCGCCCGTTGTGTATTCCTTAAGCTTTGTCTCCAACTCGTAAGGCTCGTTTGGCGCAGCAACGCCCTTGGTCACAAAGATTTCAATGGAAATAGGCGAGTCTTTGGCATGTGGAAGCATGTCAATGTTGTCAAGAACCGAGTGACCATAGCTTTCGTGGGTGAGCCTGGCACATGAATTATTTGGGGGGTGCCGACTAGAGTCTCGGCTTCTCACGGGAGACATCATGCGGGATTCAAGATTACGAAGCCTTTGAAGGCCATCTTCGTTCTCATTATCAGAGATGAGATACTGTCCATCCAATTCTGACTCATCGTAATCCTGACCTTCATCAAGTGAGGTTGAATTCAAGCTCTGGGAAACCGAATGTAGTGAGTTGTCAACATTCTGTTCGGGTTGCCCTTCAGCCGGTGAGAGAGGGGACGTAGGATCGTATATTGGAGGAATTCCAAGAGTTCCCTCGTCGAATTCAAAGTCGTTTCTTGTGAGGATGGACTGGAACATTTGAAACGAAGGCAAAACATCGAAGTACTCCGTCCGCGTCTCTGTGTGGCAAGCAGCTAACGTTGGTGCAGTCTCTCCTAATTTGTCAATCTGGCTCTGTAATGATTGGGAGGGTCGGTAAGGTTGGTTCTTTCGGCTAACGTTAGTTGAGCTGGATAGAGAGTGGTAAAGACTGGGTCTGACAGATCTGTCTATCCCTGGCGATGTTATCGGCGTGAGAGAGCCCGAAGAAGGGGGTTCTATGTCCGCATAGCTTGGGGGGCTGTTAGGTGGAATATTGGACTGCGATTTCTGTTCCCGCATTGTCGGCTTTTTGCGTTCTTATTTGGAGATCTCTTGAGACTTATTGGTAGTAGGGGCGCAGATAGCACTCGATAAGTGCGGCGCTAGGTAGACGCGCCGGCCTCGCACATAGAACGATGTGCATACAAGTCTCCTCAGTAAACTCTACATGAAAATATACTGATTGAATTAATTCATCTGTAGCTAATATGTACTTCCTGTAAGTTAGTAAACTACCACATCATTGTTTTACACACGTGACATTGGCTCAATCAGACTGACATGCAAATCGTTATAGTTTTAGGAGTTTCATTATGATTCAATTAACTAAGTAACATCATTGAATCGTTGCCTTTGCGAGTTAAAGACTATTATACATACTATTCGTTAGTAGAGCACGATAGAATTGATTGGAAGCAAACAGTAATGTTCAGGAACCACGGCCGGTCAAGGCCGAGAGTATCATCAAGGTACGGTAATTACAAGTCACCGCACGCAGTAGACCGTCGTGAATTGTGGTAGATCATCATATACTGTTGCATATCCAAGTAGGAAGTTAAAATCACATACCTTTATATGAATATCAGGTTGCTCCGTTCTCCAGGCCCCGGCTCCCATTCATTATGTTAGGTATCTATCAGACGCGAAAATTTTTCTTCTTTGAATCTCGGACATATGCTTGTCTTTTGTTTCGGGTTCATCTCTTAGATACGTTAGCACAAAAAACAGTAGCCAAGAAATAGAAAATGAAACTCATGATAAAGTTAGATCAACTAAGCATTAGCTGGGAATGTTAGTATTAACACTCATAAATGCTCATCATGGAGCGTAAAAGATTTTATCAGCAAAGCATGAATGGTTATTAAAAAAAGTTTGTCTTCAACGGGAAACCCGATTCAGACTCGTCATCTAAGAGCTCATCACTTAGTCTTCAAGTTTGTCCATTACATACGCTTCTTGATGTTAGCAAATCTTGCACACAAAAAATTTTGTTTGTTCAGGTCAGTTAAAGTGGGTTTCTGAGGCCCACAAATAATGCGTTGTCACTCATAAATTATTCAGTGCCCAGTGCAATAATTCCTCCTAGAACTATAATCGGTGTTCGAAACATACCTAATTGTTAGTAATGTGTTCCATCATTGGTATATCTTGAGATTTAAAGAGTCAGTGTTTAAGCAAAAACTTATCTATCAGAGAGATTCAGTCGGTAATTCCAGTTTTGTTTTTGTTCCATCATCATTCAATAAAATCACAGAATAAAGATTTGAGGTCTTTATGTTGAACATACTCGTTTAATGACACCTTTTAGTTAGTACGTATTCATGTAATGGTTTGGGAGAATTCGACTCGTCAGTGGTTTAATAATACTCTGATCATTCTTAAAAGTCACAAACTCTAGTTTGATTTGATTATTTGGATCATCCTTGAACCGAGATCTTGCTCCAAAAGGGCAAATGATTCTCATTATTGTTTTGATTGTCAACATACTAGTACATAGTGAAAAATTCCTAAAGAGAAGTATATGAATTTGTTGGTGAGGTTTTTTTCTTGGACAGCTCTTATAGTGCGTTATATGCATTCACATATATTTGCGGGTAACTCTACCTTCGAGGGTTCGCGATCTGCCCCAGTAGGCGCTAAAATGATTCGCTAATGTTTATTATTCTGCTCGTAATAAAAATTATTGATTTCCCATATTCATGTTTTGTGGCATTCCCGTAATTGGCATCATTTGCATGGCCATTCCTTGAGGCCCAGACGGGAACTGCATGCCAGGCTGAGGCATCATTTGATTTGCATCCGTGCGGCTTCTTTTGTTGTCAGAGTTTTCGGCGTCTTCGATTGTCCGCTTGGACGCTTCTTCCATGCCCATCAGCTTGATATACTCGTTCAACTCCTCTTCCAAATCCTTGTTCTCGACTAGAGAATCCAAGTAGACATCCTCTTTATCACAGTTGGGGCAACGGAAGTCGTTATCGATTAGGACCTGTTCCAAGTCGGCCTGATTATAATTGAAGTTCTTCATTTTCTTCAAGCTTTCAAGACTTTGGCAGCATGGGGTCATACTGATAGGAGGTTTGAGAACCTTAAATTTTGAAGGTATCGGGCTGAGAAATTGTGGCTTATTGTCCTCGATGGCTTTCTTAGCGATGTCAGCATCACGTTGTAGTTGAGCCTTGGACTCTGCACTCTGCTGCTTTTCCTGGTACAGGGCCCATGTTTTGGAATCTGCAAAAGTCATCACGTAGTCTCCATCCTCAGTCACCATATAAGTGTTACCTTGAGCATCAACCAAATCACCATTATCATTTGTGTGTATTCCACTCTCGTTTGCATCCGGATTTTGGAGACGATACTCAACCGTCTCTTTCGAAATCGTCTTCATATAACTCTTGGGGATACCCGTTGTTTTTTTGATCTTCTTTCCCTCAAAATTTGGATCGGAGTTCGTTGGACAATTCTTGATCCAATGATCTTTACCTCCACATCTGTAGCACACATACCCAGGTGGAGGTAGGTCTTCTGTTCCTGGTTTGTAGTGCACCACTTTGTGATTGGAAAGCTCGTCCTGGGCTTGTGCCCAAGCATTCGACTGGTTCTCGAACATTTGCTTAATTCTCTCTTCCTCACTGATTGTTTCGTCAATTGGAGCGTCTGGCCTGGCCTGGGGTGCCGCCAAGCTTGATGCCGCCTGAGGTTTGAAGCGATTAATACGGGGACGCCCGGAAACATATCTGGCTGCAGATTGAGATTTGCCATTATATACCGAGATCGGAGATCTTTTGGCTAGCACGAAAGTGGATCTAGGAATCACGTCCTGGTCATTCTCGTATTCTTGATCCTGCTGTTCCAGGTGGTAAAGCCGGAGCATGAAGTCCTGTCCCTGGCCTAGTTGATTTTGCGTGATGATTTCGTGTTTGAGGTCGAAAACATTGATACCTGTTCCGTCGAAGTGTATGGTACTTTGCTCCGTCTGGTGCATGAACCGGTAAAAGATGGTGGACGACATGCTGGCTAGTGTGTCGCTGTGTGGTGAGCTTGAATGTATGTGGGTGTGCGCGAACCAGATAAAAAAAACAACTTCGAAGTTTACACTTCCTGGGGAACTGTTGTCAACTTTTGACTTCTGGGTCGAGTCGAGTTTTGACTTCTGAGTCGATTCAAGTTTTTTGAAGCGTCTTTAATTTGTGTGTCAGCTCATTCACTAACATCGGTGCACCGCGTTTACATGATGGAAAAAAACACTCTCGTCCATACAATACCCACCATGGATGTCTTCAGCCATTCCAGCATAATCGGCTATGAATCGCATCTTCATACACAGAAAGTCCGGCTACCGCTCAAATACCCTGCAGAGTTGGAATACTCCAATGCAGGTGAACGGTTGGAAAGCAAGTACTTTGGTTTCAGTGAGTTATCAGATATCTCTGCCCAAACCGGCCTGTTTTTCTCGGTGGTACAGGTCGGCGTCAGCAATGATTTGAGAACCGTTCGCTTAGTTCCTCTTGTTGTTGATGAGGCCACCTCTTTGGGTGTTCAGTTACAGCTCATTGAAATCACACTCCCTCACCCACTCATTAGCAAAGATACATTCACGTATCAATTTGTTCCGCTGACGGAAGGAGAGCCCTACATTTTGATTGATGTTCTCGACCAGAACTACTTGATGATTTCTTTGAAGATCGAGCTCAGCGACTTCTTAATTGGTAACGCAAAAAACAGGTTGGTTCTCGATAACTTCAGTGACTGGGTCAACATTTCGGTGCCCTACTCATTTGAGCTTCGGTCTCCACCATTCTTGATAAAGCAGTTGGATTTGCAGAACCTCGTGGTTTCTATGAAGGATGGAGGTCTCTTGCATTTCAAGCGCTCAAGTCCTTTGTCTACATTTGATATCTACAATTTCAGCGACATTGTACCCTTGATGTCATTCAATTTCTTGGGCGGACTTTTTCTGAAACAAAAAAGTGCTGATTTCCTAGTTGATGGCATTTCTTCAAGCTGCGTCGTTGACTTGGCTCAGATCAGCGACACGCAATTTGTGACTTTGAGTGTCAATAAAGTTTTAAAGGTCTGGGACTTGCAAACTCACAAGCAAGAGCATGACCAAATCGAGCTTTCTGACTTGGAGAACTCTTCTGACTGGCTTACCACACTTCCTAACAAGTACCTTCAAATCTACGATGCCAAAAACGGCAAAAGGCTCTCTATTTTGTTGCCCAACCAGGCTGTTTCTACCGAAGGTGTCGCACGCTTCGGTTATGAATTTGTGTCTTTCGAGATTCAATATGGAGCCTCAGGTGCAATTCTCCAGACAAAATCAAGCCTAGAATTGAACGATGATGTTCTTAAAAAAGAATTCCAATCTTCTCCAGCTGAGCTGCATGTTTTCAAAGTCCAGGATTTCTCTATTTCTGAGCAGGACGGAGACTTGAACTACGCAGTCCTTTGGAAGTCACACACTTATAGTGTGACTGTATGCTACCAGCAGCTGCAGAGCACGCTCAACTTGATCACGTTGAAGAAGTCAATGCCCAAATCCACCCCAACTATCTTGACTGAATACAACACACATATTGAGCCAGAGGCTTACTTGAACAGTCTCTTCAACTCTGGGCTTTATGATGAACCAATCATTCGCGCTGCTCTAGATGTGTTTTTGAAAAGCTGTGAACTACCAAACGACTTATCGACTGACCATTCCTTGCGTCAAAGAGTAAGTCAAGCAATTCACGATGCTAGCAGAGAACAAGGCGTGACAGATGGATCATTTTGGTTCAAATTTGCCCTCATCTGCGTACAGTTCCGCAAAACGGGGTCCGAAGCTTTGTCAATCTTGCAATACCAAGGTCGTTTGATAAGTTCCCAGGCAAACGGTATAGAAATTCTCAAAGAGCCTCACCGCTACGAAACTTTTTTTCATGACGACTCTGAACTTGCAAAGTTGCTCAAAAAAGTATCGATTACTTTTTCCACCCAAACTTTCAGAGGTCTTTTCCACGACATCTTAAAAATCGATGGGAAAATCGATGCTTCAAAAGCCTTAAATTTAGCAACTTTCCATTTCAGCGACAAAATCCCGGAAAGCCAGGTCAGCGAGTTCACGGAGAAGTTGGCTTCCATTGAAAATGTTTTGGATGAGCTTCAGAAGTTGACTGGTACTATTGATCACCATATGAAGAGCGCCAGTGACCTGCATTTTGCAGGCCAAGGCAGTGGATTACTAGCAAAGTTGGCCGCCGTCGACACATTTGAAAACATCAGAAAGTCACATGAATCGATCTTGATATCCATCTTTGTGTTGTTACTCTTGTGTGAAGTCAATGATCAGGTGTTAGACTTTTTGAATATTATCTTGAACCGCTTCAGAATCTACAGTCTCATGAAGCAAACTTTTGGAATGTGCTTTTCCTCTCTGGGTGCTACCAGCGGTCTCGAGAAAGACTCAGTCTGTTTGTTGGAAAACTCCATATTCTGGAACGTGTGTGTCGAGAAGAACCCTCGCCTTTTAAGCAATCTTCTGGGTAAAAAATGGAACATGGCCTTCGATTTTTACACCAATGACATTCTTCTCTCGAGACAAGATGAGTACGTTCTCGATATCGTTCTTGAGCTCATAAACAGGAACGAAGGTGAGATTATCATTGAAAAATTTGCGTCGAAATTGGACATATCTAATCCGATTAATGCTTTCCTTCTTGGCCTTGTCTACTTGATTAACGCCCGAATCGATGAATTTCGGGACATATTCTCCAAATACTCGACTTTTGAGAATGTGTTGAAGGATGAAAAGGTTGTCACCAGGCTTATCAGTTCTCTAGACAAAAACCCAGTCATTCATGACTTTTTAAAGTCGATATTCAAGCAAACTGCGCCCGGAAAGTTACGCAAATCAAACTACTATCATCTGTTGTCGCAGCTCATGAAACTGTTCTGTGGATCCAAAAAGAATGGCAGTCTGTACCTTGTCAGATCTCTCGAGTTTGAGAAAGAGGCCATTGACATTTTACAGGACCTGGCAGACCAAAAAGAGAGTTTATCTGAGAAACACAGCAAGATGCAGCTCATGACTCTTTATCTTCGAAATTACTTCTGCGATGCTGTGGATATTGAAGATTTCGATGAGGCTATCGACTCCTTGTCTCAATTGCAAACTATGGCCAGCAAAACAGAATTCCGGAATTACATGACCAGACTTGTGAAATCTATTTTTGCTCACAACAACACCAAAAGGCTTTTCGGCTCTGAGTTTTTCTCTCGCAATTATCTTCTTGTCGACTCGATAATTCTCCAGCTCGCAAATGAAGATCTTATTCTCTCCAATGCGTTGAAATGTTACGAATTGTTGTATTCATGGAGACTCTTCGGGGCCTCTTGGCTGAAGAAGACGCTCGGCGACAAGAGAGGTGCGGTTGAGGGCTTGTATATCTTCGTGACCAGATTCAAGGAAGAGTTTGAAAGCTTGGCCACTAATTCCGGCGATGTGGAGGATTTCAAGCAATTTAAATTGAAGATCTTGGAGTTGTACAAGGTCATTCTCAACACTCTCAAGACGTTTGATGATGAGAAGGATTGCTGGATCAGAAGAAGAAGTCACAGCGGCGAACGCTTGAATGTGGTCAATATCAACGAGTTGAATGTCGAGTACTACCAGTGGCTCAAGGAACTCGAGCATGACTTCAACGAGTAGGGGAATAAGCCATATGCATAGTGCAACAATCTAAAAAATATTCAAAAAAAGTGGTCCGCAACATATTCAGAACGACCGGTCATAAACGGTTTGAATACCCATTACGCGGCAAAATATTTAATGTGTTACAGTGCACGACTACAAGTAGATTATCATCCGATATGCATTAATTATCCCATGTTGGCTTTCATGTTTCCACTCCCCTTCGGGTTGTCGTCCTTCCAATCGTCCCACTCACGTTTCCTCAATTCCTCGTCACTGTCGTCCTCTTCATCGCTGCCCAAATCCTGATCTCCGGCGCTCGCCATTTTTCCATTTGCTAACTCATAGTCGAGGTACTCCTCCACTGACATAGAAGGTAAGACCTGGCCCGTTCCAAAGACTTTTCGTTTGAGGTCTTGTCTCTCATTGGTGATGACAAATGGCTGTAATATTTTTCCCTGTTTATTGAGGATATCCGAAATCTGTGCCTTTTTGCGAGGGTCTCTCTCTAATTTTGGTGTGTATCCGGTATTGTCAGCATCATTCTTGATTCTCTTATCGTCGATTTCTCTAAGCTGTGACTTCTCGAGAAATGAGGATCTTTGCTTCAATACCTCAGATTCCATGGCCACCAGCTCCAAACCAGCAAAAGACCGAAGCGCAAATAGCTTCAATTGGTCGATTAATAACTTCCGTATTGCCTCGTTATCATCCGCATCCTCCTCATCCTCAGACTTCTGATAGTACTCTTCGAGTGAGAATAGACTCGCCTGTAGTTCTTTTTCAGCCCTGAAAGCGGCAATTTTCAGCGCTCTCTTTGCCGCTGGATCTTGTTGTCCCAGCAACAACTCCTCGTTTGAAGGGTTATAGCTTTTGTACGCCTCAAGTCTGGAGTGTTGTTCCTTGCTCAAAATTTCGCCAAACGATTCAATCTGCTGGAGGTACGCTATGTACAGCGCCTTTGCCCGATCCAAGTTCTGGGTCTTGCTGATATGGTTCAATTCTTCGTCTTTGATATACTGTCCGTTAGTATCAGCAAGAGACCTTTGCAAGAGTGATGCTCTGTAGAAAGGAATCGAAGCGAACGGAAGATATTGGGTGTTGATTTCCGCGAGTGGCTCATTGGCGCTGAAAAGGGAGATTCGGTCGGAAATCATTTGGATGATGAAGAATTCACGAAGAGCGTCGCTGACACCATTCTGATAGCTGGGCGAGTTCTGCTGTTGAGGCAGATTCTCAATATCATTATACGCCACCACAGCGGCTCGCAACCTCTGCCTTATGTTGAGATCAGATTTGCTCATTGTAGCTGTAGAATCTTGCAGCAGAATAAGATGTAGGACAGTGCACCCGTGCACCACGCGGAATCAAACACCTCAAGTTTCTACGGCTCACCAAAGTTTTGCCACAGCACCGATGAACGCCCCCGCCTACTACGAGCTCTATAGACGAAGCACTATAGGAAGTGCGTTGGCCGATGCTCTTGATACATTGATCAGTGATGAAAAGATACAGCCGCAGCTTGCCATGAGAATCTTGAATAATTTCGACAGGATCGTATCAGAAATCTTAAAGGCCGAACGTGGCATGTGCAAAGCCAAGATAACCTTCAAAGGTGACCTACACACTTACCGGTTTTGTGACGATGTGTGGACATTTATCATCAAGAATGTCATGATCAAAATGACGGATACGTCTAACAATGATCTCAATGATAGCGAATTCACTGTGGACAAATTCAAGATCGTGGCTTGCAACTCTCGTAAGGCTGGGGAGGCTTAGGCTTGGTTCGTGATGCTTTCAGCGTTTTCAATTTTGAAAGCTTGGGCGTAACAAAGCGACCTCGGCGTTCTAGTATGCTCTGGACAGCAACTTCGGTATTGTTGAGCGCTCTGGAATCTTTCTTCAAGATTGAGTTAAATGTCTGCCTTTGCCAAAATTTCCGCTGGGCCTCTTGGCCATGGCTGGCCTGAAATGATCAACCCTACTTCGTACGCTTCTATGTGGCGGTAGCTGAATGAATACCCGACTTCTGGGTGGGTAGAAATATCTAGGATTCGTTATAAGCAACCCTTCGCGTGAGCTTTGAGGCAGCAAATAACTACGAAGAGCTTTCTTCTGTATAGATAAGGAACATGCGTTTGAGTATCTGTTGTAAATCCTGATCTTAAATGAAATATATGATCCAGAATCCCGAAACCGGTGAAGCAAAATTTATTGTTCATTCAAATTGGTTAGTAACTGCCGCTTGATGAAACCCCTGTTTTGTTCTGTATACTGCAATAAAATCCATTTCACTTTGCCATATCCACAACCTTTGTATATCAGATGTCTGATAGGCGTGGCTTTTTCTCTTAAAAAAAAAACCACCATCCGACAGGATCTTGACCCATATTCCGAATATGAATTTCTAGACATTTGTTATTCGAAGTATTGAAAGGTGCACTATTTTCCTGTTAAGTTTGGGTTTTTTCGGAATCAATCTCGCCCTCTAACAAAAAGTCTATTGAATAAAAGGAAATGAAAAATCCAATTTTGCAGAAAAACAAGAGCAAATCATTTGATCTCTTATAATGCTTACGAGCACATCAGACCTCTAATACGGACTGGATTGAAAAAGCATCTGAAAGAAACATCGATGCATGTGATCCGGTGTGCACATAAATAATCACAAGTCACGTGTACTTACGATTCAGGCTAAAATAGGCTCCAGATGGATCTAATTCACAATAACATGATGGTTTAAAATTTATTGAACATATAACGGGTATTTTGTAGTATGTAAAAGGTGCTAGCGTATAAATCACATGTATCATGGTCTATAATGTAATTAGAGTACAAATGTCTAAATAAGCGTTATATTTATGAGATATTAAGTACTCGAGCCTTCTTACAAACCCAACCATAACTTGTCACCCTCGACATCGAAGCTCTCATACAACTCGATGTCGTCGGAGCTGGTTCCAATCTGAACCTCGTACGAGCCCTTCTCCATGCTCCACTTGTTGTGATACTCATCGAAAAACGAAGTCGAATCCTTCAAAGACAAGTCAAATTCAACTGTTTTCTTCTCACCAGCATTCAAGAAGTACTTGTCGAAACCCTTCAATTCCTTGATTGGGCGGTCCACCTTGGAGGATTTTGGTGCGATATAGATCTGCACAGTCTCAGCACCAGCAATTTTGCCGACGTTCTCAATAGTCAAGCTACCGGAGATCTTGTCTGCAGACTCGTCGACCTTAACACTCAAGCCAGAAAGCTTGAATTGGGTATAGGACTTTCCGTAGCCGAATGGGAAGGCAACCTGTTTCTGCAACTTCTCGTAGTATCTGTAGCCAACGTAGATGTCTTCTCCATACAAGACTCTTCCTCTCACGGTCTTGAAGTTCAAGTAAGCAGGGTTGTCAGAGTTCTTGAGTGGCCACGACAAAGACAATTTTCCACTGGGGTTAGCCTCACCGAACAACACATTGGCAATGGCGGTTCCACACTCGGAACCACCGTACCAAGCGTGCATTAAACCTCTGGCTTTGGACAACCAAGGCATCTCCACGGGAGTTCCGGACTGGTTAACAACCACGGTGTTTGGGTTTGCCTCAATGACGGCGGAGATCAAGTCATTGGTCAACAATGGAAGATCCATGTTAGGTCTGTCGTAACCCTCGGTTTCCCACTCGAGATTGAGGCCAATTGCCAAAACAACCTTGTCCACGGACTTTGCCAAGTCAACGGCCTTCTTGATTTCCTCCTGAGCGTCAATCTTCTTGCAGAAGCCAATGGAAATGGCACCACCAAAAGGAACCACCGATGCATTTCCAAGAGTTGAAGTGCTTCCTGAGCCAAACTCCACTAACACATGGTACTGCTTGCCCTTTTCCAAGTGAATGCTTGCCTTCTCCTCCCTGGTTCCGCTACCGAAGAAACCAGTGCCGGAAACTTGCTTGGTCTGGTTATCAATGAGCAACTTTCCATCGACATACAACTTAGCCGTTCCACAAACCATCAAGGAGAACTCGTACTCTCCAGTGGAATCAGGAGTCACGGAACTCTCAAAGTCACCATAGTAGACCTTGACAGACTCGATCTCCTTGTGGCCGTAGTCAAACAAAATCAAAGGCGAGTAGTCGATTTCCTTTTGGTCAAAGGCCTCTCTTCTCTCGGATGCCTTACCCTGACGGTCACCCTCTTTGGGTGGCTGCAAAGAGAAACGCACACTCATTCCCTTCTTGCCCGTGTATGGGTTAATAGCGAGGGTACTTTCAGCCAAACCAGGCAAAGACTTGTGGGCATGACAGCCGACGGTGTATTCGGGCTCCTTGCCCAAGACCTTCGTAATGGCAGCGAATGGAGTTACTGCCTCGTAACAGTGCACGGAAGCGGAGCCTCCACCGGAAACAGTGGCAATCTTGGCGTTGGGTCCGATGACGGCGATTTTCTCCGATTTTTTCAAGGGGAGGATATCGTCCTCATTTTTCAACAACACCACGGCCTCGGTGGCAATCTTTTGCAACAAGGCCCGAGTCTCTGGGGTGTCATTGGTGGTTTCAGGGCCGTCGTCGGGGATATTTGACCGCTCACACCACTTAACAAAGTTCAACACACCACGCACACGGTCGTCAAGGTCCTTGATGTTCAATTCACGCAGGCTGATCATGTGCAGAACAGGTCTAGCTTGTCTAAAAACCGAAGGGCCGGGCATCTCCAAGTCCAAGCCGTTTTCGATGGACTCCTTAGTCGTGTAAGAGCCAAACCAGTCGGACATGATCATGCCATCCCAAGCCCACTCATTGTGCAAGATTTCCTTGAGAAGTCTCTTGTTCTGCGAAACATGCTCTCCGTTGACCTTGTTGTAGGCGGTCATAAACGAGGCGGGGTTGGCATACTTGACTGCCAACCGGAAAGGCTCCAAGTAGATCTCTCTCAAAGCTCTTTCGGTGATGATAGAGTCTGAAGCCATTCTCTCATCCTCTAACTCGTTACCCACAAAGTGCTTGATGGTAGCAGCAATGTCGTTTTCTTGCATCCCGCCGACTATCGACACCGAGGCCATTCCAGCAAGGTAGGGGTCTTCAGAAAAGGACTCGAAACCACGGCCTCCTAAAGGTCCTCTCTGGATATTGGTGGTTGGTCCCAAAATGGCATGCGCTGACTTGGCCTTGGCCTCGTCGGCCATGAGATGGCCAGCATCCTTCAAGAGCTGCTTGTTGAAAGTCGCAGCCAAACCCGTGCCACAAGGGAAACATGCGGCAGGCTCACCGAAGGCGAATTTGGTGCCTCTGACTCCGTTGGGGCCATCAGAAACACGGATTTTTGGAATGTTCAATCTTTCGACTTTGTAAGTGTGCCAGAAATCGACACCGGCGATAAGACCGATTTTTTCCTTGAGGGTCAATTCTGCGAGTGCTTGGTCCACGTTGAATCCAGTCATTTTTGTGGTTTGAAATATCGATAAGGACACCGGGGATGTTGCCCGTTTATATACTTGGGTGTGTACCAAAGAGAGGGGAAGCACTTCCTGATTGGGTGCGCTCGATTGGTCCATGCATCCGCGAGGCCACACAAGAGGGGTACGTTAGTCCGCTCGTGGAACACTCTCTTGATTTAAATAAGCGAAGTTGGAATAACACGATGTCGGACCCGTCTGCCGTTGGAGTGAGTTTAATCAATATCGCAATATAGAAGGTTTTATAGATTTTACAATGCAGGATAATTTCACGCTAGAAAGAGGACATATCGGTTCTTGGAGAAGGACCTGCAGAGTGGGGAATCTGTATTCAACGTCTACACAAACTGATGCTGCGTTGAAGTGCCACATTCGAAAGCTCACTTCGGAGAACGTGGGGTAGAGATGGAGCTGAGACACGCGGAGCGCGGAAAAACCGCGAATTAGGAAACGTATCCGCCTTGCCCCACATTACCCATCCACTTTCTGACGCGGATTCGGATTACGGGTTTCGGCCCACAAACCTGTTCCGCATCCGAATCTAATTGGTTATTGTGAATGTTGCATAAACTCCAAATCTACTTCTGCCACACTTTGTGAACCTTTGTTTCCGGCGTTTTGCAGACACTATCAAGCTTGTGATGGAGACCAGGAAGTTGTGTATGGAGACACTAAGAAGCTTGTTATGAAGACTTTGTAAGAATTAAAGATACTATCATTGATTCTTGGAAGAATCCGGATAAAGTACAATTGTTTGGGTTATATAACGGTTGGATTATATGGTTGGGTTATATAATGGTTGGGTTATATGGTTGGGTTATATGGTTGGGTTATATAATGGTTGGGTTATATAATGGTTGGGTTATATAATGGTTGGGTTATATAACGGTTGGATCATATTATGGTTGGGTTATATAACGGTTCTATTAGTATGCTACCAAGGTCTTAGCAACAATGGAGAATGATTTTTACAGAATTTTCACATCAGTCCACAGTTCTGTACCTGATTTGGTGTCGATTGAAAGTGGTACAAAATACTGCACACAACCTCTGAACATCCCGTTAGCATGAACGGTCGGCGAAGCACAGAACCATGAAAGGCTTCGGCCTATTTATGGACTCCATCCGCAAAACTGATGACAGCCCATTTTCCCGAGGCCGTCCATAACTCGCCCTGCTCATTGCCCATGTTCTTGTAGGTCTCAATCAACTTCTCGTTGAGTCCTGCAGGCAAGCCCACCACCACATCTGCTTTGCAAGTACGTAAAGCCAAAACAGGAAGCTTGGACGAGGCCAAGTCCTGGATAGCGTCGGTGAACTTGGTGGTTTTGTCCCATTTCAAGTCACCCGTGAGCTTGCGGTAGTTCAAGTCGCCCTTGAAAATGATCAAGTTCGACTTCTGCAACTCGCTATACAAGTCCAACTCTTTGGGAATGTCCCAGAAGTTGGAGCTCGAGGTCCAGAAAGGATGGGTCTGGGTGGAAATTTGGCCCGAGGACACATACTTCTTAAGGCTCTCAAGCAAGTAGTGAATGGACTCTGCGTCTTCCTTGGAGCCGTGAATCTCGGAGAAGAAGTCGGAATCGCCCAATTGCATCATCAACGCATCGAAATCCTTGGGCATGGTGTCACTGACAAACCAGGGGATATCTTTGCAGTGCAAAACCACGTTTTTGATGAGACCAGAGTCGAGGGCGAAAAGAGCCAAACACAAGTCGGCAAAAAGCTCAAATCCCGAATTGTCAAGCACAAAATCAATTCTCTCGCTTTCAGAATCGATGAGGTGAAGCCAAGCCTTCTCAATATCGTTGACAAGAATCTTTTCCTCATTCTTCTTTCTCACCTCTGCACCTTGCACGCTCTTGATATCCTCAAGGGTGACGTTTCCCGCCAACAACGACAAATCGGTTGCATTTCCCCACAAGGAAATGTCCACGAACTCGGTGAATAACAATTTGAGAGCCTGTTGGTCAGCATCGGTGGTTTTGAGCTGTTCCGAAAGCGTTTGGTAGCGTTTGCAGAGCTCCAACACGCCAAACGACGATTGGCGGAAAGTCTGGTTCTTCAACTTCTCAAAAACGTCGAACTTCTGCAAGCGAACGGTTTTCTGGAACCACAAGTTGATTTGCTGGTAGAGGTAGCACTCCAAGTAGAGCCAGGGACCCGTGTGCCACGTGACCTTCTTCTTCTGAGAAAACGCAGCCAATCCGGCGTTGTAGAGTGCTAGCTCCGGCTTGAGCACCACTTCTTCGTCCGAGAACGGCAACACCTCCGCGTCAGCCTTGAAATCTGCCAAAAGCTGCTCCATTTTGCCGCTCACTATCTCCCCACACTTGCTTGCTTCAGGATGCTCCTGCACATAGCCGCCAATGTCTTCAATTGCGCCTTCAATGATAGTAGGCCATCTTTTATGCACGGTAGGATACGCAAACGAGTTTTTCTCGTCGTTGAAAGAGGGCTCGGGAAGCATGGTGTGCAGTTGGCGGACGGCGCGGGTTAGCAAGCGTGTCACGTGAGCGCACACAACGCATTGCAGCACATATGACGTCGCCGCCGACTCGTGCTACGCCAGTACGGAGGGCGTACTACATACAGGCCGCTGGACACGTGGGCGCATCGACATCCATCTACTGGTGGCACAAAAACTCTAGATAAAACAAGTATAGAAGCTAAGCAGCACGGGTCTTATCGAAAGACCCCGGCGCGGACCATAACACAGTACTGTACATAATAACATTCACTAGGAAGCAAAACGCTTATTGTCTTTTCGCATACTCGGCCTTCTCCTTTTCGTATCTCTTCTTGTCGGCGGCAGCTTTGGTCTCGTAAGGCACCTTGTCCTCGGCACTCAAGGCCTTCCACTTCTCACCCAACAATCTGCCCACCTGACCAAAAGTAATGCCCGGGTTCTCGGCTCTGACAACGTCTCTGTTTTCGTTGGCGAAGAACATGTATGCCGACAACGACCGCTTAGGGGCATCTGGGTCCTTCTTTTTTCTGGAAGCCTTTTTCTTTTCGGTAGACATTACTGCTGTTAGTAAGGCGTGCGCGGGCTGCAAAAAGTACGCTTGGCGCCGTAAATTGGCCTCCACCTCCAACAACAACAACAACAACAACAACGCCAACTTGGGCAAGAGGCTTCTGAGGAAGCGTGACCTAGGAAGTCAACCTTACCGAAGAAGAGTTGATGGAAGTCGGCACCAATTTCTTACTCTTTGCTGGTTTTGCTGTGCGCGCGGCTCAGCTGGGTTATTGTTAGTACATACTTTAATATAGTGTTGGAGAAATAAAGTGGGAGGAAATTATGTGTGGGTGCGGGTGCTCTATATAGGGGGCGGTGCGAGCGGGCGCGCAGACGGGATGAGGAATGCGCGGCAACGGCGTAAATGTCAGCACGCACCCTTTTGCTTTTCGCGCACCCATCCCTCCCGCTGCGCACGTGACCTGCTCAAGACTATGGTCCCGGGTCCGGAACCTCAATGGTGTCACGGAACCTCAGGGTGTCACGTTCTACTGGAGTGCCACGTTCAAAACGGCACTTGGATCGGCGCCGAACTGCACACAGCATTTACCCTGGAAACTACGGCGCGTGGAAACTTCGGGCTTCGCTATAAACAATCGAGAACGCGTCTCGCTGGCACGACCCCGGAGTTACATTCTAATTTCAGATTAAGTCTCATAACACCAAGCCATCTTGGTTACTTGTCATCATCATTAACACTTTCTAATACCATCCACGGTACTGGTTGCTATCCTGGTAGCTTCCGTACTGGGGGTATTGTTGGTAGCCTCCGTATTGAGGAACCTGCTGTGGGTACTGTGGCTGAGATGGGCCTGGAGCTTGTGGCGTCTGTTGCTGGCCACTCTGCTCTCCCTGTGCCTCAGAACCGTGTGCTTGTGGAACTGGCTGGTTGCTTGGGTAGGCGCTGTATGGGTAACCTCTGGTTCCAAATTGGTTGGGGTTTCCGTAGTACTGAGCAGCGTAGTACTGGTTGGCGGCCTGTGCGTGAGCACCGCTTTGTCCGTTGCTAGCATCATTGTCTGCAGCGCCATCGGTGCTGGCTTGCTGCTGAGGCTGCTGAGCCTGTGGGTACTGCTGGTGCTGCATACCGTAAGCGTTGGTGCTGACTCCTCCCATGGCTCCACCGTTGCCATAGTATGGCGTGTTGTAGTAGTAGTTATAGTAGTTTGGGTAGCCAAAAGGAGCTGCGCCAGGGATTTGCTGGCTCTGCTGAGGGGTCTGCAATCCGTGTTGAGCTCCGCTCACAAGCGGAGACTGCGTGGCTTCACCGTTACCACTGTTGCTGGAAGAATTTTTACCATTGGCGGGGTTGACAGCATTGTTCTGGTAGTAGCCTGGAGAGGCGCTGCTTCCCAATCCGTTTTGGTTCATTTGTCCGTAAACGGCGGAGTAGTCGAAAGATGGGTAGCCGAACTGGCCTGGGATGCTTGCTGCGGCCTGTTGTGGGAATTGCTGTTGCGATTGCTGAAATTGGGAGTAGTAGTCAAACTGCTTGGCGCCAGATTTGGCCTGGTCAAACTGTTGCTGGTAAGCTTGCTGAGCGGCTTGCTGGGCCAGTTGCTGCTGAGGCTGCTGAGGCTGTTGAGGCTGTTGAGGCTGCTGAGATTGCTGGGGTTGCTGAGGTTGCTGAGGTTGCTGAGGTTGCTGAGGTTGCTGAGGTTGCTGAGGTTGTTGTGGTTGTTGTTGAGTCTGGGCTTGTTGCACTGGCTCACTGGCCTCCTCTAAAGGAGCTTGCTTCTGGTAAGCAGAGTCCAAGTGTGGTTCTTGCTCAGATGGAGCAGACTCCTTTTGCAAAGACATAGAACCGAAAGAAACACCGACATTGTCCACTTGTTGAGGCAAAACGACCTCGCATTCGGCAACTGGAGCAGCAGCAGTTTCCACCTGGGGAACTTCAGCAGAAGGCTCAGCAGAAGACTCGGCAGCAGGTTCAGCCTCCTTGGCTGGAGCCTCCACAGGCTCGGCAGCGGCTTTTTCCGTCTGTGCAGGCTCAACTGGAGCAGATGCCTTCTTCTTAGGGGCAGCGGGGGCCTTGGGCTTGATGGCCGATGCCCAGGAGGTAGTGGCCTGCACGTTGGCAGTCTTGTGCTGCGTTTGTTCTGGAAGTTCTTGTTGTGGCTGTTCTTTGGGGAGTTCTTGTGTTTGCGGAGGATCTTGCTTGGCCAGTTCGGCGTCTGGCTTAGGTTTCACGTCACTGTGCTTTTTCGATGGTTTGGGCTTGGTGTCCTTGGACAAGGCGGCGGCCCAAGAGTGTGCTGGAGCACCAGATGCAGAGGGTTGTGTGCCGGAGGCAGCAGAGGCAGCAGCCTGAGCTTGGGCCTGGCCTTGCGGAGGAATGGAAGATGCTTGGGCGGCGTTACCAGACGACGAGGCCTGAGCTTGAGGCTGAGCAGCATGGGCCTTGGGCTTACGCTCCCGTCTCTTGTCCTTGGCGGGTCTTTCGGCCCGGGGAAAGCGCTGCTTGTGGTCGTGTGATATGGCGGTGGCCAGCGGCTGTTCCTGGCTGTGGTCGTCTCTTTTCTTGGGCTTTGGCTCGCGCTTGATGGGTTCCCATTTGGCGACTTTGTCGTTGACAATCAAGTCAATCACAATCTCGACGTCGTCGTGGTGCTCCGACAAGACCGACGCCAACTCTTCGGCCTCCCAATCGGGAAACATCTCTGTTAATACCAGCAACTGTGGCGCGGCGGCGTCTGTGTGGGCGGCGGCTCCCTTTTTGGCTCTATGGCTTTTTCGTTGCGACATTGGGGGCTATTGGGCGCAAACGGTGGGCTTTGCGTTTTGTGTAGATTTGGCTAGTACAACAAGGGCACGTGATTATCCGAACGGTAATATGTGGGAAGCCTTCGCTGCTAGGAAGAAAAACGGTAGTGGGGATTTCGCCGCTCTGGGATTTTTCTCGAACTTCGCACCGTCTCGAAAACTTTTCGACCGCGCACTCCGATCTGTTGCTCTACGCTCCTGCACACAAGTAGGCGGTCTTGCAAACGCTGTCCGCAAAGATAGACAGGCTGCAAGACACAGAGAAAGACGCAAAAGGAAGCAGTCCGTGCTGCATATAACTATGGGCTAGCGGGCCGGGGGAGCCGCGACTGCATACAAAGCGTCTCAACTGCACAGGCAACTTGAGCGAGAGCGCCGACTATAATACCCGGTGCAACAACGGCGCCGGTTTGGCCAGACCTCCAAGCTTAGGTGCTATGACTCCGCATGCAGTCTCCTTGAACAAGTCTTCAATGAGCCCGCTGAGCGCAGCGCCCGTTTGCTTGAAGTCCGGGTAAGAGTTGACCTCCAACAACTTAACGGACAAGTCCAGGTTGACCAAGAAATCGACGCCAAAGAACTCCACAGCGTTTGGAATTGGCTGGAAGTTGATTTTGTCCACCGAGGACGCGGCCTTGAATAATTCTCCGGTGACGGTCTTGACGCGGCCGAACACCGATGCCTTGTCTGCAGGACTCAAGCCCTTCAAGTCGGCGAATTTCTCCACCACCGGCTCCTTCTCCTCCTGGAGACACGTGTTGGTGAGATGGCCCGCGAGGTCAATCATGTCGTCGTCTTTTCCTGCAGGATCGGAGAACGGGGCGTCAGAAAAGAGCGCTAGCACGTTCTCATACACGTACACCTCCAAGTCTCCGGCGCTGACCACATACACTCGGAGGTGGAACTTTTTGTTGTTATAGTCGCTCAAAAGGAGCGGAGACCGTTGGTATTCCTGCACAATGAAGTGGCGGAGCTGGGAAATGATGACTCCGTTATTGTCATTATCGTCTTCGTTCTCATCGTCGCTCTCTTCCTCGAAAGAGTCGAAAATCGCTTGCAACTGCTGCACGGAGTTGAACACCCGAATGCCCTGCCCCTTGTCACTCATACTGGGCTTCAAAATCCACGTGCGGTCTCCTTTTTCGATCTCGTCCCGGAGCTCGTAACTTTCGTCCAAGGAATCGTCGAGAAATTCCGCGTAATCCACCTCGAGTTGGTACGTTTCGGGAAAGGCGCTGCAGAGAGCCAGCCCAGCATTCTTGACCACATAATGGTGGATCGTGTTGGCCAAGTAGTGCTTCCGAATTAGGGCCTTCCGGTAGATGTAGGACGGCACATAGTAGCGGTGCGGCTGGGTGGAGATGAGGTCGAGATCCAAGTCTTCGTACTCGGCGTAGTGGAAAATAGGGGCTGTTCCGTTTTCGGAAAGAACACCCTTGTCGCTTCCGACGACGAAGCCGGCGGCCGAAAAGGCGGCCACCAACGGCGCATGGATGTACGACGTTTCGGGAACCGTGATGAGAAAGTGGGGCTTCTGCTTGTATGCAGGAGCGGACATGGTGCCGGGCCCCAAGACAATCTCGCCCTCCAACGGCGGCACGTGACGAAACGCCGCCTGCAACGGCGTCACGCTGATTCCGTCGTCGTGCAACACCCGAGAATCAGAGTGTGCAGCGTCCTTTCTGCCCTCCTCGTAGACGTGCTTAAACTGCGGGTTCCAGGCGTATTTTCCATCGCCCTGCAGCTCGTAAATGGAGCCCCACTGATTCTTCAACACCGGAGCATACAGGATCTTGGTGCTCCCCGCCTTGAGCGACGGAATCAACGGAACATTGACGGAAAAGAGGTCCACGTCCGGGTGCAGGACAAACTGGGCGTAGAGGTGTTTCACGAGATCCACGGAGATCCGGCTTGCCTCCTTGAGCGTGTGGAAGTCATGCG
The DNA here is from genome assembly GCA_002370615.1 of Metschnikowia aberdeeniae. Classification (NCBI taxonomy): domain Eukaryota; kingdom Fungi; phylum Ascomycota; class Pichiomycetes; order Serinales; family Metschnikowiaceae; genus Metschnikowia; species Metschnikowia aberdeeniae. The sequence goes on from NKZB01000175.1 coordinate 317,461, forward strand.
TGAGGCTGCGGAACTCGTACGAAAGCGCTATGGCTTTGTATCCATGAGTGGCCGCCTCCATGGCTGCACCCACGGTTCCCGAGGCCAAGATGTAGAGGTTTCCTGCATTTTTGCCGAAGTTGGGGCCGCTAATCACCAAGTCCACCGGAAGCTTGTCCTGGAGATGATGCAAGCCGATATCGGCGCATGCGGCGGGGGTGGAGTCGACCAAAATCCACTCCTGGGCGCCGGCCTCGCGACACTGCGTGCTTGGCTGCAGGAAGGGGCCCTGGTAAGTGTTTATTTCCGCATTGGGCTCGCTGGTGCTGTGGTGAGTGTAGATGTAGGAGGCACTAAGGGGCTTTCCTGCAAAGTGGGCCTTGCCAATCCACGACCGCTGCTGGTCTGGCACCACAATCAGGATGAGCCAGTCGGTGGCCTGCAGGAGCTCATCCACAAAGTACTTCATATAAGGACATGCCTTGTCGTCCAAGGGACCGTCATCGTTGACAAGGAGGACGTGCATGGCGCCGAGATGGGCGACACGTGACAACGATTGGTGGTCCGCGACACGCACGTGACGAGTCACGCGACACGCACGTCTTCCGAGCGCATCTTTTTCACTCCACCGCATGTCCTTCTTCCTCGGCAACACCGCCCAGTACTCCCACGTGGAGGTCAATCCAGAGAAGGTGCGGCTCGCCTCCGTGCAGTACAACGTCACCGCCGCCACCTTCAACAGAATGCTCCGGCAATGTCGTGACAAGTGCATAGGCCGGGAGTATGGAGAAGGCGACATCGTCACCGGCGAAGCTTCCTGCACAGACCGCTGTGTCGCCAAATACGTCAAGGCTAACGCCGCCATTGCCCAGCAGGTGCAGTACGAGATGAACCCGGTGCTTATGCCGGAGTACCAGAAGGTGCAGAAAATGATGTCGGCCTGCACAGAGCACAGCCCCTGATGACACCGGACCGAGACGACGAGGTGAGCTCGCGAGAACGAGACAGCGGGCGGGCTCGGCCGGCAAGCCTCTAAAGAGCCGACATCCCCAGAGCGCGGAGGGACAGGTGTTGCTATATGCAGGACACAGTCAACCTGGTGATGATGGCGGAACGCCGACACCAGCTTGCTTGGCTTCCGGGCCCTACGCATCAGCATGCAGGACACACCACAGACGGTCAAGAGTGCGCAGTAGAGTGTACGGTGTATAGAGTGCTGCATACAGTGCTACATACAGTGCTGCATACAGTGCGTTGTACTGTTGAATATGATTGAATGGCATAATTGTGAAGCGGCTACATTGGCATTATTGTGTATGGTACCCCAGTTTGGACCATTGTTCTTGACCTGCACACAGCTGTCTGGCTCGGTCTACCTCCAACTGTTCACTCTATGGCTCGGTCTATCTTAAATTCTTCACTCTATGGCTCGGTCTGGAAATCGTATATTCTAGTCATAAACTTACAATTGGCCCTTGGCGTGGAAGATGTCCAAGGCCTCGGCGATTCTGGCGCTCATGGTCTTCTCTCCCTCTCTGACCCAGACTCTTGGGTCAAAGTACTTCTTGTTTGGCTTGTCCTCGCCCTCTGGGTTTCCGACTTGCGACATCAAGTAGTCCTTCTTGTTCAAGACGTAGTCACGGATACCCTTGAGGTAGGCGTACTGACAATCAGTGTCCAAGTTGACCTTAACAACACCGTTCTTGATGGCGGTGTCGAACTCCTCCTGGGTAGAACCGGAACCACCGTGGAACACCAAGTACAATGGGTGCTTGTTGTCGGTACCGATTTGCTCCTTGGCGTACTTCTGGTGCTCACCCAAGATGGATGGTCTCAACACAACGTTACCTGGCTTGTAGACACCGTGGACGTTACCGAAGGCAGCAGCAATAGAGAAGTTTGGCGAGATTGGTGCCAATGCCTTGTGCACAGCGAAAACGGTCTCTGGCTGGGTGTACAAGGACTCCTTGTCAACGTGCTCATTGTTGACACCGTCCTCCTCACCTCCGGTGATACCGATCTCCATCTCGAGCCATTGGTTCATCTTGGCCATTCTGGTGAAGTACTTGACACAGGTAGCAATGTTCTGGTCGTCAGTCTCCTCGGACAAGTCCAACATGTGGGAGGAGAACAATGGCACACCGTTGGCAGCGAAGAACTCCTCGTCGGCCTTCAACATACCATCGAACCATGGCAACAACTTCTCGGCACAGTGGTCAGTGTGCAACACCACTGGGATTCCGTAAGATGGAGCAATGGCTCTGATGTAGTGAGCAGCAGCAATAGAACCAGCAATCGAAGCGCTCTGGTCTCCGTTGGAAACACCCTTACCGGCAAAGTAGGCGGCACCACCCTGAGAAGTCTGCAAGATGATTGGCGACTTGTTGTCACGAGCAGCCTCCAAGGAAGCAACAACGGTGGACGAAGAAGTCACGTTGATGGCAGGGATAGCGAATCCCTTAGCTTGACAGTAGTCAAAGAGCTTTCTGACGTCATCGCCGTAAATAACACCGGATTTTTTCAAAACTTCAGCCATTGTAATTTTTTGTTTGTAGTTAAAAAATCTGAAGCACGCGGCGGATCCCGTGTATTTATATAGGAGGAGCACTCCGCTCCGGGTCCTGTTGCGAACTTTTTAATGCGGGCGCACAATATGCAGGACGCAACGGAGTGGTGTGACACAACCCACACGCCATCCAACGCGTCCACGGTTGCTAGTCATCTTCTTGGTAGGTTCTGAAAGTCGGAATAAATAGGCGAGCTTCAGCCAGTAACTGCAGTGTGTGTGGGTTCCTAAAACAAGCCACGAAAGCGTTTTTGGGCGCCGCACGCATGTAGTCATAACTGCATACAACCCCCGACGCTCACCTTAATCGACTGAAAGAACAATATGGAAGCATAACGGGCCAAGCGCTTGCGCCCATAAAACACACCCTTAGCAATGGCTCTAGACGCCGGTACACAGTCAAGTCAGAAGCCGAAGTTTCCCGTTTTTCTTTTCGAAACTTGATATCAGGCACGGTCCGGCCCTCTATGCGCATAATCTGTAAGCGCCTCCTCAAATCAATATGCCTTCATTGGCTGAGTATACATCATAGTGCGCCGAGGAATTTTTCCGTTGCTCTATGCTTCATTCAGAGCAAGTATAGCAAAGGCCAAGTAGACCCAGACACCATTTTGCCAGGGCTTTTGAGGATCCGCCATTTCTCAATCAGGCGCATGTTTGAGAAGTCCGGGAAATTCGCTATTGTTCCGCTGGGCCGGGCCTCGCCCGGGATACCCCACAATTCCACTAGCGCCACTTATCAAGGTTCCGAAGCTGGAGATTTTTCGACGCTAAAGTGACAGGTTCCACAATGCTCTCGCCAATTTGTCTTGTGATTCACCACAAGCTTGGTTATTCCTGTAAGTATCGAACCTTTGTTACTCGTAACTTTCAGTTCGCCTTCACTAAAACGTAAGGACCCATACAGGGTGGAGTGTCTCCAGTAATCTTGGACCCTGCGTCAGCTTCTTAGACTTGTCAGTAGTTTCTGTTCGTATATAATGTATTCAGGGAAAATTATAGCATGAGTCACAATAAATTCGGTGTTGGGGCCACCGCTTCTGATTTCCTTTCAGCTTAATAATGGCCTGAGTATCGGGCCTGGATAATGGGCCTGAATAATGATTCAGTAAATAGAATATGATGCAGTAAATAGGAATATGATTCAGTAATTAGGAATATGGTTCAGTAAAAAGGAATATGCAGCGGTTTATATTTGCCAGGCGCTTTTGTGCCATGTTTCATGTTTTACAGCCTGGGTGCATGCAGGCGTTGCAATCCTATATAAACCACCGCTGCCGTGATTGACAATTTACTCGCAAGCCCTCATTATCGATATAATTCCAAATATTCGAGCCATTGCCGCCGGAAAGCTTCGATCCATAAGCAGGACAAAGGCTGGCTTCACTAGAACAGAAGCCACTACGCCTGAGTTCCCAATTCAAAGTATGTCTGAAACGACCCAATCCAGACATTGGCCGCTTAATCCAAGAGGTCATTGAATGTATGAATCAGTTTCATGATTGGTTCATAAATGGACTCTGGGCAAAAGACCTGGGGCTTGAAACCTAGGGCCTGAAAGCTAAGGCCTGAAACCTGGAGCCTAAAACTGGAGCTTGATACCTGAAACTCAAACAATCATCGAATTCTGCTCTCGTGCGACACCCCAATTATTCCGTCTTTGTACGGGTATTACTGTCTGATTTTCATGCCATCATTGATTCCTCAAAAGGCGTTGGCATCAACTGTTTTCGCGCGCGACATCATCAACAGAACTTCCAGGAAATGGTCCAGCTGAACAATTGCAAAATAGACTCGTGGGACGACGGGTTCCGGTACTATTCCATGGACTCGTCGTGCACGGCGCATTTCGACAAGGTGGCACAGCTTATTGCCGTACACCTCTCGGAGCCGTACTCTGTCTACGTGTACTGGTACTTTTTCCACCAGTGGCCCCAATACTGCATTCTCATCAGCCCTGAGGGCTCCGATAAGATTGTCGGCGTTATCATATCTAAGGTAGAGCCACACAAAGATGTACGGATGCGGGGATATATCGGTATGCTTGTGATTGACCCGGAATACCGAGGTTTGGGCATGGCCAAGAAATTGGTTAAGATGTCCATTGCCAAGATGATTGAGTGGGACAACGTGCACGAAGTGACTTTGGAAACCGAAGTCAATAACGGGGCTGCTTTGCACTTATACGAACTGTTTGGCTTTCTTCGGACGAAGCGAATGCATCGGTACTACTTGACAGGAAGCGATGCGTTCCGTCTAATATTGCCTCTTTCCGAGAAACTGACCACGCGAGTGGCTTACTTGCCCAAATTGGAAGATGAGGCTGTGGAGGATGTTTCTTTGAGACATTTGGCTATTGCCGAAGAGTTCTGATTCACCAGACGAAAGAATCGGAATGGCTTCTCTACAGAAACGGGAGGCACAAGAGGATGAAATCCGGGCTATGAATAAGATGCCTATGAGTAGACGCTGCTTTTCCAGTTTCGGATCCGGCTTTGTCTGCTGCTTTGAGTATGGCACGATCACGTGACCCGCACTCCACCAATTCTCACTTCTGCTCGCCCACAATCCCTACACATGCTAGATTCCAAATCCCTCGACACCATTTCCCGGTTGAAGTCGGCGCTTCTCATCCGGGAGCAAAACAAACGTACTTCGGATTTGCCGTTGGGAAACCGCGGCAAGAAAATTGCTCAGTCCGACGCCAAAATCAACACACTCACGCCCAAAATCGTCGAGTACAACGGTACCAACCACATGGTACTCACAAATGACGTGATTGAGCGGACAAACTACCACAACAAACGGCGGTGGCTGGACTTTTACCGCAACGGAGAAAGAGGCAATTCCAGCAGGTTAGAGGAATCTCCAGACTCCAGCGACTCCGAGCTCTCCGAAGACGACAACCCGTTCAAGAAGTTGCGGCTCAGCGAGCTTTTGGCGCCGCTCTACCACCCGTCAGAGATCTCTACGCATCCGGCGATTTCCAAAACATTCAAGCTGGGGTGCCTCGCTACGCTAGCCGCCGAGCTCATCGAGGTGATTGAATTGGAGCAAAAAACTTTGAACCAATTCAACCGCTTATTGCAGGTTTTGGATGGCGAAGACTGGTTTTACCAGTTGGAGGAGAACATGGATCTTCCTGCGTATGACCACGGGCTCGACGAGACCGAAAAAGCGGAAACTGAAGAAACGAAGGATGAAGAAAATGTTGTCCAGGCTGAAAACACCGAAGCAAGTAACATCCAGGAGAAGAACGATACAGAAAAGGCCGGAGGTACTCAAAATGAAGTCAAGGAAGAGAGCGACCGCAGAGTGACTCGGAACGCCCGGGCCGAAACAGAACCGCCTGCTCTCGATCCATTTTTTGCTCTTCCTAAATCACTTGAAATTTTCGAGAGCCAGCAACAAAAGCAGAGAGAGGAAACTGAAGATGATGATGAGCTAGTGGCCATTCAACAGGAGTTGATCAATTATCTACAAGTGAGCATTCAGCGGCAGCATGAGTACATCAAAAATCTTCTGAATATCCGGTCAGGTCTTGTCAAGGCAGACAGGTACAAGAAGGACTTGTACCGGTGGAGCAGAGAAGTGGGCGAGAAGAAGTGAGATGGCCACCATAGGACAAGGCGTCTCCAAGTACCATAGGACAAGACGTCCAATCCCTATGCGCCATCATGTCTTCTGCAGGAGTGTTCTTGGGATAGCGAAGCCGTGGATCGTCTACGGAATTCTGCTGCTGAATTGGAACTTCAAGGATCAGGTTGATGTCTGCAGGAATGACCAGTATCTTCACGATGATTTGTGAGGTTGTCTGCAGTACTGCGCCCCGAGCGCGCGGTATATGGCGCGACGCGTCTCTTTTTCCGCCCACCACTTTTCTTTCTCCCACCATGCTTGAAGGTAAATTCGACGAAGCCAGTCTCCTCAAAAAAATCGTGGACTCCATCAAGGACTGCGTGAAGCTTTGCAACTTCAACTGCACAGAGCACGGTATCACCGTGCAGGCCGTGGACGACTCCAGAGTGTTGTTGGTGTCGCTTTTAGTGGGCCTGTCTGCCTTTTCTGAATACAGATGTGACCGTGACATCACGTTGGGAATTGACTTGGACTCTTTCTCCAAGATCATCAAGTGTGGCAACAATGAGGACTATTTGACCATTTTGGCCGAGGACTCCCCCGACAACGTCATGACCATTTTCGAGGACAAAAAGAGAGAGCGTGTGTCGGAGTACTCGTTGAAGTTGATGGACATCGACTCGGAGTTCTTGAGAATCGACCCCATGGACTACGACTCCGTGATCAACATGCCCTCCAGCGAGTTTTCCAAGATTGTGCGTGACTTGAAGAGTTTGAGTGAGTCTCTCAATATCACCGTCACCAAGGATTCCGTCAAGTTCAGTGCTGAAGGTGAATCTGGAAACGGTTCCGTGGTGTTGAAGCCATACACCGATTTGGACCATCCTGAGGAGTCGGTTTCTGTGCACTTGGAGAACTCGGTGGATTTGACTTTCGGCTTGAAGTACTTGAATGATATCATTAAGGGTACGGCATTGTCGGGCTCTGTATCCATCAAGTTGGCTGCCAAAACGCCGGCTTTGTTCGAGTACAAGTTGGACGCCGGAGGCTACTTGAGATTTTACTTGGCTCCCAAGTTCGACGACGAGGAATGAGCGGGGCTCATCAGGTAGCATGTCTTCGTGCATTAATATAGAAGGTCGGCAATTATGAACTACCGTAGGTGTGTATAGTAGGCTGTCCCTCTGTGGTAATTTTTACTCAGTTCTGGGGCACTTTCGTGACTTTACGCATTTTCTGGTACTCTACCTGCATTTGCGTGTGCTGCAATCATGACATCTTCAATTATGATGCAGTAGTAGTACTGCACTGGCATCTGTAGATCACGTGACTGTCCCCGTGACTGCGTCTCCGTGCGTGTACCGCGACCAGAGATCCTCATCTGACTTGAACTGCCTGCATATTGCAAAGGGGTTCGAGGCCATTTGCATATTCTTCATTTTGAATCGGCTCAAAAAGCCAGAAACCACCCTTCGGGACATACGCCAAACTCATATGTGGACCAGCCGTCGCGTATTGTAGGGGTGTTTCTGCAGGATGACAAAAGGAGTATGCGCGGTCGCATCTAAAGAAGATTGGCATGCAGGAGAAAGTGATGCAGGAACCAGATTCCTGCTTACTAGAATCTCTGCCGGGGCGTCTGGAGGAGAGTATCGATGGCGGCACGTGTTGGTCTTCAGCCTTGAACTAATCCATCTTCAATGACACCGCCTGCACCGAGTAGCCTGACCTAAAAATAGCCGGTCTAGGCCCTCCTGTGCATCCTGCACGCAGTGTGAGATCGCTTCGCCTTCCTGCTGTACCGAAGCCCGTCGGCACAACATAAAGCCTTTTCGAGCTTCTCTTGACAGCTCGTCATGTGTGATTGATTGAGAGAATCTTTAAAGAAACATCTCAGGTCCGACCTGCAGCCGGCCAACGCTTAACCATCCGTCTCTAAACGCATCTTTCTGCAGGCGTTCAGTAACTCATTGCATGTTGGGAAGGCGCCAACAAAGAAGCAAAGAAGCAAAACCTCAGGCCTTGAAATAAGTGGCCCATCGCATTTTCACTCTAGCATCAAACCTGGGCAAAACTTGGTGGAATTTTGCGCTCACATCCTCATTTCTAAAGTTTCCTAGTCGAGCCACTTCATTCACCCGACTTTCCCAAACCAGGTGCTTCATCTGATTTGAAGGATTGCACCGTGGAGATTTTCCAAGACGAATTTCGGGTTGAATCCAGTCGAATTCCTGAGTCGAAGTTCCTCTTGAAGACCCTTCCAATTTGCATTAGCATCTCCATATTCATTTTCACATATCCAAACCCACGAAATCCATCCCATTTCACATATTCAAACCCACGAAATCCATCCCAGTCACATATTCAAACCCACGATATCCATACCATACCCATCTTATACCACGAATTTCAGCTTATACACGCCATATTCTTTCTCGTGTACCAAGTAAATTCCATGTCACGAAACCCAAATAGACACAAGCGACAACGGTCGCTGGCGCAGAATGTCACCTTCCATACGCAAGATAACGACAACCAGTTTTTGCAAAACACTCAGGCATATCCGCATTTGGAAACCCATCCACCTTTTCCAAGTAATGATATTCTCCCCGGAAACTCCCGCTGGCTGGTGGGGCGCGATGCAGGTGTTTCCGATAATCAGCCACTGCTCGTACATGAGCTGCTTGACATAAATCCCCAGAATGCGGGCATTGGTGGGGCTCTTCCAGAAATGCAAGAATACTTTGGCAGCGCCGAAAGTGGAAATCTCCAGCCCAACTTTGCCTTAGCGGGCTTTGATATGTTTCCAAAGCCGCCGGCATCTCCGGAGGAAAACCTTCCATTCGCAGATGATGTAGGCAATTTGCCTTTTCAGATGCCTTTTCTGGGGGGTTTTTCCAAGCACTCTCATACCAAGAATATCTCCATTTCGTCTCACTTGGATATGTTCTCTTTGGGCGGTGACTATGGAAAGTTCGAGGTGCAGCAGCCAGAGAATATTCCACCAGGCACATCCAAAGCAGAGAGCACCCCAAAAAAAATCGTTTCGCCGGCTAAAACCAGACATTCGAACTTTTCGGCGCATGACCACGAGCTTAGCCAGCAAGTTATTCATGGTCTCATTCCCCTTTTTCTGCAGCTGAACGTTTCCAATTTTCACAAATTCCTCTTGGCGGTTCTCAAGGATAAGCGCATCTGGGTACCAACAGACGACTTGTACAACCTTTTGTTTAATGCGCCAAATTTTGACCAGTATTTCCGCCAGACCCCCTTAGACTCAAAAATCGACAGGTCTTCCCCCACAGGCTCACATCCTGCAGGAATACTAGTCAACCAGCGAGTTCTTGAACTTTTCGAGCATCCGGAAGACTGTTTGCAAAGTACTCCTTCACAGAGGGAGAAAATCGCCTCGATCAAAACACAAGAGCTCCTCCGATCGTTCTTGGCGCTTAAAATCATCACTAGCTTCGTGGTTTATGAGCCGAAAAAAGAGCCCGAAGTCAGAGCGGCGTCCGAAGAGCCCTCGGGTCTGCCCAAAAAAGCCTCTGATAAAAGCGCATTACCCCGGGTCGCCATATACAAGATGTACTACATCTTGTGCCGCATGCTTATCCAGAAATATACTAGCAGCGCCGCCAAAAACGACAAACAACAGAAGGTTATTTTGGGAAACGCAATCATTGGAAAGCTAATAAAGTTGGTGTATCCAGATGTCAAACTGAAGCGGCTTGGTAGCAGAGGTGACTCCAAATATAACTATCTCGGCATGAGCTGGAATGAGCTGATTGTCAGCGATTATATGCAAAGATTGTGCCACCATGAGCTTTCGGAAATTGACCAACTGTTTCTAGCGCCGCTTTCAGAAAAAGCTGCAGTGGGGACGTATTTTCCGCTATCGAATTGTGACCCCACTTACTGGGGCAAGAGCGGTCCAAATTCTGCTTGGTTTCAGACAGTGAAAGCAAAAAGCATGAAGATCTTGACAGAGTCGGGCATGCAAACGCTCTTTACGGAATCTCAAATCTTGCGGCGGCACCTTTCGGACCGTAAGTGGATTCGTGAGAATATCATTGAAAGTCTCCGGATCTCCCGACAAGATCAGTACCATCTGATCCTTTTTCTCTTATCGGCACAGATCTTCCAGCTTCTCTGGAACCGCATTTTGCACAAGCAGGAACTCTCGAAGATGACGGAACATGTGACTCTGGAAATGAACGGTGAAGACCAGGCGCTTTCCCGGTTGTTGAAGAAATTGGTAGTATTAGCGGACAGTTTGGAGCCGAAAAACAGCCCGGACGCTTTGCTGGTCAAAATGTCGATCACTGATGTCCTTTCGTGCATCAAGCCAGCATCTTTCCAAGTCAGCATCTCACACTGCGTGTTCCATGCACTCCAGGCGTTCGACCTTGTGGAGAAAACACGTATGGACTTGGTGGACCGCATAACCGAGTCATTGTGCGTTGTTTCCAACATTTTATGGGCCGAATTGATAACAGTTGTGGAGAGACCGTCCTCCAGCATGGCACAGCTAGCTCGAGTTTTGCCACGGGTGATACATCAGGAAATATTGACATCATCGTGGATTTTGGAAATTCCCATCCCAGCAGCCGTGGAAATTTTCATGTTTATGACAAGCACGGGTCAAAAAGCGGTGTATGAGATGGACAAGGACCCGGAAGTATTCCGCTTATGGAGCTTTTTGACCTATTCCGCCCAGGCGTATATGACTGTGCTTTCGGAAATAGTCTGTATAGGGCAGACGATCGGAAGAGCGTAAATAGATAATTGCCAGATGAGCTCTTGCTCATTGGTTTCCATCTATGTGTAAAAAGGCAATGAGTATCAAGGAGCGATAGTTAAAAAAGCTCTTTGTTTTAACATATCTCCCCAATCTTTGTGATCACCTGGCGTGTCATTCACGACTCCGGAATACTGTTCATTAGGCGTATTGAGCATAATGACATTCCTTCTCATCGCCATCTTCCCTATGTTTGAGCAAAATCTGCCATACTTTAGAATGGATAATCAATTACAGAGAAAAGAATGACCCCAAAAAATAGCTCATACGCGGGAAATTGCCCGCCTTTTATATCCTGGGCTTGTGCTACTCCTTTTGAAACCACCCTGCATTGCATACCCCCTATGCATGTCGTGCGTCACTTGGTATAAAAGGACCCGTTTCCCCAGTAAATTTCCAGATTTCTTCCAGCCACTTTTCCCATAAGTCCAAGAAATCAGACATGGGGCTGTCACTAGAAAACGGCCCATGTGGGTTTGATTGATGAGCTGTCATTGTGAACTATTCAGTGACTTTCACAAAAACACCAAAGGATTTGTGGCCACTGAATCCTTTCCACCACCTTTCCAACCACCTGTTTTCCTGTGGCCTTTCTTCCACAACGTGATCACCTCCCTGTGTATGCCGCGTTTGGTGCTCAATTGCCAGATGCAATTTCTGAGTAAGGAGTGCGGTTTTTGCAACCCGAAAAAATGCTATGGCTGCGAAGGGTCCTGCACCCGCACCGACCTTCCTAAAGCGCCACTATCTCGCATACGTATAAATACGGCCCTCCGTCTCCTCACCAGTCACGTCACAACATCTCAGCGATAGCGGTATTAAAAGCCCCCAAAATTCTTATCAATTGAATTGCTAAACACTGTTACTCACTGCTGCTCACTGCTACTCGATTGCTCAACTGCTCAACTCCTCAACTCCTAATTTCAAACGTCTCAGTTGAAAACACGGTGAATTCGAACAATCAAAAAATCCAAAACCCAACTACAGGGAATTTCTGAACCCACCCAACCACAGAAATATATCCATGACTCAATCCCACAAAGTGATCATTATTGGAGCCGGAATGGCCGGCATTTCTACTGCTGCTCATCTCCATGCTGCAGGAATTACAGACACTGTTGTCTTGGAGCTGAGGCCTCGGCTTGGTGGAAGACTTTTGTCCAAAAAAGCCACACTCGATGCGTCAGTGTCGTACGACTTTGGTGCATCGTGGTTCCATGATGCCCTCAAAAATCCCCTCTTCGAGAAGGCAAAGAAACTCAAGAATATCGAGTATTTTTATGATGACGGAAAACACCGCTACCTTCTGCAAGACAGTACCAAGATTGACGACTACAAATTTCAGAGCGTAGTCAAAGAAATAGCCACCTTTGCCGCCATGCACTATGCAGACCATCCGACTGCCGCCGACGTGTCCGTGGAGGAGATTTGCCACATGTATGTGCAGGCCCAGGGGTCGAATCTCCTGGCGGACGAGACCCGGTATGCACCGCAGGTGGTGCGGCTCTGGGTGGAGCTCTGGGACGGTATACTGTGGAAAGATGCCTCCACCAAGCAACAATTTGTGAACGGAGATGACCATTTGGGACGCAACGTGTACGTAAAAAACGGCTTCGAGACCGTCTTTGATAACGAGCTCCGTGACTTGCCCCAAGACTACCAGAACAACAACATCCTAGTCAACACGCACGTGACTGGTGTGGAGCAACACAGCTCTTTTGTCACTGTGCACACCAACCACGGCAGCTTCCGGGGTCAGTACGTCGTGAGTACCATTCCTGTCAGTCTTCTTTGCATTTCCGATCCTGCCGATCCGTGCTACATTCAGTGGACGCCTGCTTTGCCTGCACATATCACGTCGTTGTACGGGGAAAGTGAGTACGGGTCACTCGGCAAAGTGGTGTTTGAATTTTCCGAGTGTTTCTGGCCACGTGACGTCCAGCGTTTTTACGTGTTGGCACTGCCGCTGGTGCTGGGTACCCAAAGCTGGGCACATCCGAGTCTCATAGTCAACTACCAGGCCATCAGCAATGTGCCATCACTCGTCTTTCTTACGCAGGAGCCGCTTTCTAAAGCGGTGGAAACCATGAGTAAGGAGCAGATTTGGTCCATGTTTGAACCCGTCGTTCGCCAAATTTCCTGTTCCCCTGTGCAGAAGCCATTCAACATTATGAACTCGGAGTGGAACCACGATATCTTGGTACGTGGCCTGTACTCTGCAGGAAGATTGGGGTATTCTGAGACAAATGACTTCTGCGCTCATTTGGCAAGGGGTGCTGATCGTATACGGTTTGCGGGAGCAGAAACCATGGCTGGTTCGTCCAACGGTTGTGCACATGGAGCCTGGTATAGCGGAAGAAGAGAGGCTCAGTACATCGTGGCTAGAGAGGGCCGCCCCAGAATGTGAGCTAATCTAAACATCCAGAAAAAACATCCAGAAAAGGAAAAGGTTTTTTTGAAGATTCTGGAAACATGGAAAACTCCATTGTTGAAACGCAACCATCAATCCTCTTCCTGATGTTGCCTGCATATGCGCGCGTAACATCGAGCGCCCACGAACCGTACACATCATGTCGGACCCCCACCAACAACCTGAGAACAAAGCACAGTTAGAGAAGACGGCACAAAAAGACCGCACGCAGCAGATAGTGCACCATGCAGTCCGCAACTACCAGCTCACATCTCGAAGCAGGCAGTTTTGGCGGCTCAAAACGGGCAACGAGGCCAAAATCGTCCGCTCTATTCGGAAAAAGAACCAGCAGCACCAGCTTGCCGCTTTGGCTCAAAAACAGCAATACTACAGTGAAAAACTTCACGAGCTCCTCGATAGGGCTGCGGAAGAGAATGATCCTCGGCTCATCGACAATGTGGACGAGGCAGAGTGGTATTTGCGCAAGCACGTGATAACTGATACAGAGAAGATGAAGCAAATTGCATTTCAGGTGTGGAAACAGCGAAGCTTCTGCCAGGAGTTCCGGCGGGATAAAATTGAGCCCGGCACTACCCCGGTGGGGCTAGCCAAGCTTCAGCAGGTGAATGTGCAGGCAGCCAGCCGGCGGCAGGCGGCATTTGACGAGCTCCTTTTGAAGTATGCAGAGAAGCAGGCTTCTTTGGCGCACGAGTGTGAGGAGCTGCTCAAAGAGCTTCAAGTGCCGTTCTTCGTGGGGCCCAGTCTGCAGGAACAGAAGCAGCACGTGTTGGATTTCTTGTACAAGAGTGTGGAGAGTACGAAGGGATAGAATGAACGGGTGCGTATAAGAGAAGGGGAAGAGCAGCATCTAGAAAGAGTAACGAGAGGATAATGTGAGCGATGCTCAGATGAAGTCAAAGCTAGAAGAGATGGTCATCATAATGAGTGATCCTGGGGGCTGTATATTCGTCTAAGGTGACATGAAGAATGTCACGATGTTCATTTTTGTCATGTACTTTGCCATGACTACGACCAGAGTCATGAAATTCGCAGAGCTTCTAGACGAATCAACCCTCGACAACTTACTTGCCAATTTATCAACCTTCGTCAACTCATGACAAAAACTGGCTTCATTGATCAAATATTCCCCAATATGATCAATCAACCACGGAGTCTCATTCTGTGATTGACCAATGGATCGAGAAGAAAATAATGATGCCTGCTGGTGCAATTAGTTCTCAACCATCTTATAGAAGCACCCACTCTTCTCGAGATCTACCTCGTTCGTACCGTATAATCATCGCCAGACTGCGTAATGTAGCGCACCCATGGGTAACTCTGGTACTGCAACTTGGGCTCGTTAATACGCAAGTAACGCACCTGAATGCCCGAAGTGGTGAAGTAGGGAATAGAAAAGTTGACCTTGATGGGAATCTTGGGCATTAGCGCCTCGTCGTCCACGACTGCAGGCAAGCCCAACTCCGCCTTCATATGGTACTGTTTTCCGCCCGGAAAAGTCTTCAATTTCCACACCACACACGACTTCTCGGGAATCCACTTGACGGAGCCGTACTCCGGCGTAAACTTCGGCGTATCCGCATCCTCGGGAATTGGAATCACCACCTCCACGTTATTGGCAGTCGACTTCTTTTTGATTTGCGCCTTGACCAGACACACAATCTCAACCCTGGAGTGCTTGTGCACCACGGTTTTGCATTTGACGAGAATCAACGGCTTCATCAAAAACTGCGCCGACAGCAAGCGGTACGACATCACGGTGAACTCACCGTCGGGCGGAATAAAGGTGATAATGCGCTCGTTCTCAAACTTGGACAATCGCACACACTGATGGAACTTGATATCCTCCATTTCGATTTTCTTGGAATTTCCACTGGACTCGGTGGCGTCGTCGTCGCCGCCACCCGTGAAAATGCCCTTATCGTTAAGCCCAAGCCGGAGATCCGGCATTCCACTGAGCTTCAGCTTCATTTTGACCTCGCCCAAGATCTCCAGGTTCAACACCTGCCCCTTGGCATTGATGAGCATATTAATGGACTCCACCACGTCCAAAAACGCCTCGTTCTTCTTGTAGCTGATTCCGTCTTTGCGCCAGCTGACTGCATTGGTAACGGCGTTTGGCGGCTGGACAATGCGCAGCGCCGTCTTGCGGATCAACTTGTAGTAATCCTGCGTGATGTACTCCTTGAGGATCTTTGTGTCGGTGGTCTGGGGAACCCCAAAGTCCATCATCTCGTCTAGCAACTCGTAGGTGATGACAAAGTTGTCCCGTATGGACTCCTCCTCCAACGACTTGAAGTATTGCGTTAACACCTCGATCACTTTGGACAAAAAGACGATGATGGTCATGATGTTCTCGTTTTTGCGTGTTAACGCACACACGTAGAGGTTGTTGTGTGAGATGAACACGTAGTTGATTCCGTTGTGGTTGATGTATGGTTTGTAGAGGGCGTCGTCCTGCTCGAGGTCGAGGAGGAGGAGCGGAAACGCCTCTATGGCTGATGCAGGGAGGTCTCCCTTGTAGTCACGAGAGAGGAGCGGTTTGCCCTTGATGTCTAGGAAATGTACCTGGCTGGCCATGGTGCTGAGTGTGCTGAGTGTGCTGGCGAGTAGTGCGACATGGTCACGTGCCGTGTCACGTGAGGACCGTACCTCCCACTCCCGTGGTTCTGTCTGGCTCGGTTGCGCCGCCTGTGGGGCGTGCTGGCTGCGCGGCTCGCGGGAACGAGTTTCTGGCGGATCGAACGTGTTTTCGATTTTTGTTGGCTCTTTTGGTGATTATGTTCTGTGCGTCCGCATTCGGCAGAGAAGATACGCGAGAGTGACAAGTCAGAAAAGCAACTGGAACGGGAAAATAGTTAAATGCAACAGAAACGAGAAAAATAGTCAAATTCAACTGAAACGTGAAGAAAACGTCGATGTCAACTGAAACACGCTGAAACCGCCGAAAATCCCCTATTTCAATCTGATCCGGGCCTCGCCCCACTGACCAAGTGACGAACTTGCCTAATGCGGCGCAACATTCAGCCGCATGCCAATATGCAAGATTCTCTGCTGCTGGCATACAAGAAGACTATAGGGTAGACCACGTGAGCTAATTGGAGACTGCACATAACCGCCGCTTACGTTGTCGTCTCTGAGTTGTAGCATGACTCGACCCGAAAAGTGTGGCCCTGCACACAGCCGCACAAGAAAAACCAAGAAACCCGCTGCGCCCAGTACTGCCTGGCTGCTCTGGCCCACTGCGGCATAATTGTTTCAGGCCCGTTTCAGAAGTGCTTCATGTGTGTGTCAGCAGTGTTTCATGTGTGCGTCAGCAGTGTTTCATGTTGGCCAGTGCCGCATCGGTCTGCCGCCCTAGACGGCACCGTTTGCCCTGCGGCTGCGACAATGGCAGCTCCTGCATAGAGCCCACCCTGTCTGCAGACAATAGGGCTATCCTGCAGAAAACCAGGTCCGGTCGCCCCCCAAATGCTGGGTACTGCAGATAAACGCCCCTGTCCCGTCACCAGGCGACAGCGCACAGCCGTATGAGCAGCCTGCTGCGCGGACCCCGCGAAACAATTGTAAGCCACGATCGTAAACAAAGGTACTGCACACAGTCGCACAAGCCTCCGGCTGCACTTGCAGCATCCAAGAAAAGCAAATCTCCTGCTATATAAAGCGCTAATCGCTTCTTATTTTCCTTGCTTCAGACAGCGTTTTTCGAGAAATCATTTGTGGAATTTCCAATCCAAGCTCCTCCACTATTCCCAGTGTTACTAGTGCCATCCCTAATACTTGTTGCTTTATTGCCAGACTTGCTACTCTTCAGTGTTACTCAGTCTTGACCCCGAATCCACATGCTTTTGTGGTTTCTACTCCTTCCGCTTGCTTTTGCGGCGCTTCCCCCAATCGAGACCAAAGGAAATGCATTCTTTGTCAAGGGCACCAACCAGCGTTTCTACATGCGTGGCCTTGATTACCAGCCCGGCGGCTCGTCCAAGCTTTTCGACCCGCTTGCTGACAAAGCCACTTGTGAACGTGACATCAAGTACTTCAAGGACTTGGGAATCAACACCATCCGTGTGTACTCCATTGACAATACCGCCAACCACGACGACTGTATGAAGGCGTTGGATGACGCAGGAATCTACTTGATTTTGGACACCAACGTGCCCAAGGCGCTGATTGCTCGTGACAAAGGCGCCCAGTGCTCCTACAACACCATGTACCTCAACGAGGTGTTTGCGACGGTCAAGTTAATGTCCAAGTATGACAACACATTGGGCTTTTTTGCAGCAAACGAGGTGATCAATGACGCCGACACCACTCCGGCTGCCACCTACGTCAAGGCTGTTGTACGCGACATCAAAAAATTCCAGAAAAACACCGGTTTGAGACGGATCCCCGTGGGCTACTCGGCGGCAGACGTGGAGGAAAACCGTCTTGAGAGTGCGCTCTACTTCAACTGTGGTGACGACGAAATGGCTCGCGTGGATATGTACGGGTTCAACGACTACTCGTGGTGTGGCCAATCATCTTTCACCACTTCTGGATACGACAAGAAGGTGGAGAGCTACTCTAACTACTCGATTCCCATCTTTTTCTCGGAGTTTGGCTGCAACAAAGTTACACCTCGGCCATTCACGGAAATCGGCTCCATTTTCTCCGAGAAAATGACCCACGTGTTTTCTGGTGGCCTCGTTTACGAATACTCTATGGAGGACAACAATTACGGGTTGGTGGAGATTTCCCTGGACAACAAGACTGTCAAGACGAATCAGGACTACGACAACTTGAAAAAGCAGTTCTCGCTGGTGTCAAACCCCCTGGGTAACGGTGACTACCAGGAAAACTTGCCTCACAACAGCTGCCCGCCAAAAAGCTCCAAGTGGGAAGCTTCCAACGATATTCCCGACACTCCAAAAGGAGCATTGAAATATATCAGGGGCTCTGTGAATCCAGATGGTAATGGCTTTAATGCAAATACCCAATGGGCATGTGTTGCTGGTGGAAATGATGAAGATGACGATAGTTCTAGCTCGGCAGGATCTTCCAGAGGAGGATCTTCTAGAGGAGGGTCCTCCAGCTCGGGCTCAGGCAGCTCTTCTAGAGGAAATTCTGCTTCCTCTTCTAGAAGAAGCGAGGGAAGTGCCGGTCATGCTTCGTCTTTTTCCATGCTCTTGCTGTCGCTTTTCTTTGCCATGCTTATGTGATGAGAAGCACATGCAGTATCTCTACAATTTAAACGGTCTTGACCATCTTTTAATACTAATCGATACTTGTTTTACACTTGCATACGGCAGCTACTACAATCCATGCACTCTCTACAAAGTTTTTGAAATCCATGCACTCTCTACAAAGTTTCTGAGCCTTCTTTAACTTGATTCACACCTGAACTTTATCTGTCATTTTCTATCTACGCTTTCTGTTTGATGCCGTACATCATCTCCTCCTTATTGATCAAATGGCCAATGCTGTCAACCTCCTCCAACAACTTGTCCACATCGTAGATCCAATTATTCAAGAGCTCGTTGATGTTTTCGCTGTTGCTAGTGACCTGCGCAGCTCCGGCTGCGGTGCCGTGTTGCAACTTGTCGAACTTTATAACACCTTGAGGACGGTTGATCTTGGCGCTGATCATGCCGGCATTTACCATCTCGCTGACATAGTGTTCTGCCTCCAGCAGACTCAAGTTCAACAAGAACGACAACCTCAGCAACTGGATGAAAGAGTAGTATTTGTTGATGACGCGCAAGTTGTGCTCAATGATCCGCTTCTGGAGGTTCTTGGTGTTTTCTTCGCTGGAAAAGACGGCAGACTTGGAGAAAAACATTGCGGTGTACTCCTGGTCGATGGCCTCCCACTGGATGAGCTCGTCGTTGGTGAAAATGTCCAAAAGAGCAACAACCTTGGAGTCGACGTTTTTGGCAAACACAGGATTGCGCTTGATTTTTTGCATCAAGTCCGACTGGAAGTTGTCAAACGGCGACAAAATGATGTTGTAAATGATCGACACCAACAAGTCCTTGTAGGTGTCTGCCTTCTGCTCCTGGGGAATTTCCATCAAAAGCAACGAGTTCTTGACATTGGAAATATAGTCGTTCTCGTGGACGTTGATCTGCAACAAGTCACGCAAATACACTGCCTTGTACTCGTCAGCCTTTTCGAAGTTCTTCAAGGTTTTAAGCAAGATCTTGCGGCTCAAGATCTTGGCCTGCAGGTAGTCCCGCTTCTTCAATGTCAACGCCATTTGCTGCAAAATGTACTCGACTTTTGTTTCAAAAGGCATCAAAGAGTAAGTCTCAACCTGCAAGTCGCACAAGATCTCCGTGGCCGTGTCCAAATCGTGTTTCTCCTGCAAATAGATGTCCGAGAGCATTCGGGACACCGTGGCCCTTTCCACCTCCACAAAGATCTTCTTGTCTGTGATGGAGCGGATGGTTTCAATCAACTGGATCTTCGTTTTCAACTGCGCTTCATTGCCGTTGTCCAACTGCTGCAAGCTGCTGATCACGTGCTGCACCATCACCTGGATGGAGGTCTTCAACTGGCCGTGTTTTTTCGAAAGGGTGGCGATCAATTCGTTGAGCTGTGACCAGTCGTCATTGGCAACCAAGGTTTCGACAATCTTGGCCAAGATGCGTTTGCTCAGGGGCAAATCCGACGACTGCCGGATCTGTTTCTCGAGCACCAAGTAGCGGTCGAGAGCATCGGTGTAGTTTGGGAGCTTTTCGATTAGAGGGATCTGCTCGTCAAGAGTGGCGGAGAAATCCTTCTCTGCTTTCAAGGGGTCTTCTCTGGACATGTGGTGTTGGCGGAGAAAGAGTGGCGCGGAAGTGAGCGGCGTAGACCCGTGCACCGGGGCCCCGACACCCGTGCACCACGGAGGTACGGGTGTTTGTTTTGTGGGGCGCTACGAGAGCAGAGCGGTCTATTATATTCCTAAACTCTACAGTTGCCAATGTCAAACACCAAGATGTCTGAAGCGCCCGCCTTCTTCAAGGAGTCCATGACGTCACCGATGCGCACCTTCTCCACCATGGAGGAAACGGCCACCCATTCCGCGTCATCGGCAGCCAGCTTTTCCAAAGCGGAAACCGTAGCCGAGCGGCGGCCAGGGGTGATGGTCAACACGTGCAGCAAAATCGATCTTGGAGCGTTGTAGTTGCACAAGACGTATTTCTGAGCGGCCATGATTCCCTCAAATCTCTGGTGAATGGTATCCACGATTTCCGGGAAACGGGGCGTTTTCGACGAGATGAGATGAGCCGAAGTGGTCAAGACCGTGGAGATGGCCTTGAGTCCGGCAGCCTTCATGGTCTCTCCCGATTCCACCAAATCCACAATGGCATCACCAACACCCAAAGCACACGAGGCTTCAACAGACCCGCCAACATACTTGATCTGGGTGGCGCCTGCAGGTTGGCCAGCACTTTTCTCCAAAGCCTGGAAGTAGTCCTCCGAGAGACGAGTGAAGGAAGAGACGATTTTCCTGCCCACCAACTGCTCGGGCCGGTCGATGTCGCCCTCTGCAGGAACCTGCACCTGGAGCTTGCACTTGCCGAACTGCAAATCCAACAAGTCCGTCACTGATTCCGACATGGAGGCCTCCATGACCTGGTCCCAGCCGGTGATGCCCAAATCACAGTTTCCCTCGCCAACGAAAGTGGGAATATCGGCGGCGGGCAAAAAGATCAACGCCACTGGGAGATTTGTGGAGAGTGCTATGTCCAAGCGGTTGGATCTTCGGAACTGCACGTCGGCGCCGGCAAGTAATGTGCAGCACTTTTCATATAATCTGCCCTCTGCGGTTAGTCACTGAAACGAAAAGAAGAAAATGGAGCCGGGTCTCGATTGAGCCAGATTATCCAACCAGGAGTATTCATTGCACCAGAAACAAATCACGATTTGAAGAAAATTTTCCATTGAATTGGACATTGGCCGACCACAGCATTGAGCCAGGGTTCAATCGCAAGATCGTCGATTGCAAGGATCGGTTGCAAGAATTATCCGTGGGATTTGGAAATCTGGAGGCGTTATGGCTGCGTTTTTATGCCGTTTTGGGAAATCAGCCCCGGTAAAAAACCCGTGCAATTCTGAAGCCGCGTTCGGCACCGTACATACTTTTTGGAACGGCGAACAAGAGCCTGTCCGGGAGGTGATTGACTAAATCCATGTTGTGCCGAGTTGCGTAGCGAGCGAATGAGTCAGTAGCGCGGTCGTGCCCGCCACAATCGCGCCTGCACATGCGCTGCGATAACGCTGAAAACGCTCACGTGACGCGCCCACCACACCCGTACCTCCGGTTATATGCACCACCTCGCCGTACTGCACAAGCCGCTCCCTGGTGAACCACACCTCGAACCCCGTGGACCGGAAAATAAATCGAGGGATGGACTGAAGATTGATGTGGCTTGTATTGATGCTATGGATACGATCCTGCGCCATGGAGGCAGCATATGGGCAAGAGACGCCTGCATACAGCAAGCTGGTTTAAGCAGTGCCCGGGTCTCTAGCGGCTCTCGTCCGAGCACGCGAACAGCTTGGCCGAAACAGGCAGGTCCAGGCGGACAGTGGCGGCGTCCCAGTCGGGGCGTGCGGGCACCAAAGCGTCCCGGCGGTGCCCGTTACCCGAACCGTACCAGTAGCAGTTGAAGCTCCACGTGAGCAAGATCCTGGTCATGTCCCAGGGCGTGAACTCTGGCCAGAGCTTGGAAGAAAAAACAATGGCACACAGCAGCGGCACGCACTGCCACAATAGGAAGTCCAGAAGCCGGTTGGTGCCGCTGGTCCGTACCAACAAGTCCAAGGGCGGCGCCTCGTGGGTGTAGAGGTGTGCATATAGAGCGGCTTCGTCAATGGCCATGGCCGGATCGGCCTCGCTGGCCGCCACCACGCCGGAAATGGCGTGGGTGATCTCGTCACGTGACGTATAAGGGAAGCACACATTGAGCACGGCCCGGGTGTTCTTCTCCGTCATACGTTCCGTCTGCAGAAGAATGTCCTGCACGTCGGCCGGCAAAAGCGCCACGTTGCCCAACACCTTGATGCGGATGCCGTACTTTTCACAGAGCTCACCGTGCTGGCTCATCTGCACGAGTTTCTGCTTGGCCAAGTTCATGAGCCACAGCACCTCGTGTGCCAGCCGCTTGAAGTTTTCAATGGAGAAGGCGTAAACGGTGGCACACTCCACACCGGACTCGTATAGGAGCTCGAGGATGGCGGCCATGCTGTCGAAGCCCAAATTGTGGCCTTCTCGGAGCTCGATTTGTCTGTTTTTGGCGTAGCGCCGGTTGCCGTCCATGATGAGCCCCACGTGCCGGGGGACAGGTCCCGTCCTGCAGATAGACCCCACTGCTTTCTTGATCTGCCGCATGAGCTGCGTGTACCCGGGAAACGTGGAGATGTACGACATGGGATGTGGTTGAGGTGTGCGCACCCGTGCACCCGCGCACATGATGGGTTTCGAGGGCGTGATTTCCGGGGCTGCTGGTTTGGTGCCATGCTTGATTTCCTATTTGGGCTATTTCCGCTGGCAGTTGCATCCTGCACTCAGGGGAAATACGACTGCATATTGTTGGCCACTGCTTGAGCTACTGTTGGAATGACTATCCGGGGATTTGCCTTACCAAAATGGGATAAAACTCATAAATTGATACCTTACCAAACAGGAAATTGTTTCATGGTAACCTTAGTGAGGAGAAGGCATACTAACAAGGAAAAACTTACCAAAACGAGACAAAGGGGAAAATTGTGCCATTGGAAGTTTAACTTGGAACATTGCCAAAATGGGGGTAATAATGCCGAAATAGGAATACAAATGGGAATTATAAGGCAAAATGGGAAGACCTACCCTAATAGGAATAATAAGGCCAAAATGGGAATACAAATGGGAATAATGCCAAAATGGGAATACAAATGGGAATAAGGCCAAAATGGGAATACCAATGGGAGTAATAAGGCCAAAAATGGAACACCTTACCAAATCGGGAAACACTTTACCATTTAATCGACCTTTTCAGAAATTGTTTGATTTGGCTCCCTGTCGATATCATAACCTCTTCAAAAACTTCACCATTGTGCAAGATCTTGCTGATTGCGTCTTTGAATGGTGACTATCCGAGGGTGGTCACGGGACGCGCACGACTTCCGGGCACTATATCCAGTTCCGACCTATTGAGGGCTTGTTCAAGCCGTCAAATAGCATTTCCGCCATTCATCAATAAATACCCGCTCGCAGGGACAGCAGTCAGCTGTGCCACCCAGGAAGGCTGGGACGTGCGCTGGAACAGCACCCTCGGAAGTCAAGTCACGTGATTGTATCATCATGCATAATACCCAGATATCCCCCAGGCTCCTTAATTTCACTCTTTCTCTAAACTACCTAGTAAAACATTAAGTTGCACCTTGCACTTATTATACTTTAAAAATTTCCGTAAAACAAAAGACAATCTTGGTTTTGGTGTAATTATGATTACTGCAATCAACATAAACTACTTTGAATACACTCTGTATAGCTTCGGAAACGACCAAAATGGGAAAATCCTGCAAAAATGGAACGACCTCCCCAAATGGAAAAAAACTTCACAAACCGGGAACAAACCTTACCAAACTGGAAAATCTGTGCCCTTGGAAATTCGTACTCTACCGGAACCAGTATGAAAGCTTGTAGAGAATATTACCACATTGGTGCTAGAATCATCCAAAAATCCGTTCTCATCTGGTAGCTATGGCTTAACACTCCTGCATACAATCACATGATTATAGATTGACTCGCCAACTTGGCTTCAAAGTTCAGGAAACTGTGGTCACTAACTTCTTAGAGATGAGAGACCGGAGTGAATTATATTGATAAGTCTTGGAATTTTCACGGTTATATTTCAACAGTATATCACGTGACTCCACTTCCGAGGGTATCAGCTCCCGCCAGAGCTGTTGCAGACCGTCCCACATGGGTGCTTCTTTTTTGAGCAGAAAAATGATCACCAATAGGGCACCTTTATTTGGTTGATCCGATGGCTTGAACCACTTCCAGGTCAGACTGCACATAGACCGGCAAGGCGTGCACGTGGTGTCGCTGTTTTGTGCAATGGTTATCTCCAAATAGACCGAGCTATCTTGCCCCTGCACCTAACCTCTTTTTCGCTAGCATGGTCAGATCGGCTGCGAGCTCCGATCATCTAATGCTTAATTCCCGTTTGAAACAATTCGGGGCCAACTCATCCTGCACCAGGCAGGGGTACAGCAACGCGCTTGCAAAGCCGCCCAACTTCGCAGCAGATTGCCGGCATCTACACGCGTTAACGGCACCACTCTAGACGCGCCTTCCGCATTGGGGGCCCAGGCTCCCATCTTTGGCAGGCCCAGGCTCCCATCTTTGGAAGGCCCAAATATCCGTCAAAATGCTCAAAGCGGAGAGATAAAGCAGTGGGTGGCCGGCGCTCCAGCGTTTGTGGGTGAAGGCTAAATCCAGCCAAAAACGTGCAGAATCGGTACACGCACCCGTGCACCAAAGCGTGCGCACACGCGTCGCGCACGGATTGGGAAAAAAAAACTCTGGACAAGGAAGAGTGTGCACACAGAGGGTAAAATCGCTAACGAAGCTTGTACACCGGCCTGTCAACACTGGACTTTTTTCTCACTCTTCTCTACTCCTTTCGTCCACACCTTTTCCCATCTAGTGCCTACAACCGAACGGGACAATATACCAGCGACACAGCCCGCTGAAAATCAAAGCATCACGCTCTTCGGCATCCGTTTTATAGCCCGAATTGACGAGCATCCTTGTCTTGATTAAGAAGCATCCTCGCCGAAACTCAGGAGCGTCAACTAAAGAAACACGTCTCTCGACGCATCGCACGGAAAGATGATTTCCAGACAAGGCTCCGTATTGTCCTCTATGAGCCATTCACACAGCCACCCGCAGAAAATCGGGCCCTGGAAGCTAGGGAAAACACTTGGTCGTGGCGCCACCGGCCGTGTGTTGCTCGGGGTACACCAAAACACCGGCCAGAAAGCTGCCGTCAAAGTTGTTTCGAAGCTGAACCTTGCAGACGAATATGACCGTCCTGCAGAAAAGAAAGGCGGCCTCCCGTACGGTATCGAGCGGGAGATTATCATCATGAAACTTTTAACCCATCCAAACGTGTTGCGTCTCTATGACGTATGGGAAACTTCCAAAGCCCTCTATTTGGTATTGGAGTATGTCGAAGGTGGAGAGCTATTTGATCTCTTGGTGGAACGTGGTCCGTTGCAGGAACAGGAGGCGGTGAAGTATTTCCGCCAGATAGTGCTTGGCACTGCATACTGCCATGCTTTGGGCATCTGCCACCGGGATTTGAAGCCCGAAAACCTTCTTCTTGATGCCGCCCTCAACGTCAAATTGGCCGACTTCGGGATGGCCGCTCTAGAAGCCAACGGAAAACTCTTGGAAACTCTGTGCGGCTCGCCGCACTATGCAGCACCGGAAATCGTATCCGGACTCAAATACCACGGTGCCGCCTCCGATATCTGGTCGTGTGGAGTCATTCTCTTTGCCCTTTTGACGGGCAGGTTGCCATTTGACGATGAAAACATCAGAAACCTTCTTTTGAAGGTGCAGGCCGGAAACTTTGAGATGCCCGCCGAATTGAGTCGTGAAGCCAAGGACTTGATCTGGCAAATGCTCACAGTCGATCCCATGGACCGAGTGTCAACCACAGAAGTACTCGAACATCCGCTTCTTAGAAAGTATCCGGTACCCAACGAAGATTTGATCAGCGTCAAATCGTTGCCTCATCCGCAAACAGCATACAAGTCGCTTGGAAAAGCGTCCAACATCGATACGCAAATATTGGAGAATCTCTGTATCTTGTGGAACCAGCGGCCGGAATCGGAGATTGTGGCGGCGCTTCTTGCCGAAGGCTCGAACCCCGAGAAAACCTTCTATGCTTTGCTCCTAAGGTACCGCCACACGCAGGACGCCTCTTTGCAGACTCAAGAGCCCGGAACACCCCGAAAAATTCCCCGTTCGGGCAGTCTGATGCTGACGCGTGTCACGCCACGGAAAAGGCCCGTCAGCGCCCTGACTGCCAAGCGCCCGGTGTCGTTTCAGCGGCGGTTTGCACATCCCGCTTCGCCGGCTCGCCTGCCTCACAAGCTGCCTCACAAGCTGCCTTATAAGCTGCCGCTGCGATCGCCGCAAAAGTCGCCCCATCGGGCCCGCCGTTCCCGGCAGAGTATGCAGGGCCCGCTTCCCAGAAACATTTATAACGAGATCATGGCCGCCGATCTGTCATTGCAGATGCCGCCGGCGCTTCCGTCCAAGGACTCGATTTATGCCGACGGAGAAGGCAAGGCGAAAACGGAAAGCGGACGCAATTCAACGCAAGCAGAAAACGGTGCAGAAAACGGTGAAGCCGTCGAACTCCCCGCCGGGCTCCCCGCCGGGCGCCTCACTTCCGCTCTTTCAGAGGCGCCTCAAATTCTGCCCCAAAAGCGGCAGCTGGTCCGGATGCTGCGCAGCCGCAAGTCGCTCCGGCAATCGTTCACCACCGGAATCAAGCGCAACTCCATCACCGTCAAGCTCCTTTCCACGTACGCAAAACTCCTGAGCGAAACCGACTGGGAGTACATGGACAAGCAGACCAAGCGCACGTCGGCCACGTTTGGAACGCTCTGTGACAAGATCTTCAACCACGAGGCGTACAGCGAAGCCGATGAAAGGCTCCTTGACGACGAGGAGCAAAAAAGCAGGGAGTATGAGCGGCTCATGGAGTTGGAGCGCAAAAAGCACGAGGCAGAAAGAAAGGCCCGCAAGGAATTGGCCAAGCAGAAAAAACGGCAGTCTCGGCGGTCGCTTCTCTCATCGAGAAAGTTGGCCATCACCGTGACGGAAGACGGCAACGCAAAAAGCGGCGCAGGCGCAAAAGAGGATGTGGCAAAACAAGGAACCATAAGTGAGGAGGAGGAAATTTGGCAGCCAAAGCGTGCACATAAGCTGACGCTCCGCGCGCTCTCGGAGGGCCAGGAAAAAGAGCTCACCAGCGCGGAGGTGGAAGCGATTAAACGGCGGTCGGCCACACAGCCGACGCCTCGGCGCCGACTCACGCCGATCCTCACACGGCGGCCGGTTTCCAAATTGGACCCGCTTTGGGTGGCGCACGAAAACGTGGAGATGGAGCGCGCGGCCGCGGAGTTGGAGGCCGAGCACCGCGACTATGTGCAGAAGCGGCGCAACCGTGAGCTGATGGTTTCGGTGGGGCACGACGCCTCGGACCGTGTGTCCAAGGACTTTGAGTACGACGCCAGCAATTTCGAGCTTCCTGCACACGAGGCAGAGAACTACGACTTGAGCGCAGAGTACATGCAGGAGATCCGCAAATCGCGCCTTTTAAACTCGCAATTGAATCTCCGCGCCGCGGTTGAAAAAGACGGTCCTAGAAAAGAGACCGCCCGCTCCTCCACCGTGCGCCACACTCCCACCGAGAGAAATACCCTTATTGGCAATGTCAACATCCCCAACGTCACGCGCCGACTGAGCCACTTCTCTGCCTCCAACAAGCGCCTCTCCCTTCTCACCATCAAATCCACCAAAGAATCCTACCGTGATTTGAACAGCTTTTTGGACACCCACAACGAAAATGTCAGCGACGAGGAACTCAACGAAGAGGAGCAGCTTGCGGGTCGCATGCCTGCTTTACGAACCAGTTTTGCCGACCGCTTGGACAAGGCTGGCCAAGCCGATGACGTGGAAGAAGCCGAGGAAGCCGACGGTGCGTCAGTGATAGATTTTGACGAACACTTGGCCAGCAAACGGACACTGTACTACGCCGGCGCCGCTGCTCGGCGCCAGAGTCGGATTGCCGCCGAAACCCCGGCCCCCGACGCTTCTGCCAAGGAGGAGTACACGTTTGCCGAGGACGAGCGCCATGTGCAGGACACCCCGGATGTTTTCGACAGCATCAAGCTTCCGGACGCGTCCCGCGTGCGGGCGTCGCAGCCGCCGGCGCAGACCATGCTTCTTCCGGCAAAAACCCGGAAGCCGGGGGCTGGTGCCGGTGCTGCCGGAGCAGGTTCGGGCTCGGCGCCGAAACCCGACCGCCGTGATCTCTCGGGCCACAAACCCGAGGTCGTCCGGCCCGATCCGTTGGCCGATTCCACCAACACACAGAAGAAAAACAAGTCTATTTTCCGCAAGTTGTCGTGGGGAACCAGGAAAAATATGGAGGAGTCGGAGTCCGGGGCCGAGCCCGAGCGGCGCGGCGGTCTCTTCGCGCGGCTCTTTTCGAACCCGCCGCCGCCGCCCGATGTGCATCGCTTCCCGACCATATTGCCCAAACAGGAGATGATGACCGCGCTATATGCACTCCTCAACTCTTGGGCGCTGTTTGGCCTCAAGAACCTCAAGCGGGAGCTCGATGGCTACAATATCACGGGCTCTGTTTCTCGCAATAACTCCTTCAACTTGAAGCTGTGCCGCTTCCGCATTAAGATCCTGCAGAGAGACCTGAACCAGAAATCCGAAGTCATTTGTGCTCACGTGAAGGGCTCCTCGTCTACATCTGTGACGTTGTTCAAGGAGATCCAAAAGGTGTTGGAGAAGGAATCTGTCATGGACCGCTAGTTCCTGCATCCACACCCGGCTGCCGCCGCCAGCGAAGCAATAACTAAAGAAAGCGCTTGAGTGAATATAGAATATCGATAGAATGCCACAGAGAACACTGTTCTTGACGGGCGTAATTTGGCTGCAACTGCGCTGCATGGTACTGCAGATAATCATCAGAAGGAAAGGGCTCGAAACCGTCTACACGGTTTCCTGGTGTCGTTGTAATTTGCCACCGGCGATGACCCTATAAGATAACGTTCTAGTACCTGGTTATTTAGAAGAAAACCCAAGTCCTTTTCTAGATCAAGCGTTTAGATACAGGAATATACGGCATACAAACATATTATATACAGTGCAACATAGGCACAAAACCACCGTGAATCATTTTACCGTACAGTTAGAGTCTGATATTGTTTCATGTGTGTCACAGTTTTGGAGTTTCTTGAAGGCTTATATTGATTTCGAATAAGGTCATTTGATATCCTTAATACTTTTATGAATCGGAAATCATCCACTTTAAAGTACTAGTTTTGAACTAAAGTATTTAGTTTTTGAATTTTGTGCAAACTTTTCTAGTATACGAAAAACGTTAATTTTTTATGCGGTATAATTTTAAGTGAACCTCTTTATTTTTTGGAGTAAAATTTTAAGTGAACCTCTTTATTTTTTAGAGTGTATTTTCAAGTGATGTTCTTTAAATTTAGAGCTACATTTTGAGTGAGCTTCTTTAAATCTTGAACATACATTTTGAGTGAATTTTTTAAATCTTGAACATACATTTTAAGTGAATTTCTTTAAATCTTGAGCATACATTTTAAGTGAACTTCTTTAAATCTTGAGCATACATTTTAAGTGAACTTCTCTAATTTTGAGTATAGATTCCACTCACTCAACACCGTATACACTTCCTGACCTCATTTACCTACATGCAATCGCAACATCCGTGCACCATCATCCCAGACTGGCGGCCTTGGCCCGCTTCTTCAAGAGCTTCTGCGGATTGACGGCAAAAAAAGACTTCTCGTCAATCATAGTACTTTCTTCACGTGACGTCTCCACCACATCTTTGGCGACAGCAATGCAGCGACGGATATTTCGAAGCAACTGGTCCATAATCGGCTTCCCCGGGGCGGCGCCGACACCCGCTTTCGGTCCATTTTCGTCACATCCATACTTGAGTTTGAGATACCGCTCGGTCACCTTCCTGTTCTGGTCATACAATGCAGCAATGGCGATTTGCGGCGGAGAAAAGAGAAATGCAACGTCAGATAGGAGTGCATGTTCGTTCAACCAGCGTTTTCCTGCATCGTAGAGCTGGCCGATGGTGTCGATGCTGACGTCATACATGACCGGTTCTGGGTGGAGAAGCACGGCCTGCATATCGAGAAAGAAGCCGTAGATGGGCCGGAACGGATGGTGCACCAAAAGGGTAAACAGGAGCGCCAGCAAAATCACAAACTCAAGCTCCAAAATGTCGTCGGGCTTTGTCTTGGGCAACCGCCCCGCAAAGGCTTCGATGGAAACGAAAAAATTCTCCGACTTCGCCAGAAGAAACACGACTGCATATAACACGTTTTTGGGCCGGTACTCCATCACCGAATGCACCAAGTAGAAGCGCCGGAGAAACTGGACTGCCGTAGCCTTGACCTGTGTGGGCATATTGAAGTGAGCGCATATCTGCACTGCCTGCTGGGCAAAAAATCGGATGAATTTCTGCTCTTCCTCGTAGCTTATAAGCTCGGGGCCGCCGGTGTTTTGCCCCAAAGCGGCTATTTTTTCGGGACTTTCGGCCGACATCACTGCGACCGCCTCGTCGAACCGCTGCTGTGCTTTTTTGGCTCCGTCGGCGTTGGTTTTCCGCTTTCGGCTCTCGAGTTCCGGTCCGCTAAATGACCACATTTGGTACTGGCTGGATCGGCGATAGAGGTCGTCGGCCGAAACGTTTTTTGGGGGGTGTTTTTCTCCGTTGTCATCGTCTCCTTCACTCAATGTTTCAGAAATCTCCTGCTTGATTGTTTCAGGATTGTTTTCCATTGTTTCAGGATTGTTTTCCATTATTTCAGGATTGTTTTGTTTCAGAATTTCAGGATTGTTTTGTTTCAGAATTTCAGGCGTCTCTAGCACTGAATCCGGCTCCTTCTTTACGCCACCGTGCTCTGTTGCAGTGCCATTGGGATCTTGGGATGGATTGTGATTCTCATGTTTCAGGTGTGGTTCCGATTGGGGTTCCTGTTTCACCAGTGTTTCAGATTGCTGTTTCACCCCTGTTTCAGGTTCCGGTTTCACCCGTGTTTCGCTCGGTTCCATGTGCGTCTCGGGTACCCCTGTTGCCGTAGCCATGAGGTGAGCTTTCGTGCACTGATCTAGCGCCGCACCCGTACACCATTACACCATTACACCCGTACACTGCAATACGTACATTACTTCTATTCACATGATTCCCCACACGTCCTCACAGCCGTGACAGAACTTGGAACAGGCCACGGAAGCCGACAACGGGTAGTCGGACAAACCAATCTTGTCGTCCACGTACTCATCAGCAAAAGTGTCCTGGCCACGAGCCATGGCTCCGACAAAAACACAGATACTCTCATCGTCATCCAATTCGGCAACATAGTCCTGCACGCGGCGGATCTTGGCGTCGAACGACAACGTCACCTTGCGGCACTTGGTGGGCAAATGGTCCAGGATTGGGTTTTTGATCACCTTCAACAACTTCTCCTCCGAGTTCACCGACCGGATCGACAACTTATGTAATAGCTGCACCATCAAGCCCGAGAACCGCTTAAACGTCCGTGGAATTCTCACGCTGGGATTGACCTCGATCAAAACGCCCCGCGCCGTATGTATGAACACCTGCAACTTGCCAGCCTTGTTGATGGGCGAGTCCAAAAGCGTCAAGAGACATTGGTGTGTGATATCGGGCCGAGCTTCAGCGATATCCCGCCCCATTTTCCGCAATAAGCCCTGGTGGTCGTCACAGTTCAAAAGGGCATACTTGTCGCCGCTACCGCCGCCGCTGATCTTGTGGGTCTCCAAGCATGCCTGTGAGAGCACCACGACCATACGCTGTGTGTTCTTGTCCCGCGAGGTAAGCGCTTGAGGACGTGTGGGCACGAACGATGCAGGAGGCGCAGAGGGGGCGCTGCCGTTCTCCTCCTTGACCGGAACCTCCGTCTGCTCGGGTTTTATCTTGCCATCGGACATGTTGGGTGTGATGGAGTGAGTAAAAAATCTCATGAAGCTGCGCGCTGGGCACGTGATCAGTCACGTGTCTGGTTGTTTTCGTCTCCGGGTCGGGTGGCTTCAGGCCCGGGCACGAATGAGTGGGAATCAGTTTCAGAGTTGTGTTTAGCGGGGCATGTGGTTTTTGAAAGGGGGTTGAAAAATTGTGGTTTTGGGGGGAAGCGCCGGTATTTATATTTGCGCACCCGCAGCCCCTGACGGCGATAAATTTGCAACCAGTTTTTGGGGCGTCTATAAAAGAGCGCCTTCCCACTTCAAAATAATGGAGGAAGATAAAAAGAGATGCAAAGAGGGGAATATGAAATAAGGAAGGGTGTATGAAATAAGGAAGGGTGTATGAAAATAATAGAAGACCAAACAGAGAATAATAAGTGAAGGGGACAGAACAAGTGATGAATGGAGAATAACAAGTGGATGGGATAGAGAAGAGATAAAAGGAGAGAATAAGAGATCCACAGCAGAAAGAATACCCCATGAAGGATCCAAAAAAGCCACAGATAAAGATTTCTGGAAGCAAAGAAAGATCATCGATAGAGACACGTCCACCGTCAGAATCTGGAAGTTCCATCTGGTTCTGAAACTTGAAGTGACAAAAACAATCAAGAATTGATCTTTCCAAGAACAAGGACGATGAAGCGTACCTGAATACCCCTGAACCAAACACAAAAAGAATATTCAAAAACCCGAACGTGAAAAGCTCTGAATTCGATTTCCCGAAGCACGCTCACACAGGCCCCTAATCACGTGACCATCACGTGCGCCCATACATGATCGCGTCTGGCACGCTACCTCCACATCATGGCCGACTCCGACTCCGCATTTGATGACGACGACGACGAGTTGCTCCTTGGCCTCATACAGGCGACGCTGGGTAAACCACAAGAAGAGCCCGCTTCTGAGTCTCATGTCACACAACCGCACACAGAAACCACTTTGGGAAATACATCTCACCCTTCCAATGACACCAACGATGCCTTGATGCGGGCACAGGGCGAGATATCCATTCTACGAGCACAGCTTGAAGCAGCACAAAGTGCCAAAAATGAGGAGTTGCTGAAACTACACGCCAAGATGGACACGGTTCAGATCTCGTCCAGGGACCACATTTCTGCCTTGAAACAAACCGTGGATAAACTTGAGGACGAAAAGAAGTTTTTGGCAAACGAAATCCGTTCTTTATCGGGAACAAAACGACGGAAGTTCAATAGCTCCACGGCAAAAATGTCGGCTGCTTCGCAGATCGTCACTGGGGATCCGGAGGACTTTTCCCTAGCTGCCAAGACACCAAAAAAAGACGATGCAAAAATGGCACAGGCTCCCAAGCTACAGGTTACAGATGACTGGTCAAATCTCTGCTTGCATCTATGGAATTACACCATCAATGGCGCCGGCGCCCCCAGCATGGACTTTCTCTCGCGAATCTGCCTCGAGGAGCTGCTTGTCACGGCGGGTCACAAAATCGAGAGCAAATCGCCGCTTCTGCTGGAAATATGGTCTATTTTGTTGCAAATGAAACAATTGCGACTTGACGTTGCCGTGGCCCAGTTCTGTCACATGATCTTCGGGGTGGTAACAGAGCTCTTGGAGCGAGGAAGCTACGCTGCTGTGCCATTCCTCTTGTCGTTAGTATATGGGGCTGCTAACTTCAAAACGTCGGCCGTCACAAAAGATTTGGCCGTTGAAATGGTGCTGCAAGTGTCTGCGTACCTGTACCAGCTTCTCCATGTTTTGCAGGGCGAACAAGAATTTGCAGAGGTTAATGTTCCCGAGCAAACGAGGCTTCTACAACATATCACGTTGATTTTCAGCTTTGACTTGTTGGAAAATACCATTGTGATATGCACGCAGTTTGGCCCAACTTTCATCAACGACTTGTGGGCCCGCAACCAGCTTCAACTTGACTTGATGAAGCAAATTCTCCCGGAGAACACAGAGAGATTTGTGTCTGGGGCACAGATCAACTTGGTGTACAACTTTATTGAAGTGCTCTCGGCATCCATGTCGGAGGACGGACTATATGCTGGATTTTGCAGCCAGCCAGCAGCAGATCGGCTGATTGTCAAATCGCTCATCAAGGTTCTTCTTATTGATATTCCCCACAAGCAGGACTTTCTGTTTTATGGGTTGAACCGTGTGATTGGTAATAATCATGATATTTTGCTTCTCGAGCAGGCTATTCCCAAAAATGCTCCGGAAAACTTTGGCCCGGGACTAGTGATGATGCCATTTCCTATCCAGCGTCCCGAATTGTCCAAAGTTGACAAGGTACACATATCTTTAGCGCATGAAGAGCATCTCCTCACGCTCCGATTGCACATTGTCAAGCTTCTTGAATCGGTGGTCGTTCTGGGCAGTATGGACTTGCTCAACCTGAAGGAAAACATCAAGTCCGTGACACGCATTATAGGATTTGAGCAGAACTTGGTGCTTCATCAGCCAAGAGATAAAAATGTCCACAAGAGAATCGAGATCATTGGGGATTTGGTCCGCATCCTCTACTACGTCATCGAGGAGCACAAGAACATCAACGATTTGATTTTCCCCGAGACACTCTACGAGGTTTTTGTCATATTGATGAGAATAGCCTTTTCGTCCGACTCGCTTCTGCTCGAAGCCCACCAGCTTTTGTCGGAGATTCGAAAAAGAGGCATCACTGACATGGGTGTTTTCAACTGGCCATGTGAGATGAGAAGTCGGCAAGTATCACACTTTGATCTCCATGATCAGCGCCCAAATAAGTTCTCGGAGTTGGCCAACATTGAAGGTGACTTTGCCAATGGGCTCGAATTTCCTTATGATGGCGAGACGGTGGAGATTGCACGGGAGATTTTGGCGGTCTGCGTGAATCACGACGAGGCGGATAATCTTTACTATAATATGACTAGGAGCCAATGAACGGAGGGAGGAGAGAGGGAAGGAGAGAGGGAAGGAGGAAAATATCCCGAAACTCATCCCCTCAACGTCAATAGATGAACAGTGACTCATTCACATGAAGCGTGTCCGACCGACGATGAATATCCTTGATCATCTCATTCACTCGGCGACCAATGTCTTTCACACTGATGTTTCAGGTCAAGTCCAATAAGAAAACATTCTCGGTAATAAAACCAGCGAACGCCAGGCTACACATTGGCAGCGTCTACAACCCTTTTCAGATTCGATGATGATGTATTAAGTACACAGGCCTAAGCGGTCTCGGACTTGAAGCCGCTGTGGAATCTTCTGTTCACGTGCTTCAAGTAAGCCATTCTACCGGTTCCGGTAGTTCTTCTTCTCTTAGCCTTCAAAGCCCAGTTGTGGGATCTCATCTTGGCGGCGGGGTATCCACAAGAAGCACAGGTCTTCTTTTGAGCGTGGAACGAACGCTTACCACATCTCTTACACAAGATGTGAGACTTGTTGTGTCTCTTTCCCATAGATGGTGTACCCTCTGTTTGTTAGTAGCTGATGAAGGATGGACGATGAAAGACTGAAAGGGTTTGAAACCGACTAAACCAGATGGCACAAGCAAACTTGAAACAGAGTTGAAACAAAGTTGAAACAAACTTGAAACAAAGTTGAAACAAACTTGAAACAAAGTTGAAACAAACTTGAAACAAACTTGCTAACCGTCACCTGAAACAACGTCCATTGGCCCGGAAAGCCAGTTGAAACAAATTGCTGACGAATCCAGTCGGTCCATCTTTTGGCTTCGACAACACTGCCCGTCCAGGCGCCCACTCTTGAATGGTAAGCTGACAAAATGCCACGGGAATTTACATACTACCCATGTTTGCTGATTTCTTTGTAAAGTGGAGTTGGTGAAAATTTGAATGCGACTTGATGGACTGAGCGGGCGAGGGAAAATTTTGAGGCGCCTGCATGCGCGCAAGTCACGTGTCTCTCAGGGCCTGTGCCCTAGCACGCGCTTTTCACGTGACTCGCCCTGTGACCACTTAGGGGTAGGGGACGCCGTGATGGTTCAGTGTTGTTTTGGGTATTGATGGTGGCCGAGCCTGAGGGGCGACGGGGCACGAGTGGGGCACGTGATATCCACGTGACACCCAACCCACCTCCGTGTGCAGGACCACCATAAGCAGCAGTATTACCATTGAAACCAGTATTCATTTCTGAGTCTATCCCCACTTCGGTATAATCGAAATTGCAACACTATCACCGAATAGAAAAACCAGAACCAATCTGGAAGGAATCACAATTCTCTTACTCACCAAGGTTTTTAGAGTAGCCAGATTGGAAGTTCATTGAGTAAGCGAGCAGCGTTTTGAGTAGATAGATAAAGTGATTTTTACCGCATTAAGTATTTTATTAGAGTGGTTTGTCTTGAGATAAAGTAGTGCTTCCAAATTAAGTGATTTACGTGCGTCACCCAATGAAGTATATTACTCAAGCAGTGACGAGAAAATGGTAAGTGCCATTGCCAGTTTCATTTAAAGAGTGACTAAAGAATTACTCAGCGGTATTGCCAGATTAGCTACTTCATTCAGTGGTCAAAGAATACTTAGTGTTATTACCAGATTAGGTACTTCATCAAGTAGGCCAAGAATTACTTAGTGGTAATTACCAGATTGGGTATCTAATTAGAGTGGTCAAAGAATACTTAGTGGTATTACCAGATTGGGTATCTAATTAGAGTGGTCAAAGAATACTTAGTGGTATTACCAGATTGGGTATCTAATTAGAGTGGTCAAAAAATACTTAGCGGTATTACCAGATTAGGTATTTAATTAAGTAGTCAATAGAACTCAACATAAAGTAGTAGTTACCAGATCCAGTAATTAATTTAAGTAGATATCGAGCTAACTGCCAGTTTCTGCAAATTAGCCCCATACACAATGTACCGGCAAATTACCATACAACTTTCCATATTCAGCAGTCTGACCAGCAATGCAGACAGTTCCATAAATCACGTACCTGTCGCACTATATGCAGTACACACATAGCTACCTTGTATACATCTCCTAATCGATCTACAGTTAACTGATCTGAACGCATAAGATTGTTGGTATTTCAAAAATCGCTAAACTAGTGATGGCTTCGTACTTATCATTCATCTCCACCCTCCGATCCTGCACCATCACAGCCCAACATTCCTTCATCAACACCGTTCATCCTTTCCCACCGGCGTCCATCACAACATCTTCACCATTTTGGCAGCAAGCAAAAGCACCGGTGAAACAAACGGAAATCCACTCAATGCAGCAATCGGAGCAAGGAGAGTGAGCGCTTCCAGAACAAGCATCACGACAATTTTCTTGATCGAAATCGAACCGCCTTTAGATTTCTTTTTGGAATCGGATTGGTCGCCCCGCTTCTTCAATGACGTAATTTGCACTCCCGAATCTCCTGCTAACTCTTCCAAAGGCATATCTTTCGCATCAGCAAGTTCATCCAATCCCTTAAGCACAACACCTGCAAAATCCTTGACAAGACCAACCAATTCATCCGAATTCTCAACATCCTCCGCCATATCCGGCATTTCCTGCGCTTTATCTTCGGCCGCAGCCCAAATGGCATCCAACATTGGAGCTTCTTTCTCAGCACTTTCCACCACGGAATTTTCCACCGTTCCTTTCAAAAGATCGATTCCCCGTTCCAAGAAATCAAGGGAACGCCGGTTGTTCTCGTTGAAGCTGTCTGGAATGCTTCCTGCTGCGGCGCTCAGCACATAGAAAAGGGCAAAGATTCTTGTCAACTGCATTAGAAACTGGTCTGGGAGATGAAAATTTGTTCTGGGTGATTGAAATTTGTTCTGAGAGATTGCAATTTGTTCTGGGAGATTGCAATTTGGTGTGGGAGATGACAATATGGTCTGGGAAAAGACTTCTTATATATTGCTTGACTGATCGGCGATTTTCGGGCCTGCCCACGTTTCTCGAAACATAAATGGAAGGTGCAACGAAATAACACATCTTCAATCTCCACTTGCCGAGAGCAATACCATCTTGCAAATCTGCATTGTAATAGCTTCCATAAGCCGCATTCAGCCTGCAAAACCCACCCGACATTGACAATCTTTGTCCACCAAAAAAGCATCCATGAGTCAGCCGGATTATTCAGCTCGGGCCAAGATTCGCGGCGGCACGCCGCCGAATTTGCCCTAAAACGGCCAAATTCGCCCCAAAAAACGAGGTTGCAACCATTTATGATGTGATTCTGATCGACGGTCCCTGAATGCACGTGACCCATCACGAGACCGCGCATCCCAAAGCCAAAAGATCAACGCGGCGTGCGCAACTCAAAACGGTCCAGATGATTTCGCGCAGTCGCGTCGCGTTTCGCGTTGTTTGTTTATCAATCGCGTAGCGTGTCTTGCATGGCACTCCCAGCAGAATATTTCTCTTCTTCTGCCAACCACTTTCAACCAAATCATCAATACAACACAAACCAAAACAACAGAAATCAAAAAATGGAACAACAATTTCCTCCATCGTCGCCGCTCCTTGCTGCGCCAGAACAACATGACCCGTTTGCATCGCCTCTCCGCAACAAGTCCACTTTCCAGAAGAACGCATTCGCCAACAGGGGCAGGGAAACATACCCTACTCCAAACCCATCTTCGACCCTTGGCCGGTCGTCTTCTCCCCAAAGACTCGAGGATGAGGTGTTTGAAACACCGCTCAAAGCAGAACGCTTGCCCGTCTCAACCCCCCAGAAAGTCTCCATCAACAAGGATTTCAACATTCTCAACCCACACGCGCTGGTGTTGCGGGTGCCTTTGGTGCAGTCGCCATTGACGATCGGAAGAAGTTCCCGTTCGTGTGACCTCCACCTCAACCAAAACGGGAAAGTCAACAAGACCATCTCTCGCGTGCACGTCCAAATCGTCCATTCCGACGCGTCCATGGCACTCACGTGCATTGGCCACAATGGCTTTGGCATCATCATTCCTCGCGTGTGTCACGTGAACAAGACTCCCGATTCTACTCCCTCCAGCCCGGTATACGAGCTCCGGGAGACCGGCAAACCGCTTGCTGCAAAGAACATTTCCAAGACCATCCACTTGGATTACCAGCACACCGAGTTCTATGTTGCCCGCGGAGAAACCGTAAAAATGCCCAGATTTCCAAACGTGTTGGTTCAAATCGCCTCCTCGGTATTGTTGATCAATCCTGACGATTGTGACGAGGATGTGACGGATGATGAGGCCCCTGAACACAAGTTTGAAGCAAAGCCTGAACACAAGTCTGAAGCAAAGCATGCGAACCAGAGTATGCTCAAGAACGACAACAACAATATGCCCCACAATACCTCCCATTTTGAAACGCCGTTGGTTTCGGCCGTTTCGGCGCCACAAACCCCAGTCAAGTCCCGCCCCTCCGACAATTTTGCTGAAAATCCCGAAATCACGCCCTCAAAAAACCTCCGTGAAAACACAAGAAAGCCTTTGGCCTCCCGCACAAACTTGCCCGAAGAAAGACCGGCCAAAAAGCAGAAAATCGACCGCCCAGCGGATGGCTCGAGGGCCCGCAGCGAAGAACCGCTCAAAAAGACCAAATCCGAAAAGGCCGTCCACGACGCCGATGGAAAATTGATCATCGACCACGAAAGCATCAAGGGCATCAAGAATAAGCTGGAGATTGAGAATATTCTCATCAACCACCTTGCGTTTTCAAGACTTTCTTCCACGCCCGCTTCGGTGTTGAACACCATTTCCGTGGCCGTTTCTGAAATCAGTCTTCCACAGCTCAGAGCCATTCTTCACGATATCCAGTGCATTGGCGTCATATACAGGCTGGGCAAGGATGCTGCCGGAAAGCCATTGGAGGAGGAGTACTACTACATGCCCGAGCACGACCAGGATCCCGAAAGAAACCAGCTTGTTTCCCTGATCAAGGGAGCCGGCGGCTTGAGAGCATGCAGGAGAACACACAAACAGTACTATTGGAAGAAACCTGCCCCCATTAAAAAGTGAGTGTGACGCAGTGGCAAAACAGCATCAAATAGCGGTAATAATTTCCAAAAAAGGTATCTTCACTGCTTCCGTCTCTTGTCTTCGTCATTCTCGACCTTCACAACAGTAGTCTCTAGACCCCGCTTCTTCCCATTCTCCACCAGAATCTTCTTTCCATCCACAACAAAAGATGCTTCTTTCACGTCGTGCTCGTGCTTCACGACAACGCCATCCACCTTGTTGACTCCGTTATCAAGGTCCGAGAGATCGGCAGCAAACATCACCAGCTGGGCCCAGCCTGCATACTCGCCAAATAAATCTTGGAGATGTTTGCGTACTTGATGGTATGCTTTAGGCGTTTTTGGGCCCTTGAACTTGTAGTCACGCGTGGCAATTTGCATCACATGCGTATCCACTGGCACCACGTCGTGCTTGTCCAAAGCCATGAGGCATATGCAGTCGGCAACCTTGGGTCCCACGCCCTTGAGTTGGAGAAGATACTCGTGGGCTTCGTCGTAGCTTTTTTTGCGGAGATCGTGCAAGGATTCAAGCGTGATCTCAGGCACACCGTCCTCCATGAACATGGCGGCTGTTTGCTGGATATACTTAGCTCTGTATCCAAACCCGAGTTCTCGCAATTTGGCCTCCACCTCAATGGCAGCAAGCTTCAGAGGCTGGGGAAACGAAAAGTGATCTGTGCCTTCAAATTCACCGATGTAGTCACCAAATTCCGTGCACAAGGCATCGCACATCTTGGATATGCGCTTGACGTTATTATTCGACGAGCAGATAAACAGAACCACAGTTTCCCACGGATCTTGCCGCAACATTCTGATACCGGGGAAATGGGTAAAGGACGTGACTTTGCCGCTGGGACTGTACTTTTTCTCGATGGTTGACCAAAACTCGTAAAGATTCTCGACATCCACGGCGAGGTTGAAGTAATCCGTGATAAAGTCGAGAGCATCAGGTTTCTGTCCCGGGGCCGGGATGTTTGCGTAGTGGAGCATATCGTTCTCTTGTCTGAGGAGAACAATCTGATCTGATGCTGAGAAACTCCATACACTATTGATATTCTTCCAGCGAAAGGTCTGGCCACATCTGAGAACTCTTGCTAGCGAGAGTTGGCTCATGGAGAGAGGGATCAGTTTCCATGCGTATTCAACGGTCATTTGGATATTGTGGAATGAAATCAAATCGATAGATGAAACGACGCGCGATGCTTTCTAAATGCGGTTTAATGATATGCGTCTCGGCGCTATCAACCAGACCCCACAAACAAACGCCAGTCAAGAAGTCCCAGCAAACAGAAATGTGTATCTGTGGTAATCAAAATACACTCTCGAATAGGAATCTCAACTAAGTGGTATTTGATGCCATTGCCTCATCTCCAAATGGAAGTGTCTGATTGGAAACCTGAGACTTCTATTTTTGTATGATCTTAGATCTGGTTTGGGCCATCTTGCATTTCCCAAAGCACAAGAGTTTGATAGGGAACACACTTTTGTAGATCGGCCAAAAATAGCTCTGGTACTATCTGTTCTCCGTCCTGCCACATAAGATATTTTCTTCCCTGCGGATATTACTCTTGCACTTCCTTATAACTAGCATGTATAATAATCGTGGATTTCAAGGTCCGAGCTGCCACCCCAGATCCCGAATATCAGGCAATCAGAAAAGCAAGCAGCTTAGAAAGTAACACTGTAATCAACCGCTAAATTTGATAATTCATCAAAGAACTTTTGCTTGGAATGCCGTTGGCGTCTTCTTGGTATAGACAAAATCAGTAGATATCCAAAAACAAATATAGTGTCTGACAAAGGCCGACTCCAATTTTGTACTCTTCACCCAATACATTGGAGCCGTAAGCAAAACTGTAAGACAAAAAAGTGGTTGCAAATCAGAAGTGCGAAGGGGCTGGCTTTATAGTGTGGTTTTGTAACCGGTAGCCCCTTAAACCAGATTCGCAAAATATATAAAGCCAGTGCTCCCCCGTTTTTATTTGCATCCCTTTTTTTCGGCCTGGTGGCTGCAATGCAACAAACGGCGTCCGAATCAGGAAACGCGCGTTCTGCCATCTACACGCTCAACTACATTCTTGCATCTAAATCACGAAGTCATCATCAGCACAGAGCCCATGGAACAATGCCCGCTTTGTTTCAAGAGCTTTCCGCTCCAGTTTCTTGAGCGCCACGTCAATTCCTGCTTAGATACGCTTGAGGGGGAGCCCGACTCAAAAGCGGAGGGTGAGAATGATGAGCTACCAACAACGTCACCTGATACTCAAAATAGACAGCGGGGTGAAAGCCAGGTGGACGAGTCTAAAGATACCGGCAACGTCTTTGCTGCATTGGGGCTCAAAAGCCAGAAGTCTCTGGAGAAGACGAAGAAGGCAAGCGCTACTTTGACCAGCATCTTGATTGCGGAGAAAAAGCTCAAAAGAAAGCAACAGGAGCTCGAAAACCGCATCAAACGTCGAACCATGGAGTCGAATAGACCAATCATCTCCCTGAGCCCTGTGGCTGTTGACTCAGGAGCATCACATGGGCAAAGCCACAGAGAGATGGGCACACAACACAGCACACAAGGCACAAAACAAGATGCACAATACAATGCAGAACAAGATGCACAACACAATGCAGAACAAGATGCACAACACAATACAGAACAGAGTGGTTTGAATTCGAACGGCACTGAACAAAAAGAGACAGTTTCGACCGCGGCGCCTAAAACAGCCGGGAGAACCAGTTATGCAGCCAGCGACAGCACGAAGGCCGCCGAATATCTACAGTTGAAGAGAGAATCTGAGCTACCGCTAGCACAGCGTCTAAGACCAAAATCTCTCGACGACTACTTCGGGCAGGAAAAGCTCATGGGGCCACATGGAGTGTTGAGAAACTTGATCCAGTCTCCCAATATTCCTTCGTTCATTCTTTGGGGGGTCCCGGGCGTCGGTAAAACTTCCTTGGCCCGGCTCGTGGCGAAAACCTCAAACCATATGTTCTTGGAGCTTTCTGGCGCAGACAGCAACGCCAAAAAACTCAAAGAGGCATTTGCACAAGCGCAAAACGAAAAGGCACTAACGGGACACAAAACAATCTTATTTCTTGACGAAATTCACCGCTTTAACAAAGCAACGCAGGACTTGCTTCTTCCGGTGATTGAAAAAGGG
Organism: Metschnikowia aberdeeniae; assembly: GCA_002370615.1. Lineage (NCBI taxonomy): Eukaryota > Fungi > Ascomycota > Pichiomycetes > Serinales > Metschnikowiaceae > Metschnikowia > Metschnikowia aberdeeniae. The sequence goes on from NKZB01000175.1 coordinate 360,691, forward strand.
ACAGTGGTGGTTATTGGAGCCACCACGGAAAACCCTTCTTTCACACTCAACAACGCCCTTCTTTCCAGAATGCACACTTTTGTCATGGAACCTTTGCATGAGGAAGCGCTTGTGAAAATCCTAAACCGAGGTCTTCTTTTGCTCAACAAAACCCGCAAGTTTATTCACAATTTGCATCTCATAGCTTTGGACCGATCGGCCATTGATCATATTGCCAAATTGAGCTCAGGCGATTCGCGTGTGGCTCTCAACATTCTTGAGTCGGTGAATGCCTACCTATCGGGGCTCCAGGTGAAAGAATTCGAGGTGGCTGAAAAAGATAAAGAAGTCATTGATATCCCCCCGGGAAGAGTGGGTGTAATTCGGGTCTCGCAAAAAGATTTACAGCCATTACTAAGCTCCCGAAACTACCACCAACAATATGATCGCAAGGGTGAAAACCACTATGATGCCATCAGTGCATTCCACAAGTCGGTCCGAGGCTCCGATGCCGATGCGGCCATGTTTTACTTGGTGCGTATGCTCAAAGGTGGAGAAGACCCGTTGTTTATTGCCAGAAGAATGATTGTTATTGCCAGCGAAGATATTGGCTTGAGAGACTCGTCGTGTTTACCTTTTGCAATTGCTGCAATGGAAGCAGTTCAGTTTGTGGGAATGCCCGAAGGAGAAATTGTGCTTGCACATTGTGCAGCTAAATTGGCACGAGCTCCAAAATCCACAAAGTCATATCGGGCCCTTCGAAAAGCGCAAAGTCTCATATCCGAAAATTCCGATATAATGGCTGCTTCTATTCCCATGCATTTGAGAAATGCGCCCACGGCGTTGATGAAAGACCTCGGGTACGGTCACTCGTACAAATACAATCCAAATTTCAAGCATGGAATCGTGAATCAGACATTCATGCCTGCAGGTCTCGAGGATGTCGAATTGTTTGAAAAAACTCATTTGGGTACCCAGCTCGATGAGGATGTTGATACCAATCTCTACGAAAAGGCAGATCAGGACGAGCAAAGCTACAATGCATACAAGAAGTGGAAGAAGGAGAGAGAGACCCACGTGGGCCACAGAAGTGGAAACAAAGGCGATCTGGAATTCCCTCCGTTGACATCAGAAGGTGAAAGGTTGATGAGTTACGACGAAAATTTGAGCAGAGACGATCAGCCAGAATTCTTCGACGGCACCGAAACCGACATTCATGTTCCGGAATTCTGAATTTAGAAGACTTCTTCAAAACTTTCCATTAAAACCTCTCGATGCGGCACGTGTTGGCCAAACGGTTTGCTTTCGTTCTTTTCGAGAAGCAACAATGATACCTGCGCAAAGATACACGAGCCAGAAGCCCATCAAAGCTACTGAGAATAAACACTCTACCATCGCAGATCGTTTTGCTGTGTTAAGCATTTCGAGAAGAGTCTTTGCAGTTTCGCTGATGGCGGTCGTGGTGGATGGCGACGAGTCGACCAATTCTAGAAGAAGGGCCTTGTTTTGGACCTGAGGGGGCTCGAAATTAGTGTTGTTTCGGATCCAGGCAACGCCCTTTTTGATTGTTTCGACTTTCCTGCCCACCGTGCAGTACACGATGGTTTCCAAAGGCTGTGCAAGAAAAGAGGATCCGAAAACTGAGAATATGGTTTCGTTGAGTGAGTTTTGAAACGTGCTAATTCCCTCGAGAAGCTCTGCTGAGTGCGAATGAACACTGCCAAAGAGCTCGTTGTTGATCACCTCGGTCAGATTATTAACGGCATTTTGCACACTATCAATGAACGAATCGAGAACATGAGTCGTTGTATTTGATGCCGAGTCTGAAAACGCGCCGGAGATTCTGGAGATTTGGGTTTCAATCCTGGATATTAGCCATATTTGGACTAACCCCGAGACGGCGCCAATGCTGGCAATGGCGAGAATGTTGCACAAGTTGGCCGTGGCCATATACGAGATCAACCAGAGCGATTTTGGCTGCAAATTTCGAACAAAGTACCGAAAAATTCCGTACTGATGCATCTGAAGGATATTTCCGACTTCCACCGGCGAGTCTCTGAAGCTGAGCTCCTTCAACAACTTTTCGAAGCTCCTATTCTTGACGTGTGTGGAATAGACGAGGAAAGCCACTAGACACACCAATAGCATAGACATGCCTATTGTGCAGTACTTAATGGATGTTTCAAAACCATGAATGGCTTTAGAAACCTGACTGTCAAGATGGACGCATGGCGAGGAAACTGCGGAGGCCGAGATTTGGCCAAGAGTGTCGTTGAAAGAAAAGAGGAATTCCAGATCCAACTTTTCAGAAAAACTTGTTAGCGGCATCAAAACAACATCGGTGATGTTGGATAGAGTCAGCGAGAAATCCGGAATATCGTCGGCCAACGCTTCGATTTTCGAGGTGTAGTTGGACAGAATATGAATATCGCTAAGGTCAGCTATGGTGAGATTGAGTTTCGTCACTGCGCTGGGAAGCTTGCTGGAATCGGAAAAAAGACTTTCAACGGCTTTGAATGCCGAAAGAATACCGTTGACAAGAGAAGAAACAGAAGAAAGTGCCTCCTGAAAGTTATCAATGAAGGAATTGATGACGGATTCCACCATCAGTGTGATCTCCTTCAAAACATCTGCCACCAAATCCAATACTCCACGGATGGCAGCCGTCAACAAGCACGTGAGCGTGCCGAGATAAAGATCAACAAAAAAGGCAAACACGCCTTTCAAAATAGTGACTAAGGCCAAAAGCAGAAGACGAGCCACCTTCCAGATTTGGTCACAAAACCCGGCCACCAAAATGGCAATTGCCTGTTCAAGTTTCCGTGGGAGCTGGTCTGCCTGGTTTCTAGCATTCTCCACTTCTTTGCATAATTCCATGGCTGCTTCGCGGTGGGTGCCCATATTGTTCGCTAGCGACTGCATGGAGAGTTGGAATCTGATGGTTGCAAGGGCCAAGAACAAGGCATATTGGCTGAAAATGCACTGGGAAAGGATATCCTTATTGTTGAGATATTGTCTCATGTGGTGAAGAATTGGGGAATAGGAACAGCAAATTTTCTTTCTGGGGAGACCTCTATGAGTTATTTTTTATTCAGAGGGATGCTCATGTGTTTATGTTTCATTGCCATGTGATGTTTCATCCTCATGTGTTGTTTCATCCTCATGTGTTGTTTCATCCTCATGTGTTGTTTCATTGCCATGTGATGTTTCATCCTCATGTGTTGTTTCATCCTCATGTGTTGTTTCATCCTCATGTGTTATGTTTCATCCCATGTGTTATGTTTCATCCCATGTGTTATGTTTCATGTTTCATCACTCATCTGGAACCATTCTATGTTCCTGGGCAACTGTTTCAGATCCTGTTTCAGATCTGTGTCGGACTGCATAAAGCTTTTTGGGCCAGAAATCCGTGTGAAGGTCCAAACGTTTCAGATTGTTCATCTTGAAAAATCCCGTTTTCTTGTCAGGTTAGAAACCAATTTTGTCAGTGTCAGTGTCAATGTCAGGTGTTTGATGTGTTCCTGCGCGAAGTCACTTAGCACCAAAATTTCCTAACCTGGTTTCAAGAACAGCTTTCAACATTTTGTATAATTCCAGCGACTCTATCAAACCAAATCGGCTCGTTCCAATTTTCCAAATTTTCCAAAAGCTGAATTCCTCATACCGAGTCTGGTCTTCAGGGATGTAGTGGTTGTCGGCATGTGTCCACGTCAAAAATCGCGTGAGCAACTCTGAGTATGAATTCGGGAACCAGTCCGAATTGGCCAATCGATCCAGACTTTCTTCCCAGAAGTATCCCTTTTGTCTGCTAAGTTTCAGCACACATGAAAGAAAATGGGGATTCCTGTCCTGCACACACGCGCGCGAACGGCAAACATCACCGATAAACCAAACAAACTTTTAAAATCAACACCAAATGTCTGAACAACCCAAAGAAGAAAAGTCCGATACCCACATAAATCTCAAGGTCAGTGACGGAACTGCAGAGATCTTTTTCAAAATCAAAAAGACTACGCCAATGAAGCGTTTGATGGACGCCTTCTGCAAGAGACAAGGAAAGTCCATGGAGTCCTTGAGATTCTTGATTGATGGTGCCCGTGTTTCTCCCGACAACACCCCTGAAGACTTGGACTTGGAGGATGGTGACGTCATTGAAGCTCATCGTGAGCAAGTCGGAGGTTGTTAGGTTTGAAAGTATCAACACGATACTTGAACCAAAGGGCCTATATAGTAATAGCAAATTCTAATACTAAGGGAAAAGGCCGTTTCAAGTAATTGCAATGAAGCAGGATAGGTGGCCGTGACGCCTCTAATGACAATACTTCTTGTAGTAGTGTATGCTAGCTTTCAGTAGCTAAGGGGAGCCATGCAGTAGCCACGATATGCAAGAATGATGCCCGTGGTATCCTGGATCTGCCCATCGACTAGGCGACCATAAGGCAGTACAATTTTGGCATCCTGCACTTGAACTGTAGTCTGTAGATGCGCTCTCCTCACAATGCCAACTTGTCCAAAGCAAAAATCTGCAAATCCTTGAAAGTTCCAAGGAAGAATTTTGAACGACAGAAATGCATCACTCCTTGCAGGTATTTGCTGTTAGTGTTGGCAGGAGAAAGGTACGCCATTTTTTTTGGCCGATGCAGTATGCAGTCTGGCCTTTCATCCGAGGGCGAGCGGGCAGAGCCGAGCCAGACCTTCCTGATGGGGGCAAAATGCGGGCTCCTCCGAGGATGAAAAGTCACACGCCGGTGCATATGCAGGCTGGCAGATAAGGGTATAAAGCACCCCACAATTCTCAAGGAACGGGCGTTTTTTTGAAGAGCAACTGGACACCCATAAAATTCCTCCAAGCATCTCAACGTATTGAAATTTCGACTATTTCAGTCCTGCAATTTAGAAACAGATCCACCTGCCAATTTCAAACCACCTCGCAATGTGCAAAACAGCTATCTGTGGCATTTGCCACCACAAATCATGGACCGGATGCGGTAGCCACATCCCCAGTGTGATGGACTCCACCGCCAAGTCAGAATGGTGCACGTGTGAGCCTGTGGATAATGACACCGACCCCAATTACCCTCCCAGGGCTGGAACTGGATTCGCCAAATCTTCTCCCCCTAAGTAGGAAATCAACATCGTCAAGGTAATGACGAATACCACTGCCAACAAGGAAGTGTTCAAGGCCGAGTTCGAGCTGGATCGAATCAAAGGCCAATGTCGTGGATAGATGAATAGAAATCGGCCCAAGCTCAAATGTAACATGTAGCTGCAGAATCGGTCACAGAATCAGTCAATTGACGTGGTAGTTTCGATGTGGTGGTTATCAATGAGCCGAAAGAACAAGATGGCCGTTGTGACCATTGCAATTGATGGTCACATGTCATTGTAGTTGAACCACATGTCAAATTGGTGTTCAGATAGGCATTTCATCTGGATTCATTCGAACGATTTTGATTTTCCATTTTGAAGCTCGAAATGCTTACAAAGAGCAAATCCTTGGGTGTCTTTAAAGGTCACCCAATAGTTCACAGATGCTCATCAATCAAAACCCACTTGGGGCAGTTTTCTGGTGACAGCTCATATTTTGATTTGTGGGCTTTAAATCGAGCTGTAAAAAATTCAAAATTTTGCCAGGGAATCGAGTCCTTTTATACCAAGTGATGCACGACATGCATAGGGGGTATGCAATGCAGGGTGGTTGCAAAAGGGGTAGCACAAACACAGAATATAAAAGGCGAGGAATTTCACGCATATGATTTAATTTTTGCAAATCACTTTTTCTTTCAATTATCCATTCTACAGCAGGGCATTTCTGCTCAGGAATACAGAAGATGGTTACGACATGGAATCCCAAAACATGATGTCCAACGACGGGTTCCCATGGTACCAAAGTGTATGATCTGTTCAGATCGGAAAAAGGAGAAGATTCCAGAACCAGAAACAATCGGAGAGAGAGCTTGCTCTTCTCTAATTGTTTTCCCAAGAAACAGTTCTTTGTGAAACTCCTTGTTTCGAGATCCTGAGGAACCTGCAGCAGTTGAAACCAACCAGACACAGATGAAACCACCAAGTGTACCAGCTCATCCTTTCGTGAAAAGGCTGATAGAACTTGAGACACATCCCTGGTCGTCGTTGAGGACCCGTGCAACCTGTCGCCCACAAACACCAAACTCACCACGATCCCCCAGGATCCACCACGATCCCCCAGGATCCCCCAGGATCCACCAAATTGCTTCTCGACAAAATTCACTGGATTAGATCCGCAATAGCATCTGTCCTACAACTCTTGGCCCGCCCAACTGCCTCAGATAAGGTGCCACGGAAGCCGGTCGTTTCTCGTGCACGTGACAGGCGCGTGATGCCATCCACGTGTTCGGCCACCGCTGGTCACGCGCGCCTCAGCCGTGCCTGGCGTGAATGGCAAGGCTCCAGAGCTATTGCTAGTTCCCGCATTGCTTGGGACACCGGACCACGCCGCGCTTTTCGGTATAAGTTTCTTTTGGCACTCCCCACCCTCACACCAATTTAGTCCCTGTTTTCCTGAAGCTGCAGATTCCGGTATTTCAATTACGGCTTTCTGTCCTTTAACCTCCACTTTGACAACCTCCAAAAGTGCCAATCAGAACTCATTTTTGCTTTGATCTGGCCTTCAACCAAAACTGCCGTCAAGTTATTGGACCTTTGTTGGATTACAATTGTGGAAAAAACGATTGTCAACAGACACTGTACAATCATTGGACAGACACTGGACAATCATTGGACAGACACTGGACAATCATTGAACAGACACTGAATAATCATTGAACAGTTATTGAACGCGTTTCTGTCGTTCAATATAACCCCTGACTCTCAGCTCCCCACTTGCTGAGTTCTGTTACTCCTGGCTGAGTTTCTGAAACCTGACAATCCCCCAAACGCAACTTTGTTCAGCAGCCAAAACTGAAGACGAACCACTTCCCGAACGTTTCTGATAAAGACTTCCGACATACGACCATGAATATCAACTACCCCGATTTCCTCGCATCTTCGTCTCGCGTCCGCCAGAACTCGCTAGCGCCCAACCAGGGACTTGGCTTGGAGCAGACATTTTCGGGGCTGAGTTTAGACCCGGTGCCGTCGACTCATACAGGAAGCGCTCTTTCTACAAACTTACCGGTGCAACCGGGGAAATTCCAGACGCCATTCGCCAACCAGTTCTCGTTCGACGAGTTTTTGCAGGATAAATTGCTCAAGTTGCAGCATGGGCAGGACAGCCATAAACTAGGCCCATATGATGCCGCCTACAATCCCCGTCTGCTCGATTACTCGTACCAAAATTTACAGCCACTTGTTCCAGGGCCAAACTTGCCCAATGGAAGCTACAGCCCGTTTGGGCGGCTCGGTGCGGACTCGTTTCACTTGCCCCGCGAGCTTCAAGGTGGAATTGGCAACATCTCGTCCCGGCGCCCGTCTTATGCTGCCGAACTGTTTACTCGAAGCACGCCTGCTCAGGTTCCGGCAGCTCCGGGTAGCCCGGGCAAATTCGGCCCGGGTCCACTGCAGAAGCACTCTCTTGCCACATTTGCTGCTGCCAACAATTACAACTCCAAGAAAGATCAAGGTATTGGGCAATTGGCCGATTCCTTGGACGGAATTTCGCTCAACGCCAACTTTTCCGACTTCCAGCAGCGGCGCCCGTCGCAATTGGCGGATTATCAGCTGCACGAGCCGTACTCTGAGCAAACCAATGCAACTCCAGAAAACTACGACTTTATGAAGTTGGAAAATGGGCTCATGTTGCGTGACCTGTACATTCTTGCGTCGGTGGAACTTAAGAACCTCTTTTCGCAGGCCACACGATACTTCCAGGATGTGGAGTTGAGCAAGAGTATAGTGGGAAACTTGCATACGCTTTTGGCCAACCCGGCGATTGGAAAACTCGTGCAGTTTATCAAAAACACAAACAATCTCACATTCAATCACAAGATGCTATGCCTCGTGGTCAACAAAAACGGCAAGTTGGACCTTTTGTCGTATCCCAGCAACTCCAATATTTTTTTGCAAAACGACGACTTGGTGATTGTGGACGGCGACCGAGGCAAAGACTTGGCCATGATCCTCGAGCCATTGGTGCAGTTGGACTTTGCAATTCTTTTCAACTTCCTAAAAAAGATTGAGCACTTGAAATCGTTGACCATCTTGGACCCGAATCTGGCAGCGTCGCTGGTCAAGAACAACCACTTTGGTGGCGTGCACTCGACATCCATTGACGCGGCAAAAATCTTGGCATCCAACCACTCGTCCAACGAAGATAATGAATTCATCATCAGTTTACCGACTAAGCAGGTCTTGCGGTTCGCCACGCCCAAAGAAGCACAGCGCTTAGGGGGAAAGTTCATGGAGGAGAAGAAGGCGTTTGTCACGTGCCACAATAAGATCAAGGAGCTCAAGTTGGAAAACGACTTGACCTTGATCAATGTGGAGTATCAGTACGACTTCAAGAAGTTGATTTTCTACTATTTTGCGGGCTTCAAGCGCATTGATTTTCGTGGCTTGATCAAAGAGCTTTTCAAGATCTACAAGACCCGCATCTGGCTATGTGCGGTGTTGCCCTATGATTCGCCCGAGCTGTACACAAATTTGCCGGTTGGAAAGCTGAAAAAAGACGATATTCCGCCGGAATACCAACTCAGCGCAGACCAGTTGGCCAAGTTCTCGCTTGGTAGTTTCGAACGGATTCCGCAGCCAAACTACTTCCATCTGAAGAACATGGCCAACTTGGTGCAGAACTTGAAGCTCGATGCGCAGGGCCATTTCTACGGGTTTTCCAAGGATACTGAGGTAGTGGACCGCCGCAACTCACACACCATTATGCCGAGCTTTGATCCCTTTGGAGACGCCTAAACGGGCCAACGGCCAACGACCAACGACCAACGGCCAACGGCCAACGACCAACGGCCAACGACCAACGGCCAACGGCCAACGGCCAAACAGACCACTTATAGACTGGGCAATAAAACACGAACAAAACTGGGGCTGTCAAGAACAAATGGAGCGTCTCCGCGGCACCACCAAAAAGCATCCCTTGCCCCGCCGCTAGTCGTAAAATCAAAGTGCCGGCCCGATCGCTGCGTAGTCGCTGATGGGTATACTAGTCGCTGGTCATACTAGTCGCTGGTCATACTAGTCGCTGGTGTACGGAGGTGCGCTACTTGTGCGCTCGCACTCGTCTCCTCCAAGCATGCTTTCCAACTACCTCAAGCTGGCCAAGTTCCGGCGCTATGTCCCGGACTGGATCACTACTGGCATCATCCTCGCTTATTTTTTCCTCGTTGCCGAATATGCCAAGCCTTTTGACCGCCAGTTCAAGCTCAATGACCCCACAATCCAACACCCCTTCGCCACAGTGGAACGTGTCACGGGTCACGCGTGTTTGATCCTTGCCTCGCTTGTTCCTTCCGTCACAATGATCATCTTGACCTTTGTCAAGTACAGAAACGCCCGGCAGCATGCGTGGCACGTGCTCCAAGTGTCACTTTTGGGGTTGGCACTTTCTGTTTCGGTTGATGGCGTGGTGACGGACATTTTGAAGGCCTGGGTGGGCCGGCCACGCCCCGACTTTTTACAGCGCTGTGGTCCTGTACAGGGGACGCCGCTGGACGTTTTCGTGGATATTTCCGTGTGTTCTGCTCCATTGGGTGAAGCCATTCTTGCGGACGGCATGCGGTCCACGCCTTCTGGCCACCTGTCCATTTCCTTCAGTGCGTTTTTGTACTTGACCATGTGGATCTATGGCCAGTTTCAGCTTCTGAAGAAGAGCCTTCCGTTTCACTTGTACTTGTTTGCGGGCCTGCCGCTTTTATTGGCGGCGTATGTTGCATTGTCGCGTACGCAGGACTACCGCCATCATTTCGTGGACATTTTTCTGGGCGGCGCCTTGGGTTGCTGCATTGCCATCATGGTGTACCACAAGTACTTTCACCATGTGTTTTCGGAGAAATCGAACGAGATTTTGGAGGATGACGAGGACCTGCTTCCGTTGTGAAGGGCCTGTATGCCGGAAGTGCCGAGTGGCTTTGCTTGTGACTGAAATTCGTTGCAAGAAATTTGCTTGTGACTGAAATTCATTGCAAGAAATTTGCTTGTGACTGTGGACTGAATGGTTAGTGGCCATTCTGAATGGGTTTTGTCGTGGATTAGTGGTTCCGACATTAGCGTCCTGCACCCAACTTTCGCAGCTGTTTCACAACTTCCTGCACCATACACTGTTTCATCTTCTTGAGTGTCATCTCCTCTTCCAGCTGGCTGTTTCATGTTTCATCTTGTTCGTGTTTCATCTTGTTTCATCTTGTTTCATTGTCCATGTTTCATCTTGTTTCATCGTCCATGTTTCATCTTGTTTCATCGTCCATGTTTCATCGTCCATGTTTCACTCCGACTGTGCGTGGCATAAATAGACGCTGCATTGCATCCAAAGTGCCTTCATCTTTATCTGCAATCCTTAACTACAAATCATGCATGGGAACTTGGTCGAAATCGTGGTTACAAAAACCGCTGGAAGCAGCACCTCCGTGGACCTGACGGTCACCATCTTGAAAACAGTGACGGTGTCGTCAAAATCATCGTCGGAAACCGCCGAACTCGAAACTTACTATGTGTCCCAGACGGAGCCGGGCTATGTGCAGTCCGTGGCTACGCAGACCACTCTGAGTCTGGGCTCGACTCTGACTCATACCCTGAATGCCAATACTTCTTTGCCGTCGTCGCTGGGTTCGGCGACTTCTACGTTGCAAATCTCGCTGAATTCGGCGACCTCTACGGTGCAAAATTCGCTGAATTCGAAATCGGCTGCAGAATTGGGAATGGCCATCGGAATCCCCATTGCTGTGGTTACCTTTTTCGGCATCTGCATCTTCCTTCTTGTTCTTATGAAGAAGAAGTACGGCACAAAGCCCACGGATCTTCTCACCTTCAAGGGCCCCAAAGATGCCGACCTCGAAAAGGGAAGCTTGCAGAGTCACGTGAATGAAGAAAAGCCTACGAAGCAGGCCCGGGAAAAGCCGCCCAACGTGTCGTTGCTCAACCGGTTGAGCAAAATCATCCATGTGCCGGAAACACCCATGGAGCTCAAATCGACCGTGCTCTTGCGGCGCTTCAACTTGCTGAAAAAGGAAACTCTCGATAAGGACTTGCCCCGGTCGCCCGCCAGCGTTGTGAAAAACGACCCAACCGGGTTACTGGAAGCGAAAGAGCCGGACCCGAAAGCTCACGTGGTCGTGCGCCCATATGCAAGACGTCTCCTGGACGAGTTGACGGTGTGTGCAGGCGATCAGATTGTGGTTCAGAAAATCCACTCCGACGGCTGGATCACCGTCAAAAGATGTGGAGACGGCGAATGCGGCGTGATTCCTTTGCTCTGTGTGCAGAGGCTCGGGGAGAAGCAGAGAGACCGGAAAAACTAACGGATATTCTGATCCGAAACTAACTACGGATGTTCTGATCCGAAACTAACTACGGATGTTCTGATCCGAAACTAACTACGGAAATTCTGATCCGAAACTAACTACGGAAATTCTGATACCAATTGTGAAATGCCTAACTAGTAACTGTTCTGTAGTGTAGCTGGTGGGACTCCCACCTCTTGGCTGTGTTCCTGTATACAAGCCAGGGTCGAGCCTGCCCTCTGGCTCGTCTGCAGTCACGTGACAATGCTATATACACTCCCGCAGCCTTTCCGTCTAGTATTGACGGGTGTAGCCCTGGTTTTGGTAGCGAGGATCAGTTCGGGGCGGCTGTGCAGGATTGGATGGCTGAGCCTGGTATCCATACAGATTCGAATCGCCGTACGACCTCAAATTTTGGCTTCCTGGCTGCAGGTGTGCCTGGAGACCGAGGCTGGTCTGAGAGTGTTGAGTGTAGGAACCTTCCGTGACACGTGACAGGTACGGGTGTCTGGCCCCGGGTGCACTGTTGCTTGGTTTTTGCAGGTACTGCGCCTGCTGTTGATTTGGTTGTGGACTTTGCACTTGTTTCTGATATTGTGGTTGTTGTGGTTGTGGTTGATATTGTGGTTGATATTGTGGTTTTTGGGGATGATATTGTGGTTTTTGGGGATGGTATTGTTGTTGTTGGGGATGATATTGTTGTTGGGGATGGTGTTGTTGCTGTTGTTGGCGTTGCTGGGGAAACTGGTTTGCCTGGTCCAGACGGGGCGGAGGAGGCCGGTGCTGTGTCCTGTTTTGGTAATTTTGCGGCGCCGCTTGTTGCTGCTGGGCTTGAGGAGGTGGCCGGTGGTAATTTGGCTGCTGTGTTTGTTGGGTCTGCTGGGGCTGATTTCCTCTGGACGCCCCGCTTGGAAAGTTTCTGTAATTCTGATACTTCTGCGCATCCTGACCGTGATTGGAATTTTGACCGGAATTTTGACCGTGATTGGAATTTTGACCGTGACCGGAATTTTGACCGGGATTGGAATTTTGACCATGGCTGGCCTGCACATAATGTGGCTGCGGCTGAGCTCCGTAATTCGGCCCATAGTTCGGGGAACCCGCCTGTTCCTTCACGTGACTGCTCTGCGCCGGCCGGTTGGGCAGAACCTGCTGCGGCCGCTGAGGAACTCTCAATGGTGCCGTCTGCTCGGGCCGCTCCACCTGGCGGTTGGGGGCCTGTATATAACGCGGCTTTCCCTCCAAAGCCTGCTTCAATTGCCGCAGCCCTTGTGACTTGGGCGGGCCCAGTCGCTCCTGCACAAAGTCCTCGGTGTGGAACTTTGTTCCCAGAGACGGAGTGTGGGGCTGCAGGTGGTGCTGTGTGGGCAGGTGCATCTGCAGGTTCTGCTTGATCACCGGCACATTTTGCTGCATGATGGGCATCGGACTCAGCTTCATGATGGGCATCGGGCTCTGGTGCTGGAAAGGCCTGTCATGTGCAGGAGGATTCGGGGCCTCTTCACTCGAGAGCGAGTTCGTGTCGTAGTTGCCGGGCTGGTCCACGGCCTTGGAAAATTGCTTGCTAAACTCGTTGTACTGCGTCAACGGCGACTTCACCGACAGATACGATGAGTTGCGGTTTTCAGCGATGGGAGGAACCGCTAGAAGATCCTCTTCTCCGTCACTGAAGCTTCCATTCGACTCGTCCGCACTTTCGTCGCTGTTGAGCAAATGCTGGTCGCTCATTGGATATGGGCCGTTTTTCAAGGACTTTTTGCGCATAAGCGATGGCAAGTGGTCCTCGTCGATTTCCTCGGCACTTCCGTTGAGCATCTTGTTCCGGTCGCCGAAACGGTCCGATGGTGCCTCGATGGTCAGGTACTTTTGGTAGATATCGGCAAGTTGCACGGAACTGCGTTCGTTGGGTGTTTCAATCTGGAGATTGTTGATGTTTTTGTTCATGCCGCTGTGGCTCGATTTGAGCCCAAACAGAAGCGATTTGTCGGAGATGCCGGACGCGGAGGCCTCGGGATGAAGCCGGGGCACATTTCCAAATCCACTGACGTTTCCGTTGGCAGAAGAGTTTCCAAATCCACTGACGTTTCCGTTGGCAGAAGAGTTTCCAAATCCACTGACGTTCCCGTTGGCAGAAGAGTTTCCAAATCCAACTGGTCCGCTTCCGGCAACAGTTCCGGCGGCGGCAGAACGGAAACTAGACCCAAGCTGGGACGTCTCCGGCCCCGTGCGGGAGGACACCCGGGATGCGCCGGGGCTGCCCAACGACGGACTGTTCAAAGAGCTGACTGCACCCGAGAAGCCACGTGACGAGCCACATCCATCGTAGCCCAGCGCCAATTTCAGCTTCAACACCCGCTTGATGTTTTCCCGCCACATGGCAGAATCCCATCCAAGACATGCCTCCAGGCCCGTTAGCGCATACAAATCCAGCAGATTCAAGTAGTGCACATGGGGCAACGTCGGAAGACCAAACACAAGCGAGTCGGGGTCCACGCGATCAGCTTTCAAGCGCTTTGGGCGCCCGTACAAGCCAAAAGAGTCAAAAAGCGGCACCAAAAACCGAATCAACGTGTCGAAGCCCGGAACCGACGAGTGCTGCTCGGGCATTATGAAGAGCGAGGTTTCCTGGGTATCAGCACTCGGCTTTTTCCCCGCCGGCTTGAAGTCGATACAACCTTCCAACTTCATGATGGTGCTCTTGTCAATAAAGAACGGCAGCTGGGGATACACGGCGGTCACGGAGGTTGCGGAAGAAATCACGCCCAAAAGCGACTTTTTCTTGAGGTTTTCCAGGTCGTAGAGCAACACGCGGCCCGGGCTAAAGCCCTTTTTCTTGGTCTGGCTCGGCTCAATCACCGCATAGCAGCGGCGCCACGCCATTCCCGATCCGTAGCGGATCTTGACCCAGTCCGAATGCGGAAAACGCTTCTCCGCGAGAATGGTACGGATATCAGACAATCTCAGCCCTCGAGCCGATAAAAGAGCCCCGGTGTAGGCCTCCTGGAGCAGCAGGTACTCGAAGTCGGCAAGGCGAAGACTCACAAACCACTCCTTCAACAGATCATAGGATTTGAGCTGGATGATGAATCTGTTCTTCAAGGTGGTCAGCACAATGATCACGTTCTCGAGCTGTTGCTTGGCCGCCGGGAGCACCTTCATGGCGTTGAACACGGCATCTGTGAAGTTCAAGTATGTGGGCTTGCTGCTTGTTTCGAGCAACTGCTCGGGCGAGTTCTTGAACTTGGCCAAAGAAACCGCGTCCCAGTACGCCAACTGGTTTCCCGTCAAAATACCATACACTTCTTTCCACTCGCGATCGGCGGGGTTGCCATCGCCATTGAGGTCGTTGTAGAGCATGAAAATGCCTTCGTGGTACCGGCGGTGCGTCTGTGCTGAGAGTAACGTGACAATGGGCACGAGTTCGGGCGACACCTGGTCGTCTGCAGCTGCCTCCATGGTTGGGGTTTTAGGAGTCGGTGATCTGGACGCCGATGATCTGGGCGCCAGCGATTTTTTGGGCGAGAGTGCAAACTTCATTGTGTGTTGACGCTGTGAATGTGGGCGCTGTGAATGTGGGCGCTGTGAATATAGCAGCGGATGATGTGGTGATTAGCAAATCGGTGGGAACGACGGCCGGGTTTTGGTCGCAGTTATGGCCGCTTGAATTTCGGGCGGTGGTGTAAGGCGGTGTTTTAAGGCGGTGCAATGTGTTGTTGATGGGACGCGGGAGTGCACTGTGCAACGGTATGATGGTGGGCGCACGACCGCCAAGCCACAGTCGGGCCGGCCGTCGGGCCACGGGCCGGGTCGCCGATCGGGGCGCGACCGCCGCTTCCTACAACTGAACGCCACTCTGTTTCCTGCAGCACGCCACTCTGTTCTCTGCAGCTGGACGCCACCTTTCCTGCAGCTAGGCCGATCTATGCACTCCCTGTCTTGTCCACCACCACCCGTCCGTTGCACCACACTGCACAGCAGTTCCGGTCGTCGCCGGAAAACACCCATTTCTGGAGCAACTGCAGCATTTTGCGCTCGTATTCCGGCTCGCCCACCTGTGGCCGCTGGAACTCAAAAACGTCGATGTTCAGGCCCGCGCCCCGGATATCAACCAACTGCGCATCGAAGCTCTTTCCCACGGCAAACGAGCCGATCCGAGATCCCATTCCACACGCACGTGCCCCGCCCATGGTGGCCATGTAGAGAGCGTCGGCAAGAGAAACCAGTACATCCGGAGCAGCGCCCATGGCCAAATGGTGCGAAACCAAAATCAGCGCCTTCACCACGCCAAGCATGGACTGCTCGTAGCCGCCACTCAAGTCCGTGCCCAAACAAACATTGATGCCATCCTCGTGGAGGTACTGGTGCACGGGCGCCTCGCCGCTGGTGATGAACGTGTTGGACGGCGGACAGTGCGAGATGGAGCACCCTCTCTCCCGGATGAGGCGCCGCTCGTCCGCAGAGAGATGCACGCCGTGCGCTAGGATGGTCCGCGGCGTAAGGAGCCCGTGGCAGTCGTAGACCGCCGAGTAGCTGGGGCACTCCGGGAACAAGTCGTGCACCAACCGGATTTCCGCCAAGTTCTCCGAAACATGGGTCTGGACCGCCGTCCCGCCAGCTGCTAGGGCCCCCAACCGCATCATGAGCTCCCGCAGGCAGCTGGGTGCAAACCGCGGCGTAATGATGGGCTCCACCGTAAAATTCGCCGGGAACCCGCCCTGCTCCTGCATCTGCTCACAGTGGGCCATCACCGCCAAAGTTCCCGCCACACTCTCGTCGACACTCTCTTTGTACTCGTCACACGTGGCGTTGCAGTCCATGCACACCTTGCCCACAAAGCCCCGCTGCCCCTTTTCCAAGAGGAGGTCTGCAAATAACTTGGTGGTGTTTGTATCGATGGTGGTGAAGTAGCAGGCACACGTGGTGCCGTTGGCAAGCGTCTTGTCAATGACCTTGCGGTAGACCTCGTTGGAAAAGGCGTAGTTGTTGCTGGCGTCGTCCACAAACCGCTTCTCCAAATCGAAGGTGTAGTTCTTGAGCCAGTCCAAGAGAGGCAACTCCGACCCGATCCCGACGTTGGGGTACTGCAGCGCGTGGATGTGGGTATCCACAAAACCGGGGAAAAGAAACCTCCAGGGCCCGGAGAAATCGTGGTAGTTGAGTGTGGCGCCGGGGTGCAAACGGCGAAAGTAGGCGTCGGGGGAGACGTTGGAGGAACGGTCGTACTGCACAATGTGGGTGATGATCCCGTGGCCATCCACGGCCACTAGCGTGTTCGGAGATATCTCGATGCGGCCCAACGCCGGCGTGTGCACCAAGGTGGAGTAGTAGAGCGACATGGCTCCCTAGCTCGTGGAGACGGGTATTTATATCGGGGCGGACCTGCCGCGGCCGGGCCGCCTTGTATGCAGGACACACCATATCACACAACGGCACCAACGAGGTTGCGGTCTGGGTAGGGCGACTACGGCTGCGGTCTAGGTGGGGCGTCTACGGCTGGTCCTGCATTCTTTTATTCACGGCCGTCTACAGCCATGTGGGTATGACTCCTATCTTGGTGGAACTTACAACAAGGCTCCAACGATTCCGACAACGGCAACAGCTCCGATGGATTGGCCGAGCTGGTTGGCGGCACCGCTTGGCACAATGCTGACGGTGGCAGACGAAGCAGCAGAGCTCGATTCAGTGGTGGCAGCGCTGGAGGCGGCAACAGAGCTGAGAGTGGAGGGAGCCCACGAGCTGGCGGCAGCAGAGCTGGTGGCAGCAGCAGAAGAGGCCTCGGTAGATGCAGCAGCAGAGGAGGCAGCAGCAGAGGAGGCAGCAACAGAAGAGGCCTCGGTGGATGATGCCTCGGTGGATGCAGAGGAGGCCTTGCTGGAAGAAACAGAAGTGGCAGAGGCAGCAGCAGAAGAGGAAATCTTTCCACCACAAGAGTCTTCAAAAGCAGACTTGGCCTTGTCAGCGTCTCCGTCTGGGCAAATCAGGTCCAAGCACTTGTTGACGGCGCTCTCCTGAGAGGAGCAGATACACGACAAGTCACTCAAACTGTCACACGAAGAGGCCTTCTGAACCTGGGCCACACAGGCCAACAAACAGGCGGGAGGAGCGGCAACAGCTTGTTGCACAGAGGCAGCGAGGGCAACGAGGGCGGAGATTTTCAAGCCGTACATGGTGTGTTGTAATGGTGTGGTGAAAATGGCGTGGGAAAAGTAAAAGAGTGCGTGCGGGTAGCGTGTGCAGGATTGCTTGGGTCCCGCACGCCGCCGCTGCTATTTTTAGCCCGCACCTTGCCGACGTAAACAAACATCACGTGAACCATGGGCTCTCGGTGCCCGATTTCCCTGTACACCACTTATGGCCAGATCTAGATCTTGATCTGCGCCGTAAGCCCCGAACCTCTGTACACCAACTCGGCAGGAAAGTCGCCGATGCGGACCAGAATCTCCGCCACCACATCCACGGCCAAATCGCCGTTGACGGCCCGTCGGAGAATATCCGCTCCGATTCCGCTGGATATCTCAATCGGAATCCGGGGGGTTGTGTACCTTCCGGGCGGGACCACCACAACCTCACTATGCTCAATGTGCGCCAACATGTGGTTGTTGTAGGACGCAATGCAGCTTTCGATGCGGGCGTTGATCTCCATGTTGGAAAGCGGGTTGAATATCGTCACCTCTATTTCAGACGTCCAGAGGTGGATCGTGGCGCCAAGGAGAAACGGGCTGCCAGCGTGCGCTGTGTGCAGGTCCTTTTCTTTGTAGCCCTTCTCTGGCACCTGGAGTCCCTCTTCTTTGTAGCCCATTTCTGGAACCTGGAGTCCCTCTATCTCCACTTCCTGTAGCAACTTGGAGAGCTCGTCGTGGCCCTCTTGGCCACTGACTCCGATTAATGTGTTATTTGCACCCGAAACAACTTTGCTGAGAAATTCCTCCACCAAAACCCGCTGCGGCTCTGAATCGTAGTAAAGATTAAGCGACGTGGTGAATTCCTGGCGTTTTCCGCTATCGTCGAGTTTCAAAAAGGGAAATTGCGCCGTGCCGATGCTCGTACCGTTGTAAGACAAGACAAAGCCCATCGTTTCGGGAATTTCGATGGACATGTTCAAGCTGTTCGAGATCTTGACATCAGCCACAATTTCAATGTCTGTCTTGCTGGTCGATACTACAACGATGTTTTCCACCGTCGTATTCATGTTTGCCAAGAAATTGTCAACCATCAGCCGCCCTGTAGATTCTAGTCCAAAATAATCAGATCCATCGAACCCGGCGGATCCAAAAAGCTCGGAATTTAGGCCCAAGTCTCGAATTCTGGTACTGACAAGTTTCAGACTCACATCCCCATCGATTTGCGCCGACCACGCAGGAACTTGAGCTTCTCCACTCAAAAACGTGTTGACCAATTTGCCCAATCCGGCTGGATTTTGCACCTCAACCTGAATCTCCGGAAATTTGGCCTCTGCATGTGCATATTTCTCGGTCTGGTCCACCACAAAAGACACGTCACCACTCACTCCAGAAAGCGCTATGATATCGTCGTCAACCTGCATGGTGTAATTAACCAGCGACATCTTGGCATGAAAGCCTGACGACTCGAGTGGCACACTCACAGCCACGTTTGCCTTGGCACTGACCAACGCCGACAATTTGTCGTCTTTGGTGAATATAATGACATCAAGGTCTTCAAAAAACGACTTTTCGGCGAGAAAAGAAGGTGCCCGGATATCTAGATCTCTTGGAAGCGGAATCTCAACCTTGCGTGGAGTTCCAAGGAGGTTTAGAAGCCACCCCGGGAACCCGGGCCCGGTCCGAATGTTCATATAGGCACGGAAAACATTGTCCTTTGTGAGAGAAAGCAAAAATCGGTTGAATGGCGAAAATCCATCTCGGCATGTTAGGAGCAATTTGGGATCGACTTCCGAAACAACGACATCGATGTCTGTATAAAGAACCGAGTGAGGGCTCGTATGCGTGCCGCTCGTATTGAAAAGGGCAAGGCGTTGAAGCTTGGAATCACAGTCTGGAAACAAAATCTCCCATTGCAATTTTTGGAGGCTGAATTCGAAAGGGAGCTTTGGGGTTGCGTATGCAGAACCACTAAGACGGGCCTCTTCTTCGCTAAGAGAAAGTGACAAGTTTCTGAGCAGCGGGGAAGTCCAAAAAGAATCGTTCAACTGCACTTTCTGGCAGAAGGAGTCGCCTTTTCTTGTGTATTTCATCCCATGTTTTTTGATAACGGAGTCCATTTTCGCCGTCACCAAGATATCAGAAGAAAAGCCGCTGGAATCCAAGAACGCTCCCAATTTGGTAATGCCTTGCTCATCAAAAACAAGATGCACATCGAACAGAAACTCTGAAATTTTCTGGTCTGCCAAATTGACTGGAATTTGCGGAACGGTGGCGGAGACCAAGTGTATGGGTTCCAAACCTGGACCCGCCACAGAGAACTCACACTTGTCTGCAGGAGCAATAGACACAGTTCCAAGTACAGCTGCAGCCACGTGCATGGAGTAGCGGAGGAGCAGGTTCCTTATTTGGGAAAAGTGGCTCGCTAGAGTAAGTGTGACCTGCACCGAAGCCCCAGCGTCAGTGACTGAGAGAATCTGCACGTTTTGGGTAGTTGGTGTGAAGGCCTGCTCCACGAATTCAGATACGTCCCAAGAGGAAAGTAAAATGTATGCAGTAATGGCAATCATAGCCACAACCAAGATAAGTAGGAGCTTTGGGGCCCTTGACGGTTTGTGTGCAGTCCGTCCACTTTCCAAGTCGGTGAACAGGCCTAGAAGGGGTGACGTTTCGGAGGCCGAGCTGTGTGCAGAAGACAGCAATGGAAAATGGGCATCTTGAAGCGGGGTCGACACTGCAAGGGGCAGCAGGTTGGCAGAGCAGAACAGGGCTGTTTCAGGTGCTGTTTCAGGTGCCGTTTCAGGTACTGTTTCAGATGCCGTTTCAGGTACTGTTTCAGGTGCCGTTTCAGGTGCCGTTTCAGGTACTGTTTCAGGTACTGTTTCAGGTACTGTTTCAGGTACTGTTTCAGGTACTGTTTCAGATGCCGTTTCAGGTGCCGTTTCAGGTGCCGTTTCAGGTGCCGTTTCAGGTACTGTTTCAGGTGCTGCATCTATCACTGACTCAACCAGGCCAGATTTTGCAGCACAAACTCGCCGCTCGTCCTCTGTGCAATCCCCTCGTTTCAGCCCGGTTTCATCTTCGACGGATTCTGAAACACGAGCTGGTGCTTCATCGGTCAAAACAACCTTCAGTTGTTTCTCATTTGTTTCAGGTTTCAATTCCAAGTCCGTGGTTGTTTCAGGCAACTCTAAATTCGTGTTCGGAGATTGGTTCTTGGAGGCTTTCTGAGGCAGCTTTTTTCCACGCTTTTTCTTTCCTTTTCCGTTCTTCTTGGCCATGGTGAAATTCTAGGTGCAGGATTATTAAAGATTGAAATATCAATGGCTATGTGCAGCAATTGGAAAGCTGAGTCAAGGCGTACTAAGAGGATGGGGATGAGTAGCATCCCCATTGTAAACGCGGTGCGCGTCACGTGACTTTCGAAGAAGTGCCGGTGAAATACGAAAGCCAAATCCTAGGGTATTTCTATCATTTCTAACCTGGGGCGGCCAATTACAATCCAAGATAGAAAAGCGCCGCATTACAGGGGCAAAAAAGATTGCAGCACCACAATTTCACACATGGTCTCCCACTGCATTACTCACTGTGGCCCTAAGTGGCTTGACTAACGTTGATCGGACGGGAAACAGTATTTTCCACTTGGTATGGCCGCAACCGAAAGTAAGGAATTTTTAAACTATAAGTAGAGTTATCTCGAGGTAAATACTTATTCAGCACAAATTTCTCTACCGTGATGAAGGTCACCTTCGCTGATATTACATGCCTATTTGTTGCTGGGATGGCTCGGTCGAGGGGAAGAGAACTTCGTGATTGGGCCTATTTCCGAGGTCAGCAAACTCCTTCTACACCAATTAATACCGTATTGATATATTAACACAAACAAAATAGGAATCCTTTTGGAATAAACAAACTATGGCAGCCCGAAAGCGCCCGTTTAAAAAGATGTGCCAGCGGAGAAAACCCCCGCCAGCCTCTTATGGTACACATACAGAACTCTGTACATCCAGATTCTGTAGAAACACATTCCCATGCGCTTAGTGGACATGGCCATGGCTGTGTGCATGGTCGTGCAGCTGTACGCTAGGATCCACGTTTGGGTCCACCGAAGGATCAATACTTGGATCCACAGGAGGGTTCAGCAAGGAAGCATTTCCTGGAGCAGCCTCCATGGCGGCAATCACAGCAACGTCTTGAACAGAGGGGTGACCCGAGTCCTCATGGTGGTGTTGGTGGTGGTGGTGTTGAGGATGTTGGAGTTGGTGGAGCTGCTGTTGTTGATGTTGCATGTGGTAAGGATTTGCCTGGAGGTGTTGGTGGTCAAGCATATCCGGTTGGAAACCAACAGCGGCAGCAGCGGCAGCAGCAGCAGCAGCACTTCCTTGACTGCGGTGCAAGGGCTTCTCGACCAAGGTTCTGGTGTACTTGGCTCTCTTCTTCTTGCCGCCAATGACAGCGAAGTTGGGCTCAGGAGGGTGGTTGTGAGCCGGGTGGATCATTCTCAAGATCCACATCTCCGAGTCCTTTTTGTCGTCGTCATAGCCGTCGAACTCGTTAGTGTCCTTCTTAACCTTCTTGGTCTTGTCCTTCTCGGGAGGATACAAGTTGGCCACCAATCTGTAGCCACACTTGGATCTCTTGGTGTAAGCCACTCTTTGTCTCTTGGTGGCATCCTTGACTGTGGTTCTAAACTGACCCGATCTCTCACACTGGAAGTAGACAGCCTTAGGCTTGGACGAGTTGATCACAATCTTGCACTGCTCCTCCTCATTGAGCACGTTCTTCACGTACTTCACGAGGTCCAGCTTGCTGGAAAATGTCTTGATGATGTCTCCCTCTCCGTGTCTCGACACCAAAAAGCCACCGTTCTCGTAGTCAATTACGGCAGAAGGAAGCCCCATAGCGTGTTGACCATGCGGCATCTGCTGCTGGTGCATCTGCTGCTGCATCTGGTGGTGAGGCATCTGTTGCAACGGGTGGTGTTGTTGCATCTGGTGCAACTGGTGATGGTGTTGTTGCTGCATTTGGTGGTGCTGTTGCATTTGGTGGTGCTGTAACGCCTGCTGTTGCATCTGGTGCTGTTGCAATTGAGCTGCGGCGTTTTGAGCATTCATGCGGTGGTATTGAGAATCTTCATCATGGTGTCCAATAACGCCATTGTTTTGAAATTCGTGGCCGTTGGCCAACGCGATGGCGGCGGCGGCTGTGTGGTCCATTTGTTGTTGGTGTAAGTGTTGACCGATGTGGTGCTGGCCGACTGAGGATCTTTCGTTGGAGGACGAGGGTATAGACATAAACTGGTGGCCGGAAAGCGAGACGCGTTAGTTCTTGCGGGGGTTCCGGAGTCGTGCGAGGGAGCTCGGGAGGGGGCAAGAAATCGGAGGCGCTGGGGCGTTTTCGCAGATAGCTAGGGGGCTGTGGGTGGCTTTTTTTGTTTAAAGCAAAAGCCGGGAATCAGCTGTAGTGTTTGGTGCTGTGTGCGTGTTGTTTGGGGGGGGTAAACAGAGGGTGTGGATATAATCTCTTTCCTGCACAACTTGGGTAGTATATGAAGAGCTCAAGTCCTGGACATAAAAGTAGTAGGTGTGTGTGGAAGAGGGATTGTTGATGTTGGGGCCTGGTGGGCGTGCAGGCGTGCGCTGGCAAGAAAAAATCTTTTGTGTGCAGGCGTCCAATCACCGCCGCTGATTTTGCGCGAATTCGCGCGTGTTCGCGCTTTGCGTTGAAACATTCGCGAAACTTTCCCAAAACAAGCGTGAAACCGACGTTCCCGGTACTGCATCTAGTGTGGGCTGCTCTGGAATTTTGCCTTTTGGGAGTTTCTTCCAATGGGCTTGAACGCCCTTACGCGGCCCCGCTTTTCTTGCTCTGCAGCAACCCCCCGTTCCCTTGCAATCGCCACTTTGGTTCCCAGCACGTGACTATGTTTATGCACCTGCTGCATGAAGCATGACTGGTCTGCATATAGCCTACAGCTCGCATTCGCGCTGCTTACATGCACTCACGTAAGCGCAGGTGGCAGAAGGCACGTGATCAGTGAATTGTGCTCACGTGATTCGGACCACGTGACTACAGGCCAGCCTCGGGCGTCCCGTAGCAGCATATTTATGGATTGCACATAGTGCGGGCACGTGATCTCCCGCTCACCCGATTTCGGCCCCAGCCTCCCGAAATCTACAGGATGAGTATCAGAATAGCGTCTCCACGAAAACCCGGGTCTTCCAAACCTGATTCCGATTTTTGGCGTGTTTCTCCGTCCCCCAGATTTCGCACCCAATATGCAAACTACATGATAATCGTAAACGCGCTTCAATCCTCCACCACTAATCAGTTATTCACACCAAAAAGCAGCGGCAAAATTCACCCACAAAAATACCAACAATAAGCGAATACAAAAGATGATTTCTATAGTGGGAGAGAAAAAGCGCAGCTTGGATTTGGAGCTTCATTGGCTCGTCAGTCTGGTGATCATTCCTGAATTCCCCCAACTCCTTGAGGCGCTTCAGATATGCTCCAATCTCCTTCTATACAACACGCCACAGCATCCAGACCCCGAGAAACACATTGAGCGGGGCCCGGCCATCACGCTCCCGTTTTCGCTGGGAAAATTGGACGAGTTTTCAGGCATTGTGGTTCGAGATGGCGCCTACATCACCAAAATGACCGCCAGTCTCCGGGAAAAGCATTTCAACCGGCTCATCAACCGGCTTTCGTTGCGCCGGCCATACCTCCTTCCGCAGATCTTGGCGGCCAAGCAGAGTATTGATGCTTCAGTGCAGCTTATTGTGCAGGCCATGTCGATCTTCGACCAGCCACGTGCTTTGGCAGAAGCTGAAGTAGATAAAGAAAACGGCGGTTCAGTTGGTGACGAAAAGGACCACGGGAATGACTGTGATGCATCGCATCTGCAGCTTGTGGCAGTGTTCCAGCAACTCCTCCAAGAACTCCAAAAGGCCAAATCGAGTCTTCAGCTTCCGACCGATCCCAATCTAGTGTTTCCGGCACACGTGACCCCGGAGGGCATGTTTGAGCCGGAGCTCTCCAACTCCGTGGCCGTGGATGTCTACATAAGTCTGGCGGAAATCTGCATCGACATCAAGGACTTGACTACGATCGTGGAGAAGCCGTGGTGTGAGATCGATCCTGAGACGGGAAAACTGTACGTGGACAAGCTCCGGGACAAAATGTCCCGCGGGCAAGACGTCAGCATGGAGAAAGACGAATCAGTGTTTCTGAGCGTTCTTGGCCATCTTCTGTTGAAGCCCCGCTACGACACACAGGACTACATCACGCGGTGTGTGACGTATAACAATTCCGTGGTGATGGTCAATAAGAAGCTCGATGTGCTGAGTGCAGATCCGGTTCTTGTGAGTGCATTTACAAAGCTTGATTCTGTGGAGTACATGGTGAGCAGTTTCATGGAGAACATTACCAAATTGCAGGCTACAGCGTGGTAAAGAAACAGAAAATGGGCGTTGGTACAGGTCAATGACGAAATACCGGGATTTTCGATGCTGCTTCAAACCCGGGAATGTGGCTGCTCCTGCATACACCCCCAACCTCGCTCGCGGTCCGTAACCACCGCCGTATGCTAAGAGGTATCACATGCACCGCTAAACCACGCCGTCATTCTTTACTCCCCCTCCAAATTGGACGCAAGCTTGCATCAAGTGCTAGATTCTCCGAGACCCTTTTTTTTCGGTCTTTTTGTCCAAAAACTTCCCCAAACATCCCCAGAAAGCCCCCCATCTCTCGGGCCCTTTCCCTTTTCAATCCGTTTGCCTCCATGCCCTACACAATTCTTGCGGACGATCCCGCCATCGCAAAGCCGCTTCTTGACACCCGGAAATACCGATTCTTGCAGCTCAATGAAAACAAGCTTCACGTTCTTGTGATTCACGATCCGGAAGCCGACCGCTCAGGCGCTTCATTAGATGTGGGAGTGGGCTCGTTTGCCGACTCCAAATACAACGTGTCGGGATTGGCCCATTTTTGTGAACACTTGCTTTTCATGGGAACAGCAAAGTACCCCGAGGAAAACGACTACTCGTCCTTTTTGGCCGACCATCTGGGTCACCTGAATGCCTATACCGCGGCCGAGCACACTAACTACTACTTTGAGGTGGACTCTGCCCATTTGGAGCCCGCTGTGGATCGTTTCGCTCAGTTTTTCATTTCGCCACTCTTCAGCAAGAGCTGCAAGGACCGCGAGATCCGGGCCGTGGACTCGGAGAACAAGAAGAATCTCCAGAACGATATGTGGCGGCTCTACCAGCTCGACAAGTCGCTCAGTAACCCCGAACATCCGTACCACGGGTTTTCCACGGGTAATTTTCAGACGCTCAATGACGATCCATTGGAAAAGGGCTGGAATGTGCGTGACATCTTGCTAGACTTCTATCGCGAGCAGTACTCGGCCAACATCATGAGTTTGGTGATTTTGGGCCGTGAGTCTTTGGACGAATTGTCGGAAATGGCGTGTTCCAAGTTCAGTGAGATCAAAAACCGGGACTTGCCTATAGCCAAAGACTACGCGGACACAAAACTCTACAAGGAGGAAAATCTCGGCAAACTCATCAGCGCAAAGTCCATCATGGACTCCCACAAGCTTGAGCTTTCCTTTCTTGTGCCCTACGATATGGAAAAGTTGTGGCGGGTGAAACCTGGCCAGTATTTCTCGCATCTCATTGGCCATGAGAGCGACGGCTCGCTTCTCCGCCACCTTCAGGCCAAGAATTGGGTGGTTTCGCTTCTGGCAGGTAGCCAGTCCGTGTGTGCAGGAGCGGCTCTATTCATGGTGGACATCGAGTTGACGCCTGAGGGTTTGGCTCACTGGGAGGACGTTATTGTGCATGTTTTTGAATACTTGAAAATGGTACAGTCGGAGGGACCACAGCAGTGGGTTTGGCAAGAAATTGCCGACATGTCACGGATCAACTTTCGGTTTAAGCAGAAAGTCAGCACATCGTCTACGGTTTCCAAAATGAGTAATATGCTCTACAAGTTTACGGACGACTACTACGTGCCCCCAGAACACTTGCTTGACTTGCTGATCATGAGAGACTTTGACATGGCGGAGATTAAGAAATTTGGCAGCTTTTTGACAGCAAACAACTTCCGGGCCACTCTCACCAGTCAGACATTCGAAGGCTTGCCTAATCAAGAGAAGTGGTATGGCACAGAATACTCCTATAGTGATCTTTCCCCAGGTTTGGTGCAGAGGCTTGAGAGTGTGGAGCTCAACCTGCGCTTCCACTTGCCGCAGAGAAACAAGTTCATTCCCAAAAACTTCGAGATTCACAACCAGAAGTCGGACACTCCCATGAAGCACCCCTACCTCATCAAGGACACTGCCAAATTTGAAACCTGGCTCAAACAGGACGATCACTTCACAGTCCCCAAGGGCTACATCAACTTGAAAATCCACCTTCCTCCTTTGGCCGAGTCCATCGAGAATACTGTATGTGGAAATTTGCTCAGCGAGTTGTTCGATGACCATCTCAACGATTTGAGGTACTATGCCAGTATGGTTGGCCTCAACTGCTCCATCTACCAAATGAGAGACTGCTACGTGATCAAGGTGGGCGGTTACAACGACAAGTTGCCTGAATTTTTGCAGCAGGTTTTGGAAGAGTTTGTAAGGTTTTCGCCGGCCAAGGATCGTTTCGAATCGGTCAAGTATAAGTTTGCACAGAGCCTCAAGAACTTCGGCTATCAGACACCTTACTATCAGATTGGGACACGGTTCTTGCACTTTGTCAATGACAAAACCCACACACAGGACGAAAAGCTTGAAGCAGTCAACAATCTTACTTATGACACAGTTTCTGCCTTCGCCCACCACGTGTGGACATCCGGCGTGTTTGTGCAGTCTCTCGTGCACGGAAACTTCAAGTTTACCACGGCGCTTGAAGTCGACGCCCTTATGGAAAGAGTTTTCTCAAGCAAAAAGAGCATTGCTGCTGACAAAAAGGCAGTGGAAGAAGCGCTGCAATTTCACAGCTACAAATTGGAGGACGGAGAAAATCTCCGCTACGAAGTGGATTTACAAGACCCCAAGAACATCAACTCGTGCATCGAGTACTTCCTTCAGATTGGCGACTTTGGCCAGGACCCCAGGAAACGTGTTCTTACCGATTTGCTCTGCACCATGCTCCACGAGCCGTGCTTCAACCAGTTAAGAACGAAGGAGCAGTTGGGATACGTCGTGTTTTCGGGCTTTCGCCTGACCAGAACATACTATGGTGTCCGGGTGTTGGTGCAGTCGGAGATGTCGTGTGAGTTCCTCGAGTACCGGATCGAGGAGTTTTTCCGGAGCTTCCAGGAAAAGAACTTGGGCGACGAGTTCAGCGATGACGCGTTTGCCAAATTCAAGAAGGCGTTGGCGTCGAAAAAGTTGGCCAAGCTCAAGAATTTGCACGAGGAAGCAAACCGTTTTTGGAGTGCCATCACTGACGGGTACTACGATTTCCTGCAGAAAGAGGAGGATGTGGAGGTTTTGGAGACCATCTCCAAGGACGAGTTTTTGGCGTTTTTCGCCGAGGTCATGGCCCCACAAACACCTCGGCTTTCGGTGTACTTGGTTCCCCAGAGTGTTCCTGCACTCAGCGCCAAAAAGGCCGCTGCCATTGCCGTGAACAACTACATCCAGAAACACGCAGTGAATTTCAACCCCGACAAAGTCGACGAGCTCTTGGACACGATGGACGTTGAAGATGCATTGGCCAAAATCGCTTCCGAGGCCGGCATCCAAGCACAGCCATTTTTGGATGCCGTTACAGAGAGGATCGAAACACCCGTACCTCCTGCCTACCCAAGAGGTAGCTGCATCAAGGCAGCCGACTTTAAGGCATCACACTCGCTGGGCGCTGTAGCGCGGCCGGTCAAGGACTTGCACAGTTTCTACCCGGAGTCTCATCTCTGATGGAACCGTGCCCACACCCGTGCACCCACACCCGTGCACCACAATAGGCCTGGAGGCAATTCAAATAATTCGTTCGGGGGCGAACACTAGCAGGAAATGGGAGTAGGAATAGGCGTAGTACAGTTGGATGCAGTAGCAATTTGATGCAGTGGATGCAGTAGCAATTGGAGTATGGGAGGTACGGGTGTATATGGGGATGCACGGGTGTAGGCGTACCCGGTATCAGCCACCAGCGCGTGTCTCCAGAAACATACCCCACAATGAAAACACTCAGCCTAAACCACATCAACGAAAAGTACTTTGAAAAGCTCTTTCTAGCGAGAAACAATACACAGCTTGCCGCCAGCATCAAAGGCCGCGTGCTCTTGGTCGACCGCCACGCCATGGCCATCATTTCCATGTCCTACAGCCAGTCCCAATTACTCCAGAACGACGTGATTTTGGTGGAAGTCCTCGAAAATGCCAGCCTGCTCTCGCCCATGAAACACTTGAACTGCATTGTCTACATCAAACCCTGCAAGGAGTCCATTCAGCAGTTGAGTCAGGAGCTTCTGGCCCCTCACTACAACAACTACCAGGTGTTCTTCAACAACACCGTGGCCAAAAGCGACTTGGAGGCGGTGGCGGCGGCGGATTTGCAGGAGTGTGTAATCCAGGTCACCGAGGTGTTCCAGGACTACCAGATCCTCAACGATAATCTTTTTGAGGTGACAGCGCCAAATACAGGGGCCCGCTCGGTGATCGAGGAGTGTGGTAGTCTTCTGAGTCTTCTTTTGGGAATCAAAAAGTGCCCCGTGATCAAATACGACACGCTGTCGATTGAGCTGAAGCGCCTTGCGTCCGAGGCGTTGTACTACATCAACTCCAACTCCAACAATAACCTCTTTGACGAGTTGAACCTGCACAGCGACTTGCCGCCGCTCTTGGTGATTTTGGACCGCCAAATTGACCCGGTGACGCCGCTTGTGGTGCCGTGGACCTACCAGCTGATGATCCACGAGCTTATTGGCATTGAGCGCAATGTGGTGCGTACTCCGGGCAATTCGGGGCAGGCAGAGCTCCTTCCGCTTTCCGAGACCGCCGACTCCTTTTTCAACGAGACCATGTACTTCAACTACGGCGACTTGACCGAGAGGTTCCAGAAGTACGTGGACCTGTACAAGAAGCAGACAAAGCAGTCGTCCATCGAGAATTTGAAGACTCAGGACCTCTCGGAGCTCAAGAAGATATTGACCCGGTTTCCCGAGTACAAGAAGCTTTCCAACAACATCTTGAAGCATTTGAACATCATTTCCGAAATTGATCTGGAGATTTCCTCTCAGAATCTCTGGCTCATTGGCGAGTTGCAGCAGACGATTCTCTGTGACTTGGAGGGGTTCGCTGCCATCAAGACCCGAATGATGGACTTGGTGTCGGACCCCGCTGTTCCCACGCTGCACAAGGTGAAGATGCTTTTGATATTTGTGGCCAAAAACGCCCATCACAAGGCGGAAGTCTCGTCCTTGGTGGCCAAGCTCTCGGATCCCGTCACTACAAGTCCACAGCCCACGGAAACGCAGTTTCGCCTCATTGAAAAATGGGCTTCCAGCAAGAAGTCCGCCACGCCTGCACCTGCTGCCACCAATAACAATATTGGCAATCTATTCAACAGCAATCGCATCAAAATACAGTCTTTGTTCAACAACAACAAGCAGACGCCGGCCCGGACGGATAACATCTATATGCAGTACATCCCGAAGCTCAACGAGATTTTGAATTCGATGATCGGGTCTGCGGATGATGGGCGTGACTTAGCAAAGCTACAGGAGTCTTTTGGCTTGGCTACTTTGGTGCCGGACTGCGTGGCCAACCAGTACGGCAAGAACCTTTCGTCGGTGCCTGCACAGGAGATGATTGTGTATTTCAAGGGTGGAGTGACTTACGAAGAGGCCCGGTTGGTGCATGAATTGACCAACCTCAATCCAAACCTAAACTTGATTATTGGAAGTGACAAAGTCTTGAACAGCAGCTCGTATTTGAGTGAGCTCTGCGATAGGGTCAACGAGCCAAAGGCACCGGACCAGAGGGCCCAGAGGGCTCAGTTGAGAGACCTTCTTTAATATGCGTTCAATTCATCAATTGAACAAAAGGCAAGAACGTGTCATCTTTTCAGAGGAAGGGTCGATACCAGATGGTAACCACGAATCAACTAGCGCCTTAATGCCTGAATGATGTAGTAATCACGGTCCGTACTTCCCGAAACGCTGTTCCCAGAACAAGATCTTCTCAGTCAACTTCTCCATCAACTTCAAGTTCTCGTCGAACTGCAGGAGGATACGGCCATTTTCGGAGCCCTGTACCTTGGACGCCTTTTCCTCATCTAGCTCCATCTGCGACCGCCCCAACCACTCCAAAATGGCACCGGTTCGCTTGCGCAAATCATAGATTGACAGCTTCTCATTAACAAAACGAGGCTTTGACAGCTGACTGAGAAGGTGCTCCTTGGAAGCGGCTTCGGCGGATCTTTGCGCCTCGGTGTCGGCGCCGTTGACCTTGCCATTTTTTGGAGCCGAACTGGGCCGACTCTTGGCAGGTTTGGCCCGCTTGGGCTTAGGCGCATTGCGCTCTTTCTTGGGCTTTTCTTCATGGCCAGCATCGTGGTCCAGCTCGTCAGTATGCAGGTGGGAGTCACCCGGAGCCTCCAGGGGCCGTTTCCGGTCGCCGGACGCCAGCGTGCCTGCAGAGCCGGACGACGACTTGGCGCTTTCCCGAAGCGCTCGTTGCAACTGCTCGTCAAACTCGTCGTTATTTCGCCGCTCTTTTCGCAGTAGCCTATACCCACCAGTAGTTTCGGGCTCCCGGGAATCCAGCCCACTGGACACCTTTCGAGAGGGCCGTATGCGCTTTTCGTCGTGGGCTGTAGCGTCGATGGAAAAGGCCACTAGACGCGTGCGCTCCTCGTTGACAGGTCGGTACAATGTGCGTTTGTGGCCGCCGTTGCCGTCACTGATGAACTGGTGCAAGTCCGGTTTGCACTCCTCACACCAGTACTTATCGGGCACATCTTTGTCGATGAATAGACCCACACAGTAGCCATGCTGCCAAACAGAGCACTTGTCACACTGGATGAAGAGGCCGTTGTCAATTTTGATGCTGTACTCGTCGAGAAGAAAGTGCTGAAGCGGTTTGTTGATGGCGGCTATTTCGTCCTGACCGCAAACGCACCTGGTGACTTCGTCTTCTTCGCCACCTGACACATCGTCGGGGTCGGGTTTGTCGGGGGCTCTTGCCCGCCCTGACCTTCGAGACATGGGAGAATTGGGGAGTGGATAATGGGTTTGAAGCTGCGAGTGAGCATACATGATGGGGTACGCGTGGTCGTGCGCGGCACATTTGCGACCGGACTCCCAACGTGTGGATCTGCATCTGCTTGGCGCAGGTGTAGGATCTCGGGTGGGGTTACTGTGGTGACAGGTTATTGTGGTGACAGGTGTACTGTGTTGACGGGTGTGTACTGCGCAGAGGTATGGTGTACTATGTGCACACCTGGACTGAGCATGCACGCGGATCCATGGCAGGAACGAGCACGGTAACGAGTATGTACGAGTATATGCAGTAGAGGAGAAAAAGCCACAGACTACAGGTGTATGGTGTTGGGGTGTATGGTGTTGGGGTGTATGGTGTTGGGGTGTATATAAGTTCTAGAGATCTCGGGGTTCTAGTGCGGCGCCTGCACACACTACGCCCCTTTCTCAAGCACCAACTCCAACTCTATCCGCTCAACATGGTTCCCAGAAGCGTGGCCGGTTTCGCCTCAACGAGAACCGTACACCGCACATGGGCAGGCACTTTCAAATGCCACCCTCAGGCAATTTTCCAGCCGCGTACTCTCGAGCAGATCCAGACTTTGGTCAACGAAGCTCGCAGACTCGGAAAAACCATCATGACCGTCGGTTCAGGCCACTCGCCGTCTGATTTGACCATGACGCTGGAGTGGCTTTGCAATTTGGACCTTTTCGACCAGGTTTTGAAGGAACAGCCATTTTCCGGTCCCACCGCCGACGGAAAGGGAACAGAGGTCAAATACGTGGACTTGACCATCCAGGCCGGAGCCCGTGTGTACCAGTTGAACGAGTACCTCAAAAAGAACAGCTTGGCCATCCAGAACTTGGGCTCCATCAGCGAGCAGTCCATAGCCGGATTGATCTCTACAGGTACGCATGGGTCGTCTCAATACCACGGATTGGTGTCGCAACAGGTGGTTTCGTTGGAACTTGTCAATGGTGAGGGCAAGGTGGTCAGCTGTTCGTCCGTCGACAAGCCCGATCTCTTCCGGGCCGCACTTCTCTCGTTGGGTAAGATTGGCATCATCACTCAGGTGACGTTGCGTGCCGTTCCTCGCTACACCATCAAGCTGAGGCAGGAGATCATCAAGTTCCTGACGCTTTTGCGCGAGTGGGAGCAGATCTGGCTTGATTCCGAGTTCATCCGCATCTGGTGGTTTCCCTACTCCGGCAATTGTGTGTTGTGGCGGGCGCTGAAGTCTGATGAGCCATTATCTCCACCGAGAAGTTCGTGGTACGGAACCTTCTTGGGCCGCACCTTCTACGAGGCGTTGCTTTGGGTGTCGGTGAACATTGCGCCCCGGTTGACGCCGTGGGTCGAAAAGTTTGTGTTCCGCCAACAGTACGGAAACGTCGAGACCTTGGGTGCAGGCGACATCGCCGTGCAGAACTCCGTGGAGGGCTTGAACATGGACTGCTTGTTTCTGCAGTTTGTCAACGAATGGTCTGCGCCATTGAACTCTGGTGTGGCCACCTTGACCAAATTGGACGAAGCTATACAGAAAGCGGCGGCTTCAGGCGACTACTATGTGCACGCCCCAATCGAGGTCCGCTGCTCCAACGTGACAAACTCCAACAAGCCGTTTACCGACGAGGATGGAAACGATTCCTTGCACCCAAGTCAGCAATGGTTGCAAACGAGAACCCGTCTCAGTGCAGGTCCGATTCCCGGCAACAACTTCCGGCCGCTTTTGGACAACTCGCCCGTGCAGGAGCATGAGCCCGACCAGACCAAAATCTCCAACAACCAGTTGACCATGTTTGTCAATGCCACCATGTACCGGCCATTCGGCTTCAATGTGGCCACTCATCAGTGGTATCAGATTTTCGAGAACATTATGACTGAGGCAAAGGGAAAGCCGCATTGGGCCAAGAATTTCATTGGTTTGCATGGCGCCCACGAGAGCGACGCTGATATTAAAAAGCAGATTGGCTTTGGTGGAAAACCGTTCTACACTATGATG
This sequence comes from Metschnikowia aberdeeniae, assembly GCA_002370615.1. Lineage (NCBI taxonomy): Eukaryota > Fungi > Ascomycota > Pichiomycetes > Serinales > Metschnikowiaceae > Metschnikowia > Metschnikowia aberdeeniae. The sequence continues at coordinate 394,423 of NKZB01000175.1, forward strand.
GGATTTCAGCCCGTGATGCACGATTGGTTTGGCAAGGATCTCGATACCTATACTAAGATGCGGGAGGAAATGGATCCACACGGTGTGTTTATGAGCGGGAAGGACTGGGCTCTCCGGAATGGAATTGTGAAGGAGTAGCTTGGCCTGCAGACACTAGCAGCAAGATAACTGTGGCTGAGTGGACAGTGAAGAGTAGGAATTATTTTGTTGAAACCCATTCATTCCTAGACTCCAGAAAAAACTCAGAGGCGTGTCTAATTCTGGTTGAATTGTCTTGCATTCTGTTTTGGATACAATAAACACAGTAAAAATCTACAGAACACCACAGTAAAGAATACAGCCCCGGTATTCCCATTACACACCCCCATGTTGCTTGTTGCTTTCAATATATTTCTTATCCTCCATTTGCTTTCAATATATTTATTATCCTCCATTTGCTTTCAATATATTTCTTATTCTCCATTTGCTTTCACCTTCAGACATCAGACCTACTCCTAATGGAAAGGAGCCGTCATTGGATCAATCACCTCACCCTGGCGAATCGAAATCTTCGGAGTAATGGATTTCTGGAACGTGGCCTTCGAAGCCCACTGCTCTCCAATAGGCATCCGCAACGACTGCTCGTACTGCTCTCTCGTCTCGAACGGGAACGGCACGTCCGTGGCCTGGTACTTGGAATTGGCCTGAGTGGCCAGCTCATTGATGATGACTCGGTCCAACTTGCGGTCTTTTCTTTTATGCTCGGGAACTCCATCGATTTTGCGAGTGAACTTCTTCTTGGGCTTGGCGCCCATGCCGGCACCTCCCCAGCCTCCCCATCCGGGTAAGGTGAGATCCTCCTCCTTGTCGCCCTCTTCGTCGACGAGTTTTCGTTTCTCCGCGGTGAATTCGCTGACCACGTCGTCACCGGCGAACGCCTCCTTGATGAGCTCGGTCTGGCGGAACATCCGCACCTCCCCGTCGCCGTCGCTATCGCCGTCGCTGCCGTGGACGTCGCCGCTTAGATGCATCACGTGATCTAGGTCCACCAAGTTTTCTGCGTTTTTGGCCTTGGGCTTGTTCTTCTCTGCGTGCTTGGCGATTTTGTTGGCCAGCTTGGCAAGCCGGGACGACGTGTTGTCGACCACGTGCATCTTCTTCAGTTTCTGCACGGGAGCGTCGGTAATCCACGGGTTTTCGTTTTCGGACTCTTTTTCGTCCTGATTGTCCTTTTCCCGCTCTTCCCGGTTGTCTTCTTTTTCGTCCTGCTTGTCGCCCTGCTCGTTGTCACTGAAGCCCTCGAACTCCTCCGCCTGAACTTCCCTGGCGTCGTTACGGCGGTCCTGCATACGCAGCACCAAGTTCAGGGCCTCGTCGTCCCGGTAGTCGTGCAAAATGGCCTCGTCCAACTGCTCCATTTCCGCCTTGGCCGAGTTCACCTTCTGCAGGTACAGCCGGCGGCCCTGGTTCAGCTCCTTGTTGATGGAGGTCAGCTCCGTCTGGAACTCCTCTATGCCGGAGCCGTCTCTCATGCCCTTCAAGAAGTCAAGCTCGCGCTGGTTTTCTTTCCGGCGCTTCTCCTCGGCGTTTTTCATGAAGCCCATGGCCAACACTCCCTTCCCGAGGAGGCCCCGCTCGTGGGCCTCGTCTTCGGTGTTGTCACGTGCCACGTCTCGCTCGATATCCGACACATCGTCGTCGCTGTGCTCTCCATCGGCGTGGCCCATTTTTCTGGCCCGCAACCGCTCGCCCGACCGCAACATCTCCTCCAAATCGGCACGCGTGGATGCGTCTTTGGTGATTCCCGCTTTGATCATGCTCTTGGCCCATTTTCCCTGGGTCTTGTGACGCAACGACATGCGCTCCTCGGCACGTTTCATGTCCTGGTCGTCGCCGCTGGAAACACCTTCGGCTTCGTCCACCAACTCTGCATCCCGCAACCGCTCCCGTTTCTTGATCTTGTGGTACTGCTTCGACTTGATCTTCTTGATGCGCTTCGCGCGCTGCTCATCGCGGAACATCAATTCACGCATGCGCCGCAACTCTTGGGTTCTCTTCATCATATCCTCCTTGGAGAGTTTTGCGGCCTCGATCTGCTCGAACCGCTGCTCGTTGCCCTCGTCGAGAAGCGCTCCGGCACGTAGAAGCGCCTCCACCTTGTTTTCAAGCTCGTTTTTCTGCTGCTGCTCCCCCACAAACTGGAGGTCTGTTTCGTCCACTTCCTGGTCGGACTCGGTATGCTTGACCAATGGAAACTGCACTTGGTCCGACTCATTAAGCTGCCGCACCGAGTCTTTCCACTTATTGAGGTCTTGTTTGGTCATTTCGTACGCTGCCCGCCGGTCAAACCGCTCCTGCACTTTGCGTGGCAATGGAACCGCCACGGGCGCCTGGTCTTTTCCGCCGTCCACGTCGATGAGCGGAGCTTCGCTCGCCTGTGTGCCCATCATTTCGGCGAGACTGAGTTTCTGGCTTCCGGCCGGCACTGCGTACTCGCTGTCGTCTCGTTTCTCGCTGATGAGTTTGCGGTAACTGTCTTCTTTGGGAAGACTGCTGGCGATGGTTTTGCGCGTGGACAGGAGTTCCACTTCGTCGTCGGAGCCTCGGAGAATTTCCGACTCCGACTCCGACTCCAGCCCCGACTCCGACTCCGACGATGAGCCGGATTCCGAATCGCTTTCCGACTCCGACTCCGATGCAGTATCCGACTCGCTTTCCTTCAACACCAAGGCGTTTTTCTTTTGTCGGTTCAAGTCACGGTCGTCCAAGTCCCACGCCTCCGAAAGCGTGACGAGCTGTGTTTCATCGAGACTCTCGTAGCCCTCGTTTTCGCTATCGTCGCTCTCTGCTTCACTCTCTCTGTCTCCCTTTTTCTTTTCCCGGAGGCTGTGGCTGAATTTCAGCTCCAACACATCGAGCTCGTGGTCCGAGCCGAACGCCTCGTCCGAGTCGATTTCCTCATCCGTGAGCGGGTCGTTTTTGCCGCCGTGTGGTTCCTTCAGTAACTGCCGAGCATCCATGATTCCGTCACGAACGCTGAATCCGTCGTCTGACTCATCGCTGCCGGACCCGTAGCCGTTCTGCTGCCGCTCTGCATGGTGGAAGGCATCGAGGATCTTTTTCTCCAGCCGCTTTTTCTGCGACCTCTGCTTTTTCTTGACCATGAGTAGTATAGATTTTTGCGATGCGATGCGCACTGATGCTCGCGAACTCTGAAAATAGTATACAGTAGGCAGAATGAGCGATCAGCAGCGAATGCAGGAATTCGAGAACTCAACGGAAAGATCAAGAACTCAACGTCAAGAACTCAACATTCAAGATCAAGAACATCAACCTTACGAAGGAGTCTCCACGGTGCAAGAACCATCCTGCACACAATCAGATCCGGCCCCGGTCCCCCTCGCTTCTCCGCCCCCACGCCTTGTTTTTGGCTGGCGCTCTGTTCCTCGGTTAGCGGGAATTTCGTCGTTCTACCCCCGGAGTTTCGCCGCCTTTTTGGTCCGGATGGAGAAGGGGACGGCAGGGGGGTATAATCGGAGGTACGGGTGTTCCCGCCAGTTCCGAGGGCACCGCGATGCCGCGTGCAGTACTTAATCTGAGTGAAGACGCCCTGTGTGGCCAGGCGACGAAGCTGTACTATATGCAGGTCACAAGGACTTTTCAACTGTTGATTTGGCGGCGGAGGCGACTGCCTATTGATGGCGCTGTATTTCTTTGAAGTTCCGGTTTTTCTGTATTTTTAGTACGCAGTTTGTGTAGCGGCACGGAAGTGCAAATGTCTTTGAAATGTGCAGGCTGATTTGCGGGCAATCGTTTTCAGCCCAACGGACAATAAATACAGCATTTCGATTTTCAATTCTTTTGGTGTCAAACGGGTGGGGAAGTAATGCCGGGCCAGTATGCAGGACGCCACCGTACCCCACGATAAGTATAGTAACACAGAATAAAGATGAAAAGTGCCTTTGTAACAGACGACATTACTGCTACACAATGGGATGGATAAGTGTGAAAATGGTGTATTGAATTGTATGGCAATTATGTGCATAGATCATAGTGCTTGCACGCACCATATGGTAGTGTATAGTAGATAAAAACACTATATCAGCTATCAATCTGCACACTAGATATCAGCTAAGTCTGCACCATGATATCAGCTAAGTCTGCACCATGATATCAGCTGTCAAATCTGCACCATCAAATACACCCCCTGATATGGTCGCCGTAGACTAGACCTTTCTGGCATGCACTCATCTCTCTGACATGGCCCGATCACCTAATCCCTGGTGTCGCCAACACCAACTGTACCACCAGCTTTTGGTCACCAGGTTCTGGTGTCACTGTATCTCCAACGCGACAATCACAACGCATCTAGGCGGTCGTTTATCTCTTCAGCCGTCAAGTTCTTCACCCGTGGCCCCACATCACTAGTACCCTTGAATCCCAACAAGTGATCCTGCGGGGTACTGATGACAGATATGTCCAAGTTGGCACCCGTCAACTCGCCATCCACAGACTCCTTTAGAGCCAAAAGCGCCACATGAATCACATCCTCCAACTCCAAGTCCTCGTTCCACCGCTTTTCTAAAAACGTCTTGGCCGACACGGCAGTTTTGCCGATCGCTGTGGCCTTCCATGGAAAGTAGCTCCCCGACGGGTCCACCTGGTAGAGCTGGTATTTGTCAGAGTGAGCGTCATATCCTCCCACCAACAACGACACACCAAAGGGGCGAATACCTCCTGACTGTGTCAGCTCCTGCATGACCTTGGCCAACTCCTGCACCAAGATTCTGACTGGGGGGTATTCGTTGTAGATGCGCTTGTAGTTTGTGTGGGCCAACTTGCGTGCACGGTCCACCAAGACTCGGAAATCGGGGCCCATGCCGGAGTACGTCATGGCAATGTCGGGCGTGATCATTTCAACCTTGGAGTTGCAGTCGTGCTTGACCAATGTCAGGTTGGCTTTTCTTTCTGTGGCGAGAACGACGCCACTGTCGGATTTGATGCCTATGGTGGTAACTCCCTGTTTGACGGCATTCAATGCATACTCGATCTGCACCAATTTACCACTGCGGTTAGTAGAGACTCTGGGTGGCGTAGATGTACATACCTTGGCGAGAATGTCGTCAACGAAAACGAATACCGGTCTGCCATGTTGTGGGTGAGGGCGGTGGAGTTCGCCCTCAAGGCGCACTGCGGTCACGTGCTGCGGCACGTGACATGCTGGTGGCGGGCCGCTGTGCTGGTATTCATAGTCAAAGCTTATAGTCAAAGCTCATAATCAAAGCTCATCATTCATAATCAAAACTCATGATCAAAGCTCACAATCAAAACTCATAATCAAAACTGTATATTAAGGCCACTGGCCGCTAAAGGGGTAAACTACTCCTCGTCGTCGGTGTCCACGGGCTTGGGCGTGCCCTTAGGGCTACTCAACCACTCAATGTGACGCAACCGTCTTCTCTCCGCCTGTAACTTCTTCTCGTTTCTGGTCATCTTGACCTTTCTGGTCCGCACCTTGATGTTGGCTGGCGAGTCGTCATCGTCAGCTCTCTTCTTGGGTGCTGGAGCAGGGGAGCCCTCGGCGGACTCGCCGCCATCAGCAAATCTGGACGAGTCCACCACTGCAGTGCCCTTTTGCACAACCTCTCCGTTCTCCACATGCCACTGCTCTGGACACAAGGCGCCAACGAACTCGTCGTTGTGAGAGATCATCACAACTCCTCCCGACCAATCACGGATAGCAACTGCCAAACCACCCAAAGAGTCTCTGTCCAAATAATTGGTGGGCTCGTCAAGAACCAACAAATGTGGGTTGTTCCACATGGCTCCTGCAATCACCACCTTGACCAATTGTCCTCCGGACAACGAGCCCATGGGTGTGTGGTCAGCAATGTCACCATCCAAACCAACATCCTCGAAGTGCTTTCTGATCACCGGTGGTGTCAACTCCCTGTAGCCCAAACCTTCTCTGGATGCCTCGTGATCATCAAACTTCTGCACCAACTTGTTGAAGCCCTGTTCAATCAAAAACTCACGCGAAAGCCACGAGTTGTACTTTGGCAAGAAGTTCTTCCACTTGATTTCGTACTGGAACGACTTCTTCAACTTCTGTCTTCCCACAAGTGCCTCGACCTGACGAGGACCCTGGCCCTCGCCTGAATCAATCAACTTGGCCATGACTTCCTTCTCCTCGTCCGAGATCTTTCTGGACTCCTTCAACAAAACCTCACGGTCGTCTCCAAACCGGTACCGCCACTGGAGGTACTGGTTGGCCGTTTTTTCCTTGTGCATCTCCACGTGCTGCAATGCATGCTGTGCAATGTATCCAATTCTCAAGTTAGGGTGCTTCTCCACCTTACCTTCGTTGGGAGTGGTTTCTCCGGTCAACAACTTGATCAACGTCGATTTTCCGGCTCCGTTGGGTCCCACAATTCCCACACGCGACGACAACGTCAAACTGCAAGACACGTTTCTCAAAGATGGCTTAGTAGCACCAGGATATGCGAATGTCACATTGTTCATCCGAGCAATGGCACGAGTGTTGGACTTGACTCCGGACAAGATTCCTGGCGGAGGGAAGGCCATCTTGACAATGGAGTCACTCAAAGTGTAGTAGGACTTGCCCTCCGGCTTCTGCTTGACAAACTCTGCCAAGTTACCCTTGTAGTAAGCCAACTTCTTGTTCTCGTAGTGGATCACATCCGTACAGACGGCATCCAAGAATCCAGAGTCGTGCGAGACAATCAATGATGTGATCTGGGTGTTGTCAACCAAGTATTGCTCCAACCACTTGACGTTGGCCACGTCCAAGTGATTGGTGGGCTCATCCAAAAGCAAAATGTCTGCCTTCATCAACATGGCACGTGCCAACTCCAACTTCATCTTCCATCCTCCCGACAACGAGCCCACGTTTTGGACCAATCTCTCGTCGGGGAATCCAACCAGTTTCAAGGCATCAGAGATCTCATCTCTGCTGACATTTTTCAATTCCGGGTCGGATGCGATGAAGCTCACCAAATCCATGTCTCCTTCCTCACCCTGCAATCTGTGTTCCACGAAGCAAGTGCGTAATTCATCGGGAGATGGGAAACCTTCTAATTGTCCCTTGGAGATGGCTCTCATCAAAGTGGATTTTCCTGCTCCGTTTCTTCCACACAATCCGTAACGGTGTCCTTTCAATAAACGCAACGTGGTTTTGTTCAACAACATCCGCGATCCGTACGCCAAAGAAAAGTCAGTGTTGACAATCTCCACGGCTCCTTCATCGAGCTCTTCGGCTTCCTTGTTGTTGGAGTTGAACAAAGTCTTGACGTTGTGGATAATCTGCTTCACATAATTTTGCTTGGTGTCATCTGAGAACTCCTTGAGCGTGGACACTTCTGTGACCATCTTCAAGTACTCCTCCAAACGTTTCCAGTCGTTGACATTAGCATCGGTCTGCAACACTGTCGCAAGGTACGACTTTTCGGCATCTCCCTGTAGCAAAACGGACGCAATCTTATCCAACTCAGCGTCCTCGAGATTTTCGGAGTAAAATTTCTCCGCCTGCTCGAGCAGAATACGCCCATGGAACTTACCATCCAGCTGCTCGTCTTTGGCCTCTTGCAACACATGCAAAGCCTTTTCTCCCAAGGATCTGACTTCCGGCAAAGATGCGTTGTTGACAACCTTCTCAACACCCGGCATCAAAATAGGAATGTAGCTTTCGATTTCACGCTTGTTGTTCACCAAACGGGTCAAGTTCTCAGTGACTGTAACCGTTTGTCTCAATTGGTCGTTAGAAGAAGACGACATCTTCAACGACTTATCCAAAATTGGCACCAACAACGACAAGACGGGCTCGGTGACCTCGGCCACGAACGTCACGGACGACAAGTTTTTAATGCACTCAGTGACCTTCTTGGGGTTGGCCAAGGTGTCCACAATCAAATCGTACTTGTTTTGCAAGTCCAAGTTATCCAAGACCTTGACAAATTTCTTGAGAGTCTTTAAACCGTGGGTGGCCAACTCTGGCTTGAAGTCAGTGGATAAGTCAGTTAACACAGGAACTGCAGTCTTGAACTTCATCTCCAACAAGTCTGCCGGAACATCGTCAATCAACTTGTCGAATGTCAGCAAGGCAGCCACTTTAGAGTTCCACTTGGCAGATGATGCCAAGTATGTCAATAACTCGTCAATAACCACTGAGCCAAGCGCTTGGATAGGAAAGGTGCCGTACAAGATGTCCACAGTCTGCTTGGCGGCCCGAAGTATGTTCTTGTCCTTGTCGGTGAAGAAGTCCATAACAGAGGGAAAAAACTGGGTTACATGACACTCCTTGGGGGTTTGTCCACCTAGCTTGAGAGCAATCAGTTGCACAATCACCAACCCGGCTTCACGAACCATGGCTGGGTTCTTTGGCTTGGAAAACGACTTGACCACCTCGAGAAGACGCCATTCTTCCACCACGTGCATCGATGGTTGTTGTAGGATAATGTCAGCGATCTCATCAGCGCACTTCTTGACATCGGAAGCCTTGGTGTAGGTCTGGATCTGGGCCAAATGCTCTTGGATTGGCGACTCCACAGCCAACTTCTTGAGCGCAGTGTTGAGAGACGACACAGACACGGTAGAGCCGGATGGCGTCATTGGCGTTGCGCTTCCGCTGGCAAGAGCGGACTCGGGACCGGGAGTACCGGAGTTCAGGTATCCAAACTGCGGGCTGAAGGTGCCGTCTTGGTACTGGCCTTGGTACTGGCCCTGGTAGCCCTGGTAACCCTGGTAGCCCTGGTATTGGTAATTCTGGCCCTGGTATTGGTAATTCTGGAACTGGCCGTTGTAATTTTCAGGCTGGTAGCCGTATCCCCGGGGCTGCTGCTGCTGCTGCTTCTGCAGCTTCAAGAAGTCATCAAACGACTGCTTCTTGGACATGGGGAGTAGATGCTGGTGAGAAAAAATGCTTCATGCACCCTTCAGCGATGATCACACACCCGTGCACCATGACACCCGTACATCCCGGAAGATTTCCTCCTGCAGCTCTATGCTTAGTTTTCCGAGTCGGGAGTTTTCGGTGTCGGAAGTTTTCGGTGTCGGAAGTTTCGGTAGGACGGAGGAAGCTGGTTTCTGTATCTTCTAATATTGCTTTTATTATAGAGAAAATTTAGTGCGTGGAAGTCTCTTATATACGTAACAGCGACAGGGGCGCACAGAATTGCAGCCACAAATGCAAATTGCCTTATAAAGCGATCGCTTTCTCAGAACAAATGCAAGTTCAAACACCAAAAGTAGAACGAAACCCGAATTGAGCCACACTCACACTTTTGATTGTTCTATATGACAAACAAAAATTTGGAGCATCATCATCTGAAACCATGTTATGAAGATACATTGTCCAGTTTCGTCTGCCTTTGTACTAGACTTGGCATATAAGCTGGCATTTGTGGAGCTGAGATTTGGTGGGTTCAACTAAATTGCAATGTGTCTGATGAAATGGACCAGAAGCACTTGGGATGGATCAAAAGTACTTGCTAGGGATGGATCAGAAGACCGTTGAAATGGGTCAGAAGACCGTTGAATACTCGGTAATCCAGGGCAAGATGAATACCCTGATATCGAAAAGACGTCGGCCGTTAATAATGAGTTTTTGAGATCTCCGGTATCTCCATCAAAGACAGACGCAATCTCCATGGTATTCGACTGCACAGAACCAAAATTGTCCCTGGAACAACAAAAATCGAACAAGCCAGCTCCATTGCAATCACGGGTTTCGCAAGCCGATTTCTTCTGGAACCACGGAAGAGAACCGATTTCTTCTGGAATCACGGAAGAGAAGCGATTTCATCTGCAATCACAGTTTCAGCATCACTTTCCTGTGCATTATCCACAGCCTCCAAATCCGCCGCCAAAGGAGGATCTTCCTCGAAACCGTCCCCACATCCAGCCTTTTGATCAGCCAACACATCCTCGCTCTTCAAAGTGTAACGCTCAAAAAGACCATGGGGCTTTTCGGGAGACGCATCAAACAGGAAGCTATCGGCGGTTTCTAGAAGATCAGCAAAAGCAGATTCCGAAGGACGCAAATCAGTGTCCATGGCGCTCAGTGGCGGACGAAGCAAGTCAATGACTTCACGTATGGACTCATTAAGTGTCTGACGAGCATCTCGGACTGTGTCCAAATCAATATAGGGAATATCCTTGGGGCCCGTGAGTTCCGGGATTTCTTCAGTCTTTTCGGACGACGATTGTGGGGCCGAATCCAGAATAACCAAGTTCTCCAAGCTGGCGTGGACATTATTGTCCGCAGACTTTCGACCCAACTCAGCCTCCAATTCTCGGATCTTGACGGCCTGTTTTTCGTTCAAGTACCGAACACTGTTGAGCTCACTGGTGAGTTGCTGGATTTGGTATTTCATTTCGGATTTTTCGAGGTTGGTGATGATCTTGAACCGCTCCAAGTTGGTAAACTCCGAGGTCAAGTAGCTGATCACTCCGGGAAGGGTGTAATTGGCCACGGCGCTTTGGTTTGGAGCAGGCGTCAGTGCAGGAGAGTTGGCATTGTTGGGCCCGGGGGCAGCAGGTGACTGTTTTTTGGAGGCGTTCATTGCCGCTGCAGACGTGGCCCGAGTGATGCAGAACCCTGGTACACCGAATCACGTGCCGCGTATCACGTGCTATGTGTCACGTGCTGCACATCACGCGCAACCCTACATGGTTTACGGGGTCGTTTATTCAGTTGCCCGAGGCCCAGTCGTTCAAGCCGTGGCGGTTTCTGGCCACCTCGATGGCGTAGAACTGGATTCTGACGGCGAAGATGGTGTTTTCTTGCGAGTACTCGTCGTTGGCTTTGGTTCTCAACAACGTGCCGAAGTTGTAATCATCGATGTCCTTGAACTTCTCGCAGAACACTCTCCAGCGCGCCTTTCCAGCAGCGCTCTTCATCTCGTCCTCCTTAATCTCCGCCAACTTGGCTTTGTCGGCGAATTCGGGGAAGTCCTCCATCAAGGTGTCATAGAGCTGGTCATCGTAAGTGGTCAACTTGAGCTCCGAGGCCTTGATTTTGGTGATGAGGTTCCAGTAGGTTTCGGCCTGGACCACGGCCTTGACAGCGAATTGCTTTTCTATATCTTCGAGATTGTCTGCGTTCTCGGCGTCGAAACGAGTAGCCATTGTTGAGGCTTTGGTTGCTGAGAAATGATTTTTCGGGTCTGCGCGGCAGTATGCAGGAACACCACCTCTGGCCAGACAACTTTCAGAAGCAGCTTTACTGGTACTTTTCAACCGGGCTATAAGATTTGGATCTACATTTGATTCCGCGGGCAAATTGTGGATGTTCGAGACTATTGTGGATGCTCGAGGCTCTATTGTGGATGATCGAGACTATTGCACCAACTCACGAGGCGTTCCAGATTCCATATCCTGGATAATCCATTGAGCAGCACGGCGGCCGCTTTCATACGCTCCGTGAACGCATCCTGCACCGTCGGATATAGTGTGTTCGCCAGCAAACCTGATTTTGGAATCTGCTCCCAAGCCGCAAACGTCAAATTCCCCCGAGAGCTGGTAAAACAAGCCGCTGGGATCGTCGCCCACGTGCAATGCAGTGTACAGGCCGCGGGAGTATGGATTCCTGGTCCAATCGGTGACGATGACCTTTTTGGGATCCGGGACCGGTTTCTTGTCCACGGCAAGTACCTGAACCATAGGTTTCAAATAAGGCCAAGCCTCTTGCGGATTTGACTCTAGAAAGTCCGTCAACGGCGACTGCACAAGACAAATGAGGGTTTTGGCGCCGGAGATGGGAATGTGGTTGATGAACGCCAACGGATATTCAAACGCAAGAGGCACTAGGGGGTCTCTCTTTTGGACGGGATCCATTTTCTTGGGAAAAACCTCGAATCTGTCCTCGTTTTGGGGCCAAAAAACCGAGTCAAACTCCAAAATCACCTTTCCAAGAGCCCCAAAATGGACATCGTTAATCGCCTCGCGTACGGGCCGTGGAAGAGAGGGAATCCACGTGATCCCATTCTCATGCCCCTCTTCCAACGCCAAAATCGATTGCGGCACCGCCACCACAATGTACCGTGGACGAACCACTCCACTGGCGGTGTGCACACAGAGGGTGTCTCGGTTGATGCACGTGACCGGCTCGTTCCGGCGGACGTGCAAATCCCGGGCCAACTTGTCGATGAGGAAGGAAAAACCTTTCCGGTTGAACAAGTTGCGCCCGGCATGGTTCAATGCGGCATACTTGGCACTGATCACGTCGCTGGTGATGCCAAACCACAACTCAAGATACCGCATCATGGGTCCTGCATACTGGCGCTGCTCCGGGCCCAAAAACGACCAGAAACGGTCCAAAAACGACTGCACTATGGCATCGAGTGATGTATCGGGAACATCCACAGCCGACGCGTAGTGGAGCTCGATGAACTTTCCGATCTCATGGCGCACCTGTTCTAGCTTCAAGGTTCCTGCATCCACGGGCCCATTTTCGTCATAGTACAACTGGGTTTTGTCGTCAAAATACCCGTCCAGTGGGGCCAAAGTCCCATCAGCAATGTTTTCGTGGAGGACGGAGTTGGTGAGGAAATCGTGAAACCACGAGGCGCCGAGGTCGTACTTGTTGGACCCAGAAACGATGGTTTTGATGCGGCCGCCGATTCTGTCCTGGGCTTCTAGAATGACAATCTCTGCAGGCGGAATGCCGGCCTCCACAAGCTCACGTGCGGCCTTGAGGCCCGCCACTCCCGCGCCAACAATACACACGGTGCAAGACATAGTGAGGCTTTCGAGGAACCACACGTGCAAGAGGTTGCACACGTGACCTACGGGTGCCTATGTGCAGTACGAACAATCCAAACTAGGTATGATTTTCTATGGAGCCAGGAAAGATGCTATTCTCCGGCTACAAGCCCAAGGAGCGTCTCACGTGGCTGCGGATCTGTCTATCATAAGAGTCGCGGTTGTCCCGCCACAACTTACAGGCGTCGATATTGGCGCCACTTTCGGGGTTTGGCTCGGCCAACATCGAAATCACGCTCAACAAGATCTTTTCGATACTCTGCACCGGCAGCCAGCGCTCCTCAGGCCGTTCGTACTGGTTGGGATCTTCGCCTGGCGGATGTAAGATGCTGATACAAACCGTTCCATCAGCATAGATATTGGGGTGCAAAAGCGGCGGATCAAACGTGAGTGTGGGCGGAGCAAGCGGGTAGTCTTTGGGAAACTTGAAGATGGCGCTGAACACACCGTTTTCGTAGGGTGTTTCCGGGGGGCCTTCAAGAAGACAATCCCACACAAAAAGGTTGTCTTCGGAAACGGGACCGGCGACGATTCCGGGCGGCGGATCTCGCAGGAGTTGCTGAAACTCTTTCAAGAGTCTTCTCTGAGCGGTGGATTTGGCCATGGCGAAAGCTTAGATTCGGCTTAGATTGAAATTGATGGGGGCCTTGTTTGTGATTCAACCTGGGGAGCGAATCGGATAGTTCCAGCAATGGCTGTTATTATAATGATATGGGCAGGGTGATGTGGCTCAGTTTGAAGGGCTTTAGATTCTGAAAGTTTCGGTTGGAGATAGGTTTTGAACGGAGTTTCAGAATCAAGTTTCAGAATCAAGTTTCAAACGTGTCAGAATCAAGGGTTCAGAACAGTGGTTCAAACGTGTCAGAATCAAGTTTCAGAATCAAAGGTTCGAAATTGGAGTTCCAGAACCGTGTTTCAGATCTGTGTCACGTGTCAGAATCGACTCGTTGTCGGTTGGAAAGACTATCGCTGGTGTCAAATTGTTGGGGTGCGAAATCGCCACGACTGAAATTTCAGTGCTCCGATCTCACCCCATTTGAACAGCGAATACTCAACCTCAAAGATCCGCCCAAATTGAAATTCCCGAGGAATTCCCAATTTTTGATCCAATATTGACTCGTCTCATCATTGAGTTTCTCACGAACTTCCTTTGAATTTTTAAAATCTGCTGAATTCTCCTTGAATTCTTTGAAATCCCTTGAACAACGCCTTCCCAATCTTCATTCATTATGTTGTCTGCTAGAGTTAAAAATGTGCTCAGTGGTGATACCCTCGTGTTGGTGCCTCCCAAACTGGCCCAAATCCCCGTGCCTGAACGGACATTGACACTCCAATACGTCCGTGCCGAAAGTTACGCCGCTCGGGAGTTTTTGCGCCAGTTGGTGGTGGGAAAAGAAATCAAATTCAAGGTGCTCTTCAAGTTGCCCTCCGGCAAGGAATTTGGCGATGTCCAGGCGCCCATTTTCTCCTCTTTGATTGAGTATATGACGGAGCGGGGCCTTGCCAAAATGAAGGACAATGTCCGGCCCGATTCAGAGGCTGAGGAGATCTTCGTGGAGGGTCTCCAGGCTCGCCAGGACACTGCACAAAAACAGCGGCTCGGAATATGGGCCGACGACTTTTCGGAGCCGCAAGCGACGGAGCTTTCGGCGGAAGTTGTCGAAAAGAGCAGAACCGAACCGTTGGAAACCGTCGTGGAACGCGTGGTTTCGGGTGACCGGATTGTGGGCCGCCTTCTCCTCGGCCAAACCTACATTCTGCAACCAATGCTTTTGGCGGGGTTGAAATCGCCCAGAACTGACGAAGAGGGACTGTTACAGAAAGTGGCCCACGAGGCAAAGAAATATGTGGAGGACCATTTGCTCACCAAGACAAACGTGCACGTGCGCATAGTGGGCGAAAACCAGGCCGGTGTTCCTCTTGTCCTTGTGGAGCATCCCTCTGGTAATAGCATCCACGAGAAGTTGTTGGAAAATGGATTGGCGGAGATTGTGGACTGGCAGTCGACTCTACTTGGGTCGTCGGTGATGTCGGGGCTCAGAAAAGCCGAGCAAAAGGCCAAGGGTCTCGCCAAGGGAATCTACGCTAACCCAACGGCAAAGCCGGCGACTTCGGCCGCAAAGGTGTCAGGAAAAAACGTCAGACCGGGCTCGACCGTGGAGGTGCACGTGACCAAGGTCATCAGCGCTGACACCGTTAACGTTCGCTTGCCCTCTGGAGATGACATCACCGTGCAGTTGGCTTCGGTGAGAGGTCCAAAACCCCACGACACCACAGTCACCAAGAACAGCCTTCACCAAGCGGCGTTGGTGCAGATGGCCAAGGAGTACACGCGGACATTTTCCATTGGCAAGGCTGCACAGATGTATGTGGACGGATTCAGAGAGGCCAACAAAGAGCTCAACTTGGACGCACGTTTTCTTGTTTCTTTGAAGGTCAACGGAGCTGATTTGGCTGAGCTGTTGGTGACCAAAGGGCTTGCAACAGTGATCAAGCATAATAAGCAAACATCGCACGAAAGATCGATGAACTGGGACCGGTTGGTTGAAATTGAGGAGCAGCAGAAAAAGGAAGCCAAAAATGGCGTGTTTTTCCTGGGCGATATCGCCAAGGTATTGAATATTGGCACCAGGATTGTCAACGCTTCGGAGAACCTCACCAAGGCCAAGACATTTTTCAACGGCTTGCATAAAAAGGGCAGAATCTCAGGCTACTACGTGGAATTTGTTTCGTCCGTCAACAGAGTCAAGTTGTACAGCCCTAGAGAAGGCACCAAGTTGACGTTGATTCTTGGCGGCTTGTCCAACGAGAAAAGCGACGCAGGCCTCGACTACATGAACGCTCATTATTTGCAAAGAAATGTGGAGTTCGACGTTTATGACACCGATAAAATCGGCGGTTTCATTGGGAACTTGTATGCCAGCGAGCAAGCACCAAAGCCGGTGCAAGTGGAGTTGCTCCAGAAGGGCATGAGCTCGGTGCATGAATTTGCAGCCTCTCACAACAAGTTTGAGGCCGATTTTGTTGCAGCACAGAAATCCGCTCAGCAAGGACAAAACGGTATGTGGACCGGCTACGACGAGGCCGCAGAGAAAAAGAAGGAGCAGGATTTGGCCAATCAAGTCAGCCAGTTGAGCGTGGAGGCCGCCAAGCCTAAATTCTTTGATATTGAAGTTGTGGATGTGGATCCTAACCAGACCATTTCGTTTCACATGATCGATGCCAAAACGGCTTCTTCGTTTGCCTCTTTCAAGAAGAATTTCAACGATTTCCACGCCAAAAATCCCAGCGCCAGCGCTGCGTCGGTTGACTTGCCAGTGAACTTGACCAAGGTGGCCAAAAAAAATGATATGGTCAGCGCCAAGTTCTCCGAAAATGGCAAATTCTACCGTGCTCGTGTGGTCAACTACGACAAAACCAGCCGCAAGTTCGAGGTTAAACATGTGGATTTTGGAAACACGGACCATGTGACATTGGCTCTGTTGCGTGCACTCCCAAAGCAGTTTGGCTTGGACCAAATTCCTGCTTTCGCCCACACCTGCCGTTTACAGGGTATTAAGTTTCCCCCATCCAAGCCAAAGGACTACTTGAGCGATGCTTTGTTCTTGCTTGAGGACTTGACTTTCGACAAGAAATTGGTCATCAGCGGCGTTCCATGCAGGACACCCGGGGTCGACTACTCTGCTGTTCTCTACGACCTGGAGCAGTCTCTTTCGGATCCAGACTACACCATCAACAAACAACTAGTGAGCGAGGGGTACGGCATAGTGGACGAGACTGCACCTCAGCCGTTGTTGGCGCAACTCTTGCGCGAGCAGGAAGCTGCCATGGGCGCCAGGTTGGGATGCTGGGAGTTTGGCGACGTCCGGGAGGACGAGGAGCAGCGGTTCTGAGCGGGCACGTGCCCGGCACGTGCCAAGACCATAACGGACACGTGAGGGACTTCGCGGTCACGTGGGTGCGGGTAACGCGCGCTTATCGCCAACAAATTTCAAAAAACTGGTCCGCCACCCACCAAAATGAACCCCGCCGTGTCCAACCTTGGACTCATGTTAATCATGATGCAGTTGTCGCGCCGTATCGACCTTGAGAACCCTGACATTCTCATGTACGTGCGTGTCGGCTACATTGCCTGCCAGTTGATTGTCTTTGGTGTGTGCATGTACGTCAAGTACAAGATCAACCAGAAGAACGACTTGACCACGATGAAGTACGTGGAGCCAGCCAATCCCATGGGCGGTCAGGCCGAGCCCAAGGCTGTTGTGACTACTGTCAAAGAGTACGACTTGCAGCAGATTGACTCGCAGATCAAGGGTATCTTCACCTCGTTGGCCATGATGGGTTTCATGCACTTGTACATGAAGTACACCAACCCATTGTTCATGCAGTCTGTGTCGTCGGTCAAGTCTGCATTGGAGACCAACATTGTCAAGATTCACTTGTGGAACAAGCCTGCATCTGGTGACCTCAAGAGACCTTTCAAGGCTGCTCCTGGCTTCTTGCAGGCCTTGCAGGGTGCTTCTTCAGACGTCAAGACCGACAAGGCTTCTGTTGAGGCTGCTGAGGTTGCTGGCGCCGGAGGCATCAAGGAGGAGTAGACTAGCAGTACATAGTGATTATGAGTTCCCTCTTATTGCCACGAACAAGATGTGGGTCACGTGATATCCAACAGACACACCCGTACATCCGAGTAACTCCTTCAGCCAAAACAGTGGTGCACACAGCGACGTGGATGCTGCTGGCAAAATGAGCATTCAGGCTGGTTAGAAGAGCACATGACCGTAGTCACGTGATGGCCACATGCAAAGATGTGGATCCCTTAAATCAGAGGGGCAACGGGCGAGTTAGCGCTCTATAAGTGGCATACCTCTAGCTTTCACCTGGTATCGATTTTCTGAGATCAAATTTGGCTGGTATCGGTGTCTCAGAATGGCAGATGTTCATCTATCGACCGTAAAAGTGGTGTTTATGTTCAGATCGAAACCTGTGTGCAGTCAGTTATTCCCCATGAATTCAATGTATACATATGATTTTCTATTCAGCTTATGTATAATCTTGAAGCCATGAAATACTGTATATGCAGTCCAACCCGACTTTCCAACTATTACATTTAAACTCCGACCGGTCCTATTACTGCCCAGTCCTGCACGATGCATTTCTTGGAGGTTTAGCTTGAAATATACGTGGATTGGTGCCTTTTTTCGTCAAAAGCACGTGTGCTATAAAATAGAGTCCAGACAGGCATATAAGATCCATGACCCATGATCAAGTTTTATTATACAGGACATCCAATAGTAATTCAAAATGATTGGTTTAAATTTCACATTATAAAATGTTGTGATATAGCCAACAAAGTTTGCTTTATTATTTCTTTATATGTTTTTATAATGCATAAAGTTAATCTTTAGATATACCTTTTAGTGGGGTACTTTTACATACGGGAATAAAATACCGGCTACGCCTACTTAGGTTTATATTAATAAATATTGACTACATCCGACATATATAAATCTTATATATATGAAGGCCTATTAGGGAAATTATGGACTTATTTACAAGTTAATCATCACTTTGCGGGGGTGATCAACAATGTTCATTATGTATATAACTCTGCTTTTTATATAACTCTGCTTTTTGGGCTTCAAAAGTGCTATTCACAGACTTTAGATTTGCTATTCACAGACTTTAGATTTGCTATTCACAGACTATAGATTTGCTATTCACAGCTTATACTTCACAACTTCTACATCTATGGGCCACTATAACTGTTGTGACTTCGAATCAATAACTTATCAATATTCCAAAGTTGGCACGATGCTTCCAACCACTAGTAGAGTTTCCCGCATTATTAAACCCAAGCGTGCTGTCAACGAGACAGGCTGGCGTTGGTCGAAGACGCCTATCACGTGACCTGAGTTCCGAGGGTGTTGGTGGTTCTCACGCCACCGGCCTGCTGCAGACCAGTACGCTTGGATGGGGCTTTGGAGCGCATGGGAGTACTCATCCAGCCCAAAAACGGCATTTTTTTCGACCGATTTCGACGGTTTGAACGACCTCTCTCAATAGGTCGGAACTGGATATAGAGCCCGGAACTGGGACCAAGTCACGTGCACACCTTCGGATCTGCCCAAAGACAAGAGTACACATGGCCAAGCCCTAAATTATCCGCCTTCTATCGCTATTTATGCATCTTCGATAATTCATCCGCCGGCTGATTTGGCCACTCCCAGAGCAGAGTCTTGACTTGCAGATTGTATACCAAGACTGGAATATTAGCATTTGGAAGGGAATTACTAGACCGTTTGGGCTATTTAATTTCGGACCACCAATGCTGATGAGAAAGATGTTAAAAAGTGTTGAAAAGATGTTCAAAAGATGTTGAAAATGAATTTACTGATAGTGTTTGATTTGAGTGTTTAAACTGAAATAACTCTAAAACTGAGAAAACTGAAAAACTGAAAACTGCTTAATCTGAAAAACAGAATCTGAAAAACTGAAAACTGCTGAAACTGCAACTGAAAAACCTGAAAGACAAATAACTCTTTCAATTGATGCGTTTGGAAGTTTGAAGAGTTTCACTTGTTTGTCCAACCAGACAAATCAAGAGTAGACTATCATTTTGAAAAATAATACCAAAGGAGATGCCCATTTATCCAATTATTATCCCCTAAGGGATTATATTGTTTTTTATTTGTCCGATTAAAATTAAATTTATTCATTTCTTCCTTTAGATTTAATATGTATCATAGTATGGAAAGATAAATAAATATAGATTTTTATTTGCCCGTGTTACGGCATGTCCATGAGATTGATATTTATAGTTCATAAATGCAATAATATCATAATGTATATAAATACAAATGATAGCCCTAGGGCCATTATCCCGCCTTCTGGGAATTATCAATATGTTTCTTATTTGATGAGAAATAAAAGATGCAGGAACATATATAAAACCTAAATTAATTGCACATTGTATAATTTGTATCTAACACCTAGCCTCTAGGTGACTTGCCAATTAGTCTACGACTCAATTCCGGCTATGCCTGCATATATTTATCTTACCTAAATATATTATATGTATGAATATATATATACCCACCAAAGTCGGTATTTATCTTATAGATTTAATTAATTCTATATATGTCAGTCATACCATATTCTTATTAAATACATCTATATTTATATCTATATATAGATTTTGATTATGTTATTACCTACAGTCTAGTAGCCAACCTGAACAGCGTTAAAACTCAAGTTGACTACAGATTTTCAGCCCATCAAAACCCGTGGTGTTCTGCATGGTAGTCCGTTTGGATGTCACATGCAGGACTATTTCCAGGAACTGTAGTAATCAAGCTGTGATAATCTGGCTCCGACTGATGATAATTCTTTTTCGAATGGCTAAATAGTCCTTGGACAATGGGTTCGTCGATCAATTCACACATGAGCATTCATGTACAAAACTTTGCACAAGAGGCATTTGGACCGAACTAGAGAAGGTGATATTCATGATCCTCAAACATTGCCGTGCATACTGTGGAAGAAACAGCTTTTCGTGCAACTGTTAAAAAGGAACAGCTTTTCGTTCAACAGCTTAAAAGAAACAGCTTTTCGTTCAACTGTTTGAAGAAAGCTGCACTCCCGCCTGTTCGCATGATGTATAACTCCATCTAGCATGCTGAACATGAGAAGAGTCTCGACTCTGAAACTTGTCCTGCCTCCTGGCGCCTGTGGATCGATGATGGAGTGCACATAGTCGGTGACATACCATGCTTCTTCTCCTTTGTCCTTTTCCTTCTCTTTTCCTCACTCTCACTGTGATCGCTGTCAAGTCCTTCCTGACCCTGAGCCAAGTCCTTCCTGACCTAGCCGCGCACGTGACTCACTCTTCCTCCGGCTCCACAAGAATGCATTCCTGGTTCTTCCCCCGCACAAAGCCAAAGGTGTCCATGACGCGTGTGCTGACAATGAGCTCCCGTACCGTCCATTTGCCCCGGCCATATATCTCCGGAACCGCCGCATGCATGGGGAGAATCAAGTTCTCGTAGAGGCCCTGGAACCGCACCACCTCTGCCGCGTCCATCTCCGTGACCGCGTCCATGCGCCGGAAACACTCGCCCACCCAGTCGGGGAAAAAGCCCTCGGCGTATTCCTGCAGATTGGCACAGCGGATCAAGTACAAGAGCCACACCTGGTCCATCTGGTCGTGGGCCACAATGTCTGCATACAGGCCGAGGCCCATGGTCACCAAGAGTGAGTTGGCAAACGGCACGTCTTTCTTGTACACCGCCTTGAGCGTGAGCACCTGCGCCTTATGTGCAGTCAAGACATCGCTCTCGGTGTGCTTCACCCACGAAACAGCGCTCTGGAGCACCTTGCGCTGGCCGCTGAGGTAGGTGGTGATTTGCGCGGTGTGTTCGGTCTCGGGCACGTTTTTTTGCACCAACGAGAGCTTCGACTCGAGTGCCTGGCGGAGGTGGTTGAGACCGCTGAGCTGCATGCGGAGCGACGCACGTGACTGGCCCTCCATCGGGTTCTGCACTAGCCACTGGAACACCTGCACAAGCGGCTCGGGCACGTGGTCCTTGGAGAGGAAGAAGAGCACGCCGTCGTCGAAAGCGCCAGAAGTCTTACTGCTTCCGGAAACCACCGAGCTGGTGTAGTCGGTGAGTTGGGGGAGCGCCACTTTCTGCAGGATGAACGGGAGGATTTGCTCCGGGATTTTGATTTTGAGCGCCACCGTATCGGCCAGGTTGGAAGGGAGACAGAAGCCGTACGCGAGAAGGAGCTCCTCGTTCCCTTTGCGGCCGTAGTTGTTGAAAAGCTCGCCCTCCGATCCTGCGCCGTTCCGGGAAAACGTAAAGCCGTCTTTACCGTCCCACGTGACGTCGGCTGTGGGGTCATGGTTCAAGAGATCCACCACCGGGAGAAGCATCACCACATCCTCCTGTAAGGCGTCCACGTGTTGCGCCGCCGAGAGAAGGGCACAGGGGAACGCACGTGACTTGACCACCATCGACGCCCACAAATATGCCGGAAACGAGGCCCAGTTCTCCGCGGCGTCGGCCCTGAGGTAGCTGTAGAGCATATCGTCATCGTAGAACTTGGACTCGTAGTAGAATTTGAGGTTGAAGTGGTGGTTGGCCGGAAGCTCTGTTCCCTCGGGAAGAGCCGCGAGCACCAGCCACCATTCTTCCACAATTTGCTGGAGGTTTTCCCGGAGCGACCCGCCGAGATTCGTGCCGCGGAGAAGCTCTTTTTCCGCCTTCAGCCATACGTAGGGGCTGTTGATTTGGGCGCTGCTGGGCAAGGTGCAGATGTAGGGGGCAAAAAACGAGCTTGGGTTTGCTCTTTCGTGGGCCAAGAACAACTTGAGGAAGCCGTTGACGTTTTGCGTTTTCCGGATCTCCGTTTCGCCGATTTGAAAGTGTTTGCTGGCGTGTGAAAGCCGCAAGATGATCTCGGGCGGAATGTGGATTCTGCTGGCGCCGCTTCCGTCCGTGTAGGCGCCGTAGCCGGAGGTACGTATCTGCCGGAACGAGATGTCTTCCGACACCGAAGCGCCGTGCGCCGTGGCCCACGCCACGAGTTTGTCGATCTTGTCCATGGTGGGTGGTGCTGTGCCTGCACGCGGCCGCTTCGCCGCCCGGAGGTACGGGTGCGCGCATGTACGGGTGTCGAGCTTCACCTCACCACGCACTCCCCACTCATCCTGCCATGTTCCGTTTCAGACCCGCCGCCGGGTCTCGTGCGTTGCATGCTTCGCTCAGAGCGGCCATAACGCCGCTGCGGGCCAGCTTGCAAAATTCCGGCTCAAAAGCGCCCCGTTCCGGCGAAAACAGCCCAGACGCAAAATCTGCCCCCGATCTTGACTCCATTCCCAAACGCCCGCTCAGCAGAGTGGCCATCGGCGGTACTCAGGCTCCGAAAAAGTTTGCCCTGAGCGGCGGTATCGAGTTCGCCTCCTGGAAAGCCGTGATTCTCTTGCTTTTTGCCGGTGGTGGCTTCACGTACTGGTTTTCTCAAGAGAAGGAGAAGTTGAGGATTCAAAAAGAGGTCGAGAGCAAGCGTGGAATGGGCAAACCGCTTATTGGCGGTAATTTCCTGTTGATCGACCACCACGGTGAGCCATTCACGCAGGAAAACCTCAAAAACGACCACAAAAAGTTCTCCATCGTCTACTTTGGCTTCACTCATTGCCCAGACGTGTGCCCGGACGAGCTCGACAAGTTGGGCGATATGCTTGCTGAGTTGCGTGCCAAGGACGGCGTGGAGTTGCAGCCCTTGTTCATCACGTGCGATCCCGCACGTGACCTGCCCGCCATCATCGAGCAGTATCTCACCGACTTCGACCCGGCCATCATCGGGCTTACAGGCACCTATGAGGCCGTCAAGAGCGTGTGCAAGAAGTACCGTGTGTACTTTCTGACCCCACCGGATGTGAAGCCGGGACAGGACTACTTGGTGGACCACTCCATTTTCTTCTATCTCATGGATTCTGAGGGGCAGTTCGTGGATGTCATTGGCCGTGAGGCCACTGCTGCCGAGGGTGCAGAGAAGATCAGAAAACACATTCAGGCGTTTGTTCCAGAGGCGGAAAGAGAGGCCCGGAAAGAGTCCTGGCTAGGCTTCTTGTACAAGTAGCCTTGTCAACCTCCTTAGTCGCTACTTGGGCCGAGACCTCCTCAGTGAATTCTCTTTGCCGCTTGCGCCCATTGTATATAGTCATCGTGTTCCTGCAGACAGACATGCGCTTATGCGGCCGCCACTTGAGGCATAAGCACTCAAGGCTTCAACGTGGTGAGTTCTGTAGTCGAAGCGCCAAACCGGCCAATATAAGCCTTCACTTTGTTCTCATTTGCCCCTTTCTATTTCCCTTCACTATTCTCAGTTCTATAGTTTTGTTCTGTGGTTTCGATTGATTCCAGACCATCTCAAAATATCATCCCACTGGCTATCCAACCTCCCCAGCTAGTCGCTGTGATTACACTCCAATGTTTCTCCATTGTGACCCGTGGAATTGAACGAGTTCCTCCTCAAGAACGTCAAATGAACAGCACTGCAGTGCAATTTTGAGATGTTTGGGCCTCTGGTTCGCTGGATGTCGGGATCACCACGAGGTAGTTGTTTTTTCTTCCCACACTTGTTTTTCCTTGGATTTGCGCCAGCTGCTTGTGGCAGGACTTCTTGCCATGAACTTGGGCGGATTGATGCCTGCATACTGCGCATCGTTGGGCCCTCTTCCGGCAGACAGATGGTCACAGCACCGTTCTTTTTTGGCGTGTGTGATGTTGAGGTCACAGCACTCATGCATTATCGGCGGCGTCAGCTGGTCCGTGGTCGACTCCGTTTTGGGCGACCAGGTGCTTATGGCAGGTCACGTGCATGCAGATTGGCCGCGTTCCTGCAGCCAACCGCATGGTCCACGACTTGGACATGTCGCTGAAACGCAAACTGGGCTCATTTTGTCTTTTTAAACATGGCGTACTCTGTGGCGACAACGTGGGGCTCAGATTCTTATGCGGTTTTCCCGGAAAAAACTCCAGCGTGGCTGATTCTTGTGGTGACTTTTGTGGGCATAGCTGCCGTCCAATTTTGCCGCCGTGAGTGGAGTTTTGGCGGGTGTTGCCGCGGTTCTAGGCATGAACCAGTGTATTTTGGATTCACTAGCCAAATAGGCTTATGCTGGCGACATTGGTATGTGGTAGTGCATGGTGTTCTGCGGTGTTCAGTCCATCGGACCGTGGAACTCAGGAAATTGAGATAGCAGCACTGCACATAAGCGGGTCGCACCCTAACACCTAATGCCCCACTTTCCCACAATCAGCTGATCGAACTCCCACGAACCACCTTTTTTTAACGTTTCCTCCTCGCGTCACAAACACATACCCCTCAAAGTCATGGAACTCTCGCCTGCACAGATCGAGGCGTTCTCTCAGGAAGGCATGCTTTGTATCCCCGATTTTCTTAGCACCGAGGAAGTGGCCACGTTGATGGCCGAGTCCCACCGCTTGTTGGGGGCGTTGGATGTCCAGTCTCATCCTAGAACCCAGTTCAAAACCGGCGAAAACGATCACGTGGGCGATGAATACTTCTTCGACTCCTCCGATAAGGTGTCATACTTTTTCGACACCGACGCTTTCGACGAGTCTGGGAAGCTCCGGTTTCCCAAGGAAAAGTCCATCAACAAAATCGGCCACGGCTTGCATATGCACAACAAGGTTTTTGGCGACGTCACGTTCAACACGCGTGTGCAAAACATAGCACGTGACTTGTGCTACCAAGACCCTCGGGTTCTCCAAAGCATGCTTATTTGCAAGAACCCCAGAAACAACGCAGGCGCCACTCCGGGTTCGGACACTTGCGTGGCTGCACGTGACAACGAGGTCCCCCCTCACAACGATGCCACGTTCCTCTTCACGAAGCCACAGTCCGCCATTGGGTACTGGTTTGCCTTGGAGGACTGCACAGTGCTGAATGGGTGTCTTCTGTATAGCCCAGGAACTCACAAGACTGTGCCCGTGACCAAGCGATTTGCACGGGTCGATGGTGGGAAAGGCGGCTGCAGATTTCTTGATGTGGAGCATGGCCCTGTTCCTGCAGAAAACCCTGATTTTCAATTAGTGGAGTGCAAGGCTGGGTCTTTGATTCTTATTCACAACGCAGTTTTGCACAAGTCGGAAAAAAACGTGCTGGACAGGTCCCGGTTTGCGTATGCGTTTCATGTGATCGACGGCACCTCCGAATATGATGAGCTCAACTGGCTCCAGATTCCTAGTTCGGGCGGCACCAATTTTCTGAAGTTGTATGGGGACCAGCAATGAGATAGGCATAGAGGGACTTCCACATCAAGGTAAGGGTATTCGATAGGCACAATACTTGGAGAATGGGACACAAAGCAGTCAGTGATAATTGGACAGACAATCAGTGATAATTGGACAGACAAAGCAATCAGTGATTATTGGACAGAATATGAGCTATCTTCTCCCTGAGAAGGAGTCCTGAGTTTGTGCTCCCTAATTTGGAGTCGGGTTGTCCCATTCTCGTTGAGTCGTGAGAAGCGCAAGGCCTTCAGATGCCAGATTCTCGGATCAGTGACAAGGCTCTCGATTGGTCATATTCCTAGCAATGGCGGCTTTTGAGCACTTATAGCTAATTCTAGCACACAAACTTCAGTAGATGGCTGTAGTGAGGGCCCGGATATCACACGAGATCTGGTGGACGAAGTCAACAAATTCCAACTTTTTTCGGTAGATGGCCAAGGCAATCCGGGCAATTCTGCTTTCAGAATGCTCGAGCCTAAAAACCTCATAGTCCAACGCAATGGCAAGGAGTTGCCGAAGCTTTTCCTTCTTGTAAGACCGAATATCCTTATTCTTGAGGTTCTGATATACGTTCCTTTTTGCCTGGAGCACATTGGAAGGATTGACCACGTCGATGTAAGATCTGCCCCCCTCGTCAAAAGTTTCAAAACCACGCGAAAAGGAAACTTGGTGAGAAGAAACTTGGGGAGAAGAAACTTGGGGACGATAAAGAGCCTGGCGGACATACCTTCTGATAGGGGCACTTAAATTGGATACAGCCTTCTGCTTGACCTGCATGCGGTGCCGTGCCTTTTTGGCGATTCTGGAGCGGATGGATTTCGGGTTCATTGTTCTGGCAAAAAGTTTCAATTTCGAAGTGGAAAGTTTGCCGTTGAAGTTGCTTTGTGGTTTTAGCAAGAAGGAGCAAGTGGTTGGTAGCACAGATACGAGCGGCTGCGAAAGGGAGCGGGTCACGTGACTGTGGTTGCAGGCGGGTTTCAGGAGGGGTCGGTTTCCTGCATATAGCCAGATCCACCATGGCGCGGGGTGCGTTTCAGGAGGGTTTCAAATTTGCAGCCAAATTACGTCTCCTCTCCGGCCGTCGGGCTCGAGGCGGTTCTCATTTGGGCAGCCTTGGTGTGATTTTGGCGTTTGTGTGCAGGAACACCCCTTATCGTATGTGGTGCGCCACCCCCTACTCTCACTCAACTACCACTTCTTTTTACCTGCAAAAACTACACCTTGCAATTGAAAGCGACCTTGCAATTTGAAAGCGTTTTATATTGATATTGTCTTGAGCTGTGTTTTCGAATTGAAATTCAATAGGAATCCGTGCCAAAATGGAAGCCCCTGAAACCACCTTCTGTCTCGAGAAAAGAGTAGTGACTCTTAGTGAAACGCCTGTCGCTATAGGACGATCCTCGGCCCGAGTTCCTGAGCGGACAGCCAAAAGTTCCAACTTGTATCTTGCAAACTCACACATTTCCAAAGAACATGCTCGGTTGCATGTACAGAAGAACGAGGTTTTCGTGGAGGATTTAAATCTGAGTTTTGGCACCGTCAAAAACAATGAACTTCTTGTTCCATTCAACCGGATTCCCTTGAAAGAAGGGGATGAGCTTGGTTTTGTTTTAAACCGCTCCTTGGCTCACATCCTGAGCATGAGGAACAAAAAGGGTTTCTTGAAAACCATTCTGTTATCATCGCTCTTGAACCCGAGAGTCCAGGTTCGGTTCCATGTGGGTAAAATTGACCTTGGCCATCAAACCATCGAGCTTACAGCCTTTGGTCATTCGTGTGACTCGCATCTTGAACTGGCCGCAATTGGGGCCAGAAATGAGGCGACACCCGAGGAAAAGTCTGAGTATCAGCAGAGGCCCACCAATGTGTCATTCCAAAAATTGTTGAACTCGGAATCATGTCAATGCACGGACGTCAGCGACACCAATGAGTCTTTGAGTTTCTCAGGCGAAAGCGGGAGCCCCAATTCCCAGCTTACGGGATCTCTTGGTGGCTCGGAGTGCTCGGTGCACTCGGACGAACTTTCCGACGAGGAATCTGAGATTGTTGTGACTTTGGGCCATGATCAAAGTGACGAGCCTGATCTTGCTAATCTCATGGATGTCGTGGTGGGAGAAGCCTCGCTGGCCGAGAAACTCATGCACGAAAGCGATGCCCATTTCCATTCCAAGGAAGAAGAGGCCAGTGAAAACGACTCTGACGGACAGAGTGATTGTGAGTCTGAAGACGAATCAAGTGACAGCGATATGAGCGACATTAGCGAGCTCATTGACGAAAGCGAAGAAGAACCTCGGGATGAACTTGATCAGGAATTGGAGGAAATTCGAGCCTTAATATACCTGCCCTTGTTTCCAGGGCAGCGGGGGGTAATTCGTCAGAAACAGGCTTGGCGTGAGAGTTTGAGGAGGGAGAGCTTGAAGAACTCACAGAGCGACAACTCACAGAGCGACAACTCACAGAGAGACAACTCAAAGAGCGACAACTCGAAAAGTGTGAGTGTTAGTGAGGAATACAGTGCTCCTAGAGCCCGGAAAAGACACCACGAAGAATTGGAATTCGTGGACTCTGCGCCTCCAGCAAAGAAAAAGCGCTCCAACGCCATTTTATGGGAGGTCAGCAAGGGTGCCATGTACGTAACAGGAGCTCTCATGGCGATGGTTTTATACGGAGGCTACTTGGAGAACTCGCAGTCGTGAACGACCTTGCAGAAGACAGATTCAGCAAATCCATGTATGTCTTTAGGAATTCAGCTGGGAGTTTTTAGTTGATTTTATTATTGCAAATGTCTCGTAGAGGATATAAGTGTTACTGCAGATCAGGGGATGCTGCAGTGTGGACTATATGCAGGACGCCATAAATCAGAGTATAGCACACGATAAACTAGTACTGACAGTGATACTGCACCGGCTGCGGATAATCTAAAGTTGCTCTAATTGTAATGTTCGGCCAGGCCCGAATTTCACTCTGTTGTCGAACTGGAATCCGAATCAGTTATCTGCAGTAGCTTTTCGGAACAATCGCCGCTACCTGAACCAGTTGCAGCAGTTTTCCGGAACAATCGCCGCTACCCGAACTAGTTGCAATTTTCCGAGTCGCTGGCATTACTGCTGCTTGCCCTGCATGTTGTTCATCTGCGACATCATAGGCAGATTCATGTGTTGTTGCAGCATGGCCGGCAGAGAAATCATGCCGTTTTGCATAATCTGCTGCTGCTGTTGCTGCATTAGAGGCAGAAGATGGTTCTGATTATGCATCTGCGACGCAGCATTGGCCAGGGTTTGCCCGGCTCCACCTGCCGAATTCGGCTGCCTCTGCATCGCCTGCCTTCTTTGCTGCTGAAGCGCCTGGAATTGCCGGAGCCGCTGGAAATATGTGGGGAACCGCTGCAAAAGCTGCTGCTGAATATGCTTGGCCTGTTGAATCGCCTGTTGGTGTTGTTGTGGCGTGAGTCTGGTACGGTTGGGAGCCATACCGGTATTTCCCATTTGAACAAGTGCATTCATGCGGGTTTGCAACTGGCGGAAAGTATGCTGCTCCTGTGGCGTCAAGGTCATCTGGAAGATCTGCTGCTGCTGTTGCTGCTGTATGGAAGGCTTCTGTCCACCCTGAGTTCCGGGCCGTCCTGCACCTGCGCCGGCACCTGCTGCCGCCACACTGGTTTGTGCATTGGGAAGCGCCTGAGTCGGGGCCTGCGGGGAATTGAATTGCTGGCCATTTTGTCCACCGTAGTTCATCATTGCCGGCACCTGCTGCATCTGCGGCGACGAAAGTTGGCCCGACATGTGGTTGTTCATGTTTCCGTTCATCGTGGGTGTACCGATGTTGGAGTTGCTCTGGGAACTCATCTGGGGAGTGGCCTGGGGGTTCATCTGGGGCGTGCCCTGCACAGAGCCATACTGGTTTTGGCCGTTGATTTTCTGCCGCTTGGCCTGGAAATTTTGCTGCTGCTGCTGCTGCTGCTGCCGCATCTGCTGCTGCCGGGTCTGCTGCATTTGGTACTGCTGCGCCCGTAAACGGCTTGCTTGCTTGGCCATTTCCTGCTGCTGGGCGCTGGTGTTCTGCGCCTGCATCTGGGGCTGGTTGATCTGGCCCTGCATCTGGTTCGGAATCTGTCCTTGCATTCCTTGGTTCTGCATGGGCATTGCATTCTGCGTCCGCCCATTCACATTGGGCGAGCTTCCTGCATTGTACTGTGGCATCATGCCCATCTGGGACAGTCTTTGGTTCCGCTGCGCCTGCATACTGCCGAGGCGTTGTTGTGCCGTCATATTCTGCTGCTGGAGCTGGGGCAGCGCCGAAAAAGGCACGTTTTGGACTGCCTGGCCCTGAACGTTCATTTGCTGTGGCTGGCCGCCAAATTTGCCGGGGAATTGCCCGTTTTGGCCCGAGAATTGCGGGCTTGCCGCTTGCTTCTGGATCTGGAACCGTCCATTGGCTTTCTGGAGGTTTTGCTGTTGTTGCTGCTGCTGTTGCTGGGTCGGTTGCTGCTGTGGTTGCGCCTTGAAATTTCCGCCCACGGAGGGGTTGGTCGTTTGCGCCGCCACCGCCGTTCCGGCCTGGGCTTTTTGCGTTTCTTTTCTCTTTCGGATCTCCTCGATGAAACGAAGCCGCATGAACCGATTGCCGGTGCCGGACAGGATACCCGAAGCTAGCGGCTTCTTGTCGGAGGCTCCTGCACCCACAGCAGAGCTGGCGGGCGTGGAGTCGGCATCGATGGAGAACGAAGGTCCCACAACCACAAGCTTCTTCTGCAGCGTGCTCTCTGCAGGATTCTTGTACTTGTTCGAGAGCAAGAACATGAGCTCCTCGTACTCCGACAGCTTGTGCAGCGTGAGCTGATCGTGGTGCAACTTGCGGATCTCCACTTCGTTGGGCTCCCGGTGAGAATGCTTGATTTGTGCGTTGCCCGAGTCGTCGGTTTGGATCTGCGGAAATGCCAGCTCGGGCTGGAGATACTCCGCCTGGAGGTACGGGTTCAACGGCACCAGGAGGTCGAGCTTGCGGTTGGTCAAGTTGAGAATCTCCGATTCCATCTGTAGCGAGAGCACGTCCGTGAATTTGGTGAGCGTGGAGTCCGTATGGTAAAGCAAGTCGTAGTAGAGCGACTGCGGCGTCGGCCTTAGAAGCGTCCGGTAGGCCTTGGGCTTGGAGGGCTTTTCCTGTTTTTCGTCGTCGTTTTTCGGGCTTTTGTCGCCACTTTCGCCCTGGCGCCGGTGGTCATACACCTGTAGAACAAGACACCCGTCGTAGAACTTTATGGCAAAGTCCTTGAGAAGCTCGGTCATCTCCGCAGGCACCTCCTCCCGGATCACGTGCTTCAAGAAGCTCTTGGCCATGGCCAGTTCCTTGGGCACGATGTTACTGTCCTGTGTATTGTTGAAGCGGTAGTGAGTGTCGTAGATGTGGAAGTTCAACGACGGCGGGTACTTGGCGTACTTCTTGAGGATCTCTTGCAGCGTGCTGGCAAAGTGGTAGTTGCCTAATCTGGCTCTGTTCTGCTTCATTAGCTGGAGCTTCTGCGCTGCCGTGGCCCCGTTGGCTGCACTGCTGTTTTTGGCCCACTCCGACATGTCGACTTGTTTATTTGCCCACGACTTTGTGCAGGGCGCCACGAGCCGGTGCTGTCACGGGTTGTTGCTCCTGTATATATTTGCCTGTCGGTGTTCGTTGTATCTCCCCTAGCTTTCCGGTT
The DNA here is from genome assembly GCA_002370615.1 of Metschnikowia aberdeeniae. Classification (NCBI taxonomy): domain Eukaryota; kingdom Fungi; phylum Ascomycota; class Pichiomycetes; order Serinales; family Metschnikowiaceae; genus Metschnikowia; species Metschnikowia aberdeeniae. Next base: position 425,698 of record NKZB01000175.1, read on the forward strand.
GTCACCAATTCGGAGCTGCGGAGGTGCGTGTTTTGGTGCGTCGACAGCGAGGTGCACTTGATACTGGCCGTCACGTGATGTATGGATAGGCGCCGGTTTCTGGTCCCAGTGTTTGGTTAGGTTCCTGAGTGATACGGAGGGTTGTTGGTGAAAAACACCGCGCGTCACGTGCGCGATCACGTGCGCGCTCAAGTGAAGCCCGTACATCCAACAGTGAACCCCGTACATCCAAAAGTGAAGGGCCGGGCTACGTGCCTACGCGGGGCCAGCGCGACGCGCTGGCGCCGTGAGGTGGAATAATTACCTGGATTTATATCGTACTGCATATAGTCAGCCCGACAGCCTTGAAGACAGAAGCTGGAAGAGCAAGAGGCGGGCTCTGATGCCGACAGTAGGCAGCAGTGGAAGCCCACAGACGCGACAGAGATCGAGTATGAATGACGATTGATCTCGTTTCAGGTTGAAATGAATGAAGATTGAAACTCGTTTCAGGTTGAGATGTTCATTCAAGGATGAACGCTTCCTATATATCTTCCAGAAAAGCGGGTCTCATTTGAGCCTATGGTGATGCTTGGTATCAGTATCAGCTTCTGGCCATTTCGTCCTCGATGTCATGCCCCCGTTAGTTCTTTAACCGGTATCTCTATCTTCTCCGCCAAACACGTGAGTCGAGTCTTGGTATCGTTTCTCTTACTTGAAGTGGCGCCATGTCATCATTAATATTCGAGCCAACCACTTTCGTTCACCACTTTTCATTCAAACCACTTTCGTTCACCACTTTTCACTCACCACTTTTTATTCAACAGTCTTGTTTGGATTTCTGGGGGCGGCCACAACCTCAAAGCCTCATTGTGCTTTCGTGTTCAAGCAAAAATTTATCAACTTAAACAACTTCTGTCTGTCGTCCTCGTTAAACACCCACAACCCGTAAATCTCCCCCAACACATTCTTCACTATGATCAAGTTGTCGTTTATCTCGGTGTTCATTTCCGAGATTCCGCTGGCAGGATTGGGAAAAAGCGTCCGCACAGCGTGGTTCGGAAGAAGCCCCAAGGAGAAGTTTTCTGGTGACTGCCGATTCAACAAAATGAGCCCGTAACAAAAGAGGTTTTGGAGATCGTTGGCTGTAAGAGGTCTGTTTGGCACTGCCGTCGAGAAATGACGCAAGTAGAGCGCCAATGTGCCCTGAAACTCGGTTTTGACCCAGTCCTCGTCTTTGAACTTGTAGATGACACAGTGGGATGTAGTGTATAGGAGGTGTTTCACCTGTGCATCGTAGCGGGATATGACGTTGAAGTTGAGGGTGTTTTTGTAGAGCCCGAGTGCCTCCTGTGGCGTGATTTGTGTTTCAGACATGGTGTGACTTGTTCTCCGTTGACGGGGCACCCGTACACCCACGCTGCATCCGCACACCCTCACACACCCGTACACCACAAGCTGTCTTCACACCTGTGCACCACGCGTTCTGGCACACCCGGCCCCACCTGCACAATGCCACAGCAACTCACCCTTCCTACATCTTTCTTTCTAATGCCATTTTCCCGCCAGCTTGCCAGCGCCACCAGAAGCGCCCTTTCGTTTCCAAAAAGGCAATTGGCCTTTTCCGCCACCAGATTCCTCTCTACCGGCGACAAGGTGCCCTCTGTATCTCTTTTTGAGGGCTCTCCCGGAAACGAGGTTGATTTGGCAGCTGAAACGCAGAGTGGCAAGTCTGTTGTTATTGGCGTTCCCGGCGCTTTTTCTCCCGCCTGCTCCGCCTCCCACGTGCCCGGCTACGTGAAGCACTTGAAGGAGTTTCAGAACGCCGGCTTTTCTGGCATCTACGTTGTGGGCGTCAACGACGCTTTTGTGATGAAGGCCTGGGGCGAGAGTGTGGACAAAAGTGGAGCCGTGAAGTTCTTGGCCGACCCTAAGGGCGAGTTTGCTAAGGCGTGGGATGTGCTTTTTGATGCCTCCAAGTTCTTTGGCAACGAGCGCTCCAAGAGATATGCTGCTGTGGTACAGGACGGCAAGGTTGTGTCTGCATTTGTGGAGCCCGACAATGTGTCTGTGGACGTTTCTGCTGCCGAAAACGTGTTGAAGAGTGCTTGAATCAGAGGATGCACTTGAGCTGGTCGCTGACTGAGTTGCCTCGTGCTATATATCACCAATGATGCCTCATGCTACATATCACCAATGATGCCTCGTGTTACATATTTCAATGAATTCTTATCATGTATTCAGGCATCCAATGGATGCATGCATCGAAGTCCGGTCGATAAGTTCCACTCTCCAGTAGCCGCGACTGCACACAAACCAGGAACACCCTTCTCTGAGGCACGGGTGTGCGGACACACATGCTTCTGCTACTCTCTTTTTCCACGCCAAAGCGGCTACTACTTCTGCCGCGTCCAAAATGGCCGTCTATCCGCCAGAATTGCTCCCAAAAAAGCGTTTCAGGCGGTGACGAAATTGCGGCTGCCCGCAACTGGCTCCAGAACCTGACCCCCGACGACATTCTCCGCCACAACTTCCACATTTCCTACAGCAGGGCCTCGGGACCAGGTGGCCAGAAAGTCAACAAAACCTCCTCTAAGGCCACGGTATCCTTAGCCGCCGGGGACTGGCTCGGCGCCTGTTGCCGGGATTGGATGCCGCATGCAGTCCTCGACCAGCTCCAAGGCGTCCCCTTCAGGTACCAGACCAAAGCAGGAGGGATCCTTGTGCAGAGCGAAATCAGCCGCAACCAGCAGGCAAACGTGGACGACTGTTTCCGGAAGCTTTTGGCGGAAATCAAGACCTGTGTGCACTTCCCGCTGGAGGTGCAGGACTCCAGCAAGGCCAAGTGGCGCAATTTGGCGGTCAAGGCCAAGGCCCAACGCATCCGGGACAAGAAGCGCCTCAGCGAGAAGAAGCAGGCTAGAAAGAAGGCGTTCGACGTGTGACTGTGTGCAGGACGGCCCTATTCCCGCAGTCGCTCGCACACCTCTGCGCTACATGTCTCTTTCCCACCACGTGCAGACAGTGTCCCAGGCCGTGCACGGGGCCGCCAGGGAGGCGGCCCTAGCGCCGGATGTGATGCTGTGTGCAGTCCAACACTTTGGCGCCAGCGAAATCCCCGCCGTTTTGGGCGCACTAGAGCCTCCGTTTCCCGAGACGGAAGCGTGCGAAAACAACGCCGACTTTTTGGACCAGGCAAGGCAGTTTGTGTTGTTTGCGGGGGTGCAGGACTGCATTGACCGGATTGTGGCGTCGCAAGCCCACCCCCTGGGGAAAGGCGCCGCCGGGGAGAAGATTGAGGACGGCACGACCCAGGGTTCGGGGCCGGGCACGTGCCCGGGCATGCCGGCGCTACAGCTTCTCTTTGGGTGCTTTGATTTCGTGCTCTGTGAGCTTGCTCCTGCACACGAGGCAGTCCGGCGGCAGTTTTTCCTGCTTTTGGAGGGTGCAAGCGACCAAATCCTCCGGCAGAACGTGTTGTGGGCGCCGCAGTTCTGGCAGTACGTCGAGACCCGGGCAGAGGTTTTCCGGGAGCATGTGTTCAGCGCATCCAACACCGCCAACCGCATTGCCGTTTTGGGGTTCTGCAACCACGTGACGGACCTTTACTACGAGCGCAACGAACGGGGCAAATACGACTCGTACCAAAAAGATTCTTTCAGCGACAAGTTCCACGCCCGTGTGCGGACTTTTCTTGCCAACTTCTTGGAGTTTGAAGATCTGACCGGTCTCAACAAACACTTTGTGTCTGCCAACAGGGAACAGCGGACGCCCGAGTTTGGCGAGATCAAGAGTGGCGACGACCAGCTCCTCGACGACATTGTTCGGCTCCAGCAGGTGCTCAAAAACCCGTACCACTTCCTCAAGCACGCACGTGACTTGGCAGTGCAGGTGGAGTCTGTTTCCAAGTTGAACACGTACTTTTTGAGCGAGGAGGCCAAGTACGCCAAAGTCCACCCCACACGTGACATCTACCGGGTGCAGGCGCCGGGCGAGGAGCCGGGGGCCCGGTGGTTCTTTCCCGAAGCGTACTGGACCAGCGCATTCGAGGAGTCACGTGACCCGGCGGCCGACAAGCGGGTCGGGAGGGCCAACTTGGACTCGTCCAAGTACCGGAAATTGGTGCTTGTGCAGATATTTCTTGTGTGCAACTTCTACATCCATATGTCGTCGTCCCGAAAAAAGGAGTTGTTGACCAAGATCGGAGCCAAGCCCAACACAAAGCACATCAGCGAAGACTATGTCCAGGAACACGTTGCCGTGAAGTTTAGTCGGGTCAAAAACGAAACGCTCAAGCTGGTACGCACCTGGGACTCGCAGTTGTACTTTTTCCTTCATTCTATAACGCAAGCGGAGGAGAACTGGTTGGGCTGGCTCATCTATGGAAAGAAGGAGGATGGTAACCTGCTTATTTCCAACAAGAGCATCAGCGAAGCTGACATTACAAGCACAGAGGAAAAGTTCAAGCGTCTTTTCAATTTCAAGACAAAAAGATACTTCAACACGCATGTGACGCCGCAACTTTCCAGGCGGATGAAGACGAAAACGGGATTGGAGGGACTCCGAGTTCCAGATGTCCACAGCGAATACGGTGAGAAGCTCGTGGAGTTGGAGGGAAAAATCGGCAGTGCTGAAGACGAACAGAAGGCCGAATTGAACGAAGAGAAGATGATTTTGATCTGGAAGTCGATAAAAGGAGTCCGAGACGTGAGTTGGTTGAAAGTGGATGAAAGCGTGAACATGAAGGATTTCGGTCAGGATTCCGGTCAGGATGCAGGAGCGAAAGAGTTGAAGCCTTCAGAAGGCCAAATGCTGGGTGCACAAGACGCTGTTGGGGAAACTGCAAGTATGAATTCAGAGGATGTTCAGGCTGATTCGAAGACGTCTGCACCGGAAGCACCAGAAACGGAAGCACCAGAAACGGAAGTTCCAAAAGCGGAAGCACCAGAAACGGAAGTTCCAAAAGCGGAAGCACCAGAAACAGAAGCACCAGAAACGGAAGTTCCAAAAGCGGAAGCACCAGAAACAGAAGTACCAGAAACGGAAGCACCAGAACAAGCTGTCCCAACCGAGCAGCGCAAACGAAAATTGCTGGACCCCGAGGAGCCGCCCTCAAAGTCACAAAAGCCCAGCCCAGATAAAAAATAGATAAACACCCCCATCAATTTACGGCAGCCAGCGCCCACCAAACCAGGAAGGAGTCCTGCACACAGGGCGCGACCTCATCACCACCGCACGCGTAGGCGCCAACCACCCACAGCCGCTAAACCAGGCAAAAAGACGTGGACGTTTAGGCCGATCCTGCAGACACCGCCGCCATCCCACAGCATCCAGCAACCATGGGCAGGACCAGTGGACCAGCGGCTACACCGCAGGCGCGTCCCCGAACGCGTCTGGGCGGCACCAAGAGCGACGTGGCAATACAAACACCCGTTTCGGGGCGGAAAAAGCGCAAAATGCCCGCCCACGTGACGCTTCGGGCCGAGTCCCCCGTCATAGATCTCACCGACGACGACGACTCCAAACAAGAGTCTCCGTTGAAGCAGCTCAGCAGCCGAAAGAGTACGAGGAAGCGAGGCGTGAAGCGGCGAAAAACGGGGCCGGATCTTGATCTGTCTCCAATCAAGCGGGCGGAAGATGTGCCGAAAGAGGCGAAAGAGGCGAAAGAGCGACGGGAACGGAGGGAACCGGGAGCCGATTCTGTGCCGGATAAAAGCGTCGATGAAGGCGTGGTTGATGTTTCTTCGGAACGGAGTCTGGAGCTGGGGCGTGGAAACGGAGATGGCATGGGAGCAGAAAAGTCAGCTCCAGAAATGTTGACAGCAGAAAATTTGGCTGCAGAAGAGTTGGCCGCAGAAAAGTTGACAGCAGGAGCCAGTCATACTGGGCACGGTCTGCCCATCAAATTCCGCCTGCCCATCAAATTCCGCCTGCCCCTCAAATTCAGTCTGCCCATCAAATTCAGCCTGTCGCCCGCCAAAAAGAAAAGCGTTGCATTCTCCGACAACATTCTTCCCGAAGAGCCCAGCTCTCCAATGGCTGCGGTGACACCCCGGAAATCGATTCTCAAAAGCGGCTTCTCGACGCCCGTCGAAAAGGCCGAAATTGGTGCATCTGCTCTTGAGTTCTGGGAGCCGGGGACTATTGTGCAATGGGACCTCGGCAACATGGATCTCAGCACTTTGGTACTGAAGAGCATAATGGCGTTGCAGCGTCCCGAGTTCCAGCGCAAGTTCGAGGTTTATGCCACTTTGAACCTCTTGTTCAAGCATGCTGCCGTTTCGAGAGTCTATGACGAATACTGCCAGATGGTTCCGACTCCGCTGCGAAATCCGGAGTTGTGGGAGCGATTTTCCGATTCCATACCACAGGGGCTTGTTCTTTTTATTTATGCCCAGCGAGATGTGCAGATCCTCGAGGCGCTGCTTTTTGGGGAGGGAGGAAAAGGAAAAGAGGGAAGTGGAAAAGAGGGAAGTGGAAAAGAGGGAAGTGGAAAAGAAGGAAATGGAAAAGATGAAAGTGGAAAAGGAAGTGGAAAAGGAAATGGAAAAGAAGAAAGTGGAAAAGGAAATGGAAAAGATGAAAGTGCAGAAGGAAATGGAAAAGATGAAAGTGCAGAAGGAAGTGGAAAAGGAAGTGGAGGTGAAGAAACAGGGACAGACGCCCAAAATACACAGGAAGCTCCCGAGAAAGCCGTCGACCCGTTCGAAGCCCGCACCCTCAACCAGGCCCTCAAGTTCATGGCCAATTTCCTCGCCGTTTCTCAGCTCAGCTCGCTCACTCCCCCTCATATCATTCGCTGGTGCTACATGCACTGCTGTGAGCTGTTGATGCGGCCAAACCTCAGCAAACTGTTGGTGTCGTCCTACATCTGCATCATCAAAGACTTTCCCTTTTCGGGGGCCCAGAAACGGGCGTTTGATGCCGCCGTGCCGGAACACGTGCTCTCTACGCTTCTCAACATGCAAAGTTTCTTGTCGCTGTCGCTAATCAACGAGCGGTTCATTGCCATGCGGAACCTCATTCTGAACTTTCCCGCCGTCATGGCCCGAAACTTCCATCACTGGTTCCCGGGCTTGATTATGAACTTGTGTGATCTTTCTTTTGTGCTATACTACAAAGTGGTGGGCACGGGTATCTCGGCTTTACTTGAGGCCGCCCGGAATTTCCTCGACAGCCCCGATGTGTGCCATTTGACGCGGACGTTTCTCGAGAGCCCGGCGGAGTCGGAAAAATCATGGGTTTCCGAGAGTTCTCTTTCGCTTGGGTCGTTCAAGGGCCAGATCACGCTTAATTTCGTCACTGATACGCTTCTCCAGCTCTGTGCTGAGGGCCAGTACAAATACGCCATGGATCTTTGGGTTGGAATGTCGCTTCTTTTGGGCAACTTTCAGCTGTGGCTGCACTTGGGCACGTGGCTCAAGGTCCACAAGGCTTGCTTCAACGAAACGTCGCTTGTGGCCAAGGAAACTGCCATTTCCTCGTGGAAAGTGGTTGTTTTTCGCATGTGCCAGGAAATCTCGGCAGACTTGGCCCACGACCCGGCCCCGGGCCTGCCCCGAAAACTGCCCCACGACGAGCTGCTCCGGAGTAAGGCCAAACTCTTGATCCATCCGTTTATGTCCACTCCGCCCAACGCTCCGCCGGAACTCGTGCTGGCCTTGCACAGCTGCTTCCTTCTGGTGTTATACACACTCCTCAACTCCTCCCGGGGCGTGCGCCTGCTCCACGCTGTGTGGGACCGGGTCTTGCTGCCGGTGTTGGGACACATGTACTTCCGGAAGGGCGCCTATGTGCAGGACTTGGGAGTGCAGGTGCTTATTCGGCTTCTCCGGCCGTCGCCGCCGCCCGAGCGCTTCAGCGCCCTCCGGTGTCTCTGGAACGAGACCATTCCGCTTGCGGACATCAACTGCTTGAGCCCGAAGTGGGTGTTTTTGCGCTTTGACAAGGTTCTCCGGGTAATCTCGCCGGTGCTAGCGCTGGCGAGCCCGGCCGAGGCCAAAATGGCGGTTTTGACGGCGTTTTTGAATTCCGTCAAGTTTGTCACCAAACGAGAGGTGCAGGCGTCCGAAAACACCTTCGATATCATCGACAACCTCCCGCAGTGTCTTGAGACGTTTTTCCTGCACCTGGACGTGGGCTACGAGGACGTTTTTAAGCTCTTGGTGATACTCAACGATACTTTTGGGGCCACCAACTTGGTGTCGGAGGAGAAAAACGTCTACGAGACCATTTTGGCGTATTCGGCCGCATCGGCCACGCCTCAGCAGATGAATGCCATGTTGAGCATGATCCACGGCGCCATTGGCGAACGAAAAAGCTTCCGGTTTTTCCTGACGCTTGAAAAGGTGGAGAAACAGGCAAATCGCCCGGATATGCTTGCCTTTTTGGGCGAGAGCTTGAACCACAAGAAATACGCCAAATTCACTGCAGCAGAGTTGGTAGTTTTGGGCCGGATCTTTGCCCGCATCGACACAAACTACAGCACCATTGCCAAGAAGGTCATCCAGCAAATTGTGCTTTTGAAGGCCGAGGATTTCGATGAGATGGTGTCACGGTTGGGGATTCAGTCGTGGCACCTTAACATCTTCAGCTTTTTTGTGGTTCTCATGCATAATGCTCCGTACGAGCATTTGAACCGGGCCACGGTGGCGCTCATTCAAAACCGGCCCGATTACGGCCAAATTTTGCGTGTTCTTATTGAAAATGAGTTTGACCTGGAGATTTTGGCCACGAAGAATGTGCTTTTTGACTTGGATCCCGAAACGCAGGGCGTGTTGAGGGAATACTTGAAGAGCCATAAAGACTGTCATTTTGTGGATGTGCTTCTTTGCGCCGTTCCTTTTGACGACGCTGACGATATTGTCGGAGGCGAGTGGGAAAAGTATCCGCTTTTCCAAAAACAGAAGCAGAATAGCCTGCATGTGCTGCCAAAAGAGACGTCACTTGATGTGGAATCGGCGCTGATGCTGGACAGCCTGCAGTACGCGAGTCTCAAGAAGCCGTCGGTTGAAATTGCCGAAAGCCCCGACGAAATCCAGGACCTGCAGAGCCAGTCTCCGAGGCTAGAAATGATTGAGATCCTCAGTGGAGACAGCGAAAACACTGGGGGAAACGAAGGAGGCAAGGAAAGCGGCGAAGTCAAGGAAAACGGAGAAGAAAACGAAGTCAAAGAAGACGAAGTCAAACAAAAAGAAGTCAAACAAAAAGAAGTCAAAGAAGACGAAGTCAAACAAAACAAAGACAAAGAAAATGAAGTCAAAGAAAACGAAGACAAAGAAAATAAAGTCAAAGGAAACGACGTCAAAGAAAGCAGGGAATCCAGCCCAGATAAAAAAGAAATCATGGGAAAAGAAGCAACACGTGATCCAAGCCCAGGCAGAGAGCTTCTCCAAATCAGGCCAAACGGCGAGAATCGCTCAAGCCTCCGAATTTCCAGCGACGTTTCTGACATGAGCGTCCCCCAGAGTCAAATGGCCAATTTCGGTGGCCGGGCCCACGCTCTACACACTCTCATATGTGGCACGCGAGAAGAGGAAATCGCAGAAATGTCCTTTTCCGAGAGATTTGCATTGGAATCCGACATGTTGGAGTTGATGCTCCGCATGCGCCGGGCCCAGAATAGCATAGCGTCGTAATAAAGCGTGCCAGTTGTGCACTTCGCATGTATGTCGCCCTATATGCAGGATTGCACTGCAGACAGTTGTCCATCTGAGAGAAGTGCAGCACCATTATTTGCAACCATTTCCAGAAATTGCCACTTGGCTGCATTCCCTGGCTGAACCTCTTTATTTTTCTTTAATAAGAACGGAAACGTCGAAACCGCTCCTTTATTGGCCAAAGCCCCTGCCTCCACCATTCAAATTTTGGGTGCTGAAAAGGCTTTTTTCAGAGCTTTGAAGACCAAGCCCGACAAACCAAGTACGCTTTGTTATACCATGCCTCTTTGGTTGGTCAAACCTCCGGAAAGAACAACTAAAGCCTCCGGAAAGAAAAACCCAAGCTCCGGAAAGAAAAACCCAAGCTCCGAAAAGAAAAACCCAAGCTCCGGAAAGAAAAACCCAAGCTCCGAAAAGAACAAGGGTAAGATTGCCAGAGTTCTTGCTGCCAAGGCTGCTGTTGCATTGAGAGACAACTCCTTGGCTGAGGAAAGAGATGAGTCTGGCGAATTTGGTATTGAGGTGTTGCAAACCGTAGGCCTGCCCCGACAACGGCCAATATAGTCATTTCTGAAACCATTCCTTCGTTGGGTTTTTGGACGCAGACCATAATACTCCAACTTTGGATACCAGGGAGTTCCTAAAAGGGCGAAAACTTGGCCATTATTTGAGTTACGAAAAGGGAAATTGACCATTATTTGAGTTATGAAAAAGGAAATTGGCCATTATTTGAGTTTCTAAAAAGGAAATTGACCATTATTTGAGTTCCGAAAAAGGAAATTGACCATTATTTGAGTGCCTAAAAAGGGAGGCTCCATTATTCGAGTTCCGAAAAATGGCGAAAACTTGACCATTATCTGTTTAGAGAGCCCCGTTCAACACACTCCCCGAGTCCAAGCTTTACAGAACTTGGGCGGCTCAGTGATCAAAATTTCAGTGTTTCCAGATGTCAAATTGGCATGCAAGGCTGAAACTTCTACCAATTCTGCATGTCTACAGAGTACGATTTGGGAACGAGTCTGAGAAGTATGACACCGTGGAAACTGGAAACTGTGGTGGCCAACTTGAAGGATTTCTGCCAATTTATGCAGGTTGCTTCCAAGTTGGTGGAGGTGGTTTCCAGGGAAATCACAAAACGAAACGACTATGGTCGGAAAGCTGGGACTCTGGTCTGACTGGAGGGCTCCATGAAATTCTCAGTCAGCGCAATTTCCACGGCGGAAGAAGGAGTTGTTAGAAAAAGTGTTTGGAGAAGATGGACTTTTTTTCCTGGATGCACAACCTCCTTTTCCCTCCAAGTGGACTCAAACTACTAGTGGAGGGACTAACCCAAGTCGCTACCAAAGTGGGGAAATCGTTGGAAAAAAAGAATGCACACAGAGCCAGAAAACGCCGGTTTTTTCTGACCAGAGATCTTTCAGAACAAATATGGCGACTCACAAAATCTGAAAATAAAACCGTCAGAAATATCGACCATCGCCAGACTTCACGTTGGTGTGGTTCGGACGACCCTCGGATATACGCGGGGCTGCCCTCGGATCAGCACACACCCGTACCTCCGATTATATCCCCCTCCCGTCCCCTTCTCCAATTTGACAAAAGTGTGGCTGAAAATTTGCATGTGGGGCAGTGGATGTGCAAGGATTACACTCCTTTAAGTGGAAAGAAAAAAAACGGGGTTTGGCGGAGAAATGTGCCGCCTGCCAGGTCTGGCGTGCATATACCCGCTATTAGTTCCGGGGTGTCTCTATTAGTTCCGGGGTGTCTCTATTAGTTCCGGGGTGTCTCTATTAGTTCCGGGGTGTCTCTATAAGTTCCGGGGGTGCGTTCATATGCAGGAACGTCATGGTCTACTCTAATCTCTGCAATATTTCATTCTATATACATTATTTCTGGATGGCGTGGTATCTCTTGCCCCGAAATGCAACCATGTTGTGATTGGCCTGGAAGGTCGGTCGGGTTTGAGTCCACCAATTCCAAATTTCTAATCATACAGGACGACAAGTGTCAATTACTGACATTAAAGATGACAAATATTGAAGTTGTACAGATAACAAGTTGCAACTTACTAGTATACAGGTTTGACATTTACAGGCACTTAAATTTACAGGCACTTATATTTACAGGCACTCACATTTACTGACATTTACTGACATTGAAAAGATGACAAGTTAAAATTATAGATTCTGATAAGTTAGTTACATTTACTGACATTTTAGGTACTGACAAGTTACAAACTCGGGAAATTATACAAATAGTGACAAGTTACAACTGCAAATTACTCACATTTGTACAAATACTGAATTATGATACTGAACTATGATACTGAACTATGATACTGAACTATGATACTGAATTATGATACTGAAAATACAACTCTGGAATACAGACTGGAATTTACAAAGTACCGACATTATACACTGTTGAGTACGAGGAGTGCATATAGGACAGGTGCGTTATTGACTGGCCCTGCCAAGCACCGCTGTTCAATTAGCAGCTGGCTAGCCCGAGTCTTCTGCAGGAAGCTTCCCAAAGCCCAACGCTGCATTGCCTGCTTTGGGCAGGCTAGCGGTAGAAGCGGGACCTGTATATAACGGGTCACGTGGGCCCTGCATCTCCGGCAGGTCCTCACATTCAATACTGAGAATAGACAAGTGGCAAATATAATTATCTAATTGTGGCATAAGAGTATCAAATTGTGGCAAATAAAAGTATCAAATTGTGGCAAATATAATTATCAAATTGTGGCAAATAAAAATATCAAATGAAAGTGACAAATGAACGCATACAATTACTGAATGTATACAGTGAAAGTACAGTGAAAGTACAGTGACGTTTGCAATACTGACCCTTCATTCAACTATAAGAGACACTGCAAAGATGAAACAAGCAGTCGCCAAGCGCTTTCAATTCGGACCAAAAGTGATATTTTATCAATTTGTTGGCCAAGGAGTATTTTATTGTTGTCCAGGGTTATTTATTTTATTGTTGGCAAAGTTGTTTGTATTCGTGTTACAGTCTTGGCAGCTAAAAACCCTTTCAACAAACACGGATTATGTGGTATTTTCCGCCAGGTGCATCACGGCAAGCGGCAATTTATCCACAATTATTCTGGAATTCTTGGCCTCCTGCAAGTACCAGAAATTCCTAAACAATCACTCTGGATTTCTTGGGTAACAATGACATCAGTTTCCGTGAAAATGGTCGCCGGAGATATTCTCGACAAGCCCAAACTCAAACAATGCCTCCATTGTCTGAAGCTCAAACGTTTCGGTACATGCACGATATCAGCCTGTTTCCGGAAACAACGTACCAGCGACTACAAAAGGCGCCCCATTCGCCTCCGTTCTTCGTCATTCTCATCCTCATTTTAACTTGAACATGAAATTATCCATCCTCCTTCTCGCCTCCTTGGTCGTTGCCTTTCCTACCCACCCATCTGCAAGTATTGCTCAACAGATGAATCGTCGGAGAGATGGGCCAGGAGACAATGATTGCCCAAAAGATACCCAGCCTCCCTCAAACGAAGAAAATGGTGGTGCCAAGCCCAAGCGCAAGGAATCTGAGTTGGTGTTCCTGATTGAATCCAAAACAGCAAAGGATGGAAGACCTTGTGCAGATTTTGCGCTATGGCTGGTGGCAGACATGCCTGAGGAATGTGTGAATTTTGTTATCTGCAATTGTACTTGGTGGGATGTTCCCAAGATCTGTGACAACGAAATCGATAACATTGGTGAAATCACTGCTGAAAAGTTGGCGGCACAGAGACCTGCCTGCAGTGCGAAACTTATCTGTGAATATTCAAAGAAGCGGAAAGATAAGTTTTATGCGTTTTATTAAGCTGCTGCTGAATTTAACATCTATTATGGCTTTTTTGTTGGAGAATATTTTTTCACCATCTTCGGGTACTGGCCTATTCTTTTTAGGGCAACTACCTAGTTAGTGTGCATACAAATATACAACCTACTCCATATCCTTGTAAATCACATGGATTGCATCACGATCGATGTCACAACACTGACACGTCTAAACGTCCACGTCACGTGACCCTCCGGCCACTATGCAGGACCATACCTACCCCAGCCCTCTGTCTCCAATCGCTCTGGCATTCCATTTCCCTGCCCCGCGCCTCACGTGGGGTTGCTGGAGCGAAACAACCGATAAACTTCAGGACCTATCGGTTGACACTGTAAAAAAAGTTGGTCGCTTCCAATGTGCACCTGCATACAAGGGCCGTGGGATCGCCCAGCTTTCGGGTTTCTTTCAAGGCTCTGGTTCACATGCTGGTAATAGAGAATGTGCCCTTTAAGTACCGATAGAACTAAGATTGAAAAAAAAAAAGATTGCAGCACCACAATTTCACACATGGTCTCCCACTGCATTACTCACTGTGGCCCTAAGTGGCTTGACTAACGTTGATCGGACGGGAAACAGTATTTTCCACTTGGTATGGCCGCAACCGGAAGTTAAGAAGCAGGTTGGGGTTATGTAGTTCGTAATGTACACAATTCGAGTCATACTCCGTATCTTCACAGAAAGAGGCGAAACTCATTTTATTTATCCCAAAAGTGCAATTTCGACGGACTGCATCTTGAAACAAATAATTTAAATTTCCCTTGTTTCTCTTTTCTCACAATCTTTCATATCGTCATCACACCTCTTCTGACTGAATTTGCGTCGCAAAAAGACTTGCCTGCATATAATACCGCTTTTCTGGTAGCTCCATTTGGCGTAGGTACGGTGAAGGCGTTGGTACGGTCCTGCAGTGTCTACTGGTTGTACTGCATATACCGTCCTCCGAACCGCACATCCGTACCTCCCATTTATTCCTCCGTCCCCTTCGCCATTTTGACCGATAGTGGAATTTTGAATACAGGACCAAGCATATCTGCGGAAGTCGCATTTTCTCTTGTCCCAAAAATAATGGGCTTCGGGCGGAGAAGAAGCACCCTTCCTGGCCGAGAGTATATGCAGTGCCACTTCTCTATACACACAACTACACACCGTGTAATTTTAAGCCAATATCGATTGATAGAAGCGCTAAGGCGAGATTATTCAGCTCCATCACCTCTTTATAAGCACATGCTTCAAATTTATCTTAATTTTGGCTGGAGATTTGTCAGCCCAATGACGTTTCACGTGACCGCTGTCTGAGCTGGCTGTACAACACACCAACTGTGTGACCACGGTCACCGCCCGCTGTAATTCGCGAGTCCGTAGTTTCAAACCAACAAAGTGTTGAAAAAAATCCATTCGTAAGATTTGTGATATTTATGTGCAGTACCAAAATCCAACACAATCGCTCCAACAGAATAAAAACCAAATTGAAACCATCACTATAAAAGGCCTGGCATTAAACCCAGATATCTGCCGCACGAACCGGTCTGCAGCTTCAGGTTCTAGCCTTACATCACGTGATAGCAAGGTCTGCGTCCTGCAGACAATATCGCCTCTTTTGCAACCGCGCACCACATCAACCCCACATGTCCGTCATCCCTTACAATTCCCAGAACAAGCTCGTATACCATGATCCGGTAACGGAAATTGCCATTGTGCACGACCGCCAAAACGGGAAGGTCCGCTTTGTGGCCCCGCCACCGAAGCAGTACCCGCGAGGCCCCGCCACGTGTCCTCATTGTGGTTCCGATCTCCGTGGCTATAAGAAGGGCCACCAATCCAGTTTCAGCTACACTGACCATGCGCTGGACTATAACGGAGACTATATGCTTGTGCCGGAAAATTACCACCCTATACGCCAAAATTCCGTGGATCTAGCCCAAAGACTGACTGATTTGGCCCATGTTTCCGATATATCGTTCCCCTTGCAAGATTTGACGCCAGGAACGGCGCCTGAACAAAACTACCTTCGATTTGTGCATCAGGACTACTTCAAGCTCCTTTCCGGGCTCAATCACGACCTCCGGCTTCTCGAAGCGGAAACCGAGCGGCTTTCTCAGGATGTGTTCAATCAAGGCTATTTTGAAAGATTCTTCAGGAAGATCCCGCCGTATGTTCTAGGGTCCGGAGCCCATGCCCACGTCTACAAGGTGCAGCATGTGCTCAAGAACGTGCTGCTTGGGGTTTTTGCCGTGAAGCGAATCAACATCGGCGACCACTCCAAATATCTCGATCATGTGCTCAACGAGGTGTTGATTCTCTATGAAATTTCTTCCAGCGGCGCCTCCGCCAACAACTTGATCCGCTATAACCATGTGTGGATGGAATTGGGCGACTTACAGGATCACAACACTTTCATAGTGCCGCCAGAGAACTCCGACTTTGGCAGAGTGAAAATTCCTTACGTGTACATTCTCCAGCAGTACTGTGCTGGAGGCAACTTGGAAACTATGGTTGGTCATAATTTTCCGCCACAGCTACCAAAGACAATGAAGGAGCGGGCCGAGGAACGCCGGCGGCAAAAACAGGGCCATGCGCCAAAAGCCGCCCGCTGGCTCCTGGATTTGGAAACTTGGAAGTTTTTCCATGATATTGCTACGGGCGTGCATTTTCTCCACCAGAACAACATCCTTCATCGAGACTTGAAGCCGTCCAATTGTCTTTTGGAAACCGAATACAAGCCATCGGCTCTGAAAGTGTTCACGGATATGGCGTCTCTCGATGCTTTCCTTTCCGGTCTACCCAGAGTGCTCGTTTCCGATTTTGGCGAGGGAAAGTTCATCGACAAGTCCAAAACGCCCGAAATTCGGATGGGTAACACCGGAACTGTGGAGTTTGCAGACCCCAAGCTATGGGTTTATGACAATGTCAAGAACTACACCCACCCGTTTACATACAGCTGTGACATGTACTCTTTGGGGTTAGTTTTGTGCTATTTGTGTGTTGGGAGCAGTCCGTTTTCCCAGGATATCGTGGGAATGGACGACCCGGAAGCCATAAGAAGCGTGATTTCCAACTGGTACAAAAACCTCTCCAAAAACGACTTTTTGAAGTGGATCAAAGCAGAATCTCTACGCGTGCGGGGGGCCTACACAGACTGCACCAACGACTTGGCAATACTAGCATATGCCATGCTTACTGGCGACGCAGACTCAAATACTGTTCTTTTGCAGATGGGACAAATAAAGCAGCATTTTTTGCAGCAAAAGACGGTGCAAAGAGAGTGGGTTCACACAGGCACGGTCATTTTTATCTGTGATCTCATCATCTTGGAATTTTTGGATGCTTTTCAAGCGTCCTACTTTTTCAAGCTTCTCAAGGTGTTGAGTGTTGCGGGGCTCGTGTTCCGTGGGGACATTAAATCTCTGGCTTGTCTACTTTTTCTCATCATCGGAGTGGGAGCCAGAGTCTGGAGCCAGGTGTAACTACGTTTTTCCGTTGTCCTGCATTTCCGAAACACCCGAGTTTACTCCAACCAATCTGACTCCATCTTGGGTTTGAGTTTCGAACGTGACCTGTGATTTAATACTTACTGGACAGCTGATGGTATGAAATGGATTGCAATGATTAGAATGCCTTGACAATGCTTATGGCTTGCGTGCAGGTATTTGTCTCTGGCGAACTAGAGCATATCAACGATATGTTTCCAGAGCTTGGAAACCAACATGGTCAAGAAACTTTTCACCAAGCCAGGGGCTTTCTTTTGGATATAGGAGTTCAGAGTGTCCAACGGAACATAGTCATTGGTCAAACCGTCGTGGCTGAAGTTTGGCGGCGTCAGCTCGGAGCCTTCATACCTTGAACCATCCCAGCAATAATCCTGGAAACACTGCTTGCATTCTTCGGACTGCTCCAAGCCTTGTCTTTCTTCAGAGCGTCTCACAATTGCACAGCCAACACAAAACTGCCAATCATCAGTTTGGTTTCCTCTCAGAACAATATCAAAGCCGTTGGTCACCATGCCTTTTTTCTCATAGTCGGTGTACGTGAGCTTCAATGTGCTCGTGTTGGACATGTACTCATAGGGTCTGTTGGCAACATAAACCACAATGGGAGGAGTGACGCCATCTTTTTGCAAGTCGGTCAAATTCTTGGCGTTGCAGCCAAAAAACGTGGGTTTTGCAGTCAAATTGTGGTGGATGAAGGTCTTCTGGTCCGGCACATACGGGATCACCGTCAGCTTGCCCTCATAAGTGAATTGTCGTTCATAAGAGTTGATAAGCGAGAGTCCATCGGGCCACGCAGCGCCATTGTTGTCAAACGAGAACACGAGATCCAAGTTCCGTTCTTTTATGGCCACAGTGGAAAGAGGAACCAATTCGCCCGCCAATCCACCGTCCATCAAGTACAACGTATCAGAGGTCGAGATGTTTTCGGATTTGGCATACTCCGACTGGAAGAACGGATTTGGCTTGTACCACGCAATGTCCTGGTGCTTCTTCAGCATCTTCTTCAAGAACCGCTTGACAAAGAATTTGAGCACCTTATTCAACGTATCGCAGTCGTCACAGACAAGCGTGTTGAGGAACTGGTTGAAGAGGGAAGACGACGTGCCCAAAACAAAGCCGGCGTTGTCCATGCCTTCTACACACGACGAGGCTTCACCATTCTCAACACTGCTTCCGATGTACTTGATGTCGGTGAAAGAGTTGATGGAAGTATCGAAAGAGCCCATTTCAAACGGGTTGAATTCGATAATGGGCGAGTTCAAGTCGTACACGAGCGAGTCGGGTCTTCTGGCCAAAGCAGTGATCAATGGAAACGGCATGTCATGATTGGCAAACGCTTTGAGGTTGCGGATATCGCTCCAGGTGGCCGTGTTCATGAAATTGGTCGACTTGTCTTCCACCCCGCGTCCTTTTTCGCCCCCGGTCTGTTTCAAAAAGAGTGTGTGGGCCAAGAGACGCCCCCAGACATCTGTTATGGACGTGGTAAATCCAGCGGCTTCTTTTTCTTGGATATCAGTGGAAATTCCCGTCTCCGCATCGGCATTCCACCAGCTGACATGTGTGAGAGTGTTATTATAGTTGTTGAGGGCGAGATCGAGTGCCAAACTGGCAGCTTGCGACGTGTTGACGAACGAGTTAAGCGTGCTGTATTCCCACACTTTGTATGGGTTTTCCAACACAACTTCCTCCACCGTGGGCCAGCCCTGGAACATCAACGACCCAAGGAGCCACGAGCCACCGGAAAGCCCGGCTATATACAGGCTTGCCTGGAGAAGCCCGCCCAAGCCTTTATGGGCATCGGTGGTTCTGTTATCCAAAGCGGATAGTTCGCCTGCTCCACTCAACATGGCACGAAGACCGCCGCCCGAAAAGGCAAGTGCAATCTGAATGGGCTGGTCAGACAGAGACCCATTGAAGAGTGTACTGTTCAAAGTAGCTGAGCTGAGAACCGAGGTGGTATTGGAAAAGTCTTTGGATGGGTATTGGACTCCGACTCGGGATAGATATTCCCGGATGGCGGCGTCTGTTTTGATGTTTCTCTCTTCCATCCATTCGGCCTCGGATTCTGAAATCGACCCTCCTTCCCGGAGAAGGTTCTTCTCTGGGCACTTTACCGAGATGGGGGCATAGGCGACGGCCACAGCCCAGAGAAAGAGCATGAATATCGGGAACATGTTCAAAACTGGGAGTTACAACTATTCTGGGGTAGCTAATGAAAGGCAGATGGCGCAGATTTATAGTGCTGTTGCACGGAAAAGGAACGAGATTAAGAAATGGGAGACTCAAGAGGCCCTGGAAACTGAGACTTGTTTTAAAATCTGGCAAGAAGTCATCCCTCGGAAAACGTGGCCGGGGTAATCTGATGCACAATGCGGATGGTTTTAGGCTTTTTCCTATTTAGGAAATATGCCCCGCTCAATGTCTTAATCGAGCGTCTTTCGTGGCACACGCTCTTTTGGGCAACGCTGCACCACCAGCCTTGCCCGATGTGGCTGTTTATACCGGCCTTCAATTCACAAGTCAAAAGAATGTTTCGCCGTCGTTTTTCCCACATGATCGTGCATGCAAAGATGCACGCGAGCGTTTAGAGACGCACACCTGCATGAAGGGCCCTTGGGCCATATTATCGAGCTAGCTTTGTTCACTCAGCTATCTAGGCATGAACAATGCAAACAGACCATATGCCAATTCCGGTGCCATGCCCACGTTGGGGTCCCACGTTCTGGTTTAGGGACTTTGTTCGGAGAAATTCAAGAACTGAACTCATGGCCAAGAACTACACTCATGACGTCTTAGGGCGTTACCAAATATGGCCCGCCTGATGTGGAGAGAGTGTTTATTCGCCAGCTTGGAACATCCTGGCTGTCGGCCGTGGACAGGGCTTGACCAGGTGCACCCGTACACCAGCGCGAAGACATGAGTGTTTTCACGATTTTCGCTATACCCAAGGAATGGCATCCAAGAGAGGACGGGAAAAGTCCGTGAAGGGCGAAGAGAAAGAAGGCAAAGTCCATAAAAAAGCCGAAAAGCCCTCAAAAAAGAACAGCGCCCTGCAGGAAGTGGCAGCTCCCGATGCAGGTGCACAAGATGAAATTATCCTTGTGAACTCCGACACAGACAATTCGGGCGAGTCAGACGGAGTGGTGGTGGTTTCCGAGGATGAAGAAGAGGGGGCACCACCCGCAAAAAGAGCTCGTGTCGAGCCCGACTCCAAAGCATCGGTGAACGAGGTCACAGGCAACAACGACTTCATCGGGTTCGGATTTGAAACATCCGATGAAGAAGCGGACGAAGAGGAAAGCTCCCACAACCTCTTTCCCTGGGTCAAGGGCCAGAACCACTCCGAACAGAAGGAAATCGCCGACTGGTTGACCCTCGAAATCAAAGACTTTGTCAACTACATCTCGCCGTCTAAAGAGGAAATTCTCATGAGAAACAAGGTCATCAGCAGGCTCAAAGAACACATAAGCAGTTTCTGGCCCGACACGCAAGCGCACGTTTTTGGATCCAGCGCCACAGACCTCTACCTACCGGGATCCGATATTGACATGGTGGTGGTTTCGGACATGGGCAATTATGGCCAGCGGCAACGGCTCTACCAACTCTCGTCATACCTCCGTACGCATAAATTGGCCAAAAACATCGAAGTGATTGCCCACACCAAAGTGCCTATCATCAAATTCGTGGACCCGGACCACAACATCCACGTGGATATATCGTTCGAAAGAACCAACGGAATTGAAGCCGCTCGGCGCATTCGTGGCTGGCTAGATCTGACACCGGGCTTGCGGGAACTTGTGCTCATTATCAAGCAGTTTTTGCGGTCCCGAAAACTCAACAACGTGCATATGGGTGGGCTCGGCGGCTACGCCACCATCATCTTGGTCTACCATTTTCTCTGGCTTCACCCGAGGATCTCGTCCCGAAATATCCACGCGCTCGAGAATTTGGGCACGCTTCTCATCGAGTTTTTTGAGTTGTACGGCCGCAACTTCTCCTACGACAACCTCGTGATCGCGTTGGATCACCAAGACATGCCAAAATACTTGGTCAAGCGGCCAAACTGGCCGTTGTGCGGTGGACGTGGCCTGTTCAATATCGTGATCCAGGACCCGCTGGATCCCTCCAACAACATCACCAGGTCGTCGTACAATCTCCGCGACTTGAAAAAGGCGTTTAATGGTGCGTACCAGTTGTTGACGGCCAAGTGCTTTGAGTTGCACAGCGCTTCATACAAGGAACGCATTGGGCAGCTGATTTTGGGCGACATTATCACGTTTTCTGGCGACAGCAGAGACTTCAACGACGAGCGGAGCTTGGTTGCCAACTCGGCTCTCATTTCGCAGGACGCTGAGGTTGACAACAACTCCGCCGATGAAAGCGACGGCGCCAACGGAAACGACAAGTACTATCTTTCCGATATGTCCGAGGAGGCAGTGGTCCCCGCGCCAAAAACGAAGTCGAGTAAGCGGAAGCAGGCAAAAAAGGAGAGGAAGTTGAAGGGACGGGCTTTAAAGAAAGAAGAGGAACAGCTCAGAGAAGCACGCGAAGAAAAAGAGTCTAAAAATGGCCAGCCTCCCAAGAAAAAGGTCAGCGACTACTTGAGTTTGGATGTGGAGTCTGATGACTCCTCTAAAAATGACTCCTCTAAAAATGACTCCTCGAAAACCTCAAAGAGAGATTACTGGAATATGAAGGGCTTGGAGGCAGCAACTTAGCGCTTCTGATATAAAAGGCCCAGGGGGATACATTAACACCAGTTGTACCCAAGCAAGTGTCTCAAATACAGAATGACCTGTTTAGAACACTAGGAATCAAAGAATCTGGCTCCAATCTGGAATGTGAATGTCATCTTAAATCCACTCTATTAACGGATTTATAAACTTGATAATACCGTTCTATTGATGCCATGGATCACCCAATGATACATCCGAAAAATCGCTTGTCTGGTGACTAAATGTTGTTTCAAAATGGCCATGTGGTGACATTATCAATTCCTCCATGAGACATAGTGTCCTTCGCTTCCAGCCCAGTTCAGGAAAGTGGCAATGGAGCGATTTCTCCGTCCAATTTGCCCCGACTTGGCGCCATTCTCTCCGCTTTGCTGCTTCCGAAACTGCCGGACTGCATACAAGCGCATCGCCTATGGCACTCAAGCAGCCTGAAAGCACCAAATGGTCACAACTGGCTAGTCTACCTAAGACCGCAGTTCTAGTGAATTGGGGCTGAATCGCCTATTCTCGGGTAGTGAAAAGAAGCCAACTGAGGAGCGATTTGAGACGCGGCTAAAGTTGCCCGAAGAGCCCAAAATGATTAATTGCCTCTTTTCTTTTCCTTGCATTCCAATTCCCCTCCTTGCGGCTGTAATGCACCAAGCGGCACAACTGAAAGCGTCTGCAGGAGCAGACAATAGCTCCCTAGTCGCAGGATTCCAAATTCGGCCTTCAGGGTTATTGATATGCATTTCCATGGGTCCCAATTTGGTATGCATCGGCTCCGTGACGCAATCAGGTGCTTTCCCTGCGCCAGAGTTCCAATGTGCATTTAAAGAAGCAGAAAACCAGCGTTTTTCGACGCATATGATGAAATCCTATGTTATGGCCCTTTTGGCCCCGGCTTTCGCTCAGAAAATCTCCTTTCATGTTGCAGGCGCCCTCGAAGGAAGCCTCGACCTCGCCCATGGGGGTGCAGGAATCTCTTACTTCGGAGTGATTGACAAAGACACTGGGCAAACTTTCAACTTGGATGATGGAGTTGCCTGGATCGACACTATCCTTGGGAACGGCTATGTTGGACTCGCCGGCGACTATTTTGGCGCAGGTACTGCAGTGGAGGCCATGAAACTCGAGTTTGGTGGAGATAAAGTCGCCAATGACTTTTTTTTCTGGGCCTGCACGAACACAACTGACCCGAGCGATATCTCTTCAGACGTGCCGTTGATTATGGTTAGTGATAACGATGGTGCACCATGGGAAACTTGCGTTGCTGTGAATATATACAAACGCGACGAGTAAGCGTTTATATAGCAGAAGAATTGATGGGAGTTTTCTCTATTTTTGATGTTCTCTATTGAATGCTTTCTTGTATTCCCTAGTGTGGATGATATTTCTAGTTCCGCAATGTTCTCTTGATGAATGTTTCTAGTATCGAGAATGCGTAGTTATTATCGAGAATGCGTAGTTATTATCGAGAATGCGTAGTTATTTTGCTCTTATTTAGCCAGTTACTAGTATCAACGGATGCTTCCGAGTGTCTTTGAGTCCCCAGTTCTGTTGATACTTCCCAACGTCTTTGAGTCCCTAGTTCTGTTGATGGAAGGTGGCACAGCCATTGGCACCGAAACACGAGGAAGTGCCTGCAGAGTGGAGCCAGACCGGATTTGAAAAAGAGTAATTCCTTTTGGCCAGACCGGATTTCGAGAAGAGTAATTCCTTTTGGCCAGCTATCGAAGAGAAAGTTCAAGATAAGCAAAAGTCCTGGAAACGACTTCACAAAAAGAGTATCAATGCCGATCTTATTGGCCTCCACACCCCTTCAAAGCAGCAGAGAACTTCTGGTAGCCGGCTTCAATTCTTCCTTGTCTGTAGCGCTAAAGCACGACCCAGCAGACTATTTCAGTCTATCTTGATATGGGTGGTGTTCGAAAACAACCGACTGATATCTGTGAAGGGCAGTCACGGAGTCTCTGGCACCAGAAATGAGGTCATCACCAATATAATCTCCCAGGTACCGCTGATGGTAGCGCTGATATCGGTAGCAAAGGCAGAAATTTGCAGATGAAAGCAATTGAGTTCCAAACAACCCACACCATGTACGGCTGTTGCAGCAGGGGTCAGGCCTCGTCAAGCCCGTTGACGAAGCAGAAAATGGGGAGAAATAGCCGGGAAAGTAGCCCAAAATACGCCAATTCAAGAAGAAACTTGCACATTGGTCAACAACACCGGGTCTGGGGCAGCTCCCGCAACAGTACCAGCGGCGGAGCCAGCTCGGCAAAGTCCGCTTCATCAACATCCGCCACTATATCGTCGAAAATACGATCCACTCCGCTATTCGTTTTGGCGCTGGTTCGATAGAACGCCAAACCCTGATCAGAGCATAGGGCCTCGATTTCCGCCAACGCCGTCTCGTTGTTGGTATTTTCCTCATTTACCAAATCAGCCTTGGTGCCTACTACCTTGATTATGATATCTGGCGGCCCCAGCAATTTGAGTTGCTCAAGCCAGTAACGTGCACGCAGAAACGACGCTTCGGCAACACTCATGTCGAAACAAACCAAAGCCACCTTCCCGTTTCGGTAATACATTGGCGTTAGCGACCGGTACCGCTCCTGGCCGGCGGTGTCCCACACTTCCAACTTGACTTTCTTTTCCGCCACCGAATGCTCCGTCAGAACAAAAGCGGCGCCGATAGTATTGGGTAGATTTGGATCAAACGTGTTGCTTGTGAATCGGTGGAGGAGAGACGATTTTCCCACGGCGGAGTCACCCAAAAGCACCACTTTGAGGGCGCCCATGATGGCCTGTTGGTATGGAAATTCAGATATGGAGGCCACGTATCAAAAGAAAAGACCACGTATCAAAAGAAAAGACCACGTATCAGAAGAAGAGGCCACGTATCAGCAGAAGAGGCCACGTATCAGCTAGTGGAATTGCAGAGTTGGGAGCTTTGCCTTCAGTTGCAAAGGCACAGCAATCGTGGATGTATTGTCAAACAAGGCGGTCAAATAAGCTAATGAGCTGTAGAGAAACGGTGGCTTTAGCGCTGTAGAGAAACAGTGGCTTTTGCGCTGTAGCGAAACGGCGGCTTTCCGAAATAGTGTAGCACTTGAAACGAGTGAAGGACTTGTATTAGTTACGATGTAGATGCGGATCGCGCGTCACGTGATGCATGGATGAATGCAGTCTGGCATTGGAAGTCCACGGTCCATCTAGTAGCCAAGCGAGCTGGCAAATTGCGAGGCCCCGCCGCTTTGTTGCATGGCCATCATGAACTCCTCCAAAATGGCAAAGGCCGAGGAAACTCCAACGACAACCGACACGGTCTTACCTGCAGCACCAGACAACTCCCCAGCAACAGCAATGGCCACCAAGATAGAAGCACCGGTCACAGAGGCCACGGGAATCGTCTTAGAAAGCTCCTTGACAACGGAAACATCTCTCTTTCCGGCCATAACAATGCTTTGGTCCTTGAACTGCTGAGCAATGTCCTTTGGACCCGAGCCCGACACCACACACCATTTCTGGGCAAAGAAGACACTGAGCACCAATAGAGTGGTGGAGTAGACCACAGCCCTGATGGGCGACAAAAGCGAGGCAGTCAAAGATGCAGGAGCAGAGAAGTAGAACGCCAAGCCTCCGGTCACAGCACCATTTTGGGTGGTTTCAAGCACCGATGCTGCAAAAGGGTGGAACACGCCCACGGCGACCGAAGCAAAGTGCAACACAATCTGAATGTTTGCCACAGCAGCAAAGGCAAAGAGAACAGGCAAGGCTCCGGTATACAACATCCGGATAGGGTAGATGTTGGCAGTGCCTCTGGCCTTGTTGGAACGGATGGGGATTTCCAAGCGGAAGTTCTGCAAGATGATAGTGGCAAGACCGGTGGCCACAGCCAAAAGCACCATGCCAATGCTGGGGAATCCAGAACGCGTGAAGATGCCCACCAACGCTTCCTTGATTTGGCCAAGCTCCATGGAGAAGATGCTCTTGATCAAGTACGTCACCACTCCGTAAGTCTGTGGAACTCCGTCGGGTGTGGCAGACACAAGCTCCATGCCAACCACATCTCTGACAAGCCCGGTAGCGGCGTTCAACGCAAGGAAGCACAACACACCCGAGCCAAAACCGTAGCCCTTGTCAATGACCTCAACCATGAGAGTCAAAAGAACACTCCAGCCAAAAATCTGCACGAAAATGAGAGCATAAGAACCGTAGGGCGAGGAGTCGGCAGAAAACCCGGAAATCACCAGGTCATAGTAACCAGACAAAATCAAGCCGGCGGCAAAAACAGCACTCAAAGCAAACGCAGTCAACTTCTGCGCCGTTTGAAACAACTCACGGTCTGCCACGTAGGAAAAGTTCACCTTCAAAAGTCTGAAGCCAGCAGCAAGCTGCCACAAAAAGGCAGCGGTGATGATTGGCAACAAGCCCAACTCCAAAAGCGAGCCCTGCTCCATGGCAAACAACGGCCTCAAAGCTGCAAAAGGGTCAGCCATTTTCAAGGGAGCATCTCTGACCAAGCCGTAGATGGGAATCTGGGCCAACATGAAGAGAATTCCACTTCCAATGGAGAAAATCACCTTTTCATCAAGGGATATGTTTTCCACGGGGTACTCGACCTCGGGAACCACCGGCAAGAAGACTTTAACAAAGTCAAGAAGACGAACTGATGTTAGTAAGAGCGAGAATCAAGACACAACAACGCCGGGGATTTCCAGCGGAGAACCAACAAAACAGGTTGTAGCCGAAGAGTTGTAAAACACTGTTGCCCTCAAGTCAGCAACCGCCCTTCAATCCTAACCGCTGACTACCACTGACTTCCAGAAAGGTTCTGGGTGGCAGACGGTCTGAAAACAGCAGCACCGACAATAGGCAGGAACTTGAGAAGGCTTTCAATGAGGAGATGTGGTGTTTCATACATCACGTGTCCTCTTTCATATATCACGTGTCGTTTTCACACGGTTTCAGGTGTACATACAAGGCATACTGGTTGTAGGTGTTGGCTGCGGATACGGAAAATGGACGAGCGTTGAGAAAGTCACGTGCGCGGGCGCCCACGACCGCGAAAAGCGGCGCACCCGTACCTCCGGGACAAACTGCGGCCGAATGGCGAGACCGGGCGCCAGGGCCTGGTGTGGTGACGATGGAACACTTCTGGGCGCTAAGCGGAGAAGTTCAGGCACGGTTGTGTCTGTTGCTCGCAAAAACAGTGCTTTTGGTTGCGGCCATACCAAGTGGAAAATACTGTTTCCCGTCCGATCAACGTTAGTCAAGCCACTTAGGGCCACAGTGAGTAATGCAGTGGGAGACCATGTGTGAAATTGTGGTGCTGCAATCTTTTTGCCAGTAAAATTAGTGGCAAAGGAAACTCTATAAAAACGCTACAAGTAGGTTACGATAATTCATGAGATCAATTCATTGGGTCTAAACTCTAAACTCTAGACTCTAAACTCTAAACTCTAAACTTCAAGGCCATCTCCACGGCAGCGGCACCCCAGTCTTCTCCGTGGTTGTGCATCTTGCCCTCAATCAAGCCAGCACGAGCCTCGGCCTGTTCATCGGTCAAGCAGGTCAAAACTCCGAAAATCACCGGGATTTTAAGCTCAAAGTTGAGCTTCATCAACTGTTGCGTGGTGGCATCACAGATGTATTCAAAGTGCATGGTGGAGCCCTTGATCAAAACACCAATGGGAATCACTGCATCCAAAGGCGTACCCAAGGCCGCCTGTTTCTGAACGAAAAGCTGACTTCCATATGGCAACTCAAAAGAGCCCGGCACGGATTCCACCACGATGTTCTCCTCCGTCACGCCCAACTCCTGTAATCTGCCGATACATCCCTTGACCAAGTTCTGGATGATCTTGTCGTTCCAGCGAGCATGGAGAATTCCGATTCTGAGTTTGGAGCCGTCGTAGGCCTGGTCGATTTTGCCCAATCCTTTAACTGCCATTGTTGAGGGAGCCGAAGCGGTGGACTTGAGTTGCGCGGCCGCCACCAAGCCTCGCGTGCAGGATGCCTTGCGTGCAGGATAAATCAGTGTGCAGGATAAATCAGTGTGCAGGACCATGTGCCGGCAGGGTTGGAGGGGCGGACGTTGGAGGCGGCGGTGGTCAATCCCCAGCTAGAATGTCTCGTCCAAGGTGATGATGGGCGAGGGCGGCGGCACGGAATCGGCCGATACCGGCGATTGCGTGCCCACCTTGAGCGACGGCTTGAACAAGGTTTTCGTCACGGACCGGGAACGGCCCAAAGAAGCCGAGTCGCCCATCTTCGAGTGCTCTTCAAACTCCCTCACGTCCTTTTCGGAGTTGTACTTTGTAATGTCGATTCCGCTCCTCAAGAGATCCTGGTACATGTCCACCTTTTCCGGGGCCGGTTCCTGGTACGCCGCCATTTTCCCCAAGTGCTTCGAGCGAAACCGCTCCAAATCCTCCCGGACGTTCAACTCCGACTCCTCCAAGTCGTCGGTCAGTTTGGAGCGCAGAAGGAGGTTTTCCTGGAGCGAAAGCTTGGCACTTTGGGGTAACGAAAAAGGAGTGGCTCCATCTTGCTGAAGCGCCAACAAGTGCCGGTACGCCTCGGACGCCGCCAATTCGGTTTTGAAAATGATGATGATCCGACTCAAAAACGGCAACTCCAGGTAGTGCAGAATGTTGCTGGCGTAGTCGGGCTGGCCTGGACACGGGGGCAAATTGAGAATGGCCAACTTGATGTGATTTGCTAGCGAAAGCGGCGAGCCTGCGGCCGCCACAAAGTCGTTTTTGTGCAAGTTGGAGATGATGATGGTTTCGGTCATGGGGTGCTGCGGTGTTGCTGATAGCGAAGAAAGGCGGGGCGCATGCAGTCGCACGTGCGCGCGCGCACGTGCTCACTGCCGCCGTCGATGAATCGGGACTCAGGGTGTATTCATTGATGTTCATAGTTTAGAGTGGGAGTAATGACGTAAATGAAATTTTGTAATCTGACTGTTTATGGCTGATGGTTGTTTATGGTTGTTTATGGTTGTTTATGGTTGTTTATGGTTGTTTATGGTTGTTTATGGCAGTTACTCAATTGGCTGTTTTTGATTGTTTTATGGCTGTTACTTAATTGGCTGTTTTGACTGTTTCTGTCTCTTTTTGACTGTTTCTGTCTCTTTTTGACTGTTTCTGTCTCTTTTTGACTGTTTTTGACTGTTTTTGACTATTTTTGACTATTTTTGACTCTTTTTGACTCTTTTTGACTCTTTTTGCGTACATAGACTACTAGGAAAAGATGGAAACTTATTTAGCTTCAGAGCTGAAAACTCGAATTCAGGTTCGTAGAATATATAAAAGACAATCAACACGTTCCTACAATAAACAATCCCGCAGAATATTGAGTTGTATATGAAAGACATGACAAATTTGTTTAACAAAGTATACGGGATCGAGACCAGATTTCGTGGGTTCGATAACAATATGTAAGAAAGTGAAGGGGAGGTTTAAATGAGTCAAGATGCAGGAACTACCGCCAAAACGCAGGAACTAAGATCAATTGACCCGTTTCATGACGCTGTATACACTACTGGATGTAAACTCAACAATAGCCGATAGACCCACTAAATCCATACGATTCTGAAACCCAGAATTACTGAATCCAAATTTACGAACCCGGTCTAAACACGACTTGAAAAAATATCATGGTAATTTGCAAAATGCCACAATTAATTACAGTAGGACGATAAGACATCAATATACAGGAACGCTTTACCTTCCTGAAGAGTAGTTCCTGCACCTTAGCCTCTTGTTTTAGGGGAATTTCATGGCATTTTTAGTGAACAGAAAGCCGTTCTAGTTTTATTGGTACCGGGGACAAATTGATAGCAGCACCAGAAAGAACAGACATTATGGCAACTCGGATGTTCGGCACTGATTTTTCTTTTCTTTTCCGTTTTAGTCGTTTGTCATTTGGCCTACACCGGCACAAACCCGTACCTCCGATTATACCCCTCCCGACCCCTACGCCAACACGCCACAAGCGGGGTCGGAACTTTGCATGCACAGCCGCATCGCTGCAAAGAAAACACTCTCCGTTTTTCGCCCTGAAAAACGGGTTTGATGGGGAAATGGGCCGACTCCCACATCTGGATGTATATGCACTACCATCCGCTAGTAGTCGCCCATATGCAGGACACTGGAGTCCGTGAGGCTACAATGTCAGAAAGTCCTGTACTGTGCACCTTGCTGCTTTTGTGTGGTAGTGAATGTAAATCTCCTCGTCCTGTATACAGTTCTAAGCCGGGCTCCAGGCACTGCCGGTAGTGCCTTTATATGCCGGACTACTTTCTAAACTTGCTAGGCCAAACCTCCAAGCCAGGTCCCTTGCATGGTGTTATCGAAAGGAATTACTGTGCGCAGTTTCGTGAAAATTGGGCCTAAGTAGGAAACTGGGAGTGTTTACCGGTCACGTGACCAGACTTCCGAGGGTGCCTCCACATCTCCCGCCACAGGACCGCTGCAGACAAGCCCACTGGGGAGAAGCTTCTGTGGGCGGATGGCTGATCGTGCCGGTGGAAATGGGTCAGTTTTTTGGCATTTTGCCGGTTTCAACAACCCCTCCCAATAGGTCGGAACTGGATATAGAGCCCGGAAATGGGGGAAGTCACGTGCGCACCTCGGATCTCACATCGGCCTGATCTACCGCAGAGGCTCCAATGAGATTGAGCGGATACCTCGTTCCCTTTTATCCTGTAACCATCCCAACTGTAAACCTCTGTAGGATCTGTGGTACTGCATATAATGCTTGTTTCAAGTCCGGCGACAGACTAGCTTTGCTGATTGGCGATGAATAGCGTTTCAACCTGGAAGAGGTACGGCTGCCTCTACCGGCAGTGTAGATCTCTGGGTATATTATTGTATGCACTCCGGGAAGAGTTGCTGGCAGAGTTAAGTTACAGGCGTGTGAGACACGAATTTGCGATTACTATCAAGCTATCCATGCCCAGCCAGGCGTAGGTGGCTAGTCCAGCCACTCGCTATATACAGGGCGGGTTTAGTGGGTCAAGTACTTCTCAACGTCACCCAACAACTTGCGGTAAGATGCCTCCTCCTTGAGCTCGGTGTAAGCAAAGATAAACTCGGCCATCTTGGCGTCCACGCCCTTCTCCTCCAAGAACTTCTCCATGGACAACTGCAAAGACTCGTCCAAGTTGGAGAACTGGGGACCCTGGTACTCGGAACCGGCCAAAAACTGAGCCTTCTCACGCACCTCGGCCAAGAACTTGGATGCGTCCGGCTTGTAGTTGAAGTAGTCAATGAAGAAGTCGGTGTCGGAGTTTCTCAACATCAAGTTGAAGAACAAGCCGTCGTTGTTCTGGGGCTTGGTCACAAACACCTTGATGTTGGCAAACGTGCTGTCGTACTGGTCCAACTCGTCTTCGAACTGCTCCTTTTGCTCGTACTCGTCCATCTCCTCCATGGCCATTTCGGGCGTGAGCGGAATGTCCGACACCTCGTCAATGTCGAAGAAAACATGCACCTCTTCGCCGCTGGCGAGTTTCTTGGACAACTGGACGTTGGAGTCGTAGTCCTTTTCCGCCACCTTGAATCCGCTGTTGTTCAAGTACTCTTGTTGTTCAGGAAGTAACAGGTTGTCGACTTCGGCGGCAATTTGGTACTCGGACTTGACGATTTCGAGGAGCTGGCTTTTGCGGGCAGCGGGAGTGGCCACAAAGGAACGCGCGGGAAGACGCATGCTGAAACGGGGGGCCACACGGGCCATCATGGCGGCACGGGAAAACATGTTGTAGGTGAAAACGGGAAAACGGGAAAACGGGGTGCTTGGAGAAGAGGCGCGCGTCACGTGACCTGGAATCGCGCGTCCTGCGCACAGAGACAGCTGTCTACGACTGCATATGGGGTGCCTATATTATCGTTTTGCCTGGATTGTTTCAGGGTTTGCCTGTTGTTATTGTGTCGGGTTGCCTTTTTTATCGTGTCGGGTTGCCTCTTTTCGCGTGGGTTGCCTGCCTATAATCAGTCTCTGGCAGCACGCATGGCCTGAAGAAATTCCTGCACAAACAAAGACGAGCGGCGGTACTTCCTCTCCTGGTACTTCTCGAAAATGGCCTTGTGGTGGGATTCCGCTGCCAGACAGATCTCCATGTAGATGCGAGCCAACGGCTTCAACTGTTCCTCAGTGTAGCCCGAGTAAAACACGTGCAACTCGGACCAAGAGCCCTTGTTGAGCATTTTGCGCAGGAGATAGTGGGCTCCAGCAGCAAGCCAGGACGGCTGGGACGCCACAAAACGATGGTCCATTATGGAGATCTCCAAGAAGTACTTGGCCAAAGTTCGGGTCTCGTAGTCGTAGTCGTCGGCCTTGGAGGTTCTGCGGAGAAACGACATGGGGCCCGGCCAGCCCATATCAAACTCCAACACATCGATCATGAACAGCTCCGCTTTTAGAAAGTCCTCGATGCTGTATGCGTTGTCGGCCATATAAGCCACCTCCTGCACGGTGGGGCAGTTGATCTCCTCGTATTTGGCAGCAATGAACAACGCCACGGCGCCAACCAACTGAAACCGCGAGAGCGACACCCGCCGGCGACTGAGAAAACGATCGATGTAATTGACCGTCAAGAACAAGGTTTCTGGGAGAAGATTGAATCTCTGGTGCACCTGCACCACCCAGTCAATGAGCACCGCACGCATCTCCCACTTGAGTTCGTCTTGATTGCTCATGTAGTTGGCCTCGGGCGACAACTTGTGCTCGAGCTCGTGCAAGTAGTTGAAGATTTCGGGGGCGTATTCCGCCACCATGGTGACATCGTAGGTATCTTCGTCGTCCTCGTCCAACGTGGCCAGCGAGTGCTTGGCCATCACGTGCTGCAACTCGTTGAAGATCTGCTTGGTCCACCTGGGCTCCTGGGGGCCCTGCAGCGAGCTGGCTTCGTCCTCGTATTCGCCTTCCTCCTCCATCTCCGTGTAGTGGGAGACTCTTTCGTTTTCCCGGGTTTCCCGTGGCTGCACAAGCACCTCTTTCTCGCTCAATGCATCCAGGTACACCAGATGAGCGGACGAGTCGGAGTCGGAGATTCCGGTGGCGACATTGGAATCATAGGCGAGATTGTCGTGTATTAGCTCTTGTTTGTGGAGCGTATCGTGGCCAAAAGGGGCGTCGTTTTCCTGGCCGGACTCACGCGGCTGTTCGTGGCGTCGGCGCTTGTTTTCGTCGGGCTTTGACACTCGCGTGGCGGCAAGGTTGGTCAGTAGCGACAGAAGGGCTCTTCTTTGCTGGCCCAGCGATCTCTGGGTTATGTGTTCTGAGGAGGAGCGTGTGTGGCTTGACATTGGATTCAGGGGTATTGATTATGATGCAACAGGGCTAGGGGATGCTGAGTCTGGTTTTGATTGGAGATCTTTGTGAGGTTCTCGGGGCTGAAGTCTGGTGATTTGAATATCTGAGTCTGAGGTTTCTCTGTTGGAGCGGACTTGTTTCAACTGACTGTTGATTGTTGTTTCAACTGTGACTGTGACTGTTGATTGTTGTTTCAACTGACTGTTGATTGTTGTTTCAACTGTGACTGTGACTGTTGATTGTTGTTTCAACTGTGACTGTTGATGGGTGGACGTGTTGTTTGGGCTGTGTTGAATATTGTGTTGAGCTGTGAATGTAAACTGTAACTGTGAATGTGACTGTGACTGTAACTGTAATTGTGACTGTAACTGTAACTGAGTTGGATTGTTTAGGTCTGTGGCGTAGTTGTCTGATTGACCGTGCTAGTGGGAACACCTGATGGACGATTGTGTGTTGGCCTGTAAGTCAATGAAAAATGGTGTATTATATAAACATGGACACAAACGGCAGGAAGAATGGTAAACAAACGAGCGAAAAAGAACGCTACCCTCATCAAAACAGTGCGCCTGTACCGACGCGGGAGGTACGGGTGCGCATGCGCTGTTTGTTGGCAGGGCCGCAACTGCCGCGGGGAGGGCGATTGTCTTGCCGGCCTTTTTCCCGTCTTCCTTTGCGGGCGGTCTTGCGGGTCTTTTCACCCATGGGGTGTTTTGGTGTGCACACAGCATGTAAACAAACAAGCGTGTCTCAGGCACCCCGGGCCGCGCGGATCACGTGGGGAGGGTCACGTGGCAATAATCACGTGGTATCCATCACGTGGTATCCGTCACATGATTACTATCACGTGACTTCTCACGTGATCACCCGAACCGGTGACCTCGCCGTGCGCCTAGACTCCACCCCATGCCAGAAGTGTACGGATCGGCGGTGGACGGCGCCACGCGCTGTGTGCACTACCACCTGAGTCTAGACATTGTGGCCATAAAAATGAAGTGCTGTGGCCGGTATTATCCGTGCTACAAGTGCCACGGGAACGAACACGAAATGGCCCGGTGGTCCCAGGCGGAACTAGATGCAGGAGCGCTTGTGGTGATGTGTGGCGAGTGCAGGCACGAAATGACGTTTGAAGAGTACCGTCCGAATCGCTGTGGGCGGTGCCAGGCCCGATTCAACCCCCACTGTGCAGGACACTACCATCTTTACTTTGACTTGGCGGCCAACTGTGGATGTGATTTGGCGGCCAACTGTGGGTGTTGATTTTACGTCACGCCAACTGCTCCCACGCCACCTCCTCTATCCAATCGGAACTACGGTGCAGGCTTGGGGCTTGCATATAAGAGTGCAACAGCACAATCCACTCTTGATACTGCATACTGCTGCTGACTGCGGAGCTTGGTCTATACAAAGAGTCTGTCTGAAGTGCTTGGCCTGTTGGAATAGTATTAGCGATGAAGCTGAACTGGAGTTGAACTGGAACCGAACTGGAACCGAACTGGAACCGAACTGGAACCGAACTGGAACCGAACTGGAACCGAACTGGAACCGAACTGGAACCGAACTGGAACCGAACTGGAACCGAACTGGAACCGAACTGGAACCGAACTGGAACCGAACTGGAACCGAACTGGAACCGAACTGGAACCGAACTGGAACCGAACTGGAACCGAACTGGAACCGAACTGGAACCGAACTGGAACCGAACTGGAACCGAACTGGAACCGAACTGGAACCGAACTGGAACCGAACTGGAACCGAACTGGAACCGAACTGGAACCGAACTGGAACCGAACTGGAACCGAACTGGAACCGAACTGGAACCGAACTGGAACCGAACTGGAACCGAACTGGAACCGAACTGGAACCGAACTGGAACCGAACTGGAACCGAACTGGAACCGAACTGGAACCGAACTGGAACCGAACTGGAACCGAACTGGAACCGAACTGGAACCGAACTGGAACCGAACTGGAACCGAACTGGAACCGAACTGGAACCGAACTGGAACCGAACTGGAACCGAACTGGAACCGAACTGGAACCGAACTGGAACCGAACTGGAACCGAACTGGAACCGAACTGGAACCGAACTGGAACCGAACTGGAACCGAACTGGAACCGAACTGGAACCGAACTGGAACCGAACTGGAACCGAACTGGAACCGAACTGGAACCGAACTGGGATACTGTGATACTGTGTTGGAATGCCCACTCAACCATTTTTATCAAAGGAGTATTGTACATTTTGAAAGATGTTTTTTCGAACTATTAATAAAGCATCTCCCCCTTCATTCCCACACATCTCCGTCACTTGATGCTTTTTCTCAAAAACAATATTCCTCAAATTTCTCATACGGCTTATATTTATAATCCCATATATATCTAATTCACATGGGAACATCTCTCCCACCCCTATCTAAACAACACATTTGTCATACAACATTTTGATCAAGTTTCTTTCATAGCTCTGTGTTACAATTTTTCTTAAAGAAATCATAATTTATTGATGACTCCCTTATGAAAACGCTATCAGTATCGCTATATACTATATCTAAACCACCAAATTTTTTGCATAAACAGTATAGCCTATATCTAGGTCCACTTAGAATAGATATACCGTTCTGAGTCGCATATACAGGTCTGTTTAGCGTTTCTATTACCATCTTATCATAAATGTTTCCATCTAAATTAAAGAATTCTGGCATATTAATTTTGTGGTTGTTGTGCCATAAACCATCATCGTTCATCTCGAAAAATCTTCCTGCTACTACATCTCTTTTTACTCTTCTTCTCTATTGGTTTTTGAACAAATTTCCATAACCACCACCATTTAGTGCTATTTTTGCTATCATCCTTATAGGACAAGGTTTTTCTTCACATTCGCAAGTCAGATGATCATCCTTTAATTTATATAATTTATCTATAAAAGCGTTCAATATATAATCTTTGTACGGATATTCTACACCTTCTATACATTCTATATTAAAATTTTGGTCTTTAGCAATTAATAAGTAGTAAGTATGATAAATACCTATATATTCTTTGAACCAACCCCATTTTAGCCTTCCATTTTCGGCCCTTCTTGGATTTAGATATTCTTTAGGCATCAGATCTTCATTATGAGTTAATTTTACTTTGTATATACCATGCAAATCCCAATTTATTTTATTTACCTGTTTAGGTTTTCCGTAACAATGTTTCCTTAATTTCATTGCACTAGGATATAACGAAACTACGTCAGCATAAATTATATTTCTTTATATACTCCATTTTTAGCTATAACTCTACCACCATATACAGCTTTACTTAAAAACAAGTATTCGTCAGTTGAAGGTACATATAGCTCAACATTTTTAGTAAATAAAGATTGCATCAAATTCATGCTTAGTTGCGATAAAGTAAATATATTCCTTGAAATACTTACATTCAAACTTTCCTTTATTAAGAATCTAAATTTTTCTCAAACTTGCTTCATAGCCAAAACATCTAATTCGCAGTATTCGATAGCTTTTTGCAATATAGTTTTATAATTCTTACTTTCTATCCATTATTTCTTCTTTTCTTACTACAAAACCCACTTTATTATCAGTTTTATTCTCTATTATTTTGTGCTGTATTTTAATCCAATTTCCGAATATTACATCTAGATCCGACCAGTTTTTGATAATAGAGTGAGAAAAAGAGGATTTATTTAAAACTTTAAATGCTTTTGCTGCTTTAACTAAACTTGTCAACATAAATAAGAAGGGGTCTTTTGATACTATTTTCACCCTAGTTAATTCAAAATAAAATTCGGCATATATAATAGCATTATTTTTTATTATAATTTTTTCTTTTGGATTAAATCCTTTATATATGGTAGCAAGTGTTGATAGTCATAACCCGAACCGTACCAAGCATATAAGATTAATTCTTGATCAGCTTTTGCATATGATAATATGGAGTTGAATAATTTTTCTATACACGATTTGCCATAAGCTCTTTCTACTATTTCTGAGCTAGTCCAACATATTAGTAAGGTACCTGAGTTTTATTCTTATAGCCTTCATCGTGAGTAAAAGACTCTGATACTGGAACTGGATACTGTGGCTGTGGCTGTGACTGTGAAACTGGAACTGGAACTGGAACTAGTCCTGTATTTTGTTACTCTGACTGTTACTGTGACTGTTACTGAGCTCAAGTCTCCGCATGAAAGAACTATGTTTGGTGACTGACACGCCTGGCTGACGACTCCATTCCTGTTTGTTTGGATGGCTGATGAGACTTGGGGGGCTGGCAGGCTTTGGTCAGTTCCGGGGGCGGCACGTGACCCGACTTCCGAGGGCACCTTCTTCCACGCCACGAGCCAGAGTAATTCATGAGGGGGGCTTGCGTGCTGGGCACAGCAGGAAAACCGCCACTTTCCTGGCGAATTGCCGGTTCCACGACCCTCAATAGACCGGAACTGTACATAGCGCCCGGATCTGGGCCGTTGTATGCAGTACAATGAGCATCTAGTAACATCTGCAATAATTAAGCCTAAAACTCGTCGAACGGATTCTCCGCCTCCTCCAACTGCACCTTCTCCATACCCTGCACACGCACATTGGCCAACTCCCGAGAAGCGGCGTGTTTTTTGGCCCGAACCGTCATTTTTTCAATCTCCTCCTCCACATCTTCGATGTCCTTCTCAGCAAATTGCATCACCAAACGACGCCCAAGCAAATGGACTCCTTGCAATTGGTCCATGGCACTTTCTGCTTCTTTGAGCGTAGTGTACTCCACAAAAGCAAAACCACGTGCCAGCTTGTCGAATTTTTTGGGCACACGAAGCGACTTGATTTGCCCGTATGCTCCAAACAACTCCACCACATCCTTGCGTGCAGTTTCGAACGGTAAGTTCTTGACGATGATCTTGTTGGATCTCTTGGACTTGTCGCTTTTCGCCGTTTTTCCGCTCTTTCTGTGGGACATTTTCATCTGCACACGATGCCCCTCCAAAACTGCGTTGTCTTTCTGCTGGATAGCCAATTCGGCATGTTCCTTGGTATCGAACTCGGCGAAACCAAAACCCATACTCAAAACCGAGCCGGCATTCTTGGGGTCGGGCTTTGTTTTGACCACACCAACCACAAATCCCGGCATTTCCTGGAAAAATTCCCGGAGACTCTCGGTGGTGGTGGCGAAGTTCAAGTTCTTGACAAAGACCGAAACCGTTGGGCCCTTTTCCAACATTTCCTCTTCGGGCTCGTCGTCCAAAACGTCCGTGGCCGAGACCTTGGCATCCACCACATTTTCCTCGGGTTTCTCCACGTTTTGCGCCGTTTCGGCCGCCGTAGGCTCCCGAGAAAAGAGATCCTTGGGCCCCTTTTCAAGATACAAAATGGCCTTTTTGAACATCCGGTAGGCCAACTTGGCAAACGCCGCCCGTGCTGCCGGCAGGTCTCGGAACTCCACAATTGCAATTGTTCCCGAGGGCGGCATTACCACACGCTTGAGTTGCCCGTATTCGGCAAAAAGATCCGTCAACTCCAGCACCGTGGTGCCGAACGGGAAGTTCTTAACGAGAATCACACGGTCGTCTCTCTCGCTGCCCTCGAACGCCGTCAAATCCACGCCCTTTTCCTCGAAGAACTTGCGCACATCGCCAATCACGTGTGCCTCTGCCAACGCCTGCTTCACGGCGGAACTGGAGTTCTCGGGGTCGATCAACTGCAGTTTCTGGATTCCCAATTTGCTGGCCACAGACTCCAATACCGCATCGTTGTTCATGTAGAGCGAGTTCCAGTTGAACTGGGACTTACCCGCCTGGGCCTTTTTCTTCAATTCCCGCTGCTTTTTTAGCGGCAAGTTCTTGATGGCGAATTCGTCCAAACGGTGGTCTTTTTTGACGTTTCCGGGAAGAATGTGGAGGAGCCGGCCCTGGAAAATCTGCTTGTCGAGGGCAACGTACGCCGAAACGGCGTCTTCGGCGTTTTGGAACTGCACGTAAACAAAGCCCTTGGATTTGCCCGTACGTGTATCGATGGCAATGTGGACTTCGGAAAGCGGTCCGTATGCAGAGAAGAGGTCGTGGAACTCCTGCTCGGTGGACTCGTAGAGAATGTTTCTGATGAACAAACGACCGGTCTGGCGGATTTTGGACTCGGTGGATTCCTCAACGGGTGCTGCTTTCTTGGGCCGCTGGGGCTTTTCCGCCTCTGCCTCCACCTCTGGTTTTTCCGCCTCTTCTCCGTTTTCTTTGATACGCACTCTTCTCAGCTTGAGCCAGTCAAGATCGGACATTTCTTTCTGTTCCCCGGCTCCTTGTTTTGATTCTTCGCTTTCATCGAAAGCGCTGACTTCCTCTCGCTCTGGCTCCTCTCTCTCTGGCTCTTCTCCAATCGGCTCTTCTTGCTGAGCTCCGAACGGAATCATCTCCTCATCCAGCTCGTCGGCCTTCGCTCCAAAATCGTCGTACTCGTCATCGCTGGCGTTTTCAGGGGCCTGCACCACTTCTCCTTGGAAACCCAACTTCTCGCCCGCATCCTTTTTGGCTAGCGCCTCCTCCAAAGCTTTGGTGGAAGGCGCACCCGTTCCATCGGCCAAAGAATCGTTCTTCCACGACTGCACCTGCGACGACGGCTTCAAGGTCTCGATGAACTCCTTGAGCTTGGGGTTTGCGTCGATCTCCGCGTCAAGATGTGACCGTTTTTCCGTTTTTTGTCGTTTTCTTTGCTCAAACTCTTCTTTTTGCCGGAGCAACCGCTCCTCCTGTTCCGCCAACTGTTGCTCTCTCTGGCGGCGTTTTTCCCGCACGGCTTTCGGGACAGTGGGGTCGCTGAAGGTTTTGGCCTCCACCACCTCGATGCGTGCTGTGTCAATGAACGAGCGGTTGAAGTAGCGAACGGCGGCTTGGGCATCCTGCTCGGACTTGTAGCCAATAAAGGCAAACTGGCGCAGCTCGCCGTTTCTTTTTTTCATGAGCTTCACGTCGGTCACATTGCCGTTTTTGGCAAAGTGCTCGCGGAGCCGCTGCTCCGTGAGGTATTTAGGGAGGTTTTTGACGATGATCCGTGACATGAGGTGGAAATGCGATGCCAACTTTCGCGATGATGCCTGGGTACTGCAGAAAACCTCGCAATCGCGCTCCTGCAGACAGTGCGCCTGCAACACCCATTCGTTCCGCGCTCCGCCGTTTGCACCCATGGAACTCATCTACCACTTGGGCCTCGTGCCAGGAAATGACGTCACCCTCCAGAAAGTGGTGTATAAATGCTGGGCCGTTTCCGTTTTGGGCATCTTGGTCTTTGTGGCGTTGGTTGGCTCGCTCGCCCGCCGCTTGGCCCCGCTCATGAGCATCTTGTTGC
This sequence comes from Metschnikowia aberdeeniae, assembly GCA_002370615.1. Taxonomy (NCBI): domain Eukaryota; kingdom Fungi; phylum Ascomycota; class Pichiomycetes; order Serinales; family Metschnikowiaceae; genus Metschnikowia; species Metschnikowia aberdeeniae. The sequence goes on from NKZB01000175.1 coordinate 466,043, forward strand.
CGGCTATATCCGCCGCCGGCGAGACGTACGTGGTTCGGGTTTTTTGGGCCGTGGCCGCCGCCATTGTGGCCATCCACCCGATGCACGTGACCATTTCCGGTGACCCCATCGGCTCCGAATCCGCCGTGGTTGTGTGCAATCACCAGTCGCTCGCAGACTACTTCTTTTTGGCGTATTTGGCGCAGTCGGTGGACACGGTGTGGACGCCGCAGGTGAATTTCTTCACGTGGTACGCATTGTGGCGCATTCCCACGTTTCGGGTGGCCCGGAATTTGGTTTCGTGTGACGAAAATTGGGACTTATCACGGCAATTATGTCTGGCAATGTTTCAGCGCGTGATGGCGTCGCCGCTGCCTGAATGGGTGGTGTTGTTTCCGGAAGTCAATATCCGGACACCGGCTGTGGCGTATGCACAGAAAGTCCAGAGCCAAAAGTTCTTTTTGCCCGTATACGAGAATGTGCTTTATCCTCGGTTTCCAGGGCTTCTGAATGCACTTTCGGTGGTGCGGGAATCGTCCAAGTTTTCCAGGTTGTATGATGTGACCATTAGCTTCAAAAAAACGCCGACTTTGCTCGATCTCTTTGCGGCTGTTGACCCGATTTGCGTGGATATCCACGTGAGAAAAGTGGACTTGGCTCTGGTTTCTGGAAAACGCGTCAGACTCGAAAAATGGTTGGAAACCACCTGGACTGAAAAAGACCGTGTGTTGGATTCACTCAAGCAAAAGCACCATTGAAGTGCAACAAGCAAAACACCATTGAAATGCAACAAGCAATCCAGAATCATTGATCTCCGTTCTCTTTCTAGTTTTCCTGCATCAAGTGGATGGGCAAGCTCCGGATGACAGAGTGCTGGTTTTCATCCCGCTCAATCCGATAGAAGTTATCCGTGTACGAGTCGCCGTTGATGTGCCCCAAGAACTTCTCGTCGTGTGTGATGATAATGAGCTGGAAATTTTTCTGCAGCTTGCGGAAATCAATGATGTTGTTCAACGCATTGGCAAGCAGCTCGGCATTCTCCGTGTCCAAATTGGTGGTTGGTTCGTCCAAAGCAATCATTCCACAGTTGGTGCCAAAACACTCGGCCAAAGCCAACCGAATCAAAATCGATGTCAACACCTTCTGCCCCGCCGAACACCTTCCACGCATGTCCAACTCCAGATTCTTCTTATACATCACCACGCGGTAATTATAAGAACGGCCACGGGCCAGCGTGGTGTGGGTGACGTCACATTTGATTTCAATGCCATCAATGTCTGTTCCTTTATACGTCTGGCTCCACAACTCCCGGAGAATTCGGTTGATCTCGTTCATTTTCATGCTGTGGTACTGCATGATGGCGTTATCCATTGCCTGGGAGTATGTGAGGATATCGTTGGAAACCAACATATTGCTCTGGAGCTTGAGCCATTCGCTGTGGTACTTCTGGTCCACATCCTTGAATTCTTCCTGCAAATCTTTTTGAAGCGACGAGATCTGATCATTGATTTGCTTGACTTCTCCAACTTTGCCATAGTGTTGAGAATTCAACTCGGCGATTTGGTGCCGAAGCTCCTGGCTTCGCTGCTGGTACTCATTTTTGGCCTTTTCGGCGCCAACGATATCAATCTCGCTCATTTGCCTTTGGAGCCGATCTAGCTCCTCTCCACTTTGCCGGTACTCCATGTTATCGCGGATATTGCGCTGAGTGCTGGCGGTGTCGCTGAGAAACTTGTTGATTTCAGCGATTTCCTGGCCGATTAGCGCTATTTTTTGGCTAACCTGCTCCATTTCAGCTTTGGTTTCCGCCACTTCCCTTGAGTTTTGCTGCATTTTTGGCTGTTCCTCCTCAATAAATTGCTTCACTTCGGCACTCAATTTCTGTTGCTCTTGGAATGCGTTTCTGGCCTTGGACGCTGCTTCTTCAAGCTGTTGTTTCCGTTTTTGGTATCCGGCTTCTTTAGCCGAAAGTAGTGCCTTTTTCTCCTGTAAAGATGCCTCCATTTCCCGGATTTCCCCGCCAATCACCTGCTTCTGCAGATCAAAGCCCTGTGCCTGCACCTTTAACTCCTGCATCGAGCTGTTGATGGCTCTAACTTCGTTAAGCGAGAGCTGGGCTTTGCTGATCGAAAGCTGCTTATCTTTCATTTGCGCCTCCAAGTTGCTGAGCTCTTTTTGTATGCTAATGCGCTCGTCGATGGAATCTGAAATCGCCTGGCGGAGGTTTTTCACCTCGAAGCTTTTTTGTTGATGGGCTGACTGTAGCTCCTCCATGGTGTGCACAGAGCCCAAGTGATCCAGCAGTTCGGTCTCCAAAAACTGCAATTGTTGGTCCAAAGCGGCGACTTCCTCTCTAGTCCTCACAATCTGAGCCACGGGTTTCGCCAAAGCGGCCACTTGGTCAAGTTTTTGCTCCACAGACTGGAGTTGACCTTCTGCTTCCTGCACAAGCGCCTTTTTCCCGTCAAAAGACGCCTGAAGCTCGCCAAAATCCGCTTCTTGCTGGCTGTTGAGGCGCCGGTACTCGAGGACATCCACATTTATGCTCTTGAGCTCTTGAAGCTCGTTGAAAATCTCCTTGACGTCTTCCGTGAGTTTGTCTGCAGTCAAGGACTTGATATTTTGGTCGGTGGCGTCCAAAAATGCCACCAACTCGTTTTCGGCGAAATTCCGGCTGCACAACGCACAGCATTTGGCCGTGCGTGCAATTTCCATAGCCTTGGACTTGTAAGACTTGGTAACATCATACGTGTTAAGGTTGTACACGGCATTTTTGTAGTCTTCCTCCATTTCCTGTACCAAAGTTTCGTACTGGGGAATTTCAGTGTCGGAGATGACCTTTCCGATGTTGGCACGGAGCATTTCCTTCCTTTTTTGCTGCGCTAGTTTCTGCTTTTCGGCGTACTGAAGCAGCGATCTGGCCTCGTCAAACTGCCCCCGAAGTTTCTCGATTTGGTGTCGAAATCCCTGGCTTTTCTTGACAAGTTCCCGCTGCACCAGATCCATGAGCTTTTCTGCGTCTTGCGACGCCAAATCGGCGCCTGTCAGCTCAGAAAACCGCTGTTGATACAGTGAGACCAAGCGGTCCACAACCGCCGACTTTTCCGACCGACTTTCCTTCAACAACGTCATGCGGCTGGTTAAATCGGCCATTTTGTTGGCAGAGTTGATCTTGCACATGAGCTCGTCCAAATCCAGCTCCAAGGTTCGGACTTGTTGCTTCTTTTGTTCAATTTCGGCATTGCTGGGGCCCTTTGCCGTCTGCCGTTTGTTCTCGAGCCGTGCACGCAAATTCTCTAGCTGAGAGGTTTCGATTTCAATCGTTTCCTCGGGAACCGCAAGTGCTGCAATCTTTTCCCGGAGCTCAGCCATTTTCTGGTGTTTTTCCTGCAATTCCCGGGCCACAAACGCCATGGACTCCTTTTTTCCGGCAACTTGGCCCTCCAAGCTGCGGCACTCTTCCGACTCGCGGTCCAATATTCCCGTTTCTTTCAGAACAAACTCTCGGACCGCCGCTTCGGAATGCTCCACGGCCGCCTCGTCAACCGTGGCCATCTGCAGAAGCCACTGTTGCTTCTGGGCAAAATCCTCCGCCTTCGACAGCAACAAACCCTCGGTACGAGACAACACCTGGCTCCGTCCGCGTAGCCTCTCGAGCTCGGCCGCAAATTCGGTGCCCAGGGCCTCTTTTTCCGCTAGCAGGCGGCGTTTTTCTGCCGTGGTGGCGTCAAAATGGGCGGCCATGTGCAGGAGCGCCTCGTCGGTGTCCGGCAACAACTGCACCGACAGCAACAAGCGGCTCCTGGCGACCTCGGCCGCCTGTATGGTAAGGCGCAAGCGCTCGTGGTCACTGAGGGTCTTCTGGAAGGTCTGGTTGGAGTGAAAAAGCGCATCGGCCCGTTTCTCCAAATCCTCGATCTCCACCACCAAATCCGCTATCTGGACCGAGTACTGGTCCACGCGGGCAATGGAGTCGTGGAGCTTCTCGCGGAGCTTGGCGGCCCGGCCCTTGTCCTGGGCAAAATGCGCCACGTTGCCCTGTATAAGCTTGATATCCTGAGCCAAATCCTTGCGGATGCTCTTCAAGTTATCCAAGACCTTGGTGAACTTGGCGGCCTCAAAAATCTCGTCAAAACGCTTCTTCAACACGCCCGCCTCGCTGAGCGGCCACAAGGATTCGTCCTGGTGGCAGAATATCACGTACTCCAACACAGCTTTGGAAGCGCCGAGATAAAGCGGCACACGCGTGTCGAGCTCGAGGTTTTTCGTGCTGATGGAGTTTTTCTGGCCCTGGCGAATCACCGCCAACTGGCCCTCCAAGCTCTTGAAGGTGTTTCCGGCGGCGGCCCCGGCCCGGCCCTTTTTCCGGTTCAACTGCATGTTGCGGGTGACGGTCATGGACTTGCCGTCTACGGAAATAAACCCGAGCTTGATCTCGGCATTGACCACCGAACGGTCCGCGATACTGGGGTCGTTGATGAAGGCGCCGCCCTTGGAGTTTGGCGGCAAATCGCCGGTGGTGGCGTACTTGAGGCTCTCGATGATGGTTGTTTTTCCGCATCCGTTCTGGCCGCATATGAGCGTCAACGGCGCCCCGAATTGGATGGTTTCGTTCTCTTTTGGGCTGAACAGCCGCACCCCCAGGATCTGGAGCTTGTAGAGAGAAGACATGATGGTGCGCACCCGTACCCCTCGCAGATAAGTACTACTGGTGTATGCATGTCCGGCATGGTGCCCGAAGCTCTGGGGTTATATGCAGGACACAGCCATCGAACCCTGGGCAGTAACATAACGGGGTACATTTCTTACATACAATAGCTGCAGCGAACGCCTGTTTCGCGTGCAGTGGCCGATCCGGTCTCGGCCGATGGCGGTCTGTCGAAATCGCCTAGAACAGCCCACCAGAGCGGTACTTCTGTGTCCGGCACACAGCATATTCAGGATGTACCTGCACTCAAGATAGTCCAGCTCCCGTCCTGGTCTATCGTGACGTCATCCCTTTCCTCTCCCCCGAATTCCCTTGTTGGAGTTCTTGTACAACCCCGCAAAGTAATCCAACATGCTGCGCTCCTCCTTTGGAAGCCGATCCAACGCATCTCCGGTAATACTAGAAAATGTCTGCGTCAACTTTGTAAGCGTTGGAAGATGAAATTTGTTCTGGTGTGACTTGAGGTTGCCCAACTGCGTAAAAGACTTGTCACAGTTGTCAAGCTTGCACTCAAACGGCTTTTCCTTCTTGTGCGTCAACATGTGAGCCGCCAAGTTTCCTTTCCGGCTGAAGTTTCGGCTGCACACATCGCAAGAAAACGGCTTTTCCCCGGTATGGAGCCGGAGATGCGTCCGTAGGTTGCCGCCTTGAGTGAACCGCTTCTGACAGTAGTTGCATTGAAACGGCTTGTATCCAATGTGCGATCTCACGTGAACATCCAAATGCGTAGACTGGTTGAATTTCTTGAAGCAGTACGGGCACTCCTGGTTTTTGGCCCGCCGTTTCCTCCTCTTGTCATCGTGCTCATCGACTTCCTTGTGCTTCTCGACTCCGCCTACCAAATCCACCAGCGACGGAAGAACTGCGCTTTTATTGTGGTCTGGATTTGGCGAAGCAATGATGCTTCCGTCGGGTGCCTGCCGGATTGCTCCTTTGTTGCCTTTCTCCCGTGCTTGGATTACAAGCATGAGTTGGTCGACTTTGGTGGCTCCTAGAAGCGGCCTTCCATCTTCTGCTCTTGCATATTGCTGGGCGGGGACCAACGGACGGTCCTCGTATGCAGGAGGGTAGAATGGCTCCTCGGGGACTTTCTGGAATCCTTCTTTATATCCATCTTTTTGGAATAAGTTGGCGCCTTTTTGGAAGTTCTGGTCTCGCTGGAAGTTTTCTCTCTGGAGGTCTCGGAAATCTCGAAAGTTTTGGGGCTGGCTGGTGTTGTAGGGTCTGAATTGCTGCTGTGGGACCTGGTAGTTTGGGGAATAATTGCCTTTGTTCATCATTTGCGATAGCTGCTCCTGCGTCTGGTAGTAGAGCTGCTGCAGCTGCCTTTGCTGCCGAGGGACGTTTGGCTGTGGAATTTGCTGCATCTGCTGCATCTGCTGCATTTGCAATGGCAGGCCGTTTGTCTGTGCGTTCCGATACACCTCCTTTGGGTTTGGATAAATCTCCTTTGGGTTTGGATAAATCTCCTTTGGGTTTGGATAAATCTCCTTTGGGTTTGGATAAATCTCCTTTGGGTTTGGATACATCTCCTTCAGGTACATCTCCTTTGGGTACATTTCCTTCGGATTATACGTCTCCTTTGTATTCTGCGGAACTGGCTTCTTCAGCGTCTGCGGCGGCGCAAACCCGATCTCTTGTACCGGTGAAGCTTTCGGAGATTGTGGCTCGTCCTTTAGCCGAGACGCCTTGGAAGACATGGAAGATGTGGGCGAAAGATGCGATGTGTTGCTTGTTCTGCGTCCATCCTGATGAGCCGCAGGCTTCTGCTGGTCAAAAATGTCCTCTCGGAGCAGTGTTTTCGTGCTCGGCCGAGCACTCTTTCCCTGGTCGTTGATGTACCTCAATATCGAGTCTCTCCGCTGCTCATTGTTCATGGACTGGAGATCAATACTTGGATTGCCCTGCATACTGGACAAGATGGCATTCATGTTGTCGCTGTTAATCCCAGCAATGGAGCCAGTGGCGCCGTTGTTGAACTGCTCCCAGAAGGCGTTTTGGTTGTCAAAGGTCTTGGTGTTGCGCTTGGAAACAGGATTGGAGCTTTTTCCATCCTGACTCCATCCAAAGATGTTGCCCAAGCTCTCGCGGTTGATGGCGTCATAGTCCTGGAGATACTCGAGGCTCAACGGGTCTTTGGACGCATCTTTTTGTTTTTCTTTGGTGCTGGTGCCACTGAAGGAGTTTCCTGAAGATCCCGGCATCTGAATGAGCGAGCTAAAGATGCTGGTGGATCGCAGCTGGTTCTGACCCGACGAGTTGGATTCCGGAAAGCCCTCGTCGTTTTTTCCGGGCACCACGGGTGGTGGAAGACAGATGGACTCGCCCCTCATACGCTTATCCTGCGTAGACTGCTCCCTGAGGATGTTGGAAGGGTAGTAGCTGGAAAACCCGGCGCTTTTGGTAGGCGGCGTATTCGCCATAGAGAAGTTATTGAGCGCCGATAGCAGATCCTGTCGAGGAGTCGTAAAGAGAAACGACGAGGAGTTGTTTCGGCTGGTTTGCGGTGGAATACCATGAGGTGATAAACCCGGGTAGTTTCCGATATCCAACCGGACGGAGTTATCAGGCTTCAAAGGCGGTCTGGCCGCACTGTTTTCGGTCAAATGGTCGAATTTGCGGGGCTCGTTGCTAGCGGGCAGCTGCAGACGCAGCTTTGGCTCGGCGATCTGGCGATTTGGCTTGGGTTGTTTTGCCTGGAGGGTTTCGCCCATTCTCAGTAAAGTAGCGGGATTATTGGGTGGATGTGGTTAGTCTGAAGTGAAACTAGAAGAATTTGGCTGGATGATTGTTTAGTTGGATGGCTGGATGGATGATTGTTTGGCCGGATGACTTTTTGGCCGGATGACTTTTTGGCTGGATGACTGGATGGCCGGATGACTTTTTGGCTGGATGACTGGATGGCTGGATGATTGTTTGATGGCTGGATGATTGTTTGATGGCTGGATGACTGGATGACTGGTCTGAAACAAGTCTGAAACAAGTCTGAACAGTCTGAAACAAGTCTGAACAGTCTGAAACAAGTCTGAACAGTCTGAACAAGCTGAACAGTCTGAACAGTCTGAACAATCTGAACAATCTAAAATAACAACCTAAAATCTGAACAGCCTCAACAATGGAGCACAAGCTCAAAATCTCAATTCCAACCGGCAAGTGGCGGTACTATCGTGTTAGTTCCGGACCGGTGTATTCGGAAAGCCTTGACTCTGAAACTGCGTTGGACAAGAGGCCGCGCAGCTCACGTGTTCAAGGATAACTCTGTGTCACGTGAATGTTTAAATGTGGGCGCTGTGTAGATCCACAGTGTGGTAGTTTCTTGAGGTGGACTTGAGTTCTTTATCACGCGGTCATGTGGAGGGCGTGCGTGCAGGATGATTGCGCAGGGATAGCTTATTTGCTATTGCACGCCGGTCCCTCACGTGACGGGCAAACGGTTTCGGGGTCTACTGCATACTCCGACTTTTCCCAAATGGTCTACTTTTCCCAAATATCTCCGCTCTATTTCCTTCACATAGTCTCCGTTCTATTTCCTTCACATAGTCTCCGTTGTTTGCAGCTCCCGCTACTGTCCTCGTTCTTCCCCTGGACTCCACGCCAATGTCAGTCTGTGGTCGTTACAAACCTGACCCAAAATGCCCCTCAATCACAAGTGGAAACAGCCAAGCGCTTCCTGAAAAGCCGCCCTGGTGTACGGGCCTTCCTGGTGTACGGGCCTAGCCCACCTCCTCCAACATCTGTTCAAGACAAGCGCTCAAGCCCTCGAGCCCAAGAGAATAGTCCCGGAGGTACTGCAGCGGCGTCATGTGCAGGAGGTAGAGCCGGCCATGGAGTGTATCCAAGAACTCGGTGGTGAGGCTGATGTACTTGCCTATTTTGGGCATCATGGTGGGAAGGTGCTCGAAATCGGAAATGAGCAACAGAAGCATGACGTTTTTGATCAAGCGCCGCATCTCCTCGTCGCCCATATGATCGACTGCATCCAAGTGTAACTTGTGATAGTATGGCCTGAATTGCTCCGGCAAATCTGCATACTCTGTCTCGCCATCGATCTTGGTGCTGTCTTGGCTGCCGCTTTGGGAAAGTGTCTGCAGACCCTCGCCGTTTTGGGACGTATTTCCGTTTTGGGACGTATTTCCGCTTTGGGATGCCATTGTTGCTCTTTGGGAGAGCTGTGCCCGGGCAAACTGGAGTTCGTTGTGAAGCTCTTGATTATCTCTCTGGCTCCGCCGGAGTTTCTCCTCGAGCTCCTCGACGTAATCCGCCGTTTTTGGTCTTTTCTCGTCGTTTTTGGGACGAATATCGATGTGGTCTGTGGTCAAGTCCTCAAGGCTAACGGTGGGAACGGTCAGCTTCGAGTCCAGCTCGTATACTGGCAGTGGAATGTTCCGGGCTTCGTCGCTGGGGCACTTCGCCTTTTTTCCCGGGCCCGAAGACGCCTTGTTGGCGCCGGGGCTTATCCCCGCCCCTCGCTCGCTTATCTCCGGGGCGCTGTCCGCCAGCGAAGCCGGCGAAAGAAACTCGTTGTGGCCCGGTTCAAACGTGTCGTTGGCCAGCGACGACCCGTCCGAGTCTCTCTGTATCTCCTCGATACATTCTCCCAAGGCAACCTCAAAATGTGACACCAACTTATGCACAATGTCACGTGCATCCCCTCGCCGAAACCTCTTCTCCTTGCGTTCGTCTTTGGAAGGGGGTTTAACGTGATAGTCTTGTCGCCTAAAACGTTGAGAGTCACTTTGTCTTTGATCTATTTCACTCCCCTCTCTTTCGGTGTGTCTCTGTTCGATATGAAGAGGCGTAGAGTGTGATGAAAATGAAGCTTCTGGATAACTGATGTTCCTTCTGTATGGGCTCTCAAGATTGGGACTTTGGGCAAAAAGACGGTCCATGTCTCTGGCTCGGTTTAAAAGCTGCAGAGAGAGGGAGCCGTTGGGAGACGCCATTCTATCCGAGAAAGCCTCAGAATCCTCTTGATCCAGTGACAAATGGAAGTAAGATTCCAGAAGCTGGGTGTGGTCTGGGGATGCCATGGAGATTTGTGTTGTTGTGGTACGCGTTTTGAGTAATCGTCTTTGAACGTGCGTGGTGCGGCTTACGCTGCGCAGGCCTGACCCGTACATCTGACAAGTGCAACGTGAAGGTCTTAGCGGGTTGGAACGAGCACTTGAGCCTTTGTTTTCTGAGAGCATTGTAGAAGGACATGTCTGCCCACAAAAAGAGTTTGTCTCTCCCGAGAGGCACTTTCGTCTCTCCCAAAAAGGCAATTTCGTCTCTCCCAAAAAGGCATTTTCGTCTCTAAAAGAAATTTTCGTCTCTAAAAGGCACTTTCGTCTCTGAAAGCATTTTCGTCTTTGAGAGCATTTTCGTCTCTGAAAAATTTTCGACCCAAATCCTCTTCATCTGTACGGAACACCGTCCTGGCCTGACTTGGTAGCAGTATGCAGGTGCCAGCGCAGCTAATCACTATTTCAAATCTGAAGCAACCTGATTTGTCGTCAAAGTGCAAGCTGAACAACACCATGTAGCAGCTACAACTTTGCCTACTGTCTGTTCATGGAAAACGTTTCCTCGTATAGCATTTATCTAGTCTACACTCTATTCCTTTCCTAATCGGACCTCTTCACCACTCCAGTATGCTGCGCTCTGGAGCAAACTCGCGTGTTCATGTGGCAATTGCATCCTGCCCCTATGGCTCGATGATGCTGTAGCCGCCAGCCTCGACCTTGGCGGAAAAGGTCTCCTCGACCTGCGTACAGAGCTCAGCCAAGTTGTCCAAGCCCTGGTGCAACGCCTCCAAAGCAGTAATGTTGCCGTATGTCTGAATGCGGATATTCAACTTGTTCTCCGAAGGGTGGGGAATGGAGTAGCCGCAGAACTCCACCTCGGGGTTTTTCATCACCATGTACCGCAAAGCGTTTCCTAGCGTGTGATCTTCGTCCACCACCTGGAACGATGCCGCGGTGCCGTCCTCTGACAGTCCGGGTAACAACTTGATTTTGTCTGTGTCGTACTCTTGCTCCTCGACGCCGAGGTCCATGGGGATATCTTGTGTGTCGGACATTTGGTGGTTGGTGGGAGTTTGGATGGAGATGGCTTTTTTCGCGCGGCATGGCGCTCCTGCATGTAGCTCCTCGGGTCTAGTTGTTATACTATTTCTATGCACTAATCTAGAGCTATGAATCTATAAATCCACCAATATATAAATGTATCAGTCCACTAATATATAAATGTATCAGTCCACTAATATATAAATGTATCAGTCCACTAATATATAAATGTATCAATCCACCAATATATGAATCTATAAATCCACCAATATATGAATCTATAAATCCACCAATATATGAATCTATAAATCCACCAATATATCAGCCTACCAATCTTTTACTCTACCAATCTTTTACTCTACCAATCTTTTACTCTACCAATACCAATATTGTGTACCTTCCATTCTCTTCCTCTATGTCCATACCTGCTAATTTCCATTATCCTTATTCCAGTTACATCACCTATCATTTCTACCCTCTCCAGGTTCATCCCGTTACGACCCGAACACTCCGCCCTCTCCGACCATGCATGTCAGTATTTCTTTTTGGCCGCCAGAAACCTGCGCTGTATGCAGGGCTCATCGCAGGCATCGCATTTTTTCCCGTGTATAAATACCGCGTCCCGCGCCCCTTTTTTACTCCCTAACTTTTTCATGTCTGACTACAACGGAGGATATTCCAACTACAACAGTGGCTACAACAACTACAACAACCACAGCGGCGGCTACGGTGGTGGCGGTGGCGGCTACGGCGGTGGCAGAGGTGGCAGAGGCGGTTTCGGCGGCAGAGGCGGCAGAGCTCCAATGCAAAGAATCGAATTGACCACGCCCGAGTGGGACTTGGACTCGCTTCCCAAATTCGAAAAGAACTTCTACACCGAGCACCCCGACGTGGCCGCTCGTGATGAGAGTGACGTGAAGGCCTTCAGAAAGGAGAACGAGATGACCATCAGCGGTACCGACATCCCCAAGCCAATCACCAGTTTCGACGAGGCCGGCTTCCCCGACTACGTCTTGTCCGAGGTCAAGCAACAAGGTTTCCCCAAGCCAACTGGTATCCAGTGTCAGGGTTGGCCCATGGCATTGTCCGGAAGAGACATGGTGGGTATTGCCGCCACCGGATCCGGTAAGACGCTTTCCTACTGTTTGCCCGCCATTGTGCACATCAACGCCCAGCCCTTGTTGAAGCAGGGAGACGGGCCCATTGTGCTTGTTTTGGCTCCTACCAGAGAGTTGGCCGTGCAAATCCAGACCGAGTGCTCCAAGTTCGGTGCCTCTTCCAGAATTAGAAACACCTGTATCTACGGAGGTGCTCCAAAGGGCCAGCAAATCAGAGACTTGGCCCGTGGTGTGGAGATCTGTATTGCCACTCCCGGCAGATTGATCGACATGTTGGAGACCGGCAAGACCAACCTCAGAAGAGTCACTTACTTGGTGTTGGACGAAGCAGACAGAATGTTGGATATGGGATTCGAGCCCCAAATCAGAAAAATCGTGGACCAAATCAGACCTGACCGTCAAACGCTCATGTGGTCTGCCACCTGGCCCAAGGAGGTCATGAACTTGACCAGGGACTACTTGGTGGACCCAATTCAAGTCACGGTCGGCTCCTTGGAGTTGGCTGCCTCCCACACCATCACGCAATTGGTCGAGGTGGTTAGCGAGTTCGAAAAGAGAGACAGATTGGTCAAGCACTTGGAGACCGCCACTTCCAACAAGGACGCCAAGTGTTTGATTTTCGCCTCCACCAAGAGAATGTGTGACGAGATCACCTCCTATTTGAGAGAGGACGGATGGCCCGCCTTGGCCATTCACGGAGACAAAGACCAGCACGAAAGAGACTGGGTCTTGAACGAATTCAGAACCGGCAAATCCCCAATCATGGTGGCCACCGACGTTGCCGCCAGAGGTATTGGTATGTATTTTTGACCCACCCCTACTAACAGATCTAGGTGACAGCAGGATTTTTTTTTTTTTTTTGACCAATTGAAGATGAAACAAAACACCGGTTTTTGCAGGCAGAAACCAAGGAGACTAGATTGTCATAACACGGAAGCAAGCACGACACGTGACAGCAGGCAGTTTGAGCGGTATGGGCCATATTGGGTAAATCCAATGCCGGCCCGAAAAGGTACACCCTTTCATTTCGCTTGATTTCAGACATTCGCCAGCGGGTGATTCCGTGGCTGAATGCTTGACGCTTTCGGTATCAATAAACAATCGAACTCCTTATCTTTAGTTGTAGAAATCTCTTCTCACCTATTTTTGTCCCTTCCCTTAGATGAGTACTAACCTTCAGACGTCAAAGGAATCACTTACGTCATCAACTACGACATGCCTGGAAACATCGAGGACTACGTCCACAGAATCGGAAGAACCGGAAGAGCCGGCACCCTCGGAACTGCCGTTTCCTTTTTCACCGACAAAGACTCCAAATTGGGCGGAAACTTGTGTAAGATCATGAGAGAGGCCAAGCAGGAGATTCCTCCAGAGTTGCAGAGATTCGACAGAAAGTCCTTTGGTTCCCACATCAGATACGGTGCAGGACGTGGCAGAGGTAGAGGCGGCAGAGGCGGCAGAGGCGGTTTCCGTTCCTCTGGATCCAACGGGCAGCCCATGGGAAACAACCGTCGTTTCTAGTTTATTTATAGTGTATTAATAGAATGATCTGAGAATAAGCGAGCTGTAGGCGTCTCAGGATGCTTGTACTGCATATAGACTGCGTGCGTGGAGCGCAAACTGCGCATCAAACGACTCGACCCAGCAGCTAATTCGCGATTTGGCTGCAAATGACTTTGGCTGCGGCTCCATGCACGACCAGATTCGGTATTTTCGTCTTAGTCTGTTAACTTTCGCCAACAAATTCCTTCGCCGAATTTCACTTCCCGATGTGAATCAATCGCATCACGGCCACTTCGTGGTCTAGGAGCACAGCCGAGCACCATCCCGGATGGTGGTTATATGCAGTATAGTCATCGACTCATCTTCCATCACCATATTCAAACCGCCTTTATTACCATTTGATGCCAGTTGTCATGCCTACTCATCAAAGCTAACCATAAGTTCGAAAATCACATAAAAAGACTCGAAAGTTCAGATTCGGGAGAGCCAGCACACGAATCAGGAGGACTCATGAAGTGGAGGTCGTTTGAAAATGACCTGGGACGGCTCTGACGGCACCTGATGCTAGAAGAAGTTTCAGAAAGCTCAACAAGCTTTTTCGGAGCCGAGGCCAGAGCTCTGCGTCTGACTTTTCGGCTCCGCCCGTTTCGGTGTTTACACCGGCCAAGAGAACAATCCTTGAGCACGTCCTTTGTGTCGAAAACCGCCTCCAACGCCTCGGGCGTCAAGCAGTTTTTTTCCTTGAGCCGATGGAGTTTTTCGTTGACCTTGTTGAAGAAATAATCGTTGGGTTTTCCGATGCGGTTCAGGCGGCGGGTTGAGCGGAGGATTTCCGGCTTAAAACCCCCGATTTCAGTGGCGGAAAAGTTTATTGGGTCAGTGCTAGATTCAGTGCTTAGGCCAGCTTTTTCTGCTGGGCTGCTGGAGTCAGTGTGGGTTTCGGGGTGACTTTTTTCGGTCTCTGTTTCTCCCAGTGGTTTTTCCTCTTCCCCTTCTGCTCCCTCTTTTTCTCCCTCCATCTCTTTCTCGAACTCAGGAACAGGCTCCAAAAGAGAAAGAAAATAGTCGCTTTCTGGCGAATTTCTGGGCACTTCCAAGGGCCCGAATCCTGCACCTAGGCCGCTTTCCGGAACAGGAAACCACTCAAAATGGTCCAGACCCAGCGGACTGGCAAGCGCTGTTTGTATACTAGGCTGATCAAATTCGTCATAGTGGTCTAGGGGACTCATGGGGTTGGTTTCTGCAATGACTTCCTTGAGCCACTGATCACAAAGAGGGACTGACATTATGGGTGACTTCTGGAACGGTAATTTTGGAACTTTGATTCGGACGGCTTAATTCGAACGACTTAATTCGGAGCGGCTGACTATTGCAGTGAAGATGGTGCAGGATTGATAATCAGATCGATTTATTAGAATCGGGAATATCGGATCAAGGATCGATTATCAGTAATATGATTTTGATGTCTTCTCTAAACGCTAGATGGCGTATGCTTATGCTGGATTCTGATTGATGCTGAGCTAGATGAGCTAGATGCTGATGTAAGGAACACTCGACTGTCAAATCAAGAAAAGAAAGGAAATAAATGTAACAAGGTAAACAGATGTAAATTAAAGAAAACAAAGATGAAACAAAGAAAACAAAAGTGAACCAAATGCCGGATTTCGCCAATTTATATCCGCGCCGGTCTTGAATGGCGCCATGCAATTATTAACCGAAATCGGGTCGTATTGCGTGAGCCGCACGGTGCTGCCCCAAACCGCAACCAAAAAACCAAGTAGGCCGCTCAAAACGCAAGTTGCTGTAGCGACCCATGCGGCTGCACTTGGCATGCACGTGTACGTCTTGAGATTGAATTTCCTTCTTGGTCTGGAAACGGGGCTTCTGCTTTGCTCTCAAAAAACTGCATGCACTCTTAATGCGCGTGGCCGGCCAACATCGGGTCACTCGCACTTGAACACGCCACCCGCGCGAACTCGGTTGCAAACCACGCAGGTACTGCAATGTGAAACACGCAGACCGGACTTTAAGCTCCGGATGCACGACTGCGTAAAAGTGGGACCGCGTAAAAATGGGCACAGAATCTGGACTCGATGGCAATCGGACTTGGCTTCGCATTCCGCCATGCCGTCCTGCATTGGTGCGATTTTATCGCGCTTGTTCGCCGAAAAAACACCTTTCGTAGATATAGATCACGTGATCGGCAAACACCCTCGCCTATATGCAGGCCCGCTGGATGATCCCCACACGAGACCACCGCAGAAAAGTGCGGGTTAGCAATCCCAGATTTGAGCGAATGAGATCGGCATACTTGGGTTGGTCCTGTGATTGGTTGAACTGCTGGTCCTGCATCCAGATAACCAGACCTTGTAAGCATTGGATGAGCTTCTGAGATGAGAGGGCTCAAAACGGAGCTGGATGTCGACTTTAGTGGATTGGGTGGTACTGCACACAACTGCTTCAAACATCCGACCCTCCGACTCGAGGGCGTGCACGTGACCGTCTCAGTTCCGGGTTCTATATGCAGTTCCGGTCTATTGAGCGGGGTCGTTCAAACCGTCAGAAACGGCCGAAAAAAGGGGGTTTTTCGCCATTGTCAGCAGCTACACACCCTTAGAGGCGCCCCCCAAGCGGGTTACTCCGCTGCGGCGCTGTGGCGGGTACGGGGGCAGCACCCTCGGAACTTTGGGTCACGTGATTTCGATCGGAATCTGCACATCTTGCATTCAGAACGCGTTAATAAGGCCCAAGTATCTAAAGTGACATTCGCGATAGTTTGGTATAGCGAACCAATGTATCATTAAAAAGACCAATTCTGCAATGGAGTATAGAAAAATAGCACTATTTCTGAACTAACACACCGACTTTGGCCATTTCTATTCAGCTGTGTAAGTATTCAGGCAACTGATCAAACAGCTACTCTGTAAAACGGTCTAACGCTGCACCGTCGTTGGCGATTACACGAGAACATAATCACGTGATCTATTGTCGCGTGATATTGCGCACGTGATTCAAATCGCACGTGCGCAATATCACGCCCTCGCATTCACTGTCCGCACATGTCTCGGCGCCAAACCATCCAGGAGCAACAACCATGTCTGACGGCGAAAAACCCGACCTCCAGTTCAAGCTCATCTCAGTGGCGTTCAAAGAAGCGGCGCTAGATCTGCCCACTTTCAGAGCTTCAGTCAACTTCCTAGATCTGCAGTTGGATCACACCCAACGATGGTTTCTTGCACTATTTGCCTCCTTCGCCAAAATCCCCAAGCAGCTCGCCAACTTCTCGTCGGTGATATCCATTCTAGACTTCATGGTGCCGTCGTTTCTCCAGGATGGAGTGCTCGATCAGGAGTACGTGGTGGAATTGCTTCGAGAGTCCCGGGACCTGCTAAAGGCAATCTGGACACAGGCCATTTCGGCGTTCCAGGTCAATATGCCGTACTTGGACACCATGAACCGGGAACTCGTGGAGAGAATGGCCGTTTACACGTCTCTTCGAGAGGCTTTTTTGGTGTGCCAGGAGAAATACGACCGCTTCTACGCCAACTACATGGGAACGTCCAAGGTGCGAGACGCTGAGTGGCTTGTGGAGCATCTGGTGGCGTTGGCCAATATCAGAAAGGACTATATGAAGGTCAGTCTTGATTTGGTGGTGGAGATCTCGCAGTTGTCTCACTTCATCAACGAAAAGCTTGTGACGCTCAGTTTCGAGATGTGGAAGAACAAAGTCGGGCGCCAGAAGCCGTCGCCGTTTACACCGGGCTCGGATATCTGGACTCACGTGCTCCGCACCAAGGCCTTCTACGACTTGGACAGTTTGGCGTTGAAAAACCTCTCCAAAGACCTCATGGCTGCAAAACACAACGTGGAAGTGCACACCATCGAGCTGCTTCAGCCGCTGACCAATCCCAGCGACTACCGCTCCAGTCTTGTCAACCGCAAAGTGCTTGCAGACACCGAGGAGGCGTCGGTGGAGAAAATGGGCTACGTGTGCATGAAAACGTGGGCACCGCACGCCCCCGGAAAAGCCCTCTGGGTCAGGCGCTGGGCGTTTCTCCAGAAGGGCATTCTAGGCTTTCTTGTGCTCAGTCCGGACATGAAGTCTGTGCAAGAGACCGACAAGTTTGGCCTTCTCCTCTGCAACGTCAGGTACTGCGCCAACGAGGACCGGCAGTTTTGCTTTGAGGTCAAAACAAAGGACACTTCCTTTACTCTCCAGGCCGAAAGTCTCGGCGAGCTCAAGTCGTGGCTCAAGGTGTTTGAGAACGCCAAGAACAGACTCGTGGACGAGACCGACGACATGCACACGTTATTGCCCATTGCCAGCGGGCGTTACCCGCCTCTCGTGATGGAGTTGCAGTCCTCCGTCAACACCGTCACGGACCGCAACATCACCAGCACAAAGCTCTACAACTCACAGGGGCAGCTCATCACCAGCAGCAAGCTCTCGGCGTATTTGGAGCGGTGCCAGGAGTTTTTCCAGCGTCACATATACGACAAAATCAGCCGTGTTTATCTTCCGTTCATTACAGATACAACCAAGAGCTCCATTATGGCGTATGGCTTGATTGGCTCGACTATCGTGCCCACGGCCATGAGCGCTAATATGACAGGCTCCATCAATTGGGGTTTGTACCATATCTACACGCATGAGCGCCGAAATTCTGGCAAGCCCAAAAGCAACGGCAAAGTTGACAAGGAACAAGAAGAGAACCCGAATATGGATGACTACACCAAGCAGATTGGCGGCGCCGGAATCCGGTATCCGCACAACTACCCCAACTCGTGGATGGCTAAAGATTACCAATTACGGGCCCTCTTTGAGTACACTGTGGACCCCTCGGAATGCTGCTTGGTCGCTTATAACTGCCTTCTTTCGCCCAACAAAGCCCAGGAGTTCCGGGCCACGCAATTCTTCACGCACAAGTTCTTCTACCTGTACGTGCATTCCATGGGCTTTGTTTCCATGTGCAAGGTCCCCATCGAGTTGTTTGTCACAGCAACCTGTACTGCACACAAGCACTTTGACGATTTGCTCCTAACGCTTGTGGGCGGGAAGTTCAGGATCAAGTTGTTTTTGGACGACGGAGTTTTGGTGGAGAAAAAGCTCACTTACTTGTTCAACACCATAGCCAGTGGAAACAGCGACATTGTCCTGCTCATAAATTCTCTAGTGGGCGTGGATAAACTTCATGCCAGACAACTTCTGGAGTCGCCGCACGGCCATGTCCGAAATCTGCCCGAAGCGGTAGGACACGACAAACGGGAAATAGTGCCGCCGGAAATCCAGGAAAACGGAGTGCCCTTGGAAACATATGTGGCGGAAACGCCGAAACGGGAAACACTTGATTTCTGCCCCATGAGCCTGGAGTTCACCGCCAATCTCCCGCCAAAGGCACTTTTTCACGTGTTGTGTGGCTCGGAATCCAGCATTATCAACGACATGTTTCTCCTTACCCACTTGGAGTACGACGAAGTCAACTTTTGGCGCAAACCTGCAGACGGACGCTACATGGTCAGGGAAAACGTGTTGGAGTACACGCTGAAGGCCGTCAGCCCGGGGAAATTCACCGTCACACAGGAAGTGGAGAAATTCATTGAAGGAGAGTTGTTCAGCCTTCGAATCTCGGGCCAGCCGTTCAGCATCCGATACGGCCCGAGTATCACGTTCTCCCATCGAATCGTGGTCCGGAAAACCATGGGAAACTGCTCCAACATCAAGTTCTTCTGTGATGTACGGGCGTCCAGGTACCTGATTTTGAGCTTCTTCTTCCATTACTTGTTTGTCTGGTTCGGCTGGTCCTTCATCTCGCTGTTCAAGGCAGAGGTGTCCAAGGCAGAAAAGGTGATTGGTCGAAAAGGCGAGACGCCCAGAGCAGCGTACTACTACGGCAAAATCGCCGTGCAGCCCAACACCACGAAAAGTGAGCCTAGAGAGCCGCTTGTGGGGCCCACGTTCAGCCACTTTGTTTTCTTGCGGTTTTTCGTGGCATTCGTGGCGGCACAAATCCGCAGCCTGCTTTTGGCGGTGTTTTCGTTTGTTTTCGGACTTTTCAAGGCAGGTGGGCGCCTAATCAGTATGCACGCCTTTCTAGTGGGAGTCATTGTGATGCTTACGCTCTCCAATGTGTTTCTTGGTGGCCAGAACATTCGGGAGTATTGGAGCAATCGTCAAGCAGGAAAATTGGCTGAAAAACTAGTCAGTGTCGAAGGCAGCACAATCCAGAGAGCAGTGTACCTCCAGGATGTGCAGGACTTTGTGCAGCGGGATCTCACGGTGGCCAACGACAGCGAGTGTTTCCGGGTGTTCAAGAAGAAGTCGTTTATTTTAAACTATGGAGCAGGAAAGACCGACGATCGCATGCGCCAGAGGTTCACGGAGATATCGCTCAAGCGCAACGAGCTTCTTGTTTCGTTGAACATGCTTAACAAATTCGAGGAGGAGTTGGCCAGCACAGAGTGGAGAAACTGGTTGGTATCGGAAAAGGTTATGTGTGAGGAGTTGCACAGCGAGGGAATTCTCGAAGGGGAACTTCCGTCTTTGGACTTCATCAAGAAGTACTGTGAGAGCTGTGCGGAGGAGTTCCACGGATAGTTTCGGGGATTCACTCAAAATGCAGAATGTGGAAAGGCTGCCGGATATGGAATAGTTGAGGACCAGTGAATAGGCCGGATGCAGTCCCGGCAAAATGGGCAGAGGCTGCCTGTGGAACCCGACTCAGACGATGAAGAGAATGAATATCCAGTAACACAGGTCAACTGTGTCAAATGGAATCCGAAACAACTGCAAACTGCGACTCGGAACTGCAGAGCACCTCAGCTCATGCCGTTTTCGTAGAGCTATCCGTCGACGAGTTGCCGGTCCAACCAGAATACTTCTTTCAAACCCAGAAAAGAACACTAGACTTCACGGTCAGCTTGAGAAAGTGAGGGTGAGCAGAAAAGAGCTGAGGAGCCGGAATCTGGCGAAAGTGGGATTTCGGCTCCTCATGATATCATGACATCAAAGGCAAATGTCGTACTGCGGAGGCGAGGAGATGGCGAGGTCCCTTGTCTTCCTTAGAAGCTTCCGGAGGCGAAATTTCAAGGTGGTCACAGACGCCAGGCCCTCCTCTGTATCGGTGGCTGAACCACGCAGAAGAAAACGGGTTGCTCCTGCATCCGAGTCCACCGACAGCTTCCTGAGCGATCTTCGGCGGCGGAACCTCCGTACCATCGCCTCAGCGTAGGTTGCTGGGGGCGTTTCCGCCGGAACAGATGAACACAAAGATATCATGCGCTCCACAGACATGGAGAAGGGAGCAGCTTGGAAGGGGGGTGCTATAAATAGCTGAAACGTTGGAAACGCATCCACCACGTCCCGAATCAACGGCGTTTTCACCGTCAAGTCGAGCTGCTTCCCCACCCAATACAGCTTGCCCACGTGAAGGAGCTTGACGCTGGAGATGGTTTGGATTTCCGGATGTACCTTCTTTGTGAACAAATAAATCAAGAGGTGGGTAATGGACGGCTCTGCTGACAGAGAGTGTTGCCTCAAAAAGGCGTCGATTTGGGATATCAGGATCGAAACGTGGTCCACCAAATTGGGAAGGAGGATCTTGAGTGCTGGAGCAGGAGCCGCCGAAAGCTCGATGACGCCATAGTCAGCATGCGCTAGGTCCACTAAAGTCCTGCCTGAAGAACATGGCGAGAGCGAAAGAAGGGAGTCCATAAAGGGGGATTTGAAATTATTGAGTTCGTGTTGAAGTAGCCCCCACAGAAGGTGCAGGACAATGTGGGGCATGCGGCGTGTGTGCAGGCGGGGCGACCATGCACGCACTAAAAAAGACGTGCGGCTCCGAAAAAAACCGCGAAAAAGGGCCTTCCCCGCGACTAAAAGGGGAACAGTACGACTCGGATTCGGTTGTATGATGTACAGGTGTTGGCACAGTGTGCACACTATGCACAATGCACTACAATAACGCACACTATGCACTATGTGCACTATTTGTTGTGCACAATGCACTACTGTGCACTATACTGTTGTACACTATGCACACTAGTGCACACACTAGTGCAGGTCTGATCTCCGCAGTGTCTTTTATGCAGTACCTACTCTACGCGACATCACTGCGAAGACTTGGGGCTATGTGCAGTCGGTCACGTGTGTGTTGGTCACGTGATTGCATCGATAAGCACTATCGTAACTGGCCAAATCGAACAAAGGTCTAATAAGCACTGTCATACTGAACCAAATTGCTAGTTTCCGGTAGATACAGGGATAACCTTTGACCTGCTAATTGCCTTAGAATTAACAGACTGTGATGGAGGCTCATATCTATGCAGTCCGGATGAGGCGGGCCAGGTCCATAAGAGGCAGAAGGAATAAAAAAGAAAGAATCAGATAAAGAATAAAGAAAGAAAGAATAAGATATGCATAAGATATGAACAAAATATGAATAATAAATGAATAAGATTTGAATAAAATATGAATAAGAAATGAATAAGAAATGAATAAGAAATGAATAAGAAATGAATAAGAATATGATAAGAATATGATAAGAATATGATAAATTTGAGATTTCCAACCTTATTTGCTCGTAGTATTCGCTAATAATGATCTTTGGGTTCCTCGTGTTGAAGGACTGGGAGCACAAGCGGCTGACATGAGCTTCAAGCTTGTACTTGTCAAGAAAAAAAACAGACGCCTGCTTTCCTTTTTTTTTGCCGGTGTTTGGCGGGAAACACCGACCATAATTCCAAATTTAACGAGGCGTTATCCGAGATGTTGTTGACGTAACGGATCCCTGATTTGAACACGGACTTGAACATGTGTATTCAGGTTTCTGTTTCGCTGTATTGACGCTTTCATGGCGATGCGTTACGAGCCCTGGATTCTGGTGAGTTAGGACCAAATCCACGGAGCTGGATTTTAGAATTCGTCAAAGTGCCGAAGTTGCCATTTCTTATGGGCTGCTTATACACTTCGTTTCAAAGACTACATTTTCGAAAATGAATCAGACGGTCATTGCTGTGTTTATGAAAATGTTTGTGGTAATTCTCATAAATTACCTCAGTAATACATTTACTGAGATTCGAAAACGTCAATTAAAAATCGAAAACACAACGTTGCCCCATGAAATCAGAGACCCCAGCCCAAGAAGTCTTTTTATACTGGTTTGACTCAGAAGCTAAATTGAAAAGAATAAACAATAAGATTAATGTAGTGCATGACGTTGGTATAAGGCGTGGTGTAGTGTAGGACATGAGTAAGTATAATGACCGGTGATCAGGAATTTAGAAATGACGTAGTAAAACACAAGCTTCAAGCTAAGAAATCCGAGGGCTGGTTCCGTGAGAGGACATGGTTCAAGGTTTCGTAACTGGAAGTGTACTGCAGACAAGCCTACGGCCGGAGTCCAGGATAAAACTCTTTTCGGATGTTTTCGGATTTGTGACTGCATACATCACTTTTATAGAGTCTGAGATACCAAACCGGCAGTATGTCATGAAGAGTAAGTGGGTGCATAAAACTAGTGGGTGCAGTTGAACTACCGGTTGCGGCCATACCAAGTGGAAAATACTGTTTCCCGTCCGATCAACGTTAGTCAAGCCACTTAGGGCCACAGTGAGTAATGCAGTGGGAGACCATGTGTGAAATTGTGGTGCTGCAATCTTTTTTAGATACCTTAGTAACGAGACTGAATTTAGAAAGGGCACTTGTACTCCATACTAAGTCCACCCACTCACGTGACTCCAGCGTCCACTAGCCCTGGATACCAGTGAAGAAAGTCCAGTATGCAGTGCGCTAGTCACAGTACCTAGTAAGTGATGTGACGCGAGCCTGCCCTCGGAACAGCGCACACCCGTACCTCCGATTATACCCCCCTCCCGTCCCCTTCTCCAAATCGACAGAAGTGGGGCCGAAACTTCGCATGTGGCACGGAGGTCGTTGGGAGAACGCATGCCTCTCTTTTCATGTGATAGCGAGGACTTGGAGGCGAAATGTGGCGGGGGCAGCCTCTGTTTGTATGCAGACGGTCAGTTCCGAGGGCAGTCTGCCATATACAGGAAATCCGGAAGGCCACACGGGGAAGGCTGTCAAGTCACGTGACCCGCAGGTCTCAGGCCTTATAGTCCAACAACATACCGTATACAATGAAACATGAAACTTAGCAATTTCATAAAATACAAACCCATCAACTCAAATTCAAAACTATACACTTATCAATTCACAAAACTACCAAATCATAAGTTGAATATAAACTAATTCATAAATTAAATATAAACTAATTTATAAATTGAATATAAACTAATTCATAAATTAAATACTAATTCATAAATTTCACAAACTATCAAATCATAAATTATCAATCATTGATTGTATTGGAACTAACCAAGATAAACAAGACAAAAGACATGAAGCCAGGTGAAGTCCATATTTTTGATTAGCTGAGATTCCTTGTCAAACCCACATTTACGAAGTCTTCATGTATGGTGATGTTCTTAATTCTTCAAATTACCAAATTCAATTTCATCGGATTTATGAAATCCATCTAATTTATCACTTCATTAGGTTCGTTATATCCATAAGGGACTAAAAATTAGAAACGAATTACAATTATCAATTACAACTATCAATTATCAATTACAACTATCAATTATCAATTACAACTATCAATTATCAATTACAACTATCAATTATCAATTGCAATTACAATTACAAACTATTATTTATCAAATACTAAATTATCAATTACAAATTACAAATTAAAAACTATTATTTATCAAATACTAAAATATCAATTACAAATTACAAATTACAATTATCAATTACAATTATCAATTACAAACTACAAACTACAAACCACAAACTACAAACCACAAACTCTAATCACAATGATCGCAATCACAATCACAATTAAAACCACAATTAAAATCACAATTTAATTACCAGTTTCCAATTTCACCAATTCCTCCTCCCATAGACTGCATACAGACGCTGACCTCTGAGCCAAGTGACTCTCCGGCTTCCAGTCCTAATCTGCTATACAACCAGCCCCCAGTCACGAATCAACCGCAGTCACTCCCCCGGACAGCACCGGCGGTTTCCTTGCAGTAGTTCTCTCTGGAGCTCGCCCAGATTTGGAATCACCTCACGGCGGAGCCAGTACCGGTCCAAATAAGCCCAGTCGTCCAAGAACACCACGTTGCTTCGAGTATTCATAACATGCGAGAGGTCCCGGTTCAACTCGGCGTAGCTCTGCAGCCCGGGCTCCTGCACAATGGCGTCGAGCTGCTCCACCACCACCAACACATTGCCCAAATAGGCACAAATCTCCGCCACACTCGTCACCCGCTGGTACTCAAAGTGGCGGAGCCGCTCAGCATGCGGAAATGCCCGGGCTGCCGCCGCTAGCGCCGCCGCCGACGTGCTGTTCACATACACAACCGGGCCGGGATTCTCCGGGAGCGCCGCAAAGAGCCGCTGGAGCGCCACCGCCGTTCCGTCTCGCGTGGAGATGTGCCAGAGCATGGCTGGCACGTGCCGCCGGCCGCGCTACCAGCGGGATGCCACGTGATATGCCACGTGTCATGTCACATGTCATGTCACGTGATCCCGCACCCATCTGCCCATCGCCGCAGACTCGCCCCCTATGAGCGACAGAAGAAGAGTCAACGGCCCCGCCGACGCCGTGCGGCCCGTGGCGCCCAGCAAACCAGGCCGCCCACATGCCGGAGGCGTACGGCCCTTTTTCGTCAAGTCCGGCCTCAGCACCAACGCAAACGGCCTGGCGTACCTTGAGGTTGCAGACACCATCATCGAAGTGGGCGTTTTCGGCCCCCGGCCCATCAAAGGCTCGTTCGTGGACCGGGCGTCATTCTCCGTCGAGACAAAATTCCTCCCCTACGTCACACAGCCCGACGAAGCGTTGTACAACGGGCAAAACAGCACCGGCGGTACCGGCGTGCGTACAGGATTGACCAACGTCGAGCAGAAGATCAGCACGTTCGTGGAAACGGCGTTTCTCCCGGCGGTTCTCTTGGAAAAGTACCCCAAGTCCACCATCGACGTTTTCGTCAACGTGCTCTCGTTCAATGCCGACACCACGTCGTTATCGAACTTGATGGCGTGGGTCACCAACTGCACGAGCTTGGCGTTGGTGGACTCGGGCGTGGAGGTCCGGGACTTGGTCACGTGCGGCCACGTGACCCAGACCGGCGGCGCCGTTTCCTTGGATGCGCTGACGGTCGACGCTGCGGGCTCCAGCGAGTGCGTGGCGTCGTTCATGACCATGAAAAACGGCGAAATGCTGGCATTCTGGGTGCAGGGCGACGGCTCCCAGGAGGACGTGTTGCTGCTGCTGGTGCACGGGTGTCTTGAGATGGCCTCTCTCGTCCGCACCAACCTCAACGGCTTTCTACTTGGGGCTGCACAGTGAGTTGGCTTTCTTTGCTACTATGCAGGTCGGCAGGTTTCAGAACTGAAGCTACTACGGTAATGGCTTCGCACCGATGAGTCCACGCGGTAACGTGTATATTTATGGCGTGCATAACCTCATGTGCTGTGATTCTTGCTTCAAATAAACAATCAGCATGACTTCTTCGGCTTCATCTCTATGCAGTCCTTCACCTCAATCGCTATTGCTCCTTCTTCTCATCAGGACTGAGCTCGTGAAGTGCACTCTGGATATGGATCAACTTGAGTGCCAAATCGGTCACAGTAAACGTGTTTTCAGACACGTTGTCGTTGTAGAT
Organism: Metschnikowia aberdeeniae; assembly: GCA_002370615.1. Taxonomy (NCBI): domain Eukaryota; kingdom Fungi; phylum Ascomycota; class Pichiomycetes; order Serinales; family Metschnikowiaceae; genus Metschnikowia; species Metschnikowia aberdeeniae. Next base: position 492,136 of record NKZB01000175.1, read on the forward strand.
CAAAAAGCGCTTGGTGATTTCGATTCCCGTGGATTTGGAAATCATTTGCGAGAGCTTGGCGTAGGTTTCCAACACATTGGGAGACTTCGACACCAAGGAAAAAATGGGCGTTTGGCAGTCCAAGTCGCCAAACTGGGAAAATGTGCTTTGACACAAATCTTGGGCCAAGGCAGAAATACTATCGTCGTCGGCGTGTGCAGGAATCTCGATCTTGTGGTATCTGATCTCGATCGGTGTGGAGACGTAGGCCACGTCATGTTTCCCGTCAATATGGTAGCGGAACTCGAAGAAACCGCAGTCCCAAAAAAGCTGCTCGTTGCTGAAGGTGAGCTTTCCACTGCCAGCGTCGCCTGTATACTGCCAGCGGTTCTGGGACGAGATCAACGTTTTGTACCGGGAATAGGAAGACTGGGTGATCCTGTATAGACCAACCCAGTCGTTCTTGGAGTGGTTTTCTGGGGCGGAAAACGAGACGGAGATGGGCTCACCAACGTAAAAGGCCGGGATCTCGTCCTGACTGTCGACTTTCAACAAGTAGTCGCTGTTGATAAAGTACTTGCTCTGGGACAAGTCGGAAATGGACTTTGTCCGGTTGTCATTGTCGTAGAGCTTATCAAATGACTCAAAAAAGGAATTCAGCCTCTTCTTATCAAAAGAAAAACTCAGTCTCTTGCCTGAGCTCAATCTTCTTTCGGAACTCTTCTGCAAGCTCTCGGGAATGAAGTGCTTCTTGAGCGTTTTGGTCACGCCCGAGTCCTTCATCACGGCAGTCTCTCCGTAAACATTGATCATGTGCACCTTTTCAATGAAATTGATGCGGAAGAAGTTGTTGACGGTCCATAAAACACAGAGAAGAATGTTGTCGAATGTGGGAACAATAAGCGTGATGCCCATGACTCCGCAAACCCCAAAAACCTGCTCCGGGTTGTTCAAGTAGCGGTAGACTCCAGCCTTGGTCAATTGAGATCTCTGTGGCATCAACAGCGACCTGGGAATGAAAAAGTCGCCGTAGAACCAGCCAAAGTAGCCAATGGAGTCGATGATGCTGACATTGATCCAGATTTGCGTGAAAACAAGCACCAGCCCCAAAAACACCCGCAAGTAGAAGTGAGGCACTCGTCCAAAATCAGCGTTCAAGAAACGGAAAAAGTTCAAGCCAAAGAAACTGGAATACGTCAAGTTGATCAACGAGTTGTAAAGAATAGCAAAGTTGTTCAACGAGTTTTCAACCGGGATCAGGTTGGCAAGGTAGAACCTGGAAAACACCTTGAACTTCGACTGCAAAAACAACACCGCATTGATCAGCACGCACTCCAAGGCCTTGATCAAAAGCGCCAAGAAAAAAAGCATCCGGGTGACGATTATGGCGTTGGAACCGGATAAATACGCCAAGATGGGAATGAGCACCAGGTACGTGACCACATTGACCATATTGATGAAGTCGCTGGCACGAAGAAAGTTGAAATTGGCCAAACCAACCAACGGCTTCATGTTCTGAAAGTGCGTCAAGTCCTTGATCTTGATGAGCTTCATGAGGCCGCTTTCGTTGGGCGAGGGACCGTAGATCTTATCGATGTGGGGGTTTTCGATATAGTGCAAAAACACCATCTGGAGAAAATGGCCAAAAACCGCCACCGTGAGCAAGAGATAGGATTTGGCGATAAGAGCGAATCCGTAGTAGCCAATGTAGCCGATGGAGTACATCGGGTGGGGGAACATTTCAAAAACGCCATCGAAAATCAAGTCGTCGTTGTTGATCTGCCGGAAGAAGAAATCACCCCAATACCATGCGTAGTCCTTGATGGTGTTGTGGGCGTTGATTTTGACCCACAAATTGAACAAGATAAGCGACACGCCGACAAACACCCGGCCATAAAAGACGACGGCGTCGCCCCTCATGAACTGGAAGTCGTCGGCAACACAAATCGCCACAAAGAGACACACAAAGGTGGTGAAGTCCTGCATCAAGATCAAGTCCACCACCTTGCGGAAAATCAACCACGTGTTGAAATCCACCGGGTATTTCTGGATTTGGTAGTCTTTTCCCATTTGGGTCTGGACCTCCGTTTTCACGAGCCGCAGCGCAAGCGAATGCTTGTCTTTCTGGAAGATTCTGCTTCTTTCTGCCCACGCCACGAGTTGAAACTTGTTGCTCTGCCGATTGAGAAGGTAGCCGATTCCAAAGTTGTAGCAAAGTCGCCAGAACACGTAAAAGGCGGTGAAAATGGGAATCCGGAACCTGGAGTCCACGGCCCAGAAAACCGCCACGTTGGCTGCCAAGAGAGCGACAATCACCAACTCAAACATGGACTTGCGCACCGTGGGGTCGAAGAGCGTCTTGACCATGTCGTGGGTCTCGGGGACCGGGAATGTCTCGCCGTTGAAGGTGATACCCTTGCGTTCCGTTTTGGCTGTCATGGGTCTGTCACGTGGAGGCCTGGGGTCCAAGGTCGCGTGTTTGTCACGTGACTGGAGACGTTATTGGGAAAGGCAGGTGATTGGGAACGTGACTGAGAGAGCACGTGACTGAGAGCGGCTGGGTGTGGATCGGTGCTGGACCACGTGTTCTGGAGCCGGAAGCTATGACGTATGGTGCCGGGTGACGATTTCCAGGGGACTTCTGGCAGAAACAATGGCGTGCACGGTGTGGGCGGTGTAGTTTATATAAAGCTACCAAAATGCATGTGATTTTGGCCTGCCATTGTGCAGGCTCGAAGCGCACCCATCCACCAGGGACACCAGACGTTTAATACTGCATACACTAGGGGCACCAGACGTTTATTACTATATACCTGGCTGTGCGCCAGGGTTCGACTGCTGGAGTCGCGGCTAACTGGGCTCCGTGTGTTGACTGTAGATGCTGAGCCATCCAGGCCAGCCAATCAGCTCAGCCATCCATTCGAGCCATCAACCGCTGATCGACATTGGTTCTTCAGGTAGTAGGTTCTGGATCTGGCTGTGGGGTGTCAGGTTTCTTCAAGCACAAGTACATAGCGTGGAGAGCGCCAGGAAGGTAGAAAAAGAAACACAACACGACATTAAGGGCAACCGACTTTCCAGATTGGCCACTGGCATACCACGCAGCCATGGGGGGAAGAACCAAAGCTATTGTTAGTAAAACATTGAGTCATCTGATGCTGTTACTTACACAAAAGAACCTTGGAGTAGTTATCCTGTACCGTGGACGCCACAGGATCGTCGGCGGTGCGGAATTCGTTTTGGGTGTTAGCAAGGTTAGACATGATAGCAAGAAAGTTGATGAGCTGAAATATGGGGAGCCATGGCCGCTTTTATAGCTGTGCTGAAGCACAAAAAGGCGTCACAATTGTGTTTGCGGCGGCTACTTGTGGCATGGGTGCTGCGGTGGTGCTGTGTGCAGGCATGGTTCATGAAAGACGGTGTAAGGCTTGGATGCAAGCGATATTTTGGGTGGGTGCAGTGGGGACTGCTTTCGGTCCCTGGGCCGAATATTGGCCTTTTCCGGGGTGTACTCGATTTTTAGCGGCGGCTGCTAATTTCTTCATGGTGATTTTTGCACCCAAAACGCATGCGCACGGATAAGCGAGAACTGGATCCGCAAGCAAAAGTTGTGCACTCTACGCAATTGTGACTTACACAATTGTAACTTACACAATCAAGAAGCGGTCAATCAGAAATTCCGTCGTATAACTTTCGGGGAGTCTGGACGGACGCAGTGACGGCGGGTGAGTTCCGGGGACTATATGCAGACCAACCACTACCAGCTTCGTTTTCGCCGCTTCCATCGTACAGGGGACATTTTACAGTGGTGACCTCTGAACAGCAGGTGACTAAATAGCAGGAGCACTATTGAAACTACCACAACTTCAAAATTATATGGTAGCTACAGCTATCTCAATTCTATAATATCAATATCCAGGAGTGCAGATAAACTGCAATCATCTCCGATTATGTATAGTTATCTAGAATGACCTGGGGACTGCAATGTTGACTAACTTTTATTACAGACTAACTTTAATTATAACTTTAATTACAGACTAACTTTTATTACAGACTAACTTTTATTATAACTTTTATTACAGACTAACTTTAATTACAGACTAACTTTTATTATAACTTTTATTACAGACTAACTTTTATTCTAACTTTAATTATCCAGAAATAAATTTAATTTACAGAGCTAACTTTTATTTACAGAGTTTACTATAATTATATCTTCGACTAGACTCTAGATTATCTAAACAAAGAGCAATTCATTTTCTACAATTATTCAATTTACCCATAATTATCAAATCTAACCACAATCCGAATCAACCATTATAACTACAATTATTAATCTTCTAACTAACCATGACTTTATCACCAATATTCTATCATTATGTAGAATACCGGCAGACCCAAGTCAGCTAAAGACAGAATTTCTGTCACTAAGACGCTTTGAGCTAATTATAGTTTACTGCATGACAATGCAAGGGGTAACTTTTGTACTCATTCCTATTGTGAGTATACGCCTACGACTGCCATTACTCGCTCCAGCGAGTTTCTGAGCTGGCTGATTGTGATGGCTACTAGCTGTATTTGCCTGCATACTAACGTATATGCATACCAGCTCATCTATATGCATACCAGCCCACTTATTTTCATATAATGTTCTAGCGGCATCACCGGCTGACCAGCAGAATAGGCTTTTGGGGCTCGATTTCGCTCGGCAAACTCCAACATCCTGCATACACGCGCGCTCTTAGGCTCGCCAGCAAACACCATCACCAGCATGTCCCAGGTTTCCCAGCTCGCATCCACTTTGGCAGACATATATGCAGAAACCAAGCGGAAAAATACCGATGTTCGAAAAGCAATAGAGATTGCACAAAAAGAGGCTAAAATCGTGCCTGGATCGGTGCCAATCGCATCTCTTCCCTCCTCCTCCCTGGCACTTCTCTGTGCCCCTTTGATTCTTGGAATCGACTGCAAAAATGCCAAAATCGTGGCCTCCTCCATGTCAGCCATTCTACTGCTTGTTTCCAGGGCCTCCATGCCCGAAAAGGCCGCCCGTGACGCGTTGGCCTGTCTCCATACAAACATGCCGTCGCTAGCGCTCGAAATGCTGCTAAAAACACTCCAGATGCTTCCAATGTTTGTGGCAAACTACAATGTGTCGAGAGAAGACTTTTCCTTGGTGCTAGCAGTGGCTGCGCCGCTTCTAAACGGCTCCAGTGCCGTGGTTCTGAATACCGCCGCTGCTACCTTGCACCAGATCTTCTCTTCTCTTTTCGACAAGTTGGGAAATGAAACCGCCGTGCCCGGAGACGTGTCCGATGACTCGGAGGTCGTCTGGATGTGCAGCCACGTGGCCCGAGACTTGTGCTCTGCCCTCGAAGGCCGGCCGGCGGAGTATTTTGGCGCTGAGGTCCGCTTTTCGCCCGAATTTGCCCTCGATATCTTGGAGAACATCGTGCACGTCAACAGCCGCCACCTCCTCCATCCACGCTTGTTACTGGTGCTCAAAAGCGATCTTTGCCCGGAACTTTTATCGCTAGCACAGACGAAAGCGGCCCATTTTCCCACTTTTGCTCGCTGTTTGAAGCTCTTGTTGCTGTTGACGCAGTTTGCCGAATTGGGCTCCGAAAACGCCGCCTTTTTGTCATTCACCAACCGCTTGGTCTCAAGTTCTTTACTCTGGCAACGCGTTGTGGTATTGGAACTCTATGGCTCCATTCTCCTGGACATTTCCCGCGTCCACATTTTGTACGAGCAAGACCCCTCCCTACTTGGGTATATATTTGCTGCTTTGGCCTTGCTGGTGCAGGACCTGTATGTGGTGGACGGCATAGCCTTGTTCCAAGACAAGATATGCATACCGGCGGAAAACGGTCCCGTTTTGGGCAAAGAAGCTTCTTTGAAGATGCAGATCGTGGACCATGTCGAGAAATCGGAGCCTCCGACGATTCCGGACTTGTACGTGCCAAATATCGTGCTCAATGGCGTTTTGGGCTTTGCACACGCCGTTTCAAAGTTTGTGTCGGCACTTTCTTCGGAAAACGTCAACCCCGAGACTCTAGAGGCTGACGTTGAATTTGTCACCTCGCTCAACGAGGCCATTTTTCCCCAGATACTGGTGCTTTTCCGCCGCTTCATTTTTTCCTGCATGTCCTTGGACTATTTTCATTCCTCGGTCCGCTATCTCCAAAGATACACTCATTCCATCGGCCTCCTCGGACTATCGCTGCAGAGAGACGAGGTTTTGGAGCTTCTAGCGGGCTGCATCAGGATGGAGTGTGTGCAGGACACTCCAATCGCCGTGCCCAACACCAATCTTTTGGGGCTTGGCGGGTCGATTGTGGAGTCGCTCAGCTCTAGTATACAGGGGGCGACCGAAAAGGAAAAAAAACGGGCGGAGCTGGCGCCCCGCTGCTTCAATTCTCGTCAAGTGCTCTGTTTGCGTGCGTTAACAAACCTCGCTACGTCGTTGGGCTCGACGCTTCACCAGTCGTGGGATGTGATTTTGGTGGCGTTTCAATGGGCGGAGTACTTCATCAACGGCGCCGAGAATGGCGCTTTGGGGCGCAAATACGACGCAGACTCCTCTCTCAGCACCAACGAGCTCGACGGAATCGAAAACCTGAAACTTCGCTTCTATGGTAACGTCGCCCAGTACCAGGAGCTGTCTTTGACAGAGTTGGTGCAGGCGCTCGTGAAGCTTTACGAAGCAGAAGAGGGCTGTCCCTACAACAAGACGTTTTTTCTCAATATGGTGACGAAAATCGCCAAGCTCCCCTTCTCGAGCTTCACATTCTATGACAGCAAAGTGAGGGAAACCATTTTGGACTTCTTCTGCCGCATCAGCACCGACAGAGCGTCCAGCTACGAGAGCAGAGCGTACATTGTGGAGTGTTTTACGGAAATCGTTGTTCAGGTAACAAAGAACGGATTCGTGGAATACCCCGATTCAGCAGAGGTTTTGGCGCAAAAGTCTGCTTCTGCTTTCAGCCACTTTCTCTCCAGGCTTCTTGCTCTTGGAACGCCCAAGGAGTATTTGGTTCTCAACTGTGAGACAGAAATGCATTTGGCCATTCTTACCACTCTCCATGCGCTTATTGACGGCTACGACAAGTACTACCAGAATTCGTGGGAGACGGTGTTCCTGATATTGAACACAGCATTTGTCAAAAGCGACGGCGAAAACAAAAACTTGGAGGAAAAGATCCTGAGGTTGATCTCCACTTCGTTCGAGACGTTGAAGTTGATCTTGGACGAGTTCACCAGCTCGTTACCTTTCAACCAGTTCAAGTCGTTGATCGACGCGCTAATGAACTTCTGCTCGCAGACCCACGATCTCAACATTTCTTTCAGCGCCGTGAGTTACTTTTGGTTGATTAGCGACTGCATCAACAGCGAGGCAAAATCCGTGGAACAGGCGACGGAACTCGAGAAAATCTCCAACCACAAGCAATTGGAGCGGTTTCTCGACTCCGCAGACGGAAGCCCCGTTTCGTACCAGGCTCTCACCATCTACCTTCTTGCGCAGCTATCCACATTGTCTAATGATTTCAGAGACCAGGTCAGAGAAGGCGCCATCCAGACGCTTTTTCAAATCCTTGATGTCAGAGGAAAACAGCTCTACTCCTGGGAGCTTATCTATGATGTGGTATTCCCACCATTGCTCGAAGTTTCAGCCAGCGAAAGCATGTCGCGGAAGAGCTTGGTGGATAGCTACAACCTCATGTTTTCAGGCTTGGTATCGGTGTACTCCAAGTATATGATGGGCTTCGACAATCTGGACGTGCAGAAACCAGACGTGGTACAGAAATTCTGGCGAAAAATGGTGTCTCATCTTTCTCTGGCGCTTCAGCACCACTGGAACGAGTTGGACCTTACGGTGTTCCAATCTTTCCGTGATCTCTTGATGTTGTTGAGCCAAGCGGAGAACGTCCCGCGGCCGATTCTCGAGCTCTTGTTCGAATTCTGGGCCAGTGTCTCCATCAACTACGACTTTGTGCATCCGGAGTATCAGGAAACATTGGCAGTCTACAACAAGACGTTTAAAATCTTGCACTCGCAGATGAAGGAGTTGAATATGGCACAGGCTTCACGTGCCATGATGGTGATGAACAAATGCGTCAAGTATCCCGTGTTGAAGGCTTCTGCCAGCGACGAAGTGCGTCCTACCAACCTCCAGAAAGCCGTTCTCGAGAACCTTGAGAGTGTGCTTTCTGCCAGCTCAAAAAGCGACATCTGTGCGCTTGTGATACAGCAATTGGCGGAGATTTCCGTATTTCCCTACGGTATCAAGAGCCGGATCGAGAAGAAGTTGGAGAGCAAGTTCGAGGGCAAGTTAAGAATCCCCTCTTTCGTGGCCATCAGCCAGCTTTCGATTGATCTCGTGGCAAAGAGCTTGCACAAGCTTCCGCATATGCAGGAGTTGGTGGACGGGCAGTTTTTGCTTGGGAGAATCATCCGGAGCCTTCTCGAGGCGGTGTACCACCAGAATGACGAAACACCGGGTGCAGGAGCACTCTGGGTCAAAAGCAATGAGATCATGTGCGCTTTGGTTCTCCAGCTCATGGATGCACACGTGACGGGGCTTGAGGAAAAACACCAGGTGTGGGGTCTACTTGTGGAGTGTCTTTTGGCCAATTTGAGCGGAAACAACGGAGATTACAATGTTAAGCAGTACGAAAAACTCGCCTGCAAGATTCTCCCCGCATTTTTCAACACCGGCCATCACGACTTGATCCGGCACTTTGTCACGCAGGTGTACCTCCAGTCGTATGTTTACGAGGCAAACGAAGTGGAGAAGGAGTTGATGCAGAGCGGAGAAGGATACGCTCGGTTGAGCCAGTTCCGTTTCGAGGACAGTTTTGGAAGCACCCAGAGTTGCCAGGTCAAGGAGAACAGAGAAATCCGCCTCAAGTGCTTGTCGGAACTCTTTGAGTTTCCAAAAGAAGGCGGGTTCAGCAGTCAGGTGACCAAAGAAATGCTCTTGACGCGAGTGGCATTCACGCTTCGGCGCTTCATCGCCGACGAGCGGCTTCTTGGGTGCAGGCCGCTTCCAGAGATCCAGGAGCAGGAGCTTTTGATTATTTTGGAAGGCTTTTTGCAGGTGGCGCCGGATTTCGACCAGGAGAAGTTGCAGGGCATCATGCGACTCGTGTCACGTGGCATAGAGTACTGCGAGCGGGTGGCGGGAATCGAGGCGCCCATGAACGCACTTTTGGCCCTTTCCTAGTACCGGAGCAGGAAGCCCTGACGTGACGACAGTGAATCTGCGGGAAACTCTGAGTTGGGGTGGTTGACATGTGTGCAGGTTTTGGGGATATTCTGCAGTATGTGGTCTCTCAGGCCGTCGACGCCAGAATATTCTGTATATGGGCTCTCAGGCAGTCGACGCCAGAATGCATTTCTACATTTGACAGGAGAAGTGTCAAAACGTACGGAGTGCACACTATGCTTCTAATAGTCTTCACCACAATTGGCAGCAAGACCGCGAGCTTACCTGCAGGCCACCGAAGCATCCGCGCGCTAAGCCAAGCCTAACAGTGCGTGCGCAGCGCGCGGTTGTTTTCTTCACATTTCTCATTTGATCCGGATCTTTTTTTGATCGGTGTTTCACACACATATTTCCAGCGCCATCAACTTTCTAGTCCGGCAGGAAACTAGCAGTCCGGAAACAAGCCAGTCTGAAAAACCACAAGACTTGAATCAGGCTAGCACAGCTGAAACAGAGCGGCACAAAGCTGATTAGTGCTGACCACCTGAAACCAGTCAGAAACAGCCACAAAGTGAAAAGTCGGCCTGAAACGAGGCTAGAGACTGCAACCACTTTCAAAAGCCAAAAAGAACCTAGATCAGAGTCTAGACACATCCCAAGATCAGAGTCTAGACACATCCCAAGATCAGAATCTAGACACATCCCAAGATGTCGTACCAAGAATTCGATCCAGAAAATGGCGAAGTCAACCGCAAAAGATCGCTCGTCAGACCAGAGAGACAGCGGCTCGACAAAAACCACCCCCGGTTTCACTATACGCAGGTGGCGTCACAAGAGGCCAACCACCTCAAGATCGACGGTAACGGACTCGAGCCAATCAACGACGAGGCTGAGCAGTACCTCACCAACCGCAGCTCCAACAACTTTGCCGACGAGGAAGGAATACCCTTGATGGATATGCAGGGCCTGCCTCGCAAAAAGGAGGTGTTTGGGTTGAACGACGAAGTGGGCAACTTGAAGCGAGTCGCCAGCAAGCGGGTTCCGGCGGCTGCTGCCAAAGAGCCGCACGATATCTACTTCTGGAAGGTGTACTGTTACGTGATCACGTTCTGGGCACCGGCCCCGCTCTTGACTTTGTTCGGCATCAAGGGAAAGGGCCGCCAGTTTGCGTGGCGGGAGAAAATCGGCCTCATCTCCTGCATCTTGTACGTGGGCGCCATTGTGGCATACTTGACCTTTGGTTTCACCCGAACCGTGTGTCCGCTTCCCCGGGAGAAGATCCGCTCGGGAAACGTGACTTCTGGCTACTTGATCATTAACGGACGGGCTTATGACCTTGCAAACTCGCAGCACCCAGCGGCCGCGGGCATTCCGGGTGGAAGCAATGTTCTCTATCCACCAATCAATGCTGGTGGAATGGATGCGTCTTTCTTGTTCCAGAATGTCAACGGAAATTGCAAGGATCTCATTGTGCCGAAAAGCGATTGCTCTATTCCGCACGACGGCAACGACTTGGCGTGGTACATGCCGTGCCGGGTGTTCCTGCAATATGGCACCACCGAGGTCAATTCGTCCGAGGTCTATTACAATGGCTGGGCGTGCCACACGTCCACGGAGGCACGTGAGGTCTACTACGGCTTGAAGGTGGACGGAGACGTCTATTTCACCTGGGAAGATATCCGCAACTCGCTGCGCAACTTGGTGGTTTACTCGGGCCAGGTGCTTGATTTGGACTTGATCAACTGGATCTCCACCGATGACGTCACCTATCCCGAGCTCTTTGACCGTCTCAGAGATGACGAGACCTTCAAGGGGCACGACATTTCCATGGTGCTTTCCAATGTCGACGACCGCAAGGCCGCCAAGTGTTTGACGGAGATTGTCAAGGTGGGTGTTATCGACTCTGACACCATTGGGTGTATTGCGTCTCAAATTGTGTTGATTGTGTCGCTTGTGTTCATTCTTTCCGTGGTTGTGGTGAAGTTCTTGATGGCATGCTACTACCGCTGGTTCATTTCCATCCGCCAAGGTGCCAGCACCATCGATAACCAGAGCATGGCCGCACGTGAGCGGGAAATCGAGGATTGGGTAGATAACCCTGCTGCAGTGGCGCCCATTGCTACCGTGGATCCGTTGAACAGAGCAGACTTCAAGAGCAGAAAGACAAATAGACAGTCTGTGTTCTTCACCAAGGAAAACCAGGACATCAACGAGCAGCCGGAAAACACCGTGTCGCGTGCAAAATACACCACAATGTCCACCCAGGCGGCAGGTTTGCACAAGAATAAACACGCCCGCTCGCGGAGTGCCAATACCAGGTCGATGATGTTTCCTCTGTCGGGAGATTTGCTTGGGTCGAGACCGGTTTCCCAGGCCGATATGCTCGGATCCAGACCGGTTTCGCAGGTGTTCAACCCCTTTGACTTGGGGGCGCCAACTGCGGGCTTGGATGGCTCTTTGATCCACCCGGACGTCGTTCCCCAGCCCCCCGTCGACTACCAGCCATTTGGCTACCCGTTGGCGCATGTTATGTGCTTGATTACTGCATACAGTGAGGACGAGGACGGGATCCGGACTACCTTGGACTCCATCGCAACCACTGACTACCCAAACCTGCATAAGTTGCTTTTGATGGTGTGTGACGGAATTATCAAGGGCTCCGGAAACGACCGCACCACGCCGGATATTGTGCTTGATTTGATGACCGATTTCAGTGTTCCGCGTGAAGAGGTGCAGCCATTCTCCTACGTCGCCGTGGCTCAGGGCTCCAAAAGACATAACATGGCCAAAGTGTATGCGGGTTTCTACAAGTACAACGATGACACTGTTCCACCCGAAAAGCAGCAGCGTGTTCCGATGATTACCATTGTCAAGTGTGGAACTCCCGAGGAAGCAGCAGGATCCAAGCCCGGAAATAGAGGTAAACGGGATTCGCAGATCTTGCTTATGAACTTCTTGCAGAAGGTGACGTTTGACGAGAGAATGACCGCGTTGGAGTTTGCCATGCTCGAATCCATATACAAAATCACAGGGCTCATGGCTGAGTTCTATGAGATGGTTATGATGGTGGATGCAGATACCATGACATACCCCGACTGTTTGACGCATATGGTGGGTGAGATGGTCAAGGATCCAACCATCATGGGGCTCTGTGGCGAGACCAAAATCGCCAATAAGGCACAGTCGTGGGTCACTGCAATCCAGGTGTTCGAGTACTACATTTCTCACCACCAGGCCAAGGCGTTCGAGTCAGTTTTCGGTGGTGTTACGTGCTTGCCGGGCTGTTTCAGTCAGTACCGGATCAAGGCACCAAAAGGAAACAAAGGCTACTGGGTTCCGATTCTCGCGAACCCGGACATTGTGGAGCGCTACTCGGATAACGTGGTAGACACATTGCACAAGAAGAATTTACTTCTTTTGGGAGAGGACCGTTTCCTTTCGTCGTTGATGTTGAAAACGTTCCCCAAGAGAAAACAGGTTTTTGTGGCCAAGGCCGCCTGCAAAACCGTGGTTCCCGACAAATTCAAGGTGTTGCTCTCGCAGCGGCGGCGCTGGATCAACTCCACTGTGCACAACTTGATGGAGTTGGTTTTGGTGAGCGACTTGTGTGGAACCTTCTGTTTCTCCATGCAGTTTGTGATTTTCATTGAGTTGGTGGGAACTTTGGTGCTTCCAGCTGCCATTTCGTTCTCGATCTACGTGATTGTGTATGCCATCATTTCCAAGCCCACTCCAGTTTTGTCTTTGGTGTTGTTGGCCATCATTTTCGGCTTGCCAGGAACTTTGATCGTGGTGACGGTTTCGTCGGTGAAGTACGTGATGTACTTCTTCATCTACCTCATTGCGTTGCCGATTTGGAACTTTGTTCTTCCCACCTACGCTTTCTGGAAATTTGACGATTTCTCCTGGGGTGAAACCAGAACCGTTGCTGGCGGAGATAAGGGCGACCACAGTGCCAGCGAAGGTGTTTTCGACTCTTCTCGTATTGTCATGAAGAGATGGAGAGAGTGGGAGAGAGACCGGAGACAAGAAACGGGGCTTTCTGCGCCTGGTGCAGTTTGGGATCCATCCGAGATTGATGACAAGATGAGCGAAAGCTCTGGCGAGATCTTGCACAACCCATAGTATGATATCTTGGGAAAAAGCATTATATAGAAATCGGTATCTTCATATTAGTCAATCGGTATCTTCATACAACCGGTATCTTCATATTAGTTAATCGGTATCTTCATACTAGTTAACCGGCATCTTCATTGACTAGCTAGAAATCAATAGCTTGAATCAATAGCATCATTGGGGTCTGGCGGTATCCATCAAGGCGATCACGTGACGGCCCGATGTGCACCCGTACCTCCCAAGTACCAGAATAAAGCCGGAGGCCTGAAAGAAGCCAAAATGAACTGCAATCACGGCAAAGAATAATGGTCTACAGAGCTGAATATAGCCTACAAGAGCTGAATAATAACCTGTATTAATATGGAGAAGTGAATCGTACTCTGGAACAGAGAAGTCTTTGCCGGTCATTAGCCGCTGACCATGGTCAATTGGCACTACAAATGCAACGGGCTCTGATAAAGCTCCGGGGAAGATACTGAAGCCGGAAATTTTTCAGTAGTCTCTGGAAATGAAAGAATCATCGGAGTTCATGCTGGAAGCGGCCGAATTTTGACGGGACTGGTCACTGAGCTGCTTAAACTTTTTGAGTCTCCACGTGATGCTGGGTTTGTTGATGGAGGGCTTGAAGGCAGAACCTGCAGTGGTCAAGGCGTACAACATGATCAATTGAGTAGGAGAGGCAGAGGCTGATGAAACACGGGTGAAACACAAGTGAAACACGGATGAAACAGATGAACGAGTGAAATACAAGAACGACAATAACGGTCGCCGGGGGTGCCCTTTTAAGTACGATGCGTGGTCTCGGTAAACTGCAATGGAAGCGAACTAGCTCGCCTATTAATGCACGCTGCAGCACCGTATACAGGGCAGCGCGTAATACCCGAGCTGATCTCGGCCAATCACAATTTATTATTTGCCAGATAAACTGCCGCTGTGCATAAAGGAGCAACACCACGCCCTCTGGGCCACCGTTCCGAGGACTGTGTACAGGAACCGGTGTTTTCGCGGCGCCCAGAAGCCTACCTCAGCGCTTCCACATGGACAACCTGCAGTTTGCGCGTCTTCTCTGACTAACGGGCCTGCAACCTGGGCGTGCGCTGGTGCTCAATCACCAGAACAGCACTCGCTGTGTGCAGTGCCACCACCTTCCAGTGTCTGTGTGCCGTGCTGGAACCCCCGGAAGTCGCCTCTATGGCGGAGCGAAGGCTACGTTAGGATGGCTGCGCGTCTAAGCGACTAATGCATGCACTTACCGCGTTTGGGCTGGGTAGGCGGAGATACCGCGCGCGAACGCCGCGAAGAAGCTCTTGCCTGATTGGGCCAACCCTGCCCAAGGAGTGGGCGTGACGTCAGCGTGGGCTCGCGCGGTCACGTGACGTGCGGCGCCGGAGGCACGGGTGTGTACGCGGTCACGCGACATGGAGTTGTAATGCACGCGGTCACGTGACCTCCGGCTCGGTTCGCGCGCCGCGCCTCCTGCAATCAGTGTGCAGGCAAGGACTTCTCCTTTAAGACCACGACGACTCTTAATAATAACCGACGTCGGAACTTTGTTCTGACACGCGCCCCCACAGCTCGGTTCGGGGGCCGGTTTTGTGGGTGTTTCGGCGTTTCAGCCGCACACGCGAGGCTCATTGCCGAAGCCTCGCTAGGCTTCGTATTTTCGCCAAGCCTCTTTTGGCGACACAGAGGGGAAGACATGCACATTAGCTTAAGAGTGGCGGTCGGAGAGTGCCCATCTGGGGAAATTTGCAGGCGCCCAATTGAGAGGGGATAGTTATGTGCAATACGGCAGTTTATAGCCGACACGCGCATACATCTGCAGGAGGTGCAGATACACTGTTTTGAGCTTCCAAGGACGAGCGGACCCGGGGCACACAGTAACACGTGCAAGTGCACGGACAGAAGGGCGTTGAGGGTGTGTGGTTGTTTGAGCGGTAGTGGAAAGTGGTGGCGAGAGGGTGGACGCCTGCATATAAGCCGACGACGACGCACGACCGCGCGAGATACGTCCGCAACTCACAGGAGGTCCAAGGTTCAAGCGAAGCACGCGGGAAACGACATGACAACAACGCGGCAGCAGCAGCCACGATAGAGGCAGGCACGCAAGCCACCAAGCAAAACACCAAGTATTGCCCGAAGGAGGCAGATGGAGGCAACAAGGGAATTGCCGTTTTAGGCAGTTTGTTCGAGGCGCGCATGTCCGCGCGTTTCCCCACGCGTGCAGGGAGCGGGTGCAGGAGCGCACCCAGGGAATTACCCAAAACGGAGAACTCATTGTAGATGCAGAAGCGGCGGCCACAGTATATAAGGTCGCGACTGACCCGTTCAAACTACACACTCATCCACATGAAGCTCTCCTCGCCTACTCTCTTTGCCATCTTGGCCACCTCCGCCGTCGTTTCCGCCGCCCCAGCCTCCGTGCAGGACACCGCCGCCGACACCACCTTCTTGGTCAAGAAGTCGGATGTCAGCAACGCCCTCTCCATCATCGAGGAGTTGGGCTCCTTGAACCAGAAGAGAGAGCTCATCGAAGATGAGGAGCAGCTCTCGCAGCTCTCCAAGAGAGCAGACTCTTTGCTCTCCGAGTTGATCACGTCGCTTGCTAACTCCGGTATCATCGGCGAGGTCTGGGACGCTTTGACCAAGGACTCCGAGTTGAAGACCGTTCTTGCTTCGCTTGTCAAGAAGGCCATTTCCACCGCCGTGACCCAGGGTCCTGCACTCATCAAGGCCGTCTACAACTCTGGCCTCATCCAGAAGTTGTTCAAGACCATCTATAACGACGCCAGCTTGAGATCCACGCTCTGGAGCGTGGCCAAGACTTTGTTCGGCTCGGGCTTGAACCTTTTGAAGGCCTTCCTCGCCAGCAAGAATGGCTCCACTACCGCTTCTGCCGCCACCACTGCTGCTGCCAAGAGAGAGATTCTTGCCAACGTCAACCTTGACGAGTACATTGACAAGAGAGACCTTGCCAGCACTGTGACCACCGTTGTGACTGCCATCAAGAACACCGGTATAGTCCAGAGCTTGGTTAACAAGGTGTTGGCTGACCCTGAGGCTTCTGTTGCTTTCTTGACCAAGGTGTTGAAGAACGGCTTGGTTGCTGGTGAGGCTATTTTCTCGTGGGCCAAGTCTTCGGGTATCTTGAAGTCTGGTCTCAACTGGATTGCCCACCACGGTGGAGCCATTACCTCCGAGATTGCCACCTTCCTTGGAGGCTTGATTGCATCTGGCGATGCCAGCACTTCTGACGTTGACAACGCATCTACCATTGTCTCTACTGCCGCCACCACCGTTGCCACCACGGCTACCGCTACGGCCACCACTTTGGTCAAGAGAAGACTCTATTAGACGCCTGGCTGCGTCAGCATACCCTGAGAAACTCCATACTATGAATATAATTGTACTTAAGCGCGTGTAGGTGCCATCTGTCCGGGGTGTGCGCGATTTCCGGGCACTATATCCAGGTGGGGTGTTCACGTGACTTACCGACTTCCGGGCACTATATCCAGGTGGGGTGGGCGACTTGCCCATTTCCGGGCACTATATCCAGGTCCGAGGGTGTGCACGTGATTTGACCCATTTCCGGGCACTATATTCAGTTGGTGCACACGTGACTTGCCCATTTCCGGGCACTGTATCCAGTTCCGGCCTATTGAGAGGGGTCGTTCAAACCGTCGAAATCCACCAAAAAAATGGGCGTTTTTTGCACGCATGAGCAGCTATACGTGCCCAGAAGAAGGTACCAAGCGGGCTTGTCTGCAGCGGCTCTGGGGCGGCCGCTGGGTCGGCACCCTCGGCTCTCGGGCTACATTCCGGTCACGTGATAATGATCCTGCATATGCTTCCAGAAAGAACGTCACTAGAATTAAAAGCCAGTAAAGACGAATCGATACATTGGACAGCAATTCAAACGACGAAATTGGTACTTTTTGCCGGTTCTGTAAACCGGAGTCCAAGCCGGAAGTCAGCGTAAGTCCACGATTTAACTAGAAGTTTAAATTTTAGCATACACTAAATTTCTACATTCAACAATGAACAACCAACACCATACATTGGATAGTATACAGGATCAAATCGAGGTTCATAAACAGAAGGTCCAAACCCAAGCGTCCCAAAATCCCCAAATAGCCCGATTTACAAGCCCAAACCAACCCATAACCCGTTCTGTCGAAAGTTTTCTGTAAGACCTGCATATAGTGCACATGACCGCAGTCACGTGCACATAATTCTGGAACGGATGGATGATAGCACTTGTGCAGACTGGTGAAGTGCAGTACCAGTACAGAGGTCCATGCAGCGTCTTCGTAGTACGTAGTCTACAGAGTACATGCAGGAAGCCTGTATACGGTGATAGACGCTAGAAATCCATCGCATCACAAACCTTTCGGATCACATCCGTTGAGGCCCGATATTGAGCCTTTGTCACGTGAAAGTAATGGAATATCCAGTGACGTGGGTTTTGATTCCAAGCGTATGGAAACGACGGAACAGGCCCTGATTTACACGCAGGCTCATAGGTCGTGCGAAGCTCAAAACAACACACCCGGCACAACACCAAACCCGGCATTCCCGAAGCGCCGCAGCGTACGCGGTGCCCGCACGCAGGCGGCGACCTGGACGCCCGTGCCCTGTGTACAAGGCGGCGGCAGAATAAGGCGGGAGGCACGGGTGCAATTTGCACCCTGCTGCGCGCGTCTGCAGGAGCATAGTCAAAATTTTCAGGCCCCTCACACTTCTTACTACACCATGTTTCGAGGCTTGAGGATCCCCCGGCTCGCCACATACCGCCGGAGAACTCCGGCGTGGCGCAGCTTTTCCACGACGCCCATGCTCTCCAATGCAAACACCCTTACCTCCGTGCCCACGTCTTACGAGGAAGAGAAGGTGATCATTGACGAAATCAACAGCAGCCTCGGCGAAAAGGACATGGCCAACGCCACCAGGTTGAGAAACATCGGAATCTCCGCGCACATCGACTCCGGAAAAACAACCTTCACCGAGAGAGTGCTTTACTACACCGGGCGTATCAAGGCCATCCATGAAGTCAGGGGCCGCGACTCGGTGGGCGCCAAAATGGACCACATGGACTTGGAGCGTGAAAAGGGTATCACCATCCAGTCGGCCGCCACCTACTGCTCGTGGGAAAAGGACAACCAGGCCTACCACTTCAACTTGATCGACACGCCGGGTCACGTGGACTTCACCATCGAGGTGGAGCGGGCTCTCCGTGTGCTTGACGGAGCGGTGTTGGTGGTGTGTGCCGTGAGCGGCGTGCAGTCGCAGACGGTGACGGTGGACCGTCAAATGAGGCGCTACAACGTGCCACGTGTGACGTTCATCAACAAAATGGACCGTATGGGCTCCAACCCGTTCCGGGTGATTGAGCAGATCAACCAGAAACTCAAAACACCGGCTGCTGCCATCCAGGTCCCCATTGGCGCAGAAGAGAACTTGAAGGGCGTTGTCAACATCATCGACCGTGTTGCAATCTACAATGAGGGCGCCCAGGGTGAGCAGTTGCGCATCACTCCCGAGATTCCTGCCGATGTCGCCGACTTGGTGGAGGAGAAGCGCCTGGTGCTCATTGAGACCTTGGCAGACGTGGACGATGAAATCGCCGATCTTTACTTGGAGGGCGAGGAGCCTTCCGTGGACCAGATCAAGGCGGCCATCCGCCGGGCCACCATTGCCCGGAAGTTTACACCTGTGTTGATGGGTTCTGCGCTTGCCAACACCGGAGTCCAGAACGTTTTGGATGCCGTGGTGGACTACCTTCCGCAGCCAAACGAGATCTTGAACACGGGGCTTGAGTTGGTGGGCCACGAGGAGAAACCCGTCAAGTTGATTCCCTCGTCGAACGATCCGTTTGTGGGTTTGGCCTTCAAATTGGAGGAGGGAAAATACGGCCAGTTGACGTATATCCGTGTCTACCAAGGAAAGTTGAAGAAGGGGGCTTACATGACTCACGTGAAGAGTGGAAAGAAGGTCAAGGTGGCCCGTTTGGTGCGGATGCACTCCAGCGACATGGAGGACGTGGACGAAATAGGCGCCGGCGAGATCTGCGCCACGTTTGGTATTGACTGTGCGTCCGGAGATACCTTCATTGGGCTGAACTCCGCCAAGAACATCACCATGAGCTCGATGTATGTGCCGGACGCAGTGATTTCGTTGTCGATAGAGCCCAAGGCCAAAGACAACGGCAATTTCTCCAAGGCCATGAACCGGTTCCAGAAGGAGGACCCCACGTTTAGAGTCAGATTCGACCCCGAGTCCAAAGAGACGGTGATTTCCGGAATGGGTGAGTTGCACTTGGAGATTTACGTCGAGAGAATGAAGAGAGAGTATGGTGTGGACTGCACCACTGGAAAGCCCCAGGTCGCTTACAGAGAAGCCATCACCACGCCGACGGACTTTGACTACACGCACAAGAAGCAGTCTGGAGGTGCTGGGCAGTTTGGCCGTGTGATTGGAGAGTTCAAGCCCATCGACGGCGAGAACAAGTTCTCTCAGCATATTGTGGGAGGCAAGATCTCCGAGAAGTTCTTGTTTGCGTGCCAAAAGGGATTCGATGACTGTTTGGAGAAGGGCCCATTGATTGGTCACCGTGTGTTGGGAACTCACATGCACATCAACGACGGAGCGCTGCACATGGTGGATTCCTCGGAGCTTTCGTTCCGTCTCGCCACACACGGTGCTTTTAGACAGGCGTTCTTGAAGGCCAACCCGGTGATTTTGGAGCCGATCATGAGCGTGGAGATCAGTGCTCCCAACGAGTTCCAGGGCCCAGTTGTTGGATTGATCAACAAGTTGGGTGGAATGATCATGGAGACTATCAATGGACAGGACGAGTTCACTGTGACGGCCGAATGTTCGTTGAACTCCATGTTTGGTTTTGCCACGTCCTTGCGTGCTTCTACCCAGGGTAAGGGAGAGTTTTCCTTGGAGTTTTTGAAGTACTCGCAGACCTCGCCTCAGTTGCAGAAGCAGTTGATTGCTGAGGCAGAGAAGAAGAGAAAGTAGCTTGTATATACGAACAGAAGGTAGAGTCCTGCATATAGGAGAAGGCACAACGCCGGAGGTACGGGTGCGACATCCCATTCCATCATGTAACGGTCCTCCGTATGAATGACCTTTATTTTTTGAATATCTAATATTCCTCGCTACTTCCATCGCAGGTCGTTGATTTTTCACTCTGCTCTCCGTTTTTCGTAGCGTTCTTCAATTCCTGCACATTACTGCCACCCATAGTCGAAAGAGACACTAAGTTATTTTTGATTTCGATTTTCCCAAGTTTCAGTATTGGAGATGGTTCTCAGCCTCAAAGTACACTACTTGTTAGCAGTGCTTTTGATATTCTGCCCGTTTCCAAGTAATCCGTATTTTTTTCCGTTTTAGTGGCAAATCCGTATTTTTAGTATTTCCAAGTAATCCGTACTTATTTCCATTCCCAAGTAATCCCTAGACATGGCATTGGACATCATGGTGTGGACTCAGTGTAAATCTGATACCAGGCGGAGATCTGATACCAGGCCTAAACGAATCGGTGTCGGTTCCATGAACAACGACGAAGTCTACATACGTTTGGTCGCAGTGCTCGTATGACGCAGTATATTAGTCTTATGTAGGGGGCGCTAAGTTTACTTAACAGAGAGCTTCTTCATAGACTCTCTTCTTTGCTTTCTCAAAACCATAACCTGGAATCTCTCAAAGTCAGACAAAGAGGCTCTCTTTTGTCTGATAGCCAACTTCTTGGCCCAAGCAGTAGCAGCCCACTTGGCGTCAATGTCGGCAGCAACCCACTTCTTGTTGACAACGGAAGTGCTGTCGGACTTCTCCAAGTCCTCCAAAACAATCTCAGTCAAGAAGACCTTGGCCAAAGTGATGGCTTGTCTTGGGATTTTAGGACCGTCAATCAAGACCTGATGTTAGTATAGAACAATGATAAGACAACCACAACTCGGAGCGGGTGCCCGAGCGCCGTACCAGCCCAGGATATCCAGGACGTTGGCTTGTATCCTGGAACAATGTACCACTACTGTAGTGGCCGGAGGTTCATGTTGGTGGAGGAAGGGGGTTGGATATGGGATCCATGGAAACACATACTCTCTTTTGGTCGATGATCTCGACGATGGTGGCCAACTTGGAGTCGTCAATCAAGACGACACGGCCAACTTCAACGTATCTCCAGTTGCAAGCTTTGACGGTGATAGACATGGTGCTGTGTGTTGAGAAGAAGGTTCTTTGAGGCTGGAAAAATTTTTTGGTTAGTGCGACCCAGGATGCTCGCGGTGTGCACACGGCGCGCCCAGGGTGGATGTGGTGCACGGATGTGTCTAGGGCTCCAGCCCTAGCGCTCGGGGTCGCGGCGCACTCCTGAATCTTAGAAATGTACACCACACACTTCTTCTTTACACAAACGTATGTTACCATATGATGATTTAATTTGCGTTCTAGAGCTTGACCTTGAAACTCGCCGGTTTCTTAAAGGGATCAAGTGCCATGCGACCACCTAATTACTGATGGACGAACCGTACTAACACTCAGATTCATGTTTCATTTGTAGTTGTGTTGTCAACAGTGGGAACCCACCCGTTCGTATTGTTTCAAGCTGTAGCTATCGTCAAGCCACATTGGCCTTACGCCAAGTGGTTGGTGTTGGTTGGTGTTGGTGTACGGGTTTCTCGTCGGGTTGCACGGGTGTTTCACCTCCCGGAGCTTCTGCCTGCGTATTAGCTCTCTGAGCGACTCACCAGAGCAGCCGAAAGAAACAATTACCCCAGGCCCAATTCAAACCCAATCAAACGCCAAGCCCCTCTTTCCCCTTTTTCCGCCTCTTCCTTCTTGTCTTCCTTCATCCTGCATCTACAATACATAAGCGCGAACATGAAAGCTTTTCTACACCTCATGAACCACACCAAGAAAATCGTTCAGCCAAAATGGCAAACGCCCAGCGGTGAAACGGGCCCCGTGCTCAAACTCTACAACTCGCTCACCCGCAAAAAAGACGCGTTTATTCCCATCCGAAACAATGCCATCTCATGGTATGCCTGTGGCCCCACCGTCTACAACCATGCACACATGGGCCACGCCAGAAACTACGTGTGTCTGGACTTGAGCAGGCGTATTTTGCAGGATTACTTCGGCTACAACATCCACTTTGTGCAGAACGTCACCGACATCGACGACAAGATCATTGTGGCGGCCCGCCAGCAGCACTTGTTCCGGGAGCGTTTTGTGCAGGCGTACAGCACGGTTTCGCCCGAGTTGGTGGCGGCTAGCTCCAGGTGCCTTGGCGAGTACGTGGCCAAAAACGTGCCGCAATTCCAGGGCGATTTGGCCGACTTGGTGCCGTTTTTGGACTCTTTGGATACCCAACTGTTGGCTCAACAGGACCCCAAGTTGCCCATGCACGTGAAGGCTGCCCGCACGGCACACGGCGCCATTTTCCTGGCGCCTCTGGAAGTGGCTTCCTTTTTGGCCCTGGTCGAGGACGTGGTGGTACCCTCTTTGGACAGAGACTTTGGCGCCACCGTCACTGACCCCGAGGTGTTCAAGGCGTTGCCGGCATACTGGGAGCGTCGCTTTAACATCGACATGGCCCGGTTGAACGTGCTTGCGCCATCTGTGACTACCCGTGTGCTGGAGTTTGTGCCAGAAATTGTGGAGTTTGTTGAACAGATCATTTCCAACGGATTTGCCTACGCCACCGCCGACGGCAGTGTGTACTTTGATACTGTGGCGTTTGAAACGCATCCAGACCACGACTATGCCAAGTTGCAGCCCTGGAACAAGGGCTCGTTGGACCTCATTTCCGAGGGAGAGGGCTCTTTGGCCTCCAGCAACGGAAAGAAGAACTCGGCAGATTTTGCCTTGTGGAAATCTTCCAAGCCCGGCGAGCCCTCGTGGGAGTCGCCCTGGGGAAAGGGCAGACCAGGCTGGCACATTGAGTGTTCGGTGATGGCCAGCCACATTTTGGGCGAGAACATCGATATCCATTCTGGCGGAGTGGATTTGTGTTTCCCTCACCACGACAATGAGCTAGCACAGTCGGAGGCATACTTTCAGAACAAGCAGTGGATCAATTACTTCTTGCACAACGGCCATTTGCACATCCAGGGCCAGAAAATGAGTAAGAGCTTGAAGAACTTCATCACCATCGAGGAAGCCTTGGAGACATACACACCACGGCAGCTTCGGTTGGTATTTGCATTTGGAAACTGGGAGAAGCCTCTTGATTTCAAGGACACGTTGATCCAGGAAGTCAAGGCCTACGAGTCGTCGTTGTCCAAGTTTTTTACCACCATCAGAGCGTTGAACAGCGACCAAGACTCTGGTGAAAAGCAGGTGTCCAAGAAGTTGGGCGATGCAGAGAAACAACTTCTCAAGGATTTGAGCGACGCCCAAAATGACGTCCATTTGGCTTTCTGTGACAACCTCTCGTCTCCTGGTGCCTTGCGTGCTATCAGCGACTTGGTCACCAAGACAAATACCTATTTGCAGAGCACGGTTAGTGGACAGAACGAGTTAAGAATTGAGCCTTTGCTCGCCATCAGCCGGTGGATTGTCAAGATCTTGAACATCTTGGGATTTGAAACGCGTTCCGACGGCTTGGGCTGGGTCGACTCGAAATCTGGCGGATCCAGTGGATCTGCAGAAGAAGTGGCCATGCCCTACGTCAAGAGCTTGGCACGGTTCAGAGACTTGATCCGTGACTTGGCCATCAAAAAAGCGGAATCGGCCGAGTTTTTACTGGCGTCCGATGCTTTGCGTTCCGAGTTGTTCAGCCTTGGAATTTCCTTGGACGACCGGCCAAGCGGTGGAGCATTGGTCAAGTTCTTGAACGAGCAGGAAAGAAAGGAGCTAATTGCCCAGCAGCAACAGAAGGAGCAGCAAATGCAGGAAAAGGCCGAGAAGAAGCGAAAGCAGGCCGAGGAAAACGCCAGAAAGGAGCAAGAGCGCCAGGAAAAGATGAAGATCAAGCCTGAGGACATGTTCCGGGACCCAAGCTTATATGCCGAATGGGACGCCCAGGGACTTCCCACAAAGACGGCTGCGGGCGAGGAGGTGACCAAGAGCATGAAGAAGAAGTTGATGAAGCAGTACCAAGCACAGGAAAAGCTCCACCAGGAGTACTTGAAGCAGTGATGATACTGCAGACAGTGCCCGGAATCCACGGCCGGAATACAAAGCCGGAATACAAAGCCGGAATACAAAGCCGGAATACAAAGCCGGAATACATAGCGCCCGGAATACACAGCCGGGGGACGTTCTCGTAGCTTTCAAAATAGCCCCGGTGGCAGGATGTACGGGTGTCGCGCGTACACGTAGCCACGCGAAACTTCACCAAGGAGCATGTTCAGTCTTTCAGCCCGTGCCCAAGGCGTGGCCAACAACACCATCAGCGCCGTATCGGCCATAAGCATTATTGTGGCAGTGATTTCGCTCGTGCAACTCTTTTTTGGCGGAGCCTGGAACATCCAAACAACGCAAATTGGCCGAATCAAACCGCAGGCACTGATGAAGAACTCACGGCTGTTTGGCGCCGAGGGCCGGATCCCAAAAGAAAACTCCAGAATCACGTTTGATTTGTCAGCAGATTTATCGCCACTTTTCAACTGGAACACCAAGCAAGTGTTTGTCTACTTGACAGCAGAGTATGACGGGGCCGGCGCAGGTGCAGGAAGCACCGTGACCTACTGGGACAAAATCATCACAGATAAGAAAGACGCGTTGATCAACATCAAGAACGCAAAGTCCAAGTATTCTGTTTGGGATGTGGAGAAGTCTTTTGGGGGACGTAACGCCACGTTGAAGTTGCAGTGGAACGTGCAACCGTGGGTAGGAGCATTGGTGTTTGGAGAGGCTGCCACAACAACGCCTGCCACCTTTGAGTTTGCCACCATCAAGAAGAAGGCGGCTTAGCGGCTTTGAGAAACCGGCTTGGTTTGACTGGCTTTAATTGGTTCAAAGGGGCGGGGTTAGTTACTTGGAAGGAGTCTGGCAGCGAAAGAAGCCAAGAAGAAGCTGAAAATTGCAGGAGTTGCTGGTATGATCGATGAGAATTGCTTGTCGCCAGTAAACATGGTGACATGTAGCTCATGTCATTGATGTTGACAGACAACCCCTCCCGACCAGACCGTTCAGCTATAACCCACCCTTAGGAGATACTACTACTTACATAACAGAATTCGATTCAAGATTCATGATATACAGCGTGGGGGAATGCAGTTTAGTGTCTCAATAGATGGAGTATGACTATGAATCCGGTACCCAGATGTGATATCTGATGCAATGATGATTACAGGCTGCTTATCGGATTGAATGCAGCAGATTTTGTACCGAAGCTGTCCCGGTGATGTGTCGGGATTATCCGGTATTATGACAGAAGCTGTCCGAAACTGTACCCAACCCATGGGCTCTCGATATCGGTAGCCAGCCACGGCTTTGCATGCAAATGCTACTCATCCCGGCCGTAACGCCCTCGGAACTCTCTGCCCAAATGTCCCAAGACCCGAATGGAATTTCTGCGCCGGGCGTAGCGACCGGAGCCAGAAACCGCCGATGAAATATCCAGCGCCCGCTCGATTCGCTTCCGAAATGTCACTATTTTGGGGCGCTCCAGCGTAAAAAAACAGAGGTACTCCATGGTCTCGGGATACCGATCGTAGAGCCCAAAGGCATAGGCCGAGGAACCGTTGGAACGGGTCTCGATGTGCAGGACAAGCTGCCCCGCCACCCCCGGGCGAATGAAGTTCCGGGTGTGAATGAGGCGCTCGGGCACGAAAAATTCGGCAATGTTATTGAAAAACCTGGCGGTGGACCACGGCCTTTCAATGTGCATGGCGTTAAACTGGCGGAGCTCATGGGCCAAATCAGAAAGCGCGTTGCGTTTTTGGCCCTTAAGAAGCTGCTGAAGCTGGCTTTGCGTTTTGATGCCGTAGAACTCGTTCAAGATCTTGTAGCGGTCGAAAATCGTGCTTAGAGGTTGTGTTTGTTGCGAGAACCGAAGAAACACGCGATAAATGTGGGAGATTTTCTTGAACACCATGGCCTCGGCCCAGTTTCCGGAAACCAAGAACCTTTCGCAACAGTTGAGAATGACTTCCAACGTCTGAGGAGGAAGATTGAGTTTGGAGCCCTCGAGGAGCGTGGAGAAAATCTCGTTGAACTGGTCTCCAGAAAGTCGAATATTGCGCCGCACACAGTTCCTCAAGATAAGCTCGTGCTCTGCTGGCTCGAAAGGCTGGGTCTGGAGCTTTTTGTCAAGCATCCGGAGCTGAACGGCGTACACTTCTCGGTACTGCAACTGGAGGAGCTTGGGAAGCTGGACGAGAAACTGGAGATCGGGAAACCGGTGTGGTTCTCCGCTTTCTGTTTCTGTCTGGATCTCCGTTCCCACATCCTCTTTTTGAATTCCTGTTGCATTTTCTGGAGTGTGAAACTGATCCACGATATCATTGAGTTCTCCCAAAGCATTTCCCACCAAAGACGCAGTCACGTTCAAGTTGCCGTAAGACAAGTACACCTTGCTCATTTCCTTGAGAATGGAAAAACGAAACCCAAAAGTCATTTTGTCCTTGAGCTGTTCACGGAACTGGTTCAAAAACTGCACCACTAGATCGATGTTTCCCAGCGTGGCCAACGAAAAACTGGAAATAATCTCCAAAAGCGGCACGGCGTTGCGTAGAAGTTCGGCATCCGAATGCTTCTTTGGGCGTCCGGAAGCCATGAAGTTGGAGGCTCCTAGATTGAACCCGTAAATCTCGAAAATCGACTCCAAGAGAACAAACGAGTTGTTGAAGCCATTCTGGTTCTGTGCGTCCATCTTCAAGAGCGCCAGAATCAAGTACTTGTAGCTCCGGGCCGAGATGTCTATCTTCGATGCCACCATTTCTCGGTAGAGATCGAGCACCCGCGAGTTGTCCTGGAATGTTGCGTCTTTCCCGGTGCTTTCCCGGAGAAACGGTAGGTAAGCCTCTTCGGTCAAGAGTCCCAAGTCTTTGCAGTGCTGAAAATAGCGTTGTGCATCCTTTTCCTGGCCATCCGCCACGTGACGCTGCGTTGCTAGAGAGTACTTGATCATCTCCACCAAAAGCGGCGCCAAATTGCGTGGATTGGCCTCTTTTTTCTCGAGTCTCTCGTCAAGAGATTCCACCAACAGCTTCGTTTGCGCCTTGAGCTCGAACTGGGCCCGCTTATCTGCAGTCTGGCGGATCCACATGCGGTAGTTCTTGATCTGGGCCTTCAATATGAGGTTGCTCTGGAACGGCACCGCACTCATTTGGTGGGCACGCAAAGACAAGTCGTTGCTTTTTTGGAACTCGCCCATGGTTGTGTAGAAACGGGCGCCGTGGTAGAAGACCCGCTCATTGAGAAGCTCTGCTTGCTCTGCAAACAGCCACACGCGAAGAAACTCTTTTTTGGAAAACGTGGAGGAGAAGAACAAAATCATCTGCACCATCATTTCTGAATCGAGGTACGTGGTGCTGCTCTGAAGCTGCTTCTCGAATAGGCGGTCCACGGCCTGCATCCCCAGCTTAACGCTGGACAGGAATAGCGTGATGGGCAACATTTCCGCCTCGATCCGCGGAATGAACTTGGAATCGATCTCGTGCCTGTGCACACGAGCCATGAAGTCGTCGTAGAACACCCGGGCCTGTGTGTAGTCGTTGTTGTTGATGCAGGAGCGGATCATGGCCCGAAAGATCGGGTAGTTCGGCTGGAGCTGGCGCTTCTTCATCTGCTCATAAAGTCGTTCCACCTCATTCTGGCTGCCCATGGACGCCAACGCCCCCATAACCACCGAGTAATGGATCACCCGCGGGAGGTCTCTCTTCCCGTACATATCTTCAAACTGCTGCTGCAAAAGCTTCCAGTTTTTTGTGCGTTCGTTGACGCGGAGAAGAAGCACGATCTGCTCGTCGTCCTGAAGAGCGGGATAGGCGGCGTATTTTTCGATGGCGGCCTCCGGTCGATTTTGTGCAATGTGCGCCTTCATCACGGAAGTGAGGTCTTCGGAGATGAGGGTGTTTTGTCGCTGCTTGAATTGGAAAAGCAGCATCACCACATCGGGGTGCAATCTGCAGGACGCCTCCATGGCAGCAGAAAGAAGTCGGTCAAACCCGCTTTCGGGCGCAATCTCCGCCACGACCTTGCGAAGCTCGTACA
Organism: Metschnikowia aberdeeniae; assembly: GCA_002370615.1. Taxonomy (NCBI): domain Eukaryota; kingdom Fungi; phylum Ascomycota; class Pichiomycetes; order Serinales; family Metschnikowiaceae; genus Metschnikowia; species Metschnikowia aberdeeniae. Next base: position 520,613 of record NKZB01000175.1, read on the forward strand.
AGTAATCCAGCTCGCCTTTTTGTCTTTCGAAAAGCAACCGCAACACTGGCCTATATACAAGGTGGTGGCCTGAGAATGAAAGCTGCGGGTTGTTGTCGATGACGGTGATGTACTTCAAGCACAGCCGGATGGTGTGCATAGACGGGCTGCCATAGAGAAGGCTTTTGCGGAGAAGAATGGCATTGAGCTGGTGTTTTTGTGCCTTGGAGAAGCGCCGGCTGTGTAGAAACTGGTCCATGGACTCTGGGTTGTGCATGAGCTGCCCGTTTCTTTGCGTGAGTTGCAACACGTCCATGACGGTGTATGCCCAGCTTGGAAACTGGCTTGGCTGGCTTTGCCAGTTTTCGTTCAAAGTCTGTTGAGTTGGGAAACTCCGTATCTGTTGCTGATTGGTTGTTTCTTTCTGTATCACATCTTCTTTCTGTATCAGTTCTTCGCTTTGTATCAGTTCTTCTTTCTGTATCAGTTCTTCGCTCTGCACTTCTTCATTCAGCTCGCGTTCCTCCCTTCGAAGTAGTTCGTGCACCAGCCTGAGTTGTTGATTCTCAACAAAAAGCTCCTTAAAAGCAGGGTAGTCGCCCCGGTTCATCATCACGTGCACGAGCTTCTCGTGGCTGGCATAGAGAAGCGCCTGAAGCGCCCGGTTCGGCAGCCGGTTGGGCGGGTAAAACACTGACCGCCACGTATGTAGCAAGAAGTCGTATGCCTGGCTGCTGTTTTCGCCCAGCGCCTGGTCAATAGCCCCGAGGAATAGAGCATGGACTGACGAGTCGGCCACATTGGACCGGCGGATATTGAGTGTGACCCGCTGGAAAATCTCGTCGTTGGTGAGCACACGTTCAATGTCTGAAACAGAAGGTTTGTTGGCGGAGAAGTAGTTTTCTGAGGCATAGGTTCTTTGCTGCGGGAATCGGAGAAACAGAGCCGATGGGCTGTAATGTAGCGGGCTTCTTGTATACCGAGGCACCCGGCTTCGTAGTATGTGCATTGGCGCCGAAGTGCGCTGAGAAGGTGAGAAGAGATCGTTGTCGCGCTGTATGCAGGCTTTTGGGACTGAGAGAGACTCGAAACGCCGCTTCGGGCACGAGGACGGGAATTGGCGTTTCCGCCTGTTTCCGACATGCCGGTTGCTGGAGAGGAGGGGATGCCTATGTGCAGTCCCCATCTGACATGGTGTTTGAGGATGGAGGCGGACCGAGGGTGTGCACGTGACCGGGGTGCAAATCCGGGCTCTATATCCAGTTCCGGCCTATTGAGGGGGGTCGTTCAAACCGTCGAAATCGGCCGAAAAAGCGGCGGTTTTCTGCATTGATAGACGCATCTCGGCACCGCAGAGCATTGTGCCGGTGGAATCGTCTGCAGCGGGGCAGGGGCGGCGGCTGGGCCAGTGCCCTCGGAAGTCGAGTCACGTGTTCAGCGGTCACGTGAGCAGGGATCACGTGAGCACCCCATCGGCACAAAATGCAATCGCCCTAATTCCTCCAACGAGTGACCACGATAAGCTGATTGGATGCAAACGCATTGATGTGTGCTAGGATTTCGTATTGTCGAGGGTCGTGGAAGATCAAAAGGTCAGAGGGCTTTTCTAAATACGGCAGCCAATGTAACAGACTATTCGTACCACTTATGGAGCTATGTACATGATGCAAATGTGGAAGGTCTGATTAGTTTAGAGTGCAGGTAGTATGGAGTGTAGAAAGTGGTAGAAAGTGGTAGTAAAAATGGCAGTGTATGTAGTCTATGTAGTCTAGTGTATGTAGTGTAGTGTATGTAGTGTATGTAGTCTAGTGTATGTAGTGTATGTAGTCTAGTGTTTGTAGTGAAGTTTAGTGTAGTGTATGTAATGAAATGGTAGTGTATGTAGTGTAGTGCTGCTAGTGTTTAGAGGAGCCCATACAGTCGCTGTGTAGACTTCGGAAAACATTCTCTTGCTCATCTGCATCCGACCCAAATCATCCTTTACATTACTATAATATCCGGCAATTTGTTCCCTTGGCTATATTCGTGGATATTCGCGCACCGCATACCATCTCACAAATCACCCCATTTCAAAGTAGCACCAGAAATCAAAAATGCAAAATCCGCAAATCGCATCCCCACCGACCGAGAACTCAGGCCCGCCAGACCCGATTCCCCATCCAGCTAAGCCTGGACTCGCCGCACATTCCGCCAGCGGCGTAGATAGCGCGGGTGCAGGATGATAAGTTGTATGCAGTACGGAATCCTGCACAGGCGGCGGCGAGCGCCGCACAGATAGCGCTTTCCGCACGCTTTTCCGCAGCCTTATAAGGCCCGTCTTCCGGCGCTTAGCAGCATGGAGAAAAAGCCGGAAATCATCCACCCCGTGGTGTCGTTCACACGTGACAATGTGCACAATATGCACACCATCACGTCCTTCACGCTGGCAGATGGAAAACAGGTCGACATCACCGGAAACGTGGACCAGGCCATGGACCTTGCGCTAGATGAACCCGTGCACCTCGACGACGCAGACAACAAACGGCTTGTTCGGAAAATCGACCTCTTCCTCATGCCGCTCATCTGCCTTCTCTACGCGTGTCAGTTTATGGATAAAACCACCAATTCGTACGCGGCGGTGATGGGGTTCAAGGACCACTTCCACATGAAGGGCGACATGTACTCGTGGTGTGGCACAGCCTTCTACCTCGGCTACCTCGTGTTCGAATTTCCCGCTAGCACGTTGATCCAGCGGTTTCCCTTGGCCAAGGTCACGCTGGCGTTCATTTTGGCGTGGGGCACCATCTTGTGCTTGCATGCAGTACCGCTGCTGTATGCCGGCGTGATCACTCTCCGGACAGCGCTAGGCATGCTTGAGCTGGCGGTGACGCCGGCGATGGTGATTTTCACCAGTCAGTGGTACCGCAAGGAGGAGCAGTTTCTCCGCACGGCGCTCTGGTTCTCGTGCAACGGAATCGGCATTGCCATGGGCGGTGGTATTGCATACGGCGTGGCCGTGCATGCAGGATCCTACTCCATGGCCGGCTGGAGGATTTTGTTTGTGGTGACCGGGCTCATGACCATTGTGGTGGGCGTGTTGTTCGCCGTGCATATGCCGGACTCGCCTGCTCTGGCGTGGTTTCTCTCCGACCACGAAAAACGGCTTGTGGTGGAGAGAATCCGCCAGAACCAGCAGGGTTTCGGAAACCGCCACTTCAAGATGGACCAGCTCAAGGAGGCCGTGACCGACCTCAACGTGTTGCTTTTCTTCCTTTTCGGAATTTCCAGCAACATCCCCAACGGCGGAACCACCAATTTTGGAACCATCTTGCTCCTGACAGATTTCGGCTACACTTCTTTGGAGTCGCTCTACATGAACATGCCGTGCGGCGCCGTCGAGTTCGTTGGCTGCATTTTCTTTGCATGGCTGGTACGTTTTGTCCGCCACCGAATGGCCGTTTCCATCTTCGCTTCCGTCATCACCATCGCCAGTGCCTGCATGTTGGCCTTTGCCTCGTCGAAGCAGACCAGGTTGGCGGGCTACTACCTCATGTACGTGTACCCCGTGACCACGATCTGCATATTGTCGTTGGTTGCGTCCAACATCGCCGGCCACACCAAGAAAATCACCTGCAACGCCATTTTTCTCATCGGCTACTGCGTGGGAAACTTGATTGGGCCGCAGACCTTCATCGACAAGCAGGCGCCATCCTACACCGGCGGCAAAATTGGCTTTGTGGTGTGCAACTGCACGTCCACGCTTCTTTTGGTGGCCATCTACTTCAACTTCTGGCGCCGCAACCGGAAAAAGGAGCGGGACATGGCGCTCGTGGACGAGAACGTCGACGGCTTGGACAACATCGAGTTTGCCGACTTGACCGACAAGCAGAACCCGTACTTCCGGTACATGCTCTAGGTGCAGGAAACCCGTACACCTGCGAGTACACTGATGTGCAGGAAACATACACCGGCGAGTACTCTGATGTGCAGGAAACCGCACTTCCGCTACATGCTCAGAAAATCCATACAGGCGAGTGCTTTCGTCAGATTCATTAAATCAGTTTTTTTGTGATGTAGTCATCGAAGAAAACTTCTAGTACAGTGTGAATAAAAAGATCATCATAGAAAGCACATGCCACGAAGAAAGCAACAAATAATACTACTGGTTAGTTGGTTCCCGATGGAAGCATCAGCAAAGACCTATCATCAAGTCCCCGTGTCCAACACCTCAAAAATTTGTACACAGAGATGCGCCTCCTTTCCTATTGTACAAGAAAGGGAACACGGGTCATATGTCCGCCCGGTCACGAGTATCCTCATTTAGCTAGAAAGCAAACATACCTAGAGGTTAGTAGAGTTCGGACACGTGACTCATACAAGGCTGAAACTTAACGAATGCGATTGTCAACCCGGTGATTCAGTTGGAACAATTGGTAAATGCAAATAATCTTCGTCACAGCGACAACATACCTTAAGATATCAATATCTTGTTATACTGTTCGTTGGGTTCCACGCTGGTGGAGAAAAAAAATTTGTGCGAATGCGAGGCTTTATATAGCCGTGACTGTGTGCAGGCATTAGGGCTCGCGCCATGCAGGACCACCTCTTCAGCACGGTGTGCATGTAGTTCCTGAGTCCAGTGTTCATCTACTGATGCATGATATGATATCTGTTCTGAGAAACTCTGAATGACGTCATTTGAGCCAAGAATTCCTCGACACGGCAGTTTAGCGCAGACCGATGGAGTGTATTTGGAAGTGGAATGTACTGGTGTGGCGAGTTCCGGGGCCGCCTCTAGTTTATTCGGCAAGACACGTGCTTGAATTGCAGAGGCTGGGCGATTGGGACCGTCAGTGAGCCGAACTGCACACACCGGCATCGGCACGTAAGGCACAACGAGTCGGATAATAATGGGGTCACTGGGAATTCCACATTACTGGAAACATCACAGGGATTCCGACCGAAGTTTCAGCAAAAATTAACGGAGAAATTCAACATCACAGAAAACATCACAGAAATCATCACAGAAATCATCACAGAAATCATCACAGGACATCACTATCACAGAAATCAGCACAGAAATCATCACACATCATCACAGAAATCATCACAGGACATCACTATCACAGAAATCATCACAGAACATCACCATCACAGAAATCATTGGATCCCAAAGAAAACCACCTTCACCACAACAGAAAACGCCACGTGAGCCGCCGCCAACGCTGCAACCAACATCATGCTCCGTTTGCGGCCTTCGGCATTTTGTGCCTCGTCCTCACTCATCGGATTCACCACATTGTTCTTCAAAATTATGGGCCGGATCTTAAGCATGATACTGAGCCCACTCAAAGCACCAGTAACTCCCACCAACGCCCACTGTGTCACCGCCAACACCAAGCGATGCTTTTTCTTGCTGATGAAAACTGCAAGTACTAAATTGGCCACCGTCGCAGGTACCCAGAAAAGCCCCGCGTAGCTGTAGATGGAGATCATCCGAGTGAGCGAGAGCCGGTCTGCAAACTTCATCACCCACGTGGTCACCACATAAAGCGCAAGCGGAGCCAACACTGCGTACCCGTAAAACACAGAAATGGACAGTGTGAGCAAGCGGAAGTCGTACTCGTATTTGGTGTCGTGTTTCCCGCCATGTAACCACTGGGCTAGGAGATTTGAGCCGGTCGACGACACAAACATGAGAAAGATAATCAGGGCGTTGATCCAGAGAAACCCGTACAATTCCGTGGGATCGTCGTGGTTCTGAACGGCTGCGGCGGATGCCGGATTGAAGGGGTTGAGCGCTTGGACCATTTTCCCAAAGAACTGTTCCGTGTTGATGTCGAAGTACCGGCTGTAGAAGTTGACACGAAACATGTTTCCGTTCTGGGGTTTACCGCTGGTTTGTCCGTTTGTCTGGAAACTCAGCGGCTCCACTTTGGCGGTGTTTGTGTCATGATTTGCCGCCGCTGTGACTTGTGGCGCCTCTGCTGTTAGTATGGCCTCGGGTTGAAAAGCTTGATACATACGGGTTTTGGGGACTTCGACGTCGGGCTCAACCGCCTGGAGTTAGTGGGATTTGGCCGAGTGCACAATACATACGTTGTCTAGTGGCTGGTAGGACATGGGGGTTGGAACTGGCGGGGGCCGCACTTGGGCGGGCGAGCGCGCACGTGCCCAGGCCATCACGTGACTATTCACGTGCACATGCCATCACGTGCACAGGCCATCACGTGAAAACCCACGTGCACTCCGGTCAGAGCCCGACCTCCTCCGTCCACAAGCCGCTGTAGCTCGCCTCCTTGTTGGTCGACGTGGAGGCGCTGCGAGAGAGGTGGAGGCTGACACGCTCCGAGGGGAGCCGGTCTTTTGCCGTCACCAAGGGCGCGTCCGTGAGCTGGAAGGGTACAGTGCTATCGCCCTCCATGCGCACGAAGTTCTGCGTCTGCTCGAGCTGGAACGGCGGCGGGGAGGGCAGGTCACGTGGCGGGGTCGGCAGCGCGGCCAGCGCCGGCGCCGCGGGCGGGAGCTCCTCGGGCGGCGGCACCGGAGAGGGAATGGGTTCCTGCACAGAAGCCCGTCGGGTGTCTCCGGCGAAGCAGAAAGCCACCCCCAGGACGGCGAGCACGGCAGCCGCCACAGCAAACACCACCGCAGGCCGGAGGGCAGGAAAGTAGAGAAGAAGCCCGTTGAGGAGTGCACCCAGCGCAAACGCCGTCGAGGCCGCAAGAGAAAGCCCCCTTGCCCGCAGTTTCGGGCCAAGCGACTCCACACCGTAAAGCAGAAGCGCCGCAGACACAAACATCGAAAAAGCCGACACCGCCACGGAAACGAGTGCTAGAACAGTGGAGGCAGGCAAACGGCGCACCGCATGCAGGAGCGAGAGGACCCCCACGCCCAGCGTCTGTTCGGAGTAGACAAAACTCATGGCACTCATGAAGGCGAACGCCGCAGTGGATATAAGCAAGCCAACCGCCGTGGAGGCGGCGCGGCTGGTGCCGTGGAGGAAAAAGCACGGAACAACCAGAAATACCACCTGGAGTGCATACAGCGAGTGGAACCAGAGCTCCACGGCTGGCGTCGGCAACAGGCAAAACGCGGCCACGTAGTGCCAGAAGAACGGAGACACAAGCACCAGAAGCACCAGGCCGAGCTGCAGGCACACGAGGGCAGCAAGCCAGCCCTGGCGGAGGTGGTTAGGAGCCCTGGGATTTGCAGCCGGCGCGGGGCCCGCGAGCTTGGAGTGGGTCACGTGCGCCGCCGCCCAGTCCCCCCGTTTCAGCAACACCGCCGGCAGCTGGGGCAAGAGCAACGCGGCCACCAAGAGAAACAAGCCGCCAAGTGCCTCCGCCGCCCACACCCAGTGAAATGCTCGGGCGGGCCCGAGACGGGGGCGCAAAAGAAGCGCGACTGCATATAGGCACTCTTGTCCAAGCGCCAGGGCCACCGCTCTCCAGGCGACACAGGCGGCACGGTCGGCCAGGCCCAAAACCTCAAACATGTAGAGATATGAGGACACGTTGCAGAGCCCGAGGGAAACACCTTTTCCGAGTTTCCAGAGCACAACCTGCAGGTTAGTTCCGGAGCAGAAAGTTCCCAAGCAACAAGCGGCCCAGAAGACAGAAGCCACTCGCAAACAGTCCAAGGCACCGATATAGGCGCAGATGTGGTCACAAAAAAGGGACGACACTATTGTTAGTTTTGAGAAGGTTGATGGAATGATGAAGTAGGCAGTGGAAGAACGATGAGGTAGGCGACGTGGTATGGATCATGATTTGATAATCGAGGAGTGATCAGAAAAGTAGTCAGCAAGTAGTCAAAAAGTGGTCAGCAAGTGGTCAAAAAGTAGTCAAAAAGTAGTCAAAAAGTGGTCAGCAAGTGGTCAAAAAGTGGTCAAAAAGTAGTCAGCAAGTGGTCAAAAAGTAGTCAAAAAGTAGCAAAGTAGTCCACAGTAATCCACAATGATCATCATTTCAGCAGTCAGTTCAGGATCGATGTTTCACCGGATGGACACCGACGGCAGAGAACGCATGATGGAGGCAGCTCACGTGCTGTGGATTACCACTTCTTCAGCCTAGCTTTTCAGCAATAGTTCCTCCTCCAAAAGACGGTCCCGGGAGTTTGCCCACAACCCCATATGCATAGTACACGACCCTCAAAAACCACCATTCCGAATCCCATCAGTTCACAAGAAGTTCCATGATATCCATTTCACAAACCTCGCCAATACCAACCACCAATTACCAACCACCAACCACCAATTACCAACCACCAACCACCAATTAACATCCGCCATTCACCATTCACCATAAATCATTACTTACTGGTGGCGCCAATGGAGCATGCGCTCATCAACATAAGAATCTCCACTTGGGGCACGTTTTCGTAGGCTAGCGCCAACTTTTCGTTGGCCATGAAAGCAACTAGCGCCGTCTGATCCAGAGCCACAACGAGACCCGAAACCGCCAATAAAAGCACCACGCCGTGGTGGTGGAACACAGAGAACATGTGGCGAGAAATGGGTGCAAACTGCTTTTGTGGGCGGAAACCCGTGCACCACGGCCCCATCGCGTATGTGCAGGTTCTCATCCGGGATCGCGTCCTGCAGATAGTCCAGGCCCGCACACCCACCAGTGTGCACCGCCAAGAGGCTACTCATGGCGAACCGAATATACGCCCTGAACGGCGGCAATCTCGATGCCCTCTTCTTTCCAGACTCCCCTGCAGACACACCTTCGGTGTACGCCAAAACAACCCTCGTCAGATCGCCGCTTGTGGTGGCAGTGTACCCCCATTTCCAGGTGTCGCTCCTGAAGCCCCTTTCCGGGCTTGCCAGCACTTCCATTAACGACGAAGACGACCAGATGCTCAGGGATCCGGAAAAGGATTCCTATTTCGGCGGCGACTTGGGCGATGACGACGAAATGTGGGACCTCCACGGGCCAATCGGGAAAACCCCGCCGCCAACGGAGGCCCCGGCACCCCTGAACACCCGTGCCTCTGTGGACGTCGTCGTGCGGGCCTCCTCTGTGCTAGTGGACGGCGTAGAGTACGGCTTGCCTGCAGGAGTGAAGTCGGTGGTGCTTGTGCCGCCGACGAGCGCCGCCGGCGAGGACTCGCTTCTCATATCGCTCCTCTCCGGCTACTCGCTTCTCGTGCGGATTTGGCGAGCGCCGCGGGGCTTTTCCGATGCCCTGTTCCGACAGCAAAGGGCCGTGCCTGCACACAGCGCCTCCCCGGTGTTCCGGCCGTTTGTGGTGCAGTGGTGGCTGCTTTCGTCGGCGGCTGCAACGGGCCCCGGCTGCGGCTCTGGAACTTCGCCGGAGTCGGGATTTTCGCTATCTGCACACCCGTCCGGCTTGGCGGTGGTTTCAGCGTCGCCACACTCGCTTTTCCGGATTCACTCGTGTCAAGACACGCCTGCAGGCGTGCAGCTCTCGGCCCACTTCAATGTGACCGTCGATGGGGTGATTTTGAACCAGTGCTTTGCACATCCGCTCAACATGCAGGACGCCAGCAACCACATTCTTTTTTTGACGCTTACCTTGTCGACGCTGAAACGCCTTGAGCTCTCCCTTTACAGCTGGTACGCACACGAGCCGTTGGAGGGAAACTTGGACGTTTCTGTTCTTCCGCTCAACCGAAGCTTTCCGTTCCCGATTTGGATTGTTCCTCTCGCCAATAACAACAGCTTTCTTTTGATTTGCCCCGCCGAATTCATCATCATCACCGTGAACAACATCTGGTCTGCCGACTACTCGTTTTCCCGCTTCGAGTATACTGGAACGTTTCCGACAGCATACTCCATCCCTGCACATGCCATTTTGAGTGCCGACGCCGACGCCATCGACTCAGACTTGTGTGACGAGGTTCTTGTTGCCTCTTCAGACGGAGTGGTGTACCTGGTTATTGTGCAGGACAACAAGACCTTGGAGTGTGTTCCGATCATCCGCGTGGCAGACCTGATTTCCACCTTCGACCTCCGCCCGCTCGGCAGCGAGTATGTCTTGACGTTTGCCAGCGACACCGGCGGAGCCAAGAAGCTCCGGGTGCCGGCGCTCTATATGCAGGACGAGATTAAGATGGCGTACACGGAGGCCCAGCTTGAGCACGACTACCGGAACTGGACGCCGGTGGTTGATGCCATTGTGGTTGACTCTGTGCCGTCGCGCCTGCTTGTGAAGGACACTCTGCAAGAGCTCTGGGTGCTTTCTGGAATGGGCAAACGGACCAAATTGTCCCATATCAGCCTGGGGTACGCGGTACGCAAGGAGAGTCCTATGTTGGACGCGTACAGGAAAGCACAGGGCCTCTTTACCTTTTCTGGCGAAACCTCCGACGGAACGGCGATGTTTTTGGCGTGCTGTTTGCCTCTTGAAACGAGGATTTTGGACATGCGCTCAAAGGTGGATGCAGATGTTGCTCTTTCAAGCAAATTCACTATCTGGTGTGCCAATGTCGACGCTCAATACGTGCTTCAAGTGACGCCCGACGAAGTGGTACTTTCCGACCTCAAAGAATATAGAGCGGCCGAACTAAGTGCAGTGTTTGCCCGAAGCGTGGGCAAATTCGCCGTTTTCGTCTGTGAAAACCAAAACCAGCAGCGGCTCGAAATCAGCGAAGTGGCGGTGTCGGAGGAAACATGGCTCCAGGCGCTTTCAGCTGTTTCAATGTCGTTTCAGGTGAGTTCTTTGTCGGTGAGCGAAACAGAAGACACGCTCTTTATTGTGTTGGGCGGGTTTGGCGGAGAGGTCACGTGCTGGGCGTTCCAGAAAGCAACCAGGGTGCTTCACAGCGCCTTTTCTTTCAATTTGGCGGACTTGGGGCACGGGCACGTGATCCCCCACGATACCCATTTCTTTCCAGAGGGGAAGCTTTACGTTGGAACGAAATGCGGGGGATACCTTGAGATTCAGGCTAAAGAGGAAACTGGGACCGGGGGTACAGAGATAAAAGAGGAAACAGAGACTAAAGAGGATAGGGAAATGGACCATACAGAGACTAAAGAGGATACAGAAATGGTCCATACAGAGACTAAAGAGGATACAGAAATGGTCCATACAGAGACTAAAGAGGATAGGGAAATGGACCATACAGAGACTAAAGAGGATACAAAAATGGTCCATACAGAGACTAAAGAGGATACAAAAATGGTCCATACAGAGACTACAAATGAGGATAGGGAATGCAGAAAACCCAAAGCGATAGACCCCGAAAAGGGGTACAAAGACCCAAGAACGCTCTCCGAAATCCGAACCATTCAAAAGCTCCAACTCTGTTCAATGCCGCTACGGCTCATTGTCAGCCAGAAAGACGCCAGCTTTGTGGTGGCATACGCCCGCAACGCATGGCTCTTCAACGCATACGAGCTGGAAATGCCCCGCAAAATCGACTTTGGCGATAAGGTGGAAAAACCCGTTGTGCTGATGGTGGAGAGACCTGCACACAGAGCGCCCCATCTTGGGCTCGTGTTTGTCAAGGAAGACGGGCTCGGATTCGGGCAGCTTTTCACGCACCCGTCGTCGGTTGTCAAGCAGATCAGCGTGGGCGAAGCGGCCAAGAAATTGGCGTTTCTTGAGTCGCATGGGCTCTTCGTGTTGCTCACCAGGTCCAAAAACCCGTTGACTCGGCTCAAATTCGCCGACCACAGGAGCTACAAAATGCTCCCGACGGTGGAGTTCGACGCCCGCTCCGGCATGCAGCGAGCCGAGCCGCTTTTCGGCCCCGACGAGGTCCCGAACTGTTGCCTTATCTGGAATATTGTGCGTGGAGACCGGGTCTCGAAGAAGTTGATTGTGGGCTCGCTGAACGGAACCGCCGGCAGCCTCAAAATCATCGACGTCTCTCGGACCCTCGTGGAGGGCACCGGCGTCGCCGTCGTCAAGCAGACCGAGCTCGTGTGCATCGCCCAGGAAAAACCCGTGTCCTGCATACAGCAAATCGGCGCCGCCGTCCTCTTTGCCTGTGGCGCCAGCATTTTTTCCACGAGCTACCAGGTGGAGACGAAGCGGCTCAAGCCGGCCAAGCACCTCGTGACGCTTCTGCTGGATATCCTGTACATGGGCGTGGAGAAGGGGCGTCTTTTGGTGAACTCCAAGATGGACTCTCTTTTGGCGTTCAAGTACTCGGAGGAAAGCGGCGATTTGCAGGAGAGTTTGGCCGTCACCTACAAGGACCCCACGCCTCGCAGCTTGGTCAATAATCTGGCGTTGGGAGAAAAGTACGTGGCCGGAGATAAGCTCCATTCGCAGGTGGTGATGATGGATTCCGCCGGAGATAGCCTATTCAAGCTTTCCATGATTCCTCGCGCCTACAGTGCCCGATTTGCCAGCTTGTGGAGTCGTCCGACGGAGCACGTGATCACCGTGGGCGTGAATGGCGAGGTGGTGAGCTTTGTGCCGGAAAACGAAGGGTTTTCGACGCTTGAGCGAAGATTGGCTGAAACTTACGGGCTTCTGGCGGCGGCGCCGTTTGCCGATCTTCGAGACCGACTTGCTCGTCCGTTTGTGGATAAAGTTACGGGCAAAGGGTTTCACAGCTTGTACAAGCCGTTTTTTGACTACGCCGCCAACAGAAACCACCCAGACATTGTGGACTGTGATTTGGAGGAGGTTCTGGTGCTAACTGACTCGGGAGTTGTTCTATAGATAACTAGGGTGGACAGGCAGGCGACTTTGCATGCAGGAATCGACAAACGAGTAGACTGCTCTGAGCAAGCAAAATGGAAGCGTTTTGAATCGAAAGCTGTTTTGGATCGAAAGCTTCGAGGAAGTTTGGAGTAGCGTGAAGCTTCAAATGTTCCGCAATGCTTATCGTCGATCTGGAAATGGAGTTTCACATGCCATGAATTGAATCCCAAATGTTCGTCAGTTCAGATCAGTCACATCGTTTTCGGGAGCCCCGGTTTCGGGAGCAGCTTCTGATTCGGGAGCAGCTTCTTCAGCTACGACAGAATCTTCGGTTCCATTGTCACCTTCGACTTCGGCAACGGTGGCGGGAACCGAAAATCCTGCACCAAAACCAGATTCGGCACCTTGGTCCGATCCGCTTTCAGAATCTTTGGCCTGCATTTTCCGACGCTGGCGCCGAAACTCCGCCGCCCGACTCTGTCGGTCTTCGGACTCACCCTTTCGAAACTCCTGTAGCAAGTTCCGTGCACGTGATCCAACATCTGCCTCAGCTTCCTTGGATTCCTCCTCCGGCACGCTTCTCCGGCTAGAGTTCTCCAAAAGATGTCGTTTCATCAATGCTCTCTTTCGGGCCGTTGAAGTCTCGCCTCTATCGGGGCCTGCCGACTTCAACTTCTCAAGGAGCGAGTCCATGACATTGGTATCGGATTCTGCATCGCCACTTTCTGCTTTGGCCTTCGCCTGGGCATTTGTCTTTTCAATAAGCTTCTTTCTTTGCTCGTAGAGCTTCAATTCGTCCTCCCGCTTGATGTTCTCCATCTGTGCCTTCTTGAAGTCGGCCATGAAGTTGGAAAACTTGCTCATGAACGAGTTGCGCACGAACAGATCGCTGGGATCTTCGCCAAAGTAAAGCATTAACTTGTCAAACTCCTGGAACGTGTAGTTGGCCTGATCCGACAAGAGCTCCACTTTTTTCTTGGCTTTGGGGAGTAGCGGCGTCACCACCTTGAGGATGCGGTCTTGTGGATGGAATTTGGACACATCGCTTAAGTTTCCAATGTCAAGAGAACTTTGCACATTTCTAACCGATTTGGCAAATTCCTTGCAGTCGTTGGAGATCACCTCAATTGAGTATTTGGACACTTCCTTGCACACTGCCAATTCTTCCATGAACTCCATGAGTTCAGGGTAGTTCAAGCGGATTGTCTTCTCCACGTAGTGCAAAAACGACATACTGTTTTTGTCGTCTTTGACAAAGTTCAACCGCTGCAACGAGCTCAATTTGAAGCCCTTGGCCTGCTTGGAGCTGTCGTTCATGTAGTTACCCACTGCAAGAATAATGTCGAAAACACTTCTTAAATGCTTAGAGTCTTTGATGCTGTCCACAGCGGAGTCCAACGACCTTAACTTTCTCACAAGGTCCTCGTAATCCTTTTCGAAAGCTGACAAAGTCTTAAGTGCCCGGATTCTCGATTTCCAGTAGTGCTGCAAGTTGTAGATCAACTCCAAGTAGATGCGGTCTGGCCGCTGCAACTCGCCAACGTCTTTTTCGGGTTTCACGATGTCTTCGGATGTGTAGTCCGTGGAGTAGGGCTGGAAAGACGTGGCCAAACTGTTTGGGATCTCCACAATCTCTTCCTTAGCGAGAAATTCCAAAACAGCCATGTTTTCGACGATGTCTTTGTCACAACGCAAGATTTTGTTCACCACCTCCACGTCCGTGATGTTGTTATAGAAATGGAGGTTGATTCCGAACTGTTGCGCAATGTCACGCGGCAAGAACGTGACCTTGTCAACGTCCTCCTTCTTTTTCGTTGCCAATTTCTTGATTTCTCGAGCGGCGAAGATCGTTTCGATTTCGTCTAATACTCCTTTGCCCATCAATTCCGTAACCACGGATTGCGGCTTGGACTCGCTCCAGAACGAGTTTTTGCCGCTTTCATCGTGCTCCACTTTTTCCCAGTGCAATTGCTTCAACTTCTTTTTTGGCCGTGGGAACGTGTCAAAAAGCCCTGCTGCAACTGCTGCTTCCGGAACGGCTGATTTGGCCTGCTTAGCCACAGGGAACGGCGGAGGTACGGGTGCTCCATTGAACATTGGCGGCGGCGGCGGAGGTGGCGGAATTCCCCCGGGTGCTGGCGATCCTCCTAAAATTGGTGGGAGTGGCGGAGGAGGAGGAGCACCTGAATTCGACGACGCTGCCAAATTTGGTGGAAGAGGAGGAGGTGGCGGCGGCGGCATGGTTCCTCCCATTGACGGAGGAAGTGGCGGAGGAGGAGGAGGAGCTGAGGTTTTTGGAACAGACTTAGTCTCTGTTTCCTTAGTTTCTTCTTTTTGCTCCGTCGTGTCCTCGTCTCCTCTTTCTGGAATAGCCTCGGCAACACTGACCTTCAGCGACAACTCCTTCAAAAACTGAGGGTTCATCGAGCTCACGGTGGATATCCGGTTGCTCTTGTAGTCTGCATTTGGAGCCGATGACCCACGAACCACCTCCTTCTCTGACTGGACTTTACCTTGAGTGTATTTCTTCTCGATTTTGTCCAAGACAGACGATTTTTGGGGCGGTTTTGCTGGCGATTTTGGCACCTTCATTGCTCCCAACTGGGCATGCAATTCCTGCTTCATGCGCTCCACGCTTTTGAGTTCTTCTTGCAATTTGGCCTTCACGGTGGTGTCGATTAAACTGTTGAGATAGGCGTTTTCCTGCTCCGTGAGGTTGAAGTCAATGTTGATATCCTTGTAGTTGTTCTCAAGCTCCCGTAACCGCTCCATAGCCATGTACTTCTGCTTGGCGTAGAGACTGGAGTTGTTGAACTTCATGATGTCGTTGGATTCGCTTTGCAACGACGAAAGCTGTTTTCTTAACTTCGACAACGTCTCCACATCTTCCATTCTCATGGCACGTTTGGGGCCCAAAGGAACTGGCTCAAGTACGATTTCGTCTTCGGATTCAGACTCCATTTCGATCTCTTCAGCCGGCGAAAGACCATCTTCCGTCTCGTCTTTCTGGGGAGCCTGGTAATTCTCGAAGTCGGTCATTTCAAGCTCCCTGGCCTGATTCTCAATATCGTTCATTTGCTCTCTCAAAGCACGTAACCTTGAGCTGGGCTCAACCTGGCTGCCAAGCAGCTTATTGTCGAGCTTCAATTCGGCTTTTTTCCGGTGTATTTGCAGCTTAAGCTTATTCATGAGCTGCACATTGGTGGTTTGCACAGAAAACGTTGTCTTTCCGTCGCTTTTATTGGACTTGATTTCTCCGTTGTTCAACATGATCAAAAGCTCCCGCATCTCCACCTCCAGCTCTTGTTTCTCCACAAGATGCTTGCGCTTCAACTCCTCGAAATCCTGCTGTAATTCTTCGTTGAGTCGCCGCGTTCTTCTGAGTACGGCTTCTTGCTCCTTGACTTCGTTGGTCAAGCTGGCAATGACTCCCTCAGAACCCAAAGAAAGTTGGCGCGAGATGTCATCTCTTTCTGCAGTAGCTTCCTCGGCAATCTTCTTATAAGTCCTCACCTCTTTCAAGGCATTTCTGTACATTTCGTCCGTGTTCAAGCCCTCAAATAATCTGTTCATGGCAATTCCAATGGCAGATTCGTCATCGGTTGTGTGGGCGTTCGTGACATTTTGGATCAAACCGTCCAAAAGACGCAAACTCCTCACAGTTTCGCCAGGGTCTTCTTTCTTTTCAGATTGGTTCAAGTATAGGTGCTGCATAGCACTCAAGAAGAAGCTCTCTGCCTCGTTGTTCTGCACATTCTGCCACATAGACCTCACTAGGTCCACGGGATTATTGAAGTCGACATTGTCGTCGATATCCTCGGTAGTCTTAAACTCAAGTTTATCATTCTCCTCCATTTCGATGAACCGGTCGCATTGCTTCGTAAGATTGTCGTAGTTTGACTCTCTGAATTTGGCAAGTAGCCGATCAATTCCGGCAGCTTTGAGTTGCGACCGGAGATTGAGCCGAACCCGGAAATCTAAACCGTATTCCACGATAGTGTTGATGAGGAGCATCGAACTCAAGCAGTATTCGAGAAGCTGATTTTCAAGCTGCGTGGAGTTGACGGTAGGCGAATTAGTGCCATACATTGCAAACTTCACCTCGTCGCTTGCACCCACCAAAGAGTTCTTGTACTTCCCCTTCCCGTCCACAGTTTTGGAAAGAAGACTCAACCAGAGCTCAAAACGATGGAACCTGTTGGGAACCGGTGGTTTTCGCTGCAAATTGCGCTTGCTTTGCGATGTCATGAACTCGTAGTAAGGTTTGGCCGAAAGGGCGTCCAACGCCCGAAGCACCTTATGGTACTTTCCCTGGTGATCAGTATCGCCAGATCTGGAGTAGTAGACAATCATGAAAGTGAGAGACTCGGTGGCGATTTTCCGAGTGGCCAAGCGGGGAGATAGAAGAGCCCCCGCTATGGCATTCACATAGAGAGAATCATCGCTCTTGGCACGCTCGGCTCCCAACTTTTGGTTCATCATACAACGAAGACACTTGAGCGCGTTCAACTCGCGGTTGAAGATATCATCCAGAATCTCCTCGATATCCTGCGTGCTTATCTGATCATGCACCTTTATGAGATAGGACGATAAGGCGGCGTCACCCTGGAAATCAAAGATGAATTCACGCACCCAGTCAATTGGCTCTGTCCGTAAAGAGACCCACAAATTCTCGAGTTCCAGAGAAAGAATGGACTTGGCCACAAGTTTCCGCGTGTAGAACTCCGGGCTGGTGCCCGACTTCTTGGCCAGCTTGTTCTGCTCACTGAGCGCATCCTGGTGCACCAACATCCACTTTTTGTCGATTCCGTAGGCCAACATCTCCTGGCGGGCCAGTGGAGGAAGCGAGCGAAAGTCCCGGCGGTCCATCAACTCGCGAAACATGCGCTCAATATCCATGGAGTTCTGCGGCTTCTGCGGGAGCGTGCTGGGCACGTTATCGTCCACAGGGCGGGAAATCGGTAGAGAGGATTTCTGGCCAGTTTTCGAGATTCCCAGCGACACAGACAGGTTGCGCACGTGCCGTCTCTCCGGTAGCGAGTCCTGGCGAGACTTGATGGAATCGGCACGAGTGTTCTTTTCCTCTTTTCGGAGCTTCGGGTCCGTACGTGCAGTTTTCACCTCGTAAGGATTGAACGACGACCCCGACGGCTGTCTGTGGTGGGGGCTGGAGTGCGTAGAAGCTGCAGACAGCGCCGGAGCATTGGAAACATTGGATGTGGATTTCCACGACCCAAGAGATGCAAGACTGGCCATGCGTCGTGATGGCGACACCGTGGACGAGTTGGAATGCAGGGTATTGGCGCTGAGCATAGACTCGGAGTCCGACGCGTCCAGATCGGGCCGGTCTTTGAAATCTTTGCTTTTCCGAAGCGAAAAAATGGACGATGTGGAAGAGCGATGGGGATTCTGCCCCTGACGCTTGGACGCAGGCAGAGACCCAGAACTGGTCCTCGTTTCGGACCAGTTTGTGGGTGGTGGCGCTAGAGTCGCCAGGAATGCGTCCCCGCCACTATCCTGCCCCTCAGACAGGGCCACGTGCTGCGGTAAGGGCGTCACAAATGGACTGGAGCTCGGGGGATCCGGAGTGTTCAGCGTGGGCGGCGGCCCCGACTTTGCCGGCGCCAGGCGGGCTCTGGACGTAATGGGCGAATAATACGCCGTCTTGGCCGACGACGGCTCTGACTTTTCGCCGGCCACGTAGGGATCTATTCGCTTGCGGAGCGACATGGCTTTTTGTGGCAGCTAGGGGTGTCGGTTGGCGAATGGAAGTTTCGTGTAGTTTGGGCTGCAATTGATCACAGAAAGAGCTGACTTGGACGACAGAGCTGGATCTGAGTCGGGACAAAAAACAGCGGGAGCTGGCAGGTTATAAGGACTCGGGCCGGGGAATTGTGGTCGGCTGGTATTGTTGTCGGCTGATTTGGCGGGCCAAAGTTGAGTTGTGGGGTCAGGAGGAGCCAGAAGAAACCGCTTTTCGGGGGATGGGGTTATTTTTGTATCACGAATTCAAAAAAGCCGGTAGTTAAGCGCAAGCTGTCCAAATAAGGGGGTTACCGGCGTTGGTCCGGTTGTGGAGTGTGACGGGAAAATGGCTGGTAGAAAAAAAGCCCAAGTAGCGCGCCTACTCCGCGCTGTGTGCAGGAAAACAACCCATGCCTGCACCTGTTGGCGGCGGCGTGGGCTACGACGACGCGATTTTACTGCTTACGTTTTGGGCGCGTGGGGGCATATGTTTGTTGCGTAGGGCTTGGACGGGTTGCTGACCAGGTGTGCATATGGGCCGAAACGGCGTTTGGGCCGCGTCTGGGCGCAGGACCTGCGTCTGAGCATGCAAGTCTTTGTGTCAGATCTGGGCCACATTGTGAGCTGCCACACGCCGCTGGTAGCCGGCTCGATAAAGTGGCAGTGGATTTGTAGATTTGGCTGTTACTTGAGCACTTCATATAGCCGAGGGCGTGCGGCCCTCGACCTGCCAAACTGACGTGCGCGCATGCAGGTCGTTATAAATAGATCGACCATTGTCAGTTCCATGGCGCTGGTTCGGGGGGTCCTGCACCTACTCGATGCTTTCCTGTAGCATGGAGAGGGTGTTTTCCAAGTCCTTGTTCATTTTCTTCTTGAACGCTTTGGACTTGGATTTGCGGCGCGTCAATGGCGTTTCTCCAAAGTCTTGCGAGGTATCCTGGAACTCGTCGGTTTCGGGGTCTTCTTCGTCCTGCCCTTTTTGGACTCTTGCTGAAGCTGTGTCTTCTTCGTCCTGCACTTTTTGGACTTTTGCTGAAGCTGTGTCTTCTTCGTCCTGCACTTTTTGGACTTTTGCTGAAGCTGTGTCTCTTTTGGGTGAGTCCCCATTCAATTTCTGTATAATTTCACTGGCTTTCTGGGAACTTTCAGCACTTGGCTTCTCATCTTCTGCTGCATTGGATCCTGTTTTGGAGGCTTTCTTATTCGACTTTTTTGGCTTTCCTTTATTCGTGTTCCCCTCCACCAGTGACTCTTGAGGAATGGTACTTGTTTTGGCATCTGCTTTTTCAACATCACTTTCGACAGCCGGTTTTTCCTCCTCATTAGCAAAGACAGGCTCCTCTTCGGTAACTTCATCAGAAACGAATTTCTTTTGAGAATCCTCGTCGAAATTTACCTCCAATAATTCCCCCTTGATGTCATCTTCCACCGGTATCTTGGTTGGCACGGGTGACACTTCTTTGAGATCCTTCACTGCAGAGTCTGGGAGAGGAGGCACGGGCCTTTTATCGCCAGACTCTGCTGCCGGTTTCTCTTCTCTGTTTGCAGGTGTTGGAATTGGAGGCACCGGTCTTCTGTTGGACTCAGTTTTACGAGTCTTTGCATCAGTTTTGTCCATCAGCTCAGCCTCGCCAACAGAGACGCTGCTGTTTCGAGGTTCCTCGTCTTTGTTACCCGTTTTGTGCACCTCTTGAAGGTCACGGGTTGAGAATGCCACATTTTCTTTCATGAACTTCCCGAAAACGTCGCTTTTGATGTCGTCAACATCAAGGCTCTGAATATCTTCTGGCGTATCCCAGAAACCAACGCCAGCCCAGAAAATCTTGGCCCGGAGCACCAAAAGCATGAGGTAGAGCTTGATAAATATTGGCTCATCCTCGGCGTTTGCCACTGCTCCTTGAAAACTCTCAGTAGATGCCCTCTTGAATTGAAACCCATTTGCAGGAACAACAGCCTCGAACAGCGAGTTTTGCAGCAACTTGTAGATGTTGGAATGGATTGATCTCAATTTGGCAAAAAAATCACAGATGGCCCTCAACTTGACCAAACAGTAATTGCACAATGGGTAATTGCCCACAATGTCATGCGGCTCGCCGGCTATATTGATCGTAGCATTACCGCTCCTGTACCCCGAATCCACCGCCGGCAAATAAAGCTTGAGGGTGTAAAGTCTGGCATGTTCCAACAAGTCATCCTTCGATTCGCCACAAATGCCACAGGATTCACGTAAAGCCACTGGAACGGCGTTTCCTGCCTTTGTGCCCCGGTAAGAAAGCTTGAAAGTTTCATTGACTCCAGCCACGGGCTCAATGACGGCTTTCCCCTCCACAATTACGGACCAGAACGATTTCCCCTTGGTCCAGCGGTTCATAAATGTGGCTCCTGATAGCGTGGGCACAGCAGAACCCAAACTGGGCTCGATTTCCGACGCCCAGATCTTTTTGAAGTACTTCAGAGTCTTGAGCGACGCCAAATCAAACACGAAGTCTTTGCGAATAATCTGGTAGATGAACGCCTTGAACTCGTATTGATATTGAGGAAGATCCAACCGGAGGGACAGCGTTTTTGGGCCGTAGATGATTTGATTCAAAACAACACTCACCTCGTCGTCTGCGAACTCTCCGCCTTGCAAATTTTCATTTGACATGGAATAATCTGCTTTCCTGGAGGCATCCTCTTCGACATTGTCGAACCCGGTGCCCATTTTGGGCGTGTTTGTCCGAGACGAGGCGCTATTACGGGCCAGATCCTCCATCTTAATGAAGAGCTCTTTCAAATCCCGCAACTCGTCCTGCAAATTGACGATGATGGAGTCTTTCTCCTCGAGCTCCTCAAACAACTTGCGGTTCTTCAACTTGAAGTTGTACGCTTCACGACTAGCATTGGACACCATTTCGTTGGCCTCATTGAAGAGCGATGCAGTCAAGTCCTCCACTTCGCCTTCCAACTGCTTGTTCTTGTTTTCCGCCTCGGTTTTCTCCTGTTGAAGCGTCTGATACTCCTTTTGAAGCTGCTCGTACTTTTCTGTCATTTGCTTAGATATTTGCTCGTATTGCTCCATCATTTTGCTGTTTTTCTCCACCAACTGCTGGTATATTTTGTCTTTTTGTTCCAATTCCTGTTGAGCTCTGCTGGCGGACTTTTCGTACTCTTCCAAAGTAGCGGCGTTGTTCTGTGCTTTTGTTTTCAAAACATTCATTTCCTTGCGGGCTTGTAGAAGCGCCTCTTCGAGCTCCAGCAGTTTTGCCACTTCTGTGACGAGTTTGGTGGATAATGTGGTCACCTGTTCCTCCATTCTGAGGCCGAAATCGTCTTCTTCCATGGTGTTGGGTTCTTGTAGTAATTAGTGGTATTGTAGGTGTTGCGTTCCTGCAGTAAATAAAAGGAGTAGATGTTGGCAGTGTTCAAAATGCTGAAACGACTGGTCCAGAGCTGCTTGATTTGAAACTGAGAAACTGGTTTGAAACTGAGAAACTGGTTTGAAACTGTTCTGAAACTGTTCTGAAACTGCCGGATTTAAAACTGATCTGAAACGATTTTGAAACTGCTTTGAAGCTCTCGTCGAATGGAGCCTCTGCAAAAACCGCTTGCTATTTTTATGAGTGTTTCGGATATGCCAGATCAGAATCGTTATAAAAAGTGTTCTGCGTGGGCGAGACTGGTAGTGTTTCAGCCTGACGCGATTACAGATCAGTCACGTGAGCTCGCACGTGACTACAGCAATCCCTTGTTCCCGGTTGGTACGCGCTGCTGATTTCGGTACTACATCTCCACGCGAGCCCGAAACCGGCCGCTGGTATCAGGGACTAGTCACTGGTGTATTCACTGGAGTCGTTATATGCAGTCCAATCTGGTTCAGGATGCGTTCTGTGGAGCAGCACTTCTGCATCGGTCATTTTGAGGTAGTTCTTGGCGTAGAACTCTACAAAGTCGTCCACATCAAGATTCCCTGCATCCAGAATAACATCCGTACCTCCGAGATCCGTAAGCTCTCTCTCGAGCTCCTTTTCGACACTTTGCAATATGGTCTTGATTGAGGCAGCGGCCTGGGTCTCGGCCTCCACTTTTGCGGCGCCATCGGGGTCCAGAGGAGGCAAAATCACAGGTTGAGTCCAGTCCTGCACATAAGCACCGCCGTCGCCGATCTGCCGTGCTTCTCCGCCACGTTCGCTCAAACCGCGTGCCTGGAGCTGTTGCAAGAGGTAGCGGCTCAGGAGGGCTTCTGCACAGCAGGCTCCCCGGGCAAAATTAGGGCCAAAATGCAGTAGTATGTTGTTTTGTATACTTAAAGAGGCATATTCACTAACGGAAAGCTTTTTTGGGAAATTGGTCGGTTGGGTCGGCATGTCAGGCATTGCGACAAGGTACTGCTGGCGGTTGAGGCCAATGTCGGCGGCCATAGCGGAGAAGTCAAGCGGGCCCAGTTCAAGATCACGTGACCACACAAGAAGGTACGGGTTTTCTTCCAAAATCCGCGTATAGTGAGCAGGAAGAGTCACGTGCACATCCAGCACGTGATTCACGAAATGGGCGCTGGCGTCGCCGGCAAAGAGCGCCGCCATCGCCGCAGTAGTTTCTGCTGCCGCACTGTATGTTCCTGCAGACAAGGCGGTGGCCGCCTGCTCCAAGCTTATCTCTGGTACGAGCTCGCCATGGGGGTTGTCCTGCAGATAACCCACATCAACAATAAACGCTTCTCCGTTGCGCAAAAACATACGGTTGGTGGCTAGCTCACTGTCCATATGGCTAGGGACCGGAAAGTCACGTCGAAGTGCGTCATGTTCAACGGTGTCCCAGACGTGTGTCCATGAAGGGACTGTATGGGACCACAGCCAAAGTAAGTACGTAAAGTAGGTTTGCTGTATGTTTGAAACGTAGGGCATTTCTATTAGAAGCGCTGGAGCAAATGCAAGCTGATGCATTTGATGCGTTAAAAGTACCCTTAGCGGGCTGTATCTGTTAATATGCATGATATACTGCGCTAAAAGTTGTGCATCTTGTGCCTTATCGAGGAGAACGATCGCGACGCAGCGGTCTTTGTAACCCATTAGCGAGAGATCATGGCGCGGACCGAGAAGCGTATCTATGGGAATCATCAAGAAAAGGTGCGTGAGCTGTGCGTTTAAAGATGGGGAGGTGCGTTGTGAGATGAGATGGAAATTCCTTGAGATGATGCGAAAATGCATCTATGTGTAGCGCCGGAACAATGCCCGACACCGGCCTACACCCATTTTCGATGCGTGGTATTCAGTGATGTCTATAAACCGAATGAAGGTTGCTCAGGTGGATCTGAAGCCAATTTGAAAGAAATTTCCCAAAAAAGTCGTGTTGTAGCTTGGAGTGAACTTGACATGGCTTTCCTTGATCTCAGCCATGATCTGGGCCTCCTTTTCGGCGGCAGTGAGTTTGATGGTGGATGTAGGAAGCATATTTGTGTGAATTTGTGAATTTACTCTGGTTCCAAATGGGCGTGGGCGGTTATATATAGCGCCAGATGTTTTTCCAGCTATGCCGCATCGGAGCCGCTATGCGCGGCGCCTCGAGATGCCACAGTCGCCAGCAGAACAAACGGAGATGGTGGATGGTGGCGGATGGGAGCTGAAACATGCCTGAAACATGCCTGAAACATGTTGAAACCGGACTGAAACCTGGCGGTTTTTCCGAACCCTCCGGATCCGTATCGCCCATTGATTTTCCGAAACCATTATCACGGTGCCCGCAATGCCGAGAGCGGGGCACGGAAAATTTGTTTACTGGCTGCAGGCTACATGACTTGCGCTCGATCTAATGCACATTATATGCAGAGCCGCCATGACTCATCATTGTTGCACGAGATGTGCTGAGGTTTTGGGCGGACCTTTTTCTTAGGGCTTAGTCCTGAGTGCATACAGTTCCTGCGGTGTAATGATGGTTCGGATGAATTTGCTTCCGGTTTTGCCCAACGTTGCTGAGTTGCTAGCAAGGCGGTCTTTCTGCAGGAATAGGTGCCGGAAAAACGTTTCTTTTATGCCGGACGCGGCGTGCGCGCATGTCACGTTTGCTCGGTCATGTGACTCTTAGGTGTGGTGAGCATGTCTGAGTGTGATGTTCTCTCGCTGTAGGTGGATGTTTCTACTTGTATAGAGGAAACTATTCTCGGCGCATGCTCGGATCATTGCGGATTAGGGAAGCTTTTGCATCTGCATATAGTGCGAGTTGCCAAAAGTGGTAATAAAACTTCAGCAAAAGAGGGCGGCTGGCCCGCAAGTGTATCCCTGAGTCAAGATTTGTTCGTAGGTGAATTTACTAATGTCGAGAAAGCTCACGAAACACTTGGGAGCTAAGAGCCTGCGTATAAGCGAGCTCTATGCTTGTCTACAGGATGCGTTTGTGCAACTGTTCATTTGGGCCCGGGGAAATATTGGAGCGTAGTCGGTTTTTTTGTTCTTCGGGTAGACTCTGAAGAAGGGCCGGAAATGGTGCAATAGCGGGTCGATAGTGGGGCCTGCATATAAGCATATCTTTGGATTCGGTTATGGCAGGTTCAAATTGTCTGCACCCGTACCGCGGAAAGTGTGTATATGCCGTACGCCATAAGCAGCGACCAGAGGCGAGTAGCCGTGACAAGCTGTATCGATTGAATGCACCGGGCGGGCTTATGGTAGAGTGAGGGGAGTTTATAGCAAGTTTAAGCAGATACAGGAGTGCACAAAGACATACGTAGTGCACAGAGCAGAAGGTGGTGCACAGAGTACTCGTTTGGATAGTAGCAACACTTAACAAAGTACGGTTCTCTCAACACATGGTTAGTGTTTAAAGCCGCTATATAATCGGGTATATTTTATCATCACGTAAGCGATGTTCCTGCATAGCGTTAATAGACGTGGCCCGGAACGCTTAACCTGAAACAAGCTTGAAACAAGCTTGAAACAAGCTTATACATCAGAATTATTGTCGCTTCCACGCTAAATACCTGTCCACCTTATATGCCGTCCCTATCAACAAACAGTATCTATGATTGATATTCAATCTGGAGAAAAAATAAAAAGAGTTATAGCTTAAGCCAGAGGCTTATATTTAATGAATAATGCATATATCGGGATAAAACAAAAAGTATACGTAAATAGATTTGACTGGAATTTGAATGAATCCATGACCGTACTGTAATTGGACGTCATTGTGATACTTCACAATTCAAACTACTTATATTCGGAGACTATGTGCCGGCACGTTCTGTCATACCAACGGCCGGGGGGAAAAAGGCCAGGATAGCGGGTTGAAGAGGATATATGGTAAGTCACGTGACCTGAGGAGTTTTAGCGTAGTGTTCGTGCCAGCACCGTCACGGCGCTGTTCGTACCTCGCCGTTGGCGTGTCACTTTTCAGAGCGCAAAGTAAGAGCCTGATGCAAAAAGCCCGTTTTTTTCCGGCCGATATGGATGTTTTAAACGTCGCCTCAATACGTCGCTACTGTACATAGAGCCCGGAACTGGAGCATGTCACGTGCTGAACCCGGATTTAGTAGTGCTAAAGTAAGATATGTGACAGAGCGCCCAAATGATTTAGTCTAGCGCCGGTTTATTATATTTCATCTCAAGATTCTGTACTATCTGGCATTTCTCTATCATTGTTCTATATTTTTTATCATTCATTTTTCTATCATTCATTTTTCTATCATTCATTTTTCTATCATTCATTTTTCTATCATTCTACTCTGTCATCTTCGTTTCTCGTCCGTCCTATTACGTAAAGGCGACACACTGCTACAAGAACCAAAAAGGGAACGATCAAGTGACTAGAGCTTAACCGGTGTCATTCATGTTATGACGCTGCGCACGTGACCCAGTCCGGTACTGCATACACTGCATTTACGGTGTCTTCCCTACTTGTGTGCTTTTCGGCGTCGGGGCACTACACCCTCTTGCCCGCCTTGGCCTGCATGCACTGACCGATCGCCGCCAAATATATTCATAGTCGGAAAACACACGATCCTGCATATAGTACAGGTGCTTGTGACTGGCAGCATTCTGCGCAAACTGCCAGGAGCAGAAACTTGAGAGGGCGGATGGTGACGTCACGTGAGGCTGTCACGGCCGAATTGCGGGCATTGAAGGCGCCGAAATTTGTTTTTACCCGTGGTTTCATGGCCTAGTTGCAGTCTCCAGCAGCCGATGTAGTTTCAATTACTGTCTTTGTGGAATTCCGCTTCCGACATAGATTACACAGCCATGGCGCTTGCACATTCCATCAAAGCAGGTATCCTGCATACACTCGGCGTTCTACTCCCGTCCCAACGTATGACGCCCGCCGCCGTTTTTTATCTCCAAGCCGCCCCAAGTAACCTTCATTTTCAACCTTCGTAATGCCAGTACAACGAGACCAATGCGGCACCCCAGGCCGGGGTCTGGGTCTCGCAGTTCTCCCGTCCTGCATATACGTGCCCGGCCGCGTCGTGCGCATGATGCTGCTTCTTAGTTCAGCGTTTCACCGTCTAGTGCGTCAACGGTGGCCTTAAAAAGCGCGCATGCCGCCACAGAACATTTTCATGTCGTAGTTTTCTTAAACGCTCGTTGATGTACATGTTGAGATTCAGTCAGTCGTCGTGCAGTGCCCTGCGTACATACAAAAACACATGTCATTAATATTGCATTGTTGACTTCCAATGTATTTTTTTTTCACTGAAAGCATCCAAACCGATAATTTTGAGAAAACTATTTTGCCCTCTATACATTATTTTTATTCCAGTCAGATTGCTCGTCAGATTGCTCGTATATAGTACGCATGAAGTCTATTCTTGGCTCGGCTAATGTTGCTAGAAAATACTGCGGTTACCTTCGCGCCCTTAGATGAAGTGACTCACATCCAAACATGCACAGAACTCTTGACACCAACAAAAGTCGTGTATCGGGTTTGTTGCATACGTCGTCCGAAAATAATTTTGATGTAGTGCAAATATTTAAGCGAACGAACAATAATGTGGTCAGCGGTAGCGCATAATGCATGCATCATGTACGTTTAGCTTGCAGATTGTTTTGACGATTGTGCGCGTGCCGGCTCAATTGAGAAATGAGCCAGATCAGTTTACGGTATGTGAGCATATTCTGGAGAGCCTATTCCGTCACACAAGCGTTTTGACATGTTTTAGACGGGGAACGCGGTGAGATTAATTTTGATAAAGTTACTAGTTATAATCAACCTTGTGCCTGGCACACCTCTCCTGAAGCGTTGTCTTCCAGATTGAGCCTTGAATTTTGTCTCGGCTAAACGTGTGTGGTATTTTGCGGATTTACGGAACTAATTAAACAATCCCGGTCGGGGAGTGCATATGGTCATTCACATTTAGCGGCGGATTCGCGTCTCCACCCATTGAGATAGAGTCGCACAAAGTCGGGTCATGCCTGAGCCGATATGCAGGAATGCTCGGTTGCGCCGAGCGCGTAGTCATTCTTACAACTGTTTCAGCGGTTACGCACGGGAAATCTGTGAGAAATTTCACACTACATAATTTCACCGCGACATGCGCCTCTGCGACAGAATGCATCTCATTCCGAAAGGTACATGTGCTTGGATAATGATCTGCCAGGGTTTACCGTAAAGTTTAAAAAGCAGCTTGAATATAAACACCCTTCTAGGCGCATCGCCTATGAAGCAGCAAAGTGTCTCAAGCGTGGAAAGTCGTCGCGCAAACGTTCTTTATTTTTAAGTGCTGCATCACAATGTGTCTAATTTAGCCGAGCTAAGATGTTAGCTTGATGACAGTGTGATGGTGCGGAACAGCGCGCAGCAGCGAAGTTTCCGTTGCATTGCAGCTCACTATCCTGTATAAGCAACATATACGTTGCTGAACGTGTCATTGCTGCAACTGTAATAGTCACGGCCTTGTCAGGTACGCAGGGCGGTCTCATTTGCGTGTGGACACTGGCCGAGCCAAATTTTTGCCCGTTCCTCGCTTTAAATGTAAAGGAAAATTCGGGGAGAATATTGTTAAAAAAGAAATTTGGGTTCTGCAGTTCATGCAGAGAGATCGCGCATTCCTCCAATGATTTCATATCTGCGCAACACATTCCTAAAATAGCCGTACGGTTGTCGTACTGCTACATGGATATGCAAATTCCAGCAAAAAAAAAAGAAAAATCAGCCAACAATTCGGGTCACCGTGTGTACATGCTCTACCCATCTAAGCCAAGTCATGGATTCTACTATGGGGACAGCATTGATAGTAATTAGGTGCATTAGACGCGCAGCGAAAAGCTCAGAGGTATTTCGCAGCGACGGGGCAGATTATGCATATACGTGCCATGCCCGCGTAAAGTAGCCAATCTCAAACCGTGCCTGCACAGCTTAAACGTCTCTCGAGGATCTTCGCATCTTTTAGCGCAAGAACGTGCATGTGTCCGCATATACTAGGTTCGCTCACACATGGTATCTTGGTTTGGAATGACATGTTTTCTTATATATCCCGTGTGCGCTGCGCCTACACAGAGCCGCATAGTATTTCCGCTTGTCGTCTGTAACTCATCATCCCACAAAACATCATTTTCATATTCATCTGCATATAACCATGTCGCCCGCCAGTCCCAAGCTTTCTATCGGGCTGATTTTGAACGAGGCGCCTGTGGACCCACCGCTTCCCCCCAAACACAATGTGTCGGCGCTGGCGCCGACAGCTCCCGCAAACAAGCCCCAATTTGGCCAATATCACCCATCGAGCAGTGTCCAGATGCAGGTTTCTCCTCCTGCGTCCATACTGGGCCCAAGCATGGCCCATTCCATCTCCAGCCCCAATCCAGTGATGAATGCGCCAGTCATGAATCCTTCAGTCATCAGTCCTACTGGCGTGAACGCAGGAATGAAGCCCAATGCAGTGATGAATACAGTGATGCCAGTAATGAACCCAGGCATCCACCAAACCATGCTTTCAAGGACCAACTTGAACCCCATCAGCACAAATATCAATACAAACGCCATGAACCAAAACTCCATGCACCAAAACCCCATGGATCAAAACCCCATGAACCAGAATATGAACCAGAATATATACCAGAATATGAACCCGAATATGAACCAGAATATGAACCAGAATATGAACCAGAATATGAACCAGAATATGAACCAGAATATGAACCAGAATATGAACCAGAATATGAACCAGAATATGAACCAGAATATGAACCAGAATATGAACCAGAATATGAACCAGAATATGAACCAGAATATGAACCAGAATATGAACCAGAATATGAACCAGAATATGAACCAGAATATGAACCAGAATATGAACCAGAATATGAACCAGAATATGAACCAGAATATGAACCAGAATATGAACCAGAATATGAACCAGAATATGAACCAGAATATGAACCAGAATATGAACCAGAATATGAACCAGAATATGAACCAGAATATGAACCAGAATATGAACCAGAATATGAACCAGAATATGAACCAGAATATGAACCAGAATATGAACCAGAATATGAACCAGAATATGAACCAGAATATGAACCAGAATATGAACCAGAATATGAACCAGAATATGAACCAGAATATGAACCAGAATATGAACCAGAATATGAACCAGAATATGAACCAGAATATGAACCAGAATATGAACCAGAATATGAACCAGAATATGAACCAGAATATGAACCAGAATATGAACCAGAATATGAACCAGAATATGAACCAGAATATGAACCAGAATATGAACCAGAATATGAACCAGAATATGAACCAGAATATGAACCAGAATATGAACCAGAATATGAACCAGAATATGAACCAGAATATTAAGCAGAATACAACCCAGAATATGAACCAGAATATGAACCAGAATATGAACCAGAATATGAACTCTATGAACATAAACTCCAACATCACACACTCCAACATCACAATGAATGCATTCAATGCAATGCCGCTCCGACTTTACGCCCCCTACGATGACACAAACCCCCCAATGGTAGCCTATCCTCCGGTTTACGGATACTACGCTCCCGAAGGCTACAATGGCTACTACTACCCCCGAGACGGTGCCCGGTACGGACAGAAAAACCGTCGTTTCCGGCGCCGCTACTACCAGATCCACCGCAAGTACAAGTGTCTGTTTGAGGGGTGCACGAAAAGCTACGGCTCGTTGAATCATCTCAACACGCACATTGTGACCAAGCAGCACGGACAAAGAAAATGCAAGTCGGACTTCCGGGAGGAGCGGCTGGATGCGGACGGAAGGGCCGAAGGGGAACAGGAGAGGGAAAAGGAAAGAGAAAAGGATAGCGAACAGGAAAGGGAAAAGGAACAGGAACAGGAACCTGAAAAGGAACAGGAACAGGAACCCGAAAAGGAAAAGGAAAGCGAACAGGAAAGGAAGAAGGCGTTGGACAATACGGAAAAGGAAAAGGAAGGCGAACCTGAAAGGGAACAAGAAAGCGAACCGGAGTTAGAAAATGCCGACACTCACGCACAAGCAAAAGACGCCACACCTCCAAAAAGAGAACTTAGCAGTGAAGCCGAAATGCCCTTGCCGAGGGAGCAGTCTCCCACGTACCGTGTGCAGGATGCCCCGGGCAGTTACCAGAACTACTCCAACTTTCACTCCAACTGCCACGTTCCTTCCAACTTCAACACAAACTCCCACTTCCCGCCCAATCTGTTGCCTCCGCTTTACAACTCCGTGCTCAACTCGGCGCGTTTGCCGCTGTTGTCGTCAATTATTGGCCAGTGTTCTTCCTCATAGCGACTGTATGCAGGACAAGACATCGTGACCAGATTTTGGGTTTGATAGAGGTTGAATGTGATGCAGAGTTGCCATACTCATTATCTTTGGCAGAAGTAGACGTGGAGATTTCGAGATTAATTGTGTGATTGTCTGGAACAGCTCCGAAACAAGTCTTATCAGCAATATTTTACAGATTGGTATATACTTGGATAGATTTTGATGTTCGATTGATTTCTTCAAGTTTTATTGTAGTATCTTGATCATTCGAATACTTATTAATATGACAGCATGTGATAATTAGTGAGTTTTGATTGAAAGGACTGCCGTGTACGTATCGTGGGCACATTAACATTGTAGAAAGGAATTGGGTTTACGGGTCTATCCTTGCATGTGATTGCAGATGGCTTCAATGCTTCGTAGTGTATATAGTACTTTGGTGTACTTTGGTGTACTTTGGTAGTGTATATAGTACTTTATGGTGTAGTACTTGGTAGTGTATATACGTCGGTAGTGTATATACGGTGGCAGTTCTACGTGCATCTTCGGGCAAACTCGGATTGTCAAACTGCCGCGGGCCTCTCTCGGTACATCCCCACCCAATGCCGAATTCTGTCCGCTTCAGTCAAAGGAGGCGTCGGTTCCTTCGGAGGTACGGGTGCGAGCATTTCCGAGGGCGGCTCAATTACCAGGGACGGTGGAATATGGAGCTATGCAATTCGGCGTCTACTTCCTTTGGAAGCAAGATGCGCATACAGGTTGAAAAGACCACTTTTATGGCTGGTTTCGACGGTTTCAACGGCCCCTCTCAATAGGTCGGAACTGCATGTAGACCCCGGTTCTAGTCGTGTGTCCTGCCTTGCACCACCGGATTAACGGCACCTATGGGAGTTGCAGTTCGAAAGTAGTCCGGAAGTAACAAGAGATACCGAGTTGACAGAGCTGCTGTTTGACTTACTGCGCCTGCCGGTTGAAAATGGATATGCCGTCACGTGATACCATCGCGCTTATATGCAGGTCCCAAATAAAGGTGAAGTTTTCAGAGAAAGTATGGTCTTCCACTCTACGAAGTTTCCTCCAGCATGTATCTGGATTATGGATCAATGTCACAAAGGGCTTATGATTCAGCGAATATTGTGATTTATCTATAGTCGAAATGTGACTTTAGCGAATATTGTGATCATGTATAATGAAATTCTGTGACTCCAACTTCTTTGTGATTTATGTGTAATGCAATTCTGTGACTCCTGCAATCTTTTTAGGCTCATCTACAAAGTTTATCACCATTAAATTCCAGATGCAATTTTGACATTTTCCATATACCAAAATGAGATTCATAATGCACAATAACGCCGTTTTTCCACATTTTTTGCCTGTATCCCTAAATTGAAGCATCATAGCTGCTGTCTGGAACCATTCAAATTCCAAGGCAGGTGATTTGGTGGAGATGTCCAGCAAAATAATCTTCTGTACCGTGACACCGATATTTTCCGAGTATTCTATACAACTGTGGCATTCCGAGGCCAAATTGGGGCGATGTTGACCATGAAATCTTGATTACATCCTTGCCCGCTTTCTTACTACTTGTCTACAACTGTGTTATGTGCACTCTGTTGCTTAATTTATTCTGTCTCTTTCTGAGAAGGTGTGTGCATTTTAAGAAGATGTGCACTGCACATATTATAAATGCTTGCTGCATCACCACCTGCTCACTTCTTTTCAAAATTCCAACTTTATGCGTGTTCTGCACACACCCAGGTTGTATTTCTCCCAATTGAGAGTTTCTGTATCTGGGCGTTTCATCTGCAGTCTTCAAACTGTCAGCAGCTTAGTGCGTTAAGAAAAGATTCCTTTCGGAATAAAAGATGCTTTCAGCGATGCAGCGTGGAATTTCTGTCGCGCCCTTGGAGGCTGTGTTTTCGTAACGGAAAGTGGATTTCTCTCGAGGCACGAAACTCTCTTATGCATGATATATGCAAGATTTGTGGTTTTTGCATCGGCCGGAAAAACGGTCCACATGCCGAAATTCCACTCGTCATCTAAAGCGCCTCTTTGTCCGCGTACGAAACTGACCCAACTGCTTATATTCGGCTGCCACTGCACGTACTGCTGCTCCTCCGAAACTGCGTTTAAAGTGCCGCGCTTTATATGCTGCACTGTACCTCATTTAGATACCATGCATGTCAGCGACGTTGACGTGCAGTTCAGCTCAGCAATTTTCAAATTCCACAATACCAACATTCGCTATGGCACCCCAGCTGCACATGCAGGAGTTCATGGCCAGGGGAGTTCTGCACGAGCCCTGGAAACGTGAGATTACGGATGTTTCTGTATGCAGGCCGCATAGAGACACGTAACCGGGATGTTTAAACGCGTACCTGCATACGCAACCAAAGCGAGATCCACTAAACATGCACGTGTGTAAATGCACGTGACTTCGCACTCTCAAGAGTGACACCAACACCGCACAGTGATCCGCAGCCCACCATGTCCATTGAAATCGCCGAATCTGTGCAGGAAAATGGGCCAGAAAACTCCAACAACGTGGAGTATGCAGGTCTGGCCGATGCGGGCCCCAGTGAGCCGAAAGCAGCGGACAATGAGGGTCCTGTACACGCACCTGAAACGAATCATGATCCCCAGAAAACCGTTCCCGAAAAGGAAATAGATGCGGCGGAAAATCAACCAAAAGATAAATCTGTCTCAAGTGGCAATCCTGAAATGGAAGTACAGCCGCAAAACCATCTAGAACCGGAGATTCATCCTGCAGGCGAAACCCCCGAGGTACAGCCCGAAGTGAAGGAAATTGAAACCAAATCAGGGGCAGAATTATCCCAAAACAGCAATTCCAAAGACGTCTCAGATACTGCTGCAGATACCAATGCTTTTCCTCTGACAGCAACACCGACAACTTCTCAAAGCGCTACACCCGAACCCGAAGCACCGAAAAAGCCAAAACGATTAACGCTACAAGAGAGATTAGCGCTTGCAGCTAAAAAGAAAAAAGCTCAAAAAGAAGCTACAACTGAATCCAGCAGCAGCCCGATAATTCAGGAACCAAAGGAGAATATCGACGAAAAGGCACAGCAAAAGGAGAAAATTGGCGAAAAGACTCAACATGCGCCGGTTACTGCATCGCCAGATGCTGGTGGCCAAAAAATAGCCGACTTGGAGCAGCAATTGAAAGATCTACAATTCAAGCTTCAAGAAGCGGAGAAAAAAGCCATCGGTACGGCGAAAAATCCCGCAGACGACCGAAGAACGGAACTTGAACGGAAACTCGCGGAAAAAGAGCACATGGTACAGCAATTGATGGATGAGGGAGAGGAGCTCTCAAAGAAAGAGTTAAAGTCTAACGAAAAGATTAAAGCCCTCGTGGCTAGCAACACCAAGCTCGAAACGTCGCTACGAAACTATGCGGAGAAAAACCTGGAAACGCTTTTGAAGTTGGGCGAAATGGAGGACTACTTGCTGAAACACAAGTTCAAGTCCATCGAGCAATTCATGGCGCACGTGTCCGAGTTGAAAGAAAGGGTATCGGTGCTTGAGTCCAACTTGGCCAAGGAGCAGAAGGAAGAATGGCAACGCAAATTCAAAGAGCAGGAAAAGAGCCATGTTCAGGAGGTGGAGCAGAGAAAAGATGCCGAGAAAAAGCTCAGCGAGGCACTTCTCCAGAACGAATTGGCGCAAAACCAGCATAAGTTGGAAGTGCAGTCCAAAGATGACATCATTGCGGGTTTAAATAGCGAAATTTCGCTGGTTCGAGGCGAAAATGCCACCGAATTGTCCCGGCTAGAGACAAAGATCGAGCTTTTGCGGTCGGAGAACGAGAACTTCTTGAAGTATTCCAGCCGGGATGCTGCACAAGAGACCGAAAACAAGGCCGGTGCGTCCTTTGACGCCGACTACGTCAAATTGTCAGAAAACCACCGCAATTTGCAGACGCAATACCTCTCGCTGCAGGAAAACTGGAAGTCCATTGAAATGAACCTTTTGAGCAAGATTGAGCTGCTTTCAGAGTCTGTGCAGAGCTACCAGGCGGCCAAGCAGAAAAACAGCCAGGAAATGAAGCGGCTCCTCAATAAGTTGAGTGATCAGGACGATCAAATCACCGAGTTGGCGAACGAGAATTCCCGGCTCCTGCAAGCGTCAAAGGAAGCGGAGTTCCAGCTCAAAATGAAAATTAACGAAATGGCCGATCTCGAGGAAAAGTACGCCGAAGTCACATCTATATTCAATTCCGACCGGTCCAACTACGACCTCAAAATCGACAGCTTGAACCAGGAACTCCGAGATCTCCGGGCCCAAATCGAGATCCCCGAGGTGCAGGCACAAAACAACCTCGAACTATCTAACAGCCGCAAATTCCGAGACAGCGGACTTTTTATTGATATGAAACCGCCACTCCGCAGCTACAGCAGCCAGGTTTCCAATCACAGCGGACACACACCAAACATCAATGGATCCGGAAGTACGATTGGCCAGCAACTCACGTGGCAAGAGGGCTTTTCTAGGTCCAGAAATAATCTGGTGCATGAACGCTCCGAAAGGCACATCGAAAGATACAATCTGTACGAGCGAAACACGCACGAGGACACAAGTTTTGACAGCCCCTCAATGATGGAGGAAATATATCCATCGGAAGCGGCCGATGCAGGAGATTTCGGGATGGGAATGCCAGCAAATGCAGGAGCAACCAAAAATATTCAGATCATCAGCAAGATGAGTTCGACCGTGAGGAGACTCGAGACGGAGATCATGACATTGAAGGAAGAAAATGCGCAGTTGGCGGAGCAGAAGAACTCGGCTCAGAGAGAGATTATCGATCGTTCCGAATTACTTGAAAAGATCAATGCGCTTGAAGCACAGTTGGCGGCAGTCAAGGGCGAGTTGGCCGAGAAGGAACATAACGAAGAGACGCTTTTGGAAGTCATTGGCGAGAAAAGTGAGCGGGTGGAGGAATTGAAGGCGGACGTGGCAGACCTAAAGGATCTTTTGCGGCTGCAGGTGCAGCAGATGATTGAAATGCAGGAGAACAAGTAACTCTATAGCCGCTTCTTGCCACCAATCTGCTTCTGGGTGCTTTTTCAGGGTCTTGTATGCAGGTTTCTGGTCCTGCTCTGGTCCCCGTCGCTGTTTTGGCTCCAGAACGCCGCGGCAGCTGCTTCCAGGAACTGCGTCTGTTCTGATCTGACGGCTCCATCCAGGAGCTGCTTCTGCGAGTCTGATACACGCGGCTGCAGCTGATGCATCCCAGATACATGGCTGAATCTGGTCATCTGCAGGAGCAAGCACGGAGGCTCCTCCAGGCAGTCAACCCCGTTGTCCAGGTGCCAAGTGTATTGGTATGCAGTGCTGCATATAGCGCTGTTTCCAGCAGACCCACTTGCGTGGTTCACCGAGCCCGGAACCGCTATCAAACATTCCGAAACACTGCCGTAATCGCCTTATCCGTAATGGCCTTTTCCGTAATCGCCTTTTCCGTAATCGCCTTTCATCAACTTACGAGGTGTACGGGTGCGCGGTCCACATCAGCGCTCCATCTACTCACTCCAGCACCATGTCCCGCAGACCGTCTTTTGGCACGCTTCAAACAGATCGGGAAAGCCACTACAACCTAGACTATCCTGCAGATGAAGCCACGATTCTGCGCTTGCAAATAGACCCTCGGCTGCGGTTTTTCGCCCGAAATCACCCCCGTTCCGTCGATTTGCCGTCGCTTTTGCCATACCCCACAGAACCCCAACAGGACCGGGCAAAATTCCTAGCACACATTGTGACCCATCTCTACATTGCCATATGCAGTCTGGATATCCAGGGAGCCGTCTCTGTTAGTGCCCGGGACCTAGCCGCCCTCCAGGATGTACTGGGGTTTTCCGACGTGGACGTGGCCATGCAGACCAGCCTTTTTGAAATGGCCGAAAACGACATGGAGCCCGAGGAAAACGATATGGAAATAGATGACGACGAAGAGGAGAATTCCGAAGACGACGACGACGATGATGACGAAATGGCCTATGACGGCGACGCTAAAAACGAGGACGGGTCCAACGTATTGGCCAGCGCCTCGGCCAGCCAGCACCGGAAATCGCCCAAGTCTGCTGCTGTGGTCAATGTTCGAACCTGGACGCTTGAGCTTCTTGTGTGGCTCAAAATGAAGTACGAAATGCCGCTTTCTTTGCGCATGGCTCTTGCCAGAGTCTACTACGCCATCTGCTGCAGCCGTGGCCAGCATCTCAACCTCAAGCTCTACGTGCGGGCGTTTGAAACACTCACTAAAAGAACGGAGCTTTTCAGGGACCTGGGGTTTGTGTTGCCCTGGAAACCCGTGCTCGATGATTTGTTGTTGCACTTTCCCAAGGCCGATGCCTTGCACGAGCCCATGGAGAAGAAAGATCTCGGACAGATCCTCAAGTTGGGCGAACGCGCTGCCAATTTCTTTGATCCGGAAGCGTTGCCGGTGCTTTTTCGGCACTTGGCCTCGCGCTACTCCATTCCAAATGCCACCCCTGTGCTCTGGTGCATGCGTGTGTT
This sequence comes from Metschnikowia aberdeeniae, assembly GCA_002370615.1. NCBI lineage: Eukaryota > Fungi > Ascomycota > Pichiomycetes > Serinales > Metschnikowiaceae > Metschnikowia > Metschnikowia aberdeeniae. The sequence goes on from NKZB01000175.1 coordinate 558,176, forward strand.
GCCGCAGAACTTCGCCTGGACGCCCGAAGACCCCCGGGATATGCGCCACTACATCCCTGCGTTTTTTGCCATGTGGAGGAAGCTCAGCAACAGCAACGGCATAGACCTGCACATAACCTCTCTCTTCGGCAAGGCCGCCATGACCTACCTTGAGCACGTTTCTGCGGGCCGGGTCGCTGGCACGGGGCAGGGGCCTTTTCCCACGCTGTTTGGGCTTTTTTCACCGGAACAGTTCGGCCACGTGATGAACTCGCTCGTGTCGAGCATGAACGTCAACACAAAGAAGTTCGGGTCGGTCAAAACAAAGTTTTTTCACGGCTACGCCAGCGCCATTGTCTTCTCCATGAATGGCAACCGGCCCTTGGAGAAAGACGGCGTGCTTGACCACATAAGCACCGTGCTTAACGCCGTCGAGAGCTATGTGCACCCCTCCAACAGCGGCGACTGGCTGAGGCCCATTTCCAAATTCATCTACAGCTTGGCATATCAGTTTTTGAAGCGTTTCAACATGGAACGCCAGGAGTACGGAGATCTCCACTCTCTTCCCGAGTCGTTCAAGCTTTCCGACGCCGTGACCAAACGCTTTGTGTCCATTTTAACCCCATTGGTGCGTACGGGGCTCCAGTCGAAGCGGGAGAGTGCTGCCGAGTCGTATCTCATGGCGTTTGGCTACTTGGCGCACTTGGACCCCGAAACGGCCCTCGGATGCGTTTTGCCCGACTTGTACGAGTCGCTCGAGGGCGTGATTTCCACCCACAGAGTCCTCATTGGCTTGGGTGTTTTACAGAAAGCCGCCCGCTACTTTTCCATTCTCCCCGTGTTCAGATTGCATCTTCCGCGGCTCCTCGAGATGTTGCTCCCCGGAATCGATTCCAATGACTTGACAAAGACAATCCACACATTGGATGTGTTGGCTACGGTGGCCACGTTCGTGCCCTTGGCCGATTTGGCCGACGGATCCGGCGATATGGGCCTCACTTTGGAAATCACAAACCTGCACCTTGAGCATTTGCACCGCCAGCTCTATGGCGAAAAATCAGCATTTAAAATCGATCCGGAGCTAGAGCTCCTGGCGCTTAGGGCATCCACGTCTTCCTTCAAGTACATGGTACGGTCTTTGTGCAAGCGGCTTTTCTTGCTTATCGAAAACCTTCCGGATTCGTCCAAAAGCAATGGCGTGGAAAAGTACTTGCTGGAGATTTTGCCCAAACTAGTGACCATTATCCTCGAGGGAATGTCCGACGACATTTTTGTGGCTTTTCGCGAGGAGTGGCTTGCATTTATCTCCGAACACACAATCCATGCAGTTGTCGAAGTTGTGGCGGATGTGGTGGGTGCAATTATCAAGCGGGATCCTGCACATTTCACCAAAGTGGCCCCAGAGCTTATCGAAAAGATATACGAGGAGGTCAGAGAGAACGGTGCCGGCCATTCCCGAACTGGAGTGGACATAATTCCCCGGGACCAGACGCTTTTTTGGAATCTTCTCATTCTCAACTCGGCAGTTGGAAATGCCGCTGGCCACATCATCCCGCTCCAAAAACAGTTGCATGATTTGTCGTTTTTCCTAATGGCCAATGTCACCGGTCCCATTGTTTTTGGTAGCACGCAATTGCTCAACCAAATGCTCCAGAGCGTGAGCAAAATCCGCCTCAATGAATCACGGCTTGTGAGCCCGGAATACGTCCGGAAACACGGCCACACAGAAAAATGTTGGGGCGGTTTTCAATTCGAACCCTACAGATTGTCGGCAGAGAACCTCCACTTCGAGTGGTTCGTTCCTGGCGCCCGTGAAATCGAATTTGCTGTTGCTACCTTCAAGGCGCATGTGACCCGGACTCTTTCGAATATTCTGGGCATTATAAAGAGCCTAGCTAACAAAGACGCCGGCTCGTTGAATTTGGCCGACGAACTACGGGCCAATTTCCTCTATCTCGCATATGGGCTCAGCGGAATGTCGTACTTGTTTGATCCATCGTTCGATGAGGACATTCCGAAATTGAGCGAGCACAGCAATGAGTCGATCCAAAGCCGGCTCCGTCTCCTTGAGGGAATCCGCCAAATGGGCGCAAAAATCCCTGATAACGACATTGGCGACTCAATTCACCGAGACTTGGAGCAGATTGTCCGGGACATCCAGAGCGAGGACACCGTTATCTCCGAGTCCAAAGATACAGGAGTGGAGTTGAAGGAATTGCTGTCTGCACAAGTGGAATTGAAGGAGTTGATGTCAAACAACGGGTCCACAGAAAGCTTCTTGAAAACACCGGATATTTGTCTTTCGGAGTCGCCCAAAACGGGGTCCGGCGGTGCAAGCCCAAATCTCGCCGGAATGGACATGTCGTCGATGAACCCCGGAGTCACATTCAGAGAACGAAAACTCTACACCAGCAGATACTACTTTGGCGACGATATCGAAACCCGGCGCTCCAACCCAGCGTACCTTGAGATCCACCGCTTGCGGCATTTGGTGGGCAGAAGTCTCCACTACATTTTCCGCTTCTTGCAGAGCAATCTTCTGGACAACACCCGCCTTTTCAAGCATTTGCTGTACGCTTTGAACATATGGTTCAGCGACGCAGGAAGAGAACGATTGCTAGACCACAGCCACTCCAGGATCTCCTTGGGCTACGTTAATCAGCTTCAGCAAGTGCACAAGTTGAAAAAGCCGTTTACGCGGATCAATTTCGGAGCTCGGCTCGAAAACTACCATCTGACGCGTGTTGCGTTGCATGCCACTTCGAAATCCATGTCTCCCTTGGACAAGGTTCTTCTTGAGGACATTGTGAAAATGGCGTGTTCCACATACACGTCTATTGCCGAACCTGCTCAGACTACGCTCACCGACTCCATGAAGCGAGTCAACGGCTCCTACGGAGTGGTTGTCAGATTTGCACTCCGGCGCCTTAGCAAAGCGTTGAAGGAGAAAGATTTCAAGAGCATCAAAACGGGACTTGCGGTGTTCCAGCTCAAAAACGTGCGGTCCAAGCTTCAAGGCGATTTTTACAATCTTCCAAAGTACTTGGGGTTGTTGAACAAGTGTTTCACCGTTGACGATGAAGACGTGAGTGGAACTGCTCAGGATTCGTTGAAGGAGCTCTGCGGCAATGTTTTTCCGCCTTCCAGTGTGTGTTTGCTTCAGCAAGAAATGGTGGAGAGTATCCGGCCTCCCGACGAATATATTGATCTCGAGGTGAAGGCGCTCGAGTGTGCCAAGGACCAAAAGCGGGCGGTTTATCTTGAGAAAATCAAAGAGCTCCAGTCGGTGGCTATTTCATGCGAGAACAATGCCTCTCATTGGAAAACCAGCTCGCTTAATCTTTCCCTTCTCGTGAGCTTGCAAAGTGATATCGATGTTCCCACTAGCACCGAGGCGTTTGAGATTTTGACCAAAGCCGCCAGCTCAGATCATCCTGTTTTAGCCAGGTTGGCGTTGAAGGGACTCACAAAGTTGGTCAACAAGTTGCAGATTCTTTCGCTGTACGATTACCGCGTGCAGAACGAGTACGACCCCGATTACTGCCTCAAATCGTTGGTGACAGTGGATACAAGACCCCAAAACGGCGAGTCTTTCCAGAAAAAGTGGCTCTCGGAGATCAAAAACCCCTCCCCTTCGTTTTTTGTCGACAGCCGCTTGGGTACAGGCTGGCTCTTCTGGAACGAGTCCATCTCCGTTGTCAAAAACACCCATTTCACGGAAATGCCGCTCTCTGCCAACGACGAAACGGCGCTTGGCAAATTTGCCTCGCACGTGACCAAGGAATGGTTCCAGCAGATTGTCAACTTGTGGATTGCCGACGCCGTTGTTGCGTTCCAGGGCACGGATGTTTACTTCACGGCCGTTTTGGTCACGCTTATCTCCAACGGGCGCATCCGGAACATGACGTTTTCGGAGTTGCTTGAAATCATACAAAATTCCTATGATCGAGACGAGAAAGGCTCGCATATTGTGGTGTGTGAGTTGGTTACGGGAGTGCTTGTAGCCTCCAAATACATCCATCCTGCATTTGAGGCCGACAGAGACGAGGTGCTTAGCCGGTTTTTGACCGATATCTTCGCCCACGATCTCACTCCCGAAACTAAGAACATCTGGAACATTTTTGCCTGGTGGACGCCTGCTCACATCGACACCCGGCGTTTTCCCCGGATCCGTGACGTGATTTTGGGCTACAAAATCCCTAAAGACTCGGATTCGGTTCTCAACGACGCCACCATGCTCAGCTATATGAAGTCGTTTGTTTCCGCCGTCACTAGGGCGTGTCCGAATACGGAGGAGTTGCTTGAGTTGGCATTTGAGAACGTGGACAACCCTTACGAGACCATTCGTGAGCAGGTCGGGTCGTTGATCACCGTCACGTCGTTCACATTCTACGGAGAGTCGTTTGGCGATATGGCGGAATTTCTCCGGACCGCTACGGAAAACCCCGACTTTGTCAGTTCCAGAAGCATCAACAAAGAGCTTTTTGAGCGGCTCATCGACCTTTTCGAACGCATCAGAAAGTCCAGAGTCGCCGTTGCCGAAAAAACCGTGCCCGAAATCCTCAAGTCCGAATACATCTACTGCGCCACCACGCTTTTAAGCTGGCTCAAACAGGCACTCAACACCAGCATCTCTGTGCAGTACCAGCACATTGTGGGAACCCACATTGTTCCCTTTCTTCTAGACCTCATGAACATGAAGGAGGTGTGCATGTTGGGAAACATCGATCCCGTGACGCCATTACGCAAAGTGTCGCAGATTCCCTTTGAAAAGGCTGCTCTTGCCGGCACTGTGTGCATGCTTGAGGAGTATCTGGCGCAGAGTTTGAGTGTTTTGCAGTCCATTGTGCTTGGGCAATTTACCGAGGTGTTGTACTTTCGGAACCTCTTCAAGTTGGACTGCCATCAGCGGCGCCAGATTTTGAATTTCACCAATTCCTTGATGTACCACAAGAATTTGGAGATCCGGGAGGCTCTGGCCTCGACTTTTTCGGGGCTTATCCACACTACGCCACCACACGAAATCGAGTCCATTGTTGATCTCTACAAGAGACGGTATTCGGCGGATTTGGACCGCATTCGAAAAGTTCACCGGAAATCCCACTTCAAAAATGTGCCACCCTCTGATTTGGCCGTTTTGCATGGTGCAACTCTTGGTCTCGGAGCATTGGTGCATGCGTTTTCCTTCATATCACCACCTCCGGCGTGGATCCCTGAAATTTTGACCATTTTGTCCAATAAAGTTTGTGGAATCTCGGGCATTGTGGGAAAAACCGCCAAAGAGACGCTAGGCCAGTTCAAAAAGACAAGGCAGGACACTTGGCATATTGATAGCAAGGTATTCAACGAGTACCAAATCCAGGACCTCGAGGGCGTTTTGTGGCGGAGCTATTTTATCTAGATGGCCAAGTCCTGGCTCTATATGCAGGTCTACATGATAATATATCGCCTCTGGGCCTCTATATGCCGTACTATATGTAACACGGGTGTATTTCTGGGCCCTGTATCTCGCTAGACCGCCCGCTCCTGCTGATGGGTGCACATTGTGGCGACCCAATCTGGAAAGTGCTTCTCACTCTGGATGCATGCAGTATCCGCACCTGGTATCGTGCATGAGGGCGCATTGCAGCCAGAGTACATCACTCATTCTGGAGGATATAAAGTCGGCCGGATTCCCCTGTTATTTCTCCTTCTCTATCAATTCATATCATTATGGCCGCTCCTCAACAATCCACCAACTCCAAGCCTGCCCCAAAGGACAACTTCTGGACCACCAAAACCAAATACGGATGGTCTCCTGCATGTGTGATTGCATAGGCAGCAGTTTCTTCATGAGAACTCAATTATAAAAAGCCTATAGAGAAACCTATCAGGCCAAAAACGGCGTGGCTCATATACCGGATGACTTATTTATCTCAATAAAATTCGTGCCAAATTTGCGTAGACAACTTCCGTAAGCGTAATTACTGGGATTTCCGATAGTTGGGGCAGCAATTCCTGGATAAGTTTTCTATATCATTTTCGGTTCTGACCTTGAATCGAATTCCGAGGGTAAATTCGCCAGGGCACGCTATGTTTTGCCACTGCTTTGCGTTTTCGTACCTGGTTTTCTGGCGCCTCTTAATTTTATGAACCATACGTCCTTTCCGATGTCGGCAAGTTTTGACGATTTCAGAGACCCCGATGAATATGTCGGGACTGCACATAAACCCTGAAGTTTGCCCAGCCTAACCAGGTTTCAATGGGACAGAGTCTTCTGTATGTAATTTCGGTCCAAAAAACTTAGATTTAGCCCTTGATCCCTAAAGTCAGGTTGTACAAAAAAAATAAAAAACTTAACTGGGTGCAGGAAAACAATTTTCTAGGAATCTGCAGCTGCAGTACCAGATAAACCAGGATTTCAGTGCATGGAGTGTATGTCCCTTTTGGATAATACTGTTTTTTTTCGAACAATGCTATATTTAATGCATTTATGGGCCTGATGCATTTTAAGATGCATAGTTTCATCATATGCAGTACGGCACATCCAATGCACTTATCAATCTCGTTTCACACTTTCGATGCATATGATCTTTAAAGAAGTTGATGCATCCATCCTGCATATCGAACTAATCTTCCTGCAAGACTTTCTGTTCCATGGTCTCATGTTAATCTTTAAACACTGCATTCACTTGCTCTACTTTATGGGCTTTGTCTATGTAAGTCATCCCTGATTTTGTAATTCTGGTTAATCTTATGGTCCCATATTGTCTATTTGGTCTCTGGCTGCACGGCATTGGCCAAGATTTGTCTTTCAGAGTCGGAGATTTTTCCAAAAATGGCTTGATATAATGACTCGTTGTTCTGTTGCAAAGCAGCAGAAAAGTCCCGGAAATAGGCAGCTCCATCCAAGTTATCCAACGGAGTCAGACCCAAAACATCCTCAAACACCTGCTCATCGAATTCCAACGAGCCGGAAAACTTGGAGTTTTCCTCCTCCAAAAACTCGAGATACTTGGCTGTATTTGACAGTGCCGGAACTTCAGCACCATCAGAATCGTAGTCGTCGGCGTCAGCATCGAAGTCATATTGCAGGCTTCCAAAATCGTCCCGGTCAAACTCAGTTCGTTGCTTCTCGAAGTTTTTGATTGCAACGGGCAATTCTTTCAAAAGAACTGCAAACGCCGGGCCCACATGCAGAACCAACATGGGCACGTGGTCCAATGTGCCGTTGGTGCACATGGCAGCGAGGCCGAGAATGGTAATTTTGATATCGTAGACCCGCTTAATTTGTGGAATTGCCGCAACAAGCCGCTCGAAGTAGGCTTTCAAGCAGCCTTGCTCCTGCAAATAGCCCAACGTATGTGGCGCATCGTACATGATGCACGAGGTGATGAAATTGAGCTGGTTGACCGAAAGTGTGTCATTTTTCACGTGCGCCGAATCTTTCTGGTTCAGTGCAAATGTAGGCAAAAGCGCCTGGCACAATCTCTCGATGCAGAGATTGTTCTGGAGCGAAAGATTCAAGGTTTGCGCCAATTCACATGCCTGCAGAATATCGTTGTATGCGGAGGCATCGCCCTCCAGTGCAATCGAAAGAATGATCGACATGAGGTGCAGGACGAGCTGTTGGTTTTGCTTGAGGGTTTCGGCGCCGTACACCATGTAGAAACGCAAACATAAGGAAAGTTCTTCGGTGTACATGAGTGCCATGCCGTTTGTGAACAGGTGGGCCAAAAGCTCCAAAAACCGCCACAGCCGAGGAGAGACCTCACGCATGAGAAAAATGGAGTTTTCGATGAGTTCACCGATTTCGGCTAAAAAGTCGTCCAAGTCGTTTCCGAGGACGTACTCAATCATGGGGCCAAACGTGTCTTCCAAAACCACAAGCGTTTCCTTGGAATTTTCGAACGATAGTAGCACGGTGATCATGGTGTTCAAAAGACCAATGGCGGCGGTGATTTTGTCGGCAATTTCATCGTTGAAATCGGAGTCAAAATCATCTGCATCACCGGAATCCCCTGCTCCTTTGATTTCCTGTGCTAAGCGCAAGAACTGCTCAACCAAGCTCTTGGTCAAATCCACTCCAAATGGTTGCAACTGGGGTGCAAAGTTCTCCACACAGTCTTGCATTACCACCGAAACAATTTCGTTGTCAATTTCGTTTGACAAAGCCAAAAGCTTGGACATTGTGGGCAAAATGATAGCACCCAAAATTTCCTGAAAAAGCTGCTGGTGCATATAAGCTTGAATTCCCAAGGCACTTTGCAACGAGACCGGCAAACTGACCTCATCGTCAGAGGTGAAGGCCCGGAGAATCCCATTGTAGAGCACGGCCATGGTGTCCCGATTTTGAAGCTCCAAGTCGGAAAACTTCAGACAAACGTCCAAAGTACGCGCCTGGAGAAACTCGTGTGGCGAGGTCAAATTGGGCAAGACCAAGTCCGCCAAAAGCGCCTCCATCAGCAGGCAGAAGGGCAGCGAAGGAGCCGTGAGCACGTGACTGATACCACCCAACAAGCGCAAAGCACCGTCCTTTTTGCGGGCGATTTCCAAGGATTCGTGGGTCTTGGCAAGGTCAGAAAGGGTGGTGTATGCAAACTGGAGAATGGGCTCCAAGGTCAGCTTCTTTCTTTTGGTGATGAAGGTCACCAACAATCCCAAAGCAGCTACATCTGGCTCCAGGTCGTCGAAATTGTCCAACTTCAGGTTGATGTAGTCGGCCGGATCAGCGTCAAACATCTCAAGCGTTTCGTCAGTGGGGCAAAGCAACGGGTAAACGAAATGCAGCACAATCTCCTCGAAAAACGGCTTAAGAATAGCCCATGTGGCCTTCTGCGTCACGCACTGGCTGAGAAACTCCAACAAATGGTACAAGGCCGGACCAGGCATCCAGCACTCACCACGGCACCAGCGCTCAATCTGGCCGAGAAACACCGACATGAGGTGGGGAATGCAATCCTCCACAAAAAGCGCCCGGAAAGCGTCGTACTTGAAGCGCAGAGAGAGGTCACGAGACGCATAGCGGCGGAAAAGGCGCTCAAGGTTGGCAATGGCCCATTTGTAGCACTTGGCAAGCTGGGTCTGGGCCTTTTCGGCCGGCGAAAGCGCCGACTGCATAATGTAGGGCGGAGCAGGCACCGTGGCCACGCGGCAGTGGAATTCAGTCCAGGCCACCAAAGTTTGGCGGGGCTGGAGCACGTGCGGCAAGTCAAAGTAGGTGACAAACTTGTAGCACTTGAGCACGAGCTTCAAGATGGTGGCAGAAACCTCGTTGATCTCCAGCAGCAAAATCTCGTCGCCCAAAGCCATCAAATGCGGAAACACCTCTGCAATGATGGGATCCAAATCGGGCCGCTGGTCATTGTCCACATAGCGGTAGTGGCGGCAGAGCTCGGCAAAGCACGTGACGCCCGTGTAGAGCGCCGCCAAATCGGCCTTCTTCTGGAGCAACTCTGCCACCTGCGGAAGAAACTGGGGCCAGCGCAGAGGGTAGTCGTGCGCCACCAACACACGCAAAACGGGAACCAACTGGTTTTTCATGGGGTAGTCCACCAGCGCCAAAACCTCGACAAATCGGGAAAGAATCACCGGTCTTTCGCCGGCATCGAAGCCCTTGTTTTCCTGTGGCCAGTAGCGAACCACTCTGTTTTTGAAGTACACGCCGGCGGCAGTTTTGCACGCGGAAGGAGCGTCGGGCGCCAGAAGAATGTCGAGACAGGCGCCTAAAAAGCCGGGAGTTGAGGCAAGCTGCCGGAGCTGATTCTCAGCATGCAGGCGGATGTTCTGGTCTGCTTCGAGTGTGGCAGCGAAGCACTGGAGAAGAGAATGTGGATCCATGCGATGAGGAGTGAGGTGCGATTTCGCGCACATAGGCAGTGAAACCAAGGATCCGAAAAGGGATGGTTACACAGCGTTTTTGGAACAAGGATCCAAAAAGGGACGCTGAATAGCGGTTTTGGGCAAGATGAAAATGGAACGTGGCGGTTCAGAACCGAAAGAGGAAATGGGCTGCCAAAAAGGGCTGCCTGTAGCCCAAAATGGATTTTCCTTACGCTTCACGGCGCTCCATGCAGGCCGGGACCGGGCCCAGTTGTGAGCTACACCGTCGGCAAATCTGGTGTGGTTCGCTGGGTGACGGCTCGTACCAGTAAGTGCTCTGGACGAATCACGTGATCAAGTGATCACGTGACCCAACTTCCGAGGGTACTGGTTAATCTGGCGCCACGGGCCACTTCCAGGGACGCCCGATTTGGTGCTGCTTCTAGAAGCGCCCTGTGTTCTGTCAACGCAAAGAACACCACTTTTTCAGACCGATTTTGCCGGTTTGAACGACCCCTCTCAATAGGTCGGAACTGGATATAGAGCCCGGAAATGGGGAAAGTCACGCGCGCACCCTCGGATCTACCCCGAAACGGACCAAATGAAGTACGACAATAAGCTTGCAGCATATAGATGAAGATTGGACGCATTATGTTCAAAAATGGTACACACCTGACAATGAACTATGTAAGTGTACATTGGTGGATTGAGTTTTCCAAAATAAATTCTTCGAAATCTTTGAACTCTTCACTCTCTATTTGTAACACTTGTACCGAATCCTAGAATCTTTGAAGTTTTGTATTTTCTTACCTCTTGTATTTTCTTTTCTCTACTAGCTGTATTCTGTTACTTCTGTAATTTCTTACTGCTTGTATTCTCACTGCTTGTATTCTCTTATTCTCTACTAGCTGTAAATCCATTAACTAGTTCAGCTAATCGGCTATTCAGCCATACTAGGATGAAGTCCGGACAGATTCAAAAGCATTTATGTTAATCTAGTCTCACTGAGCCCAGTTATTGAGATGTGAAACAGGAAGTGGAAGAAAGTACGATACTGACACTGTGAATTAAATAGTGGGACGATATATTTATCAGCAGAATGACTTGGAAAAAGTGCTCATAATAGCCCATCTATGGTGGACATATACATACGGCTCTGCTAAGCCATAGATATCTTGACTGGCCTCTTAGTATTTTTTTCTTTATTAGTGTCTTTTTCTTGTCCATATAAAGATCTTATTTTTTATCCTTTTAGTGTCTTTTAATTTATTCTTCTTAGTATATTCTTTATTCTTAGCATCTACTTCATCTTCTTTTGGCCGTTCACAATTACATGATTCGTTTTTATGGGAATAAGCCCTACTTCCATGGCAAAGATAGGGAACCCCTAAATGATGCAGTTTGGTGGCCTTACTAAAACTGTTGTCGTTACTTGACTTTAGTTGTTATCACACCCATACCAATTTCTTATGTCTATGATTTTCTGAGCAGTTTTCAGTGCCATGTTCAATCTAAACGTGGAAATATATGTTGAGTAATGTAAATTAGTGTTGAGTAATGTAAATGTGTGTTGAGTAATGTAAATGTGTGTTGAGTAATGTAAATTAGTAATGAAGTCATGTAAATTAGTAATGAAGTCATGTAAATTAGTGTTGAGTAACGTTGAAATATTGACTATCGCAAACAGCTTGCTTCACCATCCCACTATACCCGCTATACGTCAATTATCACAGGTTTTAAGAGAAAAATGCTACCGATTTGCTCCCATTGGCTGTCCTATCATTTTCATTCGTACAGTTATCTGATTCATAAACTTCAAGGCATAAACAGTGGAGGAAACTTTTGTTTTCGCTACATTTCCATATCCATTGCATCTTCAGCTCTCTTTAACAATTTCATCACAAGAATACTGAATCATATTCGACAACATAAACAGCCAATGCCCTAAAGTCCTTTTAAGTGGCTTCACTGTAGTTCTACTCAATAGTTTCTTTCTAAATCGCTGTTTATCGATTTATCGAAATTCCTGGTTAAAATACATATCTTCCTGATTTTTCCGACAAAATCTTATTCTAAGAAAAATAGTCAATAGGATCAGAGAATCCACAAAATAGTCAAAAATCAGAGAATCCAGAAATAGTAAAGTAGATAGTAGATAGAAAAGATTCGGCAGTGATTACAAGATCACAACGAGGATCGCTACGCCTCATCTCCTTGACCTAGGAATTTCTCCATCAGTATCAGTTACTGAATAAATGACTGTAGAGTATGCTGTTGTAGGATATCCAGTGGAATATCGTATTCAAGCGGATCCTCACTAATAAAGTATGACTTTCGCGTGTATTCACAAGTTATCACAGAGATGATAATGATCTAGCCCAATATGACCAGAAACGACTGGAACATCGTAGAATAAAGCCAGATTGGCCAAACCAGCAGTAGTCGGTATCCCAGTCCTTCAGTCTCGATTTCTTCAAATGTCTCCTGCTCTCTCCTTTCATCAGTCGCTGCAAATTGCCCACGCTAACCATCACCAACCCAATCGTCTAGTAGTTGCCCTGGGCCTTGGCCCTTTCCGTGTGAATGTCAATATCGTCTGCATCCCAGGGATACGCGATCCACACATCGTCCACGTGCTGCCCCACGAAATAACGGCCGGATTCGAGCATTTCCTCCGGAAGCTGCGCCCGTTTTGGCTTCTTCTTGTTGTGGAGCACGAAAAGCGAAAACAGCGTGGCCTTTTCGGCGCCCATCTGCTCCTCTAGCTTCTTGACATCTCGGGAAAGCTCGCTGTACGCGTAGTGGAGAGTGGTTCTAGTATCGTCCACTTCGTCGACGATGATCACATTCTTCCCCACCAACGTATCCAAATGCTGCGATAAGTTGCCGAAATCAATCCACTGTGTTCTCACCACCTCCTTGCCGATGGTCTCATCCGGGTGGTCACCGAGCTGCTCGTAGAGCGAAAGCCCGATGGCCTGAATCGGGATGTTTCGCTTGTTTTCCTTGAGAAACGACCGCAAGATCCGCGCGGGGATGAACCCGCCTCCACCGATGGCGATGATGAGGTCGATCTGTGTGCCGGATTCCTTGATCTGCTGCGCCACCTGCTGGCACAACTTGTGCACAATGTTGTACGAGATGTAGAGCTTGTCCATCGTGGCGGCGGTTGAGCGCTCGCGCGCAGAACACTGCTGTATCACGTGACCCGCTCGCCCCGTTATATGCACTACTCAACGTCTCCGGCGGCTTCCCCGTCCACAAACTCCAACGCCGCTGGCTCCTCGGCGTCGCCGTACACCACCGACTCCTCCATCATCGTCGTGTTGTTCAAGGTGTCGTTGACAGCCTCGAACTCGCGCTCTTCTTGGTCGGCGGTCTCGTCTGCTACCGAAAGCAGGTTCCTATATTCCGTCTGCGCCTTCAACAACTGCAAACGGCCTTGCAATCCCAACAATTTGGGAAGGAGAGCCATTCCCTCATCGAGGCTTTTCTGTAAGGCTTTTAGCTGCGGCGCCACGCTGGGCTGTTTGGAGATGTAGCCTCCATGAGTCAAAAGTACCCATTTGAGCCAGATCGACAACGACAGCTTGAGCGTGGGATCCAACGCAACCTTGCTGCTGATGATGTCGAAAAGAGTAACCACCAACTGGGAACACTTCTCGGATTTGGAGAAAAGCCGCACGGTTTCCTTGATGGAGTTTTCGTCGTCGTTACTGGAACAGAGCTCCAACACTGCGGCTGCGTCTCCATGCAATAACTTTGCGGAGAGCGATTCAAAGAGATCTGAGGGCTGCAAATTACGGATCTCCTTGACTTCTGCGCGGAAACTGAAGTCTGCGTTCAGACTGGGCTTTTCATGCACACCATTGGGCTCGGAAGCTTCGGGGGTTTCGGTGGTGATCTCATAGTCGCCAGTAAATTCTGCGGTTTCGGACACCTTGACAAAACGAGGCTGGAGCCCGTGGTAGTATACAGCAAAGACGCCGCTTGGGCCTGCGAAGAGGTTCTCAAAACGCACGCTGCGCGATGCGGGCAGGATGCATGCGACCCGCTGCACCGAACCCCCCTCCTGCGTCGCCTGCTCAAGCGCCTCGTCGGTCATATGGAACAACTCGGCGCCGTTGTCGGTATATGCCACATTGTATGCTTCTAGACTGCGGAGTGCAGTCACTTGAAGCGCAGAGCCAACGCTGACCGGAGGCACTTCATGCAGGACAAGATCCACACACCACACGCCGTTCTTCGTTTGCACCAAAATCTTGGACTCCGATGCCAACGTCATGCTCACGATATCCGCCTGGCCGATTTTCACCTTGGCGTGCACGTTTTTCTTGGTCTTGGTGCCGTCAATGACAAACAAGTCGTGCCCTGCCAACAAAAGCGTCTCTTCAGCGCCGCTTTTGCGAAACCGGAGCGGCGTGTGGAGAATCAGCGTGAATGACATGGTCTTAGCGGAACGGATGGAGACCTGCATCTTGCCCAACACCTTTCCTTCCACTGCACTAAACTCCAACATGTGGCTAGTCTCGTCAAGGCCCCAAAAATGGCCGTTTTTCAGTGACAGTGTCAAGGAAACAACCTTGGAGTCGCTGTTGATCTTGGTGACGTGGTCGCTGACGGGGCTGAAAACCCACACCTCCTGCAGTGCCATCGCCACCACAAGAAGCGGCACTGGCTGCAGGGAACCATTGACTGCCTGGTCGCCGGCTTTTCTTTTGTTCAGACGCTTTTTTCCTGCTCCGCTGATCCAACAGGCGCAGATGATGGCCTCCGAAGTCTGCAACTCATGGCGTTTCACGGCAGAACTCGTGGGCTGTCCTGCATCCAACGTGTAGAACTGCACTTCGTTTCTGCCACTCTTCACAATCACATTGGCAAGGTACGACGCCGACGGCGAGACCAAACTGTACGCCAGCATTGTAGTGTTAGCGGGAAACTCTGAAAATTAATCACTTGTGCGATGCGCGGGCACGTGCGGCGCAGAACGTGCCGCCTCGCACGTGCCACCTTGCACGTGACTGGGACCTGCATGCGGTTGCTGAGCATGTCATAGCGCTCACTGGCTGCAGGCGCAGCGGAATGCCTATATGCAGTGCTGCGTGGTCTGCAGGCAAAGTGGGCCAAAACGGCACGAAACTCGCCGGGATCACGGGTGGGTGTTCTGCGCCGTGGTCCCAGGGTGCTGTGCAAGTCTCGCAGCCGCACGCCCCAAGCAGCGGCCGCCAGCACCAGCTACAATGGCGTAGGCAGAGCAAGATGTGCGATCCTGCACACAAGGGGCTTCATCGCACTTTTCAGCTAGCAAAAAAGCTTCTCCCGTCCGCGAAAACCACCACTTCTTCTTCAATGTCAGTGTCTGCATCCAAAGCCAAAAGAGAACAGAAACGTGCCGAGAAGGAAGCCGCCAAGGCTGCTACCGGTAAGACTACCAAGAAAACCAAGAAGCAGGCCGCCAAGGATTCCGAGGAAAAGGAGGTCGATGATGCGCTGGCCCAGATCGCAAAGTTGAAATTGCAGCAGGACGAACACGGATTGTCGGACCGTGTGACCACCGGAGTGTTGGACTCGTTGGAGACCTCGCAGGATATCAAGTTCTCTTCCTTGTCCCTATTGTTCCACGGTAAGAACCTTATCCTGGACTCCAACGTGGAGCTCAATTACGGCAGAAGATACGGATTGTTGGGAGAGAACGGATGCGGCAAGTCCACCTTCCTTAAGTCTTTGGCCGCCCGTGAATTTCCCATTCCGGAACACATCGATGTGTACCTTTTGAATGAGCCAGCAGAGCCCTCCGACTACTCTGCGTTGCAATACGTGGTCAGAGAGGCTGAAAACACGCTCAAGAAGTTGGAGGACACCGTGGAAGAGATCATTGTCAAGGACGGCCCCGAAAACCCGGTGTTGGAGAGCTTGTACGAAAGAATCGACGCCATGGACCCTTCCACTTTCGAGTCCAGAGCCGCCGTGATCTTGCACGGTTTGGGTTTCAACTCCGTCACCATCAACAAGAAAACCAGAGACATGTCCGGAGGATGGAAGATGCGTGTTGCCTTGGCCAAAGCTTTGTTCGTCAAGCCCACGCTTTTGCTTTTGGATGACCCCACCGCCCACTTGGACTTGGCCGCCTGTGTGTGGTTGGAAGAGTACTTGAAGAGATGGGACAAAACCTTGATTTTGGTGTCGCACTCGCAGGATTTCTTGAACGGTGTGTGTACCAACATGATCGACATGAGAATGAAGATGCTCTTGCAGTACGGTGGTAACTACGACGCCTACGTCAAGACGCGTGCTGAGCAGGAGACCAACCAGATGAAGCAGTACCACAAGCAGCAAGAGGAGATTGTCCACATCAAGAAGTTCATTGCCTCGGCTGGTACTTACGCCAACTTGGTCAGGCAGGCCAAGTCCAGACAAAAGATCTTGGACAAGATGGAGGCCGACGGTTTGATCCAGCCAGTTGTGCCAGACAAGGTCTTTTCCTTCAGATTTCCCGAAGTCGAGAAGTTGCCTCCTCCAGTGTTGGCTTTCGACGACATGTCGTTTTCGTACTCCGGAAAGGAGGAGGACAACCTTTACGAGCACTTGGACATTGGTATTGACATGGACTCGCGGGTGGCTCTTGTGGGCCCCAACGGTGTGGGTAAATCCACCTTGTTGAACCTTTTCCAGGGTAAGTTGATTCCTCAAAAGGGAAGAGTCATCCAGCACACGCACATCAAGTTGGGAGTCTACTCTCAGCACTCGCAGGATCAATTGGATTTGACCAAGACGCCGTTGGACTTTGTCAGAGACAGATTCTCCTCCATTTCCCAGGACTACCAGTACTGGAGACAGCAATTGGGCCGTTTTGGTTTGACCGGAGAGGGCCAGACTTCTCAAATGGCCACTTTGTCCGAGGGACAGAGATCCAGAGTTGTTTTTGCGTTGTTGGCCATTGAGGCGCCAAACTTGATCTTGTTGGATGAGCCAACCAACGGTTTGGACTTGTCCACTATTGACTCGTTGGCTGACGCCATCAACGCTTTCAATGGAGGAGTTGTTGTTGTTTCTCACGATTTCAGATTGTTGGACAAGGTTGCCAAGGATATCTACGTGATTGAGAACAAGACTGCCACGAGATGGGAGGGCGGAATCTTGTCTTACAAGAAGAAGTTGGCCGAGGCGGTTGTGCTTTAAATTAATGGTTAGGAAAGAATAGAGAAGCTGAAAAGGATAGGTGTAGTAGGCATTGCGTAGAAGTACCAACGTTGTTTTCATCGATATGAACAAAGCATTGCTTAGAATCCAAACAATGTTCATCGAGGCGTAGAAGTACCAAACGTTGTTTTCATCGAGAAAAACAAAAAGAAAAAGTATGGACGAGTCCGGATTCGAACCGGAGACCTTTCCCATGCTAAGGGAACGCGCTACCAACTGCGCCACACGCCCATCGGTGCTTACTTCTGCTTTGCTGCCACCAATCCAAACTATCAGGGGCGGATGCCTTGAGTTCATCGAAAATTTGCAAACCACGTAGCTCTTTTTCTTTATGATCAGTTTTAATGAGTGCACTGAGTCTTGTGCAATATGCAGGACGGGCACTGGTATTGCTCCAAGACCCGCAACTTCATTGGTCGGAGTGATTTGTTTTTCAATTCAAGATATGGAAACTTCATTAGGTCTCAAGTCAAGTATATGGAAAGTATTAGGTCTCAAGTCGGAATCCTGGCGTTCGTGGGTTTTGTTGATTTTGCAATTCTTTTGACTTTTCGCATCTCCACTATAATACTTAAAAACTTAGGTGTGCGTAGAATCGCTGTTGATGCAAAACAATACAAAAAGAAGCTGCAAAATATCACGGATCCCAAGGGAAAGACCAAAATATACGGACCGATTCAGAGATGTAAGTAAATTACAGCACTATGTGTTTCAGTTCTTTGCTCCAAATCCATAAGAAGATATCCATAGATATCTATTTAATCATTTAATTCCAATAATTCCGTTCAATTCCATTAATTCCATTTAATTCCATTAATTCCATTTGGTTAGGCTATTTTGGCTGACATCACGGAAAGTTGGCTGATTAGCGCTTCACCTTCGGCAAAGGAGCTATTTATAAATTTTTATTGCAACAGCGGGCAGAGGGACATTCCTGCATCGGGAGCCTGGCATGTTACATGCTACTTTCGGGCATATTACTTTCTTAAGGAGTCTTAAGCTTTACCGTGAAGTGAGTCCGGCATATGGTGTCACCTGAAACGCCGATGAGACCCGCAGAAGTGATTTGCTCCGGCCTGCATATGGCGTGTGCTAGTAGAGTGTGTTTAAATCATGTGTATAAAGTTGAGAGTTTCAGAGTTCAGAGTTCAGAGTTCAGAGTTCAGAGTTCAGAGTTCAGAGTTCAGAATTTCAGAGTTTCAGAGTTTCAGAATTCCAAAGTAATCTTTTAAAGTAGATCCCCCAAAAAAATAATGTTTTTCTGCCTTTATGAGCAGCTATGGGCCCTTAGAGGCTTCTTACGAGGGGGATTGTCTGCAGCGGCCCTGTAGCGTGCGCCAGGCTACCACCCTCGGATCTCAGGTCACGTGATCGCCCACCTCATCAGGAAGTCCCAATAAAAGCTAAGAATCACTACGTCCAAGTGTTTTGCGCCAGTAACAGCTCAGTATTGATAATAATCTAGGGTGTTGGGAACTAAACCGACTGTGCCAGATTTGTGGATTCTAGCTGACCACATGTTCCAACCAAGTGTAAATTCGTCATAAAACTCTCAACATGAAATCCTGTTCCATGTCGGAAAATTTCCCAAAAGCAGTTGGTTCCACCAACCAAAATGTTTCGCTCTGGTTGAGCTGTCATCCTGCTGAAACATCCGGCCTGGAATTTTAGGGCCTGGAACTTGTGCATATCTCCGAACACGTGACCCGACTTCCGAGGGAACTATTTATCCCACGCCAGAGGCCACTGCCGGGCTTGTCCGATTTGGTGCTGCTTCTAGCAGCGCCCAGTGTTCCTTCACCGCGGAAAACACCGATTTTTTTGAGAGATTTTGCCGGTTTGAACGACCTCTCTCAATAGGTCGGAACTGTACATAGCGCCCGGAACTGGGAACAGGTCACGTGCCGCCCTCGGCCCTGGCCCAACAAAAGCTCCAAATTCACATCTCATGTGACCAGCCCTGCATCCACCAGCTAAACTAGTTCTCGTGACTCTGCAACCAGCCTCTCAAAGACTTTTCGGAATTATCCATATCAATATTCTTGTGGTCCGGAAAAACCATGTCCATATTGCCCGGGCTCATATCCGGGTAGTGCGTCTCGATGACCTCCACCAACTTTTCATAGAACACCCTGTAGCCCTCTCCAGTAAAATGGATTCCGTCGCATAGTAAACTAGACAAATCGGCGGTGTCTGCATATATGGCCTCCAGACTCCAGCCCCCATAGCTCTGAAACGCCGTCCACAAGTCAATGAATGGGACACTGTTTTTGGCAGCTACTGCTTGGGCGGCATCTGCATATAAGCGGCGTGCTTTCGAGGAGCCCATGTCGCCGCCGAAAACCTCACGTGCCATCTTCTGGTCGTGGAGCGCCGTGCCCACGATCACCACCTTAATTCCGTACGACGTGGCCATGTCGACCAAATCCTGCATGTTGCGCTGGTACTGCTCAATTGGCACATTTTGGTTGGTGGAAGCGGCGTCGTTGGTGCCGAAGAAGATTGTCATGAGCTTGATATTGCCCTTTTCGGCATTGTCTGCTTTCAAAACCTCCCTAAGGACGAAAACTGCCTGATTGGTGTTGTAGCCCGAGAAGCCTCGCGTGACAATGTCTGCTTTCCGCTGGTAGCGGGATTGCAAGGCCGGCGCCAAGGCAAAGGAATTGCTGTCGCTGGAGAACTGTGTGATTGAGTCGCCGAAAAGGACGAATTTCTTGAACTGGAGCGTCATGGTTGGCAGCGGCTCCGATGGCGCTCAGAAGTCGGGCGCGCGCACGTGATCCTCCCCTGCACCCTGCAATAGAGTCACGGCGAAGAATTACCAGAGTCAGCCCGAACAACCATGCTGACAATCGTCATCAAGCTTGGCACCTCGTCGCTCGTCGATGAGCAGACGCTAGAACCCCGGATTGCTAACATGTCCAACATCGCCGAAACCGTCGTCAAATTACGGAGAGCTGGCCACAAAATCGTGGTCGTTTCGTCGGGCGCCATTGCCTTCGGCATGAAACGCGTTGGAATGAGCAGCAAACCCAAAACATTGGCGGCAGTTCAAGCACTTGCTTCCATCGGTCAGGGCCGGCTAATTGGGCTCTTTGATGACTTGTTTCGGCAGTTGAACCAGCCAGTGGCGCAGGTGTTGATTACTCGGAATGACATCATCGACTACAACCAGTTCCGAAACGCCCGCAACACCATCGATGAACTCTTGGCCATGGGAATTGTTCCTATTGTCAACGAAAACGACACGCTTAGTGTGGCGGAGATCAAGTTCGGCGACAATGACACGTTATCGGCCATCACCGCCGGAATGATCCACGCAGATTACTTGTTCTTGATGACGGACGTGGAGTGTCTTTACACAGATAACCCCCGGACCAATCCGGAGGCAGAGCCCATTTTGTTGGTCAAGGACATTGAGGACTTGAATGTGAAAGTGGACACGGAAGACGGAGGCGCAGGCCTGAAGGTGGGAACCGGAGGCATGACCACCAAACTCATTGCCGCGGAGTTGGCTACAAACGTGGGAGTCTCCACCATCATCACGCTCTCCAGCCAGCCAGCCTGTGTGTTTGATATCGTCAAGAGCATGCAGGCCGTGGACCCAACACAGAGTTTAGACGAGCAGGCAGAGTTCATCAAGCGGGAAATTGCCAGCGGCAAAACACCCCTACACACGAGGTTCCTTGGGTTGCCCCGCGATACGCAGATCAAGTCGGACCGGAGATTCTGGCTTTTGCACGGATTAAAAACAAGAGGCAAAATCTACATCGACAAGGGGTGCTTTGCGGCGTTGACCCGGAAAAAGCGGGCGGGCTTGCTTCCAGCGGGAATTGTCGCCGTCGAGGGTTCATTCCATGAAAGCGAATGTGTGTCGATTCGGGTTTTGGCTTCGAAAGACGCCGACCGAAGCGAGGCAGTTGAAGTTGGACACTGCCGCGTCAACTACAGCTCCATGGAGATTGACTTGATCAAGGGCAAAAACAGTCTGGAAATCGAGACCATTTTGGGCTTTGCTGATTCCGAGTATGTGGCTCACCGGGATAATCTTGCGTTCCCACCGAGCTTGCCGGCGCTGACGGATGACCTCAGGGAGCCCGAAAAGAGCTGAGCTGGTTTCGAAGCAGCACCGGTGAATAGACGTGCAGAATAGATAGCTGGTACTGTATATGGGCAGCGTGAGTTGTCATGGGTCCGTTTCACCCCGTTTCATTCTCTCTCCCCCCATTCTCTCTCCCCCCACCCTTTCTTCACCCTCTCTTCACTCCTTCAAAGACTTATCAACTTACCGCAAGGCTCTCATCACCTTATGTGCAGGCATCACCTCAGCGAAGGCTATACAAGCAGCCCACAGCAGCACTACTTGCCATCCCGTGACCAGCCCTACCCGTAAAGAACTCGCAGCAACAGCCTCCCAGAGCAGCCGTGCTCTCTCAAAGGTAAACCGGCGGAGGGGCCGGAGGTACGGATGTTTCGCGTCCAATGGCGGTCGCACAATTACTCACGTGCAGTCAAAAAATTAACTACTACCTTCATTCTTCCCATGTTAGCTGCCACCAGACTCGCCAAAAGAGCACCTGTGGTGACCAGACGTGTGGCCTCGTTGGCCGCCGCATCCAGACCGTTCTCCCACTCGTTGCGCAGACAGGAGGAGCCGTTGGTGGACTTGAACTCGTTGCCCAGAAAATCCAACATGCCCATTGAGGCACCCCTTGTCAATCCAGCAGACAAGTACAAGGAGGTGGGCGAAGAGTTGCACAAGTTCGGTACCTACACCATGTCGTGCATGCCCAAATACATCCAGCAGTTTTCTGTGTGGAAAGACGAGTTGACGCTTTACGTGGCTCCCAGTGCGCTCCGCGTGGTGTTGATCTACTTGAAGAACCACACGTCGTCGCAGTTCAAGAGTTGTATGGACATCACCGCCGTGGACTACCCATCGCGGACCAACCGTTTCGATGTGGTGTACAACTTGTTGAGTGTTCGTCACAACTCGAGAATCAGAGTCAAGACTTATGCATCCGAGACCTCCAGCGTGCCCTCGGTGGTTCCAATCTTCGAGGGCGCCAACTGGTACGAGCGTGAAGTGTATGACTTGTTTGGCGTTTTCTTTGAGGGCCACCCTGACTTGAGAAGAATCATGACCGACTACGGTTTCGAGGGCCACCCCTTGAGAAAGGACTTCCCCACCACCGGCTACACAGAGGTTCGTTACGACGAGGAGAAGAAGCGTGTGGTCTACGAGCCCTTGGAGTTGACACAGGCTTGGAGAAACTTCACTGTTGGCTCTCCAGTGTGGGAGCAGGTTGGTGAAGGTAAGGACTTTACACCTGAGCTGTTCAAGTTGCCCACACCTGAACCAGAGCCTACCGACGAGAAGAAGTAATTGCATAAACATAGGATATACGAAGAGAGAAAAACAAGACGATCAATAACGGCGTAGCGGAGTGCGCTGATAATGGCGGAAAGATGGAATTTCAATACTCCATAATTCTGTCTACAGCGCCACTCTCGTGAATAAATCACATACCAGGCCAACATCTAGAATTTCATACAAGATCTCCGATGGAACATCTACCTCAAGTAAAGTCCCATCTTCTCGACTATCCGACACAATCTGGTATCATGCGCAAGACATGGTGATGATCTGGGGCTCCAAGTAGAGGTACTTTAGAATCTTACCACATCTTCGCTTTGTCCACACACAGCACCGAGTCGCCATGTACAGCACGATCCAGCCTTCACGTGAGTTGCGCCCGCAACTCAGCCAAGCCCCGCTCCTTATCGGCTAAGAACTCTTCCAACATCTGCACCTGGCTGGAAATCAAGCCCACGTCATTTTTCAAATCCGTGAAGCTTCGGCCGTTATCCAAGGACCGTGCACCAACAAGCTCGTCTTGCTTGTACTTCAACAACTGCAGAAACTCGTGCTTCAATAGCGCCAGGTCGTCGGGCTGAGACGCCTCGGACTGTGCACGCTCCAAGGCCGTCTCTAAATCGGCTAGTTCACGCCGTAAACGCACCTCTTCCCAGTCAGTTCCCTCGGTGACGGAAAAATCGGTGCCCTTGCTCTGTGGTTGGTTGGTATGTCCAATCTTGTTCAAGTAGCTGGTTCCAAAAGCCTTCTTGTTGTTGGCACTGGGTTCCAGCACCACCTTCTGCGTCAGACTCAAGTCGTAGCGGGGAACGTCCTTGGAAAAGGTGGCACGCAACAGCGCCGGCACGCCACGTGGCACCCGCTTGCCGTTTTCCCGCTGGTTCAAGATGTGCAACAAAATAAGCACCTGGTCCTTGTCAATGGTCTCAAAGGACTTCGGGTTGACGAGGTTCCAGGCCGAAGAAATGTCCAGCCGTGGCACCTTGCGCAATGTCTGGTACAACTCCTCCAAGGACTCAAAGCGTACACGCCCATAATGATCGCAGTTGGAGTTGTAGATGGCTTCGTAGGTGGCCTTGTCGGTAGGCGAAATGTACCACTCGAAATCGTCGGAAAGCGCCAATTCTTCGTCCACGTCCAGCGACGAGTAGCCGGAGTTGTTGTTGGAACCGCTGGCCACGGCCTTGTTTGCGTGGATCAAATGGGCCTTGGATTGCGGAATCAACCACCCGGGTAACTCGTCCGGCACTTCACTGGTTTTGCCATTGACAAGGTCGAAGATCAACCGCATGGTGATGCAAAACTCCTCGAAATCCAACCTGCCGTCGGCGTCCACATCTGCTAGTTCCCAGATCTGCGATAATTGGGCGTCTTTCAAGCGCAGGTTTTTCAACACAGGCAGAACCTGGTCGCCCGTCAACTTGTTGTTATCAGGCTTGAGACCCTGGAAGATTTCCCAGTACTTTTTGATCTCCCACTCTTCCAAACGGGGCATTTTGGGGTGAGTGCTGACCGCGCACACGCTTGAGTGGGGCTTATATGCAAGAGAATAGTTGCTTCCGAGCAACAGAAAACAGACAGGAGCCAAGACAGAAATCGATTCCGACCTGTTCCGAACTCTTGAGCCTCAGAACGTTAGTTTTTCTAGCTTCTGAGGAAAAGTGGCTGGAAAGCTATAGAGATTGACGAAGTTGCTAGAAAGTTATGCTGAATAGGGCGCCAAAAAGATTGCAGCACCACAATTTCACACATGGTCTCCCACTGCATTACTCACTGTGGCCCTAAGTGGCTTGACTAACGTTGATCGGACGGGAAACAGTATTTTCCACTTGGTATGGCCGCAACCGTTTTGAGTGTTTGATTTACTAAAAATAAGAGGTTCTTAGAATGCCTGATTTGTTTGTTCCCCACTCACTTTCCATATGCAGCAGGCTATGACAAATGCCACTTTCCCACCTCATCACTATATACACCTCTTTCTATTTACCGCTGTATGGCATTCTGACCACTATTTCTGCACCCATGGGGCACCCTCGGAATTCACTGGCTCTACCCTCGGAAACGCCCACACCCGTACCTCCGATTATACCCCCCTCCCGTCCCCTTCTCCATTTCGGGACGAATGGCGGTGAAAATCGGGAGACGTTGAGACGATTTTGGGGGCACCACTGCTCCATCGTTTCAGCAGATTTACCCCACGTCCGGCGGAGAAACGTCGACCTAGGCTCCCGGAACTGACTGCTTGTATGCAGTACGGGTATTCCTGCATCATGAACGAAAGACCGGCCGCATCACCGCAGCTGGGCCATCTATTTAGCAGCTAGGAATAGCACTATGTGCAGGACACAGGACTCGGCACTAAACCAGCCTCTGCTTTGGGTTCCTGCACATACACTACGACACTTCACTCTTTCAATGTTCTTCTATTTGACTGTTCATTCCTCCTCCTCCTCGACCATTTCCTCGTCGCCCGAATCGTCTTCGTCATCTAGACTACCAGCCTCCACAGACATCAAGGCTTCCGAAGTCAGACCCTGGTATTTCCGGGCAATCCGGGAAGAGCCGCCCATGCCGGCGGCCTTGTCACGTGCCGCCTGCTGGAGTGCCCTCAATTCCTCTTGGAAGGATCCTCTGACCGCTCTATTACTGAGCACGTCCCACATCTTGAGCAGGCCGGCCGATCCACCAATCACCAAGTGGCCCGCAACCTCGTGGTCCGTGGCAAAGGAAGCCGAAAGCACGTTGCCGACATCGAAGTCACGTGACAACACCATGGTGGGCCCGCCCTTTCCGCCGGCAGGGCAGCGCCACAACTTCACCTGTTTTTCGTTCATGGCTGCGGTCAAAATCATGCCACTGACGTTCATGTTGATGTCCAAGCAAGAAATTCCACCGTCGTGGGCGTGAAGTGTCCATAATGGCTTGTCCTGCACACGCACATCAAAGCAGTACACGTTTCCGTTGTCGGTACCACAGTAGAAAATCTCCGGCTGAGCTCCCCACCGCACTGTTTCGACCTCTTCGCCGGAACCCACGAAGTAAGACTTTGTCATCTGGCTCTCTTCGGAGATTCTGACGTCACTGATGGCGCACGCGCCGTTGTAGCCTCCAGTCAACAAGATGCCCTCTTCCAGCGGATGCCATTGCGACGAGCTGACCACTTTTCCGTCGTGGATATGCTTGAACGACTTAACCGCCGTGCCCGAGGTCAAATCCCAGAGTTTGACCGTGGTGTCTGCAGAAGTCGATGCCAACACGTTGCGGTGAATTTTGTTGTGGGCCAACGACAAAACAGCGTCAGTGTGGTGGGTGGTCACGTGGGCCTTGCTCTTGGATTTCTTCTTCTTCTTTTGAGAGGGTAACGAGTTCATCGATGGAGCTTCACCCAAAATCACATCGGGAAACGCCTTGTCGAGCGAGTCCAAATTCCAGATCTCGATTTGCGGATCGAACGTGGCGATGGCGGCAAAATTGCCCACATTTTCGGCCGTGTTCTCACCCTTGGGTCTGTAGTTGATCCACTCCACACACAATGGGAAGGAAGGAAGCATCAAGTCATGGTGCACGTACAAATTGGAGTCTCTGGTCATACCCTTGGCCACGTCCGGGTCCAACTTATCACCTTCCTCCTCCACACTTCCGTTGGGAGCCCCTGCTCCGTCATCGTAGACGTAGATGTCCAAGTACAGCACGTCGTCCTGCGTTCTGGTGGCCAACACCAAGTTATCCGTGGGATAAATCTGTAACTCCTTTTTGTCTTCTTGCTCTTCTTGGTTGGAGGGGAGCGTGAGGTATGCGTCTTTGCCGTCTTCGCCAGCGTGAAATTCCACGTTGCTGTCCAAACCAGGAAGAAAGCCTGCGGATTGGCCAACCAGCTCATCCTCGTCGTCGTCGTAGTGCTCGAGGTCGTATTCCTTCAAGTCGTCGTCAATTTCCGTTTGACTTTGGAGTTTAGTTGAGGCTCTTGCGGCAGCCAATTCTTCCTTGGCGTCGTTGAGCTCAAGTTTGGCCATTTGTGTAATTCTCTCCATCTCGGCGTCATCAAGCTCATATTTCTCGGGGAATTCCGCAGCGTAGCCCCTTGGGACCCAGCAACTGGAAGAGATCATAGTGGTGAAGAGATGGGTTTCGCGATGGATTAAAATCTTTTGACCGCACGCATGCAGGACAACCCACTATCCATTCAGATGCCACTTTTCAACCGACACCCGATTCTCCCGTGAAATTACTACCCTAGCAAATCATCGAGGAATTGCTGGTCAGAAGGAATGGCTTCCGCTGCCACCTTCTTGCTGCCTCTTTTTCGATCATGGCTCTCTGTGCACTCCCAATCTGTACTCATGCCCTCGAGGCCCTTGTTCATGAGTGAGTGCATGTCTGGGACGCTCTCGACCGGCGCGTCCTGCCCCAGATATCCTAGCAAGTCGTCCAAGTCCCGGTCGGGGATAGAGTCGTCCTGCACATGGCGCAGGAGCTTGTCTTGCAACACCGACATCAGCCTGGCGTCTCTGTCGTTGAAGTTGTTGATCTCGAGAAGCGGCGAGGGCTTTTCTGCAGTCCCAAACTTGCGCTTGATCTGGTTATGGAACTGGGCCTTCTTCGCCTGCTGCGCCCGTTCGGCATGCTCCTCCATTTCGCCGCTGCTGAGCAGGCGTACAGGCTGGGGTACGGGTTTTTGCTTCAAATCCGCCAAGCTCAGTCCGATCTTGAACCCGTGCAAGTCTTCGGCAGTGTAGCGGTCTAGACTACGGACAGTTTTGGCCAGGTCGTTGTAGTCGTGGCTCTTCACCGTGGAGCGGTAGTCCTGCATGCCGTATTCCTCTAGCAAGTTCTCCGATACCTCGTGTCGAAGAAGCGCCCGGGGCTTCTGCAGGGAGAAGTCGGCAACCACAAACTCGTCGAGTTTGGCGCCCAAATCGGCGATTTCGGGCTCTTCTGGGGGCGGTGCTGGGTGCAGGATCTCCGGCTTGGTGCCCAAGTAGATTCCGTCCGGTGGGTCCGTGTCGTCTTCGGGCTCCATCAGTCGCTTTATCATGGCGATGATCTGGGCCTTGAGTTTCTTTTTCTCCTCTTCGGGTAGCGCATCTTCCGAGATGTTTGGGTAGAAGTGGTCGAGGATCACGTCATCGGTATCGGTCCATTCGTCGGATTCGCCACTTCGGATCTGCTGGAGCCAGAGGTTTTCCTGCGGAGCCGCCTGTCTTTTTGACGACCACTTCTTGCGTGGCTCTTCCGGTTTTCTGGGCTGCGTGAGGTTGTGTTTTCGAAGGTACTGGATTTTGGCCTTGTGGTCCCATTTCGATTTGTTGAGCACCATGATGAACGGATTCGTGCTTTTCTAAGGCAAGGTTCGATGGCCGCAATTGGCAAGTGAAGGCGTCTGTTAAATTGAATGAGGGATGTTCAGGATGAGTGATGTTCCAAATAAGGGATGTTCCAAATAAGGGACGTTCCAAATAAGGGATGTTCCAAATAAGGGATGTTCCAAATAAGGGATGTTCCAAATGAGTGATGTTCCAAATGAGTGATGTTCCAAATGAGGGTGAGATTCAATTGAATGAGGCTATGAGTGCGAACAGTACTCCTGCGAAAAAGATCCACTCATGCCTCCCAAATCCATTGAAGATCTCTTGAAACTCATCTCCATGGGCGAAGCCCTTAGCGAGACGCAGGAAAAACAGATGGAAGACTACAAATTCTGGAAAACCCAACCCGTGCCGGCGCTTAACGAAGTGGTGGAAACCGAGGGGCCTATTGACAGCACCAAAACTCCCGCCGACGTGCCAGACGAGCCCATGCCTCTTCTTGGCGATTTCGAGTGGTCCACCATCGACGTGGACTCATCCGACCAACTCGAAGAGGTCTACACGCTTTTGTACGAGAATTACGTGGAGGACCTGGATGCCACGTTCCGGTTCAAGTACCTGCACGAGTTCTTCAAGTGGGCGTTGAAACCGCCAGGGTGGCGCAAGGACTGGCACGTGGGAGTCCGTGTCAAGGGCCTGCGCAAGTTGGTGGCTTTCATTGCTGCTGTTCCTGTGCTGTTGAAGTTCACGCAGTCTGGCAATGTGGTGTCGTCCGTGGAGATCAACTTCTTGTGCATCCACAAGAAATTGCGCAGTAAGCGCTTGGCGCCGGTGTTGATCAAGGAGATCACTCGCAGAGTCAACAAGCAGGATATCTGGCAGGCGTTGTACACGGCGGGCGTGGTGTTGCCGTCTCCACTCGCGTCCTGCAGATACACCCACCGTCCGTTGAACTGGTCCAAGCTCTACGACGTGGGCTTTTCCCACTTGCCTGCAAACCAGACGAAAGCGGGCATGGTGGCACACTACGCGTTGCCCAACGCCACTCTTACGCCCGGTCTTCGGCCCATGGAGCACGGTGATTTGGACCGCGTCTTTGACTTGTTGCACGAGTACCAGAAGAAGTTTGACATGGTGCAGGTTTTCGAGAAACACGAGTTGGAGCACTGGCTCTTGGACCCTGCGCTGGGCGTGACTGCCGATAAGCGTGTCATCAAGTCGTACGTGGTGGAGAACGACGGCGTGATCCTGGACTTCTTCTCCTACTACTTGCTTCCATTCACGGTCTTGGGGAACAAGGCCCATAGCGAGTTGGGAATCGCCTACTTGTTCTACTACGCTACCGATAGCTACAAGCAGGACGAGGCCGTGTACAAGAAACGGTTGAATGCGTTGGTCACGGATGCGCTCATCACGTCCAAGCAGTACAACGTTGATGTGTTCAATGCGTTGACCAGCCAGGATAATCCGCTTTTCATCAAAGACGCCAAGTTTGGCAGCGGCGACGGCATTCTCAACTACTACTTGTTCAACTACAAGGCCAAGAAGATCCACGGGGGTATAGACGAGAACAAAAACGTCAGCGACCGCGGCTCGGGGCTCGGCGTGGTATTGTTCTAGGAGGCCTGAATTCAAACCTGCAAAATCAATATTTATGTTCATATTTACTTTTGCAGATTAGTGATGTAGTGGCGGTAGCCACAGCCATCACAATCCTGTACAGACGTTCTATACTTCAGCACTTTCCAAACGTCACCACACCACGCTCTATACCTCAGCACTTTCTATACTCCAGCACCCTATACGTCACTGGTCTCCTGTATAGCTAATGGCCGGCTCTCCGTTGCTCCGTCCTGCACACAGACCGCCGCTATCATCTCCACTCTCACGCCCGTATCTGTCATGACGGTACACGATACCGATGCCAGGGCCATGGCGCTTTTTGAAGAGGCCACCGAAAAAGAACAGCGTGGCCTCATGTCGGATGCAGTCAACCTCTATCGACAAGCGTTCAAACTCAACCTGCTGATTGACTTGTTGTACCGAACACAGAAGGTGCCCCAGAATATCCAAAACCTCCGGGACACCAACGGCATAAACGCCACGCTAAAAGTTGACGACGCGGTCTTGAAGTCCATAAACGTGGACCTGCTTCTCCGGTCGTTTCTGGAGTCGGAGCCCATGCCCCTGGGAGACAATATTGAGGATTTGGACCGGTTGAAGCTAACGGAACAGAATGGCGAGCCAGAACTGGCGGAGATTACAAAGGCGGCGGTCTCTCCCCTTATCAAGCTCCCACGGGAAATCTGGATCCACGTCCTAAAAACACTCGTCAGCGAAGACCCCGAGGCGTGGTTCCTGCTTGGCGTCACGTGCAAGAAACACGCCTACTTGGCGTTTGCGTCGTCGGAGATCTGGCGCCATTTGTGCTACTTGATCTATCCCCACCAAGTGTACGAGGAAAATGTGGGGGTTCTCGGCGAAAAGCCGGTGCCGGTGGATCCTGTTCATACTTTGGCGCAATACGGCAATTCGTGGAAACGAATGGTGCACGAACGCCCGTTTGTCAAGACTCATGGCTGCTATATCTCCGTTGTGAACTACTATAGTGAAGGAGGGCGAGCCGAACTTTCGTCCAGCTTGAACAACCCCGTGCGGCTGGTGACTTATTACCGCTACTTGCGGTTTTACCCGGGCGGAGAGTGTGTGGCGGCGCTCACCCGTCTTGAGCCGCACAAGGTAGTGCCACAGCTCCTGAGGGAGAATCGATTGAGGCGTCTTGTGGCCAACCACGAGCTGAGAGATCTCAGCCGCATTGACCCACTGGATGAACCACACCGCATCCACCGGGGAACATGGACTGTGTCCACCGATGCCCGGGTGCACGTGACTGTGCACGAGGGCTCGGTGCCCTACTATACGTTCCACTACAACTTTGTGATCAGGGACCTTGGCTCCATTCTGAAGCACTGCAAGCTTCGCTGGCTGAATTTCTACGCGGTGTGGAAGAAATGTGCAGGGTACGAAGACCGGGAGGGCGAGGTGGTGGACTTTTCCTTGAAGAACGAAAAGGATTTCAAGTTTTCCCGTGTCCGTTCCTACACTGATGCGAATTAGAGCGGAAAGACGCGAAGTGGCACGAAGGAGAAAGGCCACAAAAAAGGTCAAAAAGTTTCAGAGAGATCCGAAGCCTGCTGGACCACGAACCTGCCAGCTAAAATCTCAAGTGCTGGAAATAGTGCTCAATATCGCAGCTCGATCGATAATCACACAGCTGGAAACCCAAAGCCTGATCTAGTCGCCGTGTTCAGGCAGTCGGCCACAAAAAACCTGGAAAACCGATCTGCCCAGGCACAATTCGGAACATGTACCACCATACCCGAACCCATGGTGTACGGGTGTTCTGCCATCAGGCGCGATGCGATGCAAGCGATGCCCTACTGAGCCAACGCGTCGACTATAATACAACCATTCCATAGAGCCAAACCGTACCATCGACAAAACGCTGTCCCGCCGAGAGCACAACAGCTGGGCAGGTGGGGTCGTGCGCGCACCAGAGAACCGCGCCTGCACACGCGCGCTGCTGAAAATTTTGCCCACCACTTTTCACTGTGACCCCATACTGAGCACCCCTGAAATCCACCACCATGTCGAGATTTTTTGCCTCAGGTTACAACTCTGAGTCGTCCTCGTCCGAGGAAGACTTATTGAGCACTGAAGACGAATTAATGTCCTCCTCCGAGGACTTCTCCACCGACAGCGAGTTCGACAATGACGATCTGGAGTCCGAGAGCGATGACGACTCCGACTACAGCGGCGTTGGTCCTTCGTACTTTTTGAAAAAGGACTTCTTGAAGGGCGGCAATGCCCTGGACTCCGACTCGGAGGACGAGGGCCGCAAGGTGGTCAAGTCCGCCAAGGACAAGCTCTTGGACGACATGCGCGAGTCTGTGGACGCCATTTTCAACGCCATGAACTTGGAGAACTGGAGCGCAGTTGTCACGGAGTTCGACCGTTTGGGTAAGCTGTTGGTCAGAGTCAACCAGCAGAAAATCGGCATCCCCAACTTCTTTTACAAGTTGTTGGGTCAGCTTGACGATACACTCAATGGAGCCTCCAGCGATAAAGAGAAGAAGAAGTTGCCCGCCGACCAGAGCAGGGCCTTGAACACATTGAAACAGAGAGTCAAGAAGCAGATCAAGGAGTTCAAGCCGTACATGGACCTCTACCGGGAAAATGCCGAGGCGTTTGACTCCGAGGAGCCAGTGCAGGTTGCTTCGCTGGAGAAGGCTGACGGCAAGGAAGCCGTTGTGGGTACTGTTTCCGGAACCGCCCGTGTGATGAGCCCCGTCTTTACCACGCTTAAGAGCGTGGCCGAGACTAGAGGAAAAAAGAACATCGACAAGCTCGAGCAGGTGGAGGTCTTGGAGAAGTTGTTGGAGGAGACCAAGCAAAGAGGCTCTATTTTCGAGCTCATCTCCGTGTTCCAGATGTTGCTCTCAGTGCGCTTTGACGCCGGGTCCAACCAGGCCTACATGCCGGTCAAATTGTGGAAGGACAACGAAACAGACACCGCCGAGTTCTTGACGCTCTTGGAAAAGAACTTCTCGTCGTACCAGGTTTCCGAGACTGGTAAGCCCACTGACGATATCGACGTGGAGCCCACTCCAAATGCTAGTGGAATCAAGGTGGTGCAAGGCTCCATCTCCTCGGTGATTGAGCGTTTGGACGATGAATTCGCCAAGTACTTGCAGAACACCGACCCTCACTCCACAGAATACATCGAACGGTTGAAGGGCGAGTCTGATCTCTACAATTTGATTGTGCGTGCTCAGGTCTACGTGCAATCCGTTTCTGGAGACACCGAGCACTTGGCCCGCATTGTTTTGAGAAGATTGGACCACTTGTACTTCAAGCCGGCGCAGTTGGTTGAAATGGTGGAGAACGTCGCATGGGAAAATGTGTGGAGCGGGTCTGGGCTTGAAAACTCCAAGTTGATCACCAAGGGCGCCGAGTCTCAACAGGTCATTTCCACTTTGAGAGACTTCTTGTACAATCAGGAAGTCTTCATCTACCGCACCACTGCGTTGTTGTCCTACACATACTACCTCGCCGTCAACAACAAGTATGCCGAGGCCAGAGAAATCTTCTTGGAGCTGCACCTATACAGCCGGATCCACCAGCTTGACTCTTCTGTGCAGGTCTTATACAACCGTGCTTTGGTGCAGTTGGGATTGGCTGCGTTCAAAAGCGGAGAGATTGAGGAATCGCATCAAATCTTGAATGAGATTGTCAACTCTCAGAGAGTCAAGGAATTGTTGGGCCAGGGCTTCGTCAACAAGTACCCCAGCCAGGTGACTGCGGCAGAAAAGCTGAAGTTGTACCCATTCCACATGCACATCAACTTGGAGTTGTTGGACTGCGTTTTCATGACCTCGTCCATGTTGATTGAAATCCCAGCGTTGGCCGCCGCCGCCAATGCCGGAAAAGACTCCAAGCGCAAAACAAGCATCAAGTCGTTCAAGAGCAAATTGGAGTTCCATGACAGACAATACTTTACCGGACCTCCCGAAAGTATTAAGGACCACTTGATCTATGCATCCAAGTACTTGCAGAGAGGCAACTGGGCCAAGTCATACGAATTGTTGTCATCTATAAAGATCTGGAAGTTGGTTCCTGATACTGCTGCTTTGTTGCTGATGTTGAAGGAGCAGTTGCAGATTGAGGGCTTGAGAACATACATCTTCACCTACCAATCTATTTTCACCAAGTTGTCGGTGGAAAAATTGGCTACGATGTTCCAGCTCGAAGAGTCCGCCGTCACCAGCATTGTCGAGAAGATGGTTGCTGGCGGCGAGTTCCAAGGCTCTTTGACCAACGGCTTCATCAACTTTAGCACCGACGGTCCACAGAGAAGCAGATTGCAGGAGTTGGCCATTGTTATGAACGAAAAGGTTGGAATGTTGAACGAGAAGAATGAACAGACCTCTGCCAACGGTCACTTCAGAAAGCAGGTGATGCAACAACAACAGCAACAACAGAAGGAGCAGAAGGAGCAGAAGGAGATTTTGCAGGAGGAGAACAGCAAGTTCAGATATGCCAATATCAACACCAACAATGATGAGTTTCAAGTGACTGCTTGAGTTGAGTTCAGGCTGAGTTTAGCATAGAGACGGACATGTCTCGGATAAATGTTTAATAGAGATGATGTAGGCGCAGGATGCATATGCAGCCTCGAAGTAACACACCTTGAACCGCCAGCCCTTAGAGATTTGGGTGGCGAATGCCGGGGCTGGTACAGGTTCATCGGTGGTAGTATGGTTGAAAAAGAGCAAAAAGATTGCAGCACCACAATTTCACACATGGTCTCCCACTGCATTACTCACTGTGGCCCTAAGTGGCTTGACTAACGTTGATCGGACGGGAAACAGTATTTTCCACTTGGTATGGCCGCAACCGGAAGTAAGTTTTGAAAACGGTACTTAACTAGAAGACCTGGGGTAATTGCTTCTTGATCACAGGATTGAGCATAATTACCTCCACAAATTTCGTCGGCCCTACTATGTGCGACTATATGCATTCCCGAAGTATTGAGGATTGTTTAAACCATCATAATCGGAAGAAAAACACTGTTTTCCTGCCGTTTTCGTGTGTACTTGAATATTCTCCTATTGGAAATCACAGTTACTGATAGGACGTGTGCTAGCTCTCGGTTTAGAGTTTCAGACACTCACGCAGTTCGCACTCAAAATTGACTTCAGATGAGATGAAAAATTAACAAACTAAACAAGTTGACCATAACATGTATGACTTTAAGAGCGAAACAAGCGGCATGCCAAAAAATAAACAGGCGGCATGCCAAAATAAAAACCAAGTCATGGTTTGCAGCTATGGCGTGGTGTACGGAGGTGGCATCGCATCGCACTCGCCTTCCTTGTCACCAGCACTCCCAGTACCCGCTATTCCATGGAGAAAAAGCCAATCAAACTCAGCTCGCTTTGCGAGCTCTGCCATGGACGCAAGGCCGTGGTCAAGCGCCCCAAAAACCTCCAGAAAGTATGCAAAGAGTGTTTCTACGTCGTTTTCGAAACAGAGATCCACCACACCATTGTTTCCGCCCAGCTCTTTCAAAAAGGCGACCGTGTGGCCATCGGAGCGTCCGGCGGCAAGGACTCCACGGTTCTAGCATCAGTATTGAAAACCTTGAACGAAAGGTACAACTACGGACTCGAACTCGTGCTCCTTTCCATCGATGAGGGTATAAAGGGCTACAGAGACGACTCGTTGGCCACGGTCAAGCGGAACCAGCAGCAGTACGCCATGGAGTTGGAGATTGTACTGTACAAAGACCTTTACAACTGGCTGATGGACGAGATCGTGTCGTGCGCCGGAATCCGCAGCAGTTGCACGTATTGTGGGGTACTCCGGAGACAGGCGCTCGACCGTGGGGCGGCCAAGTTGGGCATCAGTCACGTGGTCACGGGCCACAACGCCGACGACATGGCCGAGACGGTTCTCATGAACATTCTCCGGGGAGACACCGCTCGTTTGGAGAGCCTGACGGCGATTCTCACCCAAAGTGCAGGGCTGCCGATCAAACGGTCAAAGCCATTCAAATACCTGTACCAGAAGGAAATCGTGCTTTACGCCCACTATAAGAAGCTCGACTATTTCTCCACCGAGTGCACCTACGCACCCGAGGCGTTTCGGGGCACGGCGCGTGAATTGCTCAAGGGCCTTGGAGCTATTCGGCCGTCCTGCATCATGGACATTATCTATTCGGGCGAACATCTTGTATTGGTCAAGAAGAAAAAGGCCACTCCAAAGTATAAGAGGCCTGGCCGTGAGCAGGAGATCCGTGCCGACGGAAGTGTTTCGTTGAAGCGTGACGGAAATACCTGTGAGAAATGTGGGTACATTACCTCCAACAAGGTGTGTAAGGCGTGCTTGCTTCTAGCGGGGCTTGAGATGAACCGGGCCAAGGTGAGCATTGATGGCGGTGATGGCGATGGACCTGCCAAATTGGGCAAGACCTTGGAGCAGCTCAGTTTCTAGCTGTGGCTCATTGGCGGTATCTCTGAAACCCTCGCCAAAAGCTGCTTCATTGGCAATCGCCCCAATGTCATGCAAGTTTGCCTGAATCAATACCCCATGTCATGCATTCGCTTGACTTCAATTCCAATCGTCGGCCAGTGGCCCGACCAGTACCCAGATACCCAGATACAGCCCCTGCATTCAAACCCGTTAATTTAGGCTCTGTTGCCTAGTTTCCGTTGCGCCGGTGCACATGCACTGCGCCGGCCTGGTGACTGGGAAACACCAACGTTTCGGCAATGACAGTGTTTTCTTTCCGAGAAACACCAAAAACAATGATTTCAGCAATGTCCTCCGGCTCCAAAGGCGTGGTCCCCTCATACACTTTCTTGGCGGCAGCGTCGTCGCCATGAAAGCGCACCAAACTGAACTCCGTCTCCACGGCTCCGGGATCGACCTCCATCACCCGGATCCGCGTGCTGATTAACTCCTTCCTCAACGAGTGCGTGAAAAAGTTCACGGCTGCTTTGGATGCACAGTACACGCTGCCCCCGGGATACGCCTCACGGCCCGCAATAGAGCCAATGTTGACTATATCGCCGCTATTTTTGGCCTTGAAAATGGGCAACACGGCCTGGGTCATGTTGATCAACCCCATGACATTGGTCTGCATCATGCCCTGAAGATCGTCGGCGGTGATTTCACCCACGGTCTCCTTTCCAAGCGCTTTGCCGGCGTTATTGATCAACACGTCGATATCCGAGAATTCTTGCGGCAAGCTGCTGAAAAATGGCTTGATGGATTCAGCATCCGACACATCGAGCTTGGCCGTGTGCACTTGAATTGTCTGGTAGAATTTGCTCAAGTCGGCCGCCAATGCTGTTAACTTGCTTTCACGCCGGGCGGTCAAGATCAACTTGATGTTTCCTTTTGCGGCGGCGGCAAACTCGTGGGCTGTGGCGGCTCCGATTCCTGACGAGGCTCCGGTGATGAGCACGATTTTGTTGGCGAGACGTTCTGCTGCTTTTGCTCCGAAAGACATGGTGTGGAGAGTTGGGGGCGAAGTGGATGAATTCGCGGGGAACTCCACGTGTGGATGTACGGGTTTTTCACCTATACCCTTAGTACATCATATTGCACACTAGTATCCCACATCCCACGTGATTCGGGCCGAAACCGGCTCTGAAAGAGTCATGATCTGCTAGTGGCCCTAAGTCTATTTTATGCAGCTCAAGGGCCGTTCATCACTGAGACAAGTTTTGTACAGAATACATGAATCAGACAATTCTACTACACATTTCCTCTAGATTGTAATATTCCAAATGACCTTGACAAATATGCTAGATAAAAAATCCGCTTGAGGACGACTGGAACAGCAATCCATCGCCACTGAACTCGGTTGAAATTGCTGTACTGGAGTTGCTTCGTGAACTCGCCATGGATTCAAATGGCGACGATTCCAGCTGTGTGATTTGGGTGACGTTGAAGCAATATTTCTGAAGCAAGTCTGCATATGACATGGAAGCGATTTCCGTCGACTTCAAGTCTTTAGCAGGCTCAGAAACGTAGTTGTTAGCTTTGGTGTTGGGTTTCACCGGCGATGCGGACTTTCCGGCGTCAGCAACACTGCTGCCCTTGCTTTGAAGCGGAGAATCCGGCTCCACCGACTTGTTCTTGTAGGATTGGGAATATCTTCTCATTGTTTGCAACGAGTTGCTTCTGACAAAATGAGGTTTGGATTCCGGCTGCATTGATCCTTCACGCAGCAAAGTGGGTCTGGCCGGGGCAGCTGAATTCTTGACGGAGTTAAGTTTGTTGACGAGCTCTTCGAAGTCGGCATCCTGGTTTTTTGTGAGCCCGCCTGCAGGCTCTGGTCTCGGGGAGCTTGTGTTCAGACCCAAATGGAAAGTAGCCGTCTGAGAAAATGTTGGCGGTTTGTAGGAGAAGCTATCGCTGGAGCCCGGCTTCAAAGCAATTTTGTCCCGATCATTAGGCTTTCCTTTGGTGACTGCAGATAGCGAAAAACGGTAGTTTGGCCCATTGTTGTTGTCCCAATAAGTTTCATTGTTGACAGAGTACTTGATGCAAAACTGGGGAGTGATGGCCGAGGGCAAATGCGCAAGGGGGACGGAGAACCTGAATTGGTCGAAATTCGCTGTTGTGAACAGACTAACATAGCTGGCATTATTGAAAATTAACTGGCTCTTCCAGTCATTAAATGTCATCTTCAAGGAAAGAGCCTTCTCGAATGCAAGGTTCTGGCACATGACTATGAGAACGAGCGACTTTTTATCAGCAGAAAGCACCGCTTTCTGAAGATACACGGGCGATGTCTTTTTGTCGTAGATATTCTTGGGAGGCACGAAATTCGAGTTGTTGATTTTGTACAGCATCTCGCAGACACCCTCGTCGTCAGAGTCAGAGTCCGACGTGACAAAATCGCCAAAAGAACGCGGAATGGAAAAGTAATCATTGGATAAGTTGAATGACGCGTTTGGAGAGCCCAAAGGCGTGTTTTGAAGCGATACTGACAAAGGCGAGTCTTTCCCATCAAACATCTTGACGTTTTCAAGGCGCGTGGCAAACTTCACCGACTTGGGCGAGAGCTGCGATGCAGACTGAACTCGAGAGAGATGTGGTATCTTCAAAGACAGCTTCAACTTTCGCAAGGGCGTGCGGATGGCACCCTCGGACACTGCTCGAGGCTTCTCCGAGGAGCTCTCCACGGGCGAAGGCGAAACGGAAGATGGTGTTATTTGCACAAAAGCGTCCATGGTATCCGCTGGCAGCAAATCTTTATCTAGAGTTGGATGATTATTGTGCGTTGTCAGCGTGGAATCTGCATGTGGTGGGTAATTCGTATTTGTGTCAGGTAGCAGGACCTCAAGGGCTTGGGGATGGGAAAGGAATTGCATCGAGGCAGGCTTCGAACTGAAAGAAGGAGCAGGACGAACCCACAGCACAGACAATACCGAGTCGTCCTTGGGTGCGCCGGGTTTCAGAGCAGTGGACTTGCTTGTCAAGGGAATTAAATCGGGCAACGATGTCAGGCATATGGAAGACAAATCAGCCAAAGTTCCAGGGGCCTGCCTGGAATAAGTTTTAGCGGGCATAGGTGCCAACTCGGGAGAAAAGGGGCTCTCCACGGCCAATGTAAGGGTGGACATTGGGGAATAGGGAGGCGGAGAATGGAGTCTAAGGAGTGGGGTGGCGGAAAAGGAGATCGAACAAAAGCAACTAAACCAAGTCGGGTTTTGCGTCACTGAGCGAGCCGCGGGTCAACAGGAGCAAGATCCAGTAAAGACAGGAAGTACACACGGGAAAAAGAGAATTAAAGTGGGCGCCCGCGGCGAGCGGTATGTACTTATATACTGGCAGGCGGCAGGGTTTCCAGAAATTTGGGTTTCGGTACATGCGGGCACATGCGCACGTAGGGGCACTGTGTGCCAGAGCCTGCACACAAGTGCACATTTGTGCATATTAGCAAGGTGGGGCAATAATGGGTTAGCAATCGGAACGTGCATCGGGCAGCGACATTGTTAGTGCGGGACGCTGAAAGCGAGAAAAAAAAGACATTGTTGATAACCCTGCAGTACGCAGTATGATGCAACTTTTTTTTCCGTCAAAGAGCTCAAGTTAAATCCAAACTGGTGCTCTCTGAAGAATTGCACCCCACGCGCACGTCGGCAAGTACTCACAGGTGCGTAATGAAAGTGTTTACTTGTCTGCAGTACGTCGCTGCAGCCGGAGTCGGAATCGCGTCTCAACCTGCAAAGACCGCGCCAAACCCGTTTCGGGACTTTGGCAGCTCCGGAGATGCGGGTATGCTAGCCCGATCAGGAAAAAGTATCCCCGCTGTAGGCCGCTGCAACCGGCGAAAGACGTTTAAATGGTGTGAAGAATGTTTTTTGAGGGGTAGATGCGTTGAAGTTGATAGAAAGAGAAGTGTTTGGTTGTGCAAAGCATCCAGTTTGGGGGCTGACGTTGATTCCCAAGAGAATAAGTCTGTTTCAGGTCTGTTTCAGGTCTGTTTCAGAGTTGTTTCAGAGTTGTTTCAGAGTTGTTTCAGAGTTGCTACAGAGTTTCAGGGTTGTTTCAGAGTTATATCAGTTATTCAGTCCAATACCAAACCACTCTTGTTGGACATCCTGCATACCAATTCCTTTTCAAAATCTCGCCAAAACTTGTGGTAATATTTAGCCGCCAAGCAGTCGCCACGCCGAAAATAGTAGCAATTAGAAGGTGTTGAATTTACAGGAAAGGTCTGGAAAACTTGAAGCAGTCAGTCTGAGTGGATTGCTTTCGACGTGTCATGAGTGTTTCGCCCGTGTTTCATGAGTGCTTCACCCGTGTTTCGAAATCGATTTCCTACTCTATCTCGTAATTCCCTTCCATCTTATCAAGATTAGGCGCGGTGCGTTGCGCGGTAATTGAGTGCTGGGGAAATACGCTCTGCCTCCTGCCCCTTATTGTATGGGCTCGAAACCAACGCTTTTGCAATTTTTATATTTTCAAGATATATTTGTGTTTGGTATTGATTTCGCTCCTGGCGCTACCGCTTCAAATCACCATTCATTCTTTGTGTTCTCTGCACTCCTTTGCTTCTCACTATACCCAAAATAGGAAGTGCTGCGTGAAATGTCTGTTTTTTCCTCTGGCGCCAATGTGATCAACGCGTCAATGCCATAAACATCAGTCCGCGGCCATCTCCTTCCATCGCTCTGCATATAGATTCACCGGAGTTGAAGAGCTTTTCTCTTGACTTCATTCCCTGTTTTCTTATCTGCTGTAAACTTCTCCAATTTCTTACTCAACTCCTTAGCTTCTCCAACTTCTTACTCACATCTCTTCCAACTTCTCACTCAACGTCTCATCTCTTCCAACTTCTTCCGGCCAGTTCTGTTTTCTCCTCACTTCTCATTTCCAACTCCTCAATCTTCATCTCGTGCTTTAATTCTCTCTCCTCATTCCCCGCTCAAGTCCTTCTCCTTATCAATAGATTCTGTGTCTGGAGGTGCCGTTGCAGTATACACCAGTAGCCGCTCCATGATGCTGGCAGGTGCTATTCCGGCCATGCTGCAGTTGTCGTCCAAGCTGCGCCTTCGAATGCGCCGAGAAGAGCTTGCAAGAGTGACTATAGACTCACTATCACGCTCTCTTTCACGCTCTCGATCGACCCGACTTGGGCCTGCAAAGCTGGGCGCCAAGGAGACGTGGCCGCTCGGCGCGAGCGACGTTTCGGCCGTTGATGCCACTCCTGAAACACTCTCTTGCACGTTATCACCACTCAAGAGCGACGGCGGGTTCGTGGTCGACGTGTT
Organism: Metschnikowia aberdeeniae; assembly: GCA_002370615.1. Lineage (NCBI taxonomy): Eukaryota > Fungi > Ascomycota > Pichiomycetes > Serinales > Metschnikowiaceae > Metschnikowia > Metschnikowia aberdeeniae. Next base: position 599,194 of record NKZB01000175.1, read on the forward strand.
CGATATCACCAGCTTCAAAGGCGTGGTGCTGACGTTGTCTGACTGGAAAGATGCCGTTTCGCCGTCGCTGGCGTCGTGGGGGCGTTTCACTGCGCCGTTTCGGTCACGCTGTCTATGTTCGAGGTTCTGCTGATGGAAGGGGGCCCGCATGCCCGCCGCTGGCGTCCGGTTTGGTCCCTGGACCAAACGCTTGACCCAGCTAAATCGGCTGCGCGTGTTGGGTTTGTCGTTGATGTCGTATATCACTGCGGTTAGTATGAACGAAAACGGGACCTGAATACATACCTTGGCGTGTTTCGAGCATGGCGGCAGGTGGAGAAGTTTTGCAGTTTGGTTGTTTTTGCGGCTGCTTAGAAAAGATCCACTTATGTTTGGGGGCGAAAAGGAGTAAGGGGTAAGGGCGTGATAAATAGAATAAGATATTCATGCGAGCATTTAGTCGGCGCTGTATGCAGTACCAGCGCCGCAGTCTGCAGGACAGAATAAAGCAGCAGAGTAATCAGTGGAGCTGTTGGCTTTGATTCTGGGGCAGACCCAAAACAGGCTTTGCCGTCTAATTTTCACCGCTTAAATCGTATAGCTAATGTTGGTTTAATCGGAAATGTTGGTTTAGTCGGTAATGGCATTGTGTGTCAGCTTCAATATTGATTCTATTGTCTGAGGTATATTCCTGCATACAATCAGCTCGTTAGCTGTGGCATCCAGCCTTAGCTGGCTTACTATTCAACCACATGAAATCAAATTATTCCTTGGCTGGCTTACTATTCAACCATATGAAGTCAAATTATTCTATAATACTAAAGGTTGGTCTTGCTGCAGCACGTGCTGGTCTCATTCTTCAAGACGCCCTCTTGCTGCAAAGACGACTTGTTGAATGCATTCACCGACTGCGGGTAGTCCAAAGCAGGGTTTCTCTCAAAGAAGTTGGCTGGCGAAAGGTGGATGTTGTGGGTCTCCACAGGCATCACAGGGAAATCCTCGACCTTAGGAATGTGAGTGAAACCCATAGTGGCCCAAACAACAATGTCCTCGTCTCTCACGGGGTCCTTAGTCTTAACCCACTCGGCAAGACCAGTGTCGCCCTTGGACTGGTTGGTGAACTCACCGGCGGCAAAAAGCTGGTGGTCCTGGTACTTGGTGACCCAGAGCTGCTGCGTGGAGTAGAGCGCTCTCTTGGCGTTGAACGACTCCTTGTCTGCCAAAAGCATCTGCTTGGCAGGCATCATGATCTTGTATCCCACTGGCAGTTGCGAGATCTTGTTGATCTTGTTCTCATTGACAATCTTGTAGGTTCTGTTGGTGAATGGAGACTGCTCGATGTAGCCGGCGTTATCCAAGTATGTCTTCTTGGTGACGAATCCGGTGCCGTATGGGTTCAACTTGTCCTTAGGCATCACCTCGGTGTCTTCGTAAAGAACAGAGTTGTTGTGGCCATCGATAGCGGGGTCGATTCTGAACGAAAGGATGTGCTGGTGGTAAGCAGCCATGACATTTGGCCCCACAACTGTTCCCCATGGCACAGTCACTCCCTCATCAATGGGCATGGTAGACAAAATACCCGTGGCACGCACCTCGATGTCAATGATACCATCGTTGGTGAACTTCAAGTTGATGATGTACTCGTAGTTGGCCACCGTGGCAATGGTCTGCACCACAAACTCCCTCTTTCTGGCAATCACCGCATGCTCGGTACGGTAGTTCATGTGCTTGTACAAGATACCAGCATCTTGCTCGTGCATGCACACGGTGTTGGGGATGACCTTGGGCTCACCGGCGGCATTGATGGTTCTTCCGTCCATGTACTTGATAACTCCAAGACAGTCACATCCAAGCTTCAATGGGTTACCGTTGACACCAAAACCGCAGTCTCCCAAGTCGAAGGCCTGCTTTCTGTGGTAAGGGGCTCTGGGGTCGCCATAAGGCACGGTCATCTCTGACAACGAGAGTCTGTACAAAATCTGTCTGCCCTTGAACCAGGCGTCGTAGACGGCAAAGCCCTCTCTGGCGGTGGTGGCCACACGGAACTCCCAGCCAAGCCACTTGACTTTGGAGCCCTCAGTGGAGAACGAGGCGCCCTCGGGTTGCTCCACAATCAAAGGCTTTGGAACTCTCATGACGGACTCGCCATTCAAGTCCGGGTGGTACTCCACTCCCGGCACTTGGTGCCATGGCTGGGTGGAGGTGGTGGTGGCGTCGAAGCCGCCAGGCAAGTAATCAATTCTGACAAACTTCTTGGAGTAGGCCTCGAAAACTGGCGAGAACTTCAAAGGCAACGAGTAGTGGTTCGACTCGGGGTGGCCATCGTTGGCCAACACGTACATGAAGAATTGCACCAAGGGTCTCGACTCGTTGGCGTCGTCGGTGGCGTAGATCCAGGGGTCGTTTCTCACTTTGAAGCCCTTGGGCAACTTCAACTTCTCGATTTCTGCAACAACGTCGGGGTAGTTGTTACAGTATTCCTCCCAGATCATCATGTCGTCCGGCAAGAAGGGGCCCACCACGCCCTTGGGTTGCTCGTTCTTGGTGATGATGTGGCCAGCAGTAACATTGATAAGAGCTTTGTTGAAAGTTGTGGTGTGGGTGTAGTAGTATGCATAAAACACTCTTGGGATGGAAAACAACTCACCGCCGTTTCTCTCGAGCTCAAGGTATCTCTTCATGTCCTTTTTTGGTGGATCCAACCGATCGATCTGAACAAAGTGCACATCGGCGGAGGCTGGGTAGGCATCCTTGACGAGCTTGGAGGCCAATCTGATTTCCGAGTCGGTGGCGGAGTCAAAAGGGTGAATAGACATTTGGTTGATGGTTGGAAAAAAATCGGGCGATTGCTGCACTTATATACCCGGCGGTACAAGCTTGGCGGGGCGCCGTGATGGACCTTCCTAATGCGGGTGCGCTATCGGGCTACGACCTGCCCGATCGGGCCACTCCTGCAGGTACCCGCATCTTGATCGGACTACGAGAAAGTCGTGGAGACCCCAAATCTGGGTTGATGGACATGCAGTTTTTTGGGAGCGCCTTCGGTTGAGCTGGCTGCTTGTATTCAGGAACGCAGAGTTGGATGAAGACACGGGTGTTTCTGGCAGTCAGTTTTCAATTTCGCACCAGAATGCCTGTTTCGAAACATAAGAATTCCGTCAACTTTCCGCAGCTTTCACAATCTGAAAATCGGCTCGATATTCCGCTTCTCCAAATTTCTTTTCTTCTACCAATTGCCGTAAAGTTCCCATTCAGTCTACAGCGGGCCCACTTGCTGAGCCCTCTTTAGTATCAATAAATCATGTAATGTTCAAATAATGTGTTAATATACAGAGCCATACGGCTACCACAAAGCATGGGACCTGAACTGTTTCCTGCAAAATTCTAGGTTCCCACGTTTAGTCCACCGTACTTTCAAAGTTCAAATTCAAATAGGCACTTAGAATCAGCCAGAGTCAGCCCTCAGATTTGCCAGAGTGCTGATTCACGAGTTGTTAACAACCGGAGATCCCATTCTAAGCTTCGTGTGTGGATTCACAATCTCGATCGGCTTTTTGACTCGAGGAGTCAGCAGTCTAACGGCCACGGGCTCCTGTTCCACTGCAGTAGTGGGGGAGAACACCAGGGCAGTGTATGGATTAAACTTCTTCAACGTTGGACTACCGTGAAGATAGTCGGGGATCTCCGGACAAAACTCAAGGTCGTCTTCGACGTCAAACAGCTTGGAAAGGTAGTACCGTAATCTTGGGTTGTTCAACGAATAGTTGTAGCCGCTGGATGATGTGGAGGATGCTGACGACATGTTGTACTGGGCACTGGCAAAAGTAGGGGATGTGTTTAGTTGTGAGTTTGGCAGCGATGGGGAATACTGGAAACTATTGTATATGTATGGATTTGCCATGGTGAGTTGTTCATGGGAGGAGTGTGTGGGGGAAGGGGTTGAAGTTGATGTGTTGCTTTGGGCTGGGATAGCGAGGTTGTGTCAGGGTTGGAGTTTTATGTTTCAGCCGCGTTTCACGTATGTTTCAGTTGCGTTTCAGTTGCGTTTCGGTTGCGTTTCACTGGTTTTGTTTTGTTTAGCTTGGGTGTGGTGAGGTGTTGGGTCAGGAGGGGTTGAGACTGACGATTGCGCACGCTTGTATGCAGTACACATGATCACTTGCGGCTGTATGCAAGCCAGATAAGGTCAGGTGATCGCTTATACAAAGGAACACTTCCACCCGTGTTATTTTTCACTGTTTCGGAACGCGCTGTATTTGCCTAGCAACGCCTCTCGGCGTGCCGCCTGGAACGGGAAGTCACGTGCCCAAAGTCACGTGCCCGGCACGTGCCGCTCACGTATTCTAGCGTCGTTGCTCCAAGAAGAGTGTGGGGCTGCGTGGCTCCAATACCCTGGAACAATGTAATTTCTTTTATGAGCTCAAGGCTGCTTGGGTGTTTATCGCATGTCCATTCTCAAATTTACGCATTCCCAATTATACGCACCACCAGTGGCTGCGAAAGGAGACTTGTTTCAGAAGTGCTACTCACTACACAGAGGGCAGCTGTTCGAACCCGTCATGATTTCCCAGATTTCTGCATAAGATCACCCCATTAATGGCCAGTCCTTCATATACCATTGCCATGACCCAAAACGGAAATTCCTCCAGCACATCTCCCATGTTTTCCAGCCATCACCCTCAACATGTCCTACTCCTTTGCCAGCCACAAAAGTTGGAAGCCCCTGAGCCCCCTTCCCATCCTGTATGCTGGCCGCAACTACGAGTGCCTTCAGCTACTGTCTGGACTCAACTGTATTCTTGTCAATGACGCCTCCACCTTCACGATATCGGCAGCGGTGGCGTTTGGCGGCGGCTCATTTATGGACTTCGGCGTCCCGGGATTAGCGCATCTTTGTGAGCATGTGGTGTGTCTGAGAGGAACATTAGTTGAGCTTCAGAGGATTTTGTTGGGCTGTAACGGCTCGTTCAGTGCAACTACTGGCTCCGACCAGACCACATTCGGCTTCGATATCTCCACCTTTGCACACGAGCTGGTGGGAGAGGGACATTTCCTATTGGACAAGGTACTCCAAAAGTTTGCCTCTATCTTTGATCCGCCACGGATCAGCGGGACGATTGTGTTACGCGAGATCGGGTTCGTGGATGACGAGCACAATATGAACACCTCAAACGAGGATAAGATCCTTTGGCACGGCTTAAGGCTTTTAGCAAATTGCCGCCACCCTTTCAGCAACTTTGCAACGGGTAACAAATCCACTTTGAGTGGGATTCTGGGCTTGAAACGCATGATTTCCAGCTATCATTCCCGGGTTTTTCGTCCCGAAAACGCTGCAATTGTCATCAAAGGCCCACAGTCCATTAATCGGCTTCGAAAGTCACTTTCAAATGCATTCGACGACTTACACTTCAAAAAGACAAAAAAAGCTGATGATGACCTCGATTTGCACCTGATACAAGACTTGTTCCTGAACGAGTTCAATTCAATTTTCATCAAGTCAGGTTCACGTACCGTTCGCCTTATCTTTTCGATGAAAAAGGGGTTTCTTGGTGTTCCTGCTACCATTCAGAGCATATTGTGTAATATTTTGGGAGACGAGTCTGAAAGTTCCTTGTGCCATTACTTACGAGACAAAAAGTGCTACATTCATCACCTTTTTGTTTACACCCAAAGCGTGTCACTGGATGAAGAGCTTTTTATTATTGCAGCACAGGCAACCAAGCTCGGAATGTCTTGGCTTCTGGATTTGCTAGCCACCATCTTCTTCTACATTGAAGAAATCATTGCCAAGTTGCCACAGCCGGTCTGGAAGACTGTGGCGCAAGAGTACTTGGAGATCAACGAGTATCTTTACAACAGCACTGTTGAGGAAGAGGAAGAGGTGGCTCTGTATGCTGAAAACTTACAAAGGGGTTTGCATTTTTTACGGGGAGACTGGAATCCAGCGTGCTTGGAAGAGCAGAGCCTTGCGTTTTACATGAGCCAGTTTTTTGGCCGGTCGCAGGTCAAGCTCCAGATCTTGGACCTGAACCCTAAGATTCTCTCTCAATTTCTGCAGATGCAGTCCCTCGTTGTGGACGAATACTTTCACTTTGAATACTGCAGGTTTTGGTGCTATCATAGCCAAACCGTGTCTGTTCCAAATTTATGTGTCGCTCAGCCAATCGGAAAGCTCATGGAGGTTGTACCAGATCTTTTGGAATATCCAAAACCGGAGTTTATGGGCAAATACCGCCACCTTCTCGATAATCCGGAAAGACCTACTCTCAAATACCGTGACCCGAAAAAAGAGGTGTGGAGCGTGAATTCGCCACTTAATTCGAGGTCACTGGCTTCAATATACCTCCATTTTCAAAGCTTGCCTCAAGATGCCACTTTTTTGGTTCTCCTTGAAATGATTGCCGCAATCTGCGGACAAAGTCTAAAGAGCAGGCTTTACAACTTCGAGCTCTTTGGTTTCACTTGGGGAATTCACGCAAACATCCACGGCGAGCCGTCTTTTTTGATTACTGCAGGAGGAACACCTCTGGCAATTACACATATGCTCAAAACAATCACCCATGAGCTCCTCAGCTTTTCTAGCCGAACCTGCCGTTATCATGAGCTCAAATCGGCTAGAATTCACTTAAGAGGAAAGTACGAGGAGTACATACAGAAACAAGGAATCCGGTTTGCCCACGTGATGCTTTACCAGCTTCTTGAAGAGGGGATTGTTCAGCCAGAAGACCGAATCCAGGCGCTAGAATTGTTAGATGTGGACTCTCTTCTGCATTTATCGCAGGTTGTGCATCACCCCAGTTTCACACGGATTCTCTTGAGTGGGAATTTTTCAAAAGATCAAATGGAAAGCATCAATAAAATGTGTGATGGGGAACGCATAGAATGGTCGGAGAAACACGCCATCAACAGGCGTGTCTCTTCTTCTGTTTCCTTGAGAAAGGGTGCATTCTATGAGTACAAATTACCCCAAAACAACGATCCGGTGGCCGTGGTGCTTTATTACATTCAATTAGGACAGCGTGAAGATATCTACACATTTACGCTATCGAAGGTCCTCCAGCAGATGCTCCAGTCTTCGGCCCATCACAATCTCCGAGACAAACGTGGCTTGGCATACACCATTTCGACAGGTTTGAAGGTATTCCGCCATCATTTCGGCATGCATGTAACTATTCCCACCACCAAGCACCTGACAGGGTATGTGATTAGCGAGATAGAGGAGTATTTCAGAGACGTCGAGGCCAGTGTTGCCGAAATGAGCGAGGCCGATTTCGAGACAAAAGTGAAGATGCCGTTTTTGCAGGACTTACAGGATGAATACGAAAAAGACCCGAATCCATCTGCTCTTTTTGCGAGTATTCAGCCGCTTCAGGGCTCCCATACCCAAAGCCAACACGCTTCTTTTCAGAGACACTGGTGCGCCATGGACCAGATCATTCTCCAGACGTACCGTTTTGGAAGCAAAGACTGCGAGGAAGCGGTGGACTTTTCAGCTGTGAAGCAGCTAAGCTTGGCTGATTTTAGGGCCTTTTTTAGCGTGAAATTCGCCGTCAATTCGACGCTGCGGCTGGCCCTACTCATAACACAGAGCAATGACACCAGAGAACCGAAAAAACTATTTCTGGTACGGCAGCGAAGACACACTAGGCCAAGAAAGGTCGTCACTTCCATTCACAGTTTCAAAACGGAGGTGTACAGAGGGACTGCATAGAGGGTGTGGGGAACTGAATATTCATTCTATTTTTGGCTTGCATGCTTCTTGAGGTACAGTTTGAATGTCCATCCAATCAGGAATAGCCAAACACCCAGCTGACACGCCATTGCTTCAGCACCAAACCCCTGCTGTCTTGGGTTGAGGCACGTGCCCTTGCGCACGTGACTGCATAGCTATGCGGCACCAAACTTGGCTGAACCCCCATGAGTGCAGTGACGGTTACTGCCAGCGAACTTGCCGCCGGCTTGAGCCCAGGGGTCTTGGAGCAGGCTTTTGGCCCAGACTCTCTCGGAATTCTTCTTGTCAGCAAACTCCCCCCTGCATTCAAAGACCTCCGTTGCAGGGTGCTCACCAGTGTGTCAATTCTTGCCAATCTACCCGCCGGGGAGCTCGAGGCTCTCGAGCGTAGTGAGGCCACGTGGCTAACGGGATGGTCACGTGGACGGGAGATCCTCCAAAAGTCCGGGGAACCTGACTACAACAAGGGCTCTTTCTACGTGAATTGTGCTTTTTGTCAGGACGAGAATTTGGAGGGCCCGGCCGCTCACATTGTGGAGAAGTATCCTGACTCCAAGATGTACACCGAACCAAATGTGTGGCCCCAAAAGGAAATTCCGGGTTTGGAGACCTTCGAGGAAGACTGCAAGAGCTTGTGCAAGATGATCGTGGAAGTGGGGTCCAGTGTGGCGCGTTGCTGCGATGCCTACATCGCAGCCACCTACTCAGGGTACGAAAGCGGCTTTTTGGAACGCATTACCCGGAGTTCCACCTGCTCAAAAGCCCGCTTTTTGCACTACTACCCCACAGACACATCTGGCGGCGACGCTGACGACTGGTGTGGCGAGCACGTGGACCATTCGTGCATTACTGGTCTCACTAGCGCTTTATACATGGACGAAAATGGGATCCTTGACGCCAGCCCCGACAAAACTTCCGGTCTCTACATCCGGGGCCGCCATGGCGATGTCGTGCAGGTAAGCATTCCAGCGGACTGTTTGGCATTCCAGAGTGGCTCTACACTTGAGGAAATCCTGCAGGGGCGCTTCAAAGCAGTTCCACATTACGTGAAGGGCTGCAATGTTGCGGGCGTTGTCAGAAACACGTTGGCAGTTTTCTGTCAGCCCGATCTTGACGAGCCAATCACGGAATCTGAGGATTTTGCCCAGTACGCCAGGAGAGTGGTTGTTCTGCACCACTCGGGCACGTGAGTGCGTGGGGGACGAGTCACGTGACGCGCACTCCAAGCCGGCTCGCATCGGTTTGAAACCCACTCATGTTTGCGCCCATTGTCAACGACAAAAAGCCGCTGGCACCGGTGTTTTCCTCGGCGCCGACAGCGGATGCAGACGTGCGTGCCGAGTTGCGGCGGCTTGACCAGCCCGAGGCATTACCCAATGAAGAAAATGCCGATCGCCGCGAGCGGCTCATTACCTTTCTACACACCAGTGACAAAGAAGTCACCCAAAGCACGGAAATGGGAGCGGTGCAGATGGAAGGCGTGTCAGTGGATAGTGACGAGATGGACAGTGACGGCAAATCCGACGACGAAGAGTTCTATACGCCCGGCACCGATGAGCTTTTATCTGCTCGGAAACACATACTTGAGATTCTGATCAAACGGGCGTCGTCAAGAAATAGTCAGCAACGGGCGCAGGCCAGTCTCAACCCTACCAAAGTGCTCCGGCACAGAAGAGCCATCGTGCATAGTGTTTCCACTTATGAATTGCTCGGTTCCTATAATGTTCAGGGCAACACACGTGCTGTGAGCTGCGTGCGCATCAACGTGCTGGAAAACACTACCGCATGCTCGTCTTGGGACGGCGGAATTTATATTTTCCAAGGCAATCCTGCAGAGGAGCTCAAGCAAGTGGCCAGGCTGGCGCCTGGATTCCACCACGAGAAAACGGTTTTGCTGTGGAGAAATGAAGAAACTCTCATTTCTGGCTGCGCGGAGGGAACATTAAACGTTTGGAAAGTTGGGCAGGAAAATGATCTCCGGCCCAAATTCACCCTACGAAATGCCCATGATGCTCGAATCGCTCAGCTTGACTCCCACCCCTCCAGCGACTACTTCTGCACAAGCTCGTTTGACCAGACATGGAAGTTATGGGACTTTCAGCGGCCGGAAAAGTCTCTTCTCGAACAAGAAGGCCACGCTAAGGAGGTGTTTGCATGCAAGTTTCACCCTGATGGAAGCTTATTGGCTACGGGCGGCTTGGATGCTGTGGGCCGAGTGTGGGATTTGCGCAGTGGGAGATCAATTGCCGCTTTACAGGGACATCTGCAGGGAATTTACAGTATGGCGTGGTCACCTAATGGACATCACTTGGCCAGTGGCAGTGGCGACAACTCCATCAAAATCTGGGACATGAGAAAACCGGAAAGTGCTTCGTTCACCATTCCAGCGCACACGAAGCTCGTCAGCGACATCACGTTTGTTCAGGGAGCAAACACGTCAAAGTTGGCGCAGCCGGTGGCCGACGAAAACGATCAGAACCCACTGGTTTTGGATATATGTGGAACGCTTTTAGTCAGTGCTTCTTATGACGGGACAATAAAAGCATGGTCCAGCGATAACTGGATTTTGGCCAAAACTCTCCGTGGTCACACGGATAAGGTCATGAGCTGTGACATCAGCTGCTCGGGAGAGAGCATAGTGAGCAGCGGCTGGGACAGAACCGTCCGTACATGGGGTGTTCACTAGGAAAGGCATGGAACTTGGCCGCTCCAAGCCAATGATAGAAGCTTCTAACCATGTGCCGGCACAGATCCGTGATGTGGGCTGGTGTCGACCCGTGTCACGTGCCGTAATACACGGATCTGTGCTGGTGTCTATTTTTTGGCATACGCTTTGCTGCTAGTAATTATCGTCGATCACTTTGGCCTCGAACCCACGGTAGTGTATGTAGTATATACAGTTCGCAATTTGTGACGGTAATGCATTGCGGCGCCAAAAACCACATTCAGATGCAAAATCCAAACAAGCGTAGAACCGTAACCAGTCACTGGCAGTCGGAACCAGATCACGTGCCCAGGAGCATGCCGCTTCCGGGGTGTTGGTGTAAGGGTTTGCAGCCAGGGTCAAAAACCCGTACCTCCGCTGTATCGCACCGCGCCAGCACACTTTAGCAGCAAGATACAAGAAAGCCAAAGCAGAGAAAGAAGAAAAGGGGAAGCCAGCGGCAGCAAGTCCAGAGCTAAGAGGAACAGCAAAAAAGAACAGCAAAAAAGAACAGCAAACTCACTATCTCCCATAAGCTCGTCGTCACGTCTCCTCCCACTTCAGCATGGACTTGACCAGCATTCTAGACGGCACACCCGAACCGCCGATCGTCGACTTACAATTGGACCATATCAACACTTCCGGCGAGTACATGTTGGCCACGCCCATGTTCGACTTCCAAAAAGAACTCACAGACCAAATCGTGTCTCTCCACTATCCCGACATCCTAAAGTACTGTGAAACACACGACACCACGGAGCTTATCCGGAAGTCTTTGCAGATCTGTGCCAAAAACTGCATGTTGGTGCTGACGCATCCATACCTCCTCATCCAGCATTACATGCCCAAGAACTTGGGCCTCCGGGACTTTCCCACCAAGCTTGCGGACACCAGCGGCAAGTTCAGCGTTTTGGAGAAGCTCGTCAACGTGATCATCCATAGCAATGCCGCTGCCCACAAGCACGTGGCCATTGTCATGCGGAACGAACACCGCATGTTTGACTTGACGGAAGCGCTTCTTTTGGGGTGTCCCGGGCCCAAGGTCATCCAGCGCTATGCAGGCAACCACGTCAAACGGGACTCCACCAAGCTGGCCAGAGCAGGCGCCAAAACCTCCCGGTTGACGTATCTTCACCTCATACCCAGTGATGCAGTGATGACTCGGAAAGACTACGACTTGGCGCCTGTTCGGCTCGATGTGGTCATCCACATGGACCTGCCAGAAGACCCGCAACTGCCGTTTTTGGAGCAGCTACGCCACCAGAACCATGCAAAGTCTCGTGGTGCCGTGGTGCTCAAGTTGATACCCACCTATTCCATCGAGCACTGTCTAGTGCACTACGAAGACCAGAAAAACGACCCAGGCTACCTCTACAAGTTGATCTCTTCCATTGTGTGCTTGCGGGACCAGGTGGGCTATCTCCCGCCGGACTTGTTTCCCATCTATAACCAGAACCTCACCTACTTGTCACACACGTTCTTTGACCATGTTTTTGGCGGACCAAAGATGGTCTTTCCTGCGTGGCCGCTTCCCGAGCTTCCCAAGCTCCCAAAGTTCTCGCCCAAGGACGTTGAGCGTTCATTGTTGACGGAGGTGGGCTACCATTATACGCCATACGATTCGTCCGAGGCATGCAGCGCCAAAAAGCGCAAAACCTACTATGAGCTGAAGCGGCTCCAGCTGGATTATGTGACCAACCCGTTGAAAAACGACTACAACACCATCATTGGCATTTACAACCACACTACGGCCATCAAGTCCGACATTCCGTCGCAGTTGACGCACCTCCTGATAACTGAGCTCAACGCCGAGTACCAGGAGCTCAGCAGCATACAGGACGAGTACCAGTGCTACCAAGCGTTCCAGGGCCAGCGTCAAGGCTTTGGTCGGCGCGTTGGCGAGATTAAAAAGGTGCTTTCCGGAATCATGGAGGAGGTCGATTTCGCCGAGCAGCGGCTCCACGTGACGCAGAGGAAAACAAACAAGCGTAGCTTGGAAACCGAAGAGTTGAAGGAAAGACAGGCGGTGGTCGCCGAGGAGATTGCCAATTTTGCGCAGCAATTGGGTGTTGCTGCGGACTCTGCCAAGGCTCGCTACATTCAGAACCAGCAAAAAATATGGACGCTCCAAAACGAGGTGAAAAACGCCGTGCTGCTGCTAAAAATAAAGGGAGATGAACGGAATTATATGCTCAAAGAGGTGACCAATTGTGAAGCCTCGTCCAAGCAGTCTGAGACTCAAATTGCCGAGACCAAGCAGGAAATCTCGAAATTAAATTCACAGATTGAAGCTGCGCAGGAGCAGTTACGACAGGCCGACGACGTGCATCAAAAAAAGAAGGCTGCAATTATCAGTCAGATTGAAAAGGCCCGGGTCTCTCACTCCGCGTCGAAAACAAAGCTTTCCGAAACTCTTCGTTACTTGCGGGACACTTCATATTTGAAGAAGCGGAAGGGACGTACTCAGACGCCAAGTAAGTGAGTGAGATGATTTTGGTGTTCCTGTTTTGATAGCATGACTGTGAATCTGATCTCATTGGAGATAGTTTTGAGGAGGTTTTTGCCATGAAGAAACGGAGATTTATTATTCATACTGAACAGCACATATAAAGATAGTTTATGTTTTTTGTACTTTCCCCGGTTTGCAGTGGTTTGCTGTACACATGGTGCTTTTTTACACATGGTGCGTTTATACACGGTGCTTTTCATTCGTGTTTTCCGTGACTTTCCTATCGTGATTAAAGGAAGAATATGGGCAACTCCGACTGCACAGCGTCGAATATTAAACAGTTGTTAATAGGACTGTCCTTTTTTCCGAAGTACTGTATGATGTCCTGGGCCAAAACCCCACCCAAAACGGACGCCACCGGCGAAAATTCCGCAAACGCCTGCCTCGAGAAGTACTCGAGGTATTCGTCGGTGATGACGGTTTCCGCAAGCAGAAATCTCCTGCAGGCGGTGCAAGCCTTCTCCTTCAATACTCCCAAATCCACACAATCCGCTGCAGACGGCCTCTCCACATCGAACAACGCAAACACCAAAGGCAAGGCCGGCGAAAGGCGCTTCAACTGTCTCTTGTTCAACTGGCGCTTCAACTTCTCCGACTCAAACATCTGCTCGAGCGGGAAGTATTCGTCCACCATAGTAACGGTTTCTTCTTCAACGCCCTCGCTAACAGAGGTGATTTTCTTGACCTCGTTGATGAGAGTGCCGGCCACACGTGTCTGGTTACCCTTTTCGTGCACCTTGGTCGACTCGTGTCTTATTAGGTCGGTGAAAATGTACCCAAACATGCCGTGGAGTCCTGCAGCGTAGAGAGGCACGTTATGGGCCCGGGCCAAAGCGTTGACGCGGAGTAAATCAGCCTTGGAAAGCTCGGTGCCGATGATCAAGTCAAACGTCCCAAAGTACGACTCGGGCACCTGCAGGAGCTCCCTGGTGTTGATGGAAAGGTGCACCCGTGTATTCAATTCCTTGATGGCGGAAAGCACATGGGGAAGCTTTGGAGTGCCGATTATGGAGTCGTCGTTGGGCAAGAAAAATTGGGCGCCAAAGTCCTCTTCCTGGACGTTGGACCCGTCCAAAATCTCGATGCTGTTGATCCCTCCAAGAACGAGGTTTTTGACGATTTCTGTGCCCAAACCTCCGAGATTGATGACGAGGACTTTAGCAGATTGCAACCGGATCTGGGTGTCTGCGCCCCAGAGCCGGATCTGGCGGTCGTAGAGCGCTAACTCCTCTGAGGTCAGTATTCTGTTGGAGAAGTTCGGGGTCACAATTGCTTCCACAGCGAATATTCGTTCGCTCGTTTCGGTATCCCGATTAGAATTCTCGGTTTTGGCCCTGTTTCGGGGGTTTTGGCCGCACACACATACCTGCAGTGAGTTTCTCTAGGTGTTCAGACATGCAGCGGAAACAGAGTGAGCGGCGGTTGATATTGCGAGGGCACGTGATACGCACGTGCGCCAAAGATCCACCCAAGCATCTCAACTACATTTGCGCCAGGCATCCAAGCACGACTACACTGGCTGTCGAAGTTTTCATAGTGCAGTTTATTGTCCACGATAGTTCTATTAGTTGGAGCCAGACACCACCAACTTCTGCAAGTGCGACATGAACACTTGAAGCGAGACATCATCAGTCAAAACCACAGCCCCGCGCGAGATCTCTTGCGAATTGTACGAGGTGCTAGGGTTCAACTTGGAGTACAAGAATCTAGCCTGCGATCCACCCTCCTCTGTGTCGATAAATCTGGGCAATGGGAAACGATCAATCAATAATTCGCCCGCCTCCACCTTGGGATCACTCAACAATCTCTTGAAGTCAACGTACTCTTCTTGGTCCTGGTATCCAGCCTTGCGCCATTGCGCCACGGTTCTTCCATGGAAAATTAAAATGTGGAAGAAGGTGTCCAAGAGTAAAATACGGTCGTCCTTGATGGACACCGAATCCAACAACACTGCCTCGGGCTCTTCTAGCTCCAAGCCAAACGCCGTCAATGTGGGCTGGATCATGATCAACGAGTTGTTGGTGTCTTCGTTCAACAAAACGTGTCTGTAGAACGCAGTCTCATCGGGTGAGTTGTTGAACACCTGCAAAAATTGAGATCTTCTCAAGTAGTAAATGAACTGGGGGTACAACGCAAACTGGGGGTGCAACCGGAATGATTCCTCCACATCTTTTCTATAGTCGGCGAATTTTTGGCACAACTTGATCAACATGCGGTCAATCCATCTTAGAACATCAGCACCATCGTCTTGCTCGGACTTGAAAAGTGTCACACGCGCCATCAACACAGCAGCTGCCTCTTGATCGAAAGACTGGGCCAAAACTTGCTCGTCGCCGGTCAACACATTGGAAACTGTGGTCACTCTCAACCTGTAAGTTCCAGACGAGTGCTGGTAGTGAGTGATGAACTGGATGTATGATTGTGCGTTGGGCGGCAAGGGCGACACGTTGGCCACGTCGAAAAAGATGGCATACGTGTGTTGTGGAGAGAGGGCACAGATTCTGTACTGGCAAGTACCTCCCATTCCAACCTCGTTGTCAGACACGCTGTTGTTCTTGACACCGAGCGAGGATGCGTGGCCGATCAATCCACTCACCTTCAACTCTCTGGACGACTTGATGTCCAACGTAGCATTCAAGCCCATGAGCAAAAAGTCTTCAGCATCCTTGCTGAAAAGTTTCAAGAACGACTGCTTGAAAATGGACGTGGTAAACGCGTCACTCAAGAGCAACACTCCTCCTGTTTTGCTGCAGAGCGACTTCATTTCCGAGAAGCCCACCTGATCCAAGCATCCGCCAAAGAGGTCGATAGTGTGGGAGTTTCTGACAGCTCGGGCGGAGATGGACTCGTAGAACTTAACCGCTTTTTTGTAGTGCTTGGCGTTGTCCTTGTCGATGTCGGAGTGCGATCTGATTGGCTCCTTCAACTTGTTGCCAACAATCATTCCCGGATTCAAGGTACACAGACCGGCACTGAACAAGAAAATACGGCCGCCAAAGCCCGCAAACGCCGTACCCAAAAGACTGGTGGCCACGTTGATGGCGGATCCGGTACACCGCAAGGCACGGTCGCCATGGGCAACCGCCCACGGATCGGCCGACAAGTTCTCCAAAATGTTGGTCAATTGGTATTCGATCTGCTCAAGCGGCAAAAAGAAACGATGCAAGGAGTTGACCATGTTCATCTGGCCCGCTTGAGACGCCACAGGCTTGTTCAACATGTCGGCCACCTGCTTCTCAGAGTATTCCTTATCACCACGGAAAATGTGCGATCTGTTGACGGAAGGCGAAGCCAAATCGTAGACCTGCACCATGGTGCCAAAGGTGATCAAGCCCACCAACGCGTCAGGCGGCAAGTACGACAATGAAATCACCAACGTCTCTTTCAACGCCTGCAAATTGTCGTCATCCTGGCACAAGTCCACCACAAAGAAAAACACAGGGGGCAGTTTGACGGGCTTGGCGGTGATGTACTCGATGGTGGACGAATGGGGACTCAATTCCACCGGCAAGTTCTCCTGGGTGATACCTTGGTAATGCGGCGGCAACTGGCTTCTGGACCCACACAACGGACAGATCCAGAACCCGGTGGGGTCGATGGAGCAGTAGGGATTCAAGATGCTCCGGCACAGCGCATTTTGACAGTAGCATGGATCGTAGGCGGCCACGGGTAAGTCCTCCCTGTACTTGAGGGGAGTGTACAAAACACCGGTGGGAATGACGATTTTGGCGGCCTCGGCTTTTGTGGACGGGAACGAGTTCCAGGCGAAGCGGACGCCGTTGATGTCCTCTGCTTCTTCGAAATCCATGTTGTTTTGCGGTGTGGTGAAACGCCTACGTAGTTAGGAAAAATCTCGCGGCACGAGGACAACACATGGGCGTGCGCGGCACAACCACGCGAGAAGAAGATGGGGCAGAAACGCCAGGGCGGCCGCGTGGGATTACTTATACACTGTCGAATCAGATAGGTCGACGGGCAGCGCCAGAAGCGCCAGAACGGGTGCCGCCGGAACCGCCTGTGTGCACTACTGGTAGCGGAGGGTGGTGTACGGGTGTCCTGCACACACGCCAGGTGATCTGCCCGCGCGCCCCGTGTGTGGCGGGCATGAACCTCCTTCCCCGGCTCAGCACACGCTTGCGGCGGCAGCTCCCGAGGTGGAGCTCGCTGAACCCGAGCAATCTCTTCTCGGTGTTGCCCAAAAGCTTTCCTGCAGGAGGGCCGCCTGCAGACAAGTTTGTCGTCAGCCCCAGGCTGTTGCGGAGAGAGTTCCGACAGCTCCAGAGTGAACACCACCCCGACATCGTGATGGCCCAAAACAGCGACCCTGGAGCAGACCAGAGTTCCCTCATCAACAGGGCTTACGCCACAATCCGAAACCCCTACACACGGGCGGCGCACGTGATCCAGCTCCACCACCCCGAGCACATCGACATCACGCAGGACGAGGTTTCGAAAGCGTTGATTTTGAAGTATCAGGGCGAAAGCGAGGAGCGTTCCATGGAGTACAAGGCGCTCTTGATGACGGTGTTGGATGCACACGAATCGCTAGAGATGGCCACCAAAGAGGGCGAGTTGGAGGTTTTGGCTAAAGACAACGAAGAACGGATGGACGAGACAGAGGCGCGCTTAGCGCAAATTCTAAGCCAGACGCCCATTCAGTGGGACGAATTCATCATGGAAACCATCCGCATGAAGTACTGGGTCAACATTGCAAATGGCATCAAGGAATGGGAACCCGGAAAGCCGGTGATGTTGACTCATTAGACCGCGCCAAACTTGGCCACGAGTCCAGCAACGACGAGCAGAGCTCAGCAGGCAGCGGGTACGTGCTTATTCAAAGATAGCAAGACAATAGGATGTCACGTGCCCTTTTCCAGAGATACCAAGACAATAGGATGTCACGTGCCCTTTTCCAGAGATACCAAGACAATAGAATGTCACGTTCACGTTAAATGTAGCAGCTAGCAGCTGGAAAAGCCATGTCAGTGTGTCGTGCGTCATGTATTAATACACTAGTTGCCCTCGCTGGCCATGGTTTTGTCGTCATCAAAATCTGCCTCCTCGTCGCTCTCGTCCGAGCCTGCTAGTTCCACATCGCTGTCGCAAAGCGGAATTGCTAATTCACACTCGTCAAACTCCTTTCTCTCCTCCTCCAGCTCCGGGTACTGGCGTAACCACTTCATGCGTGACCCCGTGGCACTAGACTCGTGGATCTTGAACCCAAACAATCGTATGCTCAGGTTTGCCTTATTGACCCGCTCCTTGCGGATCCGGCACTGGTTCTCGATCTCGGGAAACATCTCCACCAAAAGCCCCAGAAAGGTGGTGCCGAAAAACGCCCCGTCGATGTTCAAAAAACGCAGGCTCAGAGGCACGTATATGTCATTGCAGCATGGGCAGTATAAGCGCACCGTCTCCTGGCCAGGAATATCTGTGGCTCCCACGGGAATCAAATGCATCCCATCGCAGTTGACGCGGAAACAGATGCCAAAGTCACTCCGCTCAAACTTGCTGGCCATGGCGGTAAATCCTGGCTTGGAAATGATGTACCGGGCATGTATAAGTCCATACAAGAGCTCGGCCGAATGCGATAACAACTGCTTGTTGGGCAAGTTGGATTTGCCACTGGATACCAGCCGGGTGGAGCCCAGCCGGATGTTGGGGTCTTCTTCGGAGGTTTCGACCTGGTAGTCCAAAATCGTGTATAATGCCTCCCGGTAGTAGGGCACTTGCAGTGACAAGCCGGTCAAGTTGAAGTCGTCTTCTATGAATTCCTGCGACACGGGCACGAAGTAGTCGTGGCCAAAGTCCTCGCAAAACGACTGAATCCACGGAACGTAGTCGTCCTCAGCGTCACTGGACATCTTGTGGGAGGTACGGGTTTGGCGGCGTGTGGATGTTGTCTTTGTCGAAGGGGTGTTTTTTTTGTCGCAGTGATGGCAGGGAGCGTGCGTCACGTGCTGCATCACGTGCACGCCGCCTTCGGCCCCGTGCGCCACTTCGGCTTTCCGCCGGCTGCAGCTACATCGCGACAGCTACCTCGGCGCTGCCCTGACGATCGATGCCCGGCTACTTACCCTGCGCCGTATCTTTTGCCTGCATATGGCCACACCGTATCGATTTGTACCTGCATATAGCCACACCGCGCCATATAGCGTCGCTTCATTCCCGCTCTCCACCCACATGTTCCACCTCAAAGCAACCACCGTGTTGGTGACAGTACTTATTGTGCTCGTGTTGAAACACGTGATCGACCTCGTTGGAAAAATCGCCATTTCGGAGCATGGCTGGCAATTTTACTCCGTGGTGGCCTCCAAGGCTGGACACGCCAAGTTTGCCCAGCTCTCCCAGAAAAGACGTCAATTGGTGGAAGTCAACAACGAAAGAAAATCCATCAGCGCCCAGGACCAGTACGCCCGCTGGACCAAACTCAATCGGTTGCACGACCGACTCAACAATGAAGTCTCTGCTTTGGCGGAGAGTGTTTCTGCGGAAAAGGCCTACGTCTGCAAAATGGTGGGTCTCCTAGTGATGGCGTTGACCACTGCGCCCATTTGGTTTGCCCGTTTCTGGTACCGCAAAATTGTGTTGTTTTACTTTCCCGCTCAGGTGTTGCCATATACAATTGAATGGGTGGCAGCCTTGCCTTTCACTGTCACCGGCGGCGTGGGACTCACTGCGTGGATGTTTGCCGTCAGCAGCGTATTGAATACCTGCACGTTGGTCGGCAAGTACTTGACCGAGCCTGCTGTGGAAAAGCCAGTCCAAGAAAAGGCAAAGGTGTCGGTAAATTGATTGTTTCGGACTTCTTAGCTGAAGAGGATGCAGATCTCTTGTGATGGGCATATTTGCAGATGGAACCCATCAATTTTCGGTTGCGGACTCGCTAGGTATCGTGTTTCCAGGGGCCCTCTATTGGTAGCCAGAAAGCGCCTCATAAAACCTTTTTCTCATGACTGATTTGAGCTCCAGATCCTCCGGCCATAGGTACTTGGGCACAAGACCACGCTGGATACCCTGCTGTTTCTCGCGGAACGTCATGCGGAGCAATTGGCCGTATGTGGAGTGGCGGTTTGTTTCGTCAATTTCACGCTGTTCTAGGGCGTGGAAATACCATGGATCCAGCACTTTTGTCCACACCATCAAGTCCAGCGAATAGGCAAACACAGAGTTTGTTCTCGCCACGACAATGTACGGCGTTCCCGAACAATCAACTTCAATCTGCCTCAAGTCGTCGACGACCACCGGCTTCTTGTCGTCACCCGGATTCTGCACTTCGCTGTTGAGTGCAGGTGCCACGGAAATACCCTTCACCACCGGCTCGATTCTGAATTCCTGCTTTGCTGCTTCTGGCATTTTCCAGCAGAAAACTAGACCCATGCTCGTGAGAAGCAAAAAGTACCTGCCATTTTGGCGTGTGGCTACCACATTACTACCAAGCTCAATGGCTGGAGCAACGTAGCTTCCGGTTTTGGCACTGATGACCTGCGTCAAGCCATCAAACGATATAAGCACATAAAACTTAAGCTCTTCTTGCAACAATATCGGAATTGCTTGCTGGATCTTGTAGGGGAAATGAAGGATGTAGCTCTTGGACGCCGATTGTTCGTCATTCGTCACAAGCACTTGTGTGGGATCTTTGAAGTCGATTCTCTGGGCAAAATCCGTGGCATCCTCGAATTCCGGCCACGACGGGCCGTTGCGGACCTCTATAAAGGACGCTGTTAACTTTTGTTCATCACTTTCTTTCTCTGTCCCACTTTCTATCTTCTCGCTATGCTCAGTAGAAAGCCCTAGAACACGAAAAAAAAGACACTCATCAACTGTTTCAAGCAGTGCAGTGTTGACCAAGCCATTATTTGTCTCGAAAAGCTCGTCTTTTTGTATGATTCGCTTCAATTCGTGGTTGATCACCGCCTGGTTACTGAACAACGCCTCAGGAAGCCCGGACACCATTTTGAACGGCGTCGGGTATTTTCGGTCCATGAGTAGCTTTCGATACTTTTTGGCCCGTGACCGCATTCCTGCCACTGAAGATGTTCGCTGGGTGCCAGACTCATGGATCCCCATGTCCTCGTTGTCGTTATCCAAATCCTCGTTGTTCTTTTCGGAGGACACGCCATCTGCAAACCGCAGCCTGATACCACCCACGACCGAACGAACGCCAAATTTGGGTAAAGCGTACTGAGAGTGAGAGATTTTGCTGCTCACTAAACGCCTTGTTGACGGAGACTTCCTGGCCTGTGTTGTCTGATTGGCGGACCCAGAAACGAGAGTGGGTGTGACTCTTTTTCGGCCCGCTTTGGTCACTGTCACTTTTTGTAGCTTTGGAGCTTCCATAGTTGCCGGCTCCTTCGATGTTAGATTTGTTGGTGGAGCTGGAATCAGGAGAGCTGACGGAGCGTTCGAAATCGAGGGTCTTGGCACAGACAACACTGTCGGACTGGCCAATGGCATCGAGGAAAGTGCCGGGGTGGTGGACGCTGGACCACCTTCTTTGTCGGTCTTGTAGTCGGCCAAAATATCGGAGCCGGAGCCATCCCCGACCAACTTAGCCGGTTCCGCTTCCTGCACCGCTTTCTTCGGCACAGTGGCCTCGAGCCTCAATTGGTCCACAGACTCCGGCATCACGGTGAGCTCCTGGTCGCCGCCAAACTTGACCAACTGAGAGCCAACCGCATCGGAACTGACCACAACGCCGAGCTCGTTTTCGGAAAAAAGCAAGCACGTGATGGAGCCGTCCAAGGAACTCACAAAGAGCGCCCGGCCGTCGGGGGTCCACGCCATGTCGGTGATGGAGCGAGACACCAAGTCACGTGCCACGAGCAACGGTTTCGTCAGCGCCGTGCTCCACACCGCTAGCGTGCGGTCCTGGCCACCCGTAGCAATAACGGTTGTGGGCTCGTCCTTTCCGTCAAGCCCGTACATGCGGGGAGAGAAGGAGCACACTTCACACGGCGCCTCGTGGCCGATGAGCGAAACATCCGTGCCCCAGTGGCCTCGGCTGATCACCACCACCGACGTCACCGGCCCGTTGGTTGCATTTGGAACAGCAATGTGCTGGCCGTCCGGAGACCACGACATGCGGCGGAAGTATGACGTCAACGGCGACTTCTGAAACGGGTCCATCACCACCTGCTCCATCTGGAACTCGTAAGCGCCCGTCACGCCCTCGTTCATCTTCTTGTAGTAGCGGAAGATGCGTACACTGCGGTCGTCCGACGCCGTGGCAAAGTACTTGTTTGCGGGATCAAACACAATGCCCTTGACCATGGACTGGTGGATGTCGTATCTCTTGATGCGCTCAAACGTCACAGCATTCCAGATGATTATGGACCGATCGAGGCCCACGGTGATGAGAAGACTGCCGTCGGGGCTCCAGCTGATGTCCTGCACGTCGTTGTCATGTGCCACGAGCCGCTTTCGGACCGTCCAGTGCTCGATGTCCGCCTCCGTCTCGCCAAACAGCTTGGGACGGGCGGCTTTTTCGTCGTCCTTCTCCCAAATCAACACAATCTTGTCGTCGGACCCTGACGCCAAGTATCTTCCGTCCGGCGAGAACTTGACACTGGTCACCACTCCGTTGTGTCTGCTCATGGACGCTAGCGGGCGTTCTAGAGTATGTGGTTGCTCCATCCGCTGCTGTAGTGACGGGAGTGCCTCCGGGGTGGGCGGCTCCTGGTATGATACAATCGACTGGATGTCCCACACCTTGACCTTTCCATCAAGGCCTCCCGACGCCAATTTGGTGCCTTGCGAGTTGACGCTGATGGAGTAGCACTCGATGGCTTTGTTTTCGGCTGTGGTTAGTATGAATAAGAGGATGTCACGTGCGCCGTACCTTTGTGGCTGAGCCACGGGAGCTTGAGGATCTTCATGCGGTGGTGGTTGCAGCGGTTGCAGCGGTTGCAGCGCTATGCGGTGGAGACTTTGTTTGTACTGCACACAGTGCCCCAGTCCTAGACTGCTGTAGCGATGGACAGAGCTTGGTTTACAGTGCTCAGGATTACAGTAAAGATTGAAGACCAAATGCTTGGATTACAGTAAAGATTGATGGGTACTGATGATGACTGGTTCTTATGAATAGTTCTCATGAATAGTTCTTTTGGTGAGTAAACCGTGGCTATGCTGTCAAGTTAAACTCGGCCTTGACGGCGTTTCCAAACTTCTCCAAACCCTTCTCCAATTCGCCCAACGGCACGGCGGCGTACGTGCCTCGGAAGAAGATGGTGTTCTCAAGCGCCGTGTCCACGTGCACCTCTGGCTGCGGAGGTTCGGTTTTTCCCGACACCTTGAACCACGAGCCCGGAATCATCAAGCACCCGTACTCCAACGCCCGGTCGTAGATAGCAGACTCCACGGCCAACGGGTCGCTCCCAAGCTCGGAGAACCGAGGGTGTTTTGCGGTGTCGATGTTGACGGTGAAAAACATGCCAGCAACAGGAGGAGTGATGGTCACCACTTCCTGGGGGAAGTACTTGTAAAGCGAGTCGATGGCCACGTCTCTTTTGTGGGTGTACTCCGTTCTCAAGCCAATCAACCAGTCCAAGTAACCCTTCTGGCCCCACCTCTGGAAGAGTCCGTTCAACAAAGACTGCGTGAAACCCAGCGGACACTGGATGGACACCTCGTGCAAGCGCACAAACCGCTCCAAGAGAGCTTTCTGACCCACGACCCAGCCGTACCTGGCGCCGGGAGCAATGGTTTTGGAAACAGAATCCAAACGCAACACCCGGCCATCAACATCCATGGAGAGGTACGAAGGCACCAACGCCTTCACAAACGCGTCGTGGTCGTGCACGTGTTTCTTGGTCCGGGTGTCGAGGTCGCGTGTGTACGACTCCATCTGCAAGAAGTAGTAGGGCTCGTCCTCGACGAGAATCAAGTCATGCTCCTGAGCCAACTTGTAGATTTGTCTGCGGCGCTCGGCGTTGATGCACGAGCCGGTGGGGTTCTGTCCGGTACAGATGGTGTACAACATCTTGGGCTTGGGGCCCACCCAGTTGGCCAAGAGCTGGCCCAACGCCTCGGGAATAATGCCGTATGCGTCCATCTGCACCGGCACCGTAACCACGCCCTGCGCATGTGCGGTCTCCAATGCCGACGAAAACGAGTAGTCCTCCACCAAGATGGCGTCGCCGCGGTTCGTGAATGTCCGCAAGCACGCGTCCCACGACTGCGTGTTGCCCACGCTTGAGATGATGTCCCAGTCCTCGTACGGCACATTGTGGATCAACTGCGTGTGTTCCCTCAAGAAGTCCAACAACTCCGGCTGCCCCTCGGTGTAGCCGTACTGCAACGAGCGTGCCAACTCAACGTCCTTGGCCGTGGCTGACTCGGCGCTGGCACGCTTGTGGATGCTCAACACGGTTTTTTCCTTGTCGGTGATATCGGCGCCGATGCCGTTGGCGAACGGCGGCGTGGGAGTGTCGGCGCCTATCTCGTTGAAAGGGAAGTAGTCTGCCATGGGTAACCCACCGCCAAGAAACGTCATGCCAGGAAGCTTGTAGTACTTGAAGGCGCTTTTCAACGCCGACGGCTTGCGCGATTTGGCCTCGATGCTCAAGTGGTGTGACAAGTCTTTGGCCGCTGGTTTGGTCATGAGGAAAGTGGTTGGTAAAACTGGCTGCGCGCGGCTCTATATATATGGGTTCCGCGCGTTCTGTATACGAACAGTGATAAGCGCGGAGCGGAGACAATGACTACTCTTTACTTATACCACGTTTTCTTTGGACTTTCTGTTTGTGCCCATTCTGTTTGTACCATTTTGATTTGCTGCCATTTTGCGTTACGGAATGGGCCTTGGTTCTGTGCACTCCCGGCACATGGCGCCTACGGAGCGGAGTCCTCATGGGACTTGATAATGCGGCACCTGTACTGTGAGTCATGCAGAACGGTGCGAGTAACTGGAAATTAGATGAGCGGTTGTAACGAAAGCCAAATAAAGCAGCACCGAATTTTTTTCTGAGCTACTTTGCTGTTCTTACAGTAGCTGTTCTTGGTGTGGAAATATCTACCCATATCGAATCTCTGAACGTGTAGTTGCACGAGCTGATTCAGCTGATTGTCGTCTCTGGTTGCTCGGGCCTTGGGAACTACATGCTCTGCTAAGCGTACCTTTAGTATGTATGGCCCAGCTTACCTGGGTGACTGTTCTATCTCTGGCCTTGCCATGTCCGACTAGCCATTGTTCCAGAAATACCCCTCCATAGCTCTATGCGAAGCTAGCGCAACTGCAGGAACGCATCAAGAAGAACCGACGACGATGGCTCGTCATTAACGTTCTTTTCAAAAACGTTCCAAAACCGCAACGTCTCGTCTCCCGCGCCCGTGACAATCGTCTCTCCATCTGGCGATAGCGATAAGTATAACACTCGGTATGTGTGGCCTGTGAGCTGCGCAATCTGCTGCATCGATGGATACTTCCACACAATGATCTGGTTGCGGGAGTATCCGTGGGTCGAGACAATTTCGTTGGAGTTCTTGGACCACACAAGATTACACACCTGCGAGCCAGTTTCCACGTTGTTGATGCGTGTGCCCGTGAGCGTGTTCCACACTTTAATCGTTTTGTCTGCAGTGCCTCCACCTGACGCCAAAATTCCTCTTTGATGAGGAGACCACGAAATGGCCTTGACGGCAGCATTGTGCTCGGAAAACTGGTAGAGCGGCTTGGAGTTCATGGCATCCCAAATGAACAAATTGTTGTCATTGCCTCCACTTGCCAACTTGTTTTCCTCCACGTTCCACTTAAGCCCACACACCTCCTGTTTGTGGGACTCGAGACTGTTGATGTAGTGGCTCTGCACGCGCACATCACGGTTGTATATGATCCTGTCACGGGATCCGCTGGAGAGCACGTGCTTATTCCAGGCCAACGAGCTGACCCGGAGCTTATGGCCGGTCATGGTACGCACGCACTTCATTTTGGTGGCATCCCAGATCTCCACCAATCCTTTCAGCGTGCCCACAGCCAAGTGGGTGCCAGAACCGATCCAGCTGAGGGATGTAATCTTATCCTTGTCTTCAAGCACACAAAGCCTCTCCACTGACTGAGTCAGCCCATCCCAGAGATAGACGGAGTCACCAAGGCCCACTGCCAAAACATCCTGCAGGCCCCAGTCGACTAAGTTCAAGTAAAAATCATCGGAGAGTTCGGGCGCATCCAACACACGGTACGGCACCTTGGATATGGAGCGGGTTTTCTTCTGCGGGCTCAACAAGAACTTCTGCGATTCCAGCCGCACCGGCGATAGTGAGAAGAGCTCCTGCTGCAAATCACGCGAAATGGGGCGAGCTTTGCTGGGCAGTTGATATGTGAAGAGATTCGTCTTCTGACGCGGCGTTCCCGTGACAGTGGGCGTCTCTCCTGCACGCGGCGGCGTTATCAGTGCGTTGGTGGAGATGGTAGTTGACGCCATGTTGGACGGGCGCAAGTTGGATTCATTGGACGGACTGTCTCTGTTGTGAGCACGCGAAAGATCCGCCGTGGCCATGGGCACGTGGTCTCCAAAAAGTTCTGCTTTTAGGACGCTGGAGAAATTGCGGTTTGCTTCCTCCTCCTTGCGGATTTCGATCTCGTTTGGTGAGAGCTCATCGGAATGGGCGTTACTATGGCGAGAAGCACCGGCTCGAAGATCTGGCACCACCTCCCGGTTAGACAAGCTGAAAGCCGCCTGTAAATCAATGCCCGTGCGGCTGGGAATATGCCGGTCACTGAATAAGGGCCTGCCTGTTGTTCTGCGACGGGGAGAGGTTGGTGGATATGGTGGCGGAACATTATCGCCGGGCCTCGGGGGCGAGAGAGTCCGCGTGGATCGGGATGGCGAACGGGGAGTATGCATGGCATCCACACGAGCTGGGCGGGAGTTTGTGTTGAAGGGATTTCTGGCACCCGGGGGTTGATTCTGGCCGGAGGAGGCGGTCATGAGGCCGCTACTTGGAGAATGTATGGCTGGTGGGGACGGTCTCGAGCTGCCTGCAGACTAGAGATTATTGAATGCCTGCGGGAAAAGTCAAGGGACAATGGGGCAGCTGATGCAGCGTGTGGAAGTAAGTGGCCTGTGGGCGAATTTATTTGTGGATGTGAGGTTTGTTAGGGAGCTGCGGGTGTGCACACAGCCCATCTATCAACTCTCTACGCCAGTGTGGCCAGTTGCTGCAGGATGGGCCGATTTTGGTTGTGGCAGTGATATGTAATTTCCTCCGGCGGCCCGGGAAACTTGGGGTTGGCGGTGGTATCGGGTATTTGCGGTGCAAGCTCTGGCAATTTGAAACAATCATGAAACAATCATGAAATCATGAAACAGTCATGAAACAGTCATGAAACAGTCATGAAACAGTCATGAAACAGTCATGAACAATCATGAAACAGTCATGAACAATCATGAAACAGCCATGAGCAATCATGAAACAATCATCAAATCTGAACTTTGCTCGTATGCAGTGGATCTATGCGGACCAAATCCGTTCCGCAATTACACTACCTTCTTCCCACAATTTGCCACACCTCACAATTTACTACAACATGATGTTCCTACGGCTCTACAATTCGTCAGCCATATCAAACTCCGTGAAGCATCTTAAAACCGGCTCAGTTGAAGGGACGGTCATAATGATTGGCCAAAAACCGCCAATGAACTGATGAAATTGGCCAGCAATAACAGGACACTACTAGGTAGGATCAAGATTGAATACAACATGAATTTCGAAAATTCCATCAATGTCAGCACTCGAACCAGACCAAAAATGTACAGGACTTTCAAGGCTACAATAATCTTACGATAGCCACCAGCTATGCAGGACGGTGCACTACACTCCTCGCACGTTTATCTAAAGCACCAAACAATGAAGATTATCGACAAAGAAGAACGGGAGGCGCACAAGTCATATGTGCTTGCCGAGGGCATGCGGGGAATGTTTTACGGATCATTGTTTTCGATGGGTGTTTACGCATACCTCAAACTCCGGCACCCCGTGAGGTTTGGGCGTTTCAACACATCCATCAAAGCTTGCATCCTCACCATGCCCACAATTGCATCAACGGCGTTTTTCGCCGATGAAGGCTCGGTGGAGTTTGACCGCAAGATGTACTCGTCGGGGCACACCAACCAAAAAGTGCTTGAGGAATTTAAGCAGTGGAAAAACGCCTCACTTTCCGAGAAGATCGTTACTTCACTTTCCAACAACAAGTATAAGATCATCCTCCTGGCATGGGCTGCATCAATGTACGGGTCGTGGGTTTTTGTTAACCGGGATAAGGTGATGACCGGGCCTCAGAAGCTTGTGCAGGCTAGAATGTACGCCCAGGCATTTACCATTGTGCTCTTGCTAAGCACAATAGTATTGGCAGTGAAGGAGGACGAAATCCGCAAGAAGCAGCCACCTCCGGTGCCGGAGTGGAAGCGTGTCTTGATGGAAAACGAAGGCAAGTCCAAGAATGAGTAGCATGTAAATAGAGAGTCCAGATATTGATGCGGGGTCTCACAACAGTAACCAAGCTATTCCACAGCCGCCATTAGTCGTGGTGGGTCACGTGACTCACAGTCTAGATTCACTATTGACTGCTAGGTCATGATCTACAGCATCCTGTATCTACATCTACTGAGTAACAGGGAAAGGGGAGATCACGTGACATTCAAGGCCGGAGCTCACTATTTTTGGTTCTTCATCCTATTTTGGTTCTGCATCTTATTTTGGTTCTTCGTTAGCCAATTTAGCACTTCCACTGCGCAGCTGCTAATACTTACAAAGCCATACCATGCAGATACGTTTCAGTTTCCTAATTAGTCAACATTACTACATGATTTCAAAACACGTGACCAATCCAGAACCCGCCCTAAAATGGAAATTTCCCGTTCCAGCAAGACCCTTTCCAAACTCGTCCCTTCGTACTGCACGCGCGCAACTTCCCTGCCAACTCATACCACCACATGTTCCGTGACCGCACCAACTTATACTTGTCGTACCGGCGAACAATCCCCCGAAATGGCAATTCGGCTACCGCTCGCTTCACCAATATAGCAGAGGAAGAAGAGGGCCTCATGTACTCTCGAAAAGCGGTGGGCGGCAAGCAGGCCAGCCGCAAATACAAGGACGTCGAGGAAATCGAAATGAAGCCATTAGCGCCATCGATCTTCGAGATTTCCACGTCGCTCGACCAGAATCTCAGTCAAATCAAGCAAAAAACCACCGAATTGAGCCTGGTGTACAAGAAACTCTTGATTGCTCGAGATAGCGACAAAGAGACGTTGGAGCGCACGATCGAAGAGCTCAACTACTCCATCACCAAGGTGTTTGAGGCGTGCTACGTGCTCATCAAAAAGTTTGAGTTTTTGGAAAATAACCACGTCCGCCTCAAGCTTGGCTACACTGCCGACGAGCTCATGGTCATTGCAAACTACAAGAAAACTTATGCGTTGAAGATTCAGGACAGCTCGCTTGTGTTCCGTAATTTGCAGAATAACTACATCAAGTTCTTGAAAGACGATGACGATGAGAGCGATCTTCTAATGGCATCTTCGTCGCTGCAGGCACAGCTCATGGATGAGGATCTGCGGGATATCGAGGATTACTCCAAGTCAGCGTTGCAGCAGGCACAACAGCAGCTACAGCGGGACCCTAATTCTGCGATGATGGCGTCACGTGAGAAGGAGATTTCCAAGCTTGCAATGGGAATCTTGGAAATCTCCACAATCTTCAAGGAAATGGAGGGCTTGGTAGTCGATCAGGGCAGCATGTTGGACCGCGTGGACTACAACTTATCGCGGACCGTGGAGGATTTGAAGTCTTCTGATAAGGAGTTGATCAAGGCTCAGGGATACCAGAAACGAACCACCAAATGCAAAATCATCTTTCTTTTGTGTCTTGTTGTGTTGGCACTTTTTATTGTTGTTGTGGTGCGCCCCTCTGGCAAAACCACTGTGGTGCATGACCTGGGTCTGACAAGCTCTGCAGACAAGATCCAGTCAGGGGAATCTGAATCTAACGATGCAGGCCTGTCTGAAAAAGTGGATACAGGTGCTGTGCTGCGACCTGTACCCGAGAAGGCGCCGGTGGGCGTCGAATTATGATACAGGTCTCACTTCCCACGCTTACTATACTTGGTGCTACAGAATCCAGGAGCACGGCTATGGCCATATTCTTGTAATCCAGGTGAATGCAAACTCTTCATTACCATACTCATTCCCATTCCCACCGTTGCCTCTATCGAAATAAGTATCCCTATTCTAAATTACCCCTCTAGCTGGCTAAAACATATATGGCCCGTCACGGGCACCGGCCCTGCCGGGTCCAACTATTGAGGCCGCAACGCCTGCTTTCCGAGGTCCATTCATTCTGCGGCTGTGTATGCCCAAGGAGAAATCAGGATTAGTGTTCAAAGCATTATCGGAAATCGTAGGGCGGTTGCTTGGACGTGGAGGAGGGCCATGGTTTTGCTGGAACTGAGGATTCGAGTTTTGCGGCGCATTATAACCAGACGGCCTAAATCTCTCCTGGTTTCCGCTAGTGGGCAGGTATTGGGACATATTGGGGTAATTCTGCTGGTAACTCTGCGCAGGCGGTTCGTAGCTCTGTTGGTAACCCTGTGCTGGCGGCTGCTGGTAGCCATGGTTGACTTGGTGGTAGCCTTGGTGAGGATGACTGCTTGAATCGAAGTACTGGGCCTTGGGAGAGGTGTACATGGCATTAGGTGGCCTCTGCGACACGCTTGTGAAGTCCGACTCGTCATCCGAGTCAAGCTGTCTGCTGGAAGACAAGGAGTTGTGGTCAGCCTCCTCTGGATGGTCGGGCATCTCTGTAAATGGCTGGTGGCCTTCCACGTTGGGGTGATGGTCAAAAACACCATAGTTGACCGAGTTTAAGATCGCAGAAGCACGATCGGAGGGAGGATAAGGCGCCTTGGGCGCCTGCGACAAGTCTGTGTGGGAAGGCGTGCCGGAACTAGCTTGGAAATTTGGCGCCATTTGGCGTTTGGCAGTTATGGCCAGGCCGGGGCCCTGGTTCAAGCTGGGGTAGTTCTGCACAGGCCGAGGAGGCGCATTGTTTTTAGTGACATCGCTGGGCTGTTTGGGCCGCTCCAGGAAACTGGAGTTGGGCGAGTGCAATGGCTGCTGCGTTGGGGCGCCGAACGTGTAGTTCAGAGAAGTCGCAGGGCCCCTGTAGCTGTAATCTTTGGAGTTGTCGTCATCGGTAAAGTCAAACAGCTTCTCCAAGAGTCCATTTCGCTCAGGCATCGAGTTCTTGCCATCCTTGAACTTGCCGAACTTCATATCCTCGTTGGATTCGACGTCAGAGTCGTCTCTGGCAGATTCGTTGACTCCAATGGAGAAAAACAGCAATGGAAGCGAGATGATGCAGAAAGCTGCCGCCACAATCTGAAGCCAGCCCAACCAGTCCACGTGAGGGTGGTAGACAAGAATCTCGACGACGGCTATGAGAATGGTGGCCACTGCAGCAGCCACGCCGAAAACAAGCGAGAAGATCTTCACGAAACTGGCTGAAACACACACCGAAAGGAAGGTGAAGAAGAAGGCAAAGAACACCAAGCCCGCGGCAATGGGCGCCACTATGAACATCTTGGTCAACGTGTTGCGTGTGTCCGACAGAAAAACCCCATCGGAAATGGAACTCAAGTCAATAGGGTAAGCGGGCGTCAGGCAGCGAGAGCCCAGGCAGGAGCCAAATATGCCATATGTGTTTCTGGAGGTGGACGCCAACGAAAGACCCTTGGAAATTGGAGACGACACTAGAGATAGCACAAGGAACACTAACGCCACGAGTAACAACAACGACGATACGCTGGCTAGGATTTGGGTTCTCATGGTGGATTAGGGGATCAAGCTGAAACAAGGCTATGTTTCAGGAACGAGGAGAGCCAAGGAGGGCTGGGGATTGAGGTGGCCCGGGTAGATTAGCACGGAACGGCGAATTATGATCCACGTTGGAGAATTCAAGTTCTGAAGTGTCACAAACTGTGGCTGAAGAACGGGAATAGTGGTGTATCAAAAGCACTGAAATTGCCAGATAAGAATGGGGATGCGCGGCTGCGCACTTGGGTCAGGGCGTGGCTCTCGACCTGCATCCAACCACCAGCGCGATACCGGGTGTACGGGTGCTAAACACCTATGGATGAATCCTTCTTTGATTTCCAGTCTGACGGTTTCCTTTGAGGATTTTCAGTCTGACGGTTTCCTTTGAGGATTTTCAGTCTGACGGTTTCGTGAATTTCCTAACAGCGTTGCTTTTCAATCAATTTAATGCTTCGGTGCACTCCTGGGTGCTACAAGTCTACGTCCTTTATCTTGAGTGAGCCGCACCAGATGGATAATGCACGGCACGTGTGTCAAACGGCCACATTTGCCGGGCGCTCTGCACACAGGGTCGGATCATCTCGCATCGATTTGCACATACGCGCCCAGGCTCGTTTTCGGCCGGAATTTTCATCCCTCTTGCTCAGCTGTGTAGTCTGAATCGCGTCCGAGCCGCGTATGTTGGTGCGCTGCGCGAATAGCCGATACGCATAGCCGACACGCATAGCCTGTAGTGTGCGACTGAAAATGTCAGCTTCGATGGGGAATAGGAGTAATTTACCCAAACCAAAAGGGCAACAACTCAAAGTAGAGGACCACCTTGCGACTTCGGTGCGCGTTTTCGCGCCAGGCTGTGGCTAACCGTCTGTCGCCTCCAAGTATACACCCTTTGCATTTTCTTTGGCATTTTGGCGCCGCCCATCCATGATATTTTCCGGCATCCAAAGCTATTTGGAGCCCTCGTACCAAATATCCGGCACCTCAAGAATGTAACGGTCCATGGCTTCCCGAAACCGAATGCGGTACTGTTTGGGCGTGACAATCGTAGGATCTTTGCCCTTCTTTCCCACCAAGCTGTTGCCCTTGACCCAGTTTTCCACCTTCTTATCCCATGTAAACGTCCGGAGCCAGTCGATGATTCCGACATACAACTTGCCAGCAGCGTCGTCGATACCAATCACTAGCGAGTAGTCCATGACGTCCATGGCCAGGAGAAATGCGGTGTCGTTGAACAACGAGCCTTTGAGGAGTTTTTTCAGCTGTTCTTTGACAAACACCGGGCTTTCGTAGATATACTCGATCATGTTCTCGTCCAAAAGCACCTCATTCTCTTTACCGGTTTGCTTAACGTGTCTGTTTCTCATGGAACCCTTCAAGTCGAAGATGCGCGTGGTTTTGCGGTTGTAAAAGAGGTTCTCCATGATCAAGAAATCCATCTTAAACGTCTTACCGTTGGTGGAGTTTTTGAACTCCACCTGGTAGAATCCGAAGATCTTGGCAATTGCCGTGGTCAAAGAATTGAACGTCGACTGCGAGATGTACCGGAAGTAGAACGGCGCAATGGACACAAACGACTCCAATTCCAGTTTCGATAATTCCTTGACAATGTACCGATTGTCCAACGTCTTCAAGAAATTGGACCCGCTTTTTCCTCCTGTAGAATTCCACTTCACACACCGCGAAAGACTTTGGACAAACAGCTCATCTACTCCACATGCTCTTCTGAATGCATCAAATTGTTCGCTGTAGAATATCTTGCAGGAGATTTCCGTGTTTCCGTCGGTGAATTGGTACTTCAAATGGTTGAATTTGGATTTGGTCATGATGCTCTCCAAGTCGTCCAGCTGCGTAGCATTCTTCTCTGAGCGCTTCTTGAACTTCTTCTCGATTTTTGTGAAATGGTGGCTCTTTTTGCGATACTCCTCGTTGAATTCCATGTTCTCGCTGGGGTCGTCATCGGCAGAGAAGTTTGTGGCCATGCTCATCACCTTTTGCTTGTAGTCTCCTGTAGATAAGCAAAAAGCCACCAAGGAACTGGGCTCATCTTCTCGGACAATCACGTCGGAATCAGCAAATGAGTGCTCAGTGGAATCCAATGGGTATTCCAAAGGATCCCAAAGAGTAGTAGACCGGTCTGCCCAGAAATTGGTCAACGACTTGAGGAGTGAGTTCTTTTCCGGCTGCGGAATTTCGATCCGGCTCTTATTGGCTTCTTTGGCTTTAATCTCGGCCAATGTTTGTTTTCTTGCCTGATCCATTTCACTAGCATAGTCTTTCCCTTTGTCGCTGGCTTCCAATGGCAGGTTAAGCTTAGGAGGCTGCTTGTTTTCCACATCCACCACATCCTCGATATTGTCGTAGATTTCAACTATGGGTTGTGAGTTGACAATGGGGACGGCCTTGTACTTATTCGACTGTTTTTCGAGAACCTCCTCCCTTTGTTTTTGGAACTCCAACGTCATCTGGTTAAAGTATTTGGTCAAGTCCAGCACTCTCTTGGGGGCATGTGTTTTGTTGTAGTCTGCAAAGTTGAAGTCCATGAGAGAATCACCTTTCATTCGCGAAGGGGTCTTCAAAAGCTGCTTATTTTGGTCATCTTCAAATGACTGCTGAATTTGCATGATCTTGTCGCCGATGATAGCAGACGGAATCCTCCGCGTGGCTGTGGTGACCACTTTATCTCCGAGATCCGAAGCCACATTCCTGATCCGGTCTTTTTTGTTTTCGTCGGCTTCTTGCTCCAGCAAATTTTCTTTGTCCAGTTTCAGCTCGGTGTCTAGGGAGTCCATCAAGAAGTTCCTCAAATGAAGCTGGGTGATCTTGTTGATCTCATTTTCAGTGGGCAAGAACATGCTCTCGAAATCATTAAACTCCTTGTCCCAAGCCACACCCAATTCCTGAATATCTCGATTAATCACATTCAACGATAAGTAGTCGGTAGGAATGGTGGCCTCGTAGATGCTGATTGTTTTCTTGGCAATGTACTGCTCCTGCGTGTGAAGCTGCTGCTTCAATTCTTGCACTCGTCTATGACCAGCTTCAGCTTGGTCTGAGGTATCAACTTTGACTCTATTGAGTCTTTTAGATACACTCCGAAAGAACTTTGAAGATGACTCTTGTATGTGTTCTTTTGTTGAAATCTTCAGCTCCACGTCAGTTAATACCATAAACTCTAGTTTCGTTTTCGGCACTACCACCTCATAAGTATCAATTTTAGAGCACTCCATGCGGATGTAGTAGCCGTTGAACCCAAAGTATTTGATGTGCTCTTTGTAAAAGTCGTGAGGACACAGGCCACTGATTTGCGTTTTCTTGGAAAGGAAATTGAGCTCAAAGAACTTCCCAAGTGACAAAAAGTATGTTTCGTTGCTCATTACTCGGATAGATGATGACACGTTGCACTGTGGACAGTAACTCCACATGATGCGCTGTTTCTTCTCCTTCGGCTGGTCATTTACCTCCTCGATTCTTTCCACAATCAAGTCGATTTTGTGGTTGCCATGAGCATAAGTCTTGTAGTGATTGAGGAGGAGATCGCCACACTCATCACATGATTTGTTTGACTCCTGCAAAATCTGGTCCAAGAACACCCCAATACACTTGTCGTTATCAGAGTAGTAATCAACTGCAATAATCATCGGCCCGTAGCAGGGCGTGGAATGCTTAATGGAGACCCGGGAATGCAAGAAATTGATGGTTTTGTGGAAAATTGGGTAGAGTTGGTAGATGGTGTATTTCAGGCAGTTGACCCAGATCCTGCTTCGAAATTGGAATTCTTGGAGATGAAAGTTGAGCAAATTTTGACTCACAAACTTGAGTGTCTGAACGATGTCGTTCTTGCCGTTGAAGCGCTCAAGATTTAAGTTGAAGTGGAGTACTTCAAACCATTCCGACCGTATCTCGTCGCTGGAATCGAGATCCTGTAATTGCTTATGAAACTCGAAAACATTGACAAGTTTTTTGAATGCGTTGATCACATTACTGAGCGCATGTGGCAATGGATATTCAACAGAAGGTGAAAAGTTCAAGATTCTCTGGTTGAACAATTCAACATAGTTGCTGATTCCATTTAGCTTGAGTGACTTGATACAGAGACCAATATGATCATTTGGATTCTCCACGTCGAGCGTTCCCAGAAAAGGATCCTCTTTGGGCGTCAGTTTTGTTGTGATTGTGAGCTCGAAATCATTGAAGAAACTTTTTTCAAATCTCGAGTTGAATATCCCGGGGATAAGAGATTCCACTGCGTACTTGGCACTGCTCAAATACTCTTCGTCGCCTCCTCGCAAGCAAATTGTAAAGCCCGACTCCATCTGGCTTCCCAAAAAATAGGCATATGTTTTGACGAGGTCCTTATAGACAAACTGCTTGATTTCAAACTTCTCACATGTTCCTAGAGTTCCCTTTTTAAAAAATAAATCGTTCACAGACTGAAGGATGTCTCCTTTAGTGTAACGTGAAATGCGCTCAATCACCTGCGGCTTGACGTTGGAAATAACCGTGATATTCGCTTCCTCCAATAGTTTTTGTGCCAAGCCACACACAGTATCACCAACTATCAAAATATCTGGCTCAAGAGAAATCAACCTCGAAACCAAATTGGAAACATAAACAGACTGCTGGGACTGCACGATTCGCAAACTGATGAACTGCTCCTTCTGTTTCAAATATTCAAGTGGAAAAACAAGAAGCGCTATTTTGGGGTTGTCAATTTGAGTATGCATTCTCCTTGAGTCAATGTTTTTGGTGATGAAAAGACCATCCAATTTCTTCGTGTCTTCAATTGATCCGCCCAAAATCTTTTTGATTTTGATGTATTGCTTGACATCAAGGGTGTCGATAACCTTCAAATGTTCGATATTTTCAAAAATAGAGCGAAACACTTTGGCCCAACGATCCTGCTCCCCGTGGTCTTTAATATCGCAATCCGCGAGACATTGCCGGATCATTTTGTCGATGTTATGATTGTAAGATGCAGCCATGGTATTTTCTTCGGTTCTCCAGTCTTGAGACTCCGGTATGCTGTTTTTGGAAGGAAATCTGGCTTCAGGCGCTATAATTTCGTGCTCTTGGATTAGAGGCGTAGCTATGTTGGAGCACAGAATTTCCCTGGTATTTTCGTTGGTCTTCTGTGTGATAAATGGATCAGAATACTTCCGAGAAAATGATAGAGGAGTGGTGGACGCAGGAGTGTTAAATGGACTCGAAACACTTCCATCAAGAAGGGAGGTGTTGCTCCCGATAGGCAAGGTGTTGCCGTAACCTCTTTTGCCCAGCTTATGAACCCGTCTATCTTTGATTCTTCTTAGAGACGCCTTCGCTCTTTCGTTAGACCGGAATGTGGATCTTTGTTTGTTTTCATTCATGGTGGCATCAGAAAATGAGTCGATGGGTTTGAATTCGAACCGTTTCATGGCGTTTTCCTGGCTCAAGTTAGAAGGAATGTATTTGCCGCTCATGGACGGAAACTCCGGAAGAGTAGGCACTCGAGTCATTGACGCCGCAAGCGGATTGTGTGAACGAGACACCAAAGTGGATGGCGATTCATGGTTTAGCGACGCATACAATGACATGACATTTTCATCCTCATTTTCGCTTTCCAAATCTTCTGGTTCGAGAGGGGTTTCATGTTGAGAGCGAATTAGATTTGGCTTGAGCCGCTCCAGAGACGGAATGCGGGCGTAGCGGTTGTTCACCACCGCTTTGTAGATGGAGCTGATGTTGTCCAAATTGGTGTAGTTGGTGGACTGGCCCAAATCCGAGCTGACGGATGCACTTCTTTTGGGGTAGTACCAGTTCATGGGGTCTTGGGTGCCGTAAGACGAGCTCTGGTGTATTGTGGGGCGAGCTGGGGTCATTGATAATTGGCCTTTGGAGTAACTTCCATATTTTGGAGCCGGAATTTCGACTGCTTCGCCCGTGCGAGTCGTGGGTATAGCCATTTGACGAGGGTGTCTCTGAGAAAATGCCTCTGGACTCCTTTGGCTATTGAAGTCACTTGCATGGGCCGAGTCCGATTTCAAGTCTTCAACAAGATTTTTTCGGGCCGGCAATAAAGGGGACTCCTGAGCATTGTCTCTCAGAGAGTTCAAGGAGTAGGATCTTAGTCTCAGAAGCGGTTGGACCAGCAAATGGGCATTAGCGTCATTTTCAACAGTTTCTTCGGAGACATTCGCAGCAAGTTCCTCCTCATCAGAAGAAGATTCCAGACTCTCGTCGCTGAGATAGACAATGACGTCACTGTAACACGGCCTGCAAACACGCAACTTGTCTTTATAGGACTTGATGTCCTTGCCTGCACTTCCACCCAGCCTTTGGTCTTTGTAGTGACTGTAAGAGATAAAAATAGTGCATTCTGCGCAGAAAATCTGACCACAGAACCTGCAGTGGTGCTTTCTTCTGAAAGCTGTGAATGGCTTGAAACAGTTCAAGCAGTCCGAGACAAACGAGTCGTTCATCCAATAATGTTTGGCAATTCCTCCGCTTTTGAGAGGATTATCAGACAACCGATGGCGGCGTTTTTTTCTTCGTTTTTTCTTCTCCACAAGCGACGCCGTTTTAGAAGAATTTGATTTGGCAATCAACGACGTAGTCATCAGCTTGGCACTGTCTATTAAAGCCAGCGACAAATTAGCGGAGATTTTTCTGGAGATTGGCTTGGAAATGATGGAATGCAGTTGTGGAGGGGTTTTTGGAGGCGCCTGCTTTATTTTGGTCGACAACGAGTTGGACGTGGGCTGCGGCGCAGAAATGCTTTCCAAGTCAGTGGTATCAGCCTCCGAGGCCGAGTCATCGTCGGAGACTTCAATGTCGTTCGGCAAATTGTTGAATATGGAAGAGATTTGATTTTTGAACTTGTCCACCATCACTGGTTTAGCCTTGGCCGCATGATGTAGCTGTAGGTTGACCAAATCCAGCGCATTGTCGGCGTTTTTGCTTTCATGGAGTGGCGTGGATGGCATAGTAGCGGCTTCCGTATTCACCACCGTCACATCGCTCTTGCTAATGGCAGAGGGAGCCTGGGGAGTGTGTGTCGCAGTGGAGATGGTGAGAAACCGCTTATCGGAGGTGACTCTGGGAAAGTCACTCATCGCCTTGGCGACAACCGGCGGCGCTGGTTCCGGGATCTGAGACACTGGAGGCGACTTGAGCCCAGACGAAGATATGAGAGCGGGTGCAGCAGCATGAGCCAATTCCAGGTCTTTTGCAGGTTTCTTCGGGTCACGAGGTGACTGAAGTGGCTCCAGTTCGGCGTCAGGCGTTTCCGGGTCCTCGCCATCGCCGTTATATATGGACAGCGCCGCAAGGATCTCGCCAGGACTGGGCACGTGTCCGGGTCCGGGGGAGGTGTAGCTGTGCACCAAGTTGGAGGCGTTGTTGGTGACTTTTCGTAAGGTTTTCTGGAGCATGTTCGATATGGAGCGGTTGCCCACCACCTCGGGGTCGGGTAGCGTGGGAAACGACACAAAGTCGTCTGCTGGATCAGGGGCGTCGTTGCTAAAAGACACGCCATCTAGCGAGAGGTTTCTGGACATGGGCTGATGGACAATGAGCGGCCGTGTATACGAGAATGGGATTAGGGCGACCCGTGTATATGAAGAAAGGGGACAGGACGACGCGAAGGAGCGGTAGATGCAGCTGGAGGTAGATGCAGCTGGAGCTGGAGTGTTAGTGATACGCGGTGGGTGGTGCATACAGCCACTACATGTCAACATCAGTAGCTACACTGTACACTCTACACTTTTCACTGTACATTCTACACTCTACACTCTACACTCTACACTCTACACTCTACACTTTACACTCTACACTCTACACTCTACACTACACACTCTTTAAACATTCTCACTGTCAGTACAATTGCCAAGTACCCAGCCCCGATCGCGCCTCACCTCTCAGACTATAATCTACAGCGTTCTATCGCATACTTTCGTACTACAGAAAAGATCACGGATTACATTCTCAGCCGTGTACTTTGATTCGGCCATGCAATTTGATTCGGGCACCTCGTTCAAGCATTTCCCGTCGCCATCACCGAAAAGTTCTCCGTATATTGTGAATGTGCACATCATTTTACAGTAATAAACCACGCTCAAGCCGTAATGGCCCAGCCTAAGCAACACTAGGGCGTCACAGCAGGCTCAAAACCATCCCATACTCACTCTGAAAACACTGCTCCAACTCCCAGTTTTGCCGCCATAGATTCATACATATTAGATCCACCTTAAGCGCGCGACAGTTGTGCGCGAAAAAAATCGTCGGTTCGTGCCCCTACAAGATCTACACCACCAATGTCGTCAGTGTTGCAAAAACGGCGTGGCGCCAAACCAGCATCCACCTCAGCCGCCAGAACTTCCAATTCCTTTGATGAAGAACGCCCACAGCCCAGCTCCCACAAAATCGGCATCGACTCTCGCGACATAGCAGACCACCGCACTTTGAAAGTGCCTTTCTTGACTTTGATGGAGGAAGTCTTACTCATGGGCTTGAAAGATAAGGAGGGATACTTGTCATTCTGGAATGATAACATTTCTTATGCGCTCCGTGGCTGTATCTTGTTGGAATTGGCCTTCCGGGGGAAGATCACATTAGTCAACGATCCTGCCCGCCGCCGCTTCGACTTGTCTGACCGGCTCGTGGAGGTCATTGATACCGAGCCCACTGGAGAGGTTTTGCTAGACGAGGCGTTGAAAATCATGAAGAACGACGAGGGCCATCTCTCCGTGTCGAACTGGATCGACTTATTGTCGGGAGAGACCTGGAACTTGATGAAAATCAACTACCAGTTGAAGCAGGTGCGTGAACGCTTGGCCAAGGGCTTGGTGGATAAGGGAATCTTGAGAACTGAGCGCAAGAACTTTTTCTTGTTCGATATGGCTACCCATCCGGTTGCTGATAAGATGTCTAAGGAGTACATTCGAAGCAGAGTGTTGAGCACTTTGACCCAGAAAACTGTGGACTTGGACTCTTTGAGCAACGACCAGTTTCTGGCCGACACCTCGTTCCGCCACTTGAGAACCGTGTCTTTGGTGTGTGCAGCATACGCCGCCAACGTCTTGGAGAATGTGTTGTTGCTGTTGAACTACGATAAGCGGGACCAGGCCTTTGCGCGTGCTGATGAACTATTGAACGACTACAGTGAGTATCCATACAAAAACACCCCCAATCCTTTGGGTCTTGGAATCAACTTGAAGCAAGAGGTGGATGCCGAAACTGAGCACCAAAGCGAGCTCACCCTAGAGCTCATTGCCGGCGTGTTGAGTGTCTTTGCTCGGATGGACTCCATATTATAACTCCATCTCCGTCCACGTGACATTTCCATCGCCGGGCTAATGGCACCACACTGATATCCGTGGGTGTCGAAACTGCTTTTGGCGGTTTATTGAGCTCTCCGGTTTGGCCTCTGCTCTCCCTGTTTGGCTTATTTGTTAAGCTCATCCAAAAATGCACCTAAAAGCAGCGCCGTTTTCGAGTCGCCCTTCGAATCCCACCAAAAACCCCCCCGCAAGCCTTTGCTCCGGACATACAGTGCCTTTTTGCGGGCGCATTGGACGCTGTCGTAAAAAACAAGATCCTTTTTGATTTCGTCGTAGCAGAAGGCACCGATGCTGACGTCATCGTAACCATGCTTGCCTTGCAACTTGCAGTAGTCCACGATGGGTTCCTTGCTCTTGGAGAAGCTAGCCCCGGGCCCCATGTGACTAGGCTTATGGAATGACCGTCCGTACATGGGCATCCCAAGCACCAACTTTGATGCAGGCACGCCCCGCCGCATGTACTCCTTCATGACTCCGTCCACCGAGAGAATTTCACTGTGGCTGGAGTGGAGGTTGGAATGATGCCCCGTTTTATCGGACCACTCGCCCGAGAAGTCGTAGCACATGATATTCCAGAAGGTGAGAACTTGATCCATTTCACGAATCTCGAGCACGGAAATATTCTCCATCAGCGCCGGCGCTGCGACGGTAAGCACCATTTCTGGGTGTAAACTTGAGCGGAGACCACGGAGCAACTGCACCAACTGCTTCGCTTGTACACTATTGGTGGGGTATTCCCAGTCAATATCAATACCATCAAAAGAGTATTGATGAACCAAAGCCACTGAAGTATGCACAAACATGTCGAGTTTCTGAGGGTCCGACACAACTGCAGAGAACGTAGAATGGGTGCCCCATCCACCAATGGACATGATAGTTTTCAACCATGGACTGCGTATTTTAAGGCCCTTGAGGGAAGCCAATGAGCCACAGCACCCGTCAGGCATGGGCATATCCAAATCTGCCCATTCGTCTGAAGAAGTTACTGCGCCAGTGGCAGGATCAATTTTCATGAAGGCGTAGAACACATGCGAAAGCCGCTCAGCAGGAAGATTCAGAACAAAGTGTTTGGGCTCGTAGACAGACCAGCTGGAAAAATATAATGCCGACACAAAGTCCATGGTGGTAAGTTAGAAATGCAATAGCAGATAGATTTGATGCCACAGGCGCAATTGATGGTCTGCAGGACCTATAGAGTCTTTGAAGCAAATTTGACTGAATTTGAGCAATATCTGAAACTTGTGTTAGTTTCAGGGGTTGTTGGCAACGCTGAGTCAGAAAGAAAAGTTGTAGGCGGGTGCAAACTGTGAGGGGTGTGGGTGCGAAACGCTGCGTGAGAATTCTCATTCGCACACCAAATACCACTGCTTTTCTTCCTTCCACACATACAAAGAAGTTCTGCTGGATTAGAAGAGATCCATATTCAAGCAAAAACCCGATCTCATACGAGGCCTTTGAATTGACTTGATACTGAACAGCTTTCTTACTGTCTGTTGCATTTCTACAGATTATACTGGCAAATATGTCTATCGTCGAATACATCGCCACTGCCGGCAGCAGTCTCCCTTCCATCAATGGGTCGACCAAAATCTATAAAGACGAATGTATGTATTCTTTTGATACTGCCGAAAACAACGACTTGGGGGTGGATGTGTGTATGAGCTGTTTCCAGGCCTTCTCACGGACCCCCCACAAAAACTACACCCTGGAACACTACTCGCTCAAAAGACACCCATTGTTTGTGAACGTCACAAAAAGATTGAAAGTTGAACAGCCAGAAACTCGCGTGCTGAAGGTGGCCAAGTTGGAGGTGTTGGAGCAGAAAGAGCTGGATATTTACGATGTGTCACACCACATTTATGTGGCTCCTCGGGACGCTCTGGTTGCAATCCACCAAGCCCCTGAACATGTGCAGAAACTTGTACATGATCTTATTAATGCAGATTCTGCCAGCTTCAAGGATGATGTCAAGGCTTGGGAGCAAGAGGTGTTTCCATGTGAGCATTCTCTTTTTGTGGAGGCGCTGACCATTGAGAAGCCAGATCTCACTAAATGTGCATCCTGTGACCTCAAAGAAAACTTATGGATCTGCCTTACGTGTGGAACTGTTGCATGTGGCCGTGAGCAATTTGGATCTTCCATGAAAGGCAACTCACATGCACTTTCTCACGCCACGTCACATAATCATCACGTTGCTGTCAAACTAGGCTCTCTCTCTGCAGATAGCGAGGACAGTTGTGATTGCTACTGCTACAAGTGCAACGATGAGGTGAAGGTGCCTGAGTTGGCCCAGAAGTTGCTTCCTTTTGGTGTGGATTTAACATCGGCCGTTAAATCGGAAAAGAGCTTGGTTGAAATGAACGTGGATACCAATAAATCGTGGCAATTCAATTTGGAAAGTGAAAATGGCGAAAAGTTGGAGCCAGTATTTGGCCCCGGCCTCACGGGAATGCAGAATCTCGGCAACTCCTGCTATTTAAATTCCGTGGTACAGGCGTTATTTTCGTTTCCTGCTTACCAGGATTTCTTCAAAGGACTCGAGTTTGATATGAAAGTGCCGAATGCATCTGAGGATCTCAGATCGCAAATGATCAAGTTGTATGATGGACTTTGGTCGGGAAGATACTCCAAACCAAACACGTTAAAAGGCGACGACTACCAGACCGGAATCCGGCCTTCTACATTCAAAAACCTCATTGGTGCCGACCACATCGAATTCAAGACTAACAAACAACAAGATGCTAATGAATTCCTTCTTTATTTGTTTGACAAATTGGATAAGGAGTACGGTTTCGAATTAAACGAAAGCTTTAAATTCTTGACTAGCAGCAAGGTTGTCTGCACCAATTGCAATGTTGGATCTCTCACAACTTCTTTATTGGATAACATTTCTGTTCCAATCACAACTGAAACCAAAGAGACCGACGGAGTCAAAAGCTACCGGCCTGTCACTTTAGCAGAATGTTTTCGAGAATTCCACGCTCAAGAAAGCATCGAGAACTACCAATGTGATACATGTGGCAAGACGTCTACGGCTATCAAACAAGAGGGGTTTCAGTCGTACCCGGAAAGCCTTATTGTCAGCGCACAAAGAATTGCCTTGGAGAACTGGGTGCCAGTGAAACGTGACGTGCCGATTGAAATCCCCGATAAACTCGATTTATCAGATTTTGCTGCTCCAGTATTTAAGGAGGGAGAGCAGGCTACTCTGGAGGAAGAATCTTACAACTCGGCTGAAGCATCTACTTTCGTGCCCGACGCAGAGGCCATGTCCATGCTCCAAAGTATGGGTTTCAGCGACCCTAGATGTATGAGAGGACTCTACAATACCGGAAACTCGAGCTCAGAGGATGCTATGAATTGGATCTTTGCTCATATGGAAGATGCTGATATCGA
The DNA here is from genome assembly GCA_002370615.1 of Metschnikowia aberdeeniae. NCBI lineage: Eukaryota > Fungi > Ascomycota > Pichiomycetes > Serinales > Metschnikowiaceae > Metschnikowia > Metschnikowia aberdeeniae. The sequence goes on from NKZB01000175.1 coordinate 643,643, forward strand.
CCTGCCATTTGAGCCGACACTGCAGAGTACTAGTGCATCGCCAGAAGCAGTGGCCAATCTTGTCAGTATGGGATTCAGCGAAAACTTGGCGAAAAAGGCACTTGTACTCAACAAGGGCGATGTCAATGGAGCTGTGGAATGGTTGTTCAGTAACCCAGATGATAACGGAATCATCGAAGACACGGAACCGGCTGTGAATTTACAGGAGGAAAGCAAGAGATTAAGGAGCAAGCTTTTAAGCGAAAATTCATCTCTGGCAAATTATGAGCTCACAGCGGTGATTTGCCATAAGGGCACCTCGCCACATACAGGACACTACGTCGTGTTCATCAAAAAACGCGGGGAATGGATGCTTTTTAACGATGAGAAAATTGTTCGCTGCGGCGCAAGCCTAGAAGACGTGCGAAAAAATGGCTACATTTATTTTTTCCAGAAGCACTAATCACCAACGGATTTGATTGCAAACCGGGTAAGCAATTCAAGGGGCACACGAGAATCAAGATTAAAACACTTAATACGGGATAGGGTCCATATGCAGCACCGCACCCATTCGGTGGTGCCCGGCGTGCGTTTCAGACACGCAGCAAATGGCGTCACACTATGACTGATATATCTGCATTGAACGTGGTGAGAATCCTGGATATAACCCCAGGCTAAATTTTCCAGCCGCCCAGTTTGCATTTCGAACACCTTTCAATTCCCCTTTTCCAACGAACTTGAGAAATGTTTTTGAAAAACGAACACGTTGGTGACAGATCCCGCATGGAAGACTGGAGAAGTATGTTATTACCATAACCCTACAACGCTCATCTACTAACATCAGTCCGTGGTTATGACCCTTTGAGTCCCCCTGACTTGTTGCAACACGAATATCCACTTACTGAGACCTGCAAAAAGATCATTGTTGATGGTAGAGAAGATGCCGTCAAGATCTTGAACGGCGAAGATGACAGGCTCATTCTTGTGATTGGTCCATGTTCCATTCACGACCCCGCTGCCGCTCTTGATTACGCCAACAGATTGAAGGCCGAGGCAGACAAGTACAAAGACGACTTGCACATTGTCATGAGAGCTTATCTCGAGAAGCCCAGAACCACGGTGGGCTGGAAGGGTTTGATTAACGACCCGGAGATCGATGGCTCTTTCCAGATCAACAAGGGTCTCCGAATTGCCCGTAAGTTGTTTGTTGAGCTCACAGAGAAGTTGCCTATTGCCGGTGAAATGTTGGACACGATTTCCCCACAGTTCCTTTCGGATATCTTCAGTGTGGGAGCCATTGGAGCCAGAACCACCGAGTCTCAATTGCACAGAGAGTTGGCCTCGGGTCTTTCGTTTCCTGTTGGATTCAAGAACGGCACTGACGGAACCCTTGGGGTTGCCGTAGATGCAATGAGAGCAGCATCTCACCCACATCACTTTCTAAGCGTCACGAAACCAGGTATCGTGGCCATTGTGGGTACAGACGGAAACAAAGACTGCTTCGTTATTTTGAGAGGTGGTAAGCAAGGTACCAACTTTGATGCCAAGTCGGTGCAGGAAACCAAGGCTGCTTTGCAAAAAGCTGGTGTGACCAGCGCCGATAAGTTGGAGCGCAGAATTATGGTGGACTGTTCCCACGGAAACTCCAACAAGAACCACAACAACCAGCCTTTGGTTGCAGCAGACATTGCTAAGCAGCTTTCGGAAGGTGAGGAGGAAATCTGCGGTTTGATGATTGAGTCCAACATCGAGGAGGGCAGACAGGATGTGCCTCCTGCAGAGCAAGGAGGTAAGGATGCCTTGAAATACGGATGCTCCATCACAGATGCCTGTATTGGATTTGACGCCACAAAGGATGTGTTGAAGACCTTGGCTGAGGGTGTCAGAGCCAGAAGAGCTCTCAGAAAGTGATCTTGTGTATAAAAAGCTATCGGCTACTTTGCAGTGAGCCGGATTTTACTTAGTTCAGTATTGCTAGTATATCAGTCTATTGCTAGTAATTCAGTTTATTGCTGGTATTTCAGTCTATTCCTAGTATTTCAGTCTATTCCCAGTCTCGTGGCTCGCTTGGTGTAGTAGAATTAATCGATAGCTTCATCGATAGCAGATCACTTAAGTGATCAACATTTTAGATAAAATTAGTTGAAAAACTGGGATAGAGCTCGGAAGTACATCTTAAATGTTAAATCAGTCGAGGTCCTCGTCGGAAGAATCGCCAAACTCGTTCAATAGACCCGCCTTCTGGAGCACCTTATCCCAGTCACAGGTGAGAATAACATAGGTTTCAATGACACCAATAAGGAACATGCCGCTGCCAATGCCAATCCACAAGCCGAACAAATTGAAGTCGGTGGTCTTGGTGAGAACAAACGCCAAAGGCATACCAAAGGCATAATAAGCCAAAAAGTTGATGATGCCTCCGACTTTCTGGAGCCCCTGTGCACGGAGAATTCCACTGGCCACGGATGCCAAACCATCGCAGATCTGTAAAAGCGACACGAGCGGAGTAAAAAGCGACACAATCATCTCCGTGACCTCCGGGTCCTTGGTGAACACGGCGGCAATCTTCCTCTTGAAGACAAAAAGAAAGACACAGTTCAATGTAGCAACGAAGAGACCGCTAAGCAAGCCGGTTTTGGCCGAGAGCTTGGCCGAGTATAAGTTCTGTGCGCCAATGAAGTTTGCAATCCGAGTCGACGAAGCAATACTCACAGCAAATGGAACCATGTAGGTGACGGACGCAATGGAGCCCACAGCACTCTGAGCCGCCAACTCCGTGGTGCCAAAGTACAGCGCAAAGAGCGTCATGATTTCGTAAGCCAAATACTCACTCTCGAGCATCACAATGCCGGGCACCGCCAAGTGGGACAACTGCCCCCAGTTGCGGAAAAGCAGCGGCAACTTGGCGAAGCCATGCCAGCACTTCGACCCATCCACAAATACCACGTACAACACAAGCAAAAGAGACATGATGTAGAAGTTGATCACCGTGGCTATAGGCGCGCCAATGTATCCGACACCGTATTTCTTGTCCCACACCAAAAACCACGACAAAAAGATGTTGATGGGGGCACTCACAAACAACACGCCCGTTCCCGCCTCGAAGATGCCCTGGGCCTGTAAAAAGCGCTTGGCGTTTTCAAAGAAAATGTACGCTGGCCCGCCCACTATAAGCACGCGCAAGAAGAGCGTGGTGAGTTGGAGAACCTCGTCGTTGTCCACCACATACTGAAGCAATGAGCCACTGTACCACCAGAACAACGCACACGGCACGTACACCACCATGGAAAACATGGTGCATCGCTGTACATGAAGCGACACCAACTCAAAATTTCCTGCACCGTAGGCCTGTGGGCACAAGGTATCGAGCGCCGTGGCAATTCCCTCGAAAATGGCAAGACTGATGGTGGACGTCATGGAAGCAAGAGACACGGCCGCAAGCTCATTTTTCCCCATGTGGCCCACCACAAGCAAGCACACTATGGAGAACAAGTGCTCCAACACAAACGTCAATATGAGCGGGAGCGAGTACCGAAGCGTCATCTTGTACTCGCGCGTGTAGGTGGTCCGTAGAGTGGCAAAGTCCTCTTCTTCTAGCATCAGCAATGCCGACTTGGCATCCGAGAAAGACAGCCGCTGGCTGTGTAGCGAGCGGTGCGACCGACGGTCTCCGTCATCTTCGCTATCTGTGGCGTTGTATCTTCTTTGATGTTCTTCCACCAACCAGCTATGAAACGACTCCTGGTCCTCGTTGGTATGGGCGGAATTTAGCGTGGACGGAAGAGACCGCGAGGAGCTGACGCTGGCTGCATCGCTGTCGTCGGCGGCACCAGTATACACGGATCCAGACTCATCTAGGGACAAAAAGGAGCGCTGGTCTTCGGCACCGCCATAGCTGAAAAGAGGGTAGTTTGTAGAGGGCGGGATGTAGAGCCGCCTTCTGCGATTGTTGGCGGTATTTGGATTTGCAAGCTGGTTGATGACCTTGGACAAGACCATGGTGTACTGCGTAAAGGAACAGTGCTGATTTCAGGTGGTCGACTGCAATATCACCGCTGTAATGACGTTTATTTGTCTGTGAAGAATAAAGATCCCTTAAAGAAGGCTTGTAAGTCGGATGTGTTTTCCTTGCGCACCATCAACCTGCCGCATTTATGCACTACCCTAGAACAACATCCACACCGCTCCGCCTAGAATACTTCCCAACACCACCGTCGTGAGAATGGCGGCTCCCGCCTTGTCTTTTGTCGACACCGAGATCCGGTTCAAGTTGTCACTGGAGGTGGTGGAGTTTCCGGCGGAAATATCATTACCAGCAGTGGAGCCTCCGGTTTCTGGAGTCAATGGTGGGTGTTTCGAGGTAATCATGGACATTATCACCTCCAACGCAGCCATCTGCTCACCAAGCCCATACTTCTGGTCGTAGGCACCAAGCGACCAGTTTTCTCCGCATGTGTAGTTCTCGCCGTCACCAGAACACGACTTGGCCGCGCCCTCTGCGCTTGGTGTAAGCCAGTCTGTAACAATTTGCGTGTATGTTTCGGGCACCAAGGTTGCGGTCAAGTAAAGACACCGGGAGAAAAGCGAGCGGAACGATCTCTGGTCGGTGTTGCAGCGGCCGGAGCTCGCACACGTGGTCTCAGTCATGATGGAATTGTTGAAGAAGTATCTGGACGCCTCCAAAAGCTCATCCACCGAATCTCTCCACTTCAGATCTCCGGTGACATTGTACAAGTAGGCCGATCCAGACAAGAAAATACCGTAGGTGTAGGACCACTTGCTGGTTGTCAAATCAGTGCAGTTTGTGCCAACATTGGCACCATCGTTAAGGTGGAACTCGGGGGTGTTCACAATGTAGCCCACATTCCACATCCAGTCGTAAACCTTTTCTGCAGTTTTCAAGTAAGAAGTCTCATTGGTGTATCTGTAAAGACGCGCAGCCAAGTGGAAAAGACATCCATTGGCAATGGAGTTCTTGTAGCCATAGCCGTTGTTGAAGGCGAAAATCTGCCACCGAAGTCCACCCCCGCATGAATTCGTGTCCCAGCGATTGTTCATGGAGTTGTACAATGCCTGGATCATGTAAAGCCACGTATGTTTGTCGTCAGCCAAGGTAAAGTTTCTCTCCACCGCCTGCATGATGGCCATACCCCACACCCCCTGGTCATCGTTACCCTCGGTCACAGACTGATTAGCTGGAATGTAGTTGTAGTCGCTTCCCCGCTGGGCCCACATGGCCTCCATGAGAATATTGGTGAAAGTCTCATTGTCCTTTTGACAGAAGGCCCAGTAGTCCACCCAGCCACCGAACACTTCTCCAGCGTGCCACCAGTAGTATGGTGGTGTGAACATGCCCACAGTTCCTCCGTATTTAATTCCTTCGTAGTAGTCCATTTGTCCCCGAACAATCGCTGCTGCCGCCGTACAGATGGAGTCCTGGTCGGAAACATCAAGGGGCATGGCAAGGATCACCTGGATCCAGAGAGTTAGAGCTGTATAGAATCCTGTGTATTTGAGCCTCATGTTGTTGTATCCCGCTAGCTGCAGATGGCGGATTTTAGCAGGGGAAAGAGCGTGGGGCTGTTTTGATGCGCGGAAGGCGGTGTCGGTGTGCAGGAGCGGGTTTATTCTTGGATGCTTGTATGCAGTCCCACAAATGCTCAGCGGATGCTTCAAGGCAGGGGCAGGCCGGGTGCTTCGTTTCATAGGTAGGTACGTAGCAGGTGTTGTATGTTGGGCCCGATTGCCAAGGACGCGAGCCGTATGATCTGCGAAAGCTGGCCAGCAGTGCTGACTCCCTCGCTATTCCGCCTGTTTACGCTTACCTACTTGAAAAGCGTCACGAGCTCCGCTAGGCCACTCACGCACACGCGGTTGTCGGAAATCATGACCAAATTGTCACCCTCGGGTGTTTCGTTGGACTGGCCCTCGAAACAGTCGTTGGTCACGTGCGCGGACGGCCGGTGGTGCTTAAAAAACACACTCTTCTTCGGCCGGTCCAACAACACGCCGTTCCAGCCCGAGCGGACCGCGGCGGCAAAGTCGTTTTCATAGCTGTCACCAATATGCCACGCATTCTCCAAGAAAGACGTCATGCTGCCTCCGTTGAAGTACTTCTGCGCGATGGTCCGGTAGAAGAGTCTGTCTGGTTTGGCGTAGCCGAGATCGTAAGAAAGGTTGATGTTTTCCTTTACGAAGTACTGCAGAAGCCCCAAGCTTTCCATGATGCTCAACACACGGTGGTCGGAGTTGCTGCTTCCAATGTAGCGTACGTTGAGTGCATCCAACTGTTTCAACAAAGGGACCACATCGGCGTGGGCCTCGTACGCGTCCAGGCCCTTGAAGTGGTCAATTAGCCGCCGGCTCAACGCCTTGCCGGTGGCGTCGGAGGTGGAAAGCCCGTACACCTGGCAAATGACGTGCAGCCACCATTCGTCCGTGGACGCGTAGCCCGAGTTCTTGCCATAATTCGGAGCTTTTTGCTGGAGCGTGTGGAATGCCGTAGGAAATCCGGCCGCAATTTCTGCCTGTGTTTTCTGTAAGCCGAACTCCGTGCTGGAGATCTGGAAATACTGCTCTGCAATTGGCGCCTTTGGCGTGAAGAGCGTGCCCCATAGGTCGAAGGAAACGAGGCTTGGAAGCGGGAACTTGCTCTTGGATTGGGACTTGGCAATGTTTCTGGGAGAAAGGGGGTCCAGGAGAAGCGACATCCGCCGAACGCTTAGTTTTGCGGCGTTTCGGAGTGTGGTCATGAAGAGTGTGGTAGATGGTGGGTGCGATAAGCTGCACCCGTGACAGTGGGGTTATATACAGGACCATCGCTATAGATGCATACTTCAAGATGTCCTCTGTAATAAGAAGACTGCGTGTAGATGTACTTGCTGTTCAGGCTAGATTGTCTCCATATCTGTTACATCCAGATCGGTTTATGTGCATGCGTATTGTGTTTACACTTGTGTATGACTGCACGCTATATCAGCTATTTGATTCCGCATCCATTTACAGCAGACCCGAGACAGAACCACGAATAAGTAAACTTCAATCACATCTAGAGCACGCGTCTCTTTGCTCATGCAAGGAGAACCTCCCAGCCCCACTCTCTCATCACTGAGCTCCAGTGCAAGCGACTGGTGATGCCCTTCTCATCGCGAGAACTGCCCTTGTGAATATTCTTAATCACTTCCTCAAGGTGGGTGGATATGCTGGCCGAGTCGTTGCGTTCAATGGAGTTTTCTTCCTCTATTTCTCGCCGCTGCTCTCTCTTGTGCTCGTCTTTGCGACGCCAAACCTCCTTCACCACCTCGAACGCCCGGTCGATGTTACCAATCCAGATTCTCTGCACAAGCAATGCCCAGCGAGCCTCGCACCATTCTCTTTCCTCGCGAGATTCGGCCTCACAAGAGCTGATGAGAAGCGGAAATATGTGGATGATGTAGAGGTTGGAATTGCTAGGGATCGACGCCAACGAAACAAACACCTTCTCAGCCAACTGGTACGACGCCATCAGCGGAACTTCTGGCACCGCTTCATGCAAGTAGAGAAGAGTGGCGTAGCGGTACGCTTCTGCTGTCGACACACAGGAGTAAATGTCCCACGTGGAATTGCCCGAGTGCTCCTCCATCATCTCGTCCATGTTTCCCACCACGTTGGGTTTCCAGTCCACCAACTGCTTCTTGAGCTCCGATGCCAACGAGATGTTCTTCAAGCTATTTCTGCTCTGTTTTCCCGATTCCTGTGCTTTTCTCACCCGTGAAATGAGGTTGGCCACTTTTCCCATCACCAGAAAAAGCGACTGGGCACATCCAAGAAGAGGGTCGATGTAATCGTTGTTCTGAAGAATGGAGTCCAAATTTTCAAAAAATGTAAACTGCCCGTCGTGACTTTGACTGCTTACCAACAGGTTCACGGACTCTGCAGGCGACTCTTCGGCGGTGCTGGTTCCAAACCGCTTTTCGTCTTTTTGCTTTTGGTTTTTATGCGTGATTTTGGTGATTGTTGCAACTAAATCAATGCCACGGTCATCTTGCCCGCTGTAGCTTGTCATCTGCGATAGCACCTCGAAGTAGATCCACTCGTTGAAGAGAAGCAGGATTTTTCTCGGAATATAGAGCCCATTTTCTTCGCTTTGCAGCTCCTTCATCTTCTGCCATTCATCGTTTCGTACAAGTACGAGTTTCTGTTTCAACTTCTCCTCCAGCATTTCCGTCTTCACCCCTGCGCCAATCAAAGAAACTTGCTCGATGATGTTGAGAATTTTCTGGATCATGCTCTTGGCTCCTTTCAAGTGAGCGATTCCACTAGACGTATGTGTGTCCCAAGTTTCGCTCACTGCCAAGTTCAAGCACGTTGCTAATGCTATATCTGCCGGAAGTTGCTCGTCCAAATAGCCACTGGTTTCCATTTTGGAGAGCCCGGCAGCCAATTCCACAATGCATTTTTTCATGTACAAAAAGCCTTTTGCCCGCAATGCCTTGCTTTGTTCCTGAAGATGGTTATTGCCTGCGAGATGGAAGAGAGTCATGGATGCAATGGAGTTGAAAAAAAACGAGTATTTCTTGGTCAAAGGAAGGTACATGTTGCGCCACGGGTTCTCCAGCAAGCCGGACTTGATGGACATGATTCCACACGTATACTTGGAGAAGAGAAAGAGAATCTGTTCCTGTTCTGATGTGTTCATCAATCGCACGCTGGACGTGCCGTTGATGATGGACGGAGAAAAGTTCTCATGCTTCATCAACTGAGTGTTGACCTCTTCCAAAAACGCTTGAGAATCTTCTTGAACTTCTTCCTCAAACACAGTAGACCCAGCTTGTTTTGGGGTCTGGCTGTTTTGATGGGGGTGTGGGTTGTAATTGATATCCAAAGGACTCAAAGCTGCTTCAGGGTAGTTGAAGCCCATTTCATCGATTTTATCATCTCTGGAAAAAGCATGGGAGATGAGTTCAGAAAGCGACGGCGTCAAATTCAACTCGGCTAACGGTTCTTTTTGAACTCCGGGAGAGTTGATGCGGCCAAAACTCCACTCCTTCGATTGTGTCTCATGGTGTTGCTCTCTAGCGGTAAATGAGTGATTTTTGGGAGAGAACAGCACTTTGGCATGCTCAAAAACGTTTCTGGGCGTACCATAAACCGGAGCCGGGGCATGTTCCAGCGTAGGTCCTGGCGACTGGGGAATAGAGAAGAGCGCCGGTTTGGAACCTGGCGATCTCGACCGCAATTCGTTTACCGCAGACTCAGCCAACGAATGTAAACCGTGTAAGCCATGAAACTCGTTCCGGAAACTCTGGATGCTGGAAGCAGCGGACACGTGCGACGAGGAGTTGGCTCTTCTCTTGTTTGAAGTGTAATCCGGCTGGCTGATCTCGACAGAGCTAAAACTGCGCCGCTGTTTTCTGTGTGCTTCACGTACGGCGGGATTGATTCCCTGGGATATGAGCTCATTTTCCCGCTTGATATCCTGGGTTGACTTTCCCACCACAGAAAGAGACGCCAATTCCATGTGGTCTTCTAGCAGCAACGGAGTTTCGGGTGGCAAATCTCCGTCCACGGTATTTTCCTGTTTCAGTACATCTCGCAGAGAAGGACGGTGGGTCTTTGCTGAGAAGGCCCGCTGATCACCAGTATCATTAGGGCCAGCCAGTTCTTTACTGTCGTTGAAGGATCGCCATTTGAAACGCGTAGCGTAGCCACCACAAACAATGTTTTTCTTTTGGCAGTTGAGACAGTGTGGTTTCTGTTCGTCACATTTAAGCCGCTTGGTTTTGCATGTGACACAGCCGGTTCGGGACTTAGTCTTGGGTTTTGGTTTATGTTCGTTTTCAGCGGAAGCTAAAACTGTGGGCGCTAGAGCATTTTCTCCCATATCAGTGTGTAGCCAAGTGGCCTTGATGAAACTGTGAATGCTGGAATTCTGAAACTCGTTGCTGTAACGAAAAAGCTTGCGAAGGACAGGAAAGATGGATCAATAGAAGACGCTTCGAATGCTTCTGTTTGAGGGTCTATATTCGACAAGTTCTAGATTGTTTGCAGGCCTGGGGTATGCAATTATCTTTATCGCACCTGGAACTTTCAACCGTTTGTAGATAAGAAGATAGCGCGCGGCCCAAATAGGCAATGATATCCCCATCACCTGCGCGCGCTTTATACCACTGTGAAATTGGACGGCCCGAGCTTGAATCTGTATTCTCCGCCGGACTCCCGATTTTTTTGCCCGCCCTGGGCCTGTGTCATATACCGGACCCACGGAAAACAAGTATACTTCATTGTGTCTTCGTCCACCCGGAGGTAGATGACTTTGAGTCCGGAGTATGTGAGCATCGGAATCTGGAAGCTGACCGAGACGTGATGGCGGTTTTTGGCCACATTTTGGCGGAGTTTGGCAAGCAGTGATTTCTGCGCCCCGGCGACGCCGTAGTAGCTGTCAAGCTCCGACAAGGCCTCGTCTGATTCTTCTTCTTTTGGCGGATTCTGCTGGTGAAGATTTTTAGCCATGGTTTCGACGCTAAGGTCACACGACTCCAAACCTACTTCGGCCATCATCCGCACCACCTTTTTGGAGCCCGGCAAATCGCCTATTGCCCACAAAATTTCAGAAGTGTCCACTTTAAAGCGCACCTCTCCCAATTCACACTTAAAGCGAAACTGGTGGTTCGAGTTGCTGGCAATCTGGAAAAGCTGAGTGTCGATGGGAATGCTGACCACGGTTTTTTGTGCATGCAATTTCTTCTTGTAATTTGTCAGGAGAGAGCACAAGATCTGGAGCTTGTTTTCCTGCTTGATGATGCGATAAGTGGGGTCCACAAGAAGTAATGGCGCTTTGGACTTTCTTTTCTGCTGCTCCACTCGGTATGATAAAAGTTGGAATTCCTCATCGGGTGGAGTGAAGAAGATTAGATTCTCTTTGTATATGCGTGATAGCTCAATGCACAGGTGAAATTGGACGTTTGTGATGGGCACCCTTAGCTTGCGGATATCGGTCGATTTTGCCGGTTCTTTTTCAACTTCGGTCGAGTCGGGATCTGTTCCCAATGTTGCGTTCTCTATTGTTTTCTCGACCCCTTTTTGAGTGGAAATTTGTGCGTCTTCTGTATCAGCTGCCTCTTCTGGCTCAGCTGCGTCTCCAGTGAGTAGATTACCCGGTAGCTCCGCTGGTTCCGAATCGGTCGGTGGATTGAGCTCTTCGTCGTCATATACAATCCGCAGAATATACTTCTCGTTAAGGCCGAGTTTGCATACCGGCATGCCCAGAAGATAAGACCTCACCAAGCAATTGCCGTAGATCTGATTTGTGCGGATCTCCTTGGTCTCGAGGTCGTAAAGAAAGTCACATGTTTCGATGATGTCCACGTAGATTTCGTTTTTAGGATAGAAGATCCCCTTGGGTCGCCAGCTGACAGCCAGTACCTGCGTGCGAATCACAGAGCTGTTGATGGAGTCGGTTATCTGATTGACATCAGTCTGGATGGCTCTGTTGTGGGTGGACTTAATGTCCAGGTGTTTTTGGCCCTTGTTGCGGTTCAGGCTTTTCGAGCTCTTCGGGTTTTTGGCTGTACTCAACAACGAGTCCAGATCCAGATCCAGATCCGAGTCCATATCGTGTCTGCGGGAGTGGTTTATCTCCATTCGGATGTACTCCTTGAGAATGCTGAAGTCGGTCACCTGCACCACGCCGAAATCCACACATTCGTCCAACAACTCATAGATGAGCGAGTAATTGTCCACGATAGATTCCCGGCAAAACGGCTCCCAGCTAATGGAAGCATCGGCCCGCTGCTGCCTCAACATCAGCTGCTCGAAGTAGTGCACAATGTTACGGTAGAACTTGTGCAAGAGCAGCACCGTCAGCATTGGGCAGCAGTTTGTCTGGGACACGGCTAAGAGAAGAATGTTGTCGTCGCCCCAGTATGAAATGTAGTTGATGCCTTGATGGCACAATATTGGCGTTCGAAGCGCCGGTCCGAGCAGGTGGTAATGGCGAGAGTAGGCGTCGATGATAATGGCCGCTGGCGGCACACTATTGTGGTAATTGCGGTGGATGAGCAACTCACATCGCAGAAACTCATCGTCCACGTCAGGCCAGTGGCAGATGTAAATTGCTGACACCATATGGACGCAGAAGTTGGCGGATGCAAAAGGGTGGAAAGAAGGAGACTAGTTAGCGCACTGCAGACATGTGGAGCGCAACGCGCACCCGTGCACCCACATCAACATGAACTCTTCCTACCGGCGGCTCCAGAAATTGGCGCCGCTCTCGGACCTGCTCCTCAAGCTGGAGGTGGGAGCCCTCAATGGCATCCTCCCTGTGCAGTACTGGGCGGTAACCACGCTGGATTCCGCCACGCTGTTGGAGGCTACTTACACTCTCAAGAATCACCGGAAGACATGGGAGTTTCTCAACTTGGTAGCCGCCAGTTCCCACCAGCTCCGGCACCATCCAACAATAACCACTACCTACAACAAGGTTCACATCTCGGTGACTACGCATGACGCTGGCAACTCGCTCACATACAACGACACCAAGCTTGCCACGGCCATACACAATATCTATGCAGGTCTGTTCTGGGAGACGCTGCCAGTCAAGGCCAATCCTGCGGTATCCAGCATGGATGAGGGGCTTTTGATTATTGACGAGTTGACCAAGCGGGAGTAGGGCTGGTGGAAATTAACGGTGAGCATTTAGAGGGGTTAGAGCCGTTGAATTAAATTCATTTCACGGAGAATGAATGACAGACATTGAATATGTTGAATGTTGAGCTGTAAATTGAAGGAGCTGGATCTGAAGGAAATGAGCTGAATCTGAAGGAACTGGACATTGAAGGAGCTGGACATTGAAAGCAGTTGATTGACAATGAAACATTGAATTGAAAAATTTCAAATCATTGAAAGTTGGCCTGTGGGAATAATGGCGTATTGAGTCAGGTGAAGAACAGAAATCGCAGTACTAATGGTATTGAAAGACTGGGAGAAGTGCTGAGTACCGGAACTACCAGATATACGGAAGAAATGATCAGTGAAACACTGGATACCGGAGCTACTGCAAACTGATGCATTGCTGGCTGTGTCGTATTATGCCTGGCCGATTCACCGCTACAATTCTCAAGTGGAGAAAGCCTCTCTTCAGGATGCTTAGAAGCGTGTTTCATCCAAAACTGGTATTGTCTTTGTTAAGGATAGAAGATGGGTGTGAGGTAATAAGACACGCGATATGACATTGACAATGAAGCAGTTTCCAGTCTGGTCTTTCAAATTGGGTAATTCTTTCGATGAAAACTCAAACTTCACACCAGTTTTAATTCCAACTTGAAAGTCACTTTCTTGGTATAGACTATAATGAACCTAGCAGAATCTGTTTATGGAAAGTCATGACAAAGATGTAAATGTAATGTGTAAAGTAAATAGTGTATTAACAATCTTCGTCATCATGCTGGGAAGTCCCTCAAGGTTCGTATTCTTTTCCCATTTTCGCAGTAATCCATAAAATTGCAGAGATCCTGCATAATGTGCCCCAAATAAGTCCGGATATATCCATTCAAATACATAAATTCACCTTCACAGCCAAGTTAACCCCCATTGAATCTGTTCATCACACCTACAAAAGCTCCTTCACATCTCGGGAAGCTCTGCAGTAGGCATCAGACACCTCAATAGCCTCATAGGTGCCCTCCAAGCTGACTATTTCCGAGTGCTCGTAGCCCAAAATGCCGCTGACGGACTTTGTATCCACAAGCTTCCTTTCCACTTTCGGATTATTATTGTGCCTTCTTTGATTGTGGCCCTTTTCGTTTCCTAGCGTGCGCACATACGTCACCAGGAACGGCGGAGTGCCGATGAACTTGAAGGTGATTTCCGTCTGGTCGCCCTCGTGGATGTTTTTAATGATGCTGTCGCCCTGGCTGATCTCTACCGACGGAAGATCATGAACGTGGAGCTTCAACGCGTTGTATGCAGCATCATCTTGAGTATAGTCCACCACACACGAGTTAGCGGACGAGTCCTGCAATGCCAAGATGGCGAGTTCGCCCGGTTTCGATGCAAGGCGCAGGAATACTGCGCCCAGTTCGGCTTTCCTCTCCTTTTCGTCGAACTTGTAGAACAACTTGAACGGTGCTATGCCGCTCATATTGTACAGGATATGATCGCCCACACAATAGTATTCTTTTGGCCAGTGTTTTTGGATAGATGGCAATTCGGTGACCGACACCATGACAATGTTGTTGTCAACAAAACCGCTTGATTTGCAGCCGTAGGAATCGGAAATGTGGTCGAATTTGATCTTGTGTTCTCCCACGGTGAAGATCTGTTTGAGCGACTTTTCTGTTTTTAGGTCGCCAAGCTTGATGCTGTTGCCTTCAATATTTTCCGCTGTAAACGGATTTGCCTTGTTTCCCGAAATCACAACGCCAGACGCCCGGAATGGCGCCCGGCCCTCGAAATCGATGGGCACCTCAAAGGAGAAGTTATTGCCTATCTTCATCTCACAAACTTGGAGGTACTGTTTTTGAACAGCCATAGAAGGCGCAACATTGACGTCATACACCACTCGAGGAACCGTGAGGTTATGCGAGAGTCGGGCCATTTTGTCGGCGGTGTAGAGCGAGTCGAAAACGCCGGTGATTTGATGCTCGTAGCGCCCGCCATGGCGTGTGGTCATTGGCAAAGTGATCTCATCGGTTTCCACCTGCAAATGTGAGCTTTTTGTTTTTCCACTGGGGTATTTGATCTTGTAGCCGAGAACGAAGGGCTTTTGGCCCTGGAACCGGAGTTTGATGTTCTGGGGCTCGCCCTGGCACAACAGCTTCAATGTGATGACACTGGACGTTCTTTCACCAATCACCTGCTCATCGGTTGTGACGAGTGTCACATTTGGTCTTGGCTGGAACAAAACCGTCATGGTATGTTCGTCATTTTTGACGGTTCCTGCACACCCATCACTCTTGTAACTTTTCAATTTGTAGATACCTTCTTGCTGGACATTGAGCTCAGACTTTCCGCGCAATGTGTATGACTCCGAGATGGTGTGATCGAAAAGATCCACCTTTTCGTAAACGATTTCGTCTTTTGCCGTGGTTCCGACTTCCGATTTCACAATCACCGGAAGTCTGACTGAGTCGCCCTCAACAATGCGGTGCACTTCACTCTTTTTGAACCCGATCTGTGGGGAATCCTTCCTTGTTTTGATAGTGACGCTTTCAGAGGCAGGCAGTTCTGCTTGACACCCTAATGTGTCCATAACATCACGTAAAACAACCCTGTACTCTCCACCCGAGGAGAATTTGGGGCTCTTGATGGTGAAAACGTCTTGGTAGAAGTCCTTTACCTTGTCGGAGAAGATGGGCTTGTTAGTGGCGGTATCGACAATTTCGTACTTGAAAGAGAAAGGGAAATTGCCCTGAAAATGGACTGGTATCTCAGCCACACCACCTTTACACAAGCTGATGGTTTTTGAGCGAGTCTGGCCATCTTTAAGGAGGGAGAACTTCGACCTCTTGTTGATGTACGTCGAGAACTCCAAAACTGACCCGTCAATCTTCACATCTCGGTAGTTCCGATCATGCATCAGCGTGTAACGCAAAACGTAGTTACCCTCCTGTTCCGGCTTGTATTGGAAACTGACGGTGTCTTTGGCCGACGTGATAGAGTGTTGTTTCAAGCCACGGTTGCTCAAAACTGGCCGCAAGAAACCAGACGAGTTCTTGAACACCTCGTACTTGACTTCAAAAGGCCCCTCACCGCCAAAAGCAAGTTCAAACTCAAAACCAACAGTTCCCACACACTTATCCAAAATGGGAGTTTCCTTGATTTGAACAGTCGGAAGCCCAGGTCTGGTGAGCGATATGGCAGCCTGTTTCACGTGACAGGGGCAGAAATCGTCATTGCCGTTTTCTAGCGTATATGTTCCGGGCTCCGACACTTGAATACCGGCAGCAAGTTCTTCCTCGCTAGAAAAGGTATAGTTGAGAAGCTGCTGCTGGAATCTCAAGGAGACCGACAAAGGAAACGTGACCTTGCCGGAAGTTTCGATATGAAGGGTTTTCAGCAGATCCAATAGAAGCTTTTGCGAAGGGTGCAGATCACGCAATGTGAGACTTGGCGAGTCTCTCAAAAGCATCAGGAAATACAAATCCGGGTCTGTGGACTCAGGGTTGTAATAGCGGCGGTTACCAAAGGAGTCGGCCACCGAGATGACGCGGAAACTCAAAGAGCCCGGCCCGCCACTCTGGATTTTGTTTGGGTCCTGTAGTATCAAGCGCTCCAAAAAGTTCCGGGAGATTGTCTTGCTTTGAAGAGACAGAACACGCGGCTCGACATCCGAAACGGATTTGTTAAAAGAAGCGATCTTGCGGCCGTTCTTGTAGCTGGCAAATTCCACGCTCAACGGAAGAACGCCGAAAGTGGTGATCAAAGGCACGTGCCACGGCTCGTCGGCACTGTTTCCAAGACATCTGTACTGCGTATATGCATTTCTGGAGTCGGGGTAGACAAAACCAGCCGTAGGACAGTGGCCCACGGAAAACGAGGACTGCACAGGCCGGATGACCAAGCCCTCCAGGTCGGTCACGCGGGAGATGCGGTAAGTGCCCGGGTCCTTGATTTCCACATCGAGGTAAAACACACGCTCGTCGGTGGAAACGTAGCCCGGGTACAGCGCCAAGCGCGAGTAGTCCCGCTTCAAGAGTCGTTTGATATCCGAGCGGGTGTAGTTGAGCAAATTCACCGAGTCGTCGGGCGCCGTATGCTGAATCACCATACTGCCGACATCGTTGGTGGTGTTGAACTGAATCGGCAAGCGAAGCGACGACAGAAAAAGACTGGAGCCCGACTCGGCGGCCTCTAAGCACACGCCCGAAAAGGAAAACGGGTTGAGCATCACCGACAGCTCCGGTAAGTACTGCACGGTGTAGCGTCCCTTGAAATGGGAGTTCACATCGATGACGGCACGTGGCACGGCGGAGTCGCCCACAAGCGTCAACTCCTTGTTTTTATAGACGGTGTTCCAGATTGGTACGAACACACTCAGTAGAAGCGGCAAGGCCACGTTGCTTGTGAGGAGGATGTTGAAGCAGTTGATCACAAGAGTCAAAAGCAAAGTCGCCACCGGCGAAAACGTTAGCAACGGAATGTTGAAGAGGGGCAAAAGCCAAAGAAACACGCCGTCTACCAACGCATATTTGAGCACGAACGTAAACGTGTTCATGGACGTAAACGGCGTGTCGCCTTCAACCACCACAAAGTCGTCTGCCTTGACTAGCAAGACTTCGTATAGCTTCATGCATTGGATGGCCACAAAGATCGATACCACGAGTAGCCGCTGGGAAGCTGGGTCCATCACGTGGTTTGGAATTAGAGTGGATGTTTGTGCCGTTTCCGGCTGTGCTGGCACCACCGAGTCGCCGCGGCGGTCGCCGCCACCTCGAGTTCGGTCTCTATGCAGATACCGGATGTCCATGCCGGAATGTGTGGCAATTTGGTGATGTGGTGGCTATGAATGATTTGGAGATGTTGTTAAAGCAGTGCGGGTACTGCAGAAAGCGCGAGATGCTAGATCGCACCTGGGCAGTGTGCACTCCCGATCTCTGCAGCCAAGTATCATTTTGCTATTTACTGACCTCGTGTCAATTCGTGCTATTCACTAGCTTTTGAACTCATGTCAACTCCATGCCATTACTAACTTCAATATCAATTCATGCCATTACTAACTTCAATATCAATTCATGCCATTACTAACTTCAGTATCAATTCATGCCATTATTAACTTCAATATCAATTCATGCTATTACAAGCTTCGATATCAATTCATGCCATCACTGACCTCATGTCAATTCATGCTTCTGACCTCATGTCTTTCATGCTATTACTAGCTTCTGACCTCATAATTCATGCCGTCTACTCCATCACCCACTGCCCGTTCTTCTTCACCTGCGTCACCTTAATCACAGGCAAATCCCAACCGAGGCCGCCATCGCCTAGAGCAGCACCATAGCGAGGAATCACATAACATTCTCTTCGGGTGGACGTGATGTTCTTTGGTCCGTATGGGTGCCCCAATGGTTTGGAGTAGGTGATAAGGTGCGAGCTCTTGGCAATATTGGCCAACTGCTTGCCGCTTACATCCACAATGGGTTTCATGCGGAGCCGCCCCAAAACTCCTTCCCGCTGATTGCTGCTTTTGGTCAACGTCTGATACACAAGGTACTGTGGAGGAGTGGCTCCCGAATCCGTGAGAATGGATGTGGGGTGGATGTAGACGTGGCTGTCCATGTTGTCGTCGTAGCTGGCGACTGCGCTGATGGTGGAGTATGCAATGCTGCTGACATTGGATCTGCTGGTGATTTTGATGTCGCCGTCAATGACATCGCTGCGGATGGCCACCTGGTCAACGAATCCGGAAGCGATGATTTGTTTCATGGCGGCGAGCTGGTTTTTGCTGGGAACCCCGAGTTTCTGTTGCACTTTCAACTGCTCGATGACACCGCCGTCTGTAACATTGGCCGCCACAATGTGCCCGATTTGCACGCGGAGTTTCTGGATCTCCTCCACCAACTTGTGCCGCAAGAAGTTGTTCTGAACAAAATTGGCTTTCTGGTCGCTGGGCACGTGGTCCAATGCACACACCGCCGAGAGAAGCTTGAACGCATCCGAGTGGGCGTCGAGCCGGCTGAATACGGCACGTGACTTGTGGAACTGGGCCCGGAGTTTCCGCTTTTTCTCCACGTCGGCGGGCGACTCGGTGATTTCTTCCTCCACTTCGTCATCGCTGTCTTCGGGACGGCTGGCCTTTTTGACTGGCGCATCAACCAACCCCAACTCCTGCTCGTCCAAAAATGGATCTCCCACCGACATCGCCGACACAATGGCGATGACATACGGGAGACAGGCGAGCTGGTTGCCCACGATCAAAATCTTGGCAAAACGAGGACTCAAGGGGAAATGAGCCATGGTGCGTCCCAAATCGGTGATTTGTTTGGAAGTCCGATCCAACGCCCCCAAAGTGAACAAGAGCTTCTCGGCCACTTGGAGCGAGCGGCGGTCAGGCGGCGTGGGGAACGGAAAGTTGACGATGTGATCGATTCCCATGCTTTTCATTGTGAGCACCGTACTTTCCACAGGCATGCGGAGAATCTCTGGCTTGGAGAACTGCTCAAAGTACTCCTCGTAGATAGCCGACGAGTAGAGCCTGTAACAGTGGCCCGGGCCGGTTCTTCCCGCTCTTCCTGCTCTTTGTCCTGCAGATGCCTTGGATACCCAGTCAACTTCAAACGATTGCACGCCGGTTTCTTCGTCGTACTTGCGCTCCTTGGAACGACCACAGTCCACAACGTATCGAACCCCAGGAATCGTCAAGGACGTTTCGGCAACGTTGGTGGCAACAATACAGAGTCGGCTTCCTGCAGGCACGCTGTCAAACACTTTCATCTGCTGTTTTGTGGGAAGAAGCGAGTACAACGGCAAAACATAGAGTGGATCCGTTTCCGACTGGTGTTCCTCGAGCGTTTCGTCGAAACCTTCTTCCTCGTCGCTGTCGCTTTCGGAAGAGTCTTCCTCGTCCACATTTCTGTCGCGGAGCGCAATGTCCAAATCCACATC
Source organism: Metschnikowia aberdeeniae (assembly GCA_002370615.1). Taxonomy (NCBI): domain Eukaryota; kingdom Fungi; phylum Ascomycota; class Pichiomycetes; order Serinales; family Metschnikowiaceae; genus Metschnikowia; species Metschnikowia aberdeeniae. Next base: position 663,206 of record NKZB01000175.1, read on the forward strand.
TTCCGCCTCCATGGTGACATTTTGGCTGGCTCGGTACTCTGTATTTTCCGAAACGTCATAGAGTTGTTTTTTGGTGGAGAAAGGAAATGCGTGGCGTAACTTTTTGACCACAGCGTTGATTTCGTTCTGGCCTGTGAGAAACACCAAGATACCACCGGGAGGAAGTCTTTTGTGGATCTTGCAGGTTTTCTTGAAAGCTTCTTCGAGGTAGTCATGCCGGGTTTTTTTGTTGAAATGCACCGAAACTGGATACTGTCTTGCCTCCACCAGAACCACGGGCGGTGGAACCGGGAAAAGCTGCTTGTTTTCCGCAAAATCAGCCACTCGCAAGGTGGCAGACATGATCACGAGCTTCAAGGGAGAATTCTTTTGGCGTCTGAGTTTCACCACACGGCTGAGCATTCCGATCAAAATATCGGTGTTGATGTTTCTCTCGTGCGCCTCATCAATGATAAGCACCGAGTACTTCTCCAACAAAAAGTCATTCATCATCTCGCGGAGCAAAACACCGTCGGTCATGAACTTCATGGCCGTGCCGTTTTCTTTTCCTTCGTTTTTGATGGTGGTGTCAAACCGAATCTGGTATCCAACTCGCTTGCCATGCACTTCGCCAAGTTCGGTGGCCACACGGTTGGCCATGGAAACCGCCGCCACTCTTCTCGGCTGCGTCACACCAATCATTCCGGGGGTACTGGCAGAATGCACATCGCCGTATCCGGACTCGTATAAGAACTGAGGAACTTGAGTTGTTTTTCCCGATCCAGTCTCTCCGCAAAGAACAATGGTGTCGTGATGGTGAATGGCCTCCATGATCCTGTGTTCTTCGCTGAAAACGGGAAGCTGCATGCGCAGGCTCTGGACCTCGATTGGCCGCGATACCGTGACATAAGCTGCAGTTCTCTGGAGGCTTTCGTTGATCTGAACGGCGTTTTCATCGTCCGAGAGCTCGATTTTGTCGTGCACTCCCTGAGCGTATTTTTCCTTGGTGTCGTTGCTTAGTTCGGGGAGTGTCATGTCCAGATGGCCCTCAAGCTTGCGCACCTGCTCCTCGGCCCAATCTTTGAACGACTTGGCGACGTCCGAGTGTCTTGGTTTGTTCTGGAGGAGACGGGGGACATCTTCTTCGCTGTCATCGCTATCTTCCTCGTCTTCACTATCTTCACTATCTTCTTCCCCATCTTCGTTCTCTTCGCTTTCGACATCGCTCTCCTCCTTGACGCCTGCCTCCTCTGCATCGCTCTCCTCTTTGACATCGCCTGCTTCTGCGTCGCTTTCTTGTTCGCTTTCTTGTTCGCTTTGATCGCCCTCACTTTCTGCAACTTCGCCATCGCTTTCCTCCTTCACAGCGTCGTCGTCGCTCAGAAGAAAATCGTTCTCATCCTCATCCTTCGCCTGCTTCTTCTTCTCCTGCTCCAACTTGAGCCGCCACGTGTACTTTTTCTTGGGCGTGGCCTTTTCGATCTTGGGGATGTTGGAGAACCCAAAGCCAAACCCAGAACCACCCGACGACTGCGGCCGATAGTCGACAAAACTGGACTTTGTTTCTGCGCCAAAATCGTCGTCAAAGTCCGACTGGCTGTCCAGCCCGCTCCAGTCCTTGGCCTCGTGCTCCTCGTAGAGAATGTCACGTGTGCGATCATCGCCACGGCCCTGTTTTTCAAGCAGAAGCGCTTCGGCCATCTCCTCACGCCGCGTCTGCTTTCCGCTACCTAGTAGTTTGGAAGGCGCCATGATGCTGGTGTCGATTTGGGTTTGCGCCAACTTTTCCAAGAGCACCTTCTTTTCCTCTCGCTTGATCTGATGCTCAATGTACTTGTCCAACCGCTTCTTCTTGGCCCGCGATAGTTTGGCGTCCTTTTCGTTCTCCAGGTAAAGCGACTCCGTGAGCTTGCGCTTGCGCTCTTCTTTTTCTGCCTGGGTCATAGGCTTGAGAAGCTCCGAGTTGGAGTCCTCCACTTCTTCCTGCGGCGCTTCGGCCTCGCTGTTTTCGGCCTGGCGCCTGAATTGCTTGTTTCGGGCTTTTTTCAATGCCGCCTGCTTGGCAAGCATACCGGCCCGTGCCTTCTCGTTGAACCGAGGCCTGTATTTACCCATGAGAAGCAGTGGTAGATGATTTTCGTGATGCGCACCGATGAGCACGGAGACTGGCCCAGCCGCACTCACCTGTACACGCAACTCCACATGTCATACTGCAATGTCCGCCAGTGATCTATACAAGCAACGTACGTATTGCCCGCCACTTTGAATCACCGCTAACTCCAGTTATATACACAACGCTCACGCTAAACTCCACCACCCTCTACACCACCGAAAATGTCAAGTTGGTCCAGTCGGTCGCAAACCTCAATTGCCTGGAGCTTATCTCGCTGGAGTTGGGGCTCATCAATTCCAGCAAAACCTTGATTGGGCTGCTCTCGGTGGTCACGGATCGCTCCGTCACAAAGTCCAATTTGTTGTTGTACTTTATGAAGAAAAACCTCTGCAACGCCGACGGCGGTGATGATTTGGTCACGGTCATCGTGCTTGCCAACCACAAAGTCAACAAAACCCTAATATTGTCGGTCATGAAGAAGATCATGGATAAATACTTTGAGTTCCGTCTTGACCTCGCACGTGACTCCGATACCGTGCCTGACCCGGCGGCGAAGGCCAAATTGGGCGAGTTCAAGTTGTACATGAACCAGATCATACGCTTCGAGGAAATGAGCTACGATTCCGACTCCCGTGCCTACAGCTACGGATCCACGAGCCAGGGTAACGACGGTGCACGTGACCTGCTGCCGGACCGTGGCGTGATCACACCCAACCAGCTCATCTCGGCCAACGAAGAAGTCAGCGAGGTCAAGCTCTTGATGCTTGAAAACATCAACAAGATCCTAGGGCGCGGCGACAAAATCGACTCTTTGGTGGAGCAAACAGAGCGGCTCCAGACCTCGTCTCTGGCCTTCCAGCGGAACGCCGTGGCCATCAAACGTCGCTTGTGGTTTGCTGATGCGAGAGTGACGCTTATCACGACGCTCTTTGTATTGGTGTTGATTTACTTCTTGGTGGGCTACAAGTGTGGCTTGCCGTTCTGGGGCTCTTGCTTGCGCAAATAAGTATATATGATATTATTCGGCCAACTGCCTGACCTCGACCTCTTCTTCTTCCGACACTGCATCGCGAGCCTGTGGAGCTGGGCCCTCTAATTCCTCCTCTTCCTCCTTAAGTAGCGCTATAGGATTGCTTGGCTTGGCTTCATTGTCGTCCTCCACCACATCTGCATCCATGTCGCTGTCGTGGTCCTCATCCGCATCGGGAATCTCGTCCTCAGCCTCGTCCTGCTCCTGCACCACGTCCACGGCGGTTTCACTTCCTTTCAATTTCTTGGCAGCCGGCTCGTCCGTCTTCGCCTTCAGTTTCTTTTTGGCCTCCACCGTGGCCTCGTATGCACTCAACGAGCGCTTGACCTCAGCCGAGAAGCCCGTCAAGTTGGCCCGCTCCAACGCCACCAACATATCCTGGGAATTGAGGTTTTTGCGTTCGGCTTCGCGTGCCACCTGTCGAGCGTGGAACGCCAAATGTGACACAAACACCGTGGCCGCTCTTTGCACGGCGATAAGCGAATCTTTGGTGAGCGACATGTTGTCTCCGGCGTCTGAAGCCAAAACGTTCTTCGCTAGTTTTTGGATTGTTGCCCGTGGGAAAAGAATATCATCAATAGACACGAGCTCTGAATCCTTTAGCGCTTGAGAGCTCTCGCCGTTCTTTCTCCATCCTTTTGGGGGCATAATGTCTGCTGGCCTCAGTCAATTTCAGCACTTGAAGTTTCCTACTCAAGGAAAAACGAAAACAGGGGAAAATCAAATAGGTCGATCTCAGCTGAAAACCTCCAATTAAACCTTTTTTATATTGTCTTGGTGCAAATGGCTGGTGGTTTGTACTCGGGAGAATAAGGACTAATATCAAAAGAAGGGTTGCGCGCGCAGGCGCGTTCTCACGTAGCCGCGTTCCACTCTACTACACACTAATCCGGTTGATCCAGGCTTCACGTTCGTTTCATTGACGTTTCATTGACGTTTCATCCCGTTTCATTGACGTTTCATCCGTTTCATCCGTTTCATCCAGTTCATCCACGTTTCGTTCACGTCGGTTATTTCACGCGTGCCCCGGTTATCCCATCTGACGCCGTTTACATGGCATGGCACACGTGACAGGCAACGGGCCCGAGTATGGGGTTTTGGAAAGCCGCAACATCAAGGAGGTGGTTTTTGGCAACCAGCGCTTTGACACCTGGTATGGCAACAGCGCATACTTCCAGAATCTTGGCGACCTGCTCTTGGGAATTGACCCCGCTCAGGCTTCTCGTCGCAGAATTGTGCTGAATGTGGCCAGCGGTTTCTGGATCGATTGTTTGTGGGTCTGTGACTCGTGTTTCAAGTACTGCACGGATGAGGAGTCCATGCGTGTTCACCGCTCGGTGTGTTCCATGGCCACGGCGTTTCCTGCCGTGGGAAAGCTTGTTTACGCCGACACGAAGGCTGCTTACATCATCAAGAAGGTGCGTGGTTTCCGGCATCCGCTCTTTTGCCAGAACATGGCGCTTTTTGGCAAATTGTTCCTTTTGGACAAGTCGGTCTTCTACAGTGTGCAGGCGTTCGACTTCTACGTTGTCTACGGACATAACTCGGAGCAGAAATACCGGCCCATGGGCTTTTTCTCGAAAGAAATTAATTCCTGGGAGCCCGACAACAACCTTGCCTGCATCTGCGTTTTTCCGCCCTTCCAGCGGCTCCAGTTGGGAAACCTTCTCATTGAGTTCTCGTACAAGTTGGCGCAACTCACGCCGGGCCAGGCGCTTCTGGGCCCGGAGTTTCCCCTTTCGCCTTTCGGCCAGATTGTCTACCTCCGCTACTGGTCTCGGAGACTAGCGTTTGTCATCTACAACGATTTCTTCATGCGGAAGAAAAAGCAACTCAATCTCTCAGACTTGGCTTTGGCCACGGGCTTTCGGAAAGACGACGTCCTCATGGCTTTGGAGTACATGGGCGTGCTCTGTGTGCCCGACTGTGCCACCGTGGTGCTATCAAAAAGCAAGCTCCTAGAATGGTGTGACAAGAACAATATCGACCCGACTATTCTTAGTGGCTGTTTCGATCCTGATAGTGTGCTTCTTTGAGTGGTCAGGCATATGAAAATCACGGACAACCCAATCAATGTTGACTACCAACATCTTCTGCGTTCCAGGTATGGAAGCGTAGTTTGTATATACGTACCGCATCTATGCACTCATGGTGTAGAACGCGAAGAGCGACGCGCTGCTCACAACTCATGCCCGCCACCCGATCGCTGACCAAGCGAAGGTTCTTCCAGGATCCCGATTTGGAAGTAAAAGTGCTGGATCCGGTAACCAGTCCAAACCACAATCAGCTGCCCAGCCCTCATGCAGACCACGCACGTGGCTCACACACCCTCGCCCAAAACAGCATCCAAAGCGCCGTCGACCACAGCGCCTTAAAACCCGTCGTTGTTGGCGATGAAGACGACCTGGATTATTTACAGGAGGACTCTCTCTTTGTCCCGGACGAAAATATGGAAATACCCAATCCCTGTGCCCAATTCACTACGCCGCATCCGCTTCCCGATGAAGACGACGAAACAGTATCCCAAGTCGGCTACAATCTTTTCAAAAGCGAAATAAAGGAGATTCTTGGCCAAGTCCCCGAGAAGGTCATCAGGTATCTCCACGAGAAATACTTCAACCGACCCAACTACCTTCGATTAGCATCAGAAGAGTACTTCAGTGGCCTCGACATTGACCGCATCAACGAAGATGGCAAAAAACTCGACTACGGGGAGAAAACAGAACCCAAGGAAAGAATCCGGGAAATCATGGTGCAAATGCAAACGCAGTCCAAGCGGCTCCACGAAGAGAAGGAGAGTCTCTCGTGGAAGCGGTACATCGGCACGTTGGATGTGCAGGCGTGGGCTACACGGCCGTACCTCAAAACTCTCTCGTTCCAGCAGCAGTTGGAAATCAAGCGGCTTGTGCCGAACAAAATCAAAAAGTCGTCGTTTGTTGCGTCCAAATTCGGCGATTCAGCCGTGATCCGCCTCTACACCAAAGAAGATGCCCGTGAAATCGGCCGCCTTCCTGAAGATATCACCAGGATTCTCCTGCCGTTGATTGACTTGGAGCTTGCCAACTTTGAAGCCGTGGTGTTGATGGATACTCAGCGGCGGCTTTCCATCGGCGACCCGTTCTTTCTCCAGATCCGCTGCTTCCTCAACAACAACACATTTGCGGAAACCGTTCATTTTGCCGGCGAGGGTCTACAGGAGAATGGATCTTTGAAGAAGAAAAAGAAAGTGCAGGCGCTGAACTTCAATTTCTCGTCCGAAACCGATAATGAGGCTGCGTTGCGGTTGAAACAAAAGACTATTTCCCGGCTTTTCGAGAAACTCAACCTCCTGGCGCTGTCCAAGGAGCCGCAGGTGCTTGATGAGCTGGACTCGTCACAAAATACCCCCAAACCTGACATTGCGCCCACCGAAGAGCTCAATCTCGACCAGCTCCAGGAGTTCTACACCTCCAACCAGCAGTCCGACCTCCTTGACAACTTACCGGAAACTACCGAGCCTCCCGCCGAAAACTTCCGCTTGCTGTTGCGCTCCTACCAGAAGCAGGGGCTTGCGTGGATGCTCAGCCGAGAGAAAGAGGGCGACTTGTTGGAAACGCTCTCCGTTTCCGAAGACGCACCATTTACCACGCAAAGACGAAGGGCTATCAATGACCAGGATGACGGAATGATGCATCCTCTTTGGAGCGTTTTTAACTGGCCCGCAGACCCCCAGCTGCAGCCGAATGTCTCGCAGCAAAACAATGCTCCCCAGCAAAACCACTTCTACGCCAATCTCTACAACGGCGAATTATCACTCGAGAAGCCGCTCATGCGCAACTTTCTCAAGGGTGGGATTTTGGCTGACGAAATGGGCCTTGGAAAGACAATCCTGACTTTGGCCTTGATCAACTCCGCACCCTACGACACCAAGAACACTTCCATCAGCACCAAGAAATATGCATCCAAATCCACCCTCGTGGTGTTGCCCATGTCGCTTCTCCTGCAGTGGAAAAACGAATTTGAACGGGCCAACAATAACAATAACCACCGCTGTCTCATCTATTACGGCGACCTGGTTCAGGCCGATCTTGGCCATACATTATGTAACCGGGAAAACAATATTCCGATAGTGGTACTCACCACGTACGGAACGGTTCAAAATGAATGGGCCAGAATCAACAAAAACAGGGATGAATACGGAAAACTTCCCAGCATTGGCCTTTTTTCAGTGGACTTCTTTCGCATTGTGTTGGACGAGGGCCACACCATCAGAAACAGAGCCACAAAAACCGCCCGTTCAGTGCATGAGCTTAACCTGGACCGAAGATGGGTTCTTACGGGTACTCCCGTGGTCAACCGACTCGACGACATCTTTTCTCAAGTCAAGTTCTTGAAGGTGCAGCCCTGGGACCAGTTTTCCTACTGGAAGACATTTGTCACGCTTCCTTTCGAACAAAAAAAATTCCACCAGACGTTGGATGTGGTCAAGTCAATTTTGCAGCCCATCTTTCTCCGGAGGACCAAATCCATGAAGCAAAAGGATGGCACACCGTTGGTTCAGTTGCCCGAGAAAGAGGTTCAAATCGAGGAGCTTGGCTTCTCGGACCGAGAACTGCTCTACTACGAGTATTTCAAGTCCAAAGCATTCCAGTCATACAAAGAGGGCGTCAAGGCCGGAGATTTGCTCAAGAAGTACACGCAGATCCTCACCCACATTCTCCGGCTCCGCCAGGTTTGCTGTCATCCAGATCTCGTGTCTTCCAGTACTGATTTTGATGAGGCCTGGCAAGAAGCGTTGATGGAGTACCAAAACCCCATTGAGGCGGAGCGCTTTGCGCTGGAAACCGCCATGAAGGAGAAAATGTACAGTCTCTACAAGAAAGTGAACATTGGCGAGTCTGAGTGCTCAATTTGCACCCAAGCTCCCATCGCCATGGGCGAATACACGCTCACCGAGTGTGGCCACCATTTCTGCCTCCACTGTCTCATGGAGCACATCGACTTCCAGAAAAACAACAACTCCAAGCCACTATGCCCCGACTGCAGACACCTCATTTCCAAACAGCGGTTGTTCAAGGTGCGCAACAGAGAAACCTCCGGCAAAGAAGTCAGGTTTCACACCAGCGCCGACGAGCCCGACTACAAGTTCCAGCTTTACCACTACGACCCCGAGAAAACATCCTCCAAAATCACTGCTTTGATCGGCCATCTTCGGGAGTTACACCATCAGAGCCCAGGTGAGCAGGTGGTGGTTTTCTCGCAGTTTTCCACCTACCTTGATCTTATCGAGAGCGAGATCAAGAACCTCGGCACTGGCGAGGCAGAAAACTTCCTAGTGTATAAATTCGACGGGCGCCTCAACGTGGCCGAGAGGGAAAAGGTGCTTCGCAATTTCACCTCTGAAAGCGGTGCCTCCGGCAAAATCACCATCCTCTTATTGTCGCTCAAAGCAGGCGGCGTCGGCCTCAATCTCACGTGTGCGCGGCGGGCATTCATGATGGATCCCTGGTGGTCACCGAGTATTGAAGACCAGGCCATCGACCGTGTCCATCGAATTGGCCAGGAGAAGAACGTCAAGGTGGTGAGGTTCATAATCAAGAACTCCATCGAAACTAAGATGCTCCGGATCCAGGAACGCAAGCGCATGATGGGTGAGGCCGTCGAGGTTGAGGAAGAGGAGCGCCGCAAACAGCGCATTGACGAGATCAAGCTTTTGTTCGATGACTAAGCGGAAAGCCCGTCTACTACTTTCGTTACTCTGACCGCGCCATGTGGAGGTCCGGCACATAGGGCCGCCGCGGTTCTCGCAAAAAAACATGACAACTGACGCTCCAAATACATCGCACTCTACAGCTAACTACATAGCCCACTGATTACCATGTCTGAAGGTATGTGACGAAAAACGCTCTGCATCCAGTCTCCTTAGGCTGTAAATAGAAAGAACAAACTAACCCCAGCCTTCCAATCGCTACTACTGGAAATCACCCCTGTCTTGCTCAGTGCAGACAAGCACCGTGTGCTCCTGGCAGAAGTGATTCCACAATCGTTCCATGAAGCCAACCCGGCGCTTATTGTGACGGCTTACCAAGAATACGTGACCAAAAGTCCCGATTCTCCAAAAACAAGCGTGCTGCTGAAACTCTCGGCGGCCATGTACAAGTCACCATACGAGCTTTTCCACGACTTAGTTGTGACGTCCTCTGCAGCTATCCTCCAGCACGATATGGGCACTCCACCCTACTCAGAAATTGACACGTTTTACAAAGCCGCTACGGGCCTTTTATTGCGTGAGGCCGAGACCTCGGGCCTCCGTGCGGTCCCCGAAAAGAAAATCGTTGACGCCGAGTCCTTGGACATTTTCAGAAGTGATTTCGACAAGATCCTGAAAACCTACATGGCGCCCAATGGAGAGTTTGTGACCCATGTCAATAAGTACGACGAGCCTGTCGCCCCCAGCTACCACAACTCATACAACCTCCACGGTCCTGCAGACACCAACAGCGTGAGCCAGCCGCTTTTCTCTGGTTTGACAGGAAAGTCGTGGCTTGATCCCCGCGGCACGGTTGTTCCGGACCCCTGGCTTCTCTCGAAGGCCGTTGGATCCGGTGTGAACACGTCTCTCTCGGGCTCCATCAAGTCGTTCAAGAACCCACTCTCCAATATTTCCTTGCCGTCTGAGGCAAACTCCCAAATCATGGAGGGTTTCTTCCATCCTAACTGGTACACAATTGAGTCGCCCACATGGTTGCAGTATAAGCAAAAAACGTTGAAGCCGCCTGTGGACTCAAAGTTGTTCAAGAACTGTGACGCCAACGAGTTGCGTGTTTTCGAGAAGAAGAGCAATGTGCTGTCGATTGTGCCATCCATCGACTCGCGCAGCGCTGTTTTAGGGGCTGATATAAAGCAAGCTGTGTGGTTTAACCACTTGGGCCTAAAGAAGTTGGCTGATATCACCCACAAATACAATGGAACCGAGCCTGAACACGCAGAAGTTGATCTCGAGGAAGAGAAGACTGAATCCGAGGAAAAGGCCATAGAGGTGAAGACTGAGCTTGCCGAAGCACAGACCTCGTCGGGTAAGGTGAAAGTCCAGAATTTGACCCAGTATGATCCCGACGCCATTAAATTGTTGGGCGAGTTGAAGGAGCAAAGGAACAGTCTTCTGGGCTCACCGCTCGACTTTCAGAAAGCCATTTCCAACTACTTGTTGAAGCTCAATAAGTTGCGCCAAGAAAGATACTTGCACAATCCTTCGCCATCGGTCCCCACGGCCCTTGAGAAGGCCTTATACAAACAGATCGCCAAGATGTTATTATTGCTCACCAAATCAAAAGCATCCATCGGGAAAGAATTATCGATACCCGTGAGCAAGATGGTACCGGTTTTGATGAACGACTACCAAGGAACGTTGCCGGGGCCTGCTTCTTCCCAACCCGTTGCGCCTTCTAAGTCTACCAGATTGGGCAGTCTCCGAGGTCCTCAAAAGCGCAGAAGTGCCAGATTTTTATAATGATGAGCAGATGAGCAGCAATTCCTCTAATCAGTGATTAGAGGTTTATTACAAGGGTAGTACTCAAGGCTTATTCGTTGTGTTCATGTTTAGAATCTGATCCGTGACTTGTACGTTATTAATAGCCGTTTCTAGGATAATGATGAGAAGTTCTCGTCTTCTCAATAACAAAATAATGGCTTCTATGTTCACTGTACCATCTTTAAATGCGCCATTATTCCTAAACTTCGACGCCAATGGAAAACAAGTATACCAAGTAAATGTTCAAGAATGTGATGATGATCCAGGTGAGAATTGCCACAACTTTAAGCAAAAGTCCATTTTCGAAAGTGACTTTCTGCAACTCATCGCTTTCGCTGGCGTTCATCAAAGAAGAAGTTTCTGTTGCTGTTTTCTTGTAGTACACTGTCATGTACTTCTTGGTGGAGGTAAAATAAATCAAAGGAGCCGTGACCACCGGGAGAATGAAACTCAAAATTACCTGCGATAGGTTCATGATTTTGGGCACGCCTTCACGGCCAAGAATTGTGATGAAAAACACCACCGGCACAATGGCAATGACTCTGGTCACAAGACGCCGGAGCCAGGGGCGAATGGTCCAGTTGACAAAGCCCTCGGAAATGATCTGGCCCGCCATAGTACACACGATTCCTGCAGACTGACCCAGAAACAACATGGACAATGCAAAAATGAGGCCCGCAGCCGGCGAGATGTAATGGGACAACATCTCGTATATCGAGAGCAAATCAGCATCTTCGGCATCCGGCCGGCCATACAAGGTGCATGCAGCCACTATGAGAACGGCGGAGTTGACAAAAACTGCCACGATGAACAACGAAAGAACGAGCTCCACATAAGAGTAAGTCAAGCAATGTTTGATGGCAGCGTAGGAAGGCTTGTATTTGTTTGCAAGACTCGTTCCGTCAGAGAATGCCTTGAACAAGTTGTAGGTCCGAGGAAGCGGGTCAGGAGTTGTGGACACACTGCTGGAGCGCTCGGGCTCCGACACATTTCCATGAGCCAAATCGTAATCCTTGAGTCTGGACTGCACGATGGAAGAGCCAAGAAACAATGAGTGGGGCATCACCGTACTGCCGACAATGCCACAGCTCAAAAAGAGGGCATTTGACTCGCGAAACATCACGGAGCTGGTGGGTAGGAAACCCTTGAAGATCTGGCCCGCGGCACCCGACGGAAAATCGCACTGGAATAGCTCCAAAATAAAGCAGATACATGTGGAGGCAACGAGCACACTGACTAGCGCCTCAAAGATACGCGTCTGGCGCATGTTGCCGTCTTTCAGGTACGCCACAAGAACACAGAGCACATCGAGAACGGTGATAAAGGTTCCCACAATCATGGGGATGCCGAAAAGAATCTCCAAGGCTATGGCAGTGCCCACAACCTCGGCCAAATCGGTGGCAATGATGGCAAACTCCAGGCACACGTACATGAACAAGTTGAGCCACCACGGGAGCGTCAAGCGGCACATTTCCGCAAGATCGAGCCCCGAAACAGATCCAAGCTTGACACAGAGGCACTGCAAGATCACCGCAAACACATTGCTCATGAACACAATCACCAACAACTGGTACTTGTAGCTGGCGCCCGACGACACAGAAGTGGAGTAGTTTCCGGGATCCATGTATGCGACGGAAATCATGATTCCGGGGCCAATGAACGAAGCATATTTGCGGAGAACCTGGATGCCGTGGTTTTCAGAAAGCGAAGTTCGGGCTCGGCTCAAGAAAGACATGGAGTATCGGCTGAATCTGGGATGGTGCGCGAGGGATCCTAAATACATTGTGATGCAGGAGCGAATTGCAGCAAATGGCATGATCTCCTGTTTCCATGTCCAGTTTTAATTGGCCAGCCTCGCTAAACACGCCTCGAATTGGCTATTGCATTTCCCCGCTTGTTCAACGCCTCTGGCTATTTCCGATCCCTCGTGTTCCCTATGACACTGCCTACCTTATCGTGGCACGTGATCACAGCTTAACGCGCCAACTCCCACGCACAACATCACTTCCCATACCATACTTCACCCATACCATACTTCACCCATACCGACGCTTCAGCCAAGACCTACCCATGTTCTTTGCTCCACGACCGCTCTGGCGATGCTGGCTCCACTTGCATCGCTCAACGCGTCGAAACCTTGCCACGGTTTCCCATACCCCTCTGATCAATGAGAGCCTCAAGAAATACGCCCGCTGGTACCCCTACGACACCATCACGTGCAGCAACATCGAAGCCTTCCTCGGGCTCAAGGCCCACACCCCTGTACCGCAGAATCTATTAGTGGGGGTCGTTTACGAAAGCGAGAAGGTGCGCCGCTCCTCAAGGCTTATCGAGACGCTTCTCTCCAACCCATTATCTGATGGAAGCGAGTTGTGGTATTCCCGCGTCCGGGACCGGTCTCCGGAAGCCAACAACCTTATGCTCGAAGATGCTAACAAACGAATTGACTCGCTTCCGGAAGCTTTTCTGAGGAAGGTGCATGTGTACGAGGCTCCGTCGCCCGTGCTCAGCGGAGTAAACCGGCCTCAGTTTCCAAGCGTATTTCCGCCGCTGGACTCGACGCCTAACAACCTCCAGTTGTTGGAAATCAACTGCGTGGCCGACATCCCGAAACTCGTTGATGTGTGCCTGTTCTATATCTACGTGACCTGCGACTTGTCCACTCTATTGGACACCTTGCCTAAACAGGAGCAGAAAAAGATCATCTTGACTGTCGTGGACAACACCGAATTCACGCCCCGCTCCACCGAGGCCAGCCCGGTGTCGTTCCTCGCCAACACTGACACCTCGCGTCACGTGATCAAGGTCGACTCGCTCGTCTTGGCCAAAAGCATCGACAAGTACTACCAAGAAGGCGCTGCGGCCGGGGCCGAGTACTTCGAGGCGTACCAGGCCAGCAACATTATTGCTGTCAGCAAGTTTCTCCAGTGGTCCACACGAACGGAGAACTTGAGAGAGTGGCTATTCAATCTCATCCGTGGCGAGATTGCTGCCAATAAGCTCTCAGAGACCCAGATCCGGGCCATCTACAGTGACCTCAAGCTCAACACATTGGTTCAGGGGGCGAATAAAATGCACAAAGAGCTTCAATATGACTTTTTTCCCCGGGCACAGGCCTTTTTCCGCCAGAAACTTCCCTGGTGGCAGCTCTACTTGAAAAACGACAACGTCGAGTATGCCGTTAAGGACTTTTTCAGCTCTCACTTCATGAACGAGAGCATCGACAGCTACAACTACCTAAAGGGCCAGCTTGTGGCACGCTTGCAAGAGCAAAAGTTTGCCAATTACACCGAAAAAGACCGTACACACATCAAGTGTCCTTTGCAGTCGTTGAAGTCAGACTTGATTGATGTCAAGATCCCCACCGAAATCCAGCCCCAAGTTTACTCCAATTTGGTCTCTGCGTTCTTCTACTACCAATTACCGCTAGCGCTCGTGTCTTTTGGCGGGTACTTTTGGTTGGGTTTACAAGCGCAGACGGCAACGGGAATTGCCATATTGGGATTAGTGCTTGGCTTCAACTACGTTTCCCGAGAATGGCACCAATTCACTGAAAAGTGGCTCCAGGACTTGTTTGATACCGTGAGATTGGTCATTAGCAGAGAATGTTTGGACGAGGGTTTGTTGAAGGAGCTCAATGCCCGGTTTGAGGGCGCTAAAGATCTTGCCCGAATCAAACAACAAGTCAGTGATGTGTTGGATAAGGCAAGCAGCGAGAAAAACGACTAGGCTGCAGGCTATAATACTGTACATACAAAATGCATTCATTAGATAAATAAGGGGTCATTAGAGTGCAGGTGGAGCATACGAGGAGGAGGTTGATGGAGCCACCAGAGATCTGGATTTCAACTTGGCCTCCAAGCGCTCAAACTCACGGTTGGCAACTTCCTCTTCGGGGTCGAGGATCTGCTCCACTTGCTGCACCTCCTCAATGTAGTGCATAAGCATAGACTCGATGCCTCCCTTCAATGTGTCCTCGCTCTGCGAACACGACTTGCATGCACCCTGAAGCTTCAAGAAAACAGTTCCGGTAGGCTCGTCAAACGCTTTGAATTCAATATCTCCTCCATCGTCTTGGATAGCAGGTCTAATGCGTGTGTCGATCAACTCTTTAATCATGGACACAACTTCAGAGTCGTCCTCGGAAGCCGCAAGGGAGTCACTCTGAGTTAGCAACTCTTCGGTGATGGCGGGCTCTTTGCTCTTGGTGAGAAAGTTGTCCATCAATTCCACCACCTCGGGCCGGAGGTTCGCCCAGTTGATGTGGTCCTGCTTGTTGACCGTGACAAAATCCTTTCCGATCATAACCGACTTGACACCGGGAAGTCTGAACACCTTGAGTGCTAGAGGGGAGTGAACGGCTTGCAAGGAGGAAGAGAACTCGAAAGTCTTATTGTCCAAGGGAGTAATAGTTTTTGGCGAAATAAACTTCAAGGCATTGGCATTTGGAGTAGGGAGCGTTTTGAACGACAAGAGCCTCAGGAGGGCTTTGTGTTGTAGCTTTGTGGATGTGGATAAGAAAAACATCAGGCGGTGGATACTCAGTATCTGATAATATGGATATGTGTGGAATTTGGGGAGGATATGAATATGTAATTGAGTGAGGAAGAGAAGGTGTTAGAAGTCCGATTCTCGCCTCCGAGATTTGTGCGGGAAAAATAGAGACCCCAGACCACGTGACCCACCCAGTGGCTAAGCGCATTTTTCGCTACGATGATTGGCTGCAACCCATTGAACGAAAATAGGTGTTTGCTCTGATAATTTTGGGAGTAAATTAACTAATATGAGAGCAGCTACTGTTGGATAAACTGACCAAATCGGGAGCCGTGCATCCTCATAGTTGAGTGAAGGTTCGGACTCGCCCGAGTTTTACATGGAGACTGCGAAAATTGCCAAATCTGCAAATAATAGAAAGTACCAGAGCCAAGTACCACCATTTCGTGCACGTCAAGAACTATGACGGGAACCAGTTCAGCTACCAAAGGATTCAGTGTTGGTCTAATACGGAAAGACCCGTTTCAGCAGGCCCGCTAAAATTACGTTTGAGTCTACCCAGCGGAAACGGGATAACAGTGGCTAGAGTCACATGACGTTTATGACAGGTAGCAATTGTAAAGCAATCCATAGAGAAGTAGGTCATTGTAGTTAGTCAGTTCGAAACAGTCAGAAAGTACCAGTGTGAAAGTACCAGTGTGAAAGTACCAGTGTGAAAGTAACAGTCAGAAAGTAACAGGCAGAAAAAAGGTAGCAGCTAGCAAAAACCAAGCACGCTTACATAGTTGTAACAGCTGTAACAGCTTCAGGTCAGAGTATTCACTAAAACATACCAACTTAACAGGGGACTAGCTCAAGTAACCAGTGAAACCCCCGCATAACCACACAAATATCAAGCCAGTATAGGAAGTATAGCAATTCTGACAGTCACTTTCGCCAAGCTCACGTAGCCCCGAGGCACAGGCGAATAAAGTCAATCTGACATCTTGTGACATGTGTCCCACGTGGGACGTGGAGACCGGGGCTGTGTGCAGGATGCGGCAAGGAGGGCTAAGGTTCACACGAGCCCACGGGCCCGGGATTCGGCGCAGCAGGTACCACGAAAAGTGGAATTGGCGCCCGCACCAATATTCTCGGAGTCCCGAGAACTGAACTATTAACTCCACGTTACGGACGCAATTTCCTGTTGACTGCGCCCGTAAACGTGAATCGCCAAGCATGCGGCGCGCGCCAAGCATATTTTGCACCCATTTTCAGGCGACAAGAAAAAAACCACTACTCACACCTACAAGCGCTTAACTATGGACATTCAACAGACGTGCAGATTAAAAGGAAACGTGGCCAATCTAGTTTACCACCGAGGCAATTTATTGCTTGACTTATTGGCATGATATAAAACTAGGCGCTGTTCTGAAAGGCTCCCTCACCATGAGTTTCTACCACCAATTCGACTACGTTCTTGCCATTGGTATCATCTTTGCCTTCTTGGATGCTTTCAACATCGGAGCAAATGACGTGGCCAACTCTTTTTCGTCCTCGGTGTCTTCCCGGTCCCTAAAGTACTGGCAGGCAATGGTGCTAGCCGCCATCATGGAGTTTCTCGGAGCAGTATTAGTGGGCAACAGAGTTTCCGACACCATCAGAAAAAAGATCATCAAAACCGACACCTTTGAGCAAGACCCCACGGTGCTTATGTTTGCCATGGCAATGGCCTTGGTTGGGTCTTCCATCTGGTTATCTATCGCCACTGCTGTTGGCATGCCTGTTTCCACCACTCACTCCATCATTGGAGCTGTTATTGGAGTGGGAATTGCTGCTAAAGGCGCCAGCCATGTGAAATGGGGCTGGGACGGTTTTGCACAGATTGTGGCTTCATGGTTTATTGCTCCTGCTATTGCAGGTGGCTTTTCGTCTATTATGTTTCTCATCATCAAGTACGGCGTGTTGGAGGTCAAAGATACCCGCCGTGGTATCAAGAACGGCTTGATGCTTATTCCGGTTTTGGTTTTTGTCACCTTCTCTGTGTTGACCATGTTGATTGTGTGGAAGGGTTCTCCAAAGCTTAACTTGGACGATTTGTCCACCGGCGTTACTGTGGGTTCCATTTTTGGTGTTGGCGGTGTGGCCACCATCCTCTACATGATTTTCATCTTTCCCGTCGTCAGAAGAATCGCGTTATACGAAGACTGGACTTTGAAGTGGTACGATATTTTTCGCGGGCCAATTTACTACTTCAAGTCTATAGACGACATTCCTCCCATTCCCGAGGGCCAATCCTTGGTGATTGATTACTATAAGGGTCGGCGGTCCGAGGAAAACGAGGAGATCATTAAACAAGAAGAGCACCTCGAGTTAAAGAGGTCCACCAGTGATTCCGACCAGGACATCTCTCTCATCAGCATCACACCAAAAAGCACCAGCCAATTGTGGTTGGATCTCTTCAAACAAGGACCCAAACTGTGGCCCAAGCTCTTGTGGCTTATTGTCTCGCATGGATTCACACAGGATGTTATCTCCAGTCAGGTCAACAACTCCGGCACTTTGGGCCACAAAGTCAAGGACATGCACGCCAACTCCAAATTCTACGACAACAGAATCGAGTTCTTGTTTTCTTTGCTTCAGGCCATTACTGCTTGCACAATGTCTTTTGCACACGGAGCCAACGACATTGCAAATGCTTCTGGACCATTATCCACCATCTACTTAATCTGGGCAGACCAGGGTTTGAAGGCCACACCCCCAATCTGGATTCTTGTGTTTACCGGTGCTTCTTTGGTGTTGGGAGTATGGACTTTCGGATACAAGATCATGGGAGTTCTCGGCAACAAGATGATTTTGCAGTCGCCGTCGCGCGGATTCGCAATCGAATTTGGTGCGGCCATCACGGTGGTG
This sequence comes from Metschnikowia aberdeeniae, assembly GCA_002370615.1. Taxonomy (NCBI): domain Eukaryota; kingdom Fungi; phylum Ascomycota; class Pichiomycetes; order Serinales; family Metschnikowiaceae; genus Metschnikowia; species Metschnikowia aberdeeniae. The sequence goes on from NKZB01000175.1 coordinate 681,224, forward strand.
ATGGCCACGCAGTTGGCCATTCCTGTGTCTACCACCCAATGTGCAGTGGGCGCCACAGTTTTCGTTGGCATTTGCAATATGGACTTGAAATCGGTAAATTGGCGAATGGTGATCTGGTGTTACCTGGGCTGGTTGATTACCTTGCCTGTGGCGGGGTTGATCTCGGGAATCATCACCGGCATTGTTCTTAACGCGCCGCGCTTGGGCGTGGAGTACTTCCCAGCTTAGGGGCTGGGATCCTTGGCGTAAGGGGAAGTTCACGATATAGAGCGAATAACGAGCTCACGAGAGTCTTAAAGTAGACGAATTCACAATCTCCAGAAAACTGGCCTCATGCCGCTATCATGGGTATCTGGAATGTTTAGTGTGTAGTGAGAGCGGACCCGTGCACCAGGCAATCAAGACGATCTCCGTGCTCACTTGCAACTCCCTACTCCACCATGCTGAGCGACACTAGATACGACAGCTCTCTCGAGTTGTTACGGCGCCTAGACCCAAAGAATGTGTCGAAAAACCTAGATTCTATTTGCCAGCTTCTCCAAATGGACCAGTCAGAAGAATCCACCGAATTGGCCCAGGATTTGTTGTCCTCCGTGGACACCCCACTTAAGGTGATGAAATGCGCTGAAACAAACAAGGAGTTTTTGTGTTGCGACTACAATCGGGACGGGGACCTGTACCGGTCGCCCTTTTCCAACAAGTACAACCCTGACACTGGCGACGACGAGCTGCCCTATCCATCGGCGCTCTTGAGGAAGTTGGAGGTGAAAGCAAACGAAAGTTTCGACGTGTACAGAGACTTGTACTACGAGGGCAGTGGTTTGTCATCGGTGTACATGTGGGACACCGCCGAGGATTTGGAAGCAAACTGCATTGAGGAGGGTTTTGCTGGGGTGGTGCTTTTGAAGAAGGAGACCGAGGACAAGACCGGAAAGTGGGATGCTATCCACGTGTTCGAGGTAATCCCCGAGAGCGCTACGTCAGCGACTTATAAGGTCACAACCACGGTTATTTTGGACTTGAATAGCACACAGTCTCCTTTGTCGTTGGCAGGAAACTTGACCAGACAGACGGAAACCACGCAGACGCTCAGCACCGAAGCCGAGTCGGCAGAATGGTCACATCTCGTGAATTTGGGCACCATCATCGAAAAGGCTGAAACGAACGTCCGCAACTTGTTGCAAGATGTCTACTTTGATAAGCTCAAGGATATCTTCTTGAAGGACTTGCGTTCTCTTGGAGACGTGTCTGAAAAGAAGGCTGAGAGCCTCAAGCACTTGGAGATGATCAAGGGCTTACAGAGTTTGTAAAATGTGCTAATATATGCAAGTATGATGTATGGTATGCACGGACTACTTGTGTCGCCGCATGGGTGCATACATGGAGAAGTCTATGCTGTCGTCGACGTCGTCCAAGTAGTCCTGCAGATCACCAAGGTCGTTTAGCGGCAGCAGAAATTCCTCAGAGGTATCTCGGTGGTGGAGGCTTTTTGGCGTCAACAGGTAATGCTCTGCGTTCTCATTGATGGTGGAAATCACATTAGTTTTGACTTCGTTGACGAACGTCCAGAGCGAGTTGGAGACTGCATAAAACATGTCGTCGGTACTTTTGTCTTCCTGGTTCTGACTCTCTGTCCGAGAGTTGCGGAGGTTTTGACCACGACGCACACCTTCGGTGAGTTTTTTTGAACCTGCCACCATTCGACTCGGGTTGGATGGCTGATCACTCGCAGTTTCACTGCAATTGTCCATCGGCTTTTCGGTCAGCCTTTCCTTTTCAGTATCTATCTCCCCACCACTCACTTCGCTTTCAGTAACTTTGTCCTTTTCCGCCAGCCTTGTATTATTTGGCTTTTCCAGAAGCGGCCCGTGCAGCTCTTGCTCCGCTCGAGATGGACGCCGAGCTAGTGCATCTCGCCCAGCAGCTTTTCCCGAAGTCTCGCGGCTTAAATCTCCCATTAAAGACTTTTCAAACTCGCTCAGAAGCATCAGGTCTAAGCTTTGGATAAAACTGATGGGCTTGGATAGATTAGTCCATAGTTTCGACAGCCGGTCCTCAGCGCCTTTGCTGAGCACTTTTTCAGTAGGCTTTGCATATCTTGGCTCGTTTGTCTTGCTGCTTGGCGCAAGTGGGGATCGACCGTTTTCATTTGGGTGGGCTATTAGAACATTTCTGGCGTCTTCCTTCTTGCGTGTTGGCTGAGTAGCTTGGTGCTGGAGATTGAGCTCTCGGTATAGCGACTTCTGGATCAAGTGACGTAGTTTGGAAAGATCGGATTCCGTCTCTTGGAGTTTTGACTTCATGTTGGCGATGGAATCCCGCATCTCCACCACAGACATCTCCTTAAGCGCCAAGAGTCGTAGCTGTTCATTGATATCTAGCTTTGAGAGCTCAGCAGCAGGCGGAAGAGCAACGTCGTGATTTCCTGCTGCAGCAAAATCTTGGTAGCCCATGCCTTTGTCATTGTACACAGCTTTGGCTGAAGATTCGGGCATGTCGGCGTTTGTGCTGCTGCGGCGAGAGTGGAATGTCTTTAAATCGGACGCCAGAGACGCCTGGGACGACGGAAAAGACCCAGAAGAAAGCATGGGTGAGCTGTGGACGCTCGTGGCGGCCCTGGCTTTCTGCGAGCTTTTGGAGGCTCGGGAATGGGAGCTAAGAGCCAGGTCCTGATCGGGATTGGGGGTAACGTAGACGGGGGATACAGTTTTGATGCTGATGCCACGGGAGCGGGAGTTGGCACGTGACAAGGTGTTTGAAGAGGCCGAGCCGGAGTGGCTGTCCATTTTGGGATGTAGCGCTAAGTTCGTGGCGTCGTAGGTGGCAGCTTGTGGCTGCGTTTATTGTGGAGACGCGAAAGCGCGACTCGATGAGACTGCACATAGTGCCCGGCACCACCCGTCACATGATGAACAATACAACGGGGAGTCGGAAGTCTGCAAGGCAGAGCTTTGAAGCTTAACACACAGGCGGGAACGAAAGAGTAAAATTCGGCATGTGCATTTCCGGTGATGTGTACAGGAGCAGAACCCCACACCCGTGCACACGCGCATACCTCGCCCTCTGCGTCTCGTTATCAGCATGGACCCCAGCTTGGACCCGGCGTTCCATCGATCGCTAGAAAAAGCGATAAAATGGGTGCTATTTCTACTTCTCATCAAAGCCAAAAATCCACTTCAACTAACGGCTTTCTTCGCCGCCAATCCCTTGGCTCGGGCACTTCTCAAGGGGCGTTTCCGAGGAGACCTCAAAAAGTCCCGCCATCTCGACAAATTGTCGAATGCAATACCCGTGGCCTTTCTCTACGGAGCCACAGCCGGAAACCCCAAAATTCCAAAGGACTACGTGTCTTTGTATCTCTGTGAACGTTATTTTGGGACTCTTAATCCACCCAGCTCGGAGCTCACGGTATCACCATCCACTGCCCCGTACTTCAAGCTCGACTCTTATCCGCCGTGGGTGAAGCGCTTGTACCGGAACAAGCACATTGTGATTTTCCCGTTGATATACGGCCAGATCTTGTCCAACTACTTGACCCCTACCAAGTACAAGTTGAACCAGCGCTATCTCTCCAGTCTGTTGAAAAGATACTTGTTGGACCCTATCTGGATCAATTTCAGGATGGGAGTGAACTTCCAGTCAATCTCGTGGCCAGGGCTCATGGCTGCCTATGTCAAGCACAATGCGTACCTAGCATTGTATATGATGGTGGCCAACTTGCGGCCGCAGATAACGAGCAGCTGGCGGGACCCAAGGGAATTGAAAGCGGCCATTGCTCGGTACTTGACGTATTGTCTCCACAAGTCGAATTCCATTGTCAATTTTCTATACAAGCCGTCGCTTCTCTCGATGTTGATTCTCTCATTGACGTCTCCAATGCTCACCCGAGTGCCGGCCATACAAAAGTTCTACATGGCAAACATGAAGAGCGTGACAAAAAACTACATCAAACTCATTGCGTTCGTGTCTGCGTTATTGACCATCTATACCCAGAACATGTCTCTTCTCTCCTCCCCACAGAGCGGATCTTCCAGCACACACGACGAAAATGCGCCACGTGAGCTCCTGGTGGGCCTCTACAATGGCATCAATATGTACTTCTTGCGACTCATTGTGCTCTCCAAATGGCGCATTCTCAAAGAAAACCATCCGTGGTTCACCATCATGAAGGTGGGAACGTGGCAGCGCATTGAGGCCGTGTCCATGTGTTTTTTGGTGTGGAAGCTCATGAACCTTAATGACTATATCAACGTCAATAGCGTGGGCCAGCTCAGGCTGCACTGCCAGCAGCTAAGGAGCGATTTGCTAATGAGAATCATGCAGAGAGTGGGCCATTAGTCATACGTGACTGAATCTACTACTCTCACCCAATTGGCAATCTCATGAGCCCCACCTCGCCAAATATGCTTTCGAACTTTAATTGAATTTATTTTCGCAGTCTTCAGTAGCCAGTGCTTAGCTGGTGAAACCCCCAGCACCAGGCACATTCTCCTTTCCCTTCAACTTGCTCAACAAGCCCTTGAACCGCGTCTTGTCCCGGTCACCGCTAGAAACCTCACCAGCCTCGTCCACTAACTCGTTCACGCGGTCCCACAACGTGCCTCTCTTCAAGAAATCGTCTCTCTTGGCCAAAAACGCCTCCTCCTCCTTCAACACCTGCTTGCTCTGCTGCTCCCTCTTGTTGTTGTGATTGTCGTAGAAATCGTCGATACTTTGCTGAGCTGCGGCCCGGATCTCTTCCTTTTTCTTGGCGTTGGCGCTCTCTCTCTTTTCAATCTCCAACTCTCTGCGTTGTTTCCACTCTTTCAAGGGCTCACTCTCGGCGGCTTGTTCTTCGCTTTGGGCACCAGTGGCAAACCCCTCAAACTCTTCTTCCTCTGATTGGACGGACTCGCTGGGCTCCACGGCGTCTCCGACTTCAGGATATTGTTCCTTGAACTCCAGGATCTCGTCGTTTTCGTCGCTGGCCAATTCGTGATCCTGCTCGGTTTGGAACTCATCTCCAACGAGCTCTTTCTCTCTGGAAAAAAAGTCGCCATCAATTTCCTGGCCACTGGCCTCAATGTCCAACTCGGGGAATTTGTCTGCCATTGTATGGGGTGTGAGTATTGACGTCGGTGTACTTGACGCGCACTGGAATACGTGGTCGTGCTCGTACCGTATTGCTATAACTGGTCGGTGGAGAAGTAATGGCATTCTGCAACCAATGGGCCGTTTTCGTTTTTCCAGAGTCAGTCCCATTCGGTGAATTCTGGTTCCAGAGGTTTCAATTTGGGATGTTGCCGATTTGGAAAGTTACCTATCGGTCCGACTGGGGACCTATACCCCTATCAATTTTTGTCTATTATGTAAAAATCAGATCTGAAGCGTGTAGATTCTGACCGAAGAGTCAGTGCTTCCAACGGCCAACTGCAATCCTTGCGAATGCTTAGCGCTGAACGCTAGCTTCGATACACGCAGTGCAGGAAGAATGTCGGCAGCAAAGTCCACCGCTTTAGTCAATTTCCCATCCTTGAGCTTGTAAATGGATATTTTCCCGCTTTCATGGCCCACTCCAATTATCACAGAGCCACCAACGATCCCTCCCTGAAAACATGCAACGGAAGTGATGGGCTCTTCGGTCTTGAGTGAATCTGCCATGACAGGAGCCCCAGATTCCACACTCCATGCCTTCAAAGTCTTGTCACGGGAACCCGTGATGAAGTGGCTGCATGCACCGTTGATGAGTGGTGACCAAGAGCAGTCCCAGATGATTCTGGTGTGTGCTTTTGGATTCAACTCCACGAGCTCAAATTTCCCTGTATGCTCGTCTGTAACTCTCCAAAGAGAAAATTGTCTATCACGAGAAACAGCCAAAAGGTATTTCCCGTCACTGGAAAATTCCATGCTGGTGATGGTGAGGTTGTGTCCTTTAAGCACCTCATCGATCAATTGAAAGTCCTTCTCCACATTGAAAATCTTGATGACCGCATGCTTGGCAGAGTTGGAGCGACACGCCGACGCTATGAGTGCCTGATTAGGTGACGTGGCACAGCAAGTGATTTCATATCCATGTCCGTATAGCTTCTCCACCTCTGGGAAAAGTGTGTGTCTCTGCAAAAAGTCCTCCAACGGTGGAGATGTAAGGTCAGCAAGCAAGTCCATGTTTTCTTTTTGTTTGTTTTCTCCGTTGACTTCGTAGTCCTCCTCCCTTTGTTGTGCCTCGCCGGCTTCCATTTGCTCATTGGCTGCTTTGTTGGATAATCCAAGCACCGGCAAGGATGCAGCCTCGGGAAGAACTTGACTTTTCGGCTCAATTTCACAGAATTTGGTCATAAGGTTGTTGATGGATTGTGTCATCTCAAAAACTCTCAAGATCTTCTCGTCTCCTCCCGAAACAAACTTTGTGGAGCTGATGTTATCTGCGCAAATCATGTCATAGCCATGAATCTGCGGTCTAGCGAACTCGTGCCAAGTCTTCAACTGTGGTGATGACGCTGGTCTATGGTTTACCCATGGAGCAATAAGACGTGTGGTTTGATCCAAAGAAGTACTGAGGACATACGTGCCATCTTTGGACCACACCAAGTCGGTGATTTCCTGCACTGCACCTGTAACCCCCAACGTGGACTCCCAGATGGAGTTAGCCTTGGACTCGTAAACACGAATTGCACCCGTGCGGCCACTGGTGAGAATGTACTGGCTTCCACTGTTTTCGAACCACAAGCAGGACCAAAACCCTCCCGAGGAACCCGTGGCAGTCGAAGCTCCTTTGATTGAGAGTTCTCCCAAGCGGCTAGCTGTGACCCAAATACCAGACTCTTCGTCCATCTCCCAAACGATGAGAGCGGTGTCGGCACACAGAGATAACAACTGGAGTTTGTGGGTGTCATTTGCAGGTATCCACTTGAGATCGGTGACCCAGTCATCGTGGCCCATGATTAAGGCGTCGAAGCTGAAAGCTGCACGCCCTTCGCCAAAAGCGAATTTGTACTGCTTATTTGACAAAAGCACTAACTTGGAATCATCTTCATCAGAGTCGTCAATGGCTTCGTTCAAGCGTAATCTCCACAAACGAATGTAGCGGTCCTGCGACCCCGATGCAAGAATATACTCCGAGCCTTCCTTCACCTCCACAAAGGCTAAGCTTTTAATCCAGTCTTCGTGTCCGGAGAGCACAGCACACTGCTCAAAAGTGCCCTTGGCGGTGAATGTGTAAACGAACAAGTTCAGTGTTGTCCCGCCTACCACGAGAATGTAGCGGTCTCCGATCTTCTGGGTGCTGAGGCACGTAGGGTAGAAGTTTGACTTCACAACGAGAGAATCCACCAAAGTCAACTCCTCGGAAACCCGCCATAGTTTGACACGCCCGGAAGAATCTCCCACCACGAAGAGATCGCTATCCACGGCACAGAGGGTGGTCACAGCATGCGAGCTAGAGTCATCACTGAGAAGTAGGAAGAATTCCGTACTGTTTTCTTTGCGTTTCCATACGCAAATTTTGCCGTCTTCGGCGGCAGACACCAAAAGTCCGGAACGGGGGAGAAAACGCACACAGGTGACCTCCTTGGAGTGTGCATTCAAGGTCTGATACACGCCCTGTTTGGAGGGAAGCAAGGGGTCCCAGAGAGCGACGGTGGTTCCTGCACCATAGGCAGCCACGTGATCGTAGTCTAGAATATGGCACTGTTTATTGGCGCCGATGAGCACGCCTTCCAGTTGAACAAGCATAGGTTCCGCAGAAGATAAAATCCTGCGATGTGGGTGCAAACCTGGTGCACGGGTGTGGCTTGTGAGCACTCAGTCTCGCTCCTACTTTTACACACACTTACTACACCTTTCCAGGCAACCTGTGTTCGTGTAATAAGTGACCATGATTTCAGCGTATGTGGACCTGTGCATTCGAAACATCAAGCTAACAACAGTGTTTTACTAGTCCAGAGTGCTACTCCCCAAACCATTCTCCAGTTCCACGATGAACTTTCAAACAAGCTACCCACACTAAAGGGCAAATGGAACTTCACTTTTAAGGTATTCCGCAACAACATCTACTCAATCCCGCCCGAGTTGGCAGAAACTGCCACAACTGCTCCACAAAACTCATATCTTCACACCTGGGTTCCGTCATATCTCAACGACTCGTGTGTTACGCTAGTGAATAAGAATAGTGCTGCCGTTCTCAGCCACCATATTGAAGAAGAGGTGTCCAGCAACAAGCAGCTTTCTATTCCGAACCATCATCTCAATGATGGTGCCACTACCGGACTAAATGACCCATTCGACTACATGATAGGGCAGAGGATGCAGAGTTTGTGGACTCAGCGTCAGGTGATCAAAGGAGATGGTGGACAGATCTACGAGCTAGAAAACGGCAATCTTGTGATTCGGACGGCAAATGTGTCACTCCACGGAAATTTCAGAGGGTTCTTGATCCAGATCGAAGTGGATGTGCTGAAAATGGGAAACAAGAACCCCAGCATTGTGTTCGAGGATTTGGTCCAAAAGTACGATATTCCCAGGGGCAATTTGTGTATACGAACCATTGATGAGCACAATTTGGATCTCTACGGCGATTTGGCACTTCAGTATGCTGAGACGCTCAATTTCTGAATAAGCATCGTCTAATGATGGCCGAACAAAACTGACCGAAAGTGCCTCAACTAGAAGCGGTTACAATTTCCAGCTTCGCTCAGCGGTGCGTATCCAGAGGGGCCATTTCCAGAGCTGGCCAGTTCCTAGTGCTAGTATCGGTGCTGGTGCGGGGTTGTATGCAGTACCAGCGACATATAATTTTCTCGATGCTCATCTTCCTCAACAGCCACGATAATGGTTAAACACAACAAAGGAAAGAGACCAGACTCTAAAACCAAAAAACTCAATGACGAGCAAGAGCTCAAACTCCTTGAAAAGCGCGTGGAAGAGCTCGACACGCTGAATCTCGCGCAGTTCGAGAAGTTCTCCGATATGCCCATCACACAAGCAACCCTTCGAGGCTTGAACGAGGCAAACTTCATCACCATGACGGACATCCAAAAAAAGACCATCGTGGAGTCACTTAAGGGTGATGATGTCATGGGTACGGCCAAAACCGGGTCGGGAAAAACGCTTGCTTTTTTGGTGCCAGTGATTGAGTCTTTAATTAGAAACAAAATCACCGACTACGACGGCTTGGCTGCCTTGATCATCTCGCCCACGCGAGAATTGTCGGTGCAAATCTTTGAGGTGCTCACAAAAATCGGCAAATACAATTCATTTTCGGCCGGGCTCGTGACTGGAGGAAAGGACGTTCAGTACGAGAAGGAGCGGATCGCCAGAATGAACATTTTGGTCGGTACTCCGGGCAGAATTTCTCAGCATTTGAATGAAACTGCTGGGATGGAAACTAACAATTTGCAGGTTCTTGTTTTGGATGAAGCAGACCGGTGTTTGGATATGGGCTTCAAGAAACAGATCGATAGCATTGTTGGCCACTTACCTACCACCAGACAAACACTCTTGTTTTCTGCTACACAGAGCGATAACGTGAAGGATTTGGCTCGTCTTTCTTTGACAAACCCCAAAAAAATCGGCATTTCGTCCGACCAGCAAGTGTCCGCCATTCCAGATTCGCTTGATCAGTATTATGTCCGCATGCCTTTAGATGAAAAGCTTGACATGCTCTGGTCTTTCATCAAGTCGCATTTAAAGAGCAAGATCCTTGTTTTCTTTTCGTCTTCAAAACAGGTCCAATATGCGTACGAGACCTTCAGAACTTTGCAACCCGGCATCTCGTTGCTCAAGTTGTACGGTCGTCACAAGCAGGTCACTAGACTAGAGACCACTGCCAAGTTCACACACGCTCAATCGGCATGCTTGTTTGCCACGGATATTGTGGCTAGAGGGTTGGATTTTCCAGCTATTGAATGGGTTGTTCAGGTGGACTGCCCTGAAGACCCAGCAACTTATGTTCATCGAGTTGGACGGTGTGCTCGTTTTGGCCGTGCCGGCAAGTCGTTGCTCATGCTTTTACCATCAGAGGAGCAGGCAATGTTGAAAAATTTGAAAGGACATGGAATCGAGCCTAAATTTATGAACATAAAGCAAAAAAATAAGAAGTCCATCAGACCGCAATTGCAGTCGCTTTGCTTCCAGGACCCAAAAATGAAGAATTTGGGGCAACGTGCATTCATTGCATACTACCGGTCGGTGTATGTGCAAAAAGACAAGAGCGTCTTTGATGTGGAGAAACTCCCCACGCAAAAGTACGCCGAGTCTCTTGGGCTCCCTGGGGCTCCACAGATCAAAATGAAGGGAGGTGAGGGCCACAAGGAGAAGAAGAACCAGTCGAAGAAGTTGCTTGATTTGGAAACAGCCCAGTCGGACGGTGAAGGCAGCAACCAAAAGAAGGCGGTAAAGACCAAATATGACCGAATGTTCGAGAGAAAGAACCAGACCGTGCTTTCGGAGCAGTACTTGAACATGACAGGAACCAAGCTCCGCAAAGAAGAAGAAGAAGATGACGACGACGACTTTATGAGCATCAAGAGAAGGGACCACGACTTTGCAGAGGAAGAGCTTCCTGAGTTGGCGGTCAACACCTCCAAGAGAGCGGCCAAAAAGGCACTCAGCAAGAAACTCTCGTCGGCCAAGAACGGCTTGCCCACGAAGCTTCGGTTCGACGATGAAGGCCAGGCCCATCCACTCTACGAATTGGAGGATGAAGACGATTTCAAAAAACACGGAGACGCTAAAGATCAGAAGGCACAGTACGTGATGCGTGAAACAAAGACCATGAACGATGCAGACTTGGAAGATAAGGAGACGGCCAGAATGAAGAGACAGGAGAAGAAGCGGAAGAGAAAAGACGCCGAAAGACGGGCGCAAGAGTCCGAGTCCGAGTCAGATGACGAATACGGAGTTACCGTAGCCACTGGCGACTTGGACCAGGATCTCGAGTCTCTGGACGACGAAGAACCCGAAAACAAGAAGCCTAGATGGTTTGAGGAGAAGAAGAGATCCGAGAAGCGCGATACTGGTGGAGTGGTGGAGCTCGATGCTCCAGAGAGTCTTGAGGACTTGGAGGCCTTGACCGCCAGGTTGATCAATAACTAAGTGCATAGAATTTTCAGCAACCGCTGAAAATAGACAAGTTTTCAGGGAAGTGTGAGCTGAAACAAGCCTGGCAGGCGGTTCGTCGTCGACTCCACGAACCAATTTGAGGTACTACAAAGACACCATTAGATATACTGCCAACTAGTAAACTTTGAGACGGCCCGAGCATTTCAAACTAGTGTCGTGATTATTGATGTTACAATTGACAAGATAGTCTGCACATAAGCAGAGCAACATTCTATCAGTAGTTTTCGATTTTCTGAAATGCTCATTTGTTCATTACTGTGCAATACGTGCCAGACTGCGAAGTACTCCAAGGCCCGCCTGCACATGGTTCCATTTACCTGCAACAATCTTACTCTATACTCTGTCCTTTTTAGCTATATATTCAAATGAGCAGATTTCTCTCTTGCTGGAGAGGCTTTGCTTGATACACTGTTTTTTATTCGATCAAAGGCGTGGCCACGATCTTGCCCGAGACTTCGCCTAGTCTATAGATATCGCCGCCAATCTTTCGACCCTCGGCATCAAGCATGGCCGATTCATCGTCAGTGGGTTTATTGACATCAATGACATACAACTCCTGGAGAAATGCCGGCGTCGTGCCCTTGGCACATTCAAGCACCGACCCGTCCAGTAAAGTCATGGTGATTCGGCCCGATTTGTGATAGTTAAAGTGGCCGATTTGGCCCTGGAACGCCTCGGATTGCGCTGACGCGAAAGGTGACTCGGACTCAGTCAGGCTACTCTCCGGCTGGAGTCTAGGCATCTGGAAGAGCAAGTAGTCGGGCGATGGAACGGGCTCGGCAGACGTAGACATGTCGCCCAACTGAGCAGTGACCAAGTCTACTATGCTCTTCTGGTCGTCAATTATTTTGCTCTGTTCCTCCGAAACCAATTTCTCGTCGACTGCTGCCGGTGCGTTCAGGCCCGAAACTTCGGGAGTCACCAGATCGACAGGCTCACTTTTGACCGAGTCCACGGTCTGCGCCCGAGAATTGGTGTTGGACCATTCCAGTAGCGCAAGTTCCGGCTCCACCAACGACTCAATGTCCTTGGTGGGCTGCACAGGAAATAGCAACGTATCCTCCTCCTCAAACGCATACTCCTTGTTCATGTTGATGCGTGTGGAGGAATCTTCGTCACTAGAGTTTGCGTCTAGCGAGTCTCTAGCCAGCTCCTTTGGTTTGAGCCGCATTGAAGCGAACACCGAACTTTTCAGTTCCCCGGAGTTGTAAATTCTGTCATTGGTCAAGCCTGTTTTCGTACTCGTAGTACCGTTGCCCATACCTACAGACCCCATGGCTAGCGGGCCCGCCGAAACCACGTGCGTGCCAACGTAAGAGGCCCCCCGGCCACGTGCGCCACCGCGGCCCCCCCTGGCGCCGCCTCTTCCTCTGAGGGCGGGACCTTGGCGAGTGTCCTCAGTTTTGATGTCTGGGGCATTTTTGTCTCGGTCTTCTTTGCTTTTCCGGGCGACTGTCTTGGGCTTGAACTTGAGCCCTGGCTTGGCCGGTTTGCTCGATTTCAAAGACTCTAGTCTGTTTGACATCTAAAGTGCTGAAGGAGTAGTTAGGAGTGATCGACTCAGTGAGGTGAGATGGTGCTCTCTGCAGGCCGCTTCCTTACAAAAAATACGCGATGAGGTAAATTCAACAGCACCATGGACGACTTCTCCGACAACGAACTCGACGCGTTCGATTCTCGTAACGAGCAGATCTTGTTGGATCAGGCTGGCGACTACTTGAAGAAACGCCAAGTTGACGATGATCTGGACGAGGAGGTTATGACCCTCCAGCATGAACACAGACCTGTTAGCGATGACGAAGAAGGAGAAGAAGGAGAAGAAGGAGAAGAAGGAGAAGAAGAAGAGGGTTGGGGAAGCAAAAGAAATTACTACGGCGGAGACGATCTCTCCGAGGACGAAGACGGCATGGCCGAGGAAGCACTCAGGCAGCAAAAGAAGCACATTCAGGACCTCCAAATGGACGACTACGTGGACGAGGATATGATGGAGAACTGGAAAAAACAGGCCAGGGAGCACGATTCAAAGGAGGAAGGCATCATCACCGCGGTGGAAGAGCAGCAAAAGAGCTTAGATGAGTTGGATGACGACGAGAAGCTAAAGCACTTGAAGGGCCTGTTTCCCGAGTTTCTCCCCCTTCTCACCGAGTTCAACACATTGCAGCCACAATTGGCCAGCTTGCAGAGCCAAGCTGCATCAAATGAGCTATTCCACGCCAAGTTCGTGGCGTTATCTGCATACTTGAGCTCCATCACGTCGTACTTGGCTATTTTTGCCGACAAGTTGCGGACAAAAGAGCCATTTTCCATGAAGGAAAACCCAGTCATGGAGACAATCCTCAGTACCAGAGAGGTCTGGAGACAGGTCAAGAGCTTGAGCACACAGGCTGTTGAGAGTGAAGGTGAGGATGAGGAAGACGGGAGTGCCGAAGAAGAAATCGACGAAGACATCAAAATGGACGAACCAGCTGGAGATCTACAAACAGACTCCGAGGAGGAAGAATCAGAAGATTCAGAAAGCGACCAGGAGCTTTCCATCGACCTCTCAGCCAAGAGAACCATCAAGACACCAAACGCGGTTGTTTCCGGCGACTACACGGAAACCAAAACACCCGACTCCATCGATAAAGAAGAAAAGGAGCGCAGAAAGAAGTCGCTCCGCTTCTACACATCCAAAATCGACCAGGCGGCACAGAAAAATGCCAATCTCGAGAAGTTCGACGGTGACGCAGACTTGCCCTACAGAGAAAGATACTTTGAGCGGCAGCAACGGCTTGCGGAGGAGGCCCGCAAGCGTGGGTTGGGCTTGGACAAGGCTCAGTTGGGAGATGCTTTGGACGCCAACGACGTGGGCGAATCTGACACCGAACTTGCACAACAGATCAACGACGATGCCGCAGATTACTACGATACCATCAAAAACGCCAAGGATGCCAAGAAAGACGCCAGAAAACAAGCCCACAAAATGGCCAAGGACGCCGCACGTGACGGACGCTTGGCTGAGTTGCTGGAGGTGGCCGGAGAGGACGGCAAGCGTGCATTGAACTTCCAGATTCTCAAGAACAAGGGTCTTACACCTCACAAGCGGAACGAGAACAGAAATGCCAGAGTTAAGAAGAGAAAGAAGTACGACAAGGCGCAAAAGAAGCTCAAGTCTATCAGACAAGTTTACGACGGCAACAACAGAGGGCCATACGAGGGAGAAAAGACGGGTATCAAGAAGAACCTTTCGCGCTCGGTGCGGCTTGTTTAATTTTATCCAATACGAGAATTCTAGTGATGGAGTGTAGGCAATCGTAGAGGTAGAAACTGGGAGTCCATGCCACAGCACGTTCAAGATACAAGGATTACTCATCTTCATTGATACCTATATAAGTGGCATCGTAATAGAATACACGGCTAGCGGCTAAAGGCAATGTCGTCTATGCGCAAAATGGACTTGACAGTCTCAGCAGCCAAGGAAACGGCACTGGTGTTGACCAAAGTCGGTTGCAACACGTTCTCAGTGAATGTGTTGGAAGTTCCGGATCTTCTGACGGAAATACCAGCGTTCTTTTCGCCCATCTCGTGGCGGTTGCGCAAATCGGTCACCACATTGATGGGATTCAACCCGGCATTTTCCGCCAATGTGGTGGGAATCACCTCCAACGCCTGGGCAAACTCCGTGTAGACAAAGTGCTCGATTCCACTGAGTTGTTGTGCTTCCTTTGCCAAAACCTTGGACGCCTCGATCTCGGGGGCCCCTCCCCCTGCAATCAAGGCCTTCTCCTTGACCAAACATCTGATCACGCAGAGGGCATCGTGAATGGATCTCTCAGCTTCGTCCAACACCAACAGGTTGGCACCCCTCACAACCACGGAAACCGTGGGCTTGGTGATTTTGGAATTGACTCCGGTGATTTTGACAATCTTGGAGCCAGCAGATTCGATTTCCTCAATCAAATCAGCAGAACCCAATCTGTCTTCGGTGAAGTTTTCAACGTCGGCAATGGGCTTGCATCCAAGGGCTTTGGTCAAAAACTCAACCTCGTCCCTCTCCACATCCTTGATGACCAAGATGTTCAACTTGGCCAAGAAATGCAAGGCCAACTCATTGACTGCATCACGCAAGATAGACTTCTGGATCAACAAGACGTTACACTTGGACTTCTTGATTTTCTTGCAGATGTTCAACAAATATGCACGCTCCTCCTTGAGGATCTTGTCCATCTGTCTGTAGTCGCTAACCACCACGTTGTTCTCCATGTCTGGCTTTGGTGGAGATAGCTGGAACTGGATGAAACCAATCTTGGCCTTTTCCATACGAGAAGGACCGCCTGCAGACTTCAACACGTTCTGCGTGAGCACCACACCATCGACCAACTCCGTGTCATCGATAGTGCCTCCCACCTTCTTGACGAGTCTGATGTCGTTCAAATCCACATTGGTCTGAGACTCATTCATCACCTTCAACACTGAATCCACCGATAATGGCGACAACAACAGCGAGTACTGCGACACGATCTTGGATGAAAGCGATGTGGACGCAGCCTTAATCAACACGTCTCGGTCATCCAACGACACCTTGTGGGACATGTCCAAGAACACCTCGCAAACTCTGGCGGCGGCTCTCTGGAAGGACTCACCAATGAGCGTGGGATGAATTCCCTTGTTGAGCAACTTCTCGGCGGCTCCTAAGAGCGACCCAGTCAAAATGGCCACGGACGTAGTGCCGTCTCCTGCCTCGACATCCTGGGCTGCACTCACATCCACCAACATTCTGGCGGCAGGATGCAAAATGGCCATGTGCTTGAGGATCGTGGCACCGTCGTTGGAGATGATGATCTCGCCCTTCTTGGTCTTGATCATCTTGTCCATACCCTTGGGGCCGAGGGACGTTCTGATGGCATCACTTACAGCTCTGGCCGCGAGCACATTGGCTTTGCGCACCTCTTGCGGCTTCTCCTTGTCCCGGAACGTAGCATTGGATGGCGCAGGTTGCAGTTTCGCCATGGCTGTTCTTTTGGTGTTGGGAGCGTAGCGTTTTCGCTTTTTTTTGTGTGCGCCACGTGACCGCGATCACGTGCACACCACTCGGGCCCAGGCGGGCCCACAGCACCGGCTTGGCTGGCTTGGCTGGCTTGGCTGGCTCGGCAAGTGGCGGCGACGACACAGCCGGGGTCGATGGAGATGGTGCCGGTGGCTTGGTACAGAGGTCATCTCTCCGCGCCTGCGTATCTCAACTTTATGACCAAGGACACCCACTTCTTTTACGATTTGCCGGTGACAAGCTCGGAAATCAACCAGTGTTCATACTCCAGCTGGAGCACGTATTTCCCGGATCACGTGCCGGAGGCCGTGGTGTTGCAGAATGTCCCCCAAGCATTTGTCAGCTACTTGAATAGCGACAGCATCAGATTACCCCAAGCCAAGAACCCCGAGCCAGTTGCGCCAAACAGCGACAACGAGTACAGCGACTGGGAAGACGAAAACGAACACCTGGACCCCTGTGCTGGGTTCGCTGATTTCGACCGGCAGGTCCAGGACGCCGTGGCCAAATACAAGGCAGTCATGGTGAAGCTCAACTGGTCGGCGGCTAAAGATGCCAAGTGGATCCTTATAAACAACTCGCTCCGGTGCACATCCAATACTGACATCTATCTCCTCTTGAACGCGTCCGACCATATTGCCCATGACTTGGACGGACATGTCTACGACGAGTGTGCGGACCACAGCGCAGCGATGGCAAGGCCGGTGGAGGTGGTGCTCAAAAAGTGGATTTCCGACTTCAATCCGGCGCTTGAGTTCCGCATGTTCATCAAGAACAACGAGCTTGTGGCGGTGTCCCAGCGAGACCTCAATCACTATCAGTTTCTCACCGAGATCCATGATAAGCTACATTCCACGCTTGGCAAGTTCCACGCCCAAGTGCTCCGCCGCTCGGGTTTTTCCTTGCAAAACTACATTGCTGACGTCTACATCCGTGCCCCTTATGACGATGTGATGCTCATCGACATCAACCCTTTCACGCATAAATGGGACAGTCTTCTCTTCACTTGGAACGAGATCTTGGAGCACACAGACGCGGAGTTTGAACTCCGGTTGCTCACAGAAACAAACATCGGTGCTTTGGGCCGGCGCGATCACTCGGAAAACCAGGTGCCCATTGAGGTGGTGGATGCGCTGATGAACAGTGAGGCCATGATCGAGCTCGCCAGGACGTGGGATGCGTCACGTGACGCGCCCAACCCGGAAGTCTAGCGCCGCCCCGCATATAAATACCCCTCTGCCTCTCCCTCAACGGCATGTACAAAATTTCCGCCGACAAGGCCAACGTATGTTAGCTTAAGCAATAGTTATTGTCGTAAGAGTCAATTGAATCATTGCGTTTTCGTGCCAGGACTTTCCGCTAACCGCAGATACTCTTGCCCTCCTACCGGGGAAGGCTATTGGAAGGTATCACCTACAACAAGGCCAACAACTCGCTTCTCTGGGTGGATATCATACTGGCGGAGCTCCACCGCATCATTTTTGGCGAAGACGTGGAAAAAACCCATGAGGTGGTGTCGTTTTCCGAACCCGGTGAATCCATAGGTGCATTTGGGCTCACCAAGGACCCCGATGTCGTGCTAGTGTGCTGCAAAAAAGGAGTTGCCACTGCCAGTTTCAAGACAAAAACAATCGAGTACTTCCTCGAGTATCCCCTCAGCGCCGAGCGGGCGGCCCGGCTCCGCTCCAACGATGGAATCATCGATCCCTGGGGCAACTTGTGGATTGGTCTTATGGATGACTTTCCTATAGTATCTGCTGAAGGCGTATCTGCTGACGGGTGTTTGTACCGCATTGATTGCAAAGACAACTCAGTCAAGTTGATGGTGGACAAATGTCGTATCAGCAACGGGCTCGCGTTCAGTGACGACGGTAAGAAGTTCTACTGGACAGATTCGCTCTCGCTCAATGTGTGGCAATTTGATTACGACAATGACGCCAAAGAGCTCTCTAATCGGACAAGTTTGATGGACATGCGCCACGTGTTTCCAGAACACAACAGCCCCGAACCTGATGGGCTTACACACACCAGCGACGGGCAAATCTTGCAAGCTGTATTTGGAACCAATTCAGTCGTCCACTACGATACCAACAAGCACGTGCATGGCATTTTTACGTTGCCAGCGCAGCGGATCACGTGCACAGCGGTTGGCGGTGTCAACAACGATATCTTATTTGTGACCAGCGCCCACGAGAAACACACCGATCTTGATTTCAAAATCGATGCCGAAGATAAGAATGGCGATCTCGGTGGTTTTCTTTTCCAGATTAATTTGGAAAAGCCGCTCAAAGCCCAACACAAGTTTATCTCTGGGTTCCGTTGATACAGGACCATTTCAAATGGATGTGCAGTGAGCCGAGACTGAGTTTATCGATTCTTTGGAGAATACGTGTTTGTGAAGCTCTGGAATGCCATTAGCGGGCGGTTTTCTCTAATGTTATCTATGATTGCATGAACTCTTGCTGCAACTGGAGAACGCGCTGCACGAACTCCTCCACCAATTCGTTTTCTTCGGCGCCGCCAATGCGGAGTTCACAGAGCCGCATATTTGCAATTTCCTTTCTGTTTTCTGAAATAGGCTCGTTTGTGATGGAAGAGTCGAGGAGAAGCTTTAAGAGTACCGATAAATGAGCGCGTAATGACTTGAACGCGAGCAACGACTTGATGGTGGGGTCGTCGGCGATTTTGGCTAGTAGCTCATTGGAGTTGGATTCCTGCTTCATTTGTTCTGGGTTCTGGCTGGGCTCGACTTTTGGCTTACGCTGGTCTTGATTTGCACTTTCATGCGACTTCTCTTCGGCATCATGCTTGTGTTCGGGGCTTTTGAAACATACAAGAGAGCAGTAAACAACATAGCACTTTGGGCACTTGTAGCGAGCCTCGGCGGCTCGACAAATCTGGCATTGTCCAAACCCCATGTTGTTGTGGGGGTCAAGCCGCGATGCTTTCTTGCGATGCGGTCACGTGGTTATCACGTGATAATTCCTTGCGATGCGGTAACATGGGGATCACGTGATGTTCATGTTCCCTGCGGCTTCACGAGTGGCCCGGGCGCAGATGGCGTCACGCCTGCAGCTGGCAGGGGCTGTGCATTTCAGTGGACTCCACGCCCGTTATGTTGGGACTGCATATAAGCCGGGTGGATCACGTGATGCACGGTTGAGCCGTATCGTTCGGCGGTCTGCCCCTGCTGGCTCTGGCGGCATTCTTGAAGCCAGCTCTGTACACTTCAGGGCAGCCTTGGAGTGTATATAACGCGGTCTGCATATCGCCCGCACGTCACCCTTATCCGGCGTGCCCGCAATTACGCATGCCATTTAGCCTGCAGGCGATCGAACAGTATGCACGCCCATACGCTTCAAGTATCGGCAAAAACAGCCGATTGATGCATTGCAGCCTATATTTGCCTTCTCGCGGACTCGGCCAAAAACTTCCGCCTCCTGAACGTGTAACACTAGGCTCAGAACCCCGCCAAAACAGGAGTACGATAATATATGCAGTATGTGTACCGGGACTTGTATCCAGTACAGGAGTCCTTATATACCAGCCTGAAACCGATTTGTGAATATGTACCGGACGTAAGCCGGCTAAATCATGGGTGTTGACCGGCATTCGAAGACTCCCGCGAAAATGCGCATAAGGTGATGGCCCGTGGATGCACCGGAGAGTTCGCGGGACTGTCTGCAGGAGTACGGGTTATCTACAGGACAGGGACATGAGGAGCCAGGCTAGTCAGATGCTTTGGTTTCATTAGTCGTAAAATAGGGGCTCGGCTAGGAGTATCCATAAAAGGGGCCCAGGTGGACCAGGGGGTCGGGGTCCATGTGCAGGGGCACGTGCTTCGGGTGCAGCATGTATTGGTGCAGGGCAAAGTCCCAAGCGGGGCCCGCGGCGCCCGTGGCTCCATGTTGGGGCGGGTAGTGGTTCAGCATGAGTTGCAGCGGGGAAGTGTACATCTGGTAAAACGCATGTGTACCCAAGGCACAGCCAGGCAACGACACGGGCGTCACGGGACCGGCCGTGTTGGGAGTGGAGTTGTAGGAGCCGTTGCTGGCGTAGGTCATGGGACTGGTGTTCAATGCAGTCGGTGGCGGGCTGTTCATGATACCGTGTTCGTCATATTTTTGAGTGGGACTGCCGGGCACAAGTGCCACGTGATAGCGTAATGTAGAGATGTGGTCGTAGGCCAAGCCGGCAAACGAGTCCCAGATCTGGGGGTTGTGTCTCACGCTCACCACGTAATCCATGGACACAAGCACATTTTGCTCGAGCTGGTTCAACATTCCAAGCGATATGTCAAACTTGGAGTACTTGTTGAGAACGCTTTGCCACGTCTTGAGCGTGTAGCTTTGGTCATTCAAGTATTTGTTGGAAAGAATAAGGGATGCAATAGTAATGAGGTAGGGGAGCGAGTCCGACTTGTCGAACGCCAAGGAGTTGATGCTGTTGTGTTGGTACTTGTAGACGAAAATGACGCCCACCGAGAGGTTGGCAGCATTCAAATCTAGAGTGTGGATCACCGTGGCCAAGTCTCGGGCCTTTTCACCGTCCACCTGCTGAACGTTCAAAAGCCTGAAACAGCACTGTAGAAACGTGTCCGTTATTGAGGTCATTATGCAAAGGAAATGCTAGTAGGAAAGAAAGGAATGGGGATATGAAAGAAGCAGAAGGGTTGTTGGGTAGCTGGGGAGGACGGGGGATCAAAGGTATTTAAGGCCAAGTGCAAATGCATGTTCCTACAGGAAGTGGTAACAAGATATTTTTGCCTGGTTCGCAGCCATTAGAAGCAATGGTTTAATTCCAAGGCGGAATTTGCCTTTTCTGCGCCTGAAATTTACCACTTCAAACAGATATGTGCGCGCGTATACACTCCTGCGGCAAGCCTGGCACAGAATGCACACCAGAGGTGGAAAAAGTAATGCGGTGACGAAAAGCGGCCCAAAGAGGTAAAATGCTTTCTGCGCCTGAAACAAGGGGCAAGCTTCAAAGGGATTCCCAGATGCCTGCATAGCAGCAGTTTCTATTTTTGGCCATTCGAATTTCCCCAAACCAGTCTTGTTTTGTACCACTGAAAAACAATCCCTGCCATCACATAGGGGCTCGAGGTGCGCGAAAATTGAATACGAGCAGCCGCCGAAGCTGCAAATTGAAAAAAAAATATGCCGCACAGTGCGCGCTGATGAAACTGGAAGCTGTGCGGTGTGATTGCAACAAAAGGGTCAGCAACAAGAACAGCCGCCTTCTGGTTGGCAGACTTCCGGCACCCAGGCTCCGGTCCTGTAATGCCGGCACCCATCTGGCGCCCGTACATCCCAGATATATCCACGTTTCTTCTGTTCCAGCCGGTTATGAAGCTTTCAGCCAAGAAGCAACCTCCGGCAGATAAGAGCGCGCAGCACGTGATGGTGCCCACAGTGTTTGGTGGCATGCGGTGTCCTTCTGCAGACTGCGATTAGGGATTTTCGAACTCAACAACAGACTTTAGCTTTCTAAGCTTTTTGGCTATTATTTGATTTTGCTTCTTGCTTCTGACAATCCACTGCAGACAAACACTTTCTTAGAAGGCGCTTTTCCATGTTGGACGATGGGGGCTCCTAATTTCACACCTCATTCTCTCTTTTATGCACGGACGCCTAATTCCAGGATTCGTCGCTCCGCAAGAGCAGTTTCAATTTGATTCCAGTTCCTAATGCCGAACAAAGCGATGTGTGTGACGCCTTGGCTCAAATTTGCCGATTTCAGTGGATGAAGGGCCGTTTAGAAGTTTCACCTTTGTGGCAGGCCCAGTTCAGAATTTCATGCCAACTTTCCTCAAGTTGGATTCCTTAGCCGCCCCCTTCCACTATTAGGGGTGACAGTCATTAGACAAGCCGCGCGCTTAGCGCTCCAACCTGTACGGGGTCCCGGGGACGCACAATTATTGAAGATACTTGTCTGCAGAAGGCGCAGTCGCGGCAGCAAATATCGCGGCGTGCAAACAATGGACATGGAACAAGCCATGAGTCCGCAAACTGCCGAATAGCCACCTTGCAAATTCCATTGAGAGCTTAAATGCTTGACGCTTGACGCAAGACAGCCGGCTCACAAAATGTGAGTGTTCAGTCACGTCTTGTCTCAGCGCAACATGTTGTCAGCACGCCGTTTTTTCTGGCGGAGAAATCGTCGCGCAAATGTCGGAAATGCCGCAACAGCCAATTCACCGCAGCAAATGGCCAGAGCCTGGATCTTGCAGCCAGGGTCTGACGGCATGTGCAACCTGCCGGAGTTCACTAGCGCCGGGGCCTACACCTGGGCTCGAGAGTGCGTGGGCTACGTCGCACACCTGCGTCGAACTCGCCGTCCAGAAAATAAGACCAACTCAAAAGAGGGTACAAGACCAACTCAAAAAAGGGTGTACGACTAACTCAAAAAGCCTTTCGAGCCTGCTGGAA
Source organism: Metschnikowia aberdeeniae (assembly GCA_002370615.1). Taxonomy (NCBI): domain Eukaryota; kingdom Fungi; phylum Ascomycota; class Pichiomycetes; order Serinales; family Metschnikowiaceae; genus Metschnikowia; species Metschnikowia aberdeeniae. The sequence goes on from NKZB01000175.1 coordinate 703,778, forward strand.
TATATGGCCCGCCAGACCAGGAGTTGCAAAGAAAAATGGCTGAGCACACTTTTGCTGACCACCGTCATGTGCCTGATGGTGCAGTATGTGATGACCTGTCCATGCAGGCCGGAGAAGCACGAAGCCGTTCAGTCAAATGTTGGGTGAGGCAGCATATTGAGACCCACCCTCGCACGTGCTTAATGGCCAATTTGCACCTTCAAACGGGGTATCGCGAACTGCACGTGCCTCCATTGCTTGCCGAGCAAGATAAGATTCTTGAGATGCACTATTGCGCCCCTCCATTTCATCGCGGTGTGCAGGATCAAAATCTTCGCAGATTGATTTTGGTTCAATCTCAACTCATCCAAGCCAACCCGTGCACACCTGACAGTTTTCCCGACAGAGTATTCCCTTGTAGTAGAGAACCACCTATCAAGTCTTTTCATGCAGAACGTTAATGGGTTATGGCCGTCTCATCCCCAGCAACAAGTCAACGACCCACTGCTTCATCATCTTCCAAAACACTCGCTGCCATTTCAAGGCCATGATCAGCTAAATGTTCGGCCTCTGCTCCAACCACCCATCCAACAACACTCCCCAAATCAGCTCCATCCCGGAGCATTTGTTCAACAACATGCTCAGCCGCCACAACCTCTTCCCGATCATCATCCGATGCAGGCTCCTATCCAAGTGGCTCCAAATGGCTCGTCCATGCATCACCCGCTCCCTCAGTACGGGCAACCAAATTCTCGGGCTCGACCTCCGCCTCTCCAAGGTCCGACTATGGAATCGGACATTTTGATTGATGGGCAGGCGTCGGCTCTGCGCGAGGTTTTCATCTCCGATCGAGGCAAGACTTCCGAAGATAAGCAGCGGATCCGGGTCAACAGAGCGTGTGAGAGATGCAGAATCCACAAAATCAAATGCACTGGTTTGCATCCATGTGTGAATTGCTCCAAGCACGGTATTGAGTGTGTAATCCGCACTGCGAAAACCGATACGGCATCCAAGAAAAGGCGGCCCGATGATGACGAATCCACTGCTTCTCCTCCTGCAAAGTTGGTTGAAAATTTTGCCATCGATTACAGTCTGGCACCGACCGAAGAATATGTCGCTAAGAACGATGCCATTGTGAGCAACGCACCCACGCCTGCCAACGCTAGCAACAATAACGCTTATACCAGATACTTAGAGAGCAGGGTGCAATACCTCGAGAATCTCTTGGCTAAAAAGACCGCTGGTCCAGATTCCAGCCACCCCGAGGATGTGCCATTGAAAGATACCATGGACATTCTCACTCCCACGCTGACAAAATGGAAAGTGTCGCGTCGAGTTCATAGTGCGTTGGCCATCCAGCTCTGTCTGTCTTTATATGAAAGTCTTCCTGAAGAAGCCCGAAGTGGAGTCAATGTTCCTAGAACAAACCACTATGGCTGGAACATGTCCGGTTGCAACTACGCAAAGCCGATGAGTCTTCCGCCAGTTCCTGATACCAGCGGGATTTGTCCACAGCGTCAGATGGACTGCCTTGATTTCTTCTTTCGTGAACTCAACCCAATTTACGCCATTCTTCATGAGCCCGTCTTCCGCGAGCAATTTGCGGCCTTTCAAAAACTCGAGAACGATGATGAAGCGTCCTCAGACAAGACCGCCTTGTTCCGTGCGATGATCTTCTTGGTTTATGCAACCAGCATAAGATTCAACGAGTTTATGAAACCCAATGGTCCTAATATGGCCATGCTTCATCTTGAGGAGGCACTCTACAATTACAGTATACGCACCCTTCAGCTCTTCACCAAAGAATGGGAATCTTTCGAGCTAATTCAATGCTGGCTTCTAGCCACTTTATACTTGAGAATAACGCACAGGCAAACATCATGTTTTTATGCCTTGGGAAATGCAGTGAACATGTGCAGGGGCATGGGATTGGGAAAGTACGAGTCCATCATTCCGCATATCAAGCCGTACATCAAGTTGAAAGCTGAGCGCATTTTCTTCTCGGTCTATATATTTGATAGAGTGATCGGGCTACAGGGAGGCAGGTTCCGATCTTTGAGCGACCTGGAAGTCAATCGAGCTTTCCCGCTGCTTGAAGATATTAGCGACACTTGTCAAGACGGCTGGAGTACACTTCCGGCTCTTGCTATGTTGCATATTGCACGTCTTTCGAATTACATGGAGATTTTTGTTTCTAACGATGGAGATAGAAGGAAGGCTGAAGTAATAGAGAAGGAATTCTCGGCTTTCGAAGCCTTTTTGGAAAGAGCTGGCTTCAACAATATGGACAATATGGACAACACAAAGTTACACTTGGGAAACTTGCCTTCGGTGACGCCCATGGTCAAGGCACAAATCCGGTTACATTATTATGAGTTGGTAATGTCAGTGCATGGAAAAGGGCTTTTTAGCTACTTTGGACAAAAAGTCTCAATCGAAGGGATAAATGTCGAACGGGTTTATGAGGCCAATATCAACGTGATAGCCACCTTCAAGAAAATGGAGGAGTTGAATTATCTAAATGCTCCTTGGTACCTTACGTTGACGTCCCTTCTCAGTGTGGGAATCACCAGTCTCGTTTTTATGCATGTGAGAAAGCACCTTCGAGAATCCAAGATGCTTCTAAATGAATCAATTGCAATGTTGCAAAAGTTAAAAAATACACCCGTTCGAGACGATGGGGGTAAGCTCATATTCAGGCAGCGGTTTAAGATGGTGGAGGAGTGCATCTGGTTGATCAAAATGATAAACCACTTGATGATTTTAACATTTGAGCAATCTATCAAGAGCTTGTCGGAACTCGGAACGGATCATGGGTCTTCTGAAGTCAATAAACGGCGTTTCCTGCAATTTGGCTGGGAAGGGTCGCAACTGGCCGGGGCTGATAAGTTAATGAATCAGCAAAGCCCACAATGCAGGGCAATTGATAATGGAAGCAATATTCAGCCATACGCCATGACGATGGACAGCAGCCCTGAGAGTTGCATTTCGCAACCAAAATCAAATACGGTTACCATTGAAAATTTCCTCGAAAACATCGCCTGGTTCGAGCAGTGGATAGACTCTGACCAGAACATCTAGGTGATGCAGGTCACGGAGGAGCAGGATGCTGGTTCGGAAAAACTGTCGCACAGTGCAGTGCTGCATATCACCAGATGCTGCACAACCTGCATTAATCGTTTGATGAATTCCTGACACCGAATACCCACACTTCTACGCTGCACAAGTCGGTCTTTAATGCAGCCGGGGCTTCCCGAAGCAGCTACCCTGCAGATATGTCGGCGTGTGACCGACTGTGGGCTAGCGGCCACCCGAAAATCCACTAGACTTTTTCGACACTAGGAAAACAGCCATTATGAACCGCACGATCGCCGCTCCAGTCAAAAAAACAAAAGTGGTTTTACTATTCACTCATACAATCACCCTTAACCCCAGTAGTCCACAGTCCTGCCCTCAATGCACATTTCCCCGAAAGCGTTTAATCGCAGCAACAGCACCCCAAGATTGATGAGATGAAATTGCCAGACATGGAAGCATTTTAAGTAAAAACCTGAAACGGTTGCCATACAGGGCGACGCCAAAAGCGGTAATCATGTGACCAGAGATGGCCATCTATCTGCACCCCGTATGTCACGACCCGTGGATGTGCGCGTGCGACCCGGCGAGGCCAGATCCGCTTCAGGGCGGGGCCCGGGGTGGCGTGCATATAGCATGGCTATCGCACATAAAAGTTTGCGCCGGAAAATCTTTTTATGCACAGGGATGCCGGCTGGGCTATATGCCGGACCGCTGGGGGTCCGTTTTTGGGGTTCCCGGGCCCCTGGCGAGCTAAAACTCCGGCCGGGCAATCGGGCCGTATCTAGAAATGGCTGACTGACATTTCGGGCCGATCCCAGCCAAATCAGTGCAGCTGGCGCATCCGGTTTGGGCCGAAGCCCGCTGAGTGTCCGATATATTATTCGCGCACTTCTCCATACTCAATATTGTGGGCAGCACCCGTATTTACAACTACTTCTTTTTCCTGACCTACAGCCACACACGCTTTTTCAGCACCGCCTGCTTTCGTTCCGCGGCAAAACTTCCACCCTTTTCTGTCAGCACTCCTGGCGAGACCATGTCTACCGCTGACAAAAAGTCCAAGGACGACAGACCTTACAAATGCACCATGTGTGACAAGGCGTTCCATCGCCTAGAGCACCAGACCCGGCACATCCGCACACATACGGGAGAGAAGCCTCATCCGTGTACTTTTCCAGGGTGCTCCAAGCGGTTCTCCCGGTCGGATGAGTTGACCAGACACTCCCGCATCCACAACAACCCCATGGCCCGCAAAAGGGGCACCCGTGGCGACGACTCTCTGGAGCAGACGTACCCGGTGATGCCAGACAACGCCGTTCCGGTTCCCATGGCGGTTTCGGTGGCGTTTGACGCCAACGGCGCCCCTCACTACTACCAGAACCAGAGCTACCCCGTTTATGTGATGCCTCACCCAAACCAACCGCTTGTGCCACAACTGCAGCCTCTTGCCATGCCCATTCACCCGGCTTCACAGCAACCCATGTACCCGCAGGGGCAGCCGCCGATCCAGCCGGCGCAGGCAGCACGCAGCATTCCCAACGTACAATCGGTTCCCAACGTTGCTCATATACACGGCCCACCAGTGTACGGAGGAGGCAAAGCTCCGGTGACGCCACTACTGTTTCAGCGGCAGCCAAACCCCGCCGTTTTTTCCATGCCTTCGTCGCCTACAGGTATGCAGCACTCGATATCGCAAAGCAGGTTCCAACCTCAGGAGCAGGCACCTTTCCCCTTCCACTTTGCACAGAATAATGCTGCTTCTAGCGTACAGTCGTCTGAGGCCATTTCCAAGGGGGGCTCACCTCCGGTGCCTCCGGTGCCTCCGGTGGTGGTAGCAGCTTCGGCGGAACCGCTCCAGAAGTCCAACAGTCAAACCTCCATCAACTCCGGGTCCAGTCAAGTGCTCACCAACACCTCGAACAACAACTCGGCAGAGGACTCTACCATTCACTCGGTTAATACATCGCCTGACCCAAACTCCCAGCGCAAGGTGCCACCGCTGTTGACAAACCTCAACGACTATTTCCAGAAAAGACGGCAAGCGTCATCGGGATCGTTACTGAAGCTCAAGTCGAGCCAATCCGTCAGCAGCTTGACGTCACTCAACTCATATTCCCAACTCCACCGCATGACCCCGCTCAAAGCATCGCCTCCCAGCCTTCCTATTCCCAAACAACCATCGCTGACGCAGTTGAACTTGGAATTTGCACAGCCCAGCAAGAAATCCAGGCCGAATTCGCCTTCTCAGTCGGCCATGAACTTGTACATGACGCCAAGCTCCATAAACGATCGGCCTGTGGCCCACCACTCGCCTTCTTCCGGGCACATCACCCACGCCCAGGTGCGCAACAATGCCTCCTTCATCATTTCGCCCACTGAAACTCCCCTACAAACGCCGTCACATTCGCCGCCATTGAATGCTCAGCCGTCCAACGACAACAGCCTCAACTCCTTCTCGCTAATCAGCAAATTGGAGAAGCAGAAGTCGCAATGCGACCAACAGGACACGAGCATAGCAGTGAACGGCACTACGCTTCCACCTATACGGTCGGTGTTTAACTTCGAACATTGACTGGCCTCGGTATAAGGCTCGGCTTATAGAATAATACATGGATACTTTCTGGGCTGCATGGGCAATAACAATGGACTCCAGGTAGTTAGTCACGTGATGGCATACTACATACTGGAGTCCCTGCTGTAAAGTAAAAAATACTTTCCACAGTAGCAATTAGGTTGTGGGCTACCAGTGGTGATGCCAAGTGGTGTGGCGAAAGTTCCTATTGTCACACTTCTATAATGGCATCACGTGCAGTTATTTACGCTTTGTCGCAACCACCCCACAACACCTCAGAAGTAGCAACCGACCCGGTCGTGCCAGCATCAAATTCTGTGGACGCAATCAACATTGCAAGACAAGGGCTAATTCAAACTGCGAAGTCCCCCGCAGAATTTATACCAGCAACTTACAATATTAGCCGCACAACGTGTTCGACGCGAGCAATATTGTACGCAGAACAAATGAGTCGCAGAGCGCCTGCAGGAGCGCGGGCGCAGGCGGTCTGAAAAACTTTTCTCTCCTTGTTTTCACCAAGCTTTCAATCTACTTCCTATAAACTTTCTCGGAGAGTGTAGGTACAATATATTGAGAAACCCATTCCCTTCTATTGCCTTCCCTCCTTGGGTTTTGTCCGACTCAGCATCCGGAGCCCTTTTCCCGAAGGTGCCGCTGTTTGAGCCCCCAACCCTTTGTCCTTCCAGGAAGCGTTTCAGTTCCTACCGGACGTTCTTTGGGTAGTACTCCGCGAGCTTTTGATTAAGTCCTCGTGTCTGTCTACCTTAGGTGCCTGGCTTTGCCTGTCCAACCTTTCATTGGTCAGAAAGTTCCCATGTACCTGTCCTACTACAACATCGGGACCTCCGGTCACCGCGTGGCCCCGCTGTATGGCTTTGTGCCCAACCAAGCCTACCCCCACATGTACCAGCCGGCCATGATCCCTCCTCCTCCAGCATACTTCCAGCCGCACTTGTGTGCGCCACAGATGCCTGCCCAGCAGGAGGTTGCCGGCGGCATCAGTGCGGTTTTGGAGTATGAACCGCCCACCATGGCCGCTTTCATGTGCTGGTGTGTCTACGGCATGCTTAACCAGAGCCGCACGGCCCCGAAGGAGTTCGAGGCCTCGGTTCTGGCCATTTTGAATGCGACTCGTTTGCCCAAGTCCACCATCCTTGTGGCTTTGGAATACACCAACCAACGCTTCGTCAATGCGCTGCCCAAGACTTTGTCGGATCAGAATATCTACACCATCATGGTCATTTCCTTGGTGTTGGCCAACAAATTCAATGACGACAACACCTTCACGAACAAGTCGTGGTCCAGTGCCAGCGCCATCGAGGTGCCAGTTCTCAACCGTGAAGAAGCCATCTGGTTGGCTGCTGTCAACTGGAAATTGAATGTGGTTAAGTTTCTTCCCGAGATCGAGACCTTGGACGAGTGCTGGAAAACCTGGCTTAAGAAGTACACTCTTGTGCCTCCGCAGCCTGGATTGTCCTCGGCCTACCCCACTTCGCCGCTGTCGCAGCGATACTACGGATCCATTCCATCGTCGCCAGCGTACGCTTCTGATTCTTCGGTCTACGAATATTCTTCTAGCACCGCTTCGCCTATCAGATATAATGACTGGGCTCCTCCCGCAGTGAGCCACTACCAGTACTCTGCGCAACCCAACCCTTATGCACAGTACCAGCCATCAATCTGGTCGTTTGAGCCCAAACAGGGCCCACCTCCTGCCCAGAGTTTCTACGGCTACGCTAATCCGTACTACAACAACTGCTTGACCTCATGTTGAGAATTCTAGAGGTCGAATAAAGAAAACCAAAAAATGGCGTGTGCCACATTCGTTTCTCGTTAATTACCGAATACTATTTCGTTATGTTTCAATTCTGAGACGCCAATTTAAATTGAAGCCTGTAGATAGTGACATGGTGCTAAAGACTTGAGCACTCTGCCTCTGTAATAGTACCCGTGTTCAATGCACTTGTATTATCTATACTTATGTCTTCGATGCTTGTATTATCTCGACTTATGTCTTCGTTATACTTGATTTTCCTATACATGTCTTCGTTATACTTGATTTTCCTGTACATGTCTTCGTTATACTTGATTTTCCCTTTCTTTTTACTTGTACTTTTCTGAACATGTCTACTTGAATCGTCGTGCTTGTATATATATTGTGCTACTGCTACGAGGGCCACTGAAACCTATATTGGAAAGCCATAGTACTGGACTCCTTTTTCACCCACTCCAGCGGGCAGACTACAGTTGCTTTCAGTGTCGCTCGACTGTAGCATCGTTGATTCAATTTTACATTACCCTATTCTCCGTGTAGAGTGTGGGGCGTCTGAGTGTGAGCTATTGCTGAAAGAGCGTTTATTCTTCGTCCTTCTCCTCAAACTCTCCATCTTCGTCCTCGTCCTCGTCAGACAAGCCACTCTCCTCAGCGGCCTTCTTGTAGTCGACCACCTTACCTCTGGTTCTTCTGCCGCCAGTAATAATGTTAGACTCGTCTATTTCCAACAAGTTGTCATCCTCAGCATCCTCCTCCTCTTCTTCGGGCTGCTCGACATTTTCCTTGTCTTCATCGGACTCGGGGTCTTCTTTTGGAAGGTCGTCGTATTTCCGTCTTCTGGCCTTTCTCTTGCTCTTTCCATCGTCGGCCTCGGACTCGTTGGCCCGCTTCTTGTCGCTGACCTCTGCGTCTTGAGTTTCTGCCACTTCCGTTTTAGGCACTTCGGCCTCGACTTTGGCCTCGACTTCGGCTTTGGGTGACTCCAACTTCTTGGTTTCGGTTTCGGTTTCTGCTGACATGATGAAAAGAAAAGACGGTAGTGTCCGCGTTTTCGTTGCTGCGAACTGAGGGCGGTCATGTGTCTAGGGACAGGAGCTGTTCCCAAAGCGGCATACCTTGAAAATCCATACCCTTTCCTTCTGCCAAAACTTTTAACGACGCTGGCATCCCAGTAATTTTCCCAGTGAAAATCCGGGAAAACATTAACCCGAAAATATCAACCCGAAAACATAATCCGGCAAAACATTAATCCCCGAGTAAGAGGCTCAATTGGGCTGCGCATGGCCTGCTATATACAGAGACGGTAATTGGGTCGTGATGCTGTGTTTATCCAGCCATCGGCCGTGAATGTAGCGTCTAGGTCCGTAGCCAGTAACAAGACGGAAACTGTGTGCTTCGCACGACCCACGCGAGTCAGATATTGAGAACGAGATGCTGCGTCACCACAATGGCCACCATCAACAAAAAAACACGGCTTGCGGACTTGATCCACCACCGTCTCAAGGTGACCATTCTAGATGGCAGATCGTTCGCTGGTCAGCTTTTGGCCTTTGACAAGCATTTGAATCTCGTCTTGGCAGACACAGAAGAGTCTCGCCTCACTAAGAAAGCTTACCAGGATCTTGTCAAAAACAAAACCGCAGGAGCTCCGCAAGACGACAAGAGGTTTCTTGGGCTTGTCATTCTACGTGGAGAACAAGTGGTCAATGTCACGGTGATAAGTGGCCCCACGGCGGATGTGAAAAAGAGGCTAACACAGATGACCCGAGGAAAGGGCACGGCCAAACCGCTCAAGATTTCCGCTCTGGGCGGTGTGACCAAGCCTGCGCTTCGGGGCCCAAAAAGGTAATAGGTGTAATATAGACAATGTGTGGATGGCATGGCAGAATGCACACAGAGTATGGGATTGGGGTGGTGCACCTGGGGCCCTATGATGCTTTTAGTAGAGAAGGTACTTTACGATAGGGCAGCAAGATGAATACAATAGTGTGGAGTGGGAATTCGAAGCGACGTTGCTGTTTATGGATGACACGCTATGGTAATGTGCGTTGCGTGAAAACCATGTGGAGTCATTGCTATCAGTTAGGTTCACCAGGCGACAACGGACTCAATGAGACGTAGCTTGCAAAGACTCTTGTCCCAGGATCTCGCCTACGACAGAGAACCATCCAAATCGATCATTATTATATGTGTTAACAGCAAGACGAGTTGTTCTTCCGCTTCTTGTCCTGAGGGGCAGGAGTCAACGAGATGGTAGGCCCACCACGAGGTTTAGCAGAAGTGCTCTCGTTGGTGTCTAATTGGTGCTTGCTGATCATCTCGTAAATGTTTTTCAACAATTGGTGGAACGACAAGTCCACGTTGTCCGAAGACAAAGCAGACGCCTCCGTGAATAGTAAATTGTTCTCTGTGGCGAAACTCTTGGCCTCGTCTGTGGGCACTGCACGTAAATGGTCCAAGTCCGACTTGTTGCCCACCAACTCGATCACAATGTTGGCATCTGCGTGGTCCTTCAACTCCTTCAACCACCGAGACACAGACTCGTACGACTCCGTCTTAGAAATATCGTAAACAATCAATGCTCCCACGGCTCCACGGTAGTACGCCGATGTGATGGCACGGTATCTCTCCTGACCGGCCGTGTCCCAGATTTGCGCCTTGACTCTTTTCCCATCGATTTCCAACGTTCTGGTAGCGAACTCCACTCCAATAGTGGACCTTGACTCCAAGTTGAATTCGTCTCTGGTGAATCGGGATAGTAAGTTGGATTTTCCGACGCCGGAGTCGCCGATCAAAACGATTTTGTAAAGGTACTCGTAGTCGTACGAGTAGTCATCGGTGTTATCACTCATCGCTTTGGTTGTGGGATAGTTTGCAAAGAAATCAACGCTTGGTGCAAAATAAAGAGCTTATTATACAGTAGAAATTATGCTGGGCGGAAACAGCGCTGGTTTGGCGTGTAGTGGGTGACGAGAAATGGGCTGGCAAGGAAAAATACTGTTAGCGCACCAGGCATACACCCGTACCTCCTCGATTGCCCTCCGTCCTGCAGGCAGCACCGGATCAAGCACGACTTCACTCTTCGGATTTAGTGTCTGGCTTGTTTTCTGCGGTCAATCTACTCGACTCGTTTTGATTCGGATTCTTAAAATACATTTTCTAACGCTGTTAGTCCCGTTGCACACGGTTGTTGTCCTCTTTGGCGGCCTTGCGCTCCAACTCGTCCCAGTCCTCGCCTTCACTTTCTTCTTCTCCACTTCCACTTCCCTCTGATCCATCGGACGAGTAGGCATCCTCACTTTCTTCCTCACTGGCAACATCCTCGTCTGATGGGTCTTCATCACTAACCTCAAACTCAGACTCCTCTTCTTCCGACTCCTCCTCGTCGCTGTCACCGTCTCCGGTCAAACAACGCCAACCTCCGTCAGAAAAGAAGCTGTATGGGTCAGAGGTGATGGTCTTCATAAGGGTTCCCCAGTTCAAGTTCATTTGACCCTCGCTGAATGGAATATCGACGTTGGTCAACCAGTTTTTCACGTCTTCCAAGAGTTCCATGGGAATAGTATTGATGTGCACGGGCGTCTTCAGGAAATCTTTGAAAACAAAGACCATGTCAAAGTTTTTCAACCCGAATTGCACACGCTCCAAGTGCGCCAACTCGATTTCCTCCAACGTCACCACCAAATATGGCGGGTCAATGAGCGAAATCAAACAGTCTCGGGTAGGCATACAGAACACTGCAGATCTGAATGGAACACCCTGGAATCCCAATTCTCTGAAGGGAATATCCAAGTCAAACGCTCCGTGAGACGAGTCGCTGATCAACTCGGCAAAAGTCTTGAACTCTTTGTCCAACAACGCTTTTCTTCTTCTCTCCTCCTGCTCCTGTTGCAACTCATCTTCATCACCGTATCTGTACTTTCTCTTGCGGCCTCCGGTTTCGTCGAACGCCATATCGCTAGCCTCACGGTAGAATTGTACGTCGTTAGTCTTTCTCTTGCCAATCATAATTGGACTCTTCAAGTGACAGTGGATAAGAACAATCAACTCGTCCTTGCATGGCTGGAAGAACAAGTGCTTGATGTTTGAGAAAAGAATGTCAATTTTCTGGTCAGCTCTGAACGATGACTGGTATCTCAAACCATTTTCGTGGATCTGCAACACTCCGCCGATTTTCTTTGTGTCTGGGGTAGGTCTGACAAACACTTGCTCGAGTTTTTTCATTCTCGACCCCTTCAACTCAATCAAATTACCCTGGGAAACAACGTCAGCCAATTGTTTTCTCTCAGCTTCCCTCTTCACGCTCTCTTTTTTCAAGTCTTGAATGGCCTTGTAGACATCAACCATTCTTTGACGATCACGAGACTTGAATGTGATAGATCTAACGAACAGGTTTTCGGGTGAGTCTTCATATGGTAATTCGGTTCTTTTGCTGTTGGCGCCTCCAGCTGCACCAGGAGAGTTGAAGTTCAAACGCAAAAAGGTGTAATCGCCCTCTTCATTTTGAGAGCCGTTTTTGAAGGAGTTGATGTGGAACGGAACCGGTCTGCCGCAGATAGGCAAGATAATTGTGTGATTTTTGTAGTCAATGTGGATCTTTAAATCCTTCACACTGCTAGGGATCTGCGACTCTCTCACATAAGACTCGTATCTCTTGAAAACAGGGCCCAAGTCTGAGGCATCCGTGGCGTCGGCACGGGAAAACCGAGCAATACCCTCTTGTTGTCTTTTCTCGTGAAGCTTTCTTTGGGCTTCTTGACGAACTTTTTCAGCGTTAACATCGTCAGCTGCGGCGCCTTCGTTTCTCAATTTCGATTTCAAAGTCTTCGGACCTGGTGCAGGTCTTCTTTCCTTTTCCAAAGCGCTTTCTGATTTGATCTTGCGGTCACCATTTTCGGACTTAACTTTCTTCAGCGAGTCATCATCCTTAAAGTAAAATGTGACTTCTTTTCTTGCCTTCTGATACTCGGTCAAGAGGATAGCTTCACCCTCGCTGACTTTGAAAGTATCAGTGATCAAAAGAGCATAGTTCTTTCCCTTCAGATCGGAAGAGGCGGGGTTGGTCAAGTTGTTGAAACCAATCGTCAAAGACACGATCTGGCCGTTGATCAAAGCTCTTTCACTTTTTGAGTTTAACACGAGCGTCGAGTCACGGAATTCAATACCGGTCAACCAGCCGGCATTCTTGGTGAAGTGGTCGACCAAATCACTCTTTTTGGATCTAATGAAGTCAACTGCGCCATCGTAGACATCTTTCGCCACAGCGCCGTCCTTCAATAAGTTCTTGGCAATATGGCTCTGCAACTCCAATAAAAGATCGTAGTTGGACTCCATTTCAGGTGAGGGGTCGATCATGAAAGTTCTGGCAATATTAGAGCAGTAGTTCTTGTAACGCATACCCAACGATGCGATGATGGCACCATCTCCCACAAAGCGTTTTTCCGTCGACAAGGCACTTGGCTTCAAGTCGTACTCGCCACCACTTTGCACGATAGGAGAGTAGCACCAGTCGGCAAGCTCGGGGTCAAACTCTTTGGACGACTGCAAGAGCTTCTTTCCTAGCACCGATCTGGTAAACCACTTGTTGGAGTCGATTTTTTTGTCGAGCTTTTCGGAAACATCAACATTGGTGGTCTTTGTCTCATTGTCCACGAGCTCCATCATGTCGTTGGAGAAGGAGTCCATCATCACCACAGATGCGTTGGAAGCCAACGCACTGTAGCGAAACTCCTCCGCATCCTTGAGCTCCACGGCCTTAGACACAGTAGTGGCGGCGTCAACAAACAGCAACTTTTCGGCGGTACTGATCTCGGTCCACTCGTCGATAAACTTGCCTTTGAAAGAGTCCTTGGTGATGGTTCCGATCTGGTTGTCCTCAGGTGCAGCCAGCTTCAACTCATCCACCAATTTGGTGAACAACAGCTTATTGTGATCCTGGTCCTTTGTGCGGGTCCAAATCTCCACTTTTCCGGCCCCAGGGGCGGATGGCAAATGTTGCAAGTGCTTGGCCTTTCCTTCACTGGTGATGATGATACATTTGTCCAGCGACACATAGATGGCGGTGTGTGCAAACTCGTAACCAAGAAGCCAGAGCTGCAAAACTGTGGATTTTTTGTAGGTGGATTCGTCGTCCCTGGTGCCCACGAGGAAAAGAAGGCACGTGGCGCCGTTGTCGGCGGGCAACGACTTCTGCAAAATCGACAATCTCTTGTGAAACGCGGTGGCGTCAATGGCAACCTCTGACATGTTTTCTATTGCTGTGGGGCCGCCGTACGAGTGACTGGCTGGTGTTGTCACTGGCTAAGGTGGTTTGAAGATTTTTCTCGCTTGAATCTCAGAGTAGGGCGAGCAAGCGCGAACGCGCGTGCTAGTGGTGCTGATCTGCCATTCTGCCTGGAATAAGTCCGATGGCGCCAAGTCGCCGCCTGCAAACTCCTGGCCGCCGAAATAAGATATTTGTGCCGCTTGGCACTGCCGTTGGTGGGTTGTTTTGGTCACGTGCGCTCGGGGTGCGGCTACGTGCAGGCAAACCATACGCGTACGCGTACCTCTTCTACAATACCTACATCAGCTACATCTACATCAGCCACACCTACATCAGCTGCACCATACACCAGCATTCTCCAAACGGACGCGTTGTTGGCTGTTTCAGATATTTTGCTTACACAAGCGCCAGCCCTTATTGATCCTGCTCATTTCTGATCTTATTCATGTTCAGACAAACCAAAAGAAGAACCGCCGGGCGCAGAAACTTTGAGGAGGTGGCGGCATACTCCGACTCCTCGCCCGCCTATTATCCGTCCAGATTATCATTCTACGACTTACCTCCACTTGAAGAAATCACACTTGAAGAATTTGAGAGCTGGGCCATTGACCGCTTGAAGATCTTGATCGAGATCGAATCGTGCTTGGCGCGTTCCAAGCCGCTCAAGGAAATCGAAACCGTGGTGAAACCGCTCCTCCTTAAGTTTTTGCCCTTGACACCGTCTGGAAACTCTAGGGAGGCACAAATCATTGCCGAACGCAGAAAAGATTACTACTCTCACTACACTTTACGGCTTGTTTTTTGCCGGACCGAGGAATTACGCAAGAAATTCGTCAAAACTGAAACCACGCTCTTCAAAATCAGGTTCAACATGCTCCAGCCCAAGGAGCAGCACGAGTTTGTGTCTTTGTACTCGTCAAAGCTTTCGTGGGAATACATCTCGGCCGAGGAGAAACTTGAAAAGCTCGACGACTTGTATGCTGCTTCTAGTGCTGCCATCCGCAACATCTTGATGGTGGAAAATCTGGGCGACTCCACTTTCAACTTGTCCAACGAACAGCTCAAGCTGCACATCCGGAATAAGGAGACGTTTATTCGCTTACCCTTCGAAAAGGTGCCGCACTTGGTTTCGCTGCGTCTGATTCTCGTGTCCAAAGGCTATGCTTACATCCCATCCACCTTCCAGATCAGTCTTCTCTCGGTGGTGTTTTCGGAGCTGTTGAACAAAAGTCTCATGAAAACGTTCCAGGCGCTTCCTCGCTTGGAAGAGGATGACAGATTGCTTCCCCTTCTCAACAACTTGTCCCGCAACTTTGCCAGCGTGCAATACGACAACTTTGGCGATCTGGCCAATGCCTCAGACATCAACTCAATTTCCGTATCCACCCCACAAATCACCAAGCACTTCCCACTCTGTGCTTCACACTTACAGAAGAGTTTGAAGTCCAACTCTCACTTGAAGTACGATGGCAGGATGCAGTTTGGTCTCTTCTTAAAGGGAATCGGGCTCAATGTGGACGAGGCCTTGAGGTTCTGGGCCCACGAATTCACCAAGAGTGGCAAGACTAATATGGACACCTTCAACAAAGAATACCGCTACAACATCAGACACAACTACGGATTGGAAGGTGGCCGGATCAACTACAAGCCATACGACTGCCACACCATTCTCTCCAAAAAACGACCCCAGAAAGGAGAATATCATGGATGCCCTTACAGAGATCTCCCTCTAGAGCTGCTCGTCAGAAATTTGAACGAAATGGGAATTCAAGATCAGCACGAAATCAACGGCATAGTGGAGGATGTGCAGAAAAACAATTTCACTTTGGCATGCACCCGAGTTTTTGAGTCTACACACAAACAACAAATGGAGAAGTCGGCCAAAGCAGAAAACCTTCACATCACACATCCCAACTTATACTTTGATCGATCACGTCAACTAGAGCGGAACGATACTAAGGCAATCAAAGGGTGAGAGTTGAAGTAATGATTCAGTAGTGCGTTGAAGTGAATGAAGCAGTGAAGTCAATGCAGTGATTGGAATCAGGTTTCTGTAAAATAGGTTATTAATGTAATTAATTACAAGTCCAAGGAGCGCCAGGTGTTTCTGAAGCCAAAGAACGAGGCGCCAGAGCCACAGAGTCCCACCCAAAACGGCGTCAAGCATCCGTCGTAGAGCGACCAGTGTACCACCAAAGGCAATTGAATCACCTGAGTAAAAAGGCTGATTCGCCAGTCTTTGTTGCGCTTTGACCGCGGCACTCTTCTAAGCAACTCAATGATCTCAATGGCAATATAGGCGCCCCAAACACGAGAACACCAAATGTATGTTTCGATGCACCAGTAGTTATTGTCACCCGTGGCGACCCAATTGTGCTCGGTCAACCAGCCTGCGTTTTCGAGGAGCTCCAAAATCAAGCAGTTGATCGCCTGGCCAAAATTGATGAGTCGATCTAGCCGTGGCACCGCCAGCGCAGGGTTCATGAGCGCAGTGAACTCGTCTATGATCCATGGCATGTAGCGAATTGAGTCCACAAGACGGTTGAAGATCCGAATATCCGAGATGTACAGAGAAATGGCTTTCAAGTGCACCGCAGTCTTGGATGCAGCCAGAGCTTCGGCCTTTTCCTCCATTTCCTCGCTGCAGACTTTTTCATTGGTATTCTGATCATTATGACTCTCATCATCTGTGCCATCGACATTGCCGGCGCCCTCACTGGCCCGTTTCGTGTAAAGCTTGCCCTTGGCAACAAATTGGGACAACCGGGTGAGATTGTGCAATTGTTTGGCAAGAAACGCCTTAATCTTGTGTTTGTTGTTTAGAATAGAACTCAACAATAGCGTGAAGTAGCAGATGAAATATAGATTAGCGTCAAGCGTAGACGCCTTGGAAAGAATCTTATCATTGACCTCCAGATAGAACTTGCGGGAAAAGAGCGTTTTGTTCAAAGCCGTGTTGAGTTTCAAAAGAAGCGGAAGTGGCAGCGGTTGGCGTGCACCAGCGATGTATTGTTTGGCCATGGCAAAAAAGACGGAGCTTGGTAGATATGCGTGGTCCACAAGGTGTTATATAGTTCGCAACTGTACATAACGCATTAGGCTCGAATATCCGAGGATGCAGTGGTGCGCGTCAGCTGCCACTGTGCAGTCCGATAGACTCGGGGCATAGATACTGATTGACTCGACACTGGAACGGTTTTCTTGAGCAGGAGTGTCTGTTTTGTGGTCCTGTGTGTAGGAATTGTTGATTGCTGAGTTTCCAGCTTTTTCAAACGAATTTGGGGCGGCCTGTGTTTGGTTTGCAATTTTTCAATAAAGTGCCGCGCAGCGTAAGCATGCTGTCATTTGAATCCACCACCAGTGAAAACGCCTTGAATTCGAAATGGGATACTTGATTCTGATGAATGGGTGGAGGATTATTTAGGATTAGTTAGATTTAGATTGGTTAGTTTTTAGATTGGTTAGATTTTAGATTGTTTAGATTTCAGATTGTTTAGGTTTTAGATTGGTTAGATTTTAGATTGGTTAGATTTTAGATTGGTTAGATTTAGATTGTCTTAGTATCGGATCAGAATCGAATTAGATTTGTTGTGATTATGTGATTTGCTAAATTGAGATCGGGGACTGCATGTGACGTCCAGAAATACTCATTCGACTTTTGTTCATCATATCATGCTATTTTAAATACAGGCTTCTAAGAATCAGAGATTGGAGGAAGAAGATTCCTTCAACACCTGGTGATGGAATGCGTCTCTCTCCTTGGTGGCATACACTTGTAGGGCATGCTCGTCGGCGGAGCCGACAGTCTCCAAGACAACTTCGTTGATTTCTTCAACTTCGTCGTGGACTTGGGGCAATGTCAAGTTTAAAATCAAGCCAATAAAGCCGGTGACAGCAAAACCAGTGCTCATCACCAACACAATGGCATCAAAGAATCCCAGCAAGGACTTGTTGCCGCCGGAGTATGTGAAGACATTGGAAAACCAGTCTGGGACCAAGGTGGATCCGAAGCCAGGCAAAAGAGACGCTGTCAACAAGAAACGGTCTCTTCTGGTGAACTCCGTGGTGGAAATAATCTTGATACCCGATACAGCCACGGAAGTAAACAAGAATGACGTCATGCCTCCCAAAACTGGCTTGGGAATGGACACAATGGCACCGGCAAACTTGCCGAAAATACCCATGACAATCAAGAAGAATGCACACCAGTAGCCCACTCTTCTGTTGGCACACTTGGTGACGGAAATAACACCATTGTTCTGGGCAAAGGTGGACATTGGGGTGACGGTCATCAATCCAGACAAAACACCGTTAATACCGTCACAGAGAATACCACCCTGGATCCGGGACTCAAATTGCTCGCCCTCCACCTCTAGTCTGGACACATCACAGGTGGCAGTGATGTCACCCGTGGCCTCCATAATCAAGGTGATGTACACAGCCAAGAAAGGCAAGACAATTGGGCCATAGACCTTCAAAGGGAAAGTGTGCACCCACGGGAAAGTCGCCACGGGAGCAACATCGATATCGGCGTGGGAAAAGTAGCCACAGGCAGCAGCAACAACACACCCCACAAGTAAACCAACAATAACAGCACATGACTTCATGATCGGGGCGCCGAACTTCTCGCAAAGAATGATGGATACGTAGACCAAGAAACCCAAGCCCACAAAGCGGGCAGAGCCCCATGGTAACTCTTTCTTTCCGCAGGTGGAGCCCACACAGTCGGAACCACCAACCCAGTCCTCGAAACCGGTCTCAATCAAGCTGACTCCGATTAAGAGCACAACTGGCCCGGTGACAATGGCGGGGAACACTTTCTGGAGAACCTTGGATGGAGAAAAGGACAAAAGAACGTTGAGCAAAGCACAAACTGAACCGGTGGCCAAAATATGGCCGTAAGCCTCTGGGCAAGCCTGTTTGACTCCGTCCACAGTCTTACACATGCCGTTGGAGTACATCATGGGAATTGCGGAAGTGACAATTGTGATGGTGGAGAAGGACGTACCCACCACAGAAAGCAACCCAGTGCCGATGTAATAAGGAGTGCCGTAGATGTGAAAACGGGTAATCTGGACCAAAGACAAGAGACCGGAGGTGATCAAGGACGCAGACACCAAATATTCCGAGATTTCAGTGGGCAAGTTGGCCGTGGACGAGATGATAAGTGGAGGAGACACCACACCCGCCAACATGGCTAAAGCATGCTGAAGACCCAAGATAAAGCCCAAAAACAAAGGCATGTCAGAGTTGAGGCCAAAAAACGGCTGTGTCTTGGGAGCTTTCTTGGAAAATGGCATTTCTGGCACAAAAAGATAGCCGTAGTCATAGTCGCCGAAGAAACCCTCGCGGGAAGTCCACTTGTGGACGAGTCTTCTGCCGAAAGTGGATAGTTGGGGCTTTGAAATCATGGATGAAGATTAGACGGGACAAAAAGACCACGGAGAATTGAACGTGGATCCGATGAAGTAGGAAATCAGATGTAAGTAGGAAAACAGATGTAAGTAGAGATCCGAGTAGCTATGAGTTGAGGATTCCGATAACAGAATCTATGGAAAATTTTAGGAAAGCAGAACCCGATGTAAGCAGAACCCGATGTAAGCAGAACCCGATGAAGCAGAACCCGATGAAGCAGAACCCGATGAAGCAGAACCCGATGAAGCAGAACCCGATGAATAGCTGCACTCCAGTATGGGGGAAGTATCTCGAAATATATAGGTGCGCAGATAAAGATTGGTGTAGATAAAGCTTTATCGCGCGCGGGTGCAGGACGTCTTCCGGCGGCCAATGACGCTCGATGAGATAACGGATTCGGGATCCACCGAGATTTAAAAGTGTGAGCACAGAGAGATGGATTCGGGCGCAAATTCGCTTTGAACGCCGCAAATATGCTCCGATCAGCCGACGGCATTTTCCGCTGCTACCGCCCGATTGGGACACCTGTCAAAAAGCGTCAGTTCCAAAAAGTCTTGGTATCTGATGCAGAGCTTCGCAACCGATGGAGATCTCCGCTTTTGTCGCGCCGTTTCTGGTGCGACCTTCTGGAAGACGCCCACTTATCAGGGCGCGAAATCTAGCGCTCTTGCGTAAATTCTTTGACGGTTTGTAGATAAGCGTCTGAGTCTGCGGGTTGGTGTCCGGATGTCACTGCTTTCGAGTGGTAGCGCTACCAGAAACTGACGGGTGTCTTGTGCCGCGCACGACCTCACCGCAGCCTATGCAGGACGCGCGATGACACTGCCAGGGGGTGAAACTCGGAGATGGTGGTTTTTCAGCGTGAATTTCAGTCTTTCAAATAGGCCAAAGATTTGGCCGAAACGGAAAAAGTAATTTTAACCGCACATAACCACGAAAAGCCCGTGAATTTCGGCCAAAATACCGACTCGGAATTTTTCGGAAAACTTCAAACATTCCCTTCGCCCAGATGAAGCTCATTAAGCTATCAAACTTAACATATTCCTTACGACCCGCGGAAGGATATGTTGCCTGAAACAATTTTTTTTGTTGCGCAACGCAGTACGCATTGACACCCGTGATGACAAACACTCTTGGAATGTGCGAACGCGCTGAAACAAACCTAGCTGCAATACATTGCATAGGTGAAGAAACAGCAAAGTCGGATTTGCTTTTTTCTGTTGCTAGCCAGACCACAGTGTGATGGCCAATCCCCGCCCGAAACCGCCAAACTCCCGAAACTGTGGCACAATCCGGCATTTGAAGGTGCTTGTGTACAGAAACACCTAGCATCGTGCATATGCATGTCAGTGCCAAGAAATCCATTTTCCAGTGACAAGATATATTTAACCCGCCTGAAGCCTGAAGCTCCAAAAATAAAGTGTTTCGGAACAACCTGCGTATTCGGAACCTTGAGTCAAACTGGGGCAATTTTGGCCGGAGACATGGTCTGATGCATCAATGCCAAGATATTGTACTGCACCTTGCACAATTCGCAGCAGTTGGAAGTCGAAAAAACCATTCCGACGTGGGGGTAGTCGCTAAACTCAATTAATGTCGTGGTAAGCCATGCTTTCAGCGTCCGAAGCATGGATTCCTGTCGTCTCAGCCAGAGACGCATCATCTATGCAAAGTAACAACCACGCTATACGCAAGTGCAACCACGCTATACGCAAGTGGTATATCACTGCGAGGCGTCCGTACAGGACTTGCATAAGCACCAGCAATTACGACCAAAAAGCCACGCGCAAAAGGCAGGCCGTATATGGGGCTCCGCAGGGACATTTCGGATAGATGATTCCTAGTGCAGTAGCAGCGCACAGTCAGCAATTACTTTTTTCCTCTCGAAAGTGTAGGCTCTCCAAGATTACCTACACCTACCACTATTTTCTAGGCAGACCTGATTGCCATCACCCATACGCAGCTACACCCATACACAGCTACACCCATACACAGCTACACCCATACACAGCTACACCCATACACAGCTACACCCATACACAGCTACACCTAAACATCAGCATTCCTGATCATCAACATGTTTTTCATGGTCCGGAAAAGACACATCCATGTCGTCTGGATCTTGTCACTCCTTGTCATTGTTTATAAACTACTGCTGATCTCGCTCCATCCCCATACAGACAAACTCAACCTCATCGACCGATTAACGATATCGTTCTGGTCCAACCGAGTCAAGCTGGAAATAACCGGCTCCGGCTCCGACTTCTACAAGCGCATCACCAGCTTGTACCAGAAGAAGAGGAAGGAATCCGTGGAAGACATCTTCTGGCTCGTGGACACCCAACTCACCGACTACCAGACAGAACTCAATATCCCCGAGTACTTCAAAAACCTGCCAGATCAACGGCCCAAAGTGGCACCGTTTGACCCTCGTTTCACGCTTGCCATGTACTACCATCACTTGCTGAGCAACGCCGACGCCTTCAAGGAACCCGTGCCCTTTCACTGGTCTGACTGGGTGGATGTTTCGGCGATCGACAAGTATCTCTTCTCGACCAAAGAGAACGAGTTCACGTGTGAAATGTTGGACGAGCGGCCATACCAGGAGGAAATCATGAAAGAGGAAGAACCCGGCAAGCGGCCACCTCTCAAGCAAGGAGCCCTCGATCCAAAAGAGTACTGCCGTCCCGAAACCGAGCAGGATGGAAACGGCGTAGGTATCGTGGTCAGCAAGTTTTTTGGGCGCATGAGACAGGAAAACTCCCGAGCCGCCGGCAAACTCTACCTCTATACGCTGGCGCCGAACCCGGCGTCGCTCATTTTCCTCACCAAGGACGGCTCGTACACGGTGGAGGTTTCACGTGAGAGAAGCAGCTTGCTAAAGAATCCGTTGGTGGACCAGTATCTCCAGGACAACGACCATGAAATGACAATCAATACCATGAAGGAGTTTCAGGCGCTCAAAAGGTCTGTGGCGCCATCGGTGGATAATGTGGTCAATCTGTACCAGATCAAGTTGAAGGAAGAAGACTTCCAGTTCAATGATATCCAGGTGTTGCAGGGATTGGAGAAGCGGCAACGAGCAGGACAGTTGCGTAAATGCGAGTCCAATTACTTGGAGTCTCTCCGGTACGCAGTCAGCGTGAAACGCAATCCGCCCAAGTACTTCAATGAGGCAAAGGTGTTTCAGAATCTCTACGGAGACCACTACGACTACCGCTTTTTCAATGGCTTCAAGATCGGCAGCGTGGAGCAGGCAAACACTCTCCACCGCTTGACACGTGTGTGGCTCTCGTTTGCCCGGAAGCTGGGCATCACCACATGGATGGCCCATGGTTCTTTATTGGCTTGGTACTGGAACGGCATTGCCTTTCCCTGGGACAATGACATCGATGTGCAGGTGCCTATAATGGACTTGCACAAGTTGTGCAAGGAATTCAACCAGTCGTTGGTTGTGGAGGAAGGAGAGGACGGCTTTGGCAGATACTTTTTGGATTGCGGTACGTTTATCGCCACTCGTGACCACAGCAACGGAAACAACAACATTGACGCTCGCTTCATCGACGTTGACTCGGGACTCTACATTGACATCACCGGTTTGGCGGTTTCCAACGATGAGGCTCCTGCTCGCTACAAAGACTCGTTGCCGAAGTCGTTTGACTCCACGGGTCTCTCCAATTCCGACATCAATAAGCAGTTGCAGGTGTACAACTGCAGAAACAAGCATTTTGTTAACTTGAACGAGGTTTCGCCGCTCGTCAAATCGTTTGTGGAAGGCGAGGTGGCCTACGTTCCCCTGCGGTTTTCTGACATTCTTGCCTACGAGTACAAGGACAACGGAGTCACCAACAAGTTTTTCTTGGGCTGGCTCTTTGTGCCGCAGCTCCGTTTATGGGTTCACCAGGACATTCTCAGGGCTTTTATCCGGCACAGAGCAATGTGGGACGCCAAATACGTTACTGGAAAGGACCCGGAGCTCAACTTTCCTCCGGAGAAAACACTGTTGATCTTGTCGGAAATCAAAGGCTTGACGCTGCTCTCTGAGGATGATCTCTTTGCTCTCTTGCACTACGACGAGTTGCTCATCGACTATCTTCGCACACGAGACTTGACGTCGGTGCACGAGAACGAGATCATGAGGTTCCTCTTTGGCAAGTCAACCGAGACCATTTTGGCACACGCTCCTGATTTGCATCCTTTGATGTATGAGTCCTTCTTGTACCATCTCAACCAAGACTTGAACACTTATGACGCTCGTGTTCAGCGCTACGTCAAGCTCAACGAGAAGTATCAGAAGGCCAAGGCAGAAGCTCAAACATAGACGGGCGCCCGCCACATTGCATGATCATGAATAATTATAGACAATCAGGAGCAGAACACATGACGGTCGATTTCTGTGGTCGACATCAACATCAAAACCTCTTGATCTGACATGCATATCTCTGATTCTTCCCATTTAGCGCTGTTCCTGGATATGACCTTGTGAGTTCTAGCGTCGATTCCACACTACACTACAGGCCATCGACCGCTTACTTCAAAACTACAAGCCATCAACCGCTTACCTCAAAACTACAGTCCGCGGATGAGGCAGAGTCCAAAATTTCAATATCTAATTAAACACATAGAAATACAACAGTAAAATACACAGTGGTTCGGCCCACTACTTTTCCTCGAGCTTTCGGCGCAACTGCTCGATTTCGCGGTAAGCTCTCTCCAACTCCGCCTTCAACTTCTCATTGGAAGCATTGAGTTCGCTAACCGCCTGCTCCGTCAACAATTTCTCCAAGGTCCATTTTTCAATGTTGTTGTTCTCATTTTCTTTCAACCGTCTGATGAATTCCACACCTCTCTGCAAAATCTGGGCCTTGTTGGTGTCAGGAGTAGGAATCAACGCAGCCAACTCCTTGATTCCCTGGTTAATGGAGTCTCTTCTTCTGCGTTCCACCTCCTTGTGGTTTTCCCGTCTAACCCGGTGCCATTCCTCGGATCCGTGAGGAGGCTTGCTTCCATTCTGAGGTAAAGTGGTGGGCTGCAAAATGGAGCTGTCTGATCTGTGTGCCGAACCCGCACCTCCGTGCATCTGGGATCCATAGTGGTGGTTTTCGTACAATCTCTGGTGCAATTGCTGTTGCTGTTGTTGTTGTTGATGGTGGTGGTGATGGTGGAGATGGTGGTGGCTGGGCTGCTGGTGGCTGAGAGCGGCGGCGGCGGCGTTGGCGGTTTCGGCGTCCGTGACCAACGACGCGGCGGCTGCGACGGCCGCGTCTTCGTCGTCATGACTCTCCTTGGAATCGTTTTGGTCCGAGCCTTGGTTTCCGCTGTACGAGGATTGATCGCCTAACAACTCGGAGTCAATGGCGAGTTCGTCCTTCTTGTCCTCCTCAAGCTTGGCCTTTTTGGAGCCTTCGTCGTACTCGGCGCCTTCTCTTTTGCTAGCCATGTTGACGTGGTCGGAAATTTTGGGTGATTGATTTGAAGAGTTTCAAATCCAAAAAAGGTAGTTTGGGTTGGTGGTGCTGTTTGTCTGGTTGGAGTTGAGACGTGCACCTTTGTTGTTGTTTATCGGAACGTGATTAACAGAACGTGATTCCAAAAAAGTGGATGTTGTTTGGGTCACGAGGATTTCGGCACATGCCCCTCAGGTGATGTACCGCGGCGGTTACCCGCACCGCCTGCATACAGGTGCCCACATGGGCCAGCTAGCATTATTTCGGGTAACACTCCGCCGCCTGTTATCTCTGATTTGTGGTTGTGGCTGTGTTGTTGGAGCTCACTGATGTGCACTTTGGCCAGTTGCACTGCTAGCGAATGTGGAAGTCCTGCACATTCACTACCGTGACTTATTCACGGTGAGACCGTGAATAATCACAACATCCTGAAGACAACTGGATTCAAACAAATGTTTCTTTAAGAAACTAGAATACTGAGTAATCAAATAAGGCCATGGAATCGAAATAAGGCCATGAAATCCAAATAAGGCCATGGAAAATAAAGTCCATGGAACACTATATAAGGATCCGTAGAATACTATATTAGGATCCGTAGAAATAAAGTTCCGCAGAATAACTAAATGTATCATGGCGCTGATCTAAAACCCTAATGAAACCATCCTGAAACTTAACTGAAACAATCAACAGATTGTGGCAATTAAGAAGGTCACTGCATCTCTACACCCTCGCTGCTATTACTTCTCAGACTACATCTGAGACAAGATGCGTTATCTGCAGCTCCACAACTATCGTATACCCCAACGAATTCCCGAACTCATCCCAGTTTAATTGCAAACTTACGGAAATTCTACATAGTGCTAAGTGGCTGAGACGTCACCTGGCTTTCCCCTCCTTCGGAGTCGTGTCTGAGCCCCGAGCAAGTATACTAGTTTCTCTTGCATTGCAGCCTGCGGCATGCTCTGACCCGGGACCCGGACATGGTAACAAAACCCCGCCAACAAAGTGCAGGCGGGATGTACGGGTTTTGGCCGTTGGTGCGGCCCACTAAGGCCCGCATGGCTGGACCACAAATCAGCTCAGAAACTCGCTTCCGGGTGGCGGTTCCGTAAGCGCATATGGCGTTATAAGTGCGTGGGAAATATGCGTTGCTGAGACGGTGTGCTGTGTGCAGGAGCGTATGCGACAGACTCTATGTGGTTCCCCTACAATCAGACTTGCTGTGCGTCATGCGCTTACAGGTAGGCCGACCACGGGTGCAATTCCTCCCTAGTATAAATAAGGATAGCTGGCCGCACACTCTCTATCAAACAAACAACCACTTTTTACAATGTCAGAAATTTCTTTAGGAAGATATCTCTTTGAGAGATTGAACCAGCTCAAGGTCCAAAGTATCTTTGGTCTTCCCGGCGACTTCAACTTGGCGCTTCTTGACAAGATCTATGAGGTCGAAGGCATGAGATGGGCAGGAAACGCCAACGAATTGAACGCCGCTTACGCAGCCGACGGGTACTCCAGAGTCAAGGGTTTGGCCTGTGTGGTGACTACTTTTGGTGTGGGTGAATTGTCTGCGTTGAACGGAATTGGTGGAGCCTACGCAGAACACGTTGGGTTGTTGCATGTGGTTGGTGTGCCCTCCATTTCCTCCCAGGCCAAGCAGTTGTTGTTGCACCACACCTTGGGTAATGGAGACTTTACGGTTTTCCACAGAATGTCCAACAACATCTCTCAGACAACTGCGTTTATCCATGAAGTCAACTCCGCCCCCGCTGAGATCGACAGATGTATCAGAGAGGCATACGTCAACCAGAGACCCGTGTACTTGGCTTTGCCTGCCAACTTGGTGGACTCCAACGTGCCCGCATCGTTGTTGGAAACGCCCCTTGATCTCTCGTTGAAGCCCAACGAGCCTGAAGCCCAGGATGAAGTCATTGAAACTATCACCGGTTTGATTGACCAGGCCACCAACCCCATCATTTTGGTTGATGCCTGTGCCTCTAGACATGGCTGCAGAGAGGAGGTCAGAAAGTTGGTGAGTGCAACCAATTTCCCTGTTTACGTCACGCCTATGGGTAAATCGGCAGTGAACGAGTCCAACAAGCGCTTTGGTGGTGTATATGTGGGTTCTCTTTCTGAGCCAGCCATCAAAGAAGCCGTTGAGTCGGCCGACTTGGTGTTATCGGTGGGAGCCTTGTTGTCCGACTTCAACACCGGCTCTTTCTCGTACTCTTACAAGACCAGAAACATTGTGGAGTTCCACTCCGACTACACCAAAATCAAACAGGCCACGTTCCCTGGCGTGCAAATGAAGGAGGTGTTGCAGAAGTTGTTGAGTGTGGTTGGAAAGCACGTGGGCCACTACAAGGAAGTGGCCGTGCCAAAGCTCAAGCCAGCCGAGCAGCTCTCGGGTGACTCCAAGCTCTCCCAGGAATGGTTGTGGGGCAGAGTGTCTTCGTGGTTTAGAGAGGGAGACATTATCATCACCGAAACGGGAACGTCTGCTTTTGGTATCGTGCAATCCCGCTTCCCTGACAACTGTGTCGGCATTTCGCAGGTGTTGTGGGGTTCTATCGGCTACACAGTGGGTGCCACTCTAGGTGCCGTGATGGCTGCCCAAGAAGTGGACCCCAAAAAGAGAGTCATCTTGTTCGTGGGTGATGGTTCTTTGCAGTTGACGGTGCAGGAAATCTCCACCATGTGCAAATGGGAAACCACACCATACTTGTTTGTGTTGAACAATGACGGATACACCATTGAGAGATTGATCCACGGAGAGACTGCTGCATACAACGACGTGCAACCATGGAACAACTTGCAGTTGCTTCCAGTTTTTGGAGCCAAAGATTACCAAACCGAGCGTATTTCCACCGTCGACGAAGCTGAGAAGATTTTCAACGATAAAGACTTCAATGAGAACACCAAGATCAGAATGGTTGAGGTGATGTTGCCCCAGATGGACGCCCCAATGAGTTTGGTGAAGCAGGCCGAGATGTCGTCCAAGACTAACTCAGAAAATTGAGCTGCCGAAAAGAGAGAACTATATGAAGCCACGTGAGAAATAAAAGCAAAAGATCACCGAACACAGCGTAGCTACATGAGATTGTCGGCGCCTTGTACCGACACTGCTGTCCTGCATGCGGTGCACGCTCCAAGCGCCATACAAACCCACAAACTAGGATCAACCGAAGTGAAACACCTCCATTTCGCTCATATGCAGGCGCACGTCGAGCCCGCAAGCGTACTATCTATTTCATCTATGTATTTTGCCTGCATATAAGCCCAGCTCGATGGTACTCAAGCACGTGAGACAGGAGCACGCGAGACAAGCACACCCCATGATTCCCCTGCTCTGGAGAGTGCCCCTGGTGCACGCGTCACGTGTTCTAGAGAGGAGACTTCCTAATCTATATGCACTTCTGCTCCAGCCACCGTCCCAATTAGGACGCTCAAAAGAACGCCATTTCCATAGCAGCCGCTGGCTGAGAGTGGACAAGAATCTAGGCCCCGCCAAACGGGATTTCAGCCAGGCAAATATCAACAGTCATGTCAAGACATCAAAAGATACAAAAAATACCACGACCCGTCCAAAGTCCAGCTTTCAGACAGACGCCAACACCCACACAAAGCCCAATGCCAAAACGAAGGATTCAAGTACCAAATGGACCATTTTTGGGCGCAAGGTGCTGTCGTCGGAAACCAAGATGCTCCGGCTGTTACTTGTGACATTATGGCCCAAAAACAAACCCAGTTTCCGGTTCCGCGTGGTGTTGGCGCTAGTGCTCTTGATTGGGTCCAAGCTCTTGAACGTCCAGGTGCCATTCTTCTTCAAAACCATTGTTGACGGTATGAACATCGACTGGGCGTCTGATGTCGGCACCGTGGCATCGGTCATGGGAGCCATGATTCTTGCGTATGGAGGAGCCCGTTTTGGAGCCACGCTTTTTGGCGAGCTACGCAACGCTGTTTTTGCACTGGTGGCCCAATCTGCAATCCGAAGGGTCTCCAACAACACCTTTTGCCATTTGCTCAACATGGATCTTGCCTTTCATCTTGTTCGGCAGACTGGTGGAATCACGAGGGCCATTGAGCGGGGCACGCGGGGTATCAGTTTCGTGCTCAGCGCCATGGTTTTTCACATTGTGCCCATTACCTTTGAGATCGGTGTGGTTTGCAGTCTTTTGACCTACAACTACGGAATCGCCTATGCTGGTATGACGCTCGTGACACTTGCCGCATATTCTGCGTTCACCATCATCACCACAGCGTGGAGAACGAAATTTCGGCGCCAGGCCAACGAGGCAGAAAACCAGGCCGCGTCTGTTGCGTTGGATTCGCTCATCAATTTCGAAGCCGTCAAATACTTCAACAATGAGGGCTACCAATGCGCCAAATACGATAAGGCGTTGGTCAAATATCAGGATGCGTCCATCCAGGTGGCAACGTCGCTCGCGTACTTGAACGCGGGTCAAAGTTTTATATTCACGCTGGCTTTGACGGCCATGATGTATATGGGGTGCAGCGGCGTGGCCAGTGGAAACTTGAGTGTGGGAGACTTGGTGCTCATCAACCAATTGGTGTTCCAGCTCCTGGTGCCGCTCAATTTCTTGGGTTCGGTCTATCGTGAGATGAAGCAATCGCTTTTGGACATGGAAAATCTCTTCCAGCTCCAGAACCACGACATTGACGTCAAAGACGCACCTGGAGCAAAGCCTTTGGTTCTTGATCCGGTTCGTCCTGGAACCATCACCTTTGAAAATGTCACTTTCGGATACCATCCAGATCGGCCCATTTTGAAGAATTTGTCGCTTACCATCCCAGCGGGTCAGAAGGTGGCCATTGTGGGGCCGTCGGGGCTGGGAAAATCCACGGTTCTGAAGCTTGTTTTCCGCTTCTACGATGTCCAATCCGGAAGAATTCTTATTGACGGACAGGACATCTCCAAGGTCACCCTCTCGTCTTTACGCCAAGCCATTGGCATGGTTCCCCAAGATACTCCACTCTTCAACGACACCATCAGCGAAAACATCCGCTATGGCCGCTTAGATGCTACAGATGAAGAGGTCAATGCTGCCGTGGAAAAAGTCAACCTCGACCGCCTCATCAGGGAATTGCCCGAGGGTATGCAGTCGCTAGTTGGCGAGCGTGGGCTCATGATATCTGGTGGAGAAAAGCAACGTTTGGCCATTGCACGGCTTTTGCTCAAAAAGGCTCCAATCAAGTTTTTTGATGAGGCCACCAGCGCTTTGGATACCCATACTGAGCAAGCGTTGTTGCGGACTCTCCGTCACGCATTCACCGAAGACCGTTCCACCAACATTCTGATTGCTCATCGTCTCAGAACCATAGCCGATAGCGATAAGATTGTGGTGTTGAATGCAGGGCTGGTATGCGAGGAGGGAACTCATCAAAGTCTCTTAGAACAGGAAGACAGTCTCTACTCGGAGTTGTGGAATATACAGGAAAACTTGGAGGTTGAGGAAACAAAAGTTTAGACGGGACGATACTCCATACTTAATACCGTCTTCTCGCATATAACTCATACATATCACTTCCGTTTGGTCTCATGCTACTTTGTGTGCACATGGAACGTAACGCTATTTGTTAATTGGCTATGACAATCATAGCACTCTATTTACATATCTTCCCAATTTCATTGTAGTAGCTGGCAATCACCCGCTTTTCCTCGGACTCCTCCCGAAGATTGGCCATTCTCTCCTGAAGCTTGTGCTCCGGCAAAGTGGAGCACTTGAGTTCGACAAACGCATCGATCTCCTTAGGGCTGTACTGCATCACCTCACCCAACACCAAATTGGTGATGTTTCCGACCGCGATACCAATTTGTTTCGACCAATCGGAGCCCTTGCGGAGAGAACGCTTGACCCATTGATCGTAATTCACCTTGTACCACTTCCAAAGAGTTTCTTTGGCATCACTTCTTTCCTCGTATTTGAAACCAATCAACGCCAATTCGATCATCTTCGAGTCGATGTTAGTGTTAACGAAATGAAGGGTTTTCGTCAACAACTCGTATTTCTGGCAAAATCCTAGCGACGAAACCGCACTGGTTTGTACTTCTTGGGCGCTTGCATTCGTATGGTTCAACAATGAAACATTAGAGTTTTTGGAGAGAGCAAGCACCTGCTTATACTCGGTCAAAGATGCCGTCATCATCGTCACGTTAAACATCAGCGAGAGTAGCTCACGAGGAAGAAACTTCTGGCTCACTCCTGCGCTGACAAAACTCTTGAAAAGCTTTTTGCATATCTGGCGTGCTTTTTGGTCGTGGCAAGCGAGCTGAAGAACAACATTTCTCACTTCATATTCAACGCTGTTGTAGTCCTCGCAATCCAATTGGAAAACCACATCCCAGTTACCGATTTTTTCCATGAGTCTCACGGCAAAATTTTCAATCCACACCTTGAAATTCACATAATCAGTGAAGTGAAGGAAAATCGACTTGACAATCTCGAGGTACGCTAACAAGTGCTTGAGCACTTCAAAATCAACATTCCACGTCTTGAGGGTCAAAGCATCAGCGAGTTCCATGAGAAACACTAGCTGGTTAGATCCAAACATCAGCGAGTCTGTAGCCGGCATCGGTTGTCCCATTATTTTTCCATAATCTTTGATAATACCAATTAGGCCGGCTGGCTCAATCTTATTACCAGATGCATTTTCAATGATGGTCTTTTGAATTTCAGGCGAGTAAATTGTCTTGTAGTAGAACTGATTTTCAAAGTTCATGCTCACAAACTGTGACACTGGAATATCTAATTCCATTGATCTGTCTGTCAACATCAAATTCACGAATTTCATCTCACCATCATTGCTGAATACTTTCATCGCAAGGGGAATGTTGAATGGGTGATTTTCTAGTTGAAGATCATTCACATTGTCGTTGAAAAAGAATCTGTTCTGCTCAATGGAGATTTTGCCATTTGAACACTTGACCTTCAAGTAGGGAAATCCAGAATATCTCACCCATGAATGGACAAAGGTCAAAATTTCGTACGTAGACTTGTCATTCAACAAACTCCAAATTTCAAACGGCTTAATAGCCTGGAATCTGAATTTGGCTATCACCTCCGACATAGCTTCAAAAAAGCTCGTGAAGTCGCTTTCGTTTTTTTCCATCTGAAACATAACCGCAATCATGTTCAAAAGAATCATACCCTTCTCATACGAACTCTTTTCGACAAAGTCATTCGTCCGGGATTTGAGAGATAAAGAGCCTTTGATTTTTTGCATACTGTCATAAAGGCTGTCCACTGGCTTATCTGCAAAAGAATCATGGTCCATGCACTCCTGCATTGCATCCACTTTTGATTGGATGTAGGTTTCCGAATCTGATGCATCGATCGCAGCTAGGGAGAGAATGTAGTTTCCTACAAATGTGGCAAATGCTTCGACAAGCCACAGATACTCCCACTCATCGACACTTACCAAGTTTCCAATCCATTGATGCGTCAATTGATGCGCAATGAGCTGGCGAACTTGCTTCTTCTGCTCTTTGGTGGCCGTGTGTTCGTCGAGGAGAACGACATCACGAATCACGGTTATCATGCCCCAATTTTCCATAGCAGTGTCACTAAAAAATGGAAGAAGAACGAGGTCAAGTTTGCCCAAAGGGAACAGACAACCTAGAGTCTTCTCGAATAGGGGAAGCAATTTCGTTAGAACGCTTAATGCGTACCGCACTTGCGACGAATCCCCTTTCGTCACATATGCATTAACTGGAAGACTCGAATCGGATAGACATTGTTCAAAGTCGCCAATAACAAACCCAAATACAGAGGGGGCAATTGGGGGAGTAGTTTCGAAGGTAAACTTGGAGTCTTCAGACATATCAATTGTGTTGACAGATGCTAATTGGGTATTAGAAATGACCTTGAAGCTTGATTTGGTGATGACAGTTAGGGAAATGGGTACCTTATGGACAAGCTCATCGATCACAGGGAAAAGCATGCGGCACCCAAACGGTTGGGTATGTGTTGCGATAACAAAATTGTCAGACTTGCCTTCCAAAGAATCGGAATAGTTTGTCTTGAAGATACCGAAAGTCTCATCCTTGTATGTCTTGATAGGTGTGATTGATCCCACATATGATATCAAGATCTTGTCGACAGTGTCGTATTTAGTATCGGCAGCGACGACAAGCTTTTGATTTTCACGCTCATAAGTTACCTTCAACTTGATGGCTTGCCCATCTTTCAAAACTAAAGTGGCAGAAGTGACGATGAGTTTATGGGCGTGTAAAGTCACTGAGAACGGCGCGTCCATGTCACCCGAAAAGCGGGAATTCTCCACAATCGGGATGGACACTTGACCCAGGAAATTGGGTTTCGTGTGATTGATTTGAACCAATGGCTCATACGAAGCCGGGAGAAACCGGTTCTTGAGCGTCAAAGGTATTTCAGAGCCCATCTAAAGTGATGCAGGAAGAGATCCGGCAGAAAAATTTGGTCTGAGCATGGTGGGTCACGTGATCGCATGCAGGCCCACAAACCAAACCACTGAACATATCATGCTGTACGCGTTTGGACAGCAATTTGACTGAGCTGAACAAATGCATTTGTTACTTCTTCTGTTTGGAATGCCCGTCCCAGTCTGTCTCAAAGTAGTAGCCAAAAGTACGACTTCACTGTAGCACTTAAGAATGCCATGCGACGTTTCGGCCTCGCGTCTCAAAGCGGTAACATGCGAAGGATGGCAACAATAGCACTCGATGATCTTCCTCTTTGATGTTCAACGTCGTCACTGTTGTGAAACGCGAAACGTGGCGTGAATAGGCTGGTTGCAAAATCAGCCGAGCAATCGCGGATGTAGTTGCAGGAAGGAAGAATAGGCTCGTAACACAGCCCAAAAAGGAAAACAGTGGTTGACGACGGGGTCATATGCACACAGAAACCTTTTCTCTGTCGGGCACCCATTGTCTTTAGTGCACGAACACGCGCTCACAAATATGAACAATGAAACACGCCTGTGAGCCTGCACCAAGCCGTATCACAAAAATGCCTCCATTAACATATCCCAGCATCGTGAAAATCTACAACACATCAGCCGACTTTCTCTCCAAAGCACGGTAAGATCAGGTGATTAGAGGGCCTGCAATTCGGGTAACTGTCTTTTTATCACGCAGCAAAATCGTGTGCTGGAGTAGTTTCCCAGAAGAGTCGAAAGAAGCAGTCAGCAATTCTTTCAGGTGTACAGCCTCAAGAGACGACCGCAAGTCCAACACTGTAGAGGGACTATTCAGGAAGACAAGCTCAAGAAAGCAGGACAAAAGTTCAATTGTTGCTTTCTTTGAGAAGGGAAGTCTAAATTCGCAAAGAATAGTATAGCGGCACTTTATTTGTCAGAAATAGAGGAAAGTGCAACAATTAGCCGTGCTTCTTCTAATCAGGAATGCTCTTGAGATGTAGCTGGGTGTGTGTCAATGGAGATGATGTGGAATGCAAAAGCTATTCACAGTACCGAAAAACAAAAGAGCCTGAAAGGCAAAATTATTGGCACAATTGGCCCTGTATCCAGAAAATTCTCAGGGGGATAGCTCCTGTACCTGAGAAGGATTATTGGGATCAGAAAGCGGTTGCATACTGGTGCATGTAGGCGCAGGGTGGCATAACAATCTGAGACGTATAAAAGCCAAGCACTTGTCCACTTTTGTGATTCGGAACTTAGCACAACATGACTGTGAAAGATAAAATCAGAAGATCGTCTAGAATCTTTATGAAGCCTTCAAACGGCAAGGAATTGTTTGAGAGCGAAAACGCACCCGAGACTACAAGTGCTCAACTGGACAAGAAGTCAGCAGACTACGAGGACGCTAAAGCAGTTGTGTCTGACAAAGTTTTACTGAGCAAAACTGATGAAACCCTTGAAAAGGCCACCGAAAGTGTTGAGGGGCAGACTGGTGTCGAAGCCGTCAAGACGAAGGGGGAGTCTTGTGACCTAGACAAGACTAGCGATGGCCAAAACTTCATGGAGAGAAGAAAGAGCTTTTTTAGACGCAAGCCCTCTACTAGAAAGACTTCCGATGAAGGCTTTGCCAAGAAGAATTTGCAACGGGTACTCAGCCGCGTTAAGCGGCCCACCAACTCAGATAAGGAGAAAGTTGAGGAAGCAGCCAACAGCGAGGTCCAAGCCGAAGAGCCTAAGTCTCTGAAGCAAGAGAAAAAGGAGAAGAAAGAGAAAAAGGAGAAGCCACTGGAGATTTCAAACACCTCTTCGGACGATATTCAGTTCACGGGTGAGAGGCGCGTCTCGGAGGCCGCAGAGGCCATTGTGGAGGCTGCAACAAAGTAAGTCGACACATGGCGGTTTTGGGAAAGCGTGCTGTACAAATGAGAAGTTGGCAGGTAGCCTTGTAGCGAGATAGAGAATAATGTTTAGTTGGTATAAAAAATCTATCTATATTAGCAGCACATCTAGAGCCTCGATGCCATGTGTGAATGTGGGCGTTCTGCGGCTATTCGCAAAAGACTTCCGCACTCAAATGTGGCATACTCCAGTGCTGCAACACGTATCAGAAATGACTTCTTGCACCAAAACCCCAGTCCACGATAGCGATTTGTCGATGACGCCTCTATCAAACCACGTCGCGTGCCTGCCACGAGTACGCGTCGCCCACCTGAAACGATGTCAGGGGAAAAAATCACAAATGCCAAATCAAGCGGAGGAATAGGACATGTACGCAACATGTTTTGTACACAATTCTAGAATTATTCTCTTTATAAGGGGCCGGGTTCCCGTTTTCTTTTGGCGTATCATTCCCAACTACTCCGGATTTTCACGGCCTCACTTGCGGTAGTGCGACGACGAAACAAGTTTGCGATAGTCGTTGTCAGAACACCAGAAAAAATTTTCGAACCTCTTATCTACTCAAACACCATCCCGTTTGATCTTTCTATTTTTATTCCCACTTTTGTTTCCAAACACAAAGACCCACATCTGGATTCAGGTCCTTGCATTTCCTATTCCGCCCTCCAAACCAGCCCCGTGAAATCCCTTCCGCGTTACCGTCTGTGTTTTGATCTTCAACTCCAGGTTCTTTCTCCACCACCAACTTTTTCAGGTCTGAGCACACCTGGACTTTAGTATTCCTATCCCTTTGGAAACACCCAGGAGCTTCTCGTTTCGTTGAGACCCTACACACGGCCTAGCGCTACTCATTTATCAGAGGCAAATAGTTTACGTCTCTGCGTCGTCACCCTATTATGAATAACATAGGATCCACCATCCCCAATAGAGGCAAGATGATGGATTTGAGAGTGGGCAAGAAATACCGTATTGGCCGCAAGATCGGCTCTGGTTCTTTTGGCGACATCTACTTGGGCACAAACATCATTTCCGGCGAGGAAGTCGCCATCAAGTTGGAAAACGTCAAGGCCAAGCATCCCCAGCTAGAGTACGAGGCCAAGGTCTACAAGGCCTTAAGTGGCGGGGTGGGCATTCCTTTCGTCAGATGGTACGGAACGGAGTGTGATTACAACGCCATGGTCATTGATCTCTTGGGCCCCTCGCTAGAAGACCTATTCAATTATTGCAACAGAAAATTCACCTACAAGACTGTGTTGTTGTTGGCTGACCAACTCATCTGCCGAATCGAATACATCCATGCTCGCTGCTTCATTCATCGGGATATCAAGCCCGATAACTTCTTGATGGGCATTGGCAGAAGGGGTTCGCAAGTCAACGTGATAGATTTTGGCTTGGCCAAAAAGTACAGAGATCCCAGGACTCATTTGCATATCCCATACAGAGAAAACAAGAACTTGACGGGAACCGCCAGGTATGCCTCTGTCAATACGCATCTTGGAATCGAGCAATCCAGAAGAGACGACTTGGAGTCGCTTGGTTACGTCCTCATCTACTTTTGCCGCGGCTCTTTACCGTGGCAGGGTTTGAAAGCGGTCACCAAAAGACAAAAGTATGACCGAATTATGGAGAAAAAGATGACCATTCCCAACGACGTGTTGACCAAGGGATTGCCTGGCGAGTTTTTGGAGTACATGAATTACGTCAAAAACTTAAGATTCGATGACAAGCCCGACTACCCATACTTGCGCAAGTTGTTCAGGGATTTGTTCAAAAAGGAAAATTATAGATACGACTATGTCTTTGACTGGACGTTGTACAAGTTCCAACAAGAGAGGCAGCGGGAGCAATTCAAAACCGGTGAGCAGAACGAGCAGGGAGGAGCGGCTCAAGCTCAGTCCCAGGCCCAACAGGCACCACTCCAACTCATGCAGAACCAAGGTCAGACGCAGGTACAACAACCACAAGTCGCTCAACAAGCCCTGGTGCA
Source organism: Metschnikowia aberdeeniae (assembly GCA_002370615.1). Taxonomy (NCBI): domain Eukaryota; kingdom Fungi; phylum Ascomycota; class Pichiomycetes; order Serinales; family Metschnikowiaceae; genus Metschnikowia; species Metschnikowia aberdeeniae. The sequence goes on from NKZB01000175.1 coordinate 740,615, forward strand.
ACACCAGATCCACTCCCATGCATCGCATCCTCAACCCCAGCATTTACAGCAGTCTCAGCAGCTGCCTCAACTCCAGCACCTTCAGTATCAACAAAACCCGGTGCCGATAGCTCTGGGTGCGCCCAAACAAGCTCAGCCCATACAAGCAAGACAAGAAGACGCTGATAGCGGCTTGGAGTTTATGGAAGCCTCAGGCATGCACAGCCGGGCGGAGAAAATCCGCCAATTAAAGCACGAAGCTTACTTAAATGAGAGCATGGGCAAGCACGAGGAGGCCGATGCTATGCGGGAGCAAATTGCACAACTCTGCAAGATTTCAGATAATCCGGAGGGCGAGCAGAAATACAATCAAGGAGGGGCCCATCGTGGGGCTGCGGTCAACACGAACCCCTCGTGGATTTAAGCAATGAATATGATAGCTGTACACCGAAGTCATAAAAAAACAGTAGAAAGCCGGTTAAGGGCAAGTAACAGTAAAGAGGAAGGGCTCGTTTAACAAAGGGAAGTGTGAATGAGCACTCAGTCTAATATCAACAATTACTGGTTTTATATGAAGCACCGTGCATAAACTTCTGTTTAAATAAACTTCTGTTTAAATAAACTTCTGTTTAAATATGGTCTCTGCGTAGCTACATTTTGCATGTACTCCTGCAGTCGCCTGACAACTAGTCGACGTTGTCCTCGGGCTTTTCCTTGTGCACTTTGTTGCCCTTGGTCACCTCCTTGTTGTCCATTTGATTGTTGAACACAGCACCCAAGAAATCAAAAATGTGTCTTCCCTCTTTGGTGGCCCCAGACCCGTTGAAAGTATCGAGAAACTCAAAAAAGCCATGGAAGGTGTTTTCCTTCGTTTCCTCAGCATAGATTTTGTCGTAAATGTTTTTCATTTTGAACGCATCCATCTCAGCTTGGTACTTGGAGAAGTTGACCTCGTTGTAGCCCATCTCAATCAAGCGTGGGTTGTAGGTTTCGTAAACAGGGCACTCGAGAAGCAAGCCCAAGGCAGGAGCCTTTGGAATGTTAATCTTGGCGGGGCCAAAGCAGTCGCTGATCCGAGTGATGGGACACCCCGTTCTCACCACCAAAGAGGCCATGCAGATCATTTTCCGGATCTGGTGCAACATGAACGACTGTCCGTGGATCTTGATGGAAACCCACTCCGTACCCTCGATAATGAACGGTTCAGAAACCGATGTATCCTTCATGTAGCGTCTGGCACTTGGATCCTTGTAAGTCTTTTGCAAAGTGAAGTTGTGAAAGTTATGCGAGCCTTCATATTGCTTCATGGCGTCCCGGAACAATTGGAGCTTTTCGGGGTTGATCCGGTATTCTCTTCTGCACGAGTTTTCGATCCCTCGAACCCGCTTGACAAGGTTGCCCCATTCAGACACCTCGCCATTCTCATCGTAGTACTCCTTCTTGACCACCTCGTTTTTGTCGTGGTCAAAAGTAGTTTCGGCGGTTTTCTCGAATACCTGGTGCAACTCGGCCTGGGTCACTCCATTTTCAACCATGGTGGCCTTGGTTGATTTCCACCACTCAGTATCAGAATCGTCTCGGAGCACACCGGGGTGTTCAGCTCTGCTGGCCTCAATCAAGTTGTACAAGCTGCTCTGCGGTCTGGGAGGAAGCAAGCTGTGAGTAGGAAGAAGATACTCGTAGACACGGGACGAGCAGAGTTTTCTGCAGTCAAAAGCCCGGTTCGTCCGCTCTATTCCCCAAATACGGATCTGCTGCGGCAAGTGGGAGTTGATCTTGGCCACGATGTCCTCATCCTCGATGATCAACTTGGCGGAAACAACGTTTCCGGCCGCATGCACACCCTTATCTGTTCTGGCGGCCCGCATGAAGCCGTTTTTCTTGAGGTCCGTGGAATTTTCCTTCGAAATGGCGCCGGCAGCGGCAAACGCCTTGAAAATTTCGCCCTCGATGGTCCGGACGTCGGGGTTGTTCTGAATTTGCATCCCGTTGTACCCGGTGCCACAGTACCCAATCATACAAGCCACCTTCTTCTTGGGGCGCCGCTCCGAAGTCTCGATGGGGTTGCCTTCTTCGTCCACTAAAGGCTTCCAGTCGCTGGCGGTTAGTAAAGCTGAGAGGAGGGGAAAATCGACTTACCTACGAGGTCGTGCGGTCTCTCTTGGAGACAAACGTTTTTCCCGAATCTGCCTTGATCCTTTTGGCATCGTCCAACGTGTTCTGGTCCACAAGCTCATTGGGGCGTTTCTCTGTCATGTTGTGGAGATGAGTTCTGGTGCGAATGCGATGAGCCTGCGGCGCTTTCGCCCGTCACGCCTTCCATCGGCGCTTGCCTCATGGCGAGTACACTCCCTACCCGCCGTATTTGATCATTGCCCTGTCATACCCACCGAATGCACGCGAGTTGGCTTTGTTGATGGGACCGGGGCATCGCGTCACGTGACCCTCACCACCAGAAAAGCGAAAATTTCAGTCTCATCGCACCACATGAGATCTTTAACTGAGGAAGAGACCAAGGTGGTCTTCGAAAAGTTGGCCAACTACGTCGGCAGAAACATCTCCTTTTTGATCGACAACCCCACAAATCCACATGTGTTCAGACTACAAAAAGACAGGGTCTACTACGTGTCTGCCGAGGTGGCCAAGTTCGCTGCCGCCGTGTCCAGAGACAAGTTGATGGCGCTTGGCACATGTTTGGGGAAGTTCACCAAGACCGGCAAGTTTAGATTGCACATCACAGCATTGCCCTACTTGGGGCAATACGCCAAGTATAAGGTGTGGATCAAGCAGAACGGAGAAATGCCCTTCTTGTACGGAAACCACGTGTTGAAGGCACACTTGGGCAGAATCTCCGAAGATATCCCCGAGCACGCTGGTGTCATTGTTTACTCCATGAGCGATGTTCCTCTTGGTTTTGGTGTTTCGGCCAAGTCCACACTGGAAACCAAGAGTATGCAACCCACGGCCATTGTTGCATTTAGACAGGGTGACATTGGTGAATATTTGAGAGAGGAAGACACTTTGTTTACTTAGCCGTCGTCATTGACATTGTACCATTAGCATAATACATCGACCCAGATTCAGGTATTTTGTAGCTTTAGTTGGTGGCTTTTGAGGAAGTGGTGTTTTGACCTGATCGTTGCATTTGGTGACAATTTGTAAAAGGCCATTAAAAATCAGAAACACTGCTTTTTGCATTCAATTTCTTTATCAAGATATGCTGGTTCCCGATACACTCTATGTACATGATTAAAAGACCCTATTGTTGATCTTCAACAAGTGCCCTGGGTTTCCAGCAGACACAAAGTATGCAGATTGCACGATGTTTTCGAGCTGCTGCTCCACGTCCTCGCAGACAGCAAACTCACCAACCCTTCTGATACTGACTTCGCCGGTTGTTCCGTTCTCATTGCGGAAACTCTCTTTGGTGGGGTAATTTCTGACCTGTAGGACCCCAGCATCTGCCCAAAACTTCAACAACTCACGGGCCTGCGCTTTGGTGAGTCTTTCCACCGGAAGCACCTTCACTCCACCGTTTTCTCTCATGGTGCGGGCGTATTCCATGTCACACTGGTCGATCTTGTCGTAGAGGTCAAACTCCTCCAAACCCAACCCGGTTCTCAAGGTCTTGCTGTCACCGTTGTCTTTGCTTTCAGAAATCAAGACTCCTCCGTTTTCAAACTCCAATTTTCCGCTGACGAGTTCCTGGATCAACTTGCCGATCTCGAACTCCGTGAAGTGAATACTCTTCATGTCGGGGTGGAAGTATGCGGTGAATGGCAGAGCCACCAAGCCTGAGAAATTGTCCACAGATGCAAACACAGGAAACTTCGAAGAGTGAGCCTTGAGCTGGCCAATGAAGAATTGGAATGCACTGGTGGGGCCCACCACTCCAAAATCGTGGTTGTGCACTAGAAAGTCATAGAGCGTGTGCTCTCCCTTTTTCAAGTTGTATTGCACCTTCTTGGCTGTGAACGAAGAGTCCTCTGTGAGCGGCATCTTCTTGAATACGGCCGCATTGGCGGCACGCAAGCGCTTGATCCATCTTTTCGTGGCCATGGGCTGATGGTAGAAGTTGGCCTTCTGGTTGAAGACGTAGTCACTGCTTCCGTCCACGAATTTCTCAGGGTGGTCGATATGCAACAAAACTACGTCGCCTTTGTACTTGGAAAGGGCAAGCGCGTGTGCTTGCGCAATCAAGGTTGACTTACCAATACCCTTTTCACCAACCAAACACACTCTGTTGTTGCGAGAGGTGCCGTCAAGCTTGCCGAGGAAATCCGAGGCAATGTTTTTGGTGTTTTCGGTGACCATGGCTAAAGGCTCCTTGAGAAGCTCGTGATGCTGGAACTTTTTGAACGAGCCCAATTCACTGAGAATTTGCCTGGCACTGGAATCGTAGCCAGCGACTTTGGAGTCCAAAGCTGTAAGAGACTCAGACGAGATGGTACCCAAACTCAACTCGCTAACATCTGGGGCTAGCTTTTCGTAATTCAAAGCTCTAACTGCATCCCTGAACTTCAAATGAGTGACACCGCTCTTTTTGGTTTGCTCCGCGGTTGCTTTCTTGAAACCAACCTTGACTTTTCTCTTACCAGCAGGTGCAGGTGGCGCACGACGGGCGGCTGATATGGAGAGCAGCCTGAGAGACCACGTGGCGGGGGCAAAGCGTGACATGTGCGTTCAGTAGGAAAAGGTGAGGAAGATGTGGGAATTTTTTGACTCGCGTCACGTGACCCACAACAACCCGATGCTTAGTACAGAGTCTACAATGAGAGGCAGCAAGTAAGGGAGACGCAGAGAGGACACGAAAGCACAACTTAACGGAGATGGTAATGAAGCCTAGAAGGATGGTGCCGTTTGAAGGTGTGTGGTGTACGGAGGTAGAGTAATGATTTTGGGAAAAGCGAAACACACGTGACGGTAAATACCACACAAACTGAAGCAGAAGCGTCTAATCGAATTGCCTGAGCACTGATTTTCGTGCCGTTGTAGAGTCTCTCTTAGAACTAAAGCCCTAAGCACTGCATAGGAGGAGTGAAAATTTTCGAGCGCGCATTAAAAGCATCAGAGAGCCCAGTGTTTTTCTTCCACCATGCTAAAAACATGGCCCAGGATTAACACGTGGCACCATGCGGGCATACAGGTCCGTTGTTACCTGAAACACAAGAAGCAAATGATCAAATCTCGCAGCGGGCGACGTCTAGATGCTAAGCCTACGGAGTTTGGCGACAAAAAACCCAAGGTTTTTGCCTTCGGCAACTTTGCGGCCCTCAAGCGGCCGGAGAAAAAGCAGATCGAAAAGTCGGAAAACGTCATCGAAAAGATCACGTCTTTCAACTCCCTCCGTATTTTTCCCTCGGTTCGGGCGGCAATGGTGAAGGAGATCAAGAACTCTTACATCATGAAAAACACCTATGTCACCAACAAAGATGCGTTGAATCTCACACCCTCACCGGTGCAGATTGCCGCCATCAAAAAGATCAACCAACCCCGGAAAGTGCCAGCTCACAAGCTTGAACAGGCGGGCACTCCGTTACTACATGACATGATGGAAGAAAATGAGCGCAACAAGCTCAAAATCTTCACGGTGGCGGCAGAGACTGGGTCTGGCAAAACATGGGCGTATCTTGCACCCATACTTTCTAAGTTAATCGAGGAAGAACACGCAATGTTCTCGAGGGGAAAGCTTCTGCTGGGAAACACTAAGAATTTCCAGCCCGTTCGGGCTGTGATCTTGTTGCCCACTCATGAGTTGGTGAATCAAGTCTACAACACCGTCAAGTTTGCAGCTAGGGTTCCCCTTGAACCGGTAGACTATACGCATGATATGCGTGTTTCGAAAGACTATGGGCCATATCTCGAGAGTCAAACCAATTTGGGGCTCAATGTGTTCAAGTGGGGAGCAGGTGATCCCCCCAGAAAGCTCTTTGATGCCGCAGACAACTCAAAAATTGATATTCTTATCACAACGCCGGGAAAATTGGATGGTCTTTCCAAGCTCGACAACATCGCGCGGCCTTACCGGATCTTTAAGGGTGTCAATTATTGTGTGGTTGACGAGGCAGATACTCTAATGGATGAGTCTTGGCTTCACGAAACATCGAGAACCATTGAAAAGTTCACCTCCTTGAAGGACTTGATCATGTGTTCTGCCACCATTCCGCGTGAGTTCGAAAAGTCTCTTCAGACGCTCTTCAAAGACCAAAACTCCATCATTCGAGTGGTGACACCGCTGATCCACAAAATCCCTAAGAGGATTTCTGTAAAGGTGATCGACGCAGAAATTGCTCCTTTTCACGGATCCAAAACTCGTTGTTTGGCGCAGGCCTTGTATGCCATCCATAATGACGGTTCTGAAAATGGATTTGTCAAAAGAGTCATTGTCTTTGTCAATGAGAAAAAGCATGTCAATTCTCTTGTTGAGACCTTGATCACCAAATTTGGGCATCTGGACGAAACAGTTGTTGGAGTCACGGGGCAAGACTCCGCGGCCGACCGCCACGAAAAGATTTCGCCCTTCATCAACCAGGCCACGCCCTTGGAAGAAGATCCAGATCAGGCCAAAATGAGGGTGTTGGTGACCACAGACTTGATGGCACGTGGGTTAAACTTTCAGGGTATCAAAAACGTGATTTTAATGGATGTTCCCCGGAGCTCTGTGGATCTCATTCATCGTATCGGGCGTACGGGCCGGATGCGCCAGTCTGGGCGTGTTTTCATTCTCATCGATAAAAAATCGAGAAAATCGTGGATCAAGGGGCTTCCCAATGCGATCAAACAAGGAGCAACCATTGGTTGAACAATACTCCCAAATACACTGAGGTGGGGCTAAAGGTATGTTGATGCGGTACCAGAATGATGTTATAAAAAGATTTTCAACTGTTAGACTACTGATTTTTTTGAAGACACATCTAAGATATCTGACCCTGGAACCATGCCAAGAATATACTAACAATCAGGGCATTTCGAACCGGATTCGACTTATCCAAACCATCATACAGGTATGTTACTTTTTCTACTATGATGAAAATACTTGATTTGAACGCTTGACTTCCTATGAACACTGAGGAAACCGTCTTGTTAATTAACAATTATCTGATCTAGAATCCGTTGACTTCGATACTAACTATACAGGCACATGTACATAATAACAGAATTACATTCTCCATAGGCATGTCATTGACATACAACAATTTCAAACAATATCAATAATCCATCTTATTTGTAGCCTCGGTCCGCGACTGCACATGATAATGGGTGCGACTGCGAGACGGTTGCTCACAGATTAGTCATGTGCATGCGCCATAGCTCAAGGTTCCTTTCTTTCCGGTTCTTATCGCTGCACAGTGTACCGAAACATTCACTCTACTACAAAATGAATCATGATCCAAGTTCTCATTTGCAGTCCCCTGTGGACGTGACTTATTTCGGAAAAGAAGTGGTCAATCGCGTGTCATTTCTCAGAGAGGACCCTGAGTTCGTCACCAACGCAGCGTTGCACCCCTCCACTCGCTTCATCTTCTACGAAGCAGGCAATCCGCTCGTGAACAAGAAGGAAGGCGAAAAAAAGTTGGTGATTTTGGCCAACGGCAACGAACAATTGGAGACTATCGAAGGCTCCGCGGTGGCAGGCACGTCCAAGGGCTTACTAGATAACAGCGCTGAATGGGGGGCAATCTTGCGGGAATGGAGCAACGATAACAAGGAGCAATTGCCAAGCTCTCGGGAAGGCAACAAGGCATCTTTTCTCTTTCTCGGATTGAAGGACGAAAGCGTGGGCTTGGACTTCCACAAGTTGAAGCTGTACAATATGGAGACTTACTTAGACCACCAGGGTCGGTACTTTGGTATTCCCTACTTCGGAGTGGACTTGACGAACTCGCCTCAGGTGGCCAAACTCGTCAGGGACTTGATAGTGTCCAGCAGAAACGATGTGACCGCCGAAGACCTTATTTTTACCCATTCCCGCAAGCACACCATGGCGTTTACCATGGAGGAGTCGGCGCTCTTCAGTCACGGCAAGATGTTTTTCGACTGGCTTGGCCGCAATAAGTTCTGCCCGGGCTGTGGGTCCAAGGTCATCGGTATCCATGCCGGCGGCAAGCTCAAGTGTACCAACGAGGGCAAGGTTACGGTGGACGAGCAAGAGAAGTACGAGTGTCCGGTTCGTAATACCAGAGTGTCCAATGTGTCTTTCCCCCGGACCGATGCTGTTGTGATCACGGCCATCACCAACCGTCAGCGCTCCAAGATGCTTCTATCTTTGAACAAGAGATATGCTTTCACCAAGATGTACTCATGTACGGCAGGTTTCATGGAGCCATCTGAGACTGTGGAGGTGGCCACCAAGCGGGAAATCTGGGAGGAAACGGGCGTCGTGTGCTCAGATATTCAGATCTTGATGACCCAGCCTTGGCCATTTCCCGGAAACCTCATGATTGGGTGCGTTGCCACGGTAGATTTCAACGGCGAAAACGAGACCATTCACTTAGGGCACGACCGTGAGCTCGCCGATGCTCGCTGGTTTGACGTTTCTTTTATCAAGAAGCTCGTGAGCGGAAAACTGGACGACACCATCAACCCAGAAGGCATTCTTCTCCCCACAGACGTGTCAATTGCATTCAATTTGATCAAGCACGTGATAGACAAGGGCGAAACGAAACTTTAAGAACCGATGGATACCTAAATTAGACTCATTGATAAATTACCAAACAATAAAATACTGGCATGATCATTTCACTGACTAATTACTCGTGATCTAGGACTCCGGTGTGCATATAAACCCCATTAAGTGATCTCCAGCGAGTACGCACAATATGTAATCATGACGTGTAAAGTCATCGGACATCGTGGCTTCAAGGCCAAATACCCAGAAAATACCCTTCTGGGGTTCGAGCGCTGCTACACTGCTGGCGCATCCACAATCGAAACTGATCTCTGGGCGACCAGCGACAATGTTTTGGTGGTTTCCCATGACGTCAATACCGCCCGGGTTTTTTGCAGCCAAAACGGCGAAAAAACCCAATTCAACATCTTGGAAACGCCATTTTCCCAGGTCAAGTCACTAAAAACGATCCAATCAGGTGAGCCCTTGCTCACTTTTAGAGATTTATTGGTGTGGTTTCGAGATTTTGCCACGGGGCGCTTTTCCGAGTGCAAGATCATGCTCGATTTGAAGAATTCCAACCCGCCAGAGCTACTCAGACTACTTGTGCAGGATGTCCTTTCTGTCAGTCCCGATCTTTCGTGGTGGATTCCCCGGCTTCAGATCGGAATCTGGAACATCCGCTTCTTGAAGTACTTAAATCAGGATCCCTTCTTTCAGACGTTAGGCAATTCTACGGACGGGTTCTTCGACATCTATCACATATCCTTGAGTTGGAAAGATACCTTGACATATCTTAGCTACGAGAAGTTCGTCAAAGCGCTCGACCAAAAGAGAAGGTTTTGTATCTCTGGAGTGTCCATCATCTATGTCAGCACGTGGTCAAAAGAGTGCCTTGAAACCTTTCTACCTGCTGTCAAGGCACACAATCTAGCGTTGGTGAATTGGACCATCAATACAAAGTGGCAACTCTCCTACTTCGTGGACATGTGCAGATTCTACGGCTTGCGTGAATACGGCGTCATTGCAGATGATCCCGCGCAGATGTTGCAATACATCAACGAGGCCGAGTGTACGGGGCAGTTTCCATGGCTTCCCTGGAAATTCCGCGTGGTTCATTGGTTCATCCAGACAATTGCTCGGATGCTGCCCAAATCGCCTTTGATCAGTCGTGCTCTGTTTGACACGTGGGTGGATCCTCAGGAGCGGCTTCCGTCGCGGCCCAAATTAGGCAACAAAATCTTTGCGTTACTTCAGAAATTGGGCATTTTCTAGCGTTCTTATCAGATGATGGAAATCAGTGACTTTGCTCAGATTTTGCTCACTTCTCAGTTGTGGTCAGGCGTGGTCAGATGCGCTTCTTCGATGCGCACTAATACTCCGCACACATCATTTCAAACCACCACAACTCCTGCTCATTTACCCCCGCCCTCCCCGCCGTCCAACCAGTTCCGAGAAGAAAAAGTTTTGAAAAGTTCCAAAAATTACAACAGATTCCAATATCATGTTCAGCTCACACCTACCCCCGCCGGTCCACTCCTCTGTTGCTACTATCCAGGTGCACCTTCCCAAAAAGACCGCCTCCTCCAAAGCCTTATTGGCTCCCGAGCAGCACTCTCTACAGCTACAAGAGGTTCACTACGGCCAGCCATCGCAGCCTCAAGTAGCTGCTACCCTCGACGCCACCATTCCACTCAAAACAAAATACCCGCTTCTAAAACATTTCTTTCCCAGGTACACGCTCCGAACGTGTCCCGATGACTCCTTGGCTACATGCGTGGAGCAGACCAAAGCAGTAGTGGACCGGCTACTAGGGCTCAGTGAAGAGCCCGCCTCCACAGAGGCGTCCTTTGTTCACTACAAGAATAACTCGTTGAACCCTGACAACAACACACACAATACACTTCTTGAAATCAGAACCTACAAGGAAGACCCCATGCTCCCGCCTAAGTTCAAGCTCCGGAAGAATAGAGAGCAAGCACCACCACCGCCGCCGCCCGTGCTCAAAAAGTCTACTGCAGAGAAAGTCACCAAGGAGATGAAAGACAAGTGGCACATTCCGTCTGCCGTATCCAACTGGAAAAACAACCAGGGGTTTGCCATTGCTCTCGATAAGCGAGTCAAGGCTGCCAGTGGCGGCACTGTGGCAGAGACTGCTGGGATCAACATAGAGAAGTTCAGCCAGTTGTCACTGGCGTTGGAGACTGCAGATAAGACGGCTCGTGAAGAGCTCACGCTCCGAAACCAGGAGAGGATGGAGGCTGCACAACGAGAGCAGGCCGAAAAGGAAAGAAAGCTCGAGTCACTATTGGAGAAATCCAGGGCCTTGAAATCCAGCCACGGACTCAAGCGTTCAGGCGATCCTGACCAATCTGGCCGGAAGCGTCAAAGGTGAGAGGAGGTGAAATTTTACCGATTTGTCAACTGCAGAAAGTTCACTTTTGAGATCGATTCGATAATGCAGCCCCTTATTAGAAGATGGTTGAAAACGACCAAGAATCTGAATAGCGTGACGACGATCGAGTATAATCAGAATGTGACAGTAATACGCAACATGGTGAAGGTGTGGTCGTCTCTACAATGTACAATAACTGGGTGATAATGCATCGTAATGGCGATAATCTAAACATGAAGCGTTTTAATCCTGGAGGTTGTTTTATGCATAGTGGCCTCAGTAGGCAGCCTCCATTCATAGTTGCGCTCATTAACCACATGGCAGTGAATCGCCAGATATGGCGTGACGGCACTATTTTCGGCCCTTCTTACCCTTAACTTTGGCCTTGTCTCCACCTTCATAGAGCGATTTTTCAAAAAGGTCACGTGCTGACCGATTAACCCACTCAAGCACTCTAGTAACCTGGTTGGCTTCGGCCGTCTGTAGCTCTTCAGCCCGCAAGTCGTCGCGGAGCTTTTCAACCTCTTCCACGGTTCCCGTAGAGAGCGTTTCTTCCACAGTTTTCTGTCGTTTGTTGGACCCATTTGCTGCTCTGCGGTTTGGCCTTTTGCGCTGAGCTAAAATGTCATCACCGCTATCTTCCATATCGGTTTCTTCGGGAACAGCGTGTGCCAAACTCTCCAATTTCTCCTCTGTAGCTTTGATTTTTTCCCGGATTGACACTTGTTCGCTGGGAACCTCGTCCATCCAGAGCGCTTTGCGTCTGGCTGACATACTTGCACATACTCCATCCTTCACTCGCTGAAGCTCTTTTCTCAACGCAGACTCTCGCTTTCCCCACGGATTGAGCCATTTCAAAAGCGAGTCGATCTCAGCGGGATCGTCGAAGTACCTCCATTCGCTTCCCAAAACCAATGGCACAGGAAATTCTTCAATCAGCTTTCTTTGAATGGGTGTGATTTGCTTGACACTGATTCCGGCAGATAATCCTCCCAAGTCATCAATTAATACCGAGTTGTCCTTGGCCCGAATCGATGTCTCGGTGTATTGGAGGCCGAGAACATCCGAGATATGTGCTTGGGCCGACATTCCCACCTGGAAATTCATGACCTTAAGACTCTGGTCACCTTCGCCCAGATTTAGCTGCTCCGTGATTTTTTTGTGATCCTTCTCGATCTTTTCCTCGTTTTCAGAAACAGACAACTCATGCTCAAGAGAGTTATTTGAGATGCGTCTGGCCTCGTCCTCCAGAAGCTTGAGATTGGTTGTAAGGTCCATCGATGTGGGTCCCTGCATCCAGAGACGACCCATCAAGTAAGTCTCCTCGAGTTCCTCGTCTTTGTCCTCGAGTTCCTCCTCACTGACATTTTCCTCGTCTTCATCGTCATCACCATTGAAATGAATATTTGGCAATCCGTTATTCTCGAACCACCAATAACGATTGAAATGTCTGTCCTTGCCAAGCAAGCGTACGCGTTGACAGTCTAACTCAGAAAGTTTCAGTTCGATCTCTTTTCTCTTGCTCTTTGTCTCCTGAATCTTGATGATGTTCGCCTCTCTCTCATCCCAGAGTTCTTGGAATGCAGGGTCAGCGGCCAGCAAAGCAATCTCGTATTCTGTTTTCTCGTATCCTCTCAAATTGAGCCTATGCTTCTTTCTCGAGAAAGAATTCCACACTGAAGGATCGATAGCCGACTTAGCGCCTTCAAGCAACTTGCTGTAGATTTCAGAATGTGCTTTGTTGGCATTGTCCATGGCAAGCTTCAGGTCTTTCAAAATCTCAAGTCTGCTTCGCCTTAAGTTTGCTGAAGCTTCGAGTGCTTCATCGATGTATGAGCGCACAGCATCACCATTCACTACTAGAGTGGTGAGGATGTGAAGGATTTTGAGTCTCAAATCGATGCTGAGAAACGTGTAAAACTGCGTTAATACACTTCCAGGAGTTGCTGGTTTAGTCAGCAAAGGGGCGAGTACCTCATATGCTTCTTGAATCACTGATGAGTATTCTGGAATATACTCCACAAGGGAAAGCACTCCCATGGCGGCCACTTGCCATCCGCCGTCTTTGAAGTTTCTTTTGCGGAGCCTGTCATGCCATGCAACGCCTCTGTGATTCATCACAGAATAAGCCAAATGGCTTTTCTCTCCCTCAATGCTTTCATTTTCTGAATCTCCTTCTTCTTCCTCGCCTCCGTTTTCCTGACCCTCTTGGATCTCTCCATTCTCGCTTTCCACTTCCTTCTTTGGATGGACGCCCCCCTCGGCATTATCATTCGACATGTCCGAGTCTGTTTCCGGATTAGAATTAAGCAAAGTCACTTTGGGTGGTAAAGAAACCCGAAGCCCATATGTCTCAGCTTCATCCTGGTACTTCTTTGGTACAGGATCGTTGGAAAGTATCAAGCTCAATACAGCACACCAGATCTCATCCAAAAGCTCACATCTTCCTAGATTCTTGTACTGCTCATCGTTCCATCCCATGGCACAGATAAAGTCATCGAAGGTGAATGTATCGAGTTTGAACACAGAATGGTAAATGTTGAGGAAAGTCCAGATTTCCAATGCCTCTTGTGGCGACGAAAGAAATTTGTTCGAGAAATCCTTGTTTCTGCGGTCGAGCTGATGCAGGGTATCGCCATCGTTCTGTTCTGTTTTGATTGAGTCTTCGTCGTCCTGGAATTCCTCTGAATTCTGCTCATTGAGTAGGCGAGCATTTTCAAGCAACTTTATTGAGTGAGATGGTGGACGAGTGTTTTGTAGGTCAAAACCGAGATCCAAGTCCTCGGTAATGGTCTTCTTGGAGGGCTGGAAAGAAGATAAAGAAACAAGCTCATTCTCATTGAGCTCCTTCTGAATGGACTCGGGTAGGTGATGGAGTGGGAACCTGGAGCAAGCATCCTTTTTCAACTTAGTTTTGGAATCTAGGTATTCCACAGTGAGTACTTCGTCGGGAATCTCATCGGTTCCTGTACGAGACTTAATGTTGGCAGGAACGGTGGTCGCTTTCTTCTTGATGGTCTTTCCCCGACCTTTTTTGAGTTTACCATTTGGATCGGAAGGGTCCACGGGAGGTGAAACATCAAGGGTGTCCTCGCCCTCGTATAGCACTTCGCCACTCGGGGTGATGAACTCAAACATCTTTAAGTCCTCCGGAAATTCGGTGGGAATGCGGTACTTCTTGGCATATTTGTCTTTGACAACCCACGGGGCGCCCACTTTCTGTGAGCGGGTGACAGTCAATTTGATGTAGGTTTTGATGAGCCACTTTGTGAAGTGGTTTCTGTCTCTGGAGATTTGCTGGTTTGTGGCGATAATCTGAGAGCCATCGCCAATTGTAGTGACCAAATACTTCGTTTCAGAGATGTCACTGTACTGCACCTTTTCTCTGATGGTAGCTCTCTGTTTGACCGTGGACATGTATGCGTGAGGAGCAACGGTGTTGGCTTTTGCTGCGGGTTTGTTTGTATTCGTCTCGATGATCTTCTTGACGTAGACTTCCTCCCCCGGGAAGTACTCGTTTTTGAACACAGAGTACACCTTATCCACCAATAGATCCAAGCGGGAAATACGGTTGAACTGGAGAAACTTGAGGATGTGTTCGCGTAGTGCTTCTGGGAAATGTGCGTCCAAGTCTCTGATCTCCTTGGACTCGGAGAGGTGTGCCTCGAAGTAGGTCAAGCACGAGTTGCCGGTGATCTCGCACACAAACTTGCGGCGGTGATAGTAGTCCATGCGGGCGAGGTAGTCGCTGTAGTCGAAAAACCACTCTTTGGTCTCGGGAATGACGAATATCTCCGTATCAAGGTCCTCGGGAACGGGCGGTGGGCGTACAAACGTCACCTGCTTTCTCTTGTACAACACCATTGTATATAGGGGTCAATGTGACTTTGACGAGCAGCTTGTGGGCGGATCCAATCTTGGGCACAGGGTTCGTGGTGGGGCGTGGAGAGGCACGTGACCGATGGAAATGGTGGAGCTGAAGGCGGTTTGTGTCTTTGGGGACGTGGGGCCGGAAAAAAGTGGCACTAATTTGGAAGCTTCAGAGCCGAGAGAAAAAGTAAAACGGGCAACACTGGGTTTGGAGGAGAAATGCGCACACGCCAGTTGTGTCTATACATTTTTTCCAGTTATATTGTTACCTCACTGTTATTGCTTGTTTGGCTGCAACCCCAGATCCGGTCTACGGCGCTGCATCGGCGCGGCGGACTGCTGGCGGTATGTACGGGTTTCTGAGTCCCCTCCTACGTTGTTTTCTGCGTTGCAGATTTTTCTGGGAAAAAATGCATTTTTTTAATCGTGGCAGAGACGGTGAATCCATGATGAGTGCATTAGCTTGAACACGCGCACCTGCGTTCTACGCAGGACGCGCAGATGTTCTGATTTGGTGTGAAGCGCGCGATCACCGGCTGCGCTTTCGCATCCATCGGAGGATACCTGGTGCACGGGTGTGTCTGGTGCACGGGTGTATAGTTTCGGGTGTACGTGTCTGCTGCCGTGTCTGCTGCCGTGCCAGAGCAACGTTCTGCGTGCCGACTTCGGCGCCAGATTGTGGAGGTCACGTGATTGGGTCCATGCAGTCCACCGCCTGGTCGTGTCGCTCTCGCTAATCACTAGCGGCGCCGGCTATCAGTAGCCGGAATTCGGCTCAGAGCGGATAAATTAGCCACGCGACGTTCTGTGTGCAGGACCACTTCGACGAAGTTCCACTGCGATAAAGTCGGCGATGCAACTCCACGCAGTCCGGAACTACTTCTGGCCACAACTATGGCCTGAATTCGTGGAATAGCCAAGTTGCCTGTTAGTAGCATGCAGTCCGAGGTCTCCCTCAGCCTGGTTTCGAAGCAGAGTGAAGACAGCCTGGAATTTTGTCTAGACCTTGACTTCGGAATCGCAGCAGCTTGACGTCTTCACGCATCCTGTGTGCAGGCCGGGATGCCGTTGCTGCCAAACGCCAACGTATAAATGGCAGCAGCTTCGCCACCAAACCCTCATCAGCAACTATTATGTCCGCCGTCCCAGAGCAATTCCAAGGTTTTACAGTCGACTCAAAAGACAACTGGAACAAGCCCAAGTTGGCTTCCTACGACCGCAAGAAGATCAACCCAAAGGATGTTGTGCTTAAGAACATCTGCTGTGGACTTTGTGGTTCTGATATCCACACCTTGAGAGGCCACTGGGGTTCTTTGAACAGAAAGGACCTTGTGGTTGGTCACGAAATCATCGGCCACGTTATTGCTGTTGGTGACGAGGTCGAGAACTTCAAGATTGGCGACAGAGTGGGTGTCGGAGCAGCTTCTTCTGCTTGTGGTAGCTGCAACAGATGCAAGAGCAACAACGAGCAATACTGCTCTCAGGGTGTTGGTACCTACAATGCGCCAGACTCCAAGGCTGATGGATACGTCACCCAGGGTGGATACTCGTCTCACTCCATTGCACACGAGCAATTTGTGTTTTCCATCCCCGAAAAGTTGGAGTCTGTGCACGCCGCTCCATTGATGTGTGCTGGCTTGACTGTGTTCTCGCCATTGAAGAGAAACATTGGCCACCTCGAGAAGCCGGTGGTTGGTATCATCGGTATCGGTGGCTTGGGTCACTTGGCCCTTCAGTTCGCCAAGGCCTTGGGTGCTGAGGTCTATGCTTTCTCTAGAGGATCTTCCAAAAAGGAGGAGGCCAAGTCTTTTGGTGCCGACGGCTTCATCGCCACCCAGGAGGAGAAGGACTGGAGCAAGAACTACCCAGACAAGTTTGACTTCATTTTGAACTGTGCTTCCAACGTCGACGGTTTCGTCTTGGACCAATACTTGTCGGTGATGAAGGTTGACGGAAAGTTCTGCAGTGTCAGTTTGCCACCAGTGGACGAGAAGTTCGAGGTCCACCCATTCACCTTTATCAAGAGTGCCACCACTTTCGGTGCTTCGCTCTTGGGCTCCAAGGCCGAGGCCATTGAAATGTTGCAAATGGCTGCCGACAGGGGCATCAGGCCTATGATCGAGGAGGTGCCCATCAACGAGGCCTCTTGTGGTAAGGCTTTGGAGAGATGTGACGATGGTGACGTCAGATACAGATTTGTCTTCACTGAGTTCGACAAGGCGTTCAAGCAGTAGTGTATATTAGGTTATGATAGAATGATAGAACGAAGCAACTAGTACTCCTGTCTACAGATGACTAACCACCTCTTCTGGTCACGTGCCATGCAACCCTCTTCACCTGCACGTGTTGGGACGCTACACGAGCTAAGCGCTTGCTGGCGGTAATGCAAGAGATTTCCTGCAGCATTTTCTAATTCTCTGCATTGTGGGCTTGTACCCAGTTCAAGTCCCACAGCTTCATCTCAGGGTGCGACTTTTTCCTACTACAAAAAAAACTTCAATACACCATGCTTCCCCATCTCAGATCGGCGCCCAGGCTCGTAAAGCAGCAGCTATCAACCAGCAGCAAGCGGGGGTTCCAGCAAGGCGGACTCCGGTTCAACCAGGAAAAAATCGTGCCTCCCACACAACTAGCAGAGGAGTCGCATCTCCCCAAGATAGAGCAGGACTTAAAGACAAAGCCCCGGCAGGCCAAGACAAAAGGCCCGCTCTTGTCGGAGCACCGCATCGAAAATGACCCCAGCTATAAGATGTCTTCTTTTGCGCAGAATGTGGGCCAGGCCATTGTCAGAGTGTTTAACATCGACATGGACAAGTCGCGTGCAGGCCCCGTGGCCGGCTCCTTCTACTTTGGCGAGTGCAAGAAGCAGGGAATGTATTACCCAAACGAGCCACATTCGGAGACCGCCACATTCTACTACGACGTGTTGGGCCTACCCAAGAGTTTTTCCCAGTGGTTTCAGATCACTGCCTTGCACTACTGGATCTTGTCCGTGCGCATGAGAGCCATGCCCTTTAAATACGGACGTAACTACCAGCAGAAGCTTGTGGACCGTATTTTTCGTGACATGGAGTTGCGGATGTCGGGAGAGTTGGGAATTTCCTCCAACAGAATCATTGAGGGTTACTTAAAGGACTACCATACCCAGCTCTTGGGTGCAGTGGTTTCCTACGACGAGGGCTTGATGACCGATGACATCACCTTCGCTGCGGCTGTGTGGCGTAATATCTTCAACGGTGATCCCAATGCTGATATGAGACATATTGAGGCGCTTGTGGGCTACATCAGACAGCAGTTGTATGTGTTGAACAAGATGAGCGACCGTGAGTTTGGCTTTGGCCAGTTTTCGTTTGTGCTTCCGAACCAGGTGGTCAAGCCATTGACCCTGTCGCAGGAGGCTGCTTTGAAGGAGAAGGTCAAGGCGGAATTTGCCTCCAAGACGTTGCCTTCGCAGAAGAGCGTTCTCTCGTTGGACGAGTAGTGTACATAGAAAATCGTTCAATACATTTTATTTCTTAGAGTCCTGGCGAATTCAGTGATTCTGCCGTTTCTACTCCATCGCTTGCTACTAGCAGTGGCACTTTACAAATCAACACTCCACTGCACTCATGCTTTCGGGTCCATTAGAACTTCCAAGTTATGTATGCGTCTAATCACAATTTAGACTCCGGGGACGCCCACGGTTCTCCGTTGGTTCCCCGAATCATGACGTTCATCACGGCATAGTCATTTCCCTCCTTGGCCGAAGGCGAGTCCCGAGATCCAAGAAAGATGTCCTTGTAGAATTGAAACCCAAATTTGCCGTAGATAGGAATGTTGGTCGGTGATGAGCTCTCCAAGTATGCTATGTTGTTGTTTCCCGGCACGTCAATGTACTTTTCAAACATGTAATCGAAGATTGCTCGAACGTTACCTTTTCCACGGGCTCGCTCCACAGACCCCAAGTACACCAAGGTGTACACGCCTTTGCCCTTGAATCTGGGATCCGTGGCCATGATATCTTCGAACGTGTCGTGGAGCAACGGCAACATCCCTTTGAAAATCTTTTCCTGGCCCTCCTCGCCAACAAGATCCCAAAGCTTTCCGTAGCCAGCCTCCATCAAAGTGGCGAAGCTGTCCAAGCCGTCGTGACTCGAGCTTGGGTGGGACCACATGGCGACGGTCTCAAACTCATCATCGTTTTCGCCAATCCCCAAACAAATGCCCTTAGCAATGTGTTGGGCAAGGTAGCTCTGGTAGAGCTGCAAATCGGCCTCAAGCCGCTTAGCTTTGTCCTTCATGTGAGAAGTTAACAACTGGGCAAGGGCATCGTCGGTGAAGGATTTGAACAATGTGCGTGCCGCTTTTGGCACGTCGTCCAAAGTCAAGGGTCGAATTCTGGACCCACTGGAAATGGGGGTCACGGTAGTGGTTGATTCTGACATGGTTTCGAAATGTGTGGATGGTCTCTTAGAATGCGAGGACAAATTTGAACTGGTAGCTCAATTTCACGAACATAATCTTTCCTTTGTATAACAAGGATAGCAGTCTGTGTGAAGAGGAAAGTGGTTTTGGTGCTTGTCACACGAGGGTGGCTATATACACTTTGCGATGCCCAGATAGGCATGTCAAAACGGAGGGGCCACTTATCGCACTTGTATGCCGTACTGGGAATGCCCGTGCCTGTGTGCCGGAACGCCGTGCACTTAATTTTGGCGCGCGATCCGCTAAGTCCTTCGCTACAGGTATGGATACGCCTACCGCATTACTCGGCTATTTGTTAGGGCGCTTCGAACATGGTGATTGGTCTAGTCATTGCCTAAAACGTCTTCTACTCGTCTCTCCTCAGAGTCTCATTTCTCCATATCTCATTTCTTTAGCGTATCACTTCTTTCCCTTCTTCTTCTTCTGCTGTTTTTTGACGCTGGGAGCTTGGGACTTCTCTGTGGTTCCCTGAGTAGCGGTGGGCTTCTTCTTCGTCTTCTTGGGAGGCTTGTAGTAAGACCGGAGCTTCATGGGCATCCATCTCTCCTGGTCCAACTTTTCTGGCTCAAAGTCCTTCTCCGCCTTCAAAACCTTGTTTTTGGAAAAACGCGGCTTCTTGGCCTTCTTCACCTTGTATGGCTTCTTTCTCGTATGATCAATTTCTCTCACCGGGCACAATGTCGCAAAGTCCACCTCCATCAATTCATCAGCGTCGAGGTTCGAAAAAAAGTCTTCCACAGGATCGAATGCTGATGTATCCCCCTTAAGGACACCCGAAACAATGACATCATCGGGTTTGCATGAAGAGAACCTATCAAGAATATTCGGGCCCTTGGGATCGAAATTGACGTCATTGAAATCGCTGACTAGACCCTTGAGAGCCATCCATCTCGCAAGGTCATAAACTTTCAGCAAGTCTTTGGACTGTTGGGTTAATTTGAGGAGAAAATCGTAGTAGAAGCTCTCGGCCTTCGACCTGTCAATGTTGAGATAGTTTGTGAACAACCCAAATACGCATGGGTGTAATTCTTCAAGATATTCTGAATCTTTCTCAAGGTCGGTCACCTTCTTCAACACGCTTTCTGACTGGTCGAAAGTCCCTGCCTTAGAGTTCAAATGAGCCAAAAGCAAAACAGCGGCCACAGTGTAGTCTGAGGGCATGTTTTTTGGGTCGTTTTCTATTTGAGCCATAACAAATTTATAGACTTTCCTGGCGGCGATCTTGGACTCTGAAGGCGAGTTTAAGTTTTGGATAGAGATACCCAATTTCACCAAAACCTTGTAGATCAATGGCGTGGCGTCACCAGAGTTTTCGTTGATAAACTGGCTGGTGAAGCGATTACTGAAGTAGCTGGAGGACTTAGAAAGTGTGTTGGTCTGGTAAGACAACGACAAATGGTTCTTGAGCAAGAGCAGGTGCTGTGCCTTCGTGAGTTTTTGCTTCAAGAGCTGCAAGTTGTGTTGCAAGTTCAATTCTCGACTCAAAAAGTTGAGATTGTCCTCTTGTGGGATTAAAGATGCCATGTTGTTCTTGACGAGTAGGCTGATCATGAGGTCAGAGTTGCTGGAGATATCAATTTCCTGTAAGACTTGCAACGCCTTAGCGGTGTTTCCAGTAACCTGGTGTGCATAGGCTATGCTTAGCTTGATAGGAGCCAACTCCATGGCCAAATCTGCAGGGTCGGAGTCCATGCTCTGATCCAAGCACATTTGAGCAGCCCTCTCTAACAAATTCAAGCCGGAAGACACATCGTTTTGGCGCAATTTAATCAATGCTTCGTTGAAGATAATATCGTAGGTCTTATCGGATTCAGCAACCTTGGCTAGCGGCTCATGGGATGCTCCCCCCATCTGCGACAAGATGGCTCGCTCGTTACAAGCCAAATCCAACTCATTGTCAATGGAGTTGGATGACATGAGGTCCCGGTACAACAGTAAAGACTCTGAGATGCGTCCGTCTTGGTAGTAGCTTTGTGCCAACACGTGTTTCAATGCTCTTTTGGTGACTTCGGAGGCGTTGGCAGCCGAACTGTACACCGCCTCCACCTCGGCAACGTGGCCGAGTTTGTAGTACACGTATGCTTTTTCTAAGACAAACTGGTCGTGTGTTTCGCTGGGAACCTCCTTTATGAGCTGGTATGCTCTGTGGTATTTGTCTGAGTTGATCAAGGAGACAATGCAGTTGTGGAAAGCACTAAGATCCTTAAAACCTTTCACCTTGGAGAGGTATTGGTAGGACACCTCAAATATGGCCTCGTGATCCGAGAGGTCCTGAGCTGTGGCCACATTGAGGCTCTTGAAAGCATCCATGACAGAACTGGACATATTAGTGTAGGGTATTCAGTACGCTCAGTCGAGGCAAGTTTTTTCTCGACTACATGCACTACTCGTTGCGAGTCCGAGAACCCAGTGACACGAAATTTAGCGTAACTGAGGGGCTGTTTCAGAGTATGTGTTAAGATAGCGAGGTTATAAGTGCTGTTTTCAAGCGAGTTGTTGAAGCATGCATGTATTGTCTGGTTCTGGTCTAAGCTATAGTTCCACGCGCTCACGCTATATTGGAAGTGTTCATTAAAGGGTATCGTAAGGTTCAAGGTCGAAATGAAGTGAGGAGATGCTAATGAGAGAAAATCTGAAACGGGTTCTTTTGCACAAGGTGAGCTTTGCCACTGTTGACGCCCACCGACATGGCCCGCTTCTTCCGCGAGAGCTTCTCCAGACGAGCAACGAGACGCTGCTCCAACTCGTCCACGTCTTCGTTATCCGCCTGTGTCAGGTATAAAATCTGGTTCATGGAGTTTCGAGGAGGCGTGATGAAACTGGGCAATCCGTTGTGCTTGTGGAGTGTGCGAGATTCGTTGTTGCTGTGTTTGGGTTGATACACCTCCCGGAGAACCATGGGTGTATTTTGCCACTGCAGGCTAGAGCTGCAGTAGCCTGGGTATTGTGAAAGGCTCAATTCTGCCAACGCAATCCGTGCCTGTTGGTGGCGCTTGGCCACGCCGCTGCCCTTGGGTAGCAAGATGTTCTCCTTATCATCGTGCAACATGGAAAGATCCTGTTCTCTAGGCTTGTGGTAGAGCTCGTATTCTTCAGGTGAGTCCTCGTAGATTTGAAAGTCGAAATCGCTGGATTTTTTGGGCGAGACTTTGAAGTCGAGCTTGGGCAATTTCTTGTGCTGTGTGTTGTTTTTGGAAGGGCTTGAGTGTCTGGATTTGTAGGGGGAAGATGACCGGGAATTGAGGTCACTGTCTCTGTGAACGGCCAAAGGTCTGGAAGGTGTGGACATTATAAATAAGGGATGGTGCAAAAAAAGTTGTCAGGAGAAACGGGCATACGCATGTGTTTAAGTATGCCGGCTAGGGGTATCGTGTGGCCCATTGTGGTAGCGCGATTGCAGTCATGTTTCGCGGCCAACCACGAATTACCTTTGAAAAACACGACTTTTCCTGCGTGAATGCGCGCGGCCTGTATAGGGCCACGGCTTCTCAGGAGGCACAATTCCTGACCCAATAAATGGGTGGTATTTTGTGCCGATCTATTTCCTTTTGAGTTTGGTTGCCTGTGTGCATCTCGGGTCATCCTGCACCCAACTCTGTACTGCACGCTGCTCCACCCGGCCTCTCCCTGCTTTTGTTGTTGAAGTCGATTGGCATGCGCTGTGGGTCCTGCTTTAATGCGCGTACCATGCGTCAAAAGTTGATACGCGGCTCTGGTAGCAGGCGAAGACATGGGTGCTTTTAAAAAAGTCTGTAGTAAGTTTGAATTAAACAGAAGGCGACGGCAGAAAGGCCATGGAATTTTCCAGGCATTTCTCGTTGTGTAGTATTTTATAGCCTCAAGTGTAGTTTTTCGCCAACACACTGTCGCAAAATCTATTTCGCACCCATTCAACATAACCTGCCAAAGATGAAAAACTACACACTTTCACGTTCCATTTTAACATTTTCCTGGTTTTCTATTTGCTTCTTAGTTTCCCCGGTAGAAGTTGTTTGGAACAAAAGGTAACTTTGCAAGCTTGCCCGGTCTCTTCTTACCCCGGATTTCGATCTGCACCTCGTCACCGATCTTGACACCCTTATCCACATAGCACTGCGATACATTGACGCCCAAAGTGGGAGACAACGAGCCCAGAGTCACGTAGCCAACCTCACGCTCTCCAACAAAAACTTTTCCGCCGGTCCGAGGTGCCGGGCCCGAGGAAACAATGCCAATACGCCGTCTTGGCACGAGCTTCTTATCATTAAGCTGCTCCAAAATCCGCAGAGATCCGTTGAACAGTTGCAGGCCAGTCCTTCTGGTTTTGGGAATAAGCCACGACAATGTAGCTTCAACAGGGGTGATATCTTCCGAAAGCTCATTGCCATAAAGACACATGCCAGCCTCAAGTCTCAAAGAGTCACGTGCGGCGAGGCCAATTGGCTTGACCAAATCGGGGTGTTCGTCAATCATGTTTTCAAAAAATGCTCTAGATTGAGCAGATTCAGCTTCAGTGGAAGAGGGAATGGAAAGCTCAAATCCGTCCTCACCAGTGTACCCTGTTCTTGAGAGATGGATATCTCCGTCCACGAGGCTGTTCAAGGAAATGGTTTTGGTCTGACCAAAGACGATTTTGGAAAGGTCCTCGTTGGTGAACTTCTGTAACAAGCTACCCGCTGCTGGACCCTGGATCGCCAACAACGTGCCCTCAAAGGTGGAGTGCAGAACATCATGAAACTGCTCCAACTCGTGCTTCATAAACTGCAAATCCTTATCCCTGCACCCTGCATTGGTGACCATATAGTATTGGTCGTCAGCATGTTTTGTGATGATGGTGTCATCCACAATGCCTCCTTTTTGGTTGAGGAGTACAGATAAGCTAGAAGTGTTGGGAGCAAGCAGGCCGAGGTCAATTGGGGTGATTTTCTCGAGAAAAGCTTTAGCACCTGCTCCTGTGACGCGATGCTGTAACATGTGGCTGACGTCGAACAAGCCAACTTTGTGACGAACCCATTTGTGGGAGTCGACATGAGATTGGTCCTTGTAGATGAGCGGCATGTTGAAGCCAGCGTAGGGTCCGAATTTGGCCGCGTACTTGACGTGGCTCTCGTATAACGGGGTTTTGAGAAGAGTTCTGCTCATTTTGAAACGGATGCTCCAGCAAATTTCTGTAGTGGAGTTGTGGTGGATTTGCACAGGTTTTTGTATGTGGGGTCACTGACAGAGTCAGTGCGCATCACGGAGTCAGACACGGCGCCAACAGAGCCACGCCGCACCGGCTGCGGCTGCCACCACCAGCAGCGCGCAGCTGTAGCCGAGAAGGCGGAAAAGAAGATTTCTGGTGCTGCCATGCGTGTTCACGTGACAAAGTTGTTGATGGCGGCACGTGACAAGGGCATATGAGACGAGCCCCGCATTGATGACCCATAGCGGAGGCCACAAGATGCCAACCGCTAAGTTGTAGTAGAGGACCGAATGCCATGTGAAGAGAAACTCGCATGCGGTGCAGCTCAACACGCTAGGCGTGCAGGACACGCCAGGGTCTGCCTCCAAATCCGGGCACAGTTTCATGGTGTCTTGGGGGGAATGCGAGCGATATATATATATTTATATATCCGCTTTCTGTTTGTGGCTTGTTTCATATTCGCAGGGAGAAGGAGTTTGTTTCCGCTTTTGGCTGCGACAATGCGCAGCCACCTCAGTATACATTTAATCCAGGAATCATGACTGACAT
This sequence comes from Metschnikowia aberdeeniae, assembly GCA_002370615.1. NCBI lineage: Eukaryota > Fungi > Ascomycota > Pichiomycetes > Serinales > Metschnikowiaceae > Metschnikowia > Metschnikowia aberdeeniae. Next base: position 765,644 of record NKZB01000175.1, read on the forward strand.
TTAGAGATAAATTTAGGACAGGCAGGAATTATGACTGCCATTTTGAGGATGAATTAAGGCAGCTTGGCGGGAAAATTAAGAAGAATTTCGAAGCAAAACAGCATTGGGTTCTTGGGAATTCTTGTATAAATTAGAGTTATAGGAAGCGTAGTAAGGGTCGAGAAATCAACCGGGGCTAATTTAGTATAATGTGAGGAAACAAGGAATGAAGCAGGCTTAGAAAGGAGAAGGCTGGTAGAGGAACTGAGGCTAGAAATATGTGATAAGCTAGATTGAAGAGGAATCAAAGCTAGATGGTGAAATTATAGGCTCATTTGAAAGAGTTTTGATTAGAAATACTCTGAATAAAGAAGAAAAAGAAGAAAAAGAAGAAAAAGAAGAAAAAGAAGAAAAAGAAGAAAAAAAGAAGAAGAAAAGAAGAAAAGAAGAAAAAGAGAAAAAGAGAAAAAGAAGAAAAGCTCCTTATCTCATTTCGCAACCTGATCTAGTCCGCAGTGCGCATTCGCATCACATCCATCACATCTACAGCTACATGTTCTGGACTCATGTCCACACTTGACCTCCACACGATTGTCGAATCGCTCGGGTCGCCAAAAATCAAAACGAGAAATGACGCGCTCAATTCGCTCCAGAAGCTGCCGTACCTCAAACTCGCCCACCACCCAAAACTGCTCCTGGCGCTTCTGCTGGCGCTCCTCCGTACCATTGAGGTCGAACGTGATGCCTTCCTGGATAACGCACCACCTGCCGTGGTGTCTCGGCTTAATACCGCCTCACTTCTTCTCCGGGAGATGATTGAGGCATCCTTGGCGCTACCTGCATCCAAGCGTCCTCGATTCAAGGCTTACTTTTCCATCGTGTCTACCATCGCTGGCCTATACTTTGAATCTCGGGGCGAAGCCACCGCTGCGCCATGCAATTCCGATTTTGCCCAGATTGTCGACAAGCTTTTGAAACTGCCGCCGTTTTTTGACCACTTGAGCGTGGAACTGTGGGCAAAATGCTACAGGTTCGTTACCAGGGCTATTGCCCACGAGCTCGAGCACCCGAAAGATGCTCTCATTCGAGATTTGTTTTCCTGCATGGTGTCCTTGATCGGTGGCTCCCATAGTGTGATTCTACCGCTGGTGAAGCTGGAAAACTACATGGGTGTTTTGCCGATCTTGAAGAAGGCATTGGCCCGGTTTTCTAAGCGGGAAAACCCGATAATAGTCAGTGTGTTCCAAGTCATGAATAAGTTGTTGGTGTCGCTTGCCACGGAAGACTTCAACTTCCTACACGAGGTGATTCATTTGGGAATCACCACCATTTTGCAATTCAGCACGACGTCTCTTGACCAGCTCTTCGTGCAGTTTCTCTGCTTTTTGAACCACGATTCATTTTACCGATACTTTGACGTGTCCCGCTACCCCAAGCTCGTGGGTTCAACTCTACATGAGGCAGATCATGATGTCTACACTTTGGGCATGCTCATAAACGCTCTACTACAAAGAACCCAAACGGCAAACTCCAAACTCACTCCAAGCGACATTAGAGTCCACAACAGAACCATCAACAGCATTTATCTTCGAGAGACTCACAAGTCAGAAATTCCACAAGCCAGGCTTCTATACATGGCTATCCCTCGCTTGATCACATTATACTACAAGATTACCACGAAGAGAATTACGCAGACCAGCCCAGACAGCTACCGCCAATTATCGGCTCGTCCACCTACCAATAAGAGACATAAAACACAAGATTTCAGGGCAAACTTTACTTCTTGCGACACCCCGTTACAATATATCTCGTCGTTCACGGAGAATCATGATTTGAAGTTGAGAATCTCCAGCCTACAGCTTTTATTGTTCTACTTTGATTGTTCTTACAATACTGCATATTTAGATTCATTAAGTGATGCTTCAGCTGCCTCGGCAGATGAAAGCGAGTCAATTGGCATGCTCATGGTGCCGGATTCTCAATCATATTCGAAGAATGATGTTGCTGAAGTATTTACGGTAATGTTGAGACTGTTGACGGAAAAAGACCTTAGTTATTGGGCTTTGGTTTCACTCCGTTCTTTATTTGCCTGGCACAAGAATACGACTAGGGATTTGAACTCAAACAAAAACTTGAGCTTCAGTTCGAGCTCGAACCCAAATACTTTGGAGCCATTTGCCATTGAGGATCTCCACCAATTGTTGAGCTTGCTTTTGCCAATGGTGAAAGATAGAGCATTTTGTGAAGAAGCCTGCTCGCTTTTTCACCAAATCATCTTCATGTGCGATGGAAATGAACTTCAGAAAATCTACGATGATGCAATGGTCAGCCAACTCCAAAGTATCCTCGATTTGTCTGATATTGGAGGTCCTGCGTTTTTTAGCAACAGCGGTTTTGACTTTTGGAATACCTTGGCAAGAGTCTTTAAAGAATCGGGCTCGTCCAGAGGAAATCACCTAATTAGCATTCTTCTGAGAAGCGTTCTGCGCTGGATTATTGCCAAGTGTCCCGAGGCCTTCAGAAGTTTTCCTATCCGGGGGAGGCCTTTGTTCTCAGCTAGCAAGATGGCTAATGCTCTTCTTTGGCTACATGGTCTGGATGTCTCGCTCAGAGAAACCCAGATTAGGAAAGATGATAGACGAGAGAAAAGTAAGCTTTTAAGAAGCTTTATAACTTTAGAAGATCAGAAAGAGACCTCACTTCGTGGTGACGGCTTCGTTGTTCCCAAGATTTCTGGTTCAAAGGATTTGGTTTTGTTGGTCCTCAGAACAATGGAAGAAAGTTTCACCCCGTCCCCCGAGAAAGAGAGCAGCATTACATGTGCTATAGTTGGTGCAATTCATATGATGATAATTGCGAATGCCATCGCTCCCAAGGATAGCCCTCTTGCAGACGAATTCCAGAGTGCAGCCAGAAATGTGGCTGCATCACTGGCTCGCTGTATCAATCTGAAAGAACAAGCTGCGCTTGCAATTTTGGCTGTCTTGACATGCAAGCCGTCAAAAGATGTCCTTGAGAGCATTTGTTTTCCCTTTGAGCTCATAGACTATCACTTCCAGTTTTTGGCTTCAAAAGGTGGCAAAAACCTCAAAACCTGGAGCACAAACGAACTTGATGTCGAATTTTCGCTGCCTTTACCAGTAGGATCGGCCAAATTGGATACAGATCTGGATGTCAGTGTCAGCCCCGTTGAATATTTCGAGTTTCTTTTGTTGTATCAAGATTTCCCCGCGAATGAAGTCTCCAAGTTCATGAAAGATCTCTCGTCAGAAGACTATCTTGCCTGTTTCGATCTCGTCGTTCGATTCCAGGAATTTCTGCCTCAACCAAATGCTTTATCGCTCAAAGATGCTATTGAACTTCTAGGTAATGGTCCTTTGTCATCTGCTGAATATGACAGGTCTGAAACCATCATTAAACTAGCTTGCCGATTGGTCAAACAAGCATATTCTCGGGGAATCCTGGAAATCGATAGTTTGTGCATGGATGTCATCAAATTTTTCCTTCAATGCTTAAAAAAAGAACTTTTTCTTGGTAATGCCGTGTTGGTTGAAACGTGGAGAGTGTGCTTGGAGTACACCCAATATAATGGCGAGGAGATCGTATCCAACGCTGATATTCGCTCGCTTTTCTTTCTGTCTTTTGATTCCTTCACCAATGGAATGAAGATTGAGCTCTCTGATGTGATAACCACTTTGATTGCCTCGAGTGACTTTTCAACACAATTGTTGTTTCTACAGGAGATCTGTCAGTACTACCCAACTCCTCAATCTTCTGTCGAGCGAAGTGCAACATTTTGCTTATTTATGAGTCTTCTCACGAAAAAGGGCACTCAGATCTGTCACCAAATTTTGTTCACTCTATTGGAATTATCTCGCTTTGAGTCTTTCATGCCCTATCTCATCCAAGGTATAAAAATCATTGCTAAGACTCAAAAAAAAGAAGATTCGCAAGCACTCTTTAGAGGCATGCGTCTTGATTTGATCAAAGCCTGGATTACTTCGAAACATGACCTCTTGGGTTTTCCTGCTGAGGCATTTGGTTATGTCGATCATCATTCTTTCTTTCTGGAGAACTTCAGGCACATAACCGCCATTGTTTGTTCGCTAGATGCTCAGTTTCTAGATGAGCGGCTCAAACAGGCGTTTCTCGACCATTTGGTGGATATCAAATCATGCGAGATATCCAACCTCATTCAAGAAAGTCTTCCGTTGATGGTGGCAATGTCGTACACATCCAAGGGTACAAGGAACAAAGTTTTCAACATTTTAACAGATGCATTACAAGCAACATACAAGCCGGTTATGAAAGAAAAGCTTGTTCTTATGGTCATATGTGTGGCAAAATTGACTGATGTGAGAAGTTGGCTAGAAATTGGCGCTGTTGCTGGCTCTACTGATGCATGTGCCCCGAAACTCGTTATCAACATATCAAAGTTGTCCACAATCAAACCCGGCTCAAGCGTGGACCTTACAAGTGCTCTCATTTCGAAGTACAGTGAAGACAAAAACTTTTGGACCGTTTCAAGGGTTTTCTTTTTATTCCGCCAGCTTTCTCTTGATCTTGAGCATGCAGGGTTGACGGAAAAAGTAGCGGTTTTAAGAAGAATCCATTTCTTTTGGCATTTGAGCAAAATTGGCTTCCACACCTACAGTGTCATTTTACTCGTTATGGAGCTTTTCTCTCCCTTGATTGGAGAAGGCTTTGACGATGAAATTGCCTTCATTTTTAATCAAATGGACCTATCCTGCTTCAAGTTCAGTCCTGTGGAAGATTCAAGTCCTCATATAATAACATTTTTATCCCATTTGGGTAGATCTAAGCCTCTGGATGTGTTCAACAGATTTCGGATCAGGGTGGAGGAAAACTTGAGGGAGATTCTCGATCCCAGTCTCAGACCAGTATTTCGATTTTTGTTGTTACCGAGAGATACGAGAGAAAGACCATTGATATTCGAAGATGTGAGAGCTTTCATGGAGCATGACGACATGAAGAGTGTCATTTCATGCTGCTACAATGAATGGGCACTGATATTATCAGAATTGTTTGCCCATACCTACAAGCCACAGACATTAGACAGCAAGTCTCATTTCGTGCCCAGACTAGTCAGGTTATTCTTGACCCACGAGATCCCGAGCGAACTTCGAGGCTCAAGCTTTTCGTTGTGGGTTGCAGAATATTTGGCGGACTATTACCTTTCAGGCACGTCATATAATGAGGCAGTGAACAAAGGCTTATTTCCCAGTCAGATGGACGAAAAATTGGAGAAGTTGGCGACGGGGTTCAGTTTTGGATCTACAACAATCGACTTCTTCCTCCAGGATTTGACTGAGATATATGACACTGGAGGCAACAAAACGAAAGCATTTTTGGAATGCATCTTCGGGGCTCTTTTATGGCACACCAACGACAGGAGATGGAAAATTATCGAATGGAGCAGCTTTCACCAATTCGAGCACTGTATTGTTTCCTTGAACCCTCGGTCATGTGATTATCTTTATCAGGAAGCTAGCTTTCAACCCTGCAGTCCTGGCAGTGGAGTTGAGACAAGTATTGGAAATGAAGACCCATTTCTCCGCAGAGAACGTGACTTTATGTTATCTTTGATACCCCAAATCCCCAACTTTACGGGTTTGGCAAACATAGTCACCAGTTGTTTGCTCCGTTTGCCTGAACTAGCTATCCGGACGCTCCCAAGCTTTGTTCTCTTTTTCCTTCATATGGCGCCAAAACGCAGTCAAATTATCCTTGACTATCTTCAAGGCAAAGGTCAAATACGCCCATACTGCGCCAGAAAAACGGAGTTGATGACAAGTATTGTTTTGGGCATTAGGATTGGTGCCAAAAAGAATATTCGGCCTTTCAAAGAGATTTACGAGAACTTAGATCTCGAACCTGTCTTTATCACGGCGAAAGAAGGTAAACTGCCCGAGTCGGCATTGATGCTTTTCGAAGACTACTTTCAATCTAAAGCAGTTTCCTTAGTTGATTACAGGAGCTCTCTAGCCGAGATATATTCGTCACTTGATGAGTACAATCTCATCTCGGGAATGCCTTATGATGTGACATTTGATAACTCTTTCAAGCTCTTGAGCGCAGAGAATGTGCCGGAGAATTTCCAATACGACAACGGTTTCATGGATGCATCCATGGCATTGCAAGAGCCATTTCAGGCCCGTCACATGATCCAATCGTTGCTCCAGGACGGCCGCCTTGGACTTTCCAAATTAGTGAGCGAAGCATGTTACAATTCCAAAGAAACTTTGCAGAGCTCAAGCGAATGGTCATGGAAGTTGAACCAGTGGGATGCTCCCGCAGACGAGTTATCAGTTCAAAAGCACGATGTGCTTTACTCCTACTTCAAGCAAGTGCGAGATGCACCAGTGGATGCTTTCCGAGTACATGAAGCGGAGGTATACGAGAACAGCATGATGAACTTTGTGAATCAGCGGGCAGGTTTCACCGGAAACTTTATCAATCCAAAGTGCCGGAAACAAGAATTGCAATACTGGCTTGAAACTTTAGCTATTTTGCGAAGTGTCAGAACGGTTTTTGCATCTGGGACTGAAGAAGTCGTTTCACGATCTCTTTCTTTTGAAAAAACAACGTCGTGGTTTGAGGCAGTGGACTCTGGGCGAAGTGAAGACGTCATGCTCGCCAGAAAGCTAGCCTTCAACATTTACACCGAAAACACAGACATGGAAAACAGAGACATGCTCTACATGTGCCAGGCAAACGAGCTTCTGAGGTATAACAATATTCTCCGAAAGGAAAGATGCCTTCAGAAAGCCATCAACTCGGCGGTATATTTCGAAAAATGGATCAACTGTGTGACGGTGCACGACCACACACAGCGCTCCCAGTTGAAGCGGTATTCAGCGTACCAAGCAGCACAAACTCTATGGAGCGTGGGCCAAACAAGCATTCCCATCACAATGTTGACAAAATTAGATGAATCTGGAAACGTCGTCCTTCCATTTCCTCGCTTGAGTATTGATGTGCACTTGATAAAAGCGCATCTCGCCAAGTGGAAAGCTGACTCCAGAATGGATTTGGCTATCAACATTCTCCAGCAGATTGTGGTTCCCATGCAGACAACGATAGGAGAAATCGAGTCCTTGAGCCAAAGAGCGCAGGTATACAATGTACTTGCCAGGTTGTGTGAGCAACAGTACAAGTCGCCCGTTTTAGAAGAGAAACTCCGAGGGTTAAGCAAGAGGGTTCACGACCGAAAAACCGAAATCGAGGACATCCGGGAATTCTACCGAAAACATGCCCCCGATGATCCAGAAAAGAAAGTTGCAAAGGCGTACTATGCACGGTTGAAGACTCAGTTCAAAAACGAGACAGACGAGCTCGAGCTAGCCAAAGAGACCAAGTTAAGCTTCATAGGGACATCGACGAGATTCTACCTCGAGGCCATGTTGCTTGACGAAAACGACGAAAACGTTGACAAGTTCTTTTCCGCCTTCTTCGAGCTTTCCGGCAATGAGAGCTTGCAGGAGTCGCTCTCGGAATGCCTTTCCCAATTGAGCTCCTACAAGCCAGTATCGTGGTGCACACAGATCTTATCTCGGGTCTCCGACGACTCTTCTGCGTTTCAGAAGAATCTCAACGGTCTCGTCGTCAAGATCTGCCTCGATCACCCATTTCACGCACTCTATCCGCTCATTTCTTTGACTCTCAACGAGAGTTTGGCGGCGGGACCCTTGAACTTCGAAGTGGTGGCAAGGACCCGTGCAGCGAGAAACATCATGAGCGCTCTTCAGACATCCAGCTCCAGCTACGCCTCAAACACATTACTTCCCATCGAGCGCTTGTGCCAGCAGTGTGTGACCCTAGCCGAAGTCAAGAGCACCAGAGGAAAATCGCTTCATTTGGATAAGCTAAAGATTGGGTCGTATTTCATGAACGAACTTCCACCCATTCCCCCGCCCACGCTTGCGTTGGAAGTAAGCAGAACCGGCTACCAGCAAGTGCCCAGAATGATGGGTATGGAAGCGAAAGTGAGTATTGCTGCATCCGGGCTCAGCTTGCCCAAAATAGCTACACTCAATCTTTCAAACGGAACAAAACACAAGATGCTCCTCAAACATGGAGCGGACGATTTGCGCCAAGACGCCATCATGGAACAGGTGTTTGGTAAAGTCAACCGAATATTGGTCAAGGATACGGAAACCCGCAAACGAAACCTTGCCATCAGAACATACCGGGCAGTTCCTCTCGGCCCGCGGGCGGGAGTAATTGAGTTTGTGGCGCACACCAAGGCGTTGATCGAGGTGATCCGTCCGTACCACACCAAATTGGACCAGATGAAGGCGGAAAAGGCCCGTGAAATCATGAAGAAGAACCAGGGCGGCGAAGCTGCACAGAGAGTCAAGGCATATCAGAATATAGAGGTTGCCATCAAGCCCGTTCTCCGGCACTTCTTCGCCGAAACCTTCCTCACGCCAGAAAAGTGGTTCCACAGCAGGCAGCTCTATACAAGAGGAGTTGCCACCACATCCATGGTGGGCCATATTCTTGGTCTAGGCGACCGCCACTGCAACAACATCCTCTTGGACGAGTTCACTGGCGAGCCCATCCACATCGATCTCGGCGTCGCCTTCGACCAGGGCAAGCGTCTTCCCATCCCCGAAACGGTGCCGTTCCGGCTCACACGTGACATGGTGGACGGGTTTGGATTCATGGGGATTCACGGTTCCTTCAGCCGGCTCTGTGAGCACACGCTCCGGGTTCTTCGTGGAAACCAGGAGCATATTCTCGGGATTCTTGATGTTCTTCGCTGGGATCCGTTATACTCGTGGTCCATATCACCCATCCGAAAACGGAAACTTCAGGACGAGAACCCTGCTCCATTCGAAGCTGCGGCCCGCGACGCGCTGGAGGCAGAGAGCGCCATTCTCATGGTGACGGAAAAGTTGCACGCTGGAGGTTTGAGCGTGGAGGCCACAGTGCGCGACTTGATAAGAGAAGCCACCAGTGAGCAGAACCTCGCAGTTATCTACTACGGGTGGTATCCCTTTTACTAGCATGATCGGGCCTGAGTAGCCACGCTTATACACAAAATCACAGAAGAAATAATTGAATCACAAAGAAGCATTGCTATTGTATTGACCAGTGCTGAATTGGAACTCTAACTGGTTAGTCTGATTAATTAGTCTGATTAGTCTGTTACCAGCCCGAGTACGTTCCCCAAATTCGGGTACACTCCAAAGCCTTTTCTGATTCTCAATTCCAAATTCTTAATCAAGGTCAGAACTACCACCTTTTGATCCAGTGGCCAAAGAGGGCTCTTTTTGACCATGAATATCGTGACGGTACCACTCAGAATCGTCGACAAGAACAATGCGTTCATCCGGAACGCTTTTGGACAAATCCGAGCCGTGTACCAGGAAAAGCAGTTGGTGTTAACGGCGGCTTGTGAAGAGGGCATTTTTGAGGCTAGTGTCAGTGCCGCCGATCTCAATGCCATAGCAAAGCAGCCATTTCCAACACACCACACAGAAAAACCGATAAAGGACTCAGCGACCACGGGAGGCGACACGTGGCTTGATACGTGGCTCCAACTTCTTGGTATAAAGCCGTGTGGCGAGCTGAAATTCGCTCTCGCTGCCAAGCTCACTACGGATTACGATGAGAGTCAAATGGTGGATGGAGATGAGGGTTCTGGTGACGACACCGACAAACACGAAAAAGGACCAGCGGAAATGCACTTCAAGTTGCTGATCAATACGACAGGTATGCTCGCTGTTACTTATGGCAGCTTGCTGTTGGTCTACACGGATGTGGAGTCAGTTCCACCAGCTCTGCGAGCACAATACAACTTGCTCACGTGGATCCAGGACTTGGTAGCACAAAAGGGCCAGCTACAGGGCGAAGCCAACGATGCCATGGCAATGTTGGACCGGCAGAACTCCGTGTGCCAGGCGCTCAGCGCAGAAATTCACCAGATGACTTCGGACTACAAGGCTATTCTACAAGACTTGGAGGACCGGTATTTCCAGGTGTTGAACCAAAAGCGCCGTCGCATTGCAGAGCTCGAGCCCGAAGGACCGGGCAACTTGGACCTTTTGAATCTCGAGTATGTAAAGCGCAACTCCAACAGTCTCAACCACGTCCATATTGAGGATATTGTGGCGGGTAAAAAGCTCGTTTCTCCAGTCAAAAGAAGCCACCCGAAGAAAAAAAGAAGGGTCGGGCCCAAGACGGAACCCACCGACGACATTCCTCGATTCGATCCGGAAATCAAGCCGGAGCCACGTGATTCGGGCAGTGAAGCTCGCTCGGTCCACGCTCAAACCAGTTCTCAATTGAGCGACAGCCCCAGTAACAAAAACCCAAATGGCGCAGACCTTGGTGCGGATCTCAACCTGGATTCCACCCACTACAGCGGACCGGATTCAGACTCCGGTAACGAAACCCAGTATTCTGAGTGATCACGTGCGATGCTCTTCGCACCCAGAATGTGCGGCGAAAAGAAAGCGTGGTCGCAGCGGCTGAAAAAAATTCGAGCCCATTTGCACTTGTCCAGCTACATTCACATATCGACCCCAGAATTCCGGATTCGGCATCGCCACAAACACGTCTGTGAGACCAGGGCCTACTTCACACTCGTGATTCCTACTTGCGTCTTTCTTTTTACTTCATTCTGCATCTGGAGTCTCTGCGCTGTTTCATAGAGAACCTCGAGGTTCGTCACCCAGAGCTCCACTGATTATCGTTTTCATATACTTCTGCATCCGTCATGTCTTATTACAATCCCTGCCAGTCTGAATCCCAGCCGTTTGTGTCCCAGCAGTACCCTGAGTATTACCACCCCCGAAATGACAGCTCCAACAACTACAAAAGCCCGGCCCCGCCACAGGACTACTACCGCTACGAACCTGAATTCTGCGCCGACTTTTCTCCGAGCATAGATACTTTTGGCCATCCAAGCAGAAGTGTTGATGCTTTTGACGAGAAGCCTCCCACTGACACCACGTTGTTTGGCTCCGGCCCCCTTCTCGACCTGCACTTCCAGGAGCTGTACACTCCGCCCGAACAAGCAAACTTTGGCCTGAATTCTTTAGGGCTTTCGGAAAGAAACGACTATGCGTACGGAGCAGCCCATCCCAATGTGGCATCTCAAGAAGTCGTATCACAGGCAGACCACGCAGCTCCGTCCCGAACAGTGTACTTGGGAAACATCCCGAGCGAGATCGAGCCCAATGAATTGTTGGACTATGTGAGAAGCGGGATTTTGGAAAATGTCAAGATCCTTGGCGCTAAAAACTGTGCGTTCATCTCGTTCATCGACCTGCAGTCGGCGTTATTGTTTCACTCGGATTGCATTTTGAAGAAGTTAAACATCAAGGGTAACGATATTCGCATTGGCTGGGGCAAAAACACGCCTATTCTTCCCATTGTGAAAGACGCCATCCAAAAGGACGGCGCCACACGCAATGTTTACCTCGGCAACCTTCACAGCTCGGTCACGGGCCAGCTCATCACCGAGGAGGAGCTAAAGGAAGATTTATCGGTTTACGGAGTCATTGACTGTATCAAGATCATTCGCGAGAAAGGAATCGCCTTTATTCACTTCTTGTCGATCTTGAGCGCCATTCGCTGTGTGACCAACTTGCCCACGAAGGAGAAATACTTGGACAAGAAGTGTTTTTACGGAAAAGACCGATGTGCTTTCATTACCAAAACCCAGCAGCACAACGCAGCCCAATACTTAGGCTTGGCACCAGGAATGGAGCATGTGGTAACTGCCGCCGACAGAGAGTTTATCTCGTCTGCTCTAGTACAGCAATCGGCTGCTGCTGCCCAGATCGCCACCCAGGCTGGCGGAGCAAACAACTTGGGAAACAGGACCGTCTACTTGGGCAACTTGCATCAGGAGTCTTCAGTGGAGGAGATCTGCAACGTTGTGCGTGGAGGTTTATTGCAGAGTATTCGTTTTTTGAAGGAGAGACACGTGTGTTTTATCACCTTCATTGATCCTATTGCTGCAGCACAGTTCTTTGCACTTTGTCAGCTTCATGGGTTGACAATCCACAACCGAAGAATCAAAGTTGGTTGGGGCAAGCACTCGGGGCCATTGTCCAACGCATTATCGTTGGCGGTGTCTAATGGAGCATCGAGAAACATCTATATCGGCAACATCAGCGACTTTGTTTATTTCAATGCGCAGAAGTTGCGAGACGACTTCTCGTCGTTTGGCGATATCGAGCAGATCAACTATCTCGAGGAGAAGAACTGTGCGTTCATTAACTTTGTCAACATCAGCAACGCCATCAAGGCCATTGATGGCATCAAGTCCTTCAAAGACTATAAGACTTTGAAGATCAATTTTGGCAAGGACCGCTGTGGCAACTTGCCCCGCCAATTCCAGAACCCGCAGTTTCACCAGGGCCAGAATCAGCAGAATCAGGGCCAGAATCAGCAGAATCAGCATCAGAATCAACAGTTTGGCCAAACCCCGAACCAGCATCAGAATCAACAGTTTGGCCAGCCCCTTCATGGCACCCGTCAGTATGGCGCCCCACTGTTTGCAGACGAAGCCAGTCCCATAAATTTTGCACGTCGCATGTGACCATGTATATAGAAATCTATACGAGAACGTCATCTAAGAATGTGAAGACCAGAAACCGGCCACATCGCTCACATCTTCGGAAGTATCTTGGTCAATACGACCATACAGAAGAATAGCACAAACACAAATGCCATTGTCTTGATCATGAAGAAAAGCGAAATCTTTCCCCCAGACTTCTCCAGCAAGTAAGAGTTCAAATTCAGACCCACCGCCTGCATCAAGCCCAGGCTCCGGGCCATATTTTCGCCAGACTCCTGCACCAACTTGGAATCCTCCATAATTTTCAGCGAAAGAGTCTGCGCTGAGGACTTAAGTGTGGACGCCAACGCGGTCAAGTCCGTAATGATCTCCTCCTGGAAAGACTCATGGTAATCGTTCATTTGCTCTTTGTGTTCATTGTCGAAGCTGGTGGTTTTTCCTTCGGCAAGTAGCCGTTTTCGGAGAGAAGTGTAGTCGTCGTCAGTGGCTGGCGGCTGATCAACCACCTCCGGAACCACAGTTGGGGGCTTCGTCTCTTCGTGTTGCGCGGCAAACTCCTTTAAAGCGATGGTGTTTTCGTAGACTAGATCTTCGACTTGGTTGGACAAGTCAAGCACCTGTGAGCGGGTGGCGTCGTGGAACTTGCTTGTTTTGTGGGAGGCCACGGCGTTTAGTAGACGAGGGATGTCGATGCGGATCTTCTGTAGAGTGAGTTTTTGAAGAAAGGGGTTTGTTTCATTTTGGCTTTTCACTAATTCGTCCACCTCCTTTTGGTACTGCTGGCAAATGGTGGATACCGCCTTGATCAGGAGACTCATGGAGTACGTGCGAGTGGGAAGTTGACGTGCGCAGTGCCTATTCAAGCCGGAAACCCCGACCCGAAATAGCGCCAGGAAATCAGTACTTGGACCTTGGAATCAGTACTTCACAGCCGACAAACATGCCAGCGTATAGACAACGCCTGCATGGAGACTGATGCTACTGACGGAGGTATGTGCGCTACAGATGTAAGCCCCACTACTATCAAACCCCGATTGGATGTTCTGAATCGGTGTTAGCGAAAAGGGCGAGATTGCTCTCGCGCCACAAGCCTGTATAAGAGCGGCATCTTGGAGAAACCCCAATAGGCCCTTCAGAAAGAGACGTGGCGCTGAGGTTCGCGAGGTGAAAAAACCGCCTAAATACTGTTTGGTGTACGGGTGTGCGCGGGAGGTGCGGGAGTGCGATTTTCGCCCTGCACATGGCGGCCTCGTGCCGGAATGCGTTTCATGACAGACCGGCATGTGGACTGCGTTTGGCGCCTTTGTTATGATTCCTCCAGGTCGCGCCGAGCGGCTTGTGTGCAGGACACTATCACTCCCTGGTTCGTTTTCCCGTTTTGCCGGCGGACCTGGCCGGGTTGGCGGACCCGGCGGGTAGCATACGGAGAAGCGTCGCCATGTAGCATGTACGGCCCCGCTCCAGGGCGTACAGAAATCGTCGGGTCGTTTTCTGTTAGCCGATCTATTTTTGTTTCGCGGTTGCGCAGCCCACGCATAAACAAGGCACCACTTTTCTTTTTCTTTTTTTTAGGATTTTCAGGTGCATCTCCGGCCTTGTTTTCTTTATTTTTTGTGCCCAGTGTCCAGATTTCCGACTATTGTTTGGCCTAACTGTCTCAAACCCAAGGTCTATCCTTCAATCTACCCAAGGTCTAATCCTCAATCTGCAAACCCGTGTCCAGAAACCCTTATATCATGCATGGCTTTGGCCTCCTACTACTACTGTTTTTGGCGGTGGGCGTTTGTGATGATTTCCAGTCCCTAGGCTGTTTCAAGCAGAGTGCCATTCTGTCATTTCTCCTGCTGCAGGGCGATTACATCTACCAGACCTCTTCCTACTGCTGGTCCCAGTGTCCGTCCAAAAAGGTGGCGGCTTTGTTGAATGGTAAGTATTGCTACTGCGGTCTGACCGTGCCCGACTCCGATTTGCTTGTTTCTGACAGCAACTGCAACACGCCATGCCAGGGCTATGGCTCGCAGACCTGTGGCGGCAATGGCTACTTCCAGGTCTACGTGAATGATGCTGTTGAAGGCTCCACCATGGCTGCCTCCTCGGATTCGCCGTCAACTTCTTCCACTACTTCCTCCACGGCGTCTTCTTCCGAGACCACCTCCTCTGAGGCACCGCAGTCCACGCTGTCGGAGCCACAGTCGCTGACGAAGGCGCTGTCCACGCAGTCGCTGTCCACGCAGTCGCTGTCCACGCAGTCGCTGTCCAAGGCGCTGTCCACGCAGTCGCTGTCCAAGCAAACGTCGTCTCCTCTGAGCACAGACCCCGCGTCGTCGTCACAAGCCCAAGAAAATTCTTCCACGGTAGTCGAGAGCTCCGACCAGGATTCGGAGCTGGCTTCTTCCGAAAAGCCTTCCACCTCTGCCAGCTCCTCGCCATCCAAAGGCCAAGGAGGCGTGACCACGATTGTATCGACGGTCACTTCGTCTCCAAATGGCTCCTCGCGCTCAGTCGTTGAGATCACCACCACCGTGGGCTCCCACACCACCGCAGAGAAGTCATCTGCGTCTTCGTCATCTCTGGGCGCAGGAAGTCCATCCAAAGAGTCCAAGAGCTTGTCTGGTGGCAAAATTGCAGGAGCTGTGGTGGGATCAGTGGCGGGCGTGGCATTGATCTCCGGTTTGATCTTCTTGATTCTTCACTGGAAGCGCAATCGCAGCCACGACGATGACGACGACTTTTTCGATCTTCCTGGCAAGGCCCCAGGCCAGTTTGATTCGGTGGCTCCTAACGGCTTCATAGGCGGTGCCGCTGGAGCTGGTGTGGTGGGTGGACATACTCACCACGGCTCAAACACTACTAGATCCTACACCACGAATAATGACGATGGCTACTTTTACGATAACCATCCGTCCGACATGAGTCACAATGCCTTTGCACAGGAGGAGGAGTACGGCCGCCGGCGCTTGTCGAATGGCTCGCTCCCTGATATGGTGACCAGAAATCCTGGCTCTTTGAAGGTGGTAAATTGATGTTGATTTGAAGTGGGGAATTGATTGGCATTGAGGGCCGAGCCCTGATGCATGCAGACCCGCCACATTGTCGATCCATTGTGAGGCGGAATTTTACTTTCATACGAAACATGTAACCGTAGTTAGTTACGCATTAATAACACTTCGTATCCTACTGGGCTTCCGCTTCCTGCAGGACATGCGCCCCGATGCGTGGAAAGATGCACCGAACATCCGTACACCCCGACAACAGGCCCCTTCAATGCAGCGCCGCCCGCGCCCTGTCGAGCCCCGCGCCAGTCAGGCCGATGCAACCGCCCGGCCAAACGACGGGAGGAAGTACGGGGTGTCACGTGCGCGACCGTTTCTAGGGCACCAGCCCTGGCGCGCCATATGCAGAGCCATTCTGAAAAATTTTCCCTCGCCTGCTCACTGCGCACTAAGAAAAAAGTCTTGAATCGAACTACTTCTAACTTACTCACTTAAGAATATAACATGTCTGGTTCTGGTGCTTCCGGTAACAAGTTCCGTATGTCTTTGGGTTTGCCAGTTGGCGCCGTCGTCAACTGCTGCGACAACTCTGGAGCAAGAAACTTATACATCTTGGCCGTCAAGGGCTTCGGTGCTAGATTGAATAGATTGCCAGCTGCCTCTGCTGGTGACATGGTCATGGCCACCGTCAAGAAGGGTAAGCCTGAATTGAGAAAGAAGGTTATGCCAGCTATTGTTGTCAGACAATCCAAGCCATGGAGAAGAAAGGATGGTACTTTCTTGTACTTTGAGGACAACGCTGGTGTCATTGTCAACCCTAAGGGTGAGATGAAGGGTTCTGCCATCACTGGTCCAGTCGCCAAGGAGTGTGCTGACTTGTGGCCAAGAATTGCTTCTAACTCTGGTGTTGTTGTCTAAACTCATCTTGGTACATCATACATTAATACATGACATAGTCTACGTTGAAATGGCTGTAGATAAAGGGGAGAAACTGTAGTTTGCATTGTGAAGAGAAGGCGATGGCTTCACTTGTGAATCTGTCCCATCTCCTGCATTGCCTTCGATTTTACTGGGGAAGAATAACTGGTGTAGAGCAGAAGTCTGTCAATATCATTGAGCTAAAGTAATTATTTATCATCGAACTAAAGTAATTATTTATCATCGAACTAAAGTGATTATTTATCATCGAGCTTAAGTTACTATTCATGGATATTGAGCTTGTTGGTCCCCTCTTCTAACGTCTCATCTGTAGCGTGCCCCGGTGCCGGAGTGCTATTGCGACGAGGAGATACCGTGGAGTTCTGTCTGCTTGATACAAAACTGTCTCCAAGCTGGATTGGGTACGGGACGTTTCCCTGTTTGCTGTCACCTAGGTGGGCGGGGAAGTGTGGCACGTATTGGTTATACTGTTGCCCGTTTTCGCCTTGTACAGTGATGAACTGGCCCGCTGGCATTTGAGAAGATGGCGGAATCAACTGGTTGTTCAAAAGGGGCGATCCTGGCTTGTATGCCTGTGGCTGACCGAGAGGAGACGACGGAAAGTACTGTGGCATGGGCCCTCCTTGTGTCTGCTGCGCGTTCGTCTGCTGAGTTTGCAGGTTGACGTGTGAAGTTTCGACCTGGCCAGCTGGAATGGCGTTGATGGTGAAAAATTGCTGCAGCACCGGGTCGTAGAATTGCTGTGGTTGGGAGTGCACCTGGTTCAAGTAGTATTGGTAATTTTGAGGGATGGTTTGCTGGGGTGTGGTCACCACCCCTGCTGAGTAGCCATTCCGGCCCCCATCACCATTGGCGTCCTCGGTGCCTTTGCTGAGGTGTTCGTTGTCTAGCTTGACGGAAATGTCACCATTCGAATCGGCGTTAGTGTGCTCGGTTTCTGCAGGAGGTACAGCGGTTCCATCGCTGTTGATCAAGTTTGAAATCCTGGGTGATTGATTGTGCTTCTGGACGAACGCTGAAGTCATGCGTTGGTTGGTTGATCCGGTGTTGATGGACACTTGCGACATTCCCGAGTTGCGGACCGATGGGGCACTTCTTGGAATGAGTGTGTTCTGGAATCTCGAGCCTGTGTTGCTCGATCTCAACGACTTCAAGCCTGTTTTTGCGGACATCACGCTGGAGTTTCGAGACAGATTCCTCTGTAGATCATTATTGGCTGTGAGCTCCTTGTTCATGGCTTTTGCTCTGGCCGCTGGCGATGCCAATGACGTCAATGTCTTGATATCATTATACCACTCAATCATGGTCTGGTAGTTGTCACACTTAAAGGACCAATTGTGACCTCTGTTCATTAAGCTGTTCTGCAGCTTAGAGTACAACACAAATTTGTATGAGCCCACAGCTTTCCCGTCATTCTTGGAATGTTCACTAACCAGGCAGTGGTTGAGGGACAACGACATTACAGGAATGTTGTCTTTTTTGCGATCCAGCGACTTAAACTCGTGGAGATAACTGCATGTCAAAACATACCAGCCACTAGAGTATGATTTCAAAAACTTGGATCTTCTCTCTAAAGATCCCTCCTTGACCGCAACATTGACAAGCGAATCGTAATGAGGAATAGTCAAATCCCTGATTCTGCGAGTGGGAAAGCTCAAGTCCACGAACTTGCCTCCAGTCACATTCTTAGATATGGACGAGGCCTTCGGAAGGTTTCTGTTGACAAATGACTCCCATTCGAGATTTGGTTCCTTGGCCAAAAATCCCTCAGTAAAGTTGGGCACAAGGAAGTTTGAGACTGACGAGCTCTCGTTCTCCACGAGGTGCAAGAACATGCCCATGTAGTTCTGGATTTCCAACACCACAATGGACTCGAGTTTTTCACTGGACATCTGGAGGTTCCTGAATGCTTCATAAAGGTACAGCTCCTCGGCCAATTGTCTTTTCAACTGGCGCTCCAAGCGCAACTTCACCAAATACGGGTCTTTCCGAGATATGTCCGGCTCTCCACCATCGCTATGTGTGCTTGTAGATGGAATCTCCAAGTGGTTGGCGACATCGGTGGAGTGATTGAAAGCAGACATCAAGTGCTTCGTTTCAGCCATCTCCTTGCTCAAGGTATTCTTGAAGTCATTCTGTAGATTGCGGATCTCTTTGATCTTGACCAAGAGGTCTTTCCGCAAATCCTCCAACTTCGGAACAATCACCAGGTTGATATCCTTGAGCGTCTTGTTGCCATTTTGGATGTTTTGCTGGTGGAACCGCGTGAGGATCGTGGGGATGTCCTGGATGGAGCCATTGCCAATTGGAAGAAAGAATTGGTTTATGGCACTCAACGCGTCGTCGTCGCTAACAAACTTGTCGCCCTTGCTGTGATGCTTATCAGACTTGGAGGCGCCAGAGCTCAACGCAGGCTGGCCGGGGGCGCCCACCGCCTGTTGAAGCCGCACCTGCTGGCGCACAATCTCCTCCTGGACCGAGGCGTACTGTCGAAGATAGGAGATCAAGTCCTTGGCAATATCACGGTACGCCTGGAACCGCTGCGCCACCACTTCTGTGGGGAAGTCATTGTGATGCTGGAAGTCGTGCGGGATAAACACCGAGAGGGGGTTGTGGTAATCGGACATGGTGTAGTTGGGGAGTTTTGACCGAGTGCTTGCGAAATTCTGATTGAAGGAGTTCTTGGGGCAATCTGGGGTTCGGGAGTTTCACCTTCAGTATGGTCGATTTGCGCAAGGACAATCCGAAAGGTCGGCGGTTGTTGAGCAACCGAAGCGAGAAAGGGCAAATGAACGAGACGCCTTGCCAACGAATGAGCCTGCGGAAGAGAGGCTCGTGTGGGTTTGGAAGACTGTGAGACAGGCGCAAGATTGGCTGTTTTGGGAACAATGCAAACTAGCTTCCAGGAATAAAGTGTTGCGGAAAAGTGAGGGTGCGCATACAACAATGTTCGCTACAGGAAGCGGCATGCGCAGCAATGTGCCGGTTCGAGCGCCGGCAAATTGGGCCGAGCCTGAAAATTGCCTGTCCTGTTCAGCGTTTCGGAAGGCCGCCCAGAAACCTTCCTCGAGAAACCCCGAGGAGTCTGGGTGGAACCTGCCCATAAACAGTCGGTCCTGCACCCAGTGCGCCGCAATCCACCTGCACGCATCCATACCAGCATCGCTTTCGCGCTCTACATTTCCTCATGGATCACCCATATGTCATCAATGTGTCACTGGACGAAGACGAGGATGACGCCATAGAAGTGCTTGAATTCCTGCGTCTGACACAGAAGCTCATCGAGCAGGAGCCGCCGAAGGTCGTCAAAAAAATGGCCGAAGCTGAGTGTCCCATCTGCTTCGATTCCGTGACCACCGCCACCGCCACATTTTGCGGCCACGTGTACTGTCTTGACTGTCTTCAAAAAAGCATTTCCTCCTCCTCTGCCCGGGGCCAGACCAGGGGGAAAAAGGGGGTGGGGCTCTGTCCCATGTGTCGGGAATCGGTGGCTTTCAAGGACACCATTGTGCTCCGGATGAAGACAGGTGCGCCTGTGGCGCCGCCCAATTTGGATGCGGCAAACTCGCTGTCGGAAACGGCCGAAGACGACGTCGACGAGCTCTTCAATGAGTAGCCTCACCGTTGCAGCCCGCTGACGGTACTGCATACAGTGCACGGCGGCGAACCTGCAGGCAGCTCTCGCGGGGCCTGAGAGTCACGCCTTGCGCTTTCTGCTACCCTTCATCATGTCATATCTGCCTGTCACAAACCAGCCCCCTGCTTACGGCGACGATCCCAATGCCCGTGTTGCCAATGATGCCTTGGCGGATGATTTCAAGTATTCCGTCAATGTGGCGTCCTGTGAGTTGCCGATTAGGCAGATGTTCATCAGGAAAGTGTATGCCCTCCTCTCCATCCAGATTCTTGGCACGGTGATTATCGGCTACATCATCAAACTGAATCAAGCGCTTCAAAGCTGGTGTCTCAACCACATGTGGTTGTACTTTGTTTCTGTGGCGGGCACGTTGGGGTTTGCGATTGCCACCTCCATCAAAGCCCGCTCCTATCCCATCAATCTCGTTCTTTTGGCGGGTTTCACGGTGTGTGAGTCGTACGGTGTTGGCCTTGTGTGCTCCTTTGTGGATTCAAATGTCGTTGTTCAAGCTCTCTTGATCACGTTCATCCTCTTTGTTGGACTCACGCTTTTTGCATTTCAGTCGAAATACGACTTCACCTCTTGGCAAGGTGCGTTGGGAATGGGCGTTTGGGCCTTGCTTGCTATCGGGTTTGTCAATATGTTTTTCCCCGGCCGGTCCCAGGGCTTTGAGATGTTGTACTCGGGTGCTGGTGCCTTAATCTTCGCTGCCTACATTCTCGTCGACACGCAGCACATCATGAAAACTTATTCTCTTGATGATGAAGTGAGCGCAACACTTGCGTTGTACTTGGACATTTTGAACTTGTTTCTTTTCATTCTCCGTCTCTTGCAGAGCAGAGAAGACTAGTCAAGCATTATGAGCTGTGAACGCGTATACTTTCAATTGAATCCAATCAGTAATCATTGACGTTTATTCAATCGCACTCTACAAGTACAAACCCTCGAGGTTCTCCTCCACCTTGTTCTTGAGAACCCTTTCTTTGGCAGTCCTGAAGTCCTCAGCCTTGACTTGCATTCTTCTCTCTCTCAAAGCCAACAATCCTGCCTCTGTGCACATGGCCTTAATATCGGCTCCTGATAAGTCGTCCTTGCTGGTCACTAAATCATCTAGGTTGACGTCGTCGGCCATCTTCATCTTGGATGTGTGGATACTCAAGATCTTCTTCTTTGTGTTGGAGTCGGGGTTCTCAAACAAGATCTTACGATCAATTCTGCCCGGCCGAATCAACGCAGGATCCAACGATTCAATTTTGTTCGTCGCCATAATCACCTTGATGTCTCCTCTGTCATCGAAACCGTCCAACTGATTCAACAACTCCAACATTGTTCTTTGGATTTCTCTTTCGCCTCCCGACAGCGACTCGTATCTCTTGCTTCCGATGGCATCGATCTCGTCAATGAAAACGATGGATGGTGCCAAATCACTGGCAATCTGGAATATCTGCCGACACAAGCGAGGACCATCACCCAAGTACTTTTGGATCAACTCGGACCCCACGATTCTCAAGAACGTGGCGCTGGTCTGGTTTGCAACCGCTTTGGCCAACAACGTCTTTCCCGTACCTGGTGCACCATACAAGATGACACCCTTTGGGGGTTTGATACCCATTTCCTCGTACAATTCGGGATGCGTCAATGGCAATTCCACGGCCTCTTTGATCTCCTGGATTTGGCTCTCCAAGCCACCAATGTCCGCGTACGACTCCTTAGGCGACTTGTCCAACTTCATCACAGACACCATGGGGTCTGCTTCATCCTGCAAAACACCCACGATGGAAACGGTTTTGTGGTGTAAAAGAACTGAGCACCCAGGCTCCAACAAGCCCTTGTCCACAAAGGACATGATGGATACGTAGTATTCGGAGCCGGCAGTGCTGGACACAATGGCATGATCGTCGTCGATAATCTCCTCCAAGGTGCCAATCGACATCGGGGAGCCCCTCAACTCGTCGACCTTCTCTCTCTCCTCGGCCTGCTTGGCCTCTGTGGGCTGGAACGCCTCTTGGTTGGCAATAAACTCCTCCTCCAAGATCAAATGGTCCTTGATTCTCTCCAACTTCAATAGCTTCAACTTGCACCGGGTGTTGGGATGCACACTGGGCAACTTGACCGCGGTGTCGGGGCCTTTTCTTCTCTTTTTGCCAAACTTTGCCTCCACGGGCGGTTCGTACTTGGGCTTTTCTTTCTTCTTGTCGTCTCTTTTCTTGCCGCTTTGGCCTCCTCCGGGCATACCTGATGCACCTTGTCCCTGGATACGTTAGTCAAAGATGCTTAAATTGGTGTTGGACACATACCATGTCTGCAGTGAAAGTAGTGAGGAGTGTTGGATTGTGAGATCGCCACTTACGGTGCGCACCATGCAGGACAGCACTGAAAAGGTGCTGATGCTGTTGGGGCGCTGGGCACGGAAAAGGTACCAGTGGGCATTGGAGCTGATACTGTAGGTGCATAACATGATTGCGTTTTACTGTGGGTTTATTTATGTCGATCAGAGGCGCGAGCAACGCAAGCTATCTCAGCTTGACGTCAATGTCAGCGTAGTCCTTGATGGTCTGGACTAACTTGGGCATATTGGCACCAACAATAGTGTCGACCTTTTGCCCCTTTTGGAAGAAAAGAATGGTAGGCATGGCAGAAATGGCGTACTCCCTGGCAACATCCTCGGCACGGTCAACGTCGACTCTGGCAAACTCGACCTCGGGGATTTTGTGGGCCAAAGCGTCGAAAATCGGAGCAATTGCCTTGCAGGGGCCACACCAGGTGGCGTAGAAATCCACAATGGAGAGTTTCTTGGTATTATCTATGACGCGGTTGAAATGGGCCAAATCCTTCACCTCGGTGACAGCGGAGGTGGAGTTGAAACGGCGGCAAATGCCGGTGGGTCTGAGTCTTGCGGTTCTCAAAAACATGGCAGGTGGCGGTATCCGTAGTAAGTGAGAATTCGGCGGCAAGCGTTGCAGTGAAGTATCGAAAAGCTGGAGTGCTGCGTCGCGGAGGCGGCGCACACGTGACCTCATCGCACACTCAATTTTCAAAATGCGTCAGGAGTAACCGTACACTAGAATGGCTAAAGGAGCAAAAAGGGCCGCCCCGGTGCAAAAGCATACAGACGCCAAGAAGGCCAAGTTCACGCCGCAGCCCGTGCCCGAATCCGGGTCGGACTCCGAGAACGACGCCACCATTTACCAGTCCGCCGAAGATGCTAGCTCCGACATGTCCGACTCGTCCGAGGAGGAAATGAAGGACGAGCTGGAAGACGAGCTTGACCTGGGGGACGATAAAGAAGACAAGGAGGCCGATCTGGAAGAAGACAAGGACGAGCTCGATCTGGAAGAGGAAGAACTGGAAAGCGAGGACGGGGATGAGGCAGAGAAGGCAGCCGACCCAAACAAACAGACTTCCGCAGAGCAACACGCCGAGCAGAAGAAGCTCCTTGCCGAGAGAAAGCTGAAGAGAAAGGCAGGAGTGGAAGTGGAGAAAATCAAGGCCATTTGGGAGAAATTGCGGGTCAACCGCCCAGCACCCAGCAAGGCCGTCAGAGAAAAGTTGTGCAATGAGATCTGGGAGTTGTCCAAAGACTGCATCTACGACTTGGTTTTGAAGCACGATGCCTCCCGTGTGGTGCAGACGTTGGTCAAGTACACCACCAAGGAGAGAAGAGAACGTGTGGTCCAGGCACTCAAAGGACACTACTACAAGTTGGCCACGTCGTCGTACGGAAAGTACTTGCTCGTCAAGCTCTTGCACTATGGGTCCAAGGAATCGCGTGCTCTCATCGTGGACGAGCTCCACGGCAAATTGCGCAAGCTCATGAGACATAAGGAAGGTGCGTATGTGGTGGAGGACTTGTACGTGTTGTACTCTTCTGCAGCACAGAAACAACAGATGATCCGTGAGTTTTGGGGCTCTGAATACGCTCTCTTCAAAGAGTCTGGAAAGAACCAGACCGTTCTTGAAGCGGTCAACCAGCTGGCCGAGAAGAGACAGCTCATCATGACTAACTTGAAGACCACAATCGAGGCTTCCGTCAATAAAGGCTCCACCGGCTTCCAGATCTTGCATGCGGCCATGAAAGAGTACACGACCATTTTGCTGGCGGACGTGGAGAAAAACGAACTGGAGATCCGCGAGTTCGTGGACTTATTGTCGGAGCAGGTGGCGGAGTTGGTACACACGCAAGAAGGTGCAGAAGTGGCCTCTTGTGTGGTTGCCCTTGCCACGGCTAAGGAGAGAAAAATCATTGTCAGAAGCTTGAAGCCGCACGGCGACAAGTTGATCCACGACGAGCACGGAAACTCGGTCTTGATCACGTTGTTCATGACAGTGGACGACACGGTGATGGTGCACAAGGCATTTGCCTCCGAGCTCTTCACGCCTGACATCTTACCGGGGCTTGTTCAGGAGAAGTTCTCGCGCAGGCCGTTGTTGTACTTGCTTAAGGGCTTGGACGGCAAGTATTTTGCACCCAAGAACAGAGACGAGTTCTTGCGCTACGAGAAGTTGGCCTACGCCAAAACCTCGAAGAAAGCGCAGGCCGTGAGACGCTCGGAGTTGCTGGAAAAAGCATTACCTTTGGTTTTCGGCTCGTTGTTGGCCACCACTGAGTCTGACGCTGAAACTTCGCTTTCGCAGCTTTTATCCGTCAACATTGCTGCACAGTTCATTGCCGAACTTTGCCTCACGCCTTCGGAGCTGGAAGAAATCAACTCCACTCTCAGACCTCAGTTGGTGGACGCCATTTTCGACATCACCTTCGCCTCCGATATTTTGGAAGACTTCCACCTTCTCAACAAGACGCCATTTTTCTCGCGCACCTTGAAGGCATTGATCCAGGGAAATGAGTTCAAGTGGGACGGCTCCGCCAAGAAATTGGTGGCCGTGGAAAGCCTGGCCATCCCTTGTGTTGGTAAGGACTTTGCCAACAAGATCGCCACTGCTCTCTTGGAGGAGGGTGTGCTCGAGAAGTGGGTTACCGGTCAAGGTGCTTTTGTCGTTCTCTCTGTCTACGAGGTGTTGGCCATACTGGACGCCAAAGAGGCCAAGAAGCTTCTCAAGGCTTTGAAGGGCCTCAAGAAGACCATGGCTCTGGACTCTGACAATAAGGGTGCTCAGTTGTTGGTGGCCTTGGTGTAGCATAGTGAAAGCATAGACTGTTGAATTGATGTAGTGAAAGCATAGACTGTTGAATTGATGTAGTGAAAGCATAGACTGTTGAATTATTATAGTCGTGATCCTCACACGTTGTTGATATATACACTCCCTTATTCCCGGGGCTTGATTGTGGCGCTCTGGATGGGGTTCTGGTCTGCCTTTTCGTCGGCATCGGCCCATGGATTCTGTGCACTCTCTGCGGCCCTCTGGTTTTGCTGCTCAAACTCCCGCTTTTCCGCTTCCACCCTCTGCAACTCCTGCTCGAGCTTCATCCGCTGATCGGCCTCCAACCGCTCCTTCTCCAAGGTCCAGTTGCGATCGGCCTGCTCGGCCAAGATCTTGATACGTTCTTGCCTGATCTGGTCATTGATGAGGTCCTGGAGCGAAGGCGGATCCTTCTTCATTCGCCGGAGCCACTGAAGCCACTGTGGAGGTACGGTTTCAAAGTAGTCCGACTTGAAGACCGATTGTTGGTACGGCTCGAGCTTGCGCCGGAGCCGCTGCATGTTGCCATCTATGGTGAACTCCCAGTAAGTGTTTCCGTGCAAATCATAGCCCACAAAAAACTTGCTCCGGAACGGAATATCCCGGCGCGCCTGAAACTTGTGTAATAGTCTTTTCCATAACGGGTACTTGCTGGCCATAGGATCCATTGTGGCTGGGATGCTGATACTCGTGCAGATAGCGCGAAGAGTATAAGGGCTGGTACTGCACCTAGCCCTTCTTCGTGCTGCAGACTAGCCAACCGAATAGGCGTATTCGGGACGGCTGGTGGGAGGTTTGCTGGTTTCCGGTTTCCGTTTCGGGGGCTTCCTTGCCTTGCTTGGCCGCCGAGGAAATCACTGGGCATAGTATCACTCCACTGCTCCATACTCCACTGCTCCATTCCCTGTTCCATTCCCTGTTCCATTCCCTGTTCCACTGTTCTCCACAACTCGGTTCTCCCCACCCATGATTACCACAAAGTCAAACGCACGTGCTTAATCAACCCGTCCCTAATGTCCCAGATCTCACGGCCTCGTCTGCAGAAACACAACCTTTTTTGCACATCTTCCTGTTACATCTAAAGCCGCCCCTTCTTCTGGAGCTCGAGAAGCCGCTTGGCCTCGTCCCTCTTCAACTGCTCTCTCTTGATCTCTCGCGACATGCGCTGGATATCCCAAAATGTCCAGCCCACAGCACCTAGCACCAATGTAATATAGAGAAAAAAACCGGGGCGGCGAAATTTGTTAAGAAAGCGGTCAATTGGAGAAACGTACATTCTGGCTGCTAATGTGTTTCTTCTCACTAAGGTTGAGGTTGCGCATATAACTTGCTGTCCTGCACGCACGCCCTTATCAAGGGGCGAGTGCGCCCCCATGATCCACACCATCACTACTCTCCTCCATGTCCGACCAGAAAAACTACATTGTCACCCTCAAGGACTCTGCCAACACCGACCAGGTTTCCACCTTGAAACTGAAGGTGGGAGAACTTGGCGGCAAAATCCTTGACGAGTTTTCCTTGATCAAGGGCTTTTCCGTGAAATTGCCCCACTCCGCTGCTGATGCCATTGGCAAGCATGACTTTGTCAATTCCGTCGAGGAGGACAAGGAGGTGAAAATCCAGTAGACTGCCAATTTCAGTTGACGTTCATACAAATGCAATGACCATCGAAGACTTATCTATTGTAGTATCAACGGAGTAATCGAGTAAATTGGACGGGCACTTGAAAGCCAGAAAAGTCAAGAGTAAAACACAAGAAAAAAGACGGTAAAGATTCGAGGTGTCTCCAGGTCGAAGACGTGTTGGAAAGCGCTAATAGTGGCACGTGCTACCAAAACGGGACCGCTCCTTCACCCAAGGGGTGCGACAAGCATACCCCGGATTCCCCAACCCAACTACTATTCTTTCTGCCCAAAATCGATAGCAGCAAAACGAATCCATTTTCCGACTCCTTATCATGAGCTACGACGAGAGAAACTTGCAGCCAACTCTCAAACCCATTGATAACCTTTTTCTTAACCGCTTGCGGCAATTCACGGATCAAGGGCGCTACAGTCAATTGAACTTGCCCAAATTTTACGACCACGATAGGATCGACTCCAATTCGGAAGCCATTGATTTGAAAGTCTGGAAGGTTCCGGATGAAGGCGGCAAACCCGCCAGGCCGCTCTTTAGAGACATCAATTTTGACAAGCTTGAGTGGCAGGATGCCAAAAAGGGGGACAATTTCGGGCCTTCGTGGAAGACGTTTTGGTTCAAAATCGAGTGGCACATTCCCGAATCCTGGCTTGAATCGAATGCAGAGATCGATTTCGACTGGGACTGCAGCAATGAGGGGCTTATCTATACGCCTGATGGAACCCCCTTACAGGCTTTCACAGGTGGCGACAGAAATCTCTTTAAGTTACCAAAAGAGTACAGAGTGAAAGGAAGGCAGCTATTCTATTTGGAAATTGCCTGCAACGGTATGTTTGGCAATGGAGATGGTGGAGTTCCTGACCCCAATAGATACTTTCGTCTTAACAGGTGCGATCTTGTGTTGCCTGACTTGGATGCACGCAGACTTTACTGGGATTTCTGGATCATCGGCGATGCTGCAAGAGAGCTTGGACTGGGTGGTCAAAAGCACCAGGCGGCACTGATCGCCACCCAGATAATGGATACTTTCGACCCGAATAAACGGTCCTCCATTCTCGAGTGCAGGAAACTTGCAGCCAAATTCTTGGGCAACGACATCGACTCTGATGACGTTTTCTACGTTGACCCCTTGAAAAAGATAGATGTTTATGCTGTTGGAAACTGCCATATTGATACTGCTTGGTTGTGGCCTTTCGCTGAAACACGCCGGAAGATTGTGCGGTCATGGACCACTCAGCTCAAGATTGCAGACGAGTACCCGGAGTACATTTTTGTTGCATCTCAAATGCAGCAGTTTAAGTGGTTGAAGCAAGATCATCCAGAGATTCTCGCCAAGATCAAGAAGAAATTCACCACGAACCAGTTTTTGCCCATTGGAGGAACATGGGTCGAGAACGACACCAACATGCCAAGTGGAGAGTCGCTCATTCGGCAGTTTTTGTTGGGCCAAAGATGGTTGATTGATGAGTTTGGAGCACCTTCCACGGTGTTCTGGCTCCCTGATACTTTCGGCTACTCCTCGCAGATTCCACAGATCTGTCAGATCTCCGGAATTAACAAGTTCTTGACTCAGAAACTTTCGTGGAACAACATCAACACGTTTCCTCTCTCTACTTTCAATTGGAAAGCAATTGATGGTTCACAGGTCTTGGTGCATATGCCCCCTGCAAACACTTACACGGCGCATGCGAACTTTGGCGATGTTGTCAGGTCACAACATCAACACAAGAACTTGAGAGATGTACCCACCGGTCTTTTGCTCTACGGATTCGGTGATGGTGGAGGTGGCCCTACTGAGGAAATGCTCGAGAAGTTGAGACGTTGCAGAGGTCTTTCCAATACCAGTGCTGCAATTCCCTCCGTTCACATCGGTAACACGGTGGAGGAATTCTATGAGGATGTTTTAGAAAAATCAGACCATGGAAAGACATTGCCCACCTGGACTGGCGAGATCTACTTGGAGTTCCACAGAGGAACGTACACGACGCAGGCGGACGTGAAAAAGTGGATGAGATTGTCCGAGACCAAAATCCATGACTTGGAGCTCCTTGCAACGTTCCTTTCTGTTCAGACAGAATATGAGTATCCAAGCAAGGAAATCCACGATCTTTGGGAAGACATAGCCTTGTGCCAGTTCCACGATGTTTTGCCTGGATCCTGTATCGGTATGGTATACTACGATGAGGTGAAACCAATGCTCACCAGGGTCATGAAGAAGTTGGACGACCTCACCTCTGATGCTTTGGCCTACTTGAAAAAAGACACAATCACATGTGGCCTCAACACCTTGCCTTGGGACCGAGTTGATCTTATGAGCATTTCTAACGACCATGTTGCAGCCTTGAATCTCGGAAAAGATGTTGTCAAACTAGAGGAAGGGGATTTCACAAAGTTCGGCTACGACACAAAGTCGAGTTCTTTTGTGCGGGAAACAGACCTTAAGTTCCCTGCTCTGGCTGCAAAAGCCAATGATGGTAATTATCATTTGACAAATGAATCCATCAAAGCCACAATTGACCTGAATGGTGTGATCCATTCTTTAGTTGACTTGAAAACAGGACGCGAGATCATCGACACAACCAAAACAAAGCAGACTAGCGGAGGAGGTAATCAATTTGTCCTTTTCGATGACGAACCTTTGAGTTTCCCAGCGTGGGACACGGAAGTGTACTCGCTTAACAAATTCTCTTTCCTCGGTGGAGGTGAGGTTATTTCGGTCACGGATCACCCATTGGAGTCGAAAATAGTGGTCAAGCACCAAATTTCTGAGAAGTCAAGCATTGAAACCACAATCTCCATTCAGGGCCTCAGCAACCAAGACGTCACGCAAAATAACTTTATCAAGTTCTCTTGCCGTGTGCGGTGGCATGAGTTCTACAAATTCTTGAAGGTGCAGTTTCCAACGACCATCTACACGCCACAATTTGCCCTGTACGAGACCCAGTTCGGAGTCACTCAGAGACCCACACACTACAATACCACGTGGGATGTCGCCAAGTTTGAAGTGTGTCACCACAAATTTATGGATCTCTCCGAATACAACTTTGGGGTTTCGGTGCTCAACAACTCTAAATACGGTGCCGCCATTCATGGCAACTTGATGCGTTTGTCTCTCTTGCGGTCTGCAAAGGCCCCAGATGATCAGGCAGATATGGGCACACATGAGTTTGAATATGCCTTGTATCCACACACTGGCGCTCTTGGGTCTAATGTGGTGAGATTGGCCCACAACTTTAACCACAAGCTCTTGAATGCTCCATGCAAAGAAGTACAGGAGCTCATTAGAGGAATTACGTTGTCCGGCGATGAGTCGCTTGTTTTGTCTACAATCAAGAGATCTGAGGATGATGAGGATATCAATGTGTATCCCAACATAGAAGTGGCCAACAAGGGACAAAAGTCGATTATTGTCCGCGTATACGAGTCGTTGGGAGGCACGTCGTTTGGACAACTCAAGTTCCATAAGCTTCTGGTGGACAAGGTCTACACCACCGACGCCATGGAGAACATTACAGACGAGCTAACGGTCAAGGAGGATACTGTCAGTATCAAGCTTCGTGGATTCCAGATCGCAACATACAAGATCGTGCTTAAGTGACAATCAGGCACCATAGCAGGCTGAAGTTTAGCTTGAGACATGTTATAACACACCACTCGGAATGTAGATGTTTCTCTTCGATCAAATTAGATTTATTCTCGCTGAAAATGCAGATGGACTCGATTGCCAGAGAGAGTGCACACAAGCACATATACTAGCGAGATTGCGCCAGAGCAGAGCGCAGCATGGGCTTAATCAACCAGCCTTCGGGCCAAATCAAGTTGACCAACGTATCGTTTGTCAAAATCAAAAAAGGAAAACGGCGGTTTGAGATAGCATGTTACCAGAATAAGGTGCAGGACTGGCGGCTGAAGGTGGAGAAGGACTTAGACGAGGTACTCCAGATCCCGCAGGTCTTCGCCAACGTGTCCAAAGGCCAGGTGGCAAACAACGAAGATCTTCTAGCCTGTTTTGGAACCACGGACCATGACAAGATCATTCTCGAGATCTTGGAAAAAGGAGAGATCCAGCTCAACGAAAAGGAGAGAAGCGCCAATCTACAGCAGAAACAGAATGAGTTCTTGAACCTCATCTCCACCAAGTGCATCAATCCACGGTCCAAAAAGCGGTACCCGCCCAGCATGATCCTGAAGGCGCTTTCCCAGCTCAAATACCATCTCAACCCCACCAAGGCCACCAAGTTGCAGGCTCTTGATGCCATCAAACTCTTGATATCAGCACAGGTGATTCCGATTGCCCGGGCGCAGATGAAGGTCAAAATCACCGTTTTGGCCCGGGTCAAAGATGCATTCGAGGAGCATGTCAAGCCGATGCTTCACAAGGTGGAGAGCGAGAACGACACGCCCAAGTTGTTTGAGGTTGTGGCGATCATTGACCCGTCCTATTATAAAGAGATTGTCACCTTGTTTCTGGGTGAAACTCCCAATAAGATGAAGGCAGGAGAGGGTTCTGTGGAGGTGCTAGATATGGCGGCCGTGGAGTCGTTCGACTAGTCATGGCATTGTTATCTAGGTGATGATATCCGTACTTGTGGTCTATGTTGTCCCACTGTACTCTGTGGTTGTTTTACTGGTGTCGCTTGTATTGCTGGTGTTACTGGTGTTATTGGTGTTACTGGTGTCACTGGTGTTACTGGTGTCAGGTATGTACTGTGCAGTACCAAGACTTTCTTTTGCCGTCTTTCGTACAAGTCTTTGCAGTTCCATTGATGTGCAACCTGCAAGAAAATTCTACGCTGCAGAAATAGGCCCCGTGTTCTTGTCCCTCTATTCACCCGACCATTCTAATTCTTGTATGCCCGTCTTCACTGCGCACACCGCACTAGAAAAAAGTTTGAACCTCTCAGTAACAAGCACCATGCCCCCCAAAAACAAAAAGCAAAAGGAAATCGTCCAGGACGAGCGGTTCCAGGCCATTGTGCTCACAGACTCGTTTGAGACTCGTTTCATGCCGCTCACGTCCGTGACTCCCCGCTGTCTCCTTCCCCTCGCCAATGTCCCCCTCATTGAGTACACCTTGGAGTTCCTTGCCAAAGCAGGCGTCAATGAAGTTTACTTGATGTGCCTGTCACACGCCGACCAGATCCAGGCGTACATAGAGAATCTGCGTTGGGCTCATACCGACCTCTTCACCGTAACCACGGTCATGAGCTTGGAGCTGAGATCCATTGGTGATGCCATGAGAGATATCGACAACCGTGGCTTGATCACCGGTGACTTCCTCTTGGTTTCTGGAGACGTGGTGACCAACATCGACTTTGCCAAGGTCATGGCGTTCCACAAGAGCAAGAAGGCGCTGGATAAGGACCATATCGTGACCATGGTGTTGGAAGAGGCCAGCCCATTTCACCGCTCGCGGTCCAAGCTCGACCCTTCGGTGTTTGTGTTGGACAATGTCAGTCAGAGATGTCACTTCTACCAGAGGATTCCCACGGTCGACCACAAACAGGGTCTGATCAACATCGATACCGAGTTGTTGGATGATATCCAGAACGACTTTGTGGTGCGTAACGACTTGATCGACTGTCATGTGGACATCTGCTCGCCCATCGTGCCCCAGATCTTCCAGGAGAATTTCGACTACCAGGCGCTCAGAACAGACTTTGTCAGAGGCGTGTTGACGTCGGATTTGGTCAAGAAAACCATCTACGCCTACATCACCGACGACTACGAGTATGCCGCTCGTGTGGAGAGCTGGTCCACCTACAAAGCCATCACCCAGGACGTATTGGAACGTTGGTGTTACCCTCTCACTCCGGACGCAAACTTTGTCGACAACACCTCGTACCTGTACGAAGTGCACCACATCTACAAGGAAGAGAAGGTTGTGTTGGCGCAATCGTGCAAGATCGGAAATTGCACATGTATTGGAGCCAAATCAGTCATTGGGAACAGCACCTCGGTGGAGAAGTCCGTGATAGGCCGCAACTGCCGCATTGGTGCCAACGTGGTGATCAAAAACTCTTGCATCTGGGACAACGCCGTCATCGAGGATAACGTCACCATTGACCTGGCCATTGTGTCGAGTAACACGGTGATCAAAAAAGACGCCAAGATCCTGTCTGGTGCTGTCATTGGTTACAACGTTGTTGTAGGCGAGGGCCAGCAGGTGTCGCTGTTTACAAGAATCGTCGACAAGCCCGTGGAGAAGGAAGTGTCACACGACGCGTCATTTGACTCGGATAAGAGCGATAACGAGGACAACAACAGCGATTTGGTCGTGGATGATATCGACTTGGTGGGCGAAGATGGAAAGGGTGTGTTGTACATGTCGGACCGAGAGTTGGACGAGGAGTCGGAGCTGGAAAACAACTCGGTTAGCAACTTCTCGGGCATGCTCTATTCTCTCGAGTCCTTGAACATCTCGGATGACTCCATCGCTTCTTTGACCAAGAGAAAGGCACGTCGCAACAATCGTCGGTCTTCCAGAAACAGAAGATTATCGGCCACATCCATGATGTCTACAGACTATGAAGGTGGAGCGTTCACTGAAGAGGAAGAAGAAGAGAACGAGGAAGACTTCAACCGAGAGGCCATTGCCACGGTGGAGCGTGCCATGGAACACAGTCATGACATAGATACCGCGTTGCTAGAGCTCAACACCTTGAGAATGTCCATCAACGTGACCTACCACGAGGTGAGATTGGCCACAGTGCAGGCCATGGTCAAGCGCATTATTCATTTCGTATCGACCGATACCTTGAACGCCAAGGACGCTACGGCAAAGATCTTTAATGAGTGGGGTGCTTTGTTCAAGAGACAAGTCTTCAACGATAGCGAGCAGGTTGACTTGGCGCAGATCATCCATGATACGTGTGTTGAACTAGACCATCAGAACGGGCCGGTGGTTTTGTTCGTTGCTCTTCGGCAGCTCTACGAAATGGACATCATTGAAGAGGACAGCATCTTGAAGTGGTGGGACTCCGAGGCCTCGAGCGCCAGCGACGAGTTGAAGCGTGTGCGCTCGTTAGCCAGCCAGTTTGTGGAATGGCTCAAGGACGCAGACGAGGAAAGTGATGACGAAGATGACGAATAAAGACGGCATAAGATCAGGCATACTCTAATAGACATACTGTGAATAATTGCTGAAGATGTCAATGCACTTGCATGTTCCTGTGTGCAATCAGTGCTCTAACTGAGCTGCAAACGAGGACAGTTTTCAGCCGATGATAAAAAAGCAAATTATTAAGCTCCGTAAAAGATTATATGACATGCTTGATTTGCAGCAGGTTGCAGGATATGGGCCCATGCAGGCCGTGGCATCGCGCCATGTTGGCGCGCACTATACGACAGTATGCGAACGCATGTGATATAAAAAGCGAGAAACCACCTGTTCTTTATAGCTCCACCACTTTTTGCAACAGCGACAACACTCTAGCATCATGAGCAATTTCGACCTCATAGTTATCGGCGCTGGAGTCGTCGGCCCCGCGGTGGCAACAGCATTTGCCCGCCAGGGCCGCAAAGTCTTGATCATAGAACGGGACTGGTCCGAGCCAGACCGCATAGTGGGAGAGTTGTTACAGCCTGCCGGAGTCAAGGCACTTCAGGATTTGGGCATGGTGCACGTGTTGAATGGCATTGATGCAAAGTACGTGTCCGGCTACTTCATCAAGTTCAACGATACCACCATCTCTCTCAACTACACCAGCAAGGAGGTGTGTCAAAAGACTGCTCCCCGCCATCCAATCACAGGGTGCGTTTTTGACGGCAACGATAAGCTATTACGTGACGACCCTGCGTTGAACATGAAGGACTGGGATGCCGATGAGAATGTACGTGGAGTGTCGTTCAGGCACGGCAAATTTCTCAGCGGACTCCGCAAAATGGTCCGGGATGAAGCGAACGTCACGTGGGTGGAGGGAACTGCCACAAAGCTCATTCGAGACGAAACAGACGCAGACCAGGTTCTTGGCGTGACTGTCAAGATGAACGATGGCTCGCTCCGAGACTTCCGAGCCAAACTCACCTTTGCCTGCGATGGAATCTACTCCAAGTTTCGTAAAGAGCATCTGACCAAACACACGCCGCACGTGGGTCTGTACTTTGTGGGGCTTTTGCTCAAGAACGCCGTTCTTCCTGAAACAAACCGCGGATGTGTGATTCTAGGGAAGCATGCGCCGGTGCTAGTGTACCAGATTTCGAGTGACGAAACGAGAATGTTGTGTGCCTATCGGTCAACCAAGCCACCGTCGCTGTCGAACGGCGAGTTTCACGAGTACTTGAAAAACGAGGTGTTACCCAATCTTCCCGAGTCGCTTCACCCATGCTTTCTCGAGGCGCTTGAAACCAAGCAATTCCGTTCCATGCCCAACCAATTCTTGAGTGCTTCGAAACAGGGCAAACACAACCGTGGCTTCATCATGCTCGGCGATTCCTTGAACATGAGACACCCTCTCACTGGAGGAGGCATGACCGTAGGCTTGAATGACACCACGCTTCTCGTGCGGCTCTTGCAAGACGTGGACTTCGATGATCATGACGAGGTTAGCCGCAAGCTCCTGATTTTCCACAAAAAGAGAAAGAACTTGGATGCAGTCATCAATACTTTGTCGATTGCATTGTACTCGTTGTTCGCTGCGGATACCAGGGGCCTCAAGATCTTGCAGACTGGCTGTTTCCAATACTTCTTGCTTGGCGGTGAATGCATTGACGGGCCCATGGGACTTTTGTCGGGCATGATGCCATTTCCTATGCTACTTTTCAACCACTTCTTCTCCGTGGCGTTTTATGCCATCTACATGAACTTTTTGGCACGAGGCCTACTTGGGTTTCCTGTGGCATTGTGGGAGGCCGTGGAGGCCTTGATCACGGCTGTGGTTGTTTTTACGCCATACTTGTGGACCGAGTTGGTGACTTGATTGAGAATGCTTTGCAGCCGCACCAGCGATCTCCATGGTGCATCATAGTTCATAAGCATAATTGTATATAAGCCTATAGTCCATGGCCCACAGTCTTTCATGCATAGGTATCCATTACATAGGCGCCGAATGGGCTTTGCAACAACCAATGGCTTGGGCACATTTGAGCATAGCATATAAAATTCCGGCGGCACGTGCCTCGCGCCGCACCACAACAGACATCGCAAATCCGTAGCAATACAATTAGGCCACTTTCTTCATGTCGTCCAACACTCCTCTTTTGGGCAGAAAAAACAACGGTGCCTCGTCGGTGCTTAATTCCTTTCTTAACGGCACAAAGTTGACGTTAAAGTCATCCCCCGTGAACTATCTCCTCTTTTTTGTTCCCTTGGGTCTTTTGGCTGGAGCCTTGGACTGGGGTTCCAATGCCGTCTTCTGGATCAACTTCTGTGCCATTGTGCCCTTGGCGCTGGTTTTGGCTTTTGCCACCGAAGAGTTGGCTGAGCACACGGGCCAGACCATTGGTGGTTTGTTGAACGCCACTTTTGGAAACGCTGTCGAGCTTATTGTGTCCATTATTGCTTTGAAAGACAATCAAGTGAGAATTGTGCAAGCTTCGATGCTTGGTTCTATTCTCTCCAACTTGTTGTTGGTTTTGGGGTGCTGCTTTATTGCTGGTGGAATCACCAGAGTGCAGCAGACCTTCAACCAAACCGTGGCCCAGACCATGTCTTCGCTCATGGCTTTGGCTACCGCGGGTCTTTTGATCCCTGCTGCCTTCC
Organism: Metschnikowia aberdeeniae; assembly: GCA_002370615.1. Lineage (NCBI taxonomy): Eukaryota > Fungi > Ascomycota > Pichiomycetes > Serinales > Metschnikowiaceae > Metschnikowia > Metschnikowia aberdeeniae. The sequence continues at coordinate 802,228 of NKZB01000175.1, forward strand.
ACGCTTCCATGCCCAACTCTGGTGACAATGTCAAATTTCCGGACCCTCGCCTGGACTCGGACGGCAAGATCTTGAGCTTGTCGAGAGGCGTGGCTGTGATTTTATTTGCCCTCTACGTGTTGTATCTTGTGTTTCAGTTGAAAACTCACAAGGTCTTGTTTGAGGAGCAGGCCAACGAAGACGAAGGTATCATTACGTCTGCCACTCCAATTGGAGATGATCGTGAATTGGCCCTGGAGAACTTGTCGGTGTTTGGTGCGTTATCGGTGCTCGTGGGGGCCACCTTCTTGGTGTCCTTTTGCGCTGACTACTTGGTGGGGGCCATCGACGACATTGTGGAACTGTCTGGTTTGTCCAAGACCTTCATCGGCTTGATCATCATTCCAATTGTGGGTAATGCTGCCGAGCATGCGACTGCCATAATTGTGGCCATGAAGGACAAGATGGACCTTGCCATTGGCGTTGCTGTGGGCTCGTCGTTGCAAATCGCACTCTTTGTCACGCCCTTCATGGTGATTGTTGGCTGGATCATTGATGTGCCCATGTCTTTGTACTTCTCCACGTTTGAGACCGCAATCATGTTCATCTCGGTTTTCATTACGAACCTAGTGATTCTCGATGGTGAGTCCAACTGGTTGGAGGGCGCCATGCTATTGAGCACCTACTTGATCGTCGCCTTGGCCTTTTTCTTCTACCCGGACTCCCAAGGCATTTAGAGGGGCGATATTAGAATTGACTACTAAAGTTTTATCTGCTAGACTTCTTCTCTTACTCGTAGCTTAGAGCCGGGGTGCAATGCACTCTCCCCACATCAGCACGTCTTAATTTGTACATGTTACGGCCTAGTAGCCGCTGAAGCGGCCAAGCGGGCAAGTTCAGCGTGAGCAAGATTCCTTGGTGCGACAAGGCACCTAAGGCACACGCGGCGCATTCTCGTGTCGCAATCGTCTCAGGTACAGCCACGTACGTGAGAAAGGAGGTCTAGGTGCATTTAGACCTGCACATCTGCGCGACGAGCGTTGAAAGACGCGCTTTTTTCGTCTCACAACGGCCCTGATGACGCACTCCTGCAAGAGGCTTTGTCCGCATTGAGATACTTTTTGGAATAAAGGCAGTTCCAGATACGCGTCGTATGCACTGCTTATAATCAAAGTGAATCCGGGTTTTATGGTGCCGTGAACTTTTCCAGCGTCCCATCACCCAAGTCCCCAACATGTCAGACTCCGAAGCTTTGAGAATCTTCGCGAGACAACCCGTCTCCGAGGCCATGATCGATCTCTTGGTATCCACCACTTCTTCCATCATCCAAGTCAAGCCCGTCAAAAAATCATACGATCAGGTTGGCAAGTACCTCGTGGCGCCTGTGGAAGTGGCGCCGTTGAAGAAGTTCATCTACGGCTTGGTCAGGTACTCCAATGTCCAAACTCCCACCCTCATGGCATCGCTCGTGTACCTCAACCGTCTCCGTAACGTTTTACCCGGAAACGCAGTGGGTATGGACACCACAAGGCACCGGATCTTCTTGGCAGCCCTTATTTTGAGTGCCAAATCGCTCAACGACTCCAGCCCCCTCAACAAGCACTGGACCAAATACACCGATGGGCTTTTGAGCAACCAGGAAATCAACCTGGCGGAGCGTGAGCTCATTGGATTGTTGAAGTGGAACCTCACCTTGACCGAGCCCGAGTTATTGGTGGTTCTCCAGCCGTTCCTTGGCTCCATCAAACATAGCCTCAAACAGAAACACGAAGCCGAGACCATGGCCAAGCTGGAATACTACCGCTTGTCGAGCATGCACTCCAAATCGAGCCAATCCATTGCATCGTACGAGTCTTCCAGATCCGTCAACTCTGCGCTTTCCTTACGCAAGCTGGCGTCTTCTCTGTACAGTTTAGGGCTGGTGACGCCGCGGACTCCACTACGCGAGAAGTCGCCTATGGGAAATGCAAAGTGGTACGCGCCTGCCAAGGGCGCGCCACACTTGAATGTGCTGCGGCCTGCGCATGGGTCCAGTGCTTGAGTTGTACCCAGATGTTACTTGCTTTATTTTTGAACCTCCTTATACCGCCAGAGACCGACGTGTCGCTTTGGTTTATCATGGACTGTTGTCCTTTAATTCTTCTCAATTTTTTGCATCATTAATATACACCCTTTCTCGTCTCCGTATCTATAACTTAGTGCTGGTGGGGGTCCTCCTTCTCGGGCTCGGGCGCCACGGTGATCATGGTGTCGATTCTCAAGATCGAGATGCACGCCTCCAAGGCTGACTTCAACGACTTGACTTTGGACAATGTAGGCTCCAACACTCCGTGCACGGACTCGTCCACGATTTTGCCGTGGATCAAGTCCAATCCGTAGTTTCTGTACTTCTTTCTCTTCAAGTCGTCCTTCGTGGCCGTTTGCGAAGCCGCGTGGTATGTTCTCAACTTGGCAATCAACTCCGACGAGTCCTTTGCTGCGTTGACCGCCAACGTCTTTGGAATCACAAGAAGTGCGTTGGCAAACTCGGCAATGGCCATCTGCTCTCTGGATCCGACCGTGGTGGCAAATCTCTCCAAGTAGATGTTGAGCGCAGTCTCCACGGCTCCTCCTCCAGCCACCACGTTGCCGCTCTCCAATGTTCTCTTCACCACGCTCAACGAATCATGGATAGATCTTTGCATCTCGTCCAACAGGTATTCGTTGGGTCCACGCAACACAATCGATGACGACGAATGTTGTTTCGTACCCTTGACCAATATGCACTCGTCGTCACTGATCTTGGTCTGCACCACCTCATCGGCGTATCCCAAGTATGACGACTCAAAAGTCTCTTCACCATCCAAGTTTGCTAGCGTGCTGACCATGGTGGCGCCGGTGGCTCTTGCAATGCGCTTCAAGTCCTCCTTCTTACATCTTCTGACTCCGATGGCGCCCACCTCCACGAACTCCTTCAAGGACAAGTCATCGATACCCTTTGTGGTGAGAATGACATTTGCTCCGGCATTGATAATCTTGCGGATTCTTTCAATGATGATCCCGTATTCTCTCTTTCTAATCTCCTCCAATTGATCGGGGTCGTCGATGTTTATCTGAACACCCATGGCCATGCGGGCTTTCTGTAAGTTCATATCCAAGCATGCGATTCTTGCGTTCTTGATGGACTTGTTCATGGCCTGCGAGGCCACTGTGCAGTTCAAGGCATATCCATCAACCAACATGGATTCACGAGACGACTTTCCGTGCGCCTTCAAGATGTTCACCGCCTTCACAGGGTACTTGGTTTCACCCTTGGGGTTGGTGGTTTTCACTGCCAACATGGCGTCCACGACCATTTGAGCAAAGAAGTCCGAGTCGGGGCCGATGATCTTAGACAGCATAGACGTCTTGGCAATGTTGACCATGGTCTCCTTGCCCAAGCCAGAAACCTTCTGCGAAAGACTTTCGTTGATGTATCTGACGGCCTCTTTCAAGGCCAATCTGTAGCCTGTGATGATGGTGGTGGGATGTATCTGGTTTCTGACCAACTCGTTGGCTCTTTTTAACAATTCACTAGCAATGATCACCACTGAGGTAGTTCCGTCGCCAACTTCTCTATCCTGTTGCTGTGCCAACTCAACCAAAATCTTGCCGGCAGGATGTTGCACATCCAACAACGAGAGGATGGTAGCACCGTCGTTGGTGACGGTGACGTCTCCGATATCATCCACGAGCATCTTGTCTAAGCCAACAGGGCCCAAAGACGACTTGACCACGTTGGCCACGGAGAGAGCCGCGAGGACATTTTGGTTTCTTATGTCTTCACCTGAGACTTTTTCTCCGCCCAAGAAAAGTGTGTCTGAACGGGCGTTAGAGTACATGTTGGTGTGTATTGAGTAGGCGGTTGAAAAAAGACGAAAATTGTCTTGATTGTGCCTGACACGAATGAGCGCGGCCTGGGGCTACCCACTACTAGCAGTGGGCCACGGTTAAATTCGAGTCTTGTGGTTTTGGGCAATTTTGGCTAGGCAAATGTATCGGGCGTTAGTAGCAGACTGGATGTACTGTGTTCCACGTGTTTTGATGATAAATTGGATTTTTGATGGACCGGTTTGGATTCTCAGTCTCCTCTTTGGTCCGAATTTGGTTGAGAAAAAGCTTCAGTAAGGTCAACTGCAAATATGTTACTGATTTTTTCTGGATCTGAAAATTCACCAACGGTTCAAGCCCTTGAAAATCTATCTAATCTCAAATTAGGCCTTCTTCCAGAAAACTCATCCTATTTTATTGAGTTCGGCAATCAACAAAGGCTACCCCATACTCGCAAATTCTCGCGCGATTTGCACTACTATGAGCAGAGTGGTCGTTACAGGCATCGGCTTGATCTCGCCCTTGGGGGTGGGATTGAAACACTCGTGGAACAACCTTATAACCGGTCGGTCAGGTTTGGTCTCCACACATTCTTTTCAGGACTACGCCTCCGCAGGCTGGGACAAGGTCCCCTCGAAAGTCGTGGGGCGGGTACCCCAAGGAAGCAGAGACTGTGGCGCATGGAATGCTCTCGACCACCTCGATGCCGGAGAAGCTCGCCGGCTAGCCCTCTTTTCACAGTATGGTTTAGCGGCCACCAAAGAAGCGTTGGAGGATGCGCAGATGACAAACTCACTCCAGGAGATGGACCGGGCCAAGATCGGCGTGGCCGTTGGCTCGGGAATCGGCTCATTTCCCGATATCTACGAAAATGCCACGGGTTTCGAGGCGGGTGGCTACAAGAAAGTGCAGCCGCTTTTCATTCCCAAGCTCCTCAACAATATGGCAGGAGGCAACATCTCAATCAAATACGGGCTCAAGGGGCCGCTCCATTCAGTGTCCACGGCCTGCGCCACCGGGCTCAATGCCATTGGCGACGCCTACAACTTCATCAAGAACGATTACGCAGATGTGATGATCTGCGGCGGCACTGAAGCCTCCTTGCATCCGCTTGCGTTGGCAGGCTTCGCAAGAGCTCGGTCGGTGGTCACGGACTTTGTGGATGATCCCACTCGAGCATCTCGCCCGTTTGATGGAAACAGGTCGGGCTTTGTGTTGAGCGAAGGTTGTGGCATATTGATCTTGGAGAAAATGGAACATGCCGTTGCGAGAGGCGTGACAAAGTTGTACGGCGAGGTATCTGGCTACGGCTTATGTGGCGATGCTCATCACATTACTGCACCCGAAGAATCGGGAGAGGGTGCCTTCAGATCGATGGAGATGGCGGTGAAACGGGCCAAACTTCTGCCAACGAAGATTGGCTACATCAATGCCCACGCCACATCCACTGTCATAGGCGACAAGGCGGAGAACAACGCCATCGTTAGACTATTTGGTGAGAATGATGACTTGTGCATCTCCTCCACTAAATCATCTACCGGACATTTGCTTGGAGCGGCTGGGGCAGTGGAGGCCGCTTTCACTCTCAAGGCGCTTGAAACCGGAATTATCCCTCCCACTTTAAACCTCGATGACGTCGGCGGACACAAAAGTGACAACAAAGAAGCGTTCTCGAGGTTTGACTACGTGCCTCATAAGAGCAAGAAAAATGCCATCCACCACGCCGTGTGCAACTCTTTTGGTTTTGGGGGTGTCAACTCGTCGATTGTGTTTTCGAAATGCTGATAGCCTGATCGAACGGGGGAATGAACCGAGTATTTGGAAGTGCCTTGGCAAATTAGCAACCGTGTACCAACCGGTTACGTGGGGTCGAGTACCCAGCATCAGCCCAATTTGTCCAGTTCACATTCCAGTACGCCCTCTTGTGCGAGTCTATGTACTCCGCGGTGGGGTGATCGTCAGGGTCGCAGGTCATACTGATGCTATTGGCAGGCTGATAGATCCTGACGTAGTCGATGAACATTCGACTCGGGTACACAAGCGAAGTCCAATCGATGAAGGCCCAGTTATTGGACATGCCCAAGTTCATGATGATTGACATAGGCTCCTTGGATATTCTTCTGACCCCAACATTTCCGTTGGGACCTAAAGAATAAGAGCGGATGGTGAATGTTGGGTTCTGCCCCACATGCCATCTGATGTACCCATTGTCGTTGTCGTTGAGATACTCAAAGCCATAAGTTTGGAACTGCTGAGCGTTTTCGCCATACTCATACCATATATTGTTGAGTGTGGTGAGACAAGAGACTGCTTGTTGGAACGGCCCGCCAACATACAGATTCATGGCAGACACCTCTGCGTTGTGCACCTCAACAAAGTTATAGTCGGGTCGGTACCAGATGTCAAAAGGCGCCACCTGGTATGATTGCGACACAACTCCTAATTTCTTGTCAATGGTGGCCTCCACTATGTCGATTTCCGGTGCTCCTCGTCCCGTGCCTGTGTTGGGATGATCTTCTCCCGGGCACGTGCATGCGTTGAGACGCTGTCCTGGCAAATACGATATTCCGTCGGGAGAGGACTGATTGGCAGTGATTCCTGCATCGCACGAGTCATATGTGTATGGCCAGACTCCGTCGGTGCTGGCCAAATATCCAGGGCGTCCAATGTTTCCCATGGTCCACATACCTGGCCACAAACCAGATATGTTTCCGTATCCTGGAAGTCTCGCGGAGATATCGATTGCACCCTGGGTGAAACAAAGCTTGTTCCAAGATTGGACCATTCCCGATCTATAGAACAAGTTGTGGTTTTTGTATGCATCGAAGCGCAAAATCAAAGTTCCGTTGGCGGTGGTCACAGCATCCGGATCGTACCATTCCAAATCCTTGGTGGCATCGTAATGGAGATCAACAGCTTGGAAAAACTGGTCGTCTCCATCATAGAAGGTTCTACCTTCAGCATTGAATTCATCGGAAAAGGTCAATACCCATTCCTCGCCATTTAAGACCGTTTTTGTCCGGGCGTCGGCGGGCGTGTCGGGGTCTATGAGACTTGTGCGGATGGAACTGGCCAATGGATACTTGTACGGGGTCAAAGTCTCATGAACTTGGAGCTTTTTGCCGGTAAAGGTTTCCGAAAATGTGAGCACAGGGAGAACAGTCATCACTGCAAAGACCATTGTGGCGAAAAGGACAATTCCGCACAAGTTGCAGAAAGAAGAGCCGTCCATGTTCTTCATATCGTAAAGAAAACGGTTCTTATCGTACTTCCCGTCTTCTACAGGATCTGGATTGTGCAAATAGTCGTCATCTTCTTGTTCGTCGATATAGAGTGGAAACTGCGACGGAGGGTAACCGCCGAAAGGTGACGAGTCTGTTTGTGACGGAGTTATGTCACTATCAAAAAAACTGTCGTTTGTTCGGGGGTCGAATTGCTGATGCAGCGGGGGATATCTGTACTCGAGGGAATTGAGTCTGGTGTTTTCTTGGTTCATCATGATATTCAAGGAGGAGGGCCAGCTTTGTCTCACGGAATTGTACAAGCCATGAGACTCATTAGAATCTCGAAATGGATCTCTAGAGGGGCTTGGAGCATCGGGGAGCTTTGAGCCTTGCATTGGCTGCAAAGGCGAAGAATCGTGGGTTAAGTGTCGCCGTCCCATTGTGGTGACTGGTGGCGGAGTGTTCGTGAAATGTTGTTTTTGATATCAAAAGCCTTTGAAATTACATACTCTAAATATTTTTGCCTTACCTTCCTCTTCGGGATGAATGCGACAATATAATTCACCCATTGTTACCCAAAGTGTCGAGGCGCAGCCGTGAGGTTGACTAAACCTTCCCAACCTTCAATAGGCAGGAGCGAGACAGAACAAAATCTGGCTCCGTGATTGAATATCAGGTTACTTCCTTGGTTCCCGCTTGTTGATATTCAAGAGTTCCCGCGCTGGAATAAACTTTGGCTCAGCTCATCAACAGCCATGCACCAATCTATTCTTTGGGAATGAGTACCCGGCCTCCTTCCAAGTCGTGGCGTTTGTGTTGTAATAGGCTTTTGGATGATTGTCGATGTACGCCGCAGTGGGGTAGTCATCTGGGTCACATGTCATGTTGATATCTTCCTCTGGTTGATAGATACGCACATAATCAATTTGAAAGGTGCTGGGGAAGTGAATCGAGGGCCAGTCAATATATGCCCAACTGTTCGAAATACCCAAGTTCAAAACAACCGACATTGGTTCTTTAGAGACTCTTCTTTCGGCGATGTTTCCATTAGGTCCCAAAGCCTTTGCCTCCATGGTGAAGGTAGGGTTCGGTCCAACATACCAAGTGATATATCCAGAATCATTGTCGTTCAAGTACTCAAACCCATAAGTCTGGAAGTGATGTTGATGGTCACCGAATTGGTACCAGGTGACGTTCAATGTGGTGGTTCCAGAAATTGCCTGTTGAATGGGTCCTCCGGCATAGGTGTTCATTGTGGTGACATCACTGTCGTGAATCTTGATGAAGTTGTAATCTGGCATGTACCAGATATCCATGGGGGCAACTTGAAGAGACTGCGAAGCAACTCCCGCTTTGATAGTGGTGTCGATAGCTCCCTCAATGATATCAATCTCTGGGGCTCCACGCGCAGTTCCCGTGTTTGGATGATCCTCGCCCGGACAAGTGCACACACTAAGCCTCTGTCCAGGAAGGTAAGAGATACCGTCGGGAGAGGACTGATTGGCAGTGATTCCTGCATCACAAGAGTCGTACGAATAAGGCCAAACTCCCTCAGCAGTGGACAAATAACCGGGTCTTCCCAAGTTTCCCATGGTCCACATACCTGGCCACAAACCAGATATGTTACCGTAATTGGGCAACATGGCGGACACCTCAATCAAACCTTGGGTGAAACAAAGCTTGTTCCAAGATTGGACCATTCCCGATCTATAGAACAAGTCATGGTTTTTGTATGCATCCAAGCGCAAAATCAAAGTTCCGTTGGCGGTGGTGACGGCATCCGGATCGTACCATTCCAAATCCTTGGTGGCATCGTAATGGAGATCAACAGCTTGGAAAAACTGGTCGTCTCCATCATAGAAGGTTCTACCTTCAGCATTGAATTCATCGGAAAAGGTCAATACCCATTCCTCCCCATTGACATTGGTTTTGGTCCGGGCGTCGGAGGGCGTGTCCGGATCGATCAAACTGGTTCTAATGGCAGCGGCGAAAGGATATTGGTAATTGGTCAAGATCTCATAACTTTCGGGTTTTGGATGGTTGGTGATTCCAGAGTATGTCAAGACAGGCAAAATGACGAAAATCATGATGGCAATCACCATGAAAATAATGAAACCAAGTAGGCCAAAAAACGACCTACGGTCCATGAATTTTAGATCATGGTAAAATCTGTTCTTGTCGTACTCGGCGTCGGCAATAGGGTCCGGGTTGTGCAAGTAGTCATCGTTCTCCTTCTCGTCAATATGCAAGGGAAATGAGGAAGCAGGATAGCCACCGAAAGGCGAGAAGTCGACGTTGGAAACAAACGGATCAGTTGACTTGAGCGAGGATTCTTCATGGCTCAGCGAGCTCTTGTAATGCTTTTGGCCCATGTTTCTAAATTGAGACGCCAAGGACGTCGACGAAACCACACGAGAACCTGCAATGGAGGGATAACGGTCGAATTCCGATGCCACATGGATGGAGTCGGTGTGGTTGTTGGGGTTTGGCGAGCTGTTGTTTGGGTCGATGAAACGGTCGGTTTCGCCTCTTGAAGAGCTGCGCAGCAACAAGTTGGAAGACGTGCCGTTTTGTGAATAAATGCCTCCAGAATAAGGAGGGTAACTTTGCTCGTTATGAGCAGTTGCGCCCGCTCTCAAGTGTTCCTCAGACCCAAGGGAAGAGGAGGCGGGAGACTCCGATTGGTCCAACTCCGAAGCGAACGGGTTGGTGGAGTCTTCAGGGCCAGCGTCTGCATTGTTCAGCGTCAAAATTCTTTGATGCATCTTGGGAAATGGATCAGATCAATGGTGAGGCGCCTCAGAAAATGGGCTAGTAAGGGTTGGCGAAAAGAGGGGTCGGATAGCAAAATCTCGGCAATCAGCGACAAACAACTTGGATATGGAGAGAGCCGGAAAAGTGAATTGAGAAAGGACCCTTCTTAGATTTGTGTGTTGTAAGAGGATGAAGAGCGAAGGAAAGAGCAATGGCGGTACGAAGAATGGATCTAGGGAATGGATGAAAGAAGGCCTGCGTGCAGGCACAGAAAAAAAAAAAAAAAGAAGCTGTGTGCAAACCAGGACAGATTTGGTCGAAGACGGTCGAAAAAAAAACGTGCCGAACGACTTTGGTGGTCGATTCGAATATTAGGGCAAAATCAGCTCCGCAAAACCATTCAGACTCCCCAACTTACACGTTTGATGGGAGTTTCGAATGCATTCGAGGAAATCAAGTGCGCGTAGTGAGGCGGAGCGACTCAAAATAAAAAAATACTGCATGCATGCGTGCACATGCCAAGGCCCGAAAAACCTTATAGTGTATTCACGGTCTACGATCCCCAAGCCCCACTACGTTTGAGTAGTCCCAGATCTGTGCTTTACGAGATGGAAGAGGCCGTGATGTGTGCTTGCACAAAGGACCGCATCCAAGGCGCGGAAGCGCGCTTCTTTTTGGCGTTTTGCCATTTATAACCGAAACCTGCGTTGAAGACTCACGTGACCAGCACAGAAGACATCAGACTCTTTCCGAGACAACGCAGCTTTGTATTAGGCCCCTTGCGTGGCGGTGTTGCAGCGGCGGGTTGCAACTTGCGCGAAACAACATGAGGCCATGCCAGTGAGTGTAGGTACACTGAGTGCACCATCACGATGTGCCAGGGAAGGGAAACCAGTGCACCAGGCGCTACAGTGCCGCTATTTTGCAAGCTCGTTTCAAGTTCCACAGCACAGACTCATTGGATGTTTCAGTGTGGTATCAGGAGCCCACATATTCCTGACCGCACAAGGGTTGGCTGTAGGACGGCTATGACAGCGAACTACGCGAATAATGTGCGGCAGGACAATAGTTCGCGTTTCTCTGGTCAAGTGAAACAGTCTTTGATGCAGGACCAGTGCTATTTATGGAGGAAAAAGAAATCAAGCGGGAGTTGGTGTTAGGAGTTGATAGAGTAAACCAGGAATGAAACGGCAATGAAACGGTAATGAAAACCATCTACTGGTAATCAAGAATGGTTCACAGTAATGCGGACAGCAAGACAACAATACCAGAAGTAGCAGATAGTGGGATTTTTCGGAAGGAAGTAGCCAAACGGTACAAGTGTTGTGGCAGGGTCAAGTGACGCTTGAACAGCGGAAGACTTGATGGTGTATGCAGTACGGATCCAGTGTATTAGTGTGTATGTCGGTACCACTTGTAGTCTGACAGTTCAAGTGCAGCGCAGAGCTGCACACAAACATTTCCAAAAAACATTTCCAAAAACGGTAACGACATTACTTCCTACAGCTAAGCGCCAGTGACCATGCTCACAAGTATTGCACCTGTCATCACACCGCCGCATACACCAGGCGATAACGATGCGCGCTCCAACTCCACACTCCTTTACCGTATAACAAGCCATGTCCTCATACACGAATACCCATGAGGACTACAACACAGACACATTTCTCCTGCGTGTGTTTGGGCTACATTCGGTCTACAGCCGCCTCAATGAAAACTACCAGCTCTACGATGAGGAAGACCAGCTTGCGCTGGCGCATCCATCCCCTCCTGACTTCGATAGCCGCCTACAAGCCGGTTTGCTCCCTTCAGACAGACCAGACACGGAAATTGGCGCCGGATCCATCACAGATAAGAACTTGCTTGAGTCTGAGCCCGATCTGGATGTCTACTCGGATTCGCTGGGCCCGCCATCTCCCTTGCTTACGAGTTTGCGCCCCGAGCCGATATCCAACCTGAAAGGGTCCCTGAGAGCAGCACAAACACCACAGGAGGCTCCGGACCGTTCGGTGATGTTTCAGATTCCAGCAGGCCGTGCCAATGGCAAACACGAGCAAACGCTACCGCTATTCAACGAAAACACGTCGTACCGGCGCAAGGCGCCAGAACGGGCCCAATCCACGCCACGGTACCCCTGGCGTGGCTCCAGCAAGATTCACATCCCACCCAAGGAGCGGGCACTCTATTTGTGGGCGAATATTGTCAATATGGATGAGTTTCTTATCGATGTGTACTATTATTATCGGGGCAAGGGCTTCATGAGCATTGTGGCCAGTCGTGTGGTGGATCTCTTGATTCTCATATTCACCCTCTCGCTTTCAACGTTTCTACGCTGGGGAATTGACTATGATCGATTCTTCAACCACTGGCAATCAAACTCGGGCGCCGTCATCACGCTCAAGGACCTCATCATCCCCGGATTTCTCGTTCACAGAGTCCCTGCCTCCGTGAACTTCCTCCTTCTTGGATTTTTTGGGTACATTGGTCTCCGAGTGCTTCAGCTCTACTTCGATGCAAAGTACAAGTTGTCGGAACTCAGAAACTTCTACAGACATTTGCTCAACATCTCTGATGACGCAGAGCTCATGACTATTTCGTGGTCTACAATAGTGGAGAGGATTATGCTTTTAAAGGACCAGAACTCCTTAACCGCTAGCGGCCGTCGGCTGCAACTTTACGCCAACGACCTATGTTCCAAAGTCCGCTTGAATGCTCATGATATCGCCAACCGCATCATGCGGAAGGAAAACTACATGATTGCCCTCATCAACAAAGATGTCTTGGACATCGCAATCCCCCTTCCACGGGTTTTGTCTGGTATTGCGTCCAGCAAGTCTGTTTTGACAAAAACCTTGGAGTGGAACATCAAAATTTGCATCAATAACTTCATCTTCAACGATAATGGCCAGATTAACCAGAATGTGTTGAAGGAAGCATCTCGAAATCTGATGTCTCAGGAACTCAATTCTCGTTTCAAGATGGCCGCCATCCTCAATCTTCTTCTCTGCCCATTCATTGTCATCTACTTTGTGCTCCTTTACTTTTTTCGTTACTTTAACGAATATAAAGCGAATCCCTCCTCTTTATTGGGGCTTCGACAATACACTCCCTGGGCAGAATGGAAGTTAAGAGAATTCAATGAATTGTCCCATTTTTTCAACAAGCGGTTACACTTGTCTATTGGGCCTGCGAACACATACATTAGCCAGTTTCCAAGCAGTGTCTTTGTCATTAATATCTTGACGTTGATCAACTTCATCTCAGGTGCATTAATAGCAGTTCTCGTGCTAATGGGGTTGCTTTTCGAAAATGAGGAGCACAACTTCTGGTCATTTGAGCTCAGCGAGGGTAGAAGCACTTTGTTCTACATCAGTATTTTTGGAACCTTGTTTGCGGTGTCATCGAACCCCGAAAAGTCAACAATGAGCGCCAGCACTGCCGAGAACACCAATTTTCGAGCTGCGTCGTTTTTCTATGATCCAGAGGCAAGTCTTCGATATGTGTCCCAATTCACACATTACTTGCCCAGCTCTTGGAACGGACGGCTTCATACGGTTGAGGTGAAGAACCAGTTCTGTGAGCTCTACAACTTGAAGATCATCATAATATTTAACGAAATCTTGAGTTTGATCCTCACGCCGTTTGTGTTATGGTTCAAGATCTCAAGCAACTCCAGTGCCATTATTGACTTCTTCCGCGAGTACACCATTCATGTGGATGGACTTGGTCATGTGTGCTACTTTGCGATGTTCAACTTCGAGGAAAAGGACAAGAATATGATGATTAGGACAGACACCAAAGCGGCGCAGAGGCGGAAGTCCAAGAAAAAGAAACCCAAAGCCACGCGGTCAGATTCAGAAAGTTCCAGTGCAGATGAAATCGACGGACTTGACGAATATTATCAAGACGATAAGATGATCAAATCGTACATGTACTTTCTTGAGAGCTATGGCAACAAAAGTCAGAAAAATGGCGTGAAAGAGCGGGAGCCGAAATTGCCAAAGACATCTACTGAGTCGATGGTGTTGGGCCAGAGGAATGATATCGGGAATTCGTACGTCTTGAACCCATCTTTGGCGGAGAGCATCCAGGTCAGGGACAAAGGTCGCAAGGGTGTGTTGGGCATGATCAACCAGTTCTCGCGGCAGGAAGCCGGGCGTTAGCATGGGACCTTAGTACTTGTGATGACTTATGGTGGATTCAGATAGTACTTGTGGTGACTTATGGTGGATTCAGATGAGGCAGTGATGGGTACACAAATCAGGTACTGAGCTACTCGTGATTTTCCGGTAATACGAAAGCATCCAAAATACCAATTCAATAGCCATCACTGACCCCAACATCACATTAGTTATCAGTCAGCTTCAGCAGCATTATCGCGAATAGCCTGACCAGATTTGCAGCTAGCACCGCGCGCGCAGGGCATCTCATCAGCACCAAAAAAAACTCCCAGTACTCATCACTCCACAAACAGCAACAAGCAAAAAACATGGCAGGATCGCAGTTGAAGCAGCTCAAAGAAGCGCTTCGCAACAAAGGGTTGGTGGGCCAGACCAACGCCAAAAAGAAAAACCGCAAAATAGCGCCGTCAGAAACCCGGCGAGACCAGGAGGAAAAGAAAAAGGAGCTCGGCAAGATCCGGGACGAGTTCAACCGGTTCGACCAGCGCATCAATCGCTCCAAGCACGACTACAGTGTGATCGCCGGCGGCAAGTTCGTCAAGGCAGGGTCCAAGCAGCATAACGACACAGCCACCAACAAGTCCAATGTCGAGAACGCCATGAGACAGGAATACGAGCAGGAAAAGAGACACAAGAACCGTGCGGGCGGGATTCTCGACAAGCGTTTTGGAGAGCAGGATAAGCACCTCTCGCAAGAGGAGAAGATGTTACAAAGATTCACGCGGGAGCGGCAGAGCAGTTCCCGGCAGAATGTATTTGCATTGGGCAGCGATGACGAAGACAGCGACGGTGACGATGGCGGGTTTGCCCTTACCCATTCGGGAAAGTCCATCGACTACACGCATGGAGATGACTTGGGCGGCGCAGCCAACTACGTGGACGAGGACTCGGTGGAGCCTGCACGCAAAAAGTCCAAGAAGGAGGTGATGGCGGAGATTATAGCTAAGTCGAAGTTTCACAAGAGGCAGCGGCAGCAAGCGTTCGAAAAGGCCCAGGACGAGATCATGGATTTGGACGATGAGTTTTCGGACGTGTTGGGAGACTTGCGTCAGGTCAAGACAGGTGCTCAACAAGGAAAAAGTGCCGAAGATATCGAGTATGATGCCAAGGTTCGTGAGCTCACGTACGACCGGCGGGCGGTTCCGGCGGAGCGGACCAAGACTGAAGAGGAAGTCGCAGATGAGCATCGGGAGAAGATGAAGAAGTTGGATGAGGACAGAATGAAGAGAATGAGCGGGTTCCAGCGCACCGAAGCGGATGCCGACGACTTGGATGATGAGTTCTGGGCTGGAAGTGACAATGAAGAAGGAAACGAGGAAGAACAAGAGGAGAATGAAGGTGAAAGCGAAGAGCAAGAATCTGAAGAAACCCATACTGGCCGTCCCAAACGGGCCAACGCTCCAGCTCTCATGATGCCAGGCACACACGCCGAGTTTGCCCAGCAAGTGGAGAAGATGACGGTGAAAGAAACGTCTGCTCACATCAAGAAGCTCATGCTGACATACCACCCAAGACTTGCACAGGGAAACAAGGAGCGTATTGACAAGTTCGTGGCCATTTTGTTCGAGCACACACTTTACGTGGGAAACACCCAAAACGCCGCATTGGTGGATGAACTCACCAAAACGCTTCGTTCGTTGGCGGAGCAGTACAACGAGGCGCTCATCTCGGCCATCCGCGAGGTTCTTTCACAGGTGGAGCAGCGTGTTCTCTCAGAGTCCCTCCAGCAGCGTGATATCGTCTACTTTGTTGTGCTAGGGTACACATTTTCCACGTCAGACCACTACCACTTGGTGGTGACACCGGCTTTGATCCTCATGAACCAGTACCTCAGCATGTTGGTGAGCGACCTAGAACACGGCACGCCGCAGAAACTCGGTGTGGGCTTGGTTCTTTGCGACATCCTTTTGAGCTACCAGCTGTTTGCCAAGCGTTACGATCCAGAGGTGGTGGCGTTTGTGAATTTCTGTGTGCGGAGCCTCTTACCTTCCGGCAGCGGCTTCTCCATCGACTCCACATACAAGCCCACAATCGACACTTCGGGGCCCATGAAAATCCACACGATTTTTGAGGAAAACCACACCAACGACTTCAAGTTCGGGCTCCTTGCAAAAGCCCTCAGCGTCATGGACACGTGTATGGATACATGGAGAGACAAATCTGCAGCCATTGAAATTGTGGGCTCATTCACCGAGCTGTTGAAGGTGGCAGCCAGATACTACGTCCAGTCATTACCGCAAATCGGTACCATGTTGACTCGCTACAACAAGCTTGTCAAAAACATGAGCAGCAGCCGCAAGCCATTGACATTGCAGGAACACAAGAAGTTGGCGATAAAGACGTTTGCGCCTAAGTTCGAGGAGAACTTCAACCCCGACAAGAAGTCCTACGACATCAACAGAGAGAGACAGGAGTTGAAGAAGATGACCAACTTGATAAAGAAAGAGAAGAAGCTGGCCATCAAGGATATCCGGAAGCAGACCAAGTTTGTGGCCAGAAGACAAATCGACGAGAAGAAGACCATGTACTCGGATTACCACAAGAAGATGGCCAATATCGTCAACTCCATTTCCACCGTGGAAGGTGCAGAGAAGAACCAGTACGAGCGGGACAAGAAAAAGAGACAGAATCAGCGCAAATAGGCAATTTGACGCTACATATGAGAAGTTATGTGATATCAGCGACAAGAGCGGTGACGGTTGACACCAGGAGCATTCCGAGTAGCGTAGTCTGCGTAGCATGATATTCGAACAGCCGTGTAAGCATTGATGATTGGTACTGATTGGCATGCTGGGTATTGTACAGTAGTGCAGGGTATTATATAGTAGTGCAGGGTATTATATAGTAGTTCCACGCCCATTTACGAGCAGACCAACAGCAGGCCCACATTTACCGAGTTGAAATTATCTGAATATGATTACAGTATAAAGGCGAAAGCTGGCACTCTCACAGGTATTAGATGGCCAAAAGCAGCTCGGCCCAATGGATGATTTTCAGAATCTTTTATACAGCAACAGGTTGCAGTACTTAGGCCTGGGAAGTGGATGGCACACCGACTCTAGCCTTGGAGTGAGAGCCTCCAAACAAACCACCTCTGAACACAGAGATGATGGTGAAGACACCCGAGGCCAAGAAGATGAAAAAAGAAAAGTAGAGGAAGGCAACGGAGGCCTGGGCCTTTCTGCATCTGCCAGTAGAGCCCTGGGCAATCTTGTTGTTCTCCACGTACGAAGAGTTGGAGCAAGAGTGCACTCTGATGCCAGCAGCAATAGCAGTGGCGGCGGCAAAAGTGAAGACGATGTTCAAGAAGTCAAAGATGGCCAAAACAACAGGCCAAGCAAAGGCAGCGAAAAGGTAGGCCAACACACCGTAGAAGGTCGAGGTCAAGATGGCAAATGCAGCTGCAAAGATGGCAAAGTTGACCTGAGGGTTCTGCTGATAGTCAGTGGAGGCGGCAAGCGAGCCGGTGATTCCGAGAATGATGACCAAGAACACAAAGTTCACGGCTCTTAAGATAGTGTCACCAATGGCCAACATTGTTTAGTTTGAGATTTGTTTGGGGTAGATTCAAAGGAGGATGCAGATGCGACAAAAAGTTATCCGGGTCGAAAGCGGAAAGGTGGAGGGGAAGTTTGTCTATGGGGTGAAGAAAAAACAGCGAAGCGAAAAACCAGCAATGCAATTTAGGTTATATATGTGCGTTTCCAGAAGCACACCACAGCAAGTGAATTTTAGGGACATCCACTGCACTATGCATGGCCGTCCTGCAGACGCGCTGTTTTGCTTTGTCCTGGAACGGGCGACTTGCCGACTTCCGAGGGTGCATTGTGCACTCCCCGCAGCTCCCCGGGTCTCGTTGCTGCTTCCTGCCGCTTGCCCTCGGCCGTCAACCTCCTGCAGACTATACCAGCCGCTCAAAAAACATCCGTACACTCTCGTTGTTTGCAACCTGGATTGGGGTTTCACCTGCCCCGTTTTCTATCGTGGCATCTGCACCTAATTGGCTGAGCAAAACACCAACGTCTCCAAGTCCTTCTGCCAACGCATGGTGTAGTGGCGTCCAGCCGTCATTATCTTTGGCATTGACGTTGGCCTTGGCTTCCACAAGCATGCGGATAATGGGCTGACTGCCCACTGACGCGGCTCGGTGAAGGGCGGTGTATCCCTTTTTATCCTTGATACGGACAGAGCATTTGTACTCTTCAATAAGCTGCTTGACGAGGTCGACGTGGCTCTTGCTCACTGCCAATTGAAGACACGTTGCACCTGTTCCGGTGGCAACATCGATGTCAGGGGTTGGCGTTTGCGCCATTAGCAACGATACCGCTGTTTGGCTACCAACAGCACAAGAAATATGAACGGGGGTCCAGCCGCTGTCGTCGGCCAATTCGTCCAAGTCAATTTTGATGAATGGGAGAAGAATCTTGATGATCTGTTCGTGGTTCATGCTGCAAGCCCAATGGAGAGGTGTACGGGCGTCATCATCTTTGAGAATAGCGGCTTTGGGATCATCACTGAGTATGCTCTGCAAAACAGCAGGTTTGTTGTCTCTGGCGGCCTCGTGGGCGGCGTATTTGGACATGGTTGAGTGTGAGCTCGATGTTTAGGGAAGGAAGTGAGACAACTCTACGTGGGAGGTACTGGCCTGAGCAAGCCCGTGCACCATGCTTAAGGTGACGAAACTCCATGGGTGCAAAAAGGGCAAAGCGCCGTGCGCCCAAAGTGGACCGAGCTGAAGGCGGCTTGCACCTGCCGTACCCAGCCAAGGTTTGAGTGATATTACCTCTTTCGTTAAATTGCCATGGCTGGTGGCAACCGCAATGATACGAGTTCCGGCCGCGCGCAGGGGCGAGTTCCGGTCGCTTGCGCCCGAGTTCCGAGGGCTAGTCACTCATTATCATTGCATGCGCAACACGCAGTGACCTCGGAACTTTCGGCCCAGTTGGTTTAACTGACTACATGAATAGACTGATTAATCGAGAAAGTGTCTTCTAGCCGGCCAAAGGTGGGGCCGTGGCTAGGCTATGGATGGGCCGTGGTCGGGAACCATTCGTCTCACCTGTGTGCACGCGCGCTGCCTAATTGGGCATGTTCTATCCCAAAGCGTACATCTTTATTATGCTGGCCTGCGCAGAAAATGGCAATGACGACACATTGCGAACGTTGATACGGGTTTGCAATTTCCGCCGCTTTAGGAAACAAATCAGGCAATAACATCGAATATGTTCTGGGGAAAAATACGAGGAATGTGCTTTAGCAAATTTCAGGTAAATCTTGTGCATGAGATTTCGATGAATCTTAAAATTCTAGCACCATGCTCGTAACAGGTCACACTATAGGGATGAATTTGAACCCCCAATTCCAGGACGTTCCGAAGAATTAATAGAACGTTCCGAAGAAACTTCTTTGAAGCACATTGAACATTTCCCAGAAGCATTTGAGTCATACACCGTTAGTCGCTGTCGGAGTCGCTGGGAGGCTCGGTGTAAAATGGTGCGGCAATGATTTTCATATTACCAGTGCTGCTCATTTGCAAGTCAAGCGACTCGTTCATGACATTTTTCGCAGACATGTATGACTCAGATTTGGAGGCCGAATTGAGCACAGAGCCGCCACAGTAAACATCTGTCTTGCGGGTCTTGACCCCAGTTTTCTGGGTACTACCCGGTCCACGGGCAATGGATGTAGAAGTGAACGATATCAGCGGTTGGCGTGACCCAGCCAAGGATTCCGCTTGAAGGTCTCTGAGATATCTCTGGTAATCGTTTGAGTCTGTGTTGCTGGAGTCACTGGAGGTGTCGCTCAAAACAGGCGATAACGTGCCCATAGTAGGCCCTAAACCGGTAGGGACAGGATGGACTAGATTGTGTTGAATGGGTCCATTTTGCATAATTTTTTCGGTGGCTTCCGTAGTCCGGTGTTCCTCTCCCGGAGAAGACGAGGTGTTGGACATGTGTTTGTCGTGGTGTAGATATTCAAGTGCCCACTCATTGGGAGGAGTATTGACAAGACTGTCAATTCCGCCTTCATGCAAGTTAGACAAGTCAAAGCGTTTGCTTTGGAACTTGGTGGACAAGCGAGAATTGGAGCACTCCTGGTACATCAAGTCGACCTCCTCTAAGCGCAAGCCCTTGGTCTCATAGACCATGAAGTACACAAACACCAAGCCGGCAAAGTTCAAGCCACCCCAGATGAAGAAGATCTTGTTGCCTAAAGCGGCCGTATGAGACACGGTGTGGATCAAATAGGGCGTGATGTAGGCAAACACAAAGTTAATCAACCAATTGGTGGCGGCCGTGATGGAAACGGCCTTTTGCCGGATACTGATTCCGTAGATATCGGAGCAGATGGCCCACGTACAGCCACCCCAGGAAGAGGCAAAGCACGCAATGAAAAAGCACGAGAAGGCGACACTGACGGCGGATTTGGCCTCAGTAGAAGTCATGGTCACACCCACTATTGCAATGATGAAATTGCTTACTGACATGCCGATTCCACCAAGAAGCAAAAGCTGCCTGCGGCCAATAATGTCGATGAAGTAAATGCCAGGGACGGTGAAGATCACATTGACGAGGTACGTGACAAACGAGATGATGTAGTAGTTCTGCACGCCCGTCGACGCGAAGAAATTAACTCCGTAGTAGAAGATGAAGTTGATACCGGAACATTGCTGGAAGGTCTGGACGCCCATTCCGGTAATCATTCGCAAGCCCTGCTTGTGTCTCCCCCCACCCAGCCGGAAACAATCAAGATAGGTGACTTTGCCAAACGACATCTCGTAGTCGTAGTTGGCTTTAATCTCCACAAGCTCCTCAATCAAATCCGGGTCTTCGGGCAGCAAGCGCCGTAGCTTGTGCAAGCTCACCAACGCTTTTTGAAGGTCGTTTCTTTGCACGTAGAACCGCGGACTCTCGGGGAGAAAGAACATACCCACACAGAGAAAAATGGACCAGAGGAACTGAACTCCGATGGGAATGCGGTAGGATGCACTGCTGTCAATTTTGCGGGTGCCCTGACAGATTGCCAGCGCTATGAGAAGGCCCCACGTGATGGCCCATTGGTAGGTGAAGACAATGGAGCCACGCACCCATTTGGGCGATGCCTCTGCCTGATATAGAGGCACGATGGCTGACAAAATACCCACGGCGAGTCCCGACACTGCCCTGCCAATGCATAAAAGAGTCACGTCCGTGGCCGCCACCTGAAGCACAGTTCCCACATTAAACACAATGGCCGCGGTGGTGATGATGGCGAACTTGCGACCGTAGGAATCCGACAAAAGCGGAGCCACCAAAGCGCCGAAAAACGTCCCCAATGATAAAATGGCCGTGATGAGCGCCCGCTCGTGCACGGTGAAGTTGACTCTGTTGGCGGGAATCTCGGCCTTGACGTAGCGCATCTCCATGATATCGTTAATGAGCCCCGTATCGTACCCATACAAAAAGCCTCCGGTGGCGGCCACCAAACCCACGGTCATGGCACTGCCCGACGATGCATTGTGGCGGGATTTGCGGGAGCTGCCTTCGTCCGAGCGGGTGTTTTGCAAAAGGAGAGCCCCTAGGGCGTTCCTGAGATTTCGTAGCGCCATGAAGAAACGAGCAGCGCGTCGCTGAGGCAGAAAGTGCTACAGCGTTGTATGTCAACAGGAAGCTGCCAAATCGAGAGGCTGTAGCTGTTTTGGCTTGGTATTGCTGAAAGATCAAAGTCTGGCTTTTTATGGGGAGGGAGTAGCAGATGCGAACTCCGCCAGGTGCGGGTTCTGATGGTGGGGAAAGTTTTCGCGCGGACTGCGCGCGATGTGGCCTCGCACCCGTGCACCGCGCCTACGTTTCTCCTGACCTGGCAGTCATATCTCGCTTTGTACTCCTACCACTTTCCGGCCATGTCAGTTTTGGATAACCCGCTCGTGTCCAAGAGCCTTTACTACTTGCGGCATGCCATTCTCCTCAGCATCTTCTTCGTCATGTCTATTTTCCGCAACCTACAGTTTGTCTACAACAAGGCGTTTCTTCGAGTCTTCTCCATGGCTTACTACCCCAACAGCTCGCCACAGGTGATCCGCGACGACGTGACCAAATTGCAGAAGATCCCGCGCCGGGTCAGCTGTATAGTTGACTTGAAGAGCGATACTGACGAGAACGGTGGGGTTGAGGGGCTTATTGCGGACATCTCGGAAATCGCAGCCTGGTGCTTGGGCGCCGGCATTCCCAGCTTGTCGATATACGAGTATAGCGGAGCTGTCAAGACGTCTCTCCCTGAGTTACAGCGTTACGTGGCTCGGAATTTGCGCAGCTACTTTGGTGTTCCCACGCCGCGTGTCTTGTTGAAGGTGCCACACGCTAACATCACGCTCTTTGAAGGCGACGAGCCGCTGGCGGCGGATCTCGAGATCTCGTTGCTTTCCCGAATTGATGGAAAGCCTACCATTGTGGAGCTTACCAAAACCATCAGCGAGCTTACTGTCAACAAGGAGCTTTCCGTCGACGATATTACGGTGAAGCTTATTGACGAGGAGCTCTGCGAGTTGGTGGGCCCCGAGCCCGACTTGTTGATTTGCTTTGGGCCCGTTCTAGATCTTCAGGACTACCCGCCATGGCACGCCCGCCTCTCGGAAATGTACTGGGAAAATGACAACAATAGTGTCAACTATGCAGTGTTCATCCGGGCCTTGCAGCGCTATTCGCAGTCCAAATTCAATGTTGGCAAGTGATAATGCTAGTGAGCTCGAGCCATTCACTACTGGAATTGGTCAAGTGGTTCAGAAGCCAGTCGAAATCCATTGCACTATTCTCCTAAGTAACTGGCCCGATTCACCAACATCAAACTCACGTGCGAACCGGGCATCCGACATGGGCTCAATCCGAGGCGCTGTTTGACTGTCTATGCAGATTGAAGTCCCGACGCTATCAGCGTAAGGCGCCCACTATTTATTGGCTCAGTGTAAGCATCCACCGGAAACCTCTGATGGCCATCCTGCATACAGACGCGCCGCTCCCATGAAGCAACGTTGAACCACGAACGGGGAACGGTATGCTCCAGCGCATTCGATATACAATTGCATCGTGAAACCCCGTGTAGCACCATCTTTCCGCTTACAATATCAACACACAAAGTCATTAACCCACACAGTCATCAGCTAATATACAGGGGGTGGCATTCGCAACTGTCCTGTAGTGGGGAGACGGCCAGCCGGTTGCCACCTGGAAATCACTGCATACAGCGCCCCCTACGCTTTGCTTGTTTACAAATAGAAGTACCTGCACCCTAGACCCCGAAAAACACAGTCTCAAGCCCCCGAAAAATACAGTCTCAAACCAGAACCACTCATGTCTATGTGTAGGCAGATTAGTAGTGATGCACGCCACCGATAAAGCGCGCAGCATTTTTTTTTTCTGTTCTAATTGGTTTGGCGCCTGGACGCGGTGGTGGACTGAGGCGCGCACGACCGGGCCTGTACATTGTCAGTATTCCCGCGATTTGCTGTTCATTCAGATTCGACATCCTGATTCTAAACAGAAAATCTCTTTTCACACCCGACAGCACCTTAATTAAGGACTACGTTGCCTAAAGCCACCAGCCGTTTGTGACCACTGCTAGAACCAGGATATCTTGAAACGGGATCGATTGAAACACCAGATCAGCAAATTTATTGAAGCAGAAAAAACTAAACGGGAAAAATGGGTTTGTCATTCTCCAAGTTGTTCAGCAACCTTTTCGGAAACAAGGAGATGAGAATCTTGATGGTCGGTTTGGACGGTGCCGGTAAGACGACCATCTTGTACAAGTTGAAGCTTGGTGAAATCGTCACCACTATCCCCACCATTGGGTTCAATGTGGAGACTGTCGAATACAGAAACATCTCGTTCACTGTGTGGGATGTGGGTGGACAGGACAAGATTAGACCTTTGTGGAGATACTACTACCAGAACTCCCAGGGTATTATCTTTGTTGTCGACTCCAACGATAGAGACCGTGTTGCCGAGGCCAGAGAGGAATTGCAGCAAATGCTTAACGAGGACGAGTTGAGAAACGCCTTGTTGTTGGTTCTTGCTAACAAGCAGGACTTGCCAAATGCCATGAACGCTGCCGAGATCACCGAGAAGTTGGGCTTGCACTCCATCAGACAAAGACCTTGGTACATCCAGTCTACATGTGCTACCACTGGTGACGGTTTGTACGATGGTTTGGACTGGTTGTCCAACAACTTGAGAAAATCCAACTAAGCGGAAACCCCAAGATTGTCCGTTTAATTCATGTCCAAGTGTCTTGTGCATCTTGCTTGTCATACTGTTGCCGTGATATAGATGCATGCAAAGTGTTATCGGTTTAGATGATGGCTGCATCTACATATGTCTAATCTGTGCTACGTATCATTACAAATTGTTGTAGATTGTAGTGTTTGTGTTGTCTTTCTACTGACACCGATTACTCACCGAAAGTCGTTCCACAATACTGCGTATAATCGAGCTGACGGCCTGAAATTCGACTTCAGCCTGCTGGAGTTCACTGAGTTAAAGGAATTGGAGCATGCATATACAGAACATGTAGCTACGGTCATACACGAAGTCATACACGGAGGTGATGCAGCATGCAGGACACACACACGAAACTTACACACAGAACTTTAGCGATAAACAGATTGCAACTCAAAGCACCCAATGCACTCTATTACTTTTCTCCGTGTCTTGGATCCGAAACGTTCCTTTGCTTAGTAAAACAATGCGTCTGGTTCCGTGCCAACACACCTGTCACATGCTCCAGGCCCGGCGTAGCGGGGATTTTCCTGCATATAAAACCATGCCATCAATGCCAGCCCTGGCGCCGGGCCATGGTCTGCCCGACTAAGAGAGCGCGGCTGCAACAGGGACGAGGGCTGGAGCCCTATGCGCACGTGACCAGAAAATGCGCCTACCTGCAGGTCGGCGCGCAGGCCCTGCAGGCTGCCGGCGCTCTTCCTCATGAAAATTTTGTCTCGTTTTCTGAACCTCACTTACAACACATTAACAAAATGGTATGTAAAGGCCCCTTGAAAATGTGCCGGTGTCTGAGCTTGGATCTATAGGAAAACACAGCTCTTTTTACAGATGGCTTCAAAGTGGATAGCAAGTATATTGCCCCAGGTCTCCACCCGATATTCTCCGGCGACAAACTAGCCCCAGAACAACAACACCGGCAACGAAATGATCAAGATTTATCGCAATACTAACATAGCAGGCTGTTATCAACGTCGCCGAATTGAGAGGCAAGACTAAGGAGCAATTGGAGGAGAAGTTGGTTGAGATGAAGCAAGAATTGGCTTCTCTCAAGGTCCAGAAGTTGACCAAGGGTGCCGTTCCTCAAATCGCCATCGCCAGAAGAAACGTCGCCAGAGTTTTGACAATCATTAGCCTCAACCAGAGACAAAGCGCCAGAGAGTTCTACGCTGGTAAGAGATTCATCCCAACTGACTTGAGAGAGAAGAAGACCAGAGCTTTGAGAAGAGCTTTGTCTGCCGAGGACGCTGCCAGAATCACTGAGAAGACCAGAAAGCAAAGAAAGGCCTTCCCAAAGAAGGTCTACGCTATCAAGGCTTAAACTTACATATCATGGTAGTAATATAATTGTACGATTCGGTATAGACTGTAGAACCGCCGCTCTCCACTATAAAGGGCTCCTTCATGCGGTTACCATTGAAACCTTAGTTAACTCAAAGCAAACACTCGGGCGCCTTCCTATGTATCCTAAACTATGACCTATGCTTTCCTCGCCTGAAGTCCTCAATTTTCTGCTTCATTTCGTGGTCGTCAATCACGTCCTCAAGTTTCAAGGGCATCCGATTGAATGGATCTGTGGGGTCACTGAGTAAATGTGCCTTAATGGTGGATCTGTCGATTGTCATTCGGGACCCTGGCAAAATCACTGGATCGACCATTAGTGTGTACATGAGCGGATCGAGCAACTCATCTGGAGCGTCACCCATCTCCATCTCCTCTTGTTCAATTGTAATTCTTCTTTCCTCTGCCTTCTTGCCGAAATCGAAGAATCGTGTGATGACTTGTTCAGGAACACTGGTCTTATTGAAGAGAATCTCCTTGGCTCTTTCGAAATGCTCGAACCGAAAAGAACGCCCATCCGAAGCCACCGCCTGGATAAATTTATCTTGTTTTCCAAGATTATGGTATATGATGCATATGTCCCCAAGAGTTGCCCGGGGGTTGAACTCGTACTTCTCTGGCTCTTTCACTTTCAAGCTGGAGCATTTGGGCCCGACCATCAAACTCAAGTTATGGTCCAACATTCCGGCTAAACGGTCCACGAGCTCTGGGATTGTGAAACCTTCAGGAACCTGTTCGGTAAATAGTTTGAAAAGCATCATGGTTTGGTTGGCCAACCCCATATAGGACCTGGCTTTCTTTTCCGACAGCTGCAATCTTTCTTGGAGCTCTTCTGAGGTTCCAAACTCCTCTTCATTGGCCTCGCCGCCACTTTCTCTCTTCTTGGTTTCCTCTTGCATTTTGTGGATGGCATTCAACTCATTGAACGATTCGTCAAATAAGAACGTCGTGTCGTTCAACATCCGAGCAATAAACCTGATGAAAAAGTCAACTCTTTCCCTGGATAAATCGCTCAACTGCGCTTTGTAGAAACTGTTCTCCCACAACTTTTCGATGATGCTCGATATGTAGTACCGGCTATTGAACTTGTCGTAGAACTGAGACGAGGCGCCGGTTTTCTCAATGGTCACATAGATATCCAACAACGAATATAGAATGTTATCCTGCACTAACTTGTTTCCATTAATCATATCCTTGAAAATACCGTTTTCACCGAGAGGTCCAGCAATTCCGCCGTAAATGATTTCAACGATACTTCCTTTCAAATGCGGGTTACCAATGAGCTCCGGGCATCTCAATAAAATCACGAGAAACTCCACGACCACAGAGGCTCTGTCATCGTTATTTGCCAATGGGCTGCGGAAGAAATTAGACACAAATTTGCAATAGCTAATAATTCCTTCCAAACAGTATTCTGGAATGTATTTCCAAGGAATGGGCGTCTTGGTTTTGAGAAACTCTTGATCGTCTAGCTCGCTGATCTTTTCAACCTGGAAGATGGGAATGGCAAGCTTTGGTGAAGGATGTTTGTGAGTGGGATCAATCAATCGGGTAAAGAATTGCGCTGAACCCACAATGAAATCGAAGATTTCCATGTTGAGTGGCCTGTCGAAAAAGATCGCCTCAATCGCCCACACTGAACACTTATTCTTATTAATGAAAGTGTTGAAAACCGAGAGCAAACGGCTGTTAGCACCCAATCTTCTTATTTGGGAGTCATACTGCTGTCTGGTCGAGCGCTGTTGTTTCTTGAGCTTGTCATGATTTGCAATCATACCGCCAATTCCATATTGAAGATATGTCAAAGTCAAATAGAAACAGTCCGAAATGAAGTTCGTCTCCTCTTCAATATCGTCGGCATAAAACTCATCTGCTTCCTTGGCAGAAGAATAAACACGAGATTCTTCAGAGACGTTCAACAATTTGTTTTTTGGTCCAAAGTAGTTCCGTTCGATCTTGTCAAGTTTGGAATACAATGGGTAGTCCAAAAATGGCAAACTCAACCTGATGAGAATAAGAGAGATGTTAAACATCATTGCGTCTGAAGCCAATTTGGCAGGATTGGAGTAAGACCCAGTTCTCAAATGCGAAGCATTGGCCAAATCCGCAAACCACTTCATTAAATCTTGCCTGGTTTGAATGGACCCTCTTACTAATTTTTCAGAGATAAAAAACAAGCGGTCAAACACCGCCTTGAATTCGCTGTGGATTGTGGAAAATCTGGAAGACAACTCGCTGTTAGTGAGTGCCAACTCAGAGGCTTGAGTATCACCTCTTAGAAAGTAGGAAGCCGCCGCATTAGGATCCAATGGAGACAACTTATAAAGTGAGCCCAAAAGAGTGTTGTTCTCGAAATCTAAACCATCCTCCCGATTTGACGGGCCAAAAAGTTCGATCTGGGAGAACACTGAGCTGACAGACTTTAAAGATACCAAAACCTCCCAGAGAGAGAGATGAGAGGATAATTCTGGAGAGGCGATACTAAGAGTATCTAAAATCAGCTTCAACTGCGGGAAGATGTTGTTACAGACATCTAAAACAGCATCCAGCTCCGCGGCCTTGGCCATGACATCGACCAAAAAAGGGTGAAGCTCCTGCCTGCGTATCAAAGTTTGCACCAAAAGCGTCAAATCGTTGCCAATGATCATTTCGGGGATCTGAAAACAGATAAGCCCATAAGAAGCACAGAATGAGGCGATAGAGTTCAAGAAGGTCTTTCTCATTTCGAAGGACAGATCATTCTTGAGAAGAGTTCTCTTCATCGCATGCGCCTTTGTGTAGACGTTAAAGAGATACACAAAGGGCAATTCGCCGTTGGGTACCCCTATTTCGGTCAAGATCTCCACAAAAATCTCGTCCGGGCAGTCCGGCCCCAAAAGGGCATCAGTACCCAAGGAGATAAAGTTATGGGGCTTGTCTCCAAACCCAAAACCAAACATATCAAAGATATCCCCCCTTATCCACGCATCTATATCCCTCTCCGATGGTGGCGAGAGAGCCACAGCAGGTTTTGTGGCTTGGGGCTCGTGCTTGATTGTTTCGTTTTGTGGCGCAGATTTGGCTTCGTTCTCCGCGTTTGGATTTTCCTTGTTGTTGGCCACGGTCTTGATCTTTTTCGTTTCCACAGCGGCACCTGGGGCGGGTTTTGGCGCTTGTTTCGGAGCCTGTGGTGAAGGCGAAGTCTGGGCCAAGCGGGCCAATCGCTTGAGCCGGATCTGACGTTAGTAGCTGTCAAAAATCAAAACTTTCCAACATACTTCTTCCTGGCTGCTCATGTCTCGTGGCTATGAACGGTGGTCCTGGGGTAATTGGTAAGTGACTGCGGAGGACACTCGTGGGTCTGGCGCGGCCTTAGTGTGCACATTACGCCGTCAGTCAGTCCAAATACACGGGACGCCAGATGGCAGCGGTTGATGAGGCCTGGCCCATATCAAAGGCATTGAGGATTTTGGGGGGAAGCACTCGTATTTATATATTCAGTCCGTCCGTTTGTGCCGTGTATGGAAATGGAATGATGCTGCATGTTGGCCGAGGCTTCGGTGCGCCTTGACGGCACTGCCGCGATCTCTTTCTAATACGCTACCGCTACCGACCACCACGCCAAAAAATGTCTCAGGAAGATTTGACCCCAGAAACCGTTCAAGGTTACACTGTTGGAGAAAAGAAGACCATCGAGGAGTACACCAAACTCGATGCTGAGGACGAGAGTCTTGCCAAGTGGAAGGCGTCTCTCGGGTTGTCAGCAGACTCGGCGCCATACGCCGTTGCTGCCGGCGACAAGCGGACGGTTGTGATTGTGGAAATGGCATTGGTGTTTCCTGAGGATCCGGAATTGCAGCCAATCGTCGTGCCTTTGGAGGACAAGAACGGTGCTACCTTGGACACAGACATCAAGTTCACTATTAAGGAGAAATCTGTGTACGAGTTGCGGATCAAGTTCCGCGTGCAGCACGAGATTATCACGGGTTTGAAATACTTGCACTCGGTCAAGAAGTCGGGGATCCGCGTGGACAAGCTTGAGGAGCCTCTTGGCTCGTATGCTCCCAGCACTACCACCAAGCCGTTCTACGAGAAGTCGTTTGGTGCCGTGGAGGCTCCTTCTGGAATGTTTGCCCGGGGTTCCTACTCGGCCGTCACTAAGTTCGTTGACGACGACAAGACCGTGCACTTGGAGTTCCCCTGGTCTTTCCAAATTACAAAGTAGCCCGCTGGCCGACTGTCCCTGTTGTAATGAGTGAGTCGGATACAGTACTAGTTGTAATTGATAACTGCATCCTAATTTTCGCCGTGTAACTGGCGACGAATCGCTACCAACATCGTATCTGCTTAGCGGGTCCCAAGCCGTCTTTTTTTGCCTGCTCGGTTGGGCACATAAGCTGGTGCTTTGTTGCTCGACAACGGGGAAGGCTTTGCGGCCAAAATCTCCGTTTTCTTGGAGAGAACGTAGAGGGGTGCATGGGAGGGGCCTTCTTTTGGCCCTACCTTGATTTTCTGGGCCAGAGCCTTGTGGGTTTTGGAGTAGATTCCTGGCGGCCGGAAACTTTTCTGTTTCACATGACCAGCAGTGGTGAAACCGGAAAACAGCACTTCGTTTTCTTCTCTTTTGACGTAAACTCTCATTTGCTTGAGGTAGTAGTCGTGGTGGGCCTTGTAATCAAATTGACTAGCGAGCTCCCGGTTGGAGAAGCTGCAGAATGCTTTCAACGCCTCGTCAGAATTTAGTTCTAATTCCAGCGAGCACTTTTCCTCAAAATTGCTCAAAAACCGTGAAATTTTCGAAATGGGCTGTCTGCCCCACTTACCTTCGTTTTCTGTGTACGCTGAGATGTACAACATATGCTTTGCTCGAGTCAAGGCCACGAAGAAACATCTGCGCTCTTCATTGACAGATTCGGGGTCACCGTCTCCAACTGCAAAAGCGGCTGGAAGCAAGCCTTCACTGACACCGGGAACAAACACCACCGGCCACTCAAGCCCTTTTGCGCCGTGAATGGTAGATATAGAAACTTTAGCAGTTGCCTGAGCCTCGTCGACTTTTCCAGGATCGACGTCGTAGAGGGAAATCAGCTCGAGAAATTGCCTCACGAACAACATGCCGGTCATTTCTAGAACCACGTTGTCATCGACAAAATGATCATCATTTTCTCGGAACTCAAACGACATCAATTGTGTTTTGACCTCGTCAACGTTGAGGCACATATCCGTTTCGGCCTCAAACTCTTTCTGGAGCCCAGAGTCCTTGTAGATGATGGAAAAAAGGGCATCAATGGCGCTCTGATGATCCTCAGAAAACAGCTGCTCTAGAAGGGCTCGAGCTGCAGCAATCACACCTAGGTAATCTAGAAGCTTAGTCTTCAAAGATGGCGATAATGGCGATTTTGAGCTCACAGAGCACATGTTCAAAATCTCAAACACCAGCTGACCTGACTTTTGGTGTTTGTCGAGCACAACCTCGATATCGGCAATGGCTTTTGGACCAAATCCTCTTTTAGGGAAATTGATTGTTCGCAAGTATGCTAGGCGGTCATTTTCGTTGGCCACACAGCGAAGATAGTCCACTAAAATGGCCACCTCTTTGCGGTCCCAAAAAGCTCTTCCACGAACCATATAGTACGGAATCTTTCTCCTGACCAACTCATTTTCAATGGCTCGTGTCTGGAATGCAGTTCGGACCAAAATTGCCATGTCTGAGTGGGAAACCACGTTAGGAAGTTTGGTCAAGTACTCGATCTGGAGCGCTATCCAGCGAGCCTCTTCGTCCGCAGAGGAAAGAACGGCTTTAAGGGGCCGGACACTTTTGGATATGTTTGAGTTGAGACTTCGTGCATCTCTGCCCTGCTGTTGACGCATTACCGACTCCGAAAGCTGTAGAATTCCCAGCGTGGAGCGGTAGTTCTCTTCAAGAACAATGACGTTACACCGAAGCGACTGAGACAAGTAATGGGAGCGCATCTTGTCAAAATTCACTGCCTGTGCATCCCGGAAGGCGTAGATACTCTGGTCCGGGTCACCGACGATGGTGACATTGTGTTGCAGCAGCGGGTCGTCGAGGTGGCCCTTCGCAAACGAGTACATGAGCCTCAACTGGATCTCGTTGGTGTCTTGAAACTCGTCCACCAAAGTGTGCTTTATGCTCTTGAGCACAGGAAAGTTAGACACGATCTTATGGCAGTATAGGAGACAGTCGTCGAAGTCCAAGAGGTGGTACTGCTGGAGTCGGGCCTGGTAGTGCATATAGACCACGCTCAAGACCTTGTTTGGTTGGGGACTGGCCGAGTACTCTTCAGCCGTCAAGCCGGCGGCCTTGGCGGAGGAGATCTTGCGCTTGATTTTCTTGATGTCATAACCGTTATTTTTTTCGCTGGTTCCCGATTTAAACGGTGCCGTTTCTTTCTCCGGTAGGCTTTCCAATAGAGTCCACTCGGCAGCAGACATATTGCTGAAAACGTCTGAGAGCACCTTCAGTGAGTCCTTCTCGTCGGCAATGGTGTATCCTTCAATATTGATCAACGAGCCGTACTTCTGGATGATCTTGTAGCAAATGCTATGAAAAGTGCCCACAAGAAGTTTGCCCGTGCTGATCTGCGTACCCACAAGCAATTCCCGAAGCCGAGTCATCATCTCGTTTGCGGCTTTCTTGGTGAAGGTGGTGACAATGATGTTTTCTGGTGGGACGTTTTCATGGAGGAGAAGGTACGCCACGCGTGACACAATGACCTTTGTTTTGCCAGTTCCAGGACCGGCGATGATTTGCAAGATACCTGAACATGGAGCCGTGACTGCCTGTTTTTGTTTTTGGTTGAGCCCTGCCAACAAATGTGGCAGCCATTGGCCATTCATGTTTCGATATGGAGAAGAGCTGCGCGTGGTGAGTGAGTTGTCACGTGGAAATAATTTCGGAGTTTCGTTCTGAGGTTATGCCTGTTTCGGTTGAATCTTTGGTTTTACGAACTGGCTCTCATAAACGTGAATCCTCGAAACTATAAATTTGGAATCGCAAATTGACGGTAATGTCTCGTGTATCCAACATGCTCTCAGGTGCACTCTGATAAGCGGAATTTAGCTGGAAATTTGCGGCCACAATGCAACACTGTGAACAAATGCGATCCAAAAAAATGAAACGCCGCTACTTCAACAATATGTATATATAAAAAAGGCATGCCGCCAGCACGCAGCGGCTCTCCAAATTTCACCGATGCTGTCTTTGGTACTTTCTTGACTATAGGCACGACTGGCGACATCAATGTGCATGCGCGCTCCTACGTACTACTTATGCTAGCCGTCTGGCTCTGGCTACTAGCGTTCACAAGACGCTGCTTTGGAGATATAGATTTGGAGGACTATGAAAACGCATATATTGCGCAGCGAGACATTTCCTCGTCTATCCCGGTGGACCAGCTCACCTCCTTTGGCATCTCCCTCAACAGCATCATCCTCGATCGAATAGGCTACTCCAACGCCTCTCTCAGCTATGTGGACCTATTTCTCCGCTACAAAACCAGCATGTTCGTGCTCGACTTATACTGGAACGACGCCACGCAAAAATGGCAGCTTTGTCCAGCGCCTTTTCCGGAGAATGTGACGCTGGACATGTCAAATCCGGTTCTGATCTCTTGGAATGGCCACTCCTACACGTGTCAGCCATCCTTCACCATCAACCAGTTTTTGAGCACGTTTCAGTCATATCTTTCTCGAACCAATATTCGCTACGAGGCGAATGTGATCCAATTTGCATTCAACCTCAAGTCCATTTCCCCCAACCAAACTAATTCTTCACACAACGCCACCAAAGTGAGCGATTCTTACAAACTGGCATTTCGGGAGGTGGGAAATGCCACGCTTCAAGACTCCCTTAGTCCGATTTTGACATATCTATTCAGTCCCTCGGACTATGAGCTGGTCGCGTCGTCTTTATCCCAAGACACCAGCCAGACATTTTACTACTCGTCTTTTCCAACACAATACGAACTCATGTACTCGCTATACAAGCGGGTATTACCATTTGTGTTGAGTAACGAGCTCTCCAATTCGTCTACCTACAATCTTGATTCTCAGGACTACAATTTACTATTCTTCCCACACGACTTTGATTTTGCTCCATTTGTTACTAATTTTGGCAACGAAACATTGGAAAACGAAATTGAACACATATACAGTCACTCAGACAGTAGTGCCACGTTTGGTGAGATCGTCAACGGGTCCCAATTTCGCATGGCCATCGATACCGACGAAATCCCCTTCAGCAACGACACCATTTCACAATATCTAAAAAGTGGATTCACCACTATTTTGAATGCCTCCGATTACGGCTACGAGGAGGACTACTCCGAAGGTGATGCCATAAGACAGATTTTACACGACTTCATACCGGTATCGTACTGGCTGTGGGCGTCTGGGGAACCAGTGGTTTTCTCGAGAAACGAAACACACAGGGATATACGAAATGAATCGTGGTACTCCTCCTCTGCAACGCAAAGGGCATATCAGTGTGTGAGTATAGGCCAAACTGGGTGGAGTCTTCAGAATTGCTATGACGAAATGCGCTGGGCGTGCAAGAACAACTCCGATCCATTCTCTTGGGAAATCTCCGCCTCAAAAAGCACTTTTTTTCAATTCAGCAAAGCAGAGTGTCCTGCTGGGTTTACAGTTGGCGTACCCAAACTGAGTATCGAGCAATTCTCGCTTCTCTCGCTTCTTCGAAGCCGAAACATCGGCATTCCAGTATGGATCGATTTGAACGACATTACCATAAATGGATGTTATGTTTCCGGTGGCCCCTACGCCCTATGTCCGTATAGAGAGGTGGTGACCACGAGAAGTTTTATCAAGAGCCTTGCGCCCAGCAGCTTGGTGGCGCTTTTCATTTTGTTTTTGGTTTTTTGCGAGAAATTTTCCACAACTCCGATCCACTCCAACAGAAGAAGACATTGGAGAAAAACAATCACCAATTATTACGAGGAAAACGATTACGAGGGTGTGCCGTTATAATTCGAGGTGATACGTTTGGGGGTGCAAAATACGGTGGCACGCACGGGACTGCGCGGCCGCGAGAGAAAAATTGTGCGAAGGCGAACTCAACTGATACTCATACTTCTACAGAGCTATCATGAGCGACCCTAATTGGCAGAGATTGTCACAAGAATTAAAGCGCAGAGCTGCTCGTGCTCGCACGGGTGGAGGCTCGCCCCCCAAGTCTCCTTTGGGTATTTTTGCTGGATTCGGAAGCCTTATTCTCTTGGGTGGTGTCACCTTCATGGCTCAGAACGCCTTGTTTAACGTCGACGGTGGTCAGCGTGCTCTTGTGTACTCTCGTTTGAAGGGTGTGCAGCCCCAGATCTACCCCGAAGGTACCCATTTCATCATGCCA
This sequence comes from Metschnikowia aberdeeniae, assembly GCA_002370615.1. NCBI lineage: Eukaryota > Fungi > Ascomycota > Pichiomycetes > Serinales > Metschnikowiaceae > Metschnikowia > Metschnikowia aberdeeniae. Next base: position 837,176 of record NKZB01000175.1, read on the forward strand.
TGGTTCCAGAGACCGATTGTCTACGACGTGAGAGCCAAGCCAAGAAACGTCTCCTCCTTAACCGGAACCAAAGACTTGCAGATGGTGAACATTACTTGCCGTGTTTTGTTCAAGCCTGATGTGCAACAATTGCCCCAGATATACAGAACCTTGGGTCAGGACTACGATGAGAAAGTTTTGCCCTCCATCGTTAACGAGGTGTTGAAGTCTGTGATTGCTCAATTCAATGCTTCGCAATTGATAACTCAGAGAGAGAAGGTGTCGAGGTTGGTCAAGGAGAACCTTGTGCGTCGTGCTAACAAATTCAATATCCAATTGGATGATGTGTCGTTGACCTACATGACATTTTCCCCTGAGTTCAGTGCCGCTGTGGAAGCCAAGCAGATTGCTCAGCAAGATGCCGAGAGAGCTGCCTTTGTGGTTGATAAGGCTATTCAGGAGAAGCAGCAGTTGGTGGTGAAAGCTGCTGGTGAGGCCAAGTCTGCCGAGTTGATCGGTGATGCCATCAAGAAATCCAAGGACTACGTTGAATTGAAGCGCTTGGACACTGCCCGTGAAATTGCCCTGATATTGGCCAGCTCGCCAAACAGAATCTTGTTGGACAACGATACTTTGTTGCTCAACACCGTGGTAGACTCTAGAAAATAGGACCGCTTTTACATAGTTATGATGAATGAATAAACTCAGGAAGTCAATTGAGAAGCTAATTAGTAGGAAAACCTGCTAAGTTGGATATCACGTGACTATTTCAGACGGTAGGCGTCACTATGAACTTACGTCACCAAACGTCATCACAAAGATGGGCTAGAATATCAGACGCATGATGTCACTACCTAAAGTAGAGCCCGCTCCAAAGATAGCTGCGTTTCCAAACTTGCTTCCTATGCTTTTGACGTGGCCATTCATTCTGCTGTGGTGATGCTCATCGTTGGATTGCTGCTGCTGCTGCATTTGCCCTTGAGGTTGTTGCTGCATTTGCCCTTGAGGTTGTTGCTGCATTTGCCCCTGAGGTTGTTGCTGCATTTGCCCCTGAGGTTGTTGCTGCATCTGTTGTTGTGGAGGATAGTAGTTGGTGGATGGTGGAGGAAATTGGGCGTAGCCACCGTAGGATGGTTGCTGAGAGCCATAGTCAGCGGGAGGCTGGTAGCCCTGAGGAGGCACACCTGATGGAGGAGTGTATTCATGATTGTAAGAGGGAGGCGCAGCAACTTCTGGGCGGCTCTTTTCATTGAGGGTGGCCTTTTCGGAGGGACTTGTCTCGAACTCCGTCTGGGAGATCACAGACACATAGTTGGCGGGGAAAACGCCCGCCTTGGACGCATCCTCTCCTTGTTTATAGCCCTTCCACCAATCAGCAGAGAGGTGCTCGAGCACCGCAATGCGAACGCCTTTATCAAGCTTCAAGTCGCCATCTTCACTGGACTCGTAGTCATAGGTGGCCTTGCAATAGCCGAGCACAGGGGCAGGCCTTGCGGGAAGCGGAGCATCTGCGGTTTTGGCTGGGGTCTTTCTGTCGGCAATTTGGGTAGAAGCCATAGCAGAAGTAATCAGATCTGTCAGTGTTTGGGAAGCTCCTTTGGTAGGAACCTTGTCCGTATCCCAGGGATCCATGTCCTTTTGATACTTGGCAGGGAGAGACGCCATGAGAAGATCATACAAATCCTTGGTGATGACCTCGGAGTCGAGAAGAAACTCGAGTTCCGTCCTGGTGTTTGTGAGCGATCTGTTGATGAGGGCAGCTGACATGAGAAGAAGAAGACGGGGTATGGAGGTGATCGAAGGAGTATGGAAGGCGCAGACGAGCAGGCACCCCATTGTTCTGCGCACGAGTATGTGCAGGCGCGCTGATCATGACGTAGGTGGCTGAGCACCCCGTTGTCCTGCACACAAGCAATCCAGGTGCAGCTGACTCGCGGGGTAAAACCAACGATTCGTGACGCGAGAAGAACCTCTCGGAAATCGCTTCGGGGCCGTGGAAACCAGTCCCGCTCTCCACCTTACAGTGCGCGCAATCGAAGCCTCAATCGGCCCGGGGAGCCAGACCCGTGCACCACGGGGTCGCGGTGGAGCGGAAAATTTGGCCCATGACTCTTCCAATCCTCAGCTATCCTTTACTCAGCTTTCCGTTTTCTTAGATAAAGATGTCTGTGGCTGCCCGGCTTGGAATGCTTCGCCAGGTGAGATACAAGGTGACGTCGTCATCGACTTCCGCCTTGGCTTACAAGACTTTGCACAGAAACCAGAAGAGACCTTCTTTGCCCACCTACGACAACCCCACTTGGTCGGCGGACGCCGCCGTGTCTTCGATTTTGTACGAGACGCCAGTGCCATCCAAAGCGCCCAGAAAGCAGCATGTGTTGAACTGCTTGGTGCAAAACGAACCCGGTGTGTTGTCATCTGTGTCGGGACACTTGGCCGCCAGAGGCTTCAACATTGACTCTCTTGTCGTGTGCAACACCGCCGTCAAGGACTTGTCCAGAATGACCATTGTGTTGCGTGGTCAGGACGCCGTGGTGGAACAGGCCAGGAGACAGATTGAGGACTTGGTGCCTGTGTATGCTGTGTTGGACTACACCAACGCTGAGATCGTGCAAAGAGAGTTGTTGTTGGCCAGGATCTCGTTGTTGGGCCCGGAGTACTTCCAGGATTTGATTGCCGCCCACAATGAGTACACCAGTGAGGGCTCTGCTCTTCCCGACTTGAGTGCCGACGAAAGTGCTTTCCACCCTAGCAACTTGGCACCTTCGGAGGCTTTGAGACAAAAGCACGCTCATTTGCAACACATCTCCACCATCGCCGACAAATTTGGCGGAAAAGTGGTTGACATTTCCGACCGCAACGTTGTTGTGGAGTTGAGCGCCAAGCCTTCCAGAGTCTCGTCGTTCATCCAGTTGTTGCAGCCTTTTGGAATTTTGGAGATTGCCAGATCTGGTATGATGGCTTTACCAAGAACGCCTTTGGACAGCGTGTCCGCAGAAGAGGATTCGGTCGATGCCGCCGACGTAGTGGATGCCTCGCAGTTGCCCCCAGGTTGATTAGACTAGATAATGCACACCGCCAATAAGTCCTGCAGGCAGAGGCGCCAATGCCCTGGTGGTAGTTGCACCTGTATACAACGTGTCCGAGCCTCGCATTTTGCAGCTTGGTACTTAAGCACCAATGCGCCCACAGCGCCCCAGTCAGCGGCAACACCATGAAGGAGGAGAATTTGGAGCTCCATCTCCGCAACTGTGATTACGAAATCAAAGAACAAGACCGATACCTTCCCATAGCCAACGTCACGCGGGTCATGAAAAAGGCCATCCCGGAACGAGCAAAACTCTCCAAGGAGGCCAAGGAGTGTGTTCAGGAATGTGCATCCGAGTTCATCTCTTTCCTCACATCACAGGCTGTCAGCAAGTGTGGAGTAGAGAAACGCAAGACTTTAAATGGAGAGGATATTCTATGGGCCATGTTTACGCTAGGGTTTGAACACTACGCCGAGACTCTCAAGATATACCTTGCCAAATACAGGCAGTTCGAGCAGGAAGAGCAGCTCAAAAAGGACTCCCGAAAAAAGGGCGTGCGTCTCAACAAAGTGTACCAGGAGGAGTTTGACGACGAGACTGCAGATTTCGTGCCGGGTGACGGGTACATGAACTTCGATGAGTTTAGCCTTGATTCGGGCCGGGAAAGTGATTACTGAGGTGTTGGCTAACTTGATTCGGTGGTGCTGGTAGCCACTTGTACAGGTTAGATTATAGATGGAAATGAAAGCAAGAAAGTGCGGGAGCATGAAGTTGAGATGAGCACATGAAGGAAGAAGGTGGAGACGGCGATTGTCGAGCGGAAAAGGAATTGCTACTTCGGAGGTTCGAGGCGTCTAACCCAGTATTGTTACTGACTATTGGGTAATTACTAGCGGTGTAATTAATGGTGGTGTAATTAATGGTGGTGTAATTAATGGTGGTGTAATTAATGGTGGTGTAATTACTAGCGGTGTAATTACTAGCGGTAGCATGCCCCAGTCACGTGTCTGTATACACGCATTCTCTTCACCGCAGCCCCGACACTAGCGCATTCCAGAGTGCAACTATCAGATCGCTTCAGCACTCCGGCAGTGCGCAGTGCTTGTGGAGTCGGCGGATTCTGTCGCACTTTGCTGAGCCGCGAGAAAGAAGTCCCCGGCCAGAAGCCAATTCACCGCCAAAACCAAAATAGCTGGGCTCCAGCCCTTCACAGTAGGCTTCGCTCCAGCATTACCAAGACACTGCGCAATTAGGCCGAGGAGTGCTTCCACCTGCAGGAATGCAGCACCAGAGCCTCCTTCGCTGGCCTGTCGCAACCCCCGTACACCACCGCACCTTTGAGCTTCACTGCTGACCACGAAAAACCTCCCAGTCCCGCTACCTGCGCTCAGCACCCGCTACCCCCATCCCTCGAATTCAGACGTCACGTGGCATCGCATCACTAGTCTGGCACCTACATTCCCAACCCCGGACATTCCCGGAGCATCTCAAACCCTCAGTCGATTCGGCCTTGCCGCCGTCCCCTGGGCTCTAGCATCCCTCCGATGATCAAATCATTTCGAAAAAGCAAGCGGCTGTCTAACTCGCTGAGCTCGTCCAAGCATTCCATTTCCAGAGCCACATCTACGCAGTGGAGCAATGAGGGCAATCTCAAGACCCCTGAGAAGGTCATCAAGGCTTTGTACGACTACACCCTGCAAGGCCCTGGCGAGCTCACCTTTGTGAAGGGCGACTTTTTCCACTTGATCCCCGACGGCTCTGGAAATCACGAAGCCAACGGCTGGTTCGAGGCTACCAACCCCGTCACGGGGCAGCAAGGAATGGTTCCCATCACATACTTTGAGGTTTTCAACAAATCCAAGCACAATAGTGATCAGGGTGCCCATAGCATCGAGCAAGGCAACCCATTGAACGCAAAACTTCAGCATGTGTCAAGCACCAGGCCCCAGAGCCAGACCCTCTATGCCGTGACTCTCTATGAGTTCAAAGCCGAGAGATCCGATGAATTGGACATTGTGGCTGGCGAAAACTTGGTCATTTGCGCCCACCACGATTTCGAGTGGTTCATTGCTAAGCCCATCACCCGCTTGGGCGGGCCTGGTTTAGTCCCAGTGCTGTATGTCAAATTTATCGACGTGAAAGGCGCTGACACATCCAGCCTAAGCAACGACCCTGTGGCGCTCATCAACCACTTCCAGATACCGACTGTGGAGCAGTGGAAGTACCAGACTGCAAGGTACGAGGCACTGAGCATTCCTTTGGGCCATATTTCCAACAGTGGCCCGCCGGTATCTTCCAACTCTCAGTACTTCCAGAGACAAGGGTCTAAGTCGAACCGCTCTTCCTTGGTCTCTTCAAAAACGTACGTGATAGACGCAGCTGTGGAGTCTTATCACTTAGAACATGGCCGCTACCAATACGCGGTTGTCTCGCGGCTTTCCAACGGAAAGATGCGATACCTTTACCGCTTCTACCAAGACTTCTATGATCTACAAGTCAAGTTGCTAGAGCTATTTCCCTACGAAGCTGGCAAGATCGAGAACTCGCGGCGTATCATTCCTTCCATTCCAGGCCCGTTGATCAACGTCAATGACTCCATCTCCAAATTAAGACGAGAAAAGTTAGACTATTACTTGCGCAACTTGATCGCATTACCCACGCACATCTCGCGCTCCGAGGAGGTTTTGGGGCTTTTCGAGGTGCTTGATAACGGCTATGACAAGGAGGTAGCAGACTCAAACAAACCTGTCATGAGACAGTCAAACTCCCAGCAGGACCGGATGACACAGTACTCAAATGCACAAGCCCACAGAAACTCTTTGACGCCGTCTCTGGGGTCGCCCATCCGCAGACCACGCTCTGCATCGTCAACACAGTTGCTTTCGCAACAGGCCAACGTGGGTGAACCCATTGAGGCAGAAAGAGCTCACAAAGTAAAGGTCAAGTTTTATTACGAAGACGACATTTTTGTGCTCTTGCTACCCGTGAACTTGAGATTGCAAGACTTGAAGTACAAGTTGATAAAGAGATTGAGCTTGGACCAGGACGGCGCCGACCGCGATATCTGTTTGTTCCTCAAAAACGACTACGACGAGTTCATGGACTCTGAGGACTTGACTCCTGACCGGCTCAGCGCACACCAAAAAGAACAGTTGTTTTCCCTGGTGATCAATGACGACGAGAGGTTTCAGGATATCTTGTTTGACAAATGCAAGGTGGTGATTCTAACCCAGTGAACCGTGACTTGACCATCTGTATCTGTATGTATAGCTAAAACATGACAATTGTACAGGGCGCGGCGCCACATCAACAAACATCCCCGCGAACCTGGGTAGCACTTCAGCACCATGGCTGATACCATACAATCTCTCAAAGCCCAACCAGGAAAAAAGGTGACTCCACTTCTTAGCAGTACCGCTGGTGTCCTGCACACAACCCGGCACCAGGCCAAATCGCATGCCAACAGTGCCAAAGACAAGATCAATAACGCAAAAGCCACTGTGCCAACATTCGACAAAGATTCCGTGACGCTTATGGGCCAAAAGTTACAAGAAGCGAGGCTGCTTGCGCAAGGTCTGAAACATGCCTCAGGTCCCCCACACGATAATCATCACAATAGACAAGTGGCACGGAAAGCCCTCAAGCGCCAGAAATACAAAGAAAGAAAGAAGCAACGGAAGGAGCCCCAGAAAACGCTCGCTCTGGCCGATACAGACCTTGGTGAATCCCAGAAAGGAGTTTACAATGCTATACCACATACGGAGTCGAAATCATTTCTAAAATCCACGAATCAAATCGGGGGTGTCATAACAAAGGGCACCAAGAGACGCCACGGCATGATGATATCTCCAGGCGCGTACCCTGTTGATGAAAACAGACCTAATAAGCATGGCATTGTCAAACTCATATCAAGGAAAAAGGTGGAGACTTCCAAACCAGGAAAGGTGGGGCCAGAGAAGCCAAAAAAGAAGCGGAAAAAGGAGCTGAATAAACAAATTGCGAAGGAAGAGCTAAACACAAAGCAGCTTGAGAAGGAGCTGAATCCAAAAACTGAAAAGGCAGAATTCAATCCAAAGAAAACTGAAAAGGCAGAATTGAATGCAAAGGAAACCGAGGATGAAGAATTGAATTCAAAGAAAAGGAAGGGAGAGAAATTGGTCCGGGAGTCCAGAGATGTGCAGAAGCTGCAATTAGAGCAAACAGCGGAGTGGAGGCCAGAGAATGCCGTGAAGACAAGTTCAAAGACAATTGCAAAGGAGGTAGGAGAGAAGAAAGCAGAGGAAACAGAGAAAACACCAGAAGAAATTCCAAAGAAAGCAGATGAGACATCAAAGAAAGCAGATGAAACACCAAAGAAAGCAGATGAAACACCAAAGAAAGCAGATGAAACACCAAAGAAAGCAGATGAAACACCAAAGAAAGCAAATGAGACATCAAGTCCTATCCAAAGAATGCGACATTTCAAGAAGTTTAAGAAGACGTCCAGGTGTATGATCATCAATCCATCTTCGGAATCAGAACCAGACTCAGAAATGCCAGTTGCGGCGCAGGTTGAAAGCATAGAGAGCGAGGATGACTTCGAGCCGGCTCAGCGTCCTCAGTCAAGCCAATTGCTTCATAAATCCCAGAAGTCTGCTGAAACACTTACAAGCACCTCGCTGCTGAAGAAAGCAGACTTGTTGTTCGTTGACGAAGTGCTGGACGCGTCGCAACAGCTATTTGTCCCTAGTGATGAGGATTCATTTTTCAGTGGAGGGCGGGGAGGGCGCAAGCCGCTCACGCCAGCTTTTGGTGACGATTCCATCTTTGATTATGCTAACAATGAAGGTGTTGACGGTGATACGGAAGCAGTTGATGAGCAGACTGAGGTGGGCGTGCAAGGCCAAGGAACAACTGAAGACGCGGTGGAACAGGCGGACAAACAAGCTCTGTCTCGACAAAAGCAAGCCAAACTCAATAAGAAGCGGAAGGCCGCTAGCAGAATAAGCAACAGACTCTCGAGGAAACAAGCCACAAGCGGACTAGCACGTGAGACCATGAGTGGTACAGGCATGGCGAACATGATTGCACAGAATGAGGATAACATGTTACAGCAAGATCCAAGCACCCGTTCTGAAGAGAAACCACAGCCCAAAATAATGAGGAAAACTCGCAGTTCAACTGGTAAAGCAACTCTGGCTCTCCAATCCAGCGTGGAACTCATATCTCTACTGGACTCTGAAGATTCCCTTGATGCAATAGAGCTACAAGAGGCCGAGCCACACCAGCAAAAAGAAAAGAGCCCAGCTCAAGATATACCTGTGCTCGAAAAACGCCTGCTTTCAACATCAGAGGCCTCTGTACCCGCTGAGATCATCATCGTGGAGACTGAATCTGAATCGGAGCCCGAAGGCTTAGGAATGTCCCACCGTTTAAGAAATTCCCGGGCGAAGGCGACTCTACAATCCGTCACTCCAGCGCCCACCCGCCGTCAAAAACCAAACACACGTTCGCATCCGCCAAAGGAAACCAGGATGAAGCGCTTGCTGTCAGCTCCACCAGGCCCTGAGTCCGCTTCACCAAGCCCAGTGACAGCTCCTGAGAACGAACAGGAAAAGATGGATGTCCTGCAGACAGGCCACACCGGCGGGCCTCCGCGGGCAAAGTTCGAAATGGAGCCCAAGAGCCTTATGGAACAGATGAAAGAGCGGTATCGGCAATCCGGCATCAACTTCACTGGATTTGGGATCGATGCCGATCTTTTCGATGCTTTGACGTGATCTTCTCAAACGCAGCAATTAAACTGTGGAGTACGGCGCGCGAACATAAGATTGCGTCCCCATCTCCCAAAACAAGTGACCCTCAATTGAACTCGTCGGACACAACCAGCAAACTACTCCAAAACTCCGAAACAGGCCAATTTTTATTTGCCATAATGATCTCGCCAAAATACTCGTTGTCTCACTACTTCTACAAAGCCTCCAAGTTCACCACGAAGGCACCTCACGTGGTCAACCTCTACCTCGACTACAACTGTCCGTTTCTGGGGCTCATTTTCTTTAAGCTCCTCAACGTGATCAAGCGTTTGGACGAGACGTCCCCAGGCTCCTTTCAGTTTGTGTTTGTTAATGTGGTGCAGCCATGGCATCCCAACTCAGTATTGCTTCACGAGTATTCGTTGGCGGCCGCCTCCTTGCTCAGGGAAAAGGCACCCGAAAGATCCAATGAGCTTTTCTGGAAGGTATCTGGCTCGCTCTTCAAAAACAAGGAAGCCTTCTATGATTCCGCCACCGTGCCGTTGGGAAGGAACGAGATTTATAAGTCCATCAGTAAGGTGGTGACATCAGAGGTGGACCTCCCATTCTCGGAACAGGATGTGTTGAAAACTTTGGAGATTTCCGAGGAAACGTCGACGGAGAAGGCATCTAACTCTGGAAACGCCGCCACCGTCGATGTCAAATACTTCACCCGCTACTTGAGAACCGTGGGTGCACATGTCACGCCTACCGTGAGCGTCAATGGAATCGCCAATGATTCAGTGTCCAGTGGATCTTCGGAGAAGGATTTGGTTGCAGTTTTTGAAGAGTACTTGAAGTGAGAACTGTGGGATTCGGTCGAGTGGGCCAATTGCTTGATTTGATTCCAATGCCTGTCCATTAGAGAAAGATTGTTGACTCTTGCTTCTGAGAGAGTCTTGAAGCAGTTCTTGAACTGACATTTCTTATCTTCCAAGTCTTTCAATTTGAAGGTGTAAATGAATTTTGCCTTCGGATTTTTCTACCAGAACATTCACAATCAGCTTCAGTCTCAAGTGCTCCACTTATTTCCAAAGTTTAGTTTCTTTTCTTTGACCAGAATGCCGCACCTCGTGACTTACCATACCGGAATTCGAAATGGTTTTTCCAGGCTATATCGAAAGCTTATTACACGAATATTGGGATATCCAAGCTAAAAATGCCCGGGTCATGAAATTCATATTTTCTCAAAAAAATTCCCAAGTTGAAAAGTGCGGCTGGTGGCATTTGTGGCTAAGCTCAAATTCCAGTAACGGCGGAAAAAAAGCAATGATGAATGAAATGTATTTATAGCCAAGGAAATGTAGACACAAAGTCCCCTCTTTGTGAACAAGACCCATGTTTATGACTAAACGCCTGCATTGCTTCTATGCTGAGGACTGGCTGCTTAGGCAATCCGGCTCGAAAGATGAATGAAAGGCGGCACCCTCGTGCAAGTGTGCATATAGGCCACGTTGTGCGTGCAAGATATGCAGGTGATGTGCCACGCATGCCGCGCAAGATGCATGACAGATCTTATGTACCTTCATCACATTCCAGCCCAGGGCTCTGCGTCTTTGTGTGGGTCAAGCGCTCGTGGCGACTGAGGCTGTCCAGCCGGTAGAAAGCTCTCAAACAGCTTTTGTGGCTACACACGTAAACAAGCCTGAGAAACACCTTCACTGCGGGCGAGTCTTTCTTGCGTGCGTGCGCACTTCGCATTCGCTTCTGGTTGTACCGTTTCAAGTGGTCGTTGCAGACATGTCTTCTCAACAATCCTCTTACTTTGAATCCGAAAATGGAAAAGTGACACGCCTGGTCTGGGCAGACGTTTCTCTGCTTGAATCCGACCTCCTGGAGATGTAAAACGCACTCTTCCATGTCGGGGAACTTCATCTCACAGTGAGGGCACTGCACCGTACCATTCTTGATTTTGGGTTGCTTATTTTTCAAGCAGTGTAATCTCCATCGCTCTATTGGCAGCATGCATTCAATTGGAAGAGCGGGGTTGGTGTTTTCGTCCTCGTCTTCGTCCTCTGTCGTGTGCTGGGTCAAGTCCTGACTTGGACACTCGATTTTGATATTGGGTCCGGATATCTTGGCTCTCTTGCGAGTCCCTCTTCTATATGTCGTTGCTTTTGCTTTTTTCTGGTTTGGAGCCTCAAAGCCAGAGTCTTGCTGTCTCGTTTCCTCGGGGGCTTGCATCGCCAGTTTAGCTGGGTCCTCTAAGATTCCCAAAGGAAAAGCTTGCTCCATTTCTGGAATATTAAGACCGGGGTTCTGGCTCAAGTCGCTTGTATTGAAAGTGTCCTGTGCTGGAATCTTTAAAGCAGGTGAATTTATGGCCACCGGGGGGAATGTGGAAATTGAAGTAGAACAAGTGTCTGGGGTGGGATAATGGGCCAATATACCCAGGAAATGTCTGGCATCTGAGTCCTTCTCAGTTTCACAAGTGTTGGAGTTGTAAACGTCTTCATAAAATGGATATTTTTGGAGCTTGGCTAAGGAATCTTGAATAAGTTCCGAATGGATGAGGCTTGGGATATCCATCAACTGGTATTCTGCTCCCAACTGAAGACTTTCTTCCTCAAGCAGGCAAGATTTGTAGCTTTCTTCAATCATGGAGTCTTCAGTTAAAGCTTCCTGAGGAAACGTGATATTTCGGTTGAAGGGCATAAGGTTGCCTTCCATCAAGCTGTACAACAAAATGTCATATTCATAACGCAAGTTTTGGAAGGAGAAAGAAGTATCCATCTGACTGACTGGCGAAGCGTTGTATACCTGATGGTTTGGATGAGTGTGGTAGACATTCTCTATACGGCCCTCGGTTCGATGTTCGTAGTGCATCATTGACGTTCCTGTCGGCCCACACAACCGGATTGATCCTTCTTTATATCTGAGCCCATGTTCTTGAAACGGGATTATCAATTAGACACGGACGGCTATTTACCTGCAAGAGGTGCATAAGCCACTGTTTACATGTAGGTCGGGTCATGAAAAGGAGCGTTTTCGGCCCGGGCATTCTGCTGCATGTAGGGATGCCGCTCGATAAGGTATCACAATTTATCCTATGACGCAGCCATTCAGTTTTTGGGATGCTGTGATTTTGACCGTGCCTAACTTTCGTATCATATGATTGTCTTCCTGTTATTCCACCCTTGATTATCTTTAGCTGCACTAATTTTCTTCCTGGGTGCCGCCTGGGATTTGTTTCAAATACATGCATGAAAAAGCTTAAAATCATGCGTTAACGCATGCATCTCCTGCTTATGTCGGACATCCCTTACCGCACTTGGTAGCATGGGTTGCAAGCTCAGGGCTCACGGAAATCTGTCTTTGCCGCGGCCGGAAATTCAACGTCAAAGTGGAGAGATCATTGTTGCTATAAAGTTATTGTCTTCACGGAATACTCAATTGAACCAATTCCCAATATCGGAGCCTATATGCAAAGGGGTCTTTTGAAACTGCCTTCATCTTGTTTCAGATCTGAGGCGCGCATCGTAATCGATGTGCAAGTACCTGATAATCCTGGATCATTGGGTAACACTGTTTGAATAACGCTTAGTCGCTCATGATGCAGTCTCTGTTCCCTTTCTTTTTTTTAATTATTAGTCACTAGTGTATCGCCGGTGCGCCCATGTTGCTTGAAGCTGCACCTGAACTCAGAGTTTAATGCACAACGCCCGCGCTTGTTTATTTTAGCGCTACACTACTGCTTAGCGGGGCGCGCCTAGGAAGGCAGACAAGCTGTTTTTGGCATGTTACATCGATTATAAACTATGATGCATCAAAGAATAATTTTGCTAGAGGCTGGAGCTGCTGGTGTTGTTGGTATTGCTGCCATGTTGTTGTAAGCATAGTTCCAAGCGAACAAACTTACAAATATAAATAGGTCGGATTATCTTTATAAATTTAGAACGTCTCACAACTTACAATCATTAAGATTTTCTTAAGCGAGACTGGCACAGTATATACAGTCTCCACATTATACTGCAATTTGTTGGCCGACAAGTCTAAATTGTTTGAATGTTCCGCAAAGGCGAAAAGTCTCCACAAAGGGCATCTTCTGCTGTGGCAGCACACGTTCCAAAGCTCCGTTGAACTCCAATTTTCTCCCCACAATTCTGACATTGCTCTTATATCAAGCAGCTTTGTGCAGAGAAGTGTTCTTATCATGCCTCGCCCTGCAGACTTGCTGATGAGTTACGAGGCACGGGAAATCGTGCGATGAAGCTTCTGCATCCCTGCATGATCGTACATTGGCCAAGGCCATGACGTACAGATACTGAAGCAGGGCCTAGTTACTATACATTAAAAAATTGTAGAGGCTGTCAAGTTTAGAGGACACCAGGATCATTAGCTCTAAATCAGTTGTTTTTTGCTGAAACATCTGCATACTCCCACATCCGAAGCATACATTTGCAACATGTGGGAAATTACTCAAACAGCCTCTTATGAATGTAGTTTGTGTTGCACCAAATCATAATTGAGTTTTCTCTCCCTTACATTGTCGTACAACAAACTCATGTGACTCTATACAGTCGTATCATAAGTTACCTGAAAGTGCCGATACTAATTTCTGCAGGGTTTATACTCTAGATTGTTTCGTGCATGTTTCGTCTTGCGAAAACAATAATACCCAGTGCGAAACAAGACTATCCTGCGTACCTACACTTTCGTTACATAGAGATGCTGGATCACGTTTCACACATATCTATCAAGATTATTAAAGTGATCCTGATTGACTCAAACTTGCAAGTTCCTTCAATCTGATCTTGTGCGACGAGCGAGATCCAGAAAACCCACTTTTGCAAAAATAGTTGTGAAGCTCTTGATGGTTCAGGCTCAACTTGTGTCTGTCGGGACCCAATCGAGTTTAAGGCATTTAAATTCTTCGCCGGCGAGCAGTTCCTAATTAAAAGCGCGTCTGCATGCATGCAGCATGGCTGAGATACATTCTAACGCATAAGTTGCGTCGGAAATCAATAGAGCGGGAACGCGCCAAGAATCCCGACCATTGAATGCGCCATTTGTGAGCGCAAAGGCAATGCATGAGCCACGCGCAATTGCCATTCTGTGGCGAATTACTTTCGAAAAAAATTAAATCCATCTGTCAAATCAAAGTAGCAATAAACGCCCTCTAAGTTTTTGTGCTCTGTATTTTGCACGCATGGGCTGGTGTGCATACTGGGTTCTTCGTATCTGCTGGACTAAAGGGGTCTGTATGCCGTCAACATACGCGCAATGCGCACACATATCGGCAGGGCGTTAAAAAAAAGCAGAATCTTTATCCGCATTTATTTTTTGAAACGTTTCCGACACTAGATTTTGGCAATACCGCATAGAAGAGATTTTGCATGTATGCACAGTGAGAGCGTCGTTGGACAGACATGAAACTCATTGCACCAATAGCGCATTTATTTTTTGGGGTTTGAAACTGTGGCAAATGCTCTGAAATATGGTTTCCTGTCTGAGTCCCCAAAGGTTGTAAATTTAACTCAAGAGCTTCTTTGCTTCGAATGCTTTGAATAGTGGCATTTTGCTCCAATTATTTCTTCCGAAATAGAGTAATACTCCTTTACTCGGGGCCCCTAAATCAATGCAATCATGCATCTCGAAGCAAAGCGGTGTGGTATTCATGAGTCGTGTACCATTCAGCCGGGTTCATGACCACTTCAGTTTGAGCTGAACTTTTTAGCTAGTCGGTCGTTGTATCAGTCTCTTTCGCTTCCAGAATTATATCAAAATGGTTTCTAAGTCTGTACTATGCATGAAATGGTTTAGAAATCCTTTTGATTTTGTCCAATTCATCAAATCCGTGCCATTAATTTCCTCCATACCATCATTTCCTCTGCATGTCTTTTCTTTTGCTTCATGTGGCTTTTCTTTTCCTCCACCTGAATTTCTTTTCCTCAACTTTTCATCATAATCCATCAAATCTCTCTTTGGTTCATACTAAGATTTCAAGAGAAGAGATACTGAGATTTCAAGAGAAGAGAAGAGAATCAGCTTATGTGGCCAGCATGTCTTTTTTTTCAAATTCGGCGCCATTTCGGCTGCTTAGTCGTGGTTCAGTCCACTCTTATGAGAAGCCTCATGATTCAGTTATTCGAGCTAATCGTATGTTGATTTTGGGCGATGGAAATCTCTCAGTATTTAAGTGCCAACTTACAAAATTTGTTACGATATCTTGCCTACAAAATTTGTTACGATATCTTGCCTACAAAATTTGTTACGATATCTTACCTACAACCTGTGATTTACAACTTCCAATCATACCAGAACTATATGAAAAGCTTCAACAGGGGACCTACTCTCTTTGAGTGCTACAGACGCTTCAATAAAAAATTAAATTGCAATCAACTCGTTACAATATAAGTGACCCAAAATCATTTTAGTTTTCTTTGATGAAGCATGCTGTGAAGTCTTAACTTCATAAGCCGCTGGTCTCGTATAGTGGTTAGTACAGTTCGTTGTGGCCGAACAAACCCAGGTTCGATTCCTGGGACCAGCAATTTTTTTCGATTCCTCCATTTTTCTTAGTGATGCCGTAGTGTGCGACCTTTTTGTCATGCCGGTGGCAGTTACCCGCATTGAGGTACTTATTCGCGCTACACCCATAAGAATTTTTCTTCCTATTAACCACCAAAACAAATATTGTATGTGCAAAGCTATGTTTCCTGATGACATCCTATCATTTAGTGTTGCTTGAAGATTTATTCACTGTAAGCCACAAAAGACTACAACGGTATCTGACCCGAAACATGATCCTCCTTGTGAAAAGCATACTAATACATCAAGACCCGGCTTTGCCTAGTAACTGCTGTCAGAGCTTTCTGTCACAACCCATACAAGTTGTCGTGGCAATTTCTCTAGAAGCGTTCAACCTCCCCAAAAGCGCATTTCGTGCTACTCGCCAGATTACATTCAGCTAAGTCTTCGCCTACATGGCCGACAAACGCAAGGGAAGATCGCTCAATGCAATCTACTGTAAACCACTTCCAGTAACGCTTTCAGTAGACTTGTACGGACAACTTCCAGTGACGACGCTCGCAAACCCAGTGTCATGGTTGTGGATGTTATACCAGATGGGGAAAATGTATCTCAGTACCCCCGCACACCAGTTGGACCGGAAGTACGAGGTACACATTGTGGCCATGCAACCCGAGCCTGTATTCCAGATCCAAGACCCTGACGATATGATAGGATTGTGGCAGCAGGGCTTTTTTGGTAAGGGCACGTTGTCCCGGTCGGACCCGACGTGGCGGCACCGGGCTCGAAACCTCGAAACCGGCTACCTCCCCAAGGAAGACATGACGCAGGCGCGGCGAGGCGACCGGAGGACGTTCAAAAGCCTACGCAGCCAGGTGCAGCAGCTCGAGGCGATGGCACGGCAGCGCCAGCTCAGTCCTGCAGAAAGTGAGCATTTACTGCAACTCCAAAAGCAGATGGAGGAGGCCAAAACGGGCCGCGAGGAGCGGACGGCGCCAACTCCCAAACAGGCAATTGCTTGTTCAAACGCCGCCGACCTCGAGTCGCTCCAGCTCCAGAAAGTCGAGCTTTTCTTCCTAGCGTACGCTCTCGACGTGGTAAGCGTCCTGCATGCGCAGCGCGTGCTCACGCTCGATGAGACGTTCCGGGAGTGCATGCAGCACGAGATGAGGCCCGATAACCGCTTCCTCATCGAGTACGTGGCATACCACCATTTCCGCAGTTTGGGCTGGTGCGTCAGGAGCGGCATCAAATTCGGCTGCCACATGCTCCTCTACAAGCGGGGGCCCCCGTTCCTGCACGCAGAGTTTGCGGTGTTGGTGGTTCCCAACAATGGGCAAGAATGGACCACCTGGGAGGATTTCATGGCCATCGCGCGCGTCGTCACCAGCGTCAAAAAGACCTTGGTGCTCGTTTACGTGGACACGCCGGCAACAGACCGCTTTCTCGAATTGGCGCAGGCGCCGCTCGACCCGCCCGCCATGAAACGCCTTCTTCAGCTGTATAAGGTCACGGAGGTGGTGTACCGGCGTTGGTCGCCCAGCCGCACACGTGACTGAGCGGCTCTGTACGGGCTGTGGCCAGAGAACCGCCACGTGCGCCGCATGATGCAGTCTCGCTGTCCAGCGGGAAGCAGCACCTCCGCCAGCAGCGTGGGAATGAAGAGTAGATGCCCGGGGCGTTGCATGCAGTCCGCGCTGCGCGACAGGCGCGACTATAAAGACTATATAAAGCCCACATTCCACGAAAAAAGAACCCGTCATATGCACACCCCGCGACCATGTCTAGCATCAACTCACTAATTAACCCGCCCGAAGAGCCCCAAGTCGTGGTGAAACAGGAAACCGAAGTCAAAGCCGAGCCTACGCAAGAGGTGCAGGCTGAGGCCGAGCCCGAGCCCAAATCCGAGCCCGAGGCCGACGTCAAGCAGGAATCCCCAGAAAAAAACGATGCGAAAGCCGCACCCACAGTTAGCCAGGACACCATTCTCAACTCGTTCGACAAGATCAAAACACATTTTCCCGCCGCTCGAATCAAGAAAATCATGCAGTCGGACGAGGACATTGGAAAAGTGGCCCAGGCCACGCCCGTGGTGGTCGGAAGAGCGCTTGAAATCTTCATGGCCAACTTGGTGGAGGCCGCCATCATCGAGGCCAAAGAGGCCGGCGTTCGGCGCATCGCCGCCTCGCACGTGCGTGCTGCCGTAGAGGATACCGAGCAGTTCGACTTCTTGGTGGACGTGGTGTCCAAGTACCCCTCCTTGAAACATTAGGGGTCTGGTTGTATATTATGTATAATAGAAAGGATAGGTTAGGTCACGTGACGCGCGTAGGTTGCTGGTGCACGAGTGCAAGCGCTCGCGCCAATCGCGCCCCGCCGGCGAAATCCCCGGCTGTTCATGATGTCATCCGAGATTGACGCACCGTCAGACCCTCGTTCCTGCACAATGCATAGCAACCAGGAGGAGCTTCTTGCTTTATAAGGCACCATCCTGCCGCCTCAACCAACAACTACAATGGTCATGAACAAATCACACACCAGCTTGAAATCAAACTCCAGTTTGAAATCACGCAAGTCGTCCTTCTTCAATACCCACCAGTTGACCCACCAGCCCCACCCAGATGTTTACTTTGTGGGAGTGGATGTGGGAACAGGGTCCGCTCGTGCATGTGTCATTGACACCAACGGTGCAATCTTGGGCCTTGCCGAAAGACCAATCACAAGACACCAGATCAAGAACAACCACATCACACAAAACTCCACCGAGATCTGGAACTCCATTTGCTTTTGTGTCAAGGCGTGCTTGAGAGACTCCGAAATCGACCCCTCTGAAGTGTTTGGTATTGGTTTCGATGCCACGTGTTCCTTGGTGGCTGTCTCGCAGTCAAAAGACACCCCTGCCGCCGTCGGCCCCGACTTCTCCGACCACAAGGAGAACATCATCTTGTGGATGGACCATCGCGCAGAAGAAGAAACCGATGCCATCAATGCCACCAACGACAAGGCCTTGAAGTACGTGGGAGGTCAGATGTCCATTGAGATGGAGTTGCCCAAAATGAAGTGGTTGAAGCACAACAGACCCAACGGTTTAGACGACTTGAAGTTCTACGACTTGCCGGACTACTTGACTCACAAGGCCACCGGCTCCGAAGCTCGTTCCTTTAACTCCACTGTTTGCAAGCAGGGTCTTGTGCCAATTGGCGTGGACGGTTCCGAGACTGGCTGGTCGAAGGAGTTCTTGGAGCAGATCGACTTGCCTGAGTTGGTTGCAAACGACTTTGAAAAGCTTGGTGGAATTCCCGGCAAAACCGGAACCTGGTTGAGTGCCGGAGACGTGGTTGGCAAGTTGACCGCCAAGTCCGCCGAAGAATTGGGCTTGACCACCGAGTGTGTGGTGGGAAGTGGTGTCATCGATGCCTATGCCGGCTGGATTGGTACCGTCGCCGGAAAAGTGGATCTTCCTTCGCACCCTGAGTTGTCCCAAGACACCGACGGTAGCATGAAGAATGGCTGTGGTCGCTTGGCTGCTGTCGCAGGTACCTCTACGTGCCACATCGGTATGTCTGAGCAGCCCTGCTTTGTGCAGGGTGTGTGGGGTCCATACAAGGATGTGTTTGGGCCAGGTTTCTGGTTGGCTGAAGGTGGGCAATCTTGCACTGGTGCACTTTTGGCCCACGTTTTGGCTATTCACCCATCGCATGGTGAGTTGGTTCATCTTGCAGAGGACTCGAACTTGTCCAAGTTCGACTACTTGAACTTGGTGTTGGAGAACATGGTTGAGGAAACCAGCACCAGATCTGTGGTGTCGTTGGCCAAGCACATCTTTTTCTATGGAGACTTCCACGGAAACAGATCGCCAATTGCAGACCCAAAGATGAGGGCCTCCATCATTGGCCAGTCCATGGACCATTCCGTCAAGGACTTGGCTTTGCAATATTTCGGTGCATGCGAGTTCATTGCCCAGCAAACGAGACAGATTATCGAGGAAATGGAAAAGGGCGGTCACCAAATCAAGTGTGTGTACATGAGCGGAGGCCAATGCCGTAACGGCTTGTTGATGCGCTTGCTTGCCGACTGCACTGGCTTGCCTATTATTGTGCCACGGTACATTGATGCTGCAGTTGTGTTTGGTTCTGCTCTTTTGGGAGCCGTGGCCGCAGAACTGTCTGTTGATGAGCACATCAACAGCAAAGGAAAGAGCAGAAGAAACACCATCTTGAAATCGCAGGTGGACTTGAATTCCATGCACTCCACCAAGGCTTCCTCGCCCCCACACTCCCCATACACCGCTCCATCGGCCACGGCTTCATCGGCGAACATCAGCTCGTTTGCTTACGCGGCCCACCATGGCGCCGCACATGGCCAATTTTCCATGACTCCCGTGGGTGAGGCTCCCCCTGAGCAGGATTACTTCAACCAGCAAGCCGCCAAGCCAGAAAACTCCGACTCTGAATCTGAGGACGAGCAGACCTTGTCGTTTGGCTCCAAGCAAAATACCTCTCAGACTGTGCAAAAGGATCTTTCTCATAAATTAAAGGGCATGGGCCTCAAGCCTATGACCTCCTTGAGCAAGGGCTCCAAGTCCAAGTCTCAGGCTGACAAATTATGGCAGACCATGGAGAAGTTGACTGGGCCAGGTAAGGTGATTATGCCTTCTGCCGACACTCATCCTGACCGCAAGTTGTTGGCTGCCAAGTACAAGGTTTTCCTCGAGCAGTGCTACAAGCAGCAAGAGTACAGAAAGCTTGTTGATGAGGTCGAGGCCAGTGCCTAAGTATGTCATTCAAGAAGATGAACAAGTGCGTATGCCGGTGTAAAAAGTGCGTTGGGCACCATGGTTAGTATTAGTCTTAAACAATATCTGAGATAATTCTATGGTAATTCTCAAAGGAACTGTATGAATCGACAAATTGAGAGCTCTGTAAAATAGCACTGGAGCAGATAGGATTCCGAAGGCTGAAAGCGTCAGACATCGAATCTGAGTCTCGTCGTCAAGTCATGCAGTCATGCCCCTTTCAATTCATAATAGTTCATGCAGATGTTATATCTCAACACCCTGCGCATTAATTAAGAAAGTGCTCCTTTCAGCCTCTCCTTCGCAAAATCTGCCACTTTTGTAGAATTTCTACGCTTTACAGGAAAATCCATTTATACTCTTTTGGTCGCCAAAAATCGGAAACGCCAAAAACCAGCCTCACAATCCTCCACCAAACCCGTACACCTCACATCTACAGGCTCACACCATCAAAAATTGGGTCATTGGATTCATTGGGTTACCGGATTTTCTACTTTAGGAGTGTGGTCTTCGCGACCATATGCGTTTTCTTTTTCCTAACGTAATCGCGCATTGCTCTTCCGCGCCAGAAAAATTTCACGATTGCAACACCGCACGTGATCCGCACCAATATTTCGCAGCAATTGCCGTGGGCTTCACTCCAACAAACGGCCACGAACACCAAAAACCGGCAGGAAAGACTCGGGCCCGTAGAAAAATGAACGGCATGGATATGGATGCTCCATTCGGTGCGTCAAAGCGGCACGTTCTCGCGTGTCCGGGATGCTACGGAGCAGGTCACGTGCGATGCACTAACTGTGGATTGATTTGTAATGTAGGAAAGTCATCCACACTTATTTAATTACGCCCGTTTTCCTCATTCAAACACATTTCACCTGACCTTTAGCCGCCAGAGCCCTTGCATATACTACTGTATCTACAGACGCCCGCCTCCACACCACATATTATATAAAAAGCCGCCACGTCGGACATCCCACCCATTTTTAACTCACAGGTGCTTCACAATGCTTCACGAACACTACTCTCTGCCGCCACAGTCGCTCGTGCCTAGACCACAGGAGTTCGAGATCGACGAAGAAAGAGTCGGCAGCCACGAGTTTGAAAGAGAACAACATATTTACACCCACCAACCCAACGGCGTTCCCGTGCCTGAGTATGTTGAGGAGGACGCCAACGTGCTCACGTACGGCAAACACATTTTTGCCAACCCCTTACAACAACTTGCGGCATACTTTGTTTCGTTATTTCCCATTGCCAAGTGGATTTTGCACTATAATGGAAAATGGCTATATGGTGACTTGGTTGCAGGTATCACCGTTGGAGTTGTCTTGGTTCCTCAGTCCATGTCCTATGCGCAGTTGGCTGGGTTGAGTGCAGAGTACGGTCTTTACTCCTCGTTTGTTGGAGTTTTCATCTATTCCTTTTTTGCCACGTCCAAGGATGTTTCTATTGGTCCTGTTGCGGTCATGTCTTTGCAAGTCGGCAAGGTCGTTGCTAAGGTGCAAGCCAAGGCTGGCGACCAATACACTGCTCCCGAGATCGCCACTTTCTTGTCATTGATCTGTGGTGGTATTGCTGCAGGTATTGGTCTTTTGAGGCTCGGCTTCATTCTTGAGTTCATTTCCATGCCTGCTGTCATGGGTTTCATGTCTGGTTCTGCGTTTAACATCATTACCGGCCAGGTGCCAGCATTGATGGGCTTCAACTCCTCGGTCAACTCCAAAGTGTCTTCATTTCACACGGTGATTTCTACTTTGAAACACTTGCCCAAGACCAATGTCAACGCTGCCTTTGGTCTCGTGCCTTTGGTGATTCTCTACTTCTGGAAGCTGTCATGCGAGCACTTGGGCAAGAGATATCCCAAGAAAAAGATGTGGTTTTTCTACTTCCAGCAGTTGAGAAACGCTATTGTGTTGATTGTCTCCACTGCCATTGCCTGGGGTATTGTGCATCCTGAGTTGAAAAGATTCGATGGTCCCAAGAAGAAATTTGTCAGCAAAATCAAGACCATTGGTGAAGTGCCTTCTGGCTTGAAGCATGTCGGTGTCATGAACATTCCTGACGGAATCATCGGTGATATGGCTTCTGAAATTCCCGTGTCCACCATCATCTTATTGTTGGAGCACATTGCTATTTCCAAGTCATTTGGAAGAATCAATGATTACAAGGTTGTGCCAGACCAGGAATTGATTGCTATCGGTGTCAACAATTTGATTGGAACATTTTTCAACGCCTACCCAGCTACAGGCTCCTTTTCTAGATCTGCTTTGAAGGCCAAGTGTGGTGTGAGAACTCCCTTGGCCGGTATCTTCACTGGTGCAGTGGTGTTGTTGGCCTTGTACTGTTTGACTAGCAGTTTCTTCTACATTCCAAAGGCCACTCTTAGTGCTGTGATCATCCATGCTGTCTCTGATCTTCTTACCCACTGGAAGTCCACTTGGAACTTGTGGGAGGTCAACCCAATCGACTGTGGAATTTTCCTAATTGCTGTTATCATCACTGTTTTCGCTTCCATTGAGGACGGCATTTACTTTGCTATCGCTGCCTCTCTTGCCGTCCTTCTATTCAAGGTTGCCAAGCCGAAGAGTCAGTTCTTGGGCCGCATTCGTGTTGCTGAGGTCATCAACCCTAACATTGTTGCCAAGACTGGCGACAACTACTCCTCGGGCGAATCAGATGGCGATGTCGAGATTCAGCAGGTGTTGTCTGGTGACTCTTACCGCTCGACTGACGGAACCAAGAAGGTTAAGTCGTTGTACGAGAAGAACATTCCTTCCAGTAATCAGCTTCTCAAAGACCACTCCAACATCAAGTTCCACACGAAATGGGTTCCACTTTCCAAGAGCTCTATTAACAGTGATGTTCAAGTTAGCCCACCCCCTCCCGGCGTCGTTGTTTTCAGACCACTCCAGAACTTCTCATACCCCAACTCTTCTGATTTGTCTGATGTCATCTCCGATGAAGTCAAAAGATTGACGAGACGTGGAAAGCCCTACGCTGGCGGATCTGCAGGTGACAGACCATGGAATGATCCTGGTCCTTTGAGATGGAACTTTTTTTCGAAGAACAAGAAACTGGACTTAGATGAGCAACTCAAGCCTGATGAGAGACCTTTGTTGAGAATCTTACATCTTGATTTCTCTTGTGTGCCCTCTGTTGATGCTACATCAATGCAAGCGTTGGTGGACTTGAGGAGATCCCTAAATGCTTATGCCGACAGAGAAGTCGAGATTCATTTCAGTGGTATCCATTCTGCTTGGGTTAGACGCGCCTTGATCAACTCCGGGTTTGGAAGATACGGTGACAATGAGTTTGTTAGCGAAACCAACTACGTGAACATCGCCACTCTCAATAACCCGGACATCGAGAGTGCTTACCATGCTGCTGTGAGCACCAACACGCCATTTTTCCACTTGGAGATTCCAGACTACCAGTAGTTTGGACATAGAAGGCATTCAGTTCTACGCATTAATTTGTTAATTTATCGAAATATTTCTCGGAAAGATTCTCGTAGGCTTTATAAAGCTAGCCCTTACGTCATTGAAGAGTATACTAGTTCAATTAGTCCGCTGAAGAAACTCAAGCATCAAATAAGCTTGATCGGGAGTATTCAACACAAATTGAATAAATCATGTAAAAGATAACTAGACACACTCATCAACAAAATAATAGTGCGTGTTGAGAACTACTATTAAACAGAAATATTTGTACATTCATTTTCAGGATGCGATATAAACTAGGAATTTAGCATGATTAGTTGAACAAAGATCCAATGTCAGCAGGCATCTCATCGATTTGAGTGGAGTAGAACTTCTCGATCTCTCTCATCATACCAACGTCTTGGTCGGTGACGAAGTTGATAGCGACACCCTTTCTACCGAAACGACCACCTCTACCGATTCTGTGGATGTAGTTCTCCTTGTTGGCTGGCAAGTCGTAGTTAATAACCAATGAGACTTGTTGAACATCGATACCTCTGGCCAACAAGTCAGTGGAGATCAAGATTCTGGAAGAACCGGATCTGAACTCGTTCATGATGGTGTCTCTCTCAGCTTGTGGCAAGTCAGCGTGGATAGCAGAGACAGTGAAGTTGTTAGCCTTCAACTTGGCAGTCAAGGTCTCGACCTTAGATCTGGTGTTGCAGAAAATAACGGCCTGGGTGACAGAAATAGAGTCGTACAAGTCACACAAACAGTCGAACTTGTACAGCTCCTCCTCGACGTTGATGTAGTATTGCTTGATACCCTCCAAGGTCAACTCGTCCTTCTTGACCAAGATTCTAACAGGGTTGTTCATGAATTTGGTGGTGACCTCCAAGACATCTTGAGGCATGGTGGCGGACAAAAGCACAACCTGGGTGGTCTCTGGCAACAACTTGAAGATGTTGTAGATTTGCTCCTTGAAACCAGAGGACAACATCTCATCGGCCTCATCCAAGATGAACATCTTGATTCTGTTGGTCTTGAAGTATCTTCTGTCGATCATGTCGTAGACTCTACCTGGAGTACCAACAACAATCTGGACACCGGATCTGAAAGCCTCGATGTCGTCAGCCATAGAGGTACCACCGATGGAGGCATGGACAGAGACGTTCAAGTACAAACCAATGTGGGTGATGACGTTCTGGATTTGCAAAGCCAACTCTCTGGTTGGGGCCAAGATCAAGGCCTGGGTAGACTTCTCGTTCTCGTCGATGTTTTGCAAAGCAGAGATGGTGAAGGTAGCAGTCTTACCAGTACCGGATTGGGCCTGGGCCAAGACATCTCTCGACTCAGTGATTGGCAAGATAGCTCTTTGTTGAATAGCCGATGGCGATTCGTAACCGTAACCGAAGATACCTCTGACGATTTCTGGCTTCAAGTTCAAGTCATCGAAAGAGTAGACGACGTTGTCGTAGTTACTCTCGATCAAGTTGGCGTCGACTTCAGTGATACCGTTGGACATTATTATTTCTAGATGGGGCTAGGTGAAGGGTGATCCAATATTAAATTTTTTTTTTCATACTTTTGTGAGGGTGTGCATAGGCCTGCCACGCAAAATTTTCACCGCCGGGTAACCCCCATACGTGCCCACACATTACTACATTTACGCTCCGGCCCCAATTTTTCTTTGGGTAGCTACTATTTGCGGCGTTCGTTTCATTCGTACATGCGGTCATAGACGTCCAGATACGCTTGCTGGCGTCGGGGCCATGTTGTGGCGTCTCCAAGGGATGAGGGTTTAAAATTGGGTGCGAAAAAGCAACGCGAGCTGTAAGCTACATCAATCCGTGTCCCAAGTCCTGGTGGGTGGGATGATGTCCTTGTACTCCCAGGGGAAAACTTTAGGAAAAAAAGACTCATCTGCATCATCTTCGAAAGTCTCCGCGAGCTCAAGATCAAAGTCCTCTTCCTCGTCAAGGTGTTCGTCTTCGAGAATGTCTTCGTACTCGTAGGCCGCCTCATGCTCAGCTTTCTTCAACATGAGCAAATGCTGTGGTACGTAGTCGCAGGTGTCGTCAAAAACCCTCTCTGCCACCTGGTCCTGATGGTTTCCCTCCACGACACTAGAAGCGTTGCCACTCTGTGCTGGTTTCACCTTTGCTGGGTCCAGGTTCAAGGCGTTCCATGCATTTTGAACAGGTTTGACACCAAGGCTGAAATCACTCAGACTTGGGGTTTCCAATGGAGGCGAATCTTTGGTTGCATCCCACGAGTTTGCACAACTGATGTAATTAGTGGCGAATTGCTGGTAGTTTTCTGGATTACATAACTCTGAAGGTGTAATCTTCGCTGGGGCCGGCGGTCTCACGGCCGCCACATTTCCAGCCGCCACATCCCCATAGATGGCATCATGAATCAGCTTTCCGCCCGAGTATTCATACCATTGATCCCACCACGTCTTGAAGATTCCGCTCGGATTGACTTTCCAGGGCTTAACAGGACCGATAAAGTGGATGAGCTTTATCAGGGAGTCTTTTGCACCCGAGAAGTGATCAAAGGATACATGGCCGTACACAGAGCCTGCGCTGTGGTATGGGGAAACCACACTTCCGACCTGAATATGACAGCCATCCTGTTCGAACCCGGTTCGTTGTCCCTCACTGTCAGCCGGCAGAATAGAGGAGCCGAAGTGGTTTGAAGCAGGAAAATACTCATATTGAGCATTTGGAGTCGTATTGTACAAAAACGGAATCTGAATCCAGTTCGAGTCTCTTGTGGTGGACGACGAGAGAGGAGCGTTTCCAGCTCTTAAATGGCGGGTCACCCAGTCCGGTTCGGCATTGAAGTACTGGTTGAGTAAGCCTTGATCGGCACCATCGAACGAGATTCCTTCATTGTTGGAGAGGACCAACTGCAGTAAATTATTGTAGTCAGTTTCGTTTGGGTGCAACATGAACACCCCCGAGTTGAATACATCGGGGAAGCCAGAGTCCGGAGCAGCCACAATCTTGTCCGTAGGGAATTGAAGCCGCAACAAATCGGTCACATTCTCTGTGCCTATTATGGGCAAGGTATCTGCGTCCAAATACAAGACTGTTTCATAAGGAAGCTTCCAGAGCTGGATCTTGGTAAAGGTGTTAGCAAGCTCGGGTCGCTTCAAGTCCACAGTAAGCTTGTGGGTCAAGGAGGATTTCAATATCCTTGTTTCTTCCAAGCAGTCCCATATTTTGCGCAACGCCCGGAGCTGGGCGGCGTCAAATTGGTCGCTGTCAATCAAAATAACAAGTTTGGTATCAGGAAGCGAAAACTGGCGTAAAACATGGCCCAAAACAATGGCACCCGGGAGATAATCGGGACTGTAAAGGAGTGTGGCGATTGCTTTCATTGGACGAGACGGGATGGGTGTAGTATGGACTGATATTTGTGGTGGGGTGCATCGTTGCGAATGTTTATATTGCGGAGTACATGAGGACCCAGCACGCACTGTCAGCAACTTTAGCAAGAATAGCAGAATACACGTGAACGGAATATGAATGTCCAAAAACGGCTTGGCAATTGTCTGGGTAGAAGCACAGTTTTAGTTTTGGCAAGAAACTCCCAGGTCCTGCACATTCCTGGGGCGACGCTTTCGATGTGCATGGCTACAGATGGATGACATTTTGGTATATTGGAAAACATATTTTGTTGAGGCCCCATGTGGTTCATAAGAGGGGTTGAATTTTCCTTGTCTCAGATGTATATTCTACTCGGATTTGACCTTCTGAAAGGGCTATTGAATTGTGTTGGTTGTCACTACCAGTATTTATAGCACCAATGCTTCTTCCGTACTATAGACTAGTGGAGCACACTTTAACTACTTGAAGGCAAGCATGTCTTTCTTGAAGGCTGAACCAACTGAGATTTGCGCTACATGGTTTCACAACGGATTATATGACATTAGATATACATCCTCCTTAACGGGAGTAAGACCAGACGTTCTTCAACAAACCGTCTTGTTGAGCCAATCTGTTCAAAGAGTCGTCAGCCTCACCTCTGGATCTGATGTAACCACACAAAGCGTAGGTGGTGTTGTCACCTGGGATAGCTCTACCCTCAGCATCGACGTTGGCGATGTTGATTTGGACGGAAGCGTGGTCCTTGGACTTGATGATTCTGTTGGATGCAGAGCACTTTCTTGGCACGTACAATTCGACCTGACTGTTAGTATTTGCTTGGATCCGGGGCTAGTGTGGCTATGCACAGTTGATGGTAATCTTGACGTGACGGGGACGGGGCTATTGGAATTGGAGGCTCCTGAGGACTCAGGGCCTTGATTGGTATGGTGCATTATAGCGCATTTTGCATCACGTCTCTACCGTGAGATTCTGGTATCAGTACATACTAATTCACCCTTATCGTTCTCCATGTTGTATGTTAGCTATGTTGAGGAAGTTGAACTTGAAATTTTTTCTCAGTCTCGTGGATGCGAGGGTGCGCGCACCACATGCAGGGCTCGCCTTTTCGCGGTGTGCACTCCTATTAGGGCACAAACCCTAACTGCTATACACACCAGCCTTGGGAGCGCTAAGTAGGCAGCCGACGGTTTGCTGGAAGGTGTATTATGTTTATATGCAGTACACGGTATTCAGACGAGGCTCAAGACGGCAACCGACTCCACGTGGTGGGTCTGCGGAAAGAAATCGAAGCCCTTGACACTCTCCACCTTGTAGTCCTTGCCCCTCTCAGTGTTGTTGATGAACCACTCGATGTCACGTGCCTGCGAGTGCACATTGCAACTGATGTAGACGATCTTGGCAGGATGGTAAGCACTTAACTGGTTCAAAAACACGTCGTCACAGCCTTTTCTTGGGGGGTCCAAGATCACAGAGGTGCGGTGTGCAGGAGTGTCGATTTCTTTGAAGATCTCCTCTGCTTTACCCACAATGAAATTGGCGTTTTCGATCTTGTTGTTGGCAGCGTTTCGCCTGGCAAACTTCACACTATCTGCACTGACTTCCACACCAATAACCTTGGACACACCGCTCAGGCAAGTGATTGAAAAGAGCCCCGACCCACAGTATGCATCCACGAGGTAATTGGGCTCGTCTGCAGCACTGCCGTCGATCTGAAGATTTGCTTTAACGTAATTGGTGACGGCGGGCAATATCAGGTTGTTGTTCTGGAAAAACTCGCCGGCACTGAACTCAAACGTGTACCCGTTCACGTACTCTCTGACCACGGTTCTGGGTTCCGTGACACAGGTCTTGACAAGTTGCTGGTCACCCACTGTAACTTCGATCTGGGAGATTTCGCCTTCAGCATCCGTGGAGCCAGAAGTCACGGCAAACTCGCCGCTAGCATTAGGAAGAATGTTATCTTCCCGTAGAAGCACAGTCGCACCTTTCTTATACTTTTGGAACTCGCCCTCGAAGCGACTTCTCTCGTTGCTCATGCCGACATTGACAATGTCCGTTCCAATAGAGCATTCCTCAATATCCAAAACCGCCAGCGAGCCACCTGCCACGTTCTCTCTCCACTCGGGTCTCCCTTTGCTACCAAAACCCATGGGCGGGCGCAGGTAGTTTTCGGGTTTTCTGTTCGGCACATCGAAATGGGGCGTAAGCTTTGTGCGGTAGTTGTATTGGAGGGGAGAAGGCTGGGTTTCCAGGATTGCGGGGAGGCTGCCTGCAGAGAGAACAGGAGCAAAAAAGCGGTATGCGTTTGCGATGGTGTTTCTCTTGAACTGGAGCTGTGTGTCGTAATCCAACATTTGGTACTGACATCCAGAACACTTGCCAAAGTATTTGCAATTGATTAGGTCGTTGTTTCTCTCGGCGGCAGCCTGCGTCACCTCGAGCAAGTCTGACTCCACATATAGGGGGTGGGTCTTGAACACCCGGATCTTCACCACGTCTCCAGGAAGTCCAAAGGGCACAATGACAACTTGTCTGAATTCGGCATTCACTGGGTGGGGAATGAGTGCAAGCCCGTCTCCATTGGACGATAGGCGCAACACCGGCACATCGCTGACCACACGATGATACATTTTCTCCACGGATTCATCATTGAGGACCTCGTCCAAGTTGTTTTGGATTTGTGCGTCTGTCAAGTTGTTTTCGGCGATAAGCTCCTTGATTTCGAGCTGGAGCACGCCCCGTGGCATTGTGGGATCCACGTCCTTGGCCTTGTACTTGCGCTTATGCTTTTTGGGCTGCTTGGTTCTCTTGGCGTATGCAGGCTTGGTCATTTGAGGCTCGTGCTCCACATTCGAGCGGCTGGTTTCGGCTGCGGGTGTCATACCAGTGGAACTACGTGGAGATGTTTGAGTAAGTGGTTGTTTTTTACCTCATCGCGCTGCGTAACGCGAATTTCATGGGTGTCGATTGGGTCGCAGCCGAAGAGATAGACTGCAGATGAGGTTGGCCAGAATCAGAAGTCGAACGCCCAAGACGCAGCCAGTAAACCGAGATTAGCTAAGAAGCAGAGAACTTCGGTATGGCCTTAGAGAACTTCGATTGGCCAGTATACATCGTGGGAGCGTCTCCGGGCATTACTTTAGGCTGACGCGCTTCCCCAGAAGAGCTACTCCACTATGCCCGCTCGAAACTCCCCAGCCTCTATTATATCAAGGCAAGAGCCTGCACGCAGATACCCAAGCCCCAGATGGCCATCACGGAAATGCCAGAGTAGATGATCACCCTGCCGATAATCTCCACATCGTACCTGGGCCGGAAGACCCCGCTGATCTTCACAGGCACGCCGTCCAGCAGATCATCCGCACGGCAGTCTAGCAACTCGTAGGCATCGATATCGGATTCTGGACCAAAAGACACGCTCTCGTGGGATTTCAGGAGTCCTTCGATGTTGATATCACCCTGGTGAACATTAGAGATAGACTGGCTTCTGATCTGGCGGTTCGAACTCGTGGTGTGTGCAGTCGAAATGAAGTTGCTCCTGGGCAAGTTAAGCCCGATCATTTTGTACAACGGAGGGAGAAGCGTGAAGACGACGGGCTTCAGCACCAGCTTCCATGTAACCACCAACAAAACCCCCACCAAGAAACGGGCACAGAGAGTCACGGCGCCACAGTCGGGGTTGAAGGGAATCAAGAGCGCATCCTGAAATGAGTTGGTGGGAGTAAAGTGGTTGGTCAACGCACACACATAGTGAGATAGATCCACCCCCATCAACACGGCAATAAACGCCACGGAGTCGTCAAAACATGGACAGTCGTCGACGGGCTCAGGGTAGATGTGGATGAGGTATAAGTGGCCAAGCACCAAAAACGCCGTGGTGGCAGCAACGCCGAGCCACGACGAATTGCGTCCCGAGAAGAGGAGCCAGTGGTCATAGGACTCGCCAAAAAAGTGCCTGAACAAGAAAAGCACCACTCCGATGACAAAACCGGTGGCAATATCGAGAAACCCGTGCATTCCACAGTAGACCCGGCCCACTATGAGTGAGAAGTAGTAGAGAGCCAACAGAAACACCAAGGCGTAGAACAGCAGTATGGACATCGAATCCTTGAGCTTGTAGAGCTGAAAGAGCAAAACCAATGCCACGGAAGTTGCATTGGCAGAGTGTGACGACGGCCAGCCGTACTCCTGCGCCGTGTACGACAGCATGGTGATGCGGTGCAACGGCGGCAGTCTGGGGCGGGGCAAACAGAGGAAGTCTTTGCAGAATCCGGTGACGTAGATTCCCATTCCAAGCACAAACACTAGGTCACGCCCCATTGTGGAGGCGCCAAACCAAAACAGCGGCGGAAGCATCAAAACATAGAAGGTGTGGGAGGCTAAGTTGGCAGTCCAGGCAAAGTAGATATCCAAAAGGGGAGTTCGGACGCGACTTTGGAGAGCCGCTAAAAGCTCGGTTTCTTTGCGGACCAAGGGGAGACACCACGAGCGGATGGCATATCTGAAGGGGGAAAGTTTGGATTTGTAGTGGTCGTTGGGTTTGTTGCCTGCATCTTTTGAATCGGCGAGTTCCGCTTCCGGGGGTTTGGCATGTGACTGTTTCAAGTGCTTGCTTTCATCGATGGTTTCAACAATCGCCGTTGTCCCAGCATTCTTGGGGTCTTTTCGCTGGCGGACTGTGGACATAAATATGATGTACGGAAATCGTGTTTCTAGCTGCGCGCGATGCACACTGGGGTAGAGATATTATTTCAGTCTATGTTGATGTTATTTTTGAAAGCGGCGGCCGTCGGTGGCACGATTAGTTCTTTACAACAACACACACTTTCTGGACTTCTTCTTGCGCGTGAATGCAAACTCCTCTTCGTTGTACTTTGGCGCCTGGTACTGGTTCTGCGTATAAGGATTCACGTCCACGTGCTCCTCGGTGAGCGGCCCGTCGAGCAATATGTTCGAGTTGACGGAGCTGTTCTTGTAATGCGTTCTCTTATTGCTGGCAGAACTGGAGTTGCGCAGGTGGCCCGGCCCAAGCACACGTGACAAGCGGTTCCTCAGCTTGGCCTCCTGCTCCCGTAACTGGATGTCTTTTTCGAACTTCATCAACGCGTAGTTGAAAACCGTTGTCACGTTCGTCATGGTCTTTGCCGAGCACTGTATGTAGCCCAAGGCGTTGATTTCCAGAGCAACCTGCACCGGGAGCTGGGGGTCGATGTCCAGCTCCAAGTCGCTCTTAGTGCCCACCAACACCACGGGGATCCCCGGGCAGAAGTGGTTAACCTCGGGATACCACGTGTCTTTGACGTTATGGAGCGAAGTCAAGTTATTGAGTGCAAAACAGATGAGAATGAGGTCAGTGTCGGGATACGACAATGGGCGTAAGCGGTCGTACTCCTCTTGGCCAGCAGTATCCCACAATGCCAAGTCTATGGTCTTGCCGCTGGGTGTCCGCACCGACGTAACGTAATTCTCGAAGATGGTGGGCACGTAAATTTCTGGGAACTTCTGCTGGGCGTAGCTGACCAACATACATGTTTTGCCGCAACCTCCGTCCCCCACCACCACGATCTTCATGCTATGATTGCTATGGTTGGACACCTGTTCTAGCATCTGATACGATGGCACCGTAGGGTTGATATCCAAATTCAAGTGCTTGTTTGAGGATGGCGACGTGCGGGCCTCGTAGGGGTTGAAATAGCCCGCGTTGGGCTCGGGCGTGTAGTATTGGGAGTTATTTCTGGACATTCGGTCTGATCCGTCGAGTATGTGCAGTTGAGATGGCGAAAGTGTTGACTTTGGTTTTTCGTTTGGTCGCAATTTTCCCGGGCGTTGGTGTTTTGGCTGGTGCTCCTGACTAGTTTTCGCTATGACTGGGGCAGAGCACAGTGTTTTCTATTCTTAGTGCGCGGCCTGCAGACTGCCGCGATCGGATCAATTTATCGCCATACAGCAAATGATGGCGCGTGCACTCATTTGGATGCAACAACTGGTGCAATGAAACAGACATGCAAAGACTGGTCCATTCCCAAAAAGGCAGTCTTTTGGCCGAATACGGGAATGCCAGCTTGTTTTGTATGTGAGGAGTTCAGCTGTGGCACAAATCGCATTGGGCAATGCCTGGTTTCGACATACTCTCGATTACCTGGGCCTTCGGGCACTGGGTCGCAATACCGCCATTGATATGGCAATACAGTATTTGCTTTACACGGACTGCATGTGAGTTCCGTCCTTAATCCACCTACAGCTCGCTAACGGCGGCTCACGTGAGCTCCTCCATACGCTTCTTCTATGTGCATGCAGTCGCACTTATGCGATGAGTATACCAACTTGAACTACCCACATTGGGCATTTTGTTTTTCGCTTTCAATATTTTCAATTACAATTTTCCGTCTGTAACTATTCATCCACTGTACTCCTCTGATACCTACTCTTTAGCCGTACGCTACGCCGTCTACTGATACATTCTCTCATGAAACATTCGTCCTTTACAGTAAAGTGAAAGCGCAGAGGGCTGTGTGGGCACGTGACTTACTGGATAAACAGAGTAGGAGCTCGAAAATCCGGAACTCTGATCAGAACTCTGCAAATCTAAAACCCTGAAAATCTGCATCCTAAGTCGAACCCGCAAATCCGAACCTCTTCAATCTGCAATTCCGTTGCCTGATGTGCCAGGCCTACAGCTACTTTGTTTACATGGTATGTTGCAGACTAAGCCTTGTGGATCACATGTCTGCATAAGCCTCCAAACAAAACAGTATTCAGATGCGTATTCAAAAGGAATTTACGTTGACAGGGGGCATTTTGAGAAGGAGTTGCCCAGGAGTTACGCTATTTATAACAATTTGATGGATCCTGATCGCAAGGCACGCAGGGACAATGTGGGGAGTGGTAAGTTGTGAGGCACGCTCGTCGCGTATTGCGATGCGCGCTAAGGTCGTTTTAGTGCATGAGGAAGCTGTTTCAGGAGTGTTTCGCAGTAGCCCAGAACCTCTCCTGGTGATGAGATAGGATAAGACACTACCGCATTCGATCAGGTGCGACTTTATATGCACCTCCTGCAGCCACTTTCAAAGTCGTACAGGGTGCGGCTTTTGAGATACCAATTTCCAAATCTTGGCACAGTATGCTGCTCAAATAAACTTGGGTGCTTTCTCAATAGGCCGAGAGTAGTCCAAAACATCATTTTCAAAAAAGAATAAGCTGCCCAACTTCTTCGTCCGCGGTGTAGCGCCGGGATTTGATGAGGGCAAAAATAGAAAAGTGTGCAGATAAAGAAGGAAATTCTTGCACACGCGCAGCATTATTGAGTAATATGCATAAAACACGCTGCAAGACAAAGTGCGTAGTGAGGATACCGCCGATGATGATAGCATACCCAGCTGCAATGGAGGGGAATTTCGTCAGGATTGCATCATGTGCTACAAATGCCCCAATTGCGTCAGCGGCCTGTACCGTTTATTTGGCTACATAGCCATTACAGGTGAAACAATCATCTCTCGTCTTGACATCAGAACACGTTGGTGTCGTGGCCGCCCGCCGCTTCAGCCAGCATCGTGTTTATAAAATGTAACACAACCCAGAACAGCAGTAAATTACAGCCACGAGTACAATAGCAAGCCTGGCCAGCTTTTTAATGACTCGCACAAGCAGTAGTGAGCCTCAAAGACCCCCCGACCCATTGTTTATTGATATTCAGCGCAGCAGATGACGACCCTGTATCGTCAAGACCGTGTTTTTGCATTGTTTTTTTTTCCTGCGCGCACGCGCCGCAACCAGACGCTGCACATGCACGCAGCCTCCGCCCGATCGCGCGACTGCCAGCAAATAATTCTGGCCCTTTATTTACTCCTGCTTCCCGTGTTTTTTTCTCCTTTAGAACCCTTTTCTTTTCGATATATCCTACCCCAGTCATTCCTTTAACACAAAGATTATATCGCCGCTATGAAATTCTCTGCCCTCCTCATCATGGCAACCGCCCTTGTTGGCCATGTGTCCGCTGATTGCCAGCAAATCTCCGGCAACTACTACTGCAACAAAGTCAACAAGGTCCAATACACCGGGGTTGGATTCTCTGGTAGCTACAACGAGGTGACCTCTATGAACGAGAAAACCGGTGCTTCCACTTCTCAGTCCAAGCTGTTCTCGGGTAACATGGCTCCTTTTGACGAGGACTTGTCTGTCCACTTCAGAGGTCCACTCAAGTTGTCGCAGTTTGGTGTCTACTACCCAGCCTCGTCCTCTAACTCCAAGAGAGACGTTGCTGAGGAGGACTGCTCTACCCTCAAGCACGTGCACCACAAGCACGTCAAGAGAGCCACTGAGTACGTGACCCAGACTATGTTTGTTAACCAGAACGGTGAGGCTGTGTCTTCTCTGGCCCCTGGTGCTACCATCACCACCTCCACTGCTGTGACCCCTGCTGCTTCTTCTGGTGCTGCTTCTTCTGGTGCTGCTTCTTCTGGTGCTGGATCCTCTGCTGCTGCTTCTTCTTCTGGTGCTGGATCCTCTGCTGCCAGCTCTGCTTCTTCGTCTTCCGGCTCCACCTCTTCCGGCTCCGCTTCTGCCAGCTCCGGAGACTGGGTTAGAACCTCCTACTACACCCCAGGTTCTGCCGACAACTGTACCTTCTTGAACAACTTTGGAGGCTCTGGTTCTGGTGTGTGGAGTTCCGCTTTCGGAAACTCGCTTTCGTACGCCAACTCTGACAACTCCGGTGGCTCCTCCAGCGCCGTGGCCTTGGCTGACGTGACCCTCAGCTCCAACTCCGAGTTTGCCATTTTCTCCGGTAACAAGTGTGGTGACAGCAATGTTGACGGTAACTGTGGTTGGTACAGAGAAGGTACCGTGGCTTACCAAGGTTTCGCCGGTACCCAAAAGATGTTTGTCTTTGAGTTTGAGATGCCTTCTGCCAGCGGTGGAACCTTCAACGGTGACATGCCTGCCATCTGGTTCTTGAACGCCAAGATCCCAAGAACTCTTCAATACGGAAGCGGCGATGCTTCGTGCTGGAAGTCGGGATGTGGTGAGTTCGATGTCTTTGAGATTCTTAGTGCTGGAAGTGAATACTTGGTGACCACCATGCACGACGGCCAAGGAAAGGGAAGCAGCGACTACTTTGCCAGACCAACTAGTGGATCGGTTAAGGCTATTGTTCTTTTTGACGTGGACCAGATCCACGTTCAGTACGTTGACGACAGCACCGACTTCAGTTCTGTTTTGGACCAGTCCACTGTTAAAGACTGGATCAACACCTCTGGTACCACCGTTTCTCTTTAGATAACAAGTATTGAGTACATGCTATTGTTTCTTACCTGCATCTGTAGCGCACACTAATCGCACACTCCACCATGCAATGCTTGGGCATAGATATCGGCACCGACTCGGCCAGACTCCACGTCGCCGGCTGCGACACCTTCCATGAAACACACTTGCTGCGCATTTCAAATGGTCGGCGCCACACCATGGCCGCTGCCTCCCTTTGGGAGAGCCTAATGGCAATGCTCGACGGGCCAATCTACGAAACTCTTCTCCAACTGTTCCAGCACCAGGAAGCTCAATTGAAATGTTCACTGCAGCCAGAACGCCTTGCGGAGAATTCAGAGACTTCAACGTGTCATCCAAGTCGAAACGACTCTCTGGGTGCCTCCCCAGTTCCCCGGTATGGCGTGTGTGTGGCGGCTACGTGTTCTATGGTGGTGATGGAGCGGGTGTTTGAAGAGGGTGCTTGGTTTTTCCGATCCTTAGACCCGGGCCATGAAATCATCGTTTGGATGGATACCAGGGCCCAACAAGAAGCTCGTATGGCTACAGGGATGCTACCGGATTGGGCATTGCAGCAGGTCGGTGGACAAGTGACGCCCGAAATGGGCATCGCCAAGCTCCTTTGGGTCGACCACACCTACAAAGGGAAGAATGTGTGCGTTTTTGAGTTGTACGACTGGGTCAGCTACGTGTTTCTTGCCGGGGGATTTAACGGCGAGCGGGTGCGGTGTTTGTATGGAGACGAGCCGAGTTTTGGCCCGGGAAAAAGTGCCATGGACGGTTCTGTTAAAGGCTGGGGCGCGGACATTCTCCAGTCTTTGGGCATTTCTGCCAAAGTGGTGGCCCCTCCCAATCAGTTCGATACTACTAATGTGTTTCCATATGTTGGTTCGCCGCTTGGCCTCGTGGGCGACTTTCTTGTGGGGCACGGGTGCATTGACTGCTACGCTCCGTGGGCAGGGCTTGTGGGACTGAATCTAAGTGTTCAGAGAACCCCGCAGTCTTGTGTTGGTTTTTCTGGTTCTGGTTCTGGTTCTGGTTGCTCTTTGCTCATAGTGGCGGGAACTTCAACATGTTTTATTGCTTCGGGTGATTCTTCGCTGCCCATCAAAGGATTCTGGGGCCCATTCTCGCAGCTTCTTCCTGGACCGGTGTATACTTTTGGCCAGCCCGCCACGGGCCAGCTTTTTGGTGATCTTTTCGAAGAGTTTCGAGACTTGATTTCTCCAAATGAGGACGCCTTTGCGTTTGTCGAACGGAAGGCTGCTGAAATTGAGACTCGCCACGGTTCTGCGTTGACGGTGCTCGCTCGGCACTACTTCTATTACGGAGACAAGCATGGAAACCGCAGTCCGTACGGGGACTTCGATATGGGCGAAATTTTTGCCGACGGTGCAAACTGTGTTTCGGATGATACTTTTCAATGCTCCCTCAAAGACAGAACCCTGGAGGTGTTGGTGCTTCGTTACTACTTGACGCTTGAGTTCTTAATTTTGCAGACGAAGCAGCTTTGCCTGGAGTTAGCTGCGACTTGCGGCGCTGTGTCAACGGTGCATATTGAAGGCTCACAGGCGCAAAATAGCCGTTTTGTGGATCTACTCCACTCATTCGTCTTTCCTGCATCCAAGCTCTACGTCCGTCATGACCGTACTTCGAAGTTCTCGGGATCCAGGGGTGTTGCTGCTGCATTGGGCACTAGAGTCTCCTCCACGCATGACGTGGGCGGATGGCGCGCGGTCCTGTCTTCAGTGCAGAATGCGCGTAATGTGCAGGAAGTGTTGACTGCAAAGTATTCAGCGTTCCTCGGTCTTGCGCTGTGGCAGGCGTCATTTCGCCAGGCAATGAGAGAATTGAGTTCCGGAACGAAGTGCTGACTGTCTCCTTGCGAAACTGCGGCCACGGCCAAACACGCACGCGGTGCTAAAAAGACCCGTGAGTCGTCGTACTGCACATAGTCCGGATCTTCTCAACTCCACGCATATACCAGTGACCCGGAACACAATTACGAGTGACCCGGCCAAACACGCATGTCGGTGCTAAAAAGACCGGGGGCCAGCTTTTCCGAAATATGCCATGACTAACCCCTACTTTGCCTACAGTCTTAAACAAGAATTCAACCAGAAGACATCGCCTACCGCTGCTTCTCCCCCTGAGCCAATCAAGACCAAAAAGTCCAGGGCTTGTGACGCATGTTCCATCCGCAAAACGAAATGTGATAACGAGAGGCCATGCCGCCAGTGTGTCAACAATAATTTGGAATGCAGTGAGCTACGGCAACGAAAGAAACCAGGGCCCAGAAGCATTCGCCGCAAGACCATCAACTCTATCAACACTCTTCGCAACAACTCGGAGTCTCCTGAGAATGTTCTTCTCCAGATTGACTTCAAAAACTTGTCGCTTCCAGGTTTGTCCTTAGTGATTCTGGAAATCGGGCAACATTCGCCTGAATGGTTTGCCTCTTGTGTGCCGTACACCACTCCGTCCATGGCCCTGGAAATCCAAGGCCTACTCCCTCAATTGATGGAAGACCCAGTTATCAACCCTTCGCAATCTTTGCGGTTGTATCTGAAGCGATATGCAATCTTGACGCTTTTGCTTACGCTCTTGACGATATCCAAGACCCCCGAAAATTGTGAGCGTATTGATGTCTTGCTTGGGGCAGTGCAGCGACACGTTTCGTCTATGAGCCAAGTTTGCACTGATTTTGTGTTTTTCGAAAAACAGATGGACGATCCTGAAGTGCACTACTATCTTTTGTTTGCAGACCTTCACATGTTCTCTTATATGTGGTTGAGATCACCGCAGAGCTCACATGCATTCGTGCGCTTAAAATCAGCCACGTCTCATTACCTGGTCTTGAGTTCCGGCCGCAGCTTTCCGGCTCGTTTGGACGAAATTAGCTGTGTTCTTTTCTTCTGGGAAAGACATGCTGCCTTATTCAATGTTGATGCCAGCTATCGCCGGTCCGGCTTTGGTATTTTTTCGGGGGAGACACCCAAGTGTTTTACACTGACAAGTTCCAACTATCTCAACACTTACTATGAGATGCTTATGGTGTTTGACCTGGAGGGTGTGTTCAAGCACGGAGTTCCGGACTTGTTCACATATGACGCTGGGTACAGTCTAGGCTTGACAGAAAATGAACTTCAACAGACCAGCACAAAGTTGCAGTCTACTATCCAAAACAGCCAACACATCAAGAAAGCCGCTGACATGGCCATATGCCAACTTTTAGCGTTGGGCATGCGGTTCAAGATTCTCGTGATGAGTGCATTGACGCCTGCGTCTCTTTACAAAGAGGTCTTGAGTATAATGGAGTCATACAACCTTGTATTCACAGGGACTTATGATCACAGCATACAGCCGAGCTTTATAAAACACTCGTGGGCCACGCAATTAACAGAACTCTTGGAGTATTTTCTTCTTATCACATCCGAGATGGAATTGGACTCCCTTGCTATGGACTCACTCATTCAGTTTACAAAATACTTGAACTTCTACCTCGAGAAAGACGCAGAAGTGTGTGTTAAGCGTCCACTTGTCAGTAATTGGCTCCAGAAACTTTTTCTGAGTGAGCAGTGATTGGCCCAAGACTTCTCCATTAAGAGACCCACAGTGTATACTTCATTATGAACCAGAAACTAGCATTTTACGCTTTGCACAAACCAGTAACAGAAAGCATCGGCACCAGAATCTGATGGGTTTCCACAGTCCGGATGATCGGGTCATGTGACGTGTAGTGTCGCACCAGGGCTCCCAGTCGCGTTCGTGCGATTGCTAGACCGAAATAGTTCCATAATAAACGCAG
Source organism: Metschnikowia aberdeeniae (assembly GCA_002370615.1). NCBI lineage: Eukaryota > Fungi > Ascomycota > Pichiomycetes > Serinales > Metschnikowiaceae > Metschnikowia > Metschnikowia aberdeeniae. The sequence continues at coordinate 877,107 of NKZB01000175.1, forward strand.
CACACCCGCACACCACATTTCTCACCGACGATTCCTGGACAAAAAAGTAACTCGTGCTCCACCCGCCCTTATCAAAGCCTGGTACATACAAACCACCACTTTATTCTTCGCAAGACCACTTTCGGATAACACAAATCTTACCGGCCCATTTTCCCAATTCCCGTTCCTCGGCCCAGCATTCACATTCTTACCCCTGACATTTTGGGCGTTTGAGATCAACAGCTACAAACTCCATTTTCACGGATAGAGACACCACACCAAGTATTCAGTCTAGCTGCATTCTCGCATTTTCAAAGACCAATACCGCCAGCAGAAACAATGGACTTAGACAACGATGTGGCTATGGAAGACGCCCACGAAGCCGTGCAACATCCCTTAAAAGCCGACGCCGGTTCGCTAAGTAAAAAGAGCGACGTGAGCAACTCGTCAATCAATCAGTTGGATCAATGGATTGAGAAGTTGACAAAGTGTGAGCCGTTGTCGGAGGCAGACGTGCGCAAATTGTGTGATATGGCCATCGACGTGTTGCAGTTTGAAGAAAACGTACAGCCTGTGCAGGTGCCAGTGACCATCTGTGGAGACGTGCATGGGCAGTTCCACGACTTGATGGAATTGTTCAAAATCGGAGGCCCTTGCCCCGACACCAACTACTTGTTCATGGGAGACTACGTCGACCGTGGATATTACTCGGTGGAGACGGTGTCGTACTTGGTGTGTATGAAGGTGCGCTACCCCAACCGTATCACCATCTTGAGAGGAAACCACGAGTCCCGTCAGATTACACAGGTTTATGGATTCTACGACGAGTGCTTAAGAAAGTACGGGTCCGCCGCCGTGTGGAAGCTTTTCACTGACCTCTTTGACTACTTCCCCATCACCGCCTTGGTTGACAGCAAGATCTTCTGCTTGCACGGAGGCTTGTCGCCCATGATTGAAACCATCGATCAAGTACGTGAGTTGAACCGCATCCAGGAGGTTCCTCATGAAGGACCCATGTGTGACTTGTTGTGGTCCGATCCAGACGACAGAGGTGGCTGGGGTATTTCTCCTAGAGGTGCTGGTTTCACTTTTGGCCAGGATATCTCGGAACAGTTCAATCACACCAATGACTTGAGTCTCATTGCGCGTGCGCATCAGCTTGTCATGGAGGGTTTCTCGTGGTCCCACCAGGAAAGTGTGGTGACCATTTTCAGTGCTCCCAACTACTGCTATAGATGTGGTAACCAGGCCGCTATCATGGAGGTTGACGAGAATCACCAGAGACAATTTTTGCAATATGACCCTTCTGTGAGACCTGGCGAGCCCACGGTGACCAGAAAGACACCCGACTATTTCTTATGATTTTGGCCACGCCCGAGTCTCGTGAAAACAGCGGTTCTCTTGATCTTGCTAACGCTCGCCTCCTGCGCTTCGCAAAGCTTTGAGGAAGGCAGGTTTAGCCCACATGGGATAATTGTTCCCGCCCCATGCACACGCAGTGTATTCGCAAAATTGCAACAGATTGTGATCGATAATGACAAATGTATATCTTAATCAAGAACCTCATAGTGCTTCGTGGCCCCCGTTGCCGTGCTGGGCCCCAGCTCTGGCGTCGTGCGCGGACCATGTTTTCAGCCAACCAGAGCCCACATTTTGTCACTCCACTCTATATGTAGGCGCGCTCACAGTAAAAGTTTAATCTCCACTGCTCAAGAAGTACACATCAATGTTGAGAAAAACGCTTGACAGACCTCTCAGGGCCAGATCCCTCTACACCTCGGTGTTGGAGTCTGATGTCAACATTACCAGAAACGGAAAAGTCAACGTCGCCGTGGGTGCTGGCGGACGCTCTTCCAGAACAGGTTACACCGCCACGGTGTTTGGAGCCTCGGGCTTTTTGGGACGTTACGTGACCTCCAAATTGGCCAGACACGGTACAAATGTGGTTGTTCCTTACAGAGACGAATTGAAAAAGAGATTCTTGAAGGTCACCGGAGACTTGGGCGTGGTCAACTTCGTGGAGTTTGACTCCAGAAACGTGCAGTCTATTGCCGAATCCGTGGCTCACTCCGACATTGTGTTCAACTGTATTGGAGCCGACTACAACACCAAGAACTTTTCTATGGCCGACGTGAACATTGGAATCACCGAGAGAATCACCAACGCCGTCAAAGAGGCCGGTAACCCACGGTACGTTTACGTGTCGGGTTACAACGCCAACCCCTCGTCCGAGTCTGTGTACTACGCCACAAAGGGTATCTCTGAGCAAGTTGTTCGGGACATTTTACCCGACACTACCATCGTCAGACCTGCCCCAATGTATGGCCGTGAAGACAACTTGTTGAACTACTTGGGCCCCAAGTTAAAGATGTGGACTCCCAACAGAAATGCTAAAGAGATCTACCCTGTGCATGTCCTTGATGTTGCCAAGGCGTTGGAGAGAATCGGCTTTGACGACTCCACCGTCGGTCAGACCTACGAATTGTACGGGCCGGAGAAGTTGTCGTTCTTGGAGATCAGAAAGATGATCCACGGCATCACGCAGGACTTTTCGCAGGTGGGACCAATCTCGTACAGTTTTGCTGACTACAAAGTGCCATTGGAGTTGGCCAAGTTCGTTGCACAGCTCAAGCAGTACCTCTACTGGAAGCAGACCAACCCAGACCAGGTGCAGAGACACTTGATTGATCAGCACATTGACCCAACTTCCAAGACCTTTGCTGACTTGGGCATCACTGACTTGGACCAATTGGCCAATGTCTTATTCACATACGTCAAGGGATGGAGACATCCTTTGATCGCACAGCAAGGTGCACAGACCAAGAGAGAGACTAAGAGATTGCGTGAACAGCAACACTTTACTTAGTGTCTACAATTTGACTAGAATAATTGCATAAGATACATGAGCCCTGTAGGGTACCAAGGTGAAGTGGTGGTTCGTACAGGTCGCCATGATACCTTACTTTTTCATCATAACGACAGTCTATACTACTTATCTGTTCTGTTACTCATATTACTTACCTGTTATTATACTCATATTACTTACCTGCTCCTATACTCATACTACTTACCTGCTCTTGTATTCATACTACTTAGCTGCTATTATACTCATAATACATTACCTGCACTTATCCACATTACTGCATCCATCTCCCATGGTTCCTGGACGTGCGTCTTCGCGGCCGGAGAGCCCCGATAATCTTATCGTCGGAAGGTGCACTACCCATTCAACTACACCATGGGTTCCTTCCAATTACCAGCGCCACAGACATTACCGTCGCTCGAAAAGGAGCAGAAAGTGGAGGTTTTGGATCACCTCTTCGAGCCTTGCTCAGTTTTAGCTGCTCTTCTATTAGCCAGAGTGTTTCGTACTCCTTACAACAGCTACAAGCAGTTCATTGAGGAGTGCCGGCATGAACTTCTCAAATTCCTCGATGAAGAGCACCGCAAGGAGTCTGTTTCTGCTGACGTTTCCAAGATAATCTCTGCCCATCCTCGCTTGGGTCCGTCCCAAGATAAACTTTCGGAACACTCTAACTCGGAGCAAAAATCGTTGGCTGGCAGTAAAGAGGAGGCACAGAAATTGGCCGATTTGAACAAATTGTATGAGGAAACTTTTCCGGGTCTCAGATACGTTGTCTTTGTCAACGGGCGTTCCCGGGAATCAATCATGCGCAACATGCAGGCCCGGATCCAGCGGGCGGACATTCAAGCCGAGAGAGTCGAGGCCTTTAATGCTATGTGTGACATTGCCCTTGATAGGGCGAATAAGTTGGAGTCCAAGCTTTGAGTTAATCGCGTTGCCACCGGGTGCAATCTCTGGAGGGGGAAAATGCACACGAACATAGCAGTGAGTAGTCTAATGAGTAGGGGTATGGATGGATCTTAGAGATGTCACGTGGATAAGCATTTCAAACGATAATGCCTGATAAAAAAATAGAATGAGTGTAATAGCTTGGTATGAATGCTTTCCATTGAAATGTGTAGTCGCATCTGGCTAATTTACATTGATTGCGTTACATGCCAGAAGACAGCAAAATAGAGAGAGCACCCATAAATTCCCACAGTAGTCATAAAACTTCATTTCACTTGACACATTTATAAGAAGCCCACCTTGTATCCAAATTCCTTCCGCAACCCCAATTTCTTGTTTTGGGTCTATTTCTGTCGAATGGATCGACTTGGCGGAAAACTTAATAATGCCAACTGTGCAGGAAGTATTAGCTCAGAGAATTGCAAGCAGTCCTATTGTAAAATACCAAAAACTACCATCACCCAGTCATGTGCCTTGCAGCCTACATCATGTGTAGCACGTTTATCTTATCCACTTTCCTATTCGGTCAACGCCGCCTGCGGCTTATTCCGCTTCGCACGACCCTCACCAAGATTGTTTAACGATAACCCACCCTTGGAAATCATTTTTGAATCAATAAGATCATGGTATGTGCCCCCACAATTGCACGCCGACAAATGGCTTTTCGAGCTATATTCATCTGCCTTCAATACTAACATCCTTCAGGCTGGTGCTTTAGAAAACGCTCGTCAGGAAGTCAAGCGCCTCTCATTGGAGGATACTCCAGAATCCAACTACGGACAGATTTTCTCCGTTTCCGGACCCGTCGTGGTTGCAGAGAACATGATTGGATGTGCCATGTACGAATTGGTCAAGGTTGGTCATGCTAACTTGGTTGGTGAGGTCATTCGTATTAACGCCGACAAGGCCACCATCCAGGTGTACGAGGAAACCGCCGGTGTCACCGTCGGTGACCCTGTTTTGAGAACCGGAAAGCCGTTGTCCGCTGAATTGGGTCCTGGCTTGATGGAGAACATCTATGATGGTATTCAAAGACCCTTGAAAGCAATTAAGGAGGAGTCTCAATCCATTTACATTCCAAGGGGTATTGACGTTCCATGCTTGAACAGACAGACCCAGTATGACTTCAACCCTGCCTCCTTGAAGGTTGGTGACCACATCACCGGTGGTGACATCTTTGGTTCGATCTACGAGAACTCCTTGTTGGACGACCACAAGATTTTGTTGCCCCCTCGTGCTAGAGGTACCATTACCTCCATTGCTGAGAAGGGCTCCTACTCCGTTGAAGACACTGTGTTGGAGGTTGAGTTCGAGGGAAAGAAACACTCGTACTCCATGATGCACAATTGGCCCGTGAGAGTTCCTAGACCTGTGGCAGAGAGATTGACTGCCGACTTCCCTTTGTTGACTGGTCAACGTGTCTTGGATTCCTTATTTCCATGTGTCCAAGGTGGTACTACATGTATTCCTGGTGCTTTCGGATGTGGAAAGACAGTTATCTCGCAAGCTTTGTCCAAGTTCTCCAACTCTGACATCATTACTTACGTTGGATGCGGTGAGCGTGGTAACGAGATGGCCGAAGTGTTGATTGAGTTCCCAGAGCTTTTCACTGAGGTCTCTGGCCGTAAGGAGCCTATCATGAAGCGTACTACTTTGGTTGCCAACACTTCGAACATGCCTGTCGCTGCTAGAGAGGCTTCCATTTACACTGGTATCACCATTGCCGAGTACTTCCGTGATCAGGGTAAGCACGTTTCCATGATTGCTGACTCCTCGTCTCGTTGGGCCGAGGCTTTGAGAGAAATTTCCGGTCGTTTAGGTGAAATGCCTGCTGACCAGGGTTTCCCTGCTTACTTGGGTGCTAAATTGGCTTCTTTCTACGAGCGTGCTGGTAAGGCCACTGCATTGGGTTCTCCCGACAGAGTCGGTTCTGTGTCTATTGTTGCTGCTGTGTCTCCAGCTGGTGGTGATTTCTCTGACCCTGTGACCACATCTACTTTGGGTATCACCCAGGTCTTCTGGGGTTTGGACAAAAAGTTGGCTCAGCGTAAGCATTTCCCATCGGTGAACACCGGTATCTCTTACTCCAAGTACACCAATGTTTTGGCGGGCTACTACGACAAGAACTACCCTGACTTCCCATCTATGAGAACTAAGATCAAGGAGATCTTGACGAACGCTGAGGAATTGGAACAAGTTGTTCAGTTGGTAGGTAAGTCCGCATTGTCCGACTCTGACAAGATTATCTTGGACGTTGCCACCTTGATCAAGGAGGATTTCTTGCAACAGAACGGATACTCTACCTATGATCAGTTCTGCCCAATTTGGAAGACTTATGATATGATGCGTGTGTTTGTCGCTTACCACGACGAAGCTCAGAAGGCTATCTCGAACGGAGCACTGTGGTCCAAATTGGCTGAGGCCACCAGTGACGTTAAGCACAGCGTTTCGAGTGCTAAATTCTTCGAACCACTGGAAGGTGAGGAGGCTGGCCGTAAGAACTTCAGCAATGTTTTGACCAAGATTGCCGAGCGCTTTGCTGAGGCTTCCGAGTAAGCAAGCATTTAGAAAAGAACTATTGAAATTTATTTCGTGCCGCAATAAAAGATATACACCTCAAAGTAGCAGGAAAGTTTAGAAAAAGAAGGGAACACAAATACATCCACCGCCTCTCGAAGCCGGCAGGGTCACCTTCGCTTCATCAAGCGGTATGGCCTGTGGGGTCGAGTTCATTGCCGCAGAAGCCGGCTCATTAAAGCTGGGGCCATTTACGCCTCTTGGCAAGAACGAGCTGTTGCTCTCGTTTGGCTGACTGTTCCTCACTCTGGGGTTTGCCTCTATGTGTGGAACCTGTGAAAGACCCAGAGTCAGCTGCCCGAGTTCATGGTTCCAAGTTCTCATGGCGACGCACTCAGGCAAAGCTTCACCGGTCTGGTACGGATGCTCGTCATATAGCGAGCTCTCAATATTGTTCTGTGAAGAAGAAGGCCGAAACATCACCATACGATCCTCCATGAACTGAGTGAACTGATCTTGAAAAAGGGAAGGGTACTTTCGTATTGGCAGCTGGTAAAGACTCATGGGTTTGGGAGCCCGAAGTGGCTCGCTTCGGAGACCAACGAATGGATTGGGCGTGTCGTTGCAAGTCAGGGGAGTTTCCGGGTTCTGCACACTTGCATCGTGTTCAGACGCGGCACTAATTGGATGGCTGGAACGGAGATGTTTTTCGCTGCCAGGGTATTCACCATTCTCTTGGGCCCCGTTTTCATCCTCCCCGATGAAGAACTCTGGAGCCTCTGGAGCCTTTGGAGCCTCTATCTCTGTTTCATGAAATTCCCTTCCCCTTTTTCCCGGCTCAAACCCCAATTCTGCTTCTCTGAGCGCTTCTGCTTCTGTCAAGTCAGCTAGGACGGAGTTTGAAGGCTGGTGACTTGTCACTACCAGGACGGTTTCCTTACCACCAGAAACTAGCAGCCCCTTAGAATACGGGTCTCGGAATTCCAGCCACTTTGCATGTGTTGTATTTGCCTGGATCAAGGGGTGGGCGTTCATAGGAAGGGTCAAGTTCTTCGTCTCACAGCGTGAAGAAGGCCTGAGGTTGTCAAGCGAAGCTGCATGTGGACGGTAGAGTGGCGTCGGAAATTCCTCGGAAGGTAGATGTTTTTGATATTGGTCTTCTAGGATCATTCAGGCGATTAAGTGGCATTGAGCATGCGTAGTATTTTTGCACCCAAAGCCAAGCCGTGCGCACCGGGCGTGCACGAATCTTCGCGAGGTCGTGCGGCGCCCAGCAAACCAGACATGACCAGTCTGATCTGGTACATCAATATCAGTATGGCGTTTGTCAAACCATGACTATACTCTACAAAACGAGGGAAATGAACCGACCTACAGTAGCAGATATATCACACCGGGGGCATGTATTTTCTATAAACGGACGTCGAGCGGTCGAACCCAGACGATCGGATGATCATCCGGATGAGCTCAAGCTAAAGCGATCCAGTCCGATTACTTGGATCTAGCTCTAACCTTCCGTCTCTTTCTCTTAAGTCTTCTGACTCTCTTTTTTCTCCACTTATTTCTCATAGTAACAAATGTAGTTGGTAGAGGAAAAGATTGAAAATGTGCGCGAGACCACGCGAAATATATAACAATCTCGCCTGCGTGTAAAGGCAAAATTTCTCTGTGCGAGTGTGACTGCTTTCTGCGCACACGTGATATGGTTCCGCACCCTAAGCAGTGCCGAGCCCTAGTGTTGCAGCCTCGAAAGGGAGGGCTTTTTTCGTTTGAATTCGAAAAACGCTTAACGACTATATATGGTTTGTGGTTGCTTTTGTGATCTAGCTTTGTATGCGGCTCTTTTCGGATCGATGTGATTGGTTATGGCATAGTATCTATGTTTATTCTCAGGGCCGCTCACTGTATCATGCACTGGATTCCAGCTTCTCTCGTACAAGCCTCTTTTCTTCTTGCTTAAGCGCTCTAAGCAAATCTTCTTTCAATTCTCGAAGCCCTGTTATCTTGACAATCTGATCAATGGAGTCGGAGGTCACCAACAAGGTTTCCTGCGTAGAGGCCTCGTCCACGGGCAGGTACGAAGAGTCCAAATCCTCGATACCCTGGAACACGAGATTGCTCGAGTTGGTCGAGTCGGAAATCGGTCCCTTTTCCTCGATTAAATGCCCCAAGTTTCTCGCGCCCCGTAACGCCTGAACATGGCAGTACAATCTGTAGGCCAAGTAGAAGCCAGGCACATTGGGCGCCACAGGAATGAGTGCTACAGGCAAACTGATGGGAATGCCAATGGCACAGAGAATGGCCCATTTCTTATGGTAAGGCACCAGCGTCCTTTGGAAGTTGCGAATCTGAGATAAGATAGTCTCCGGATTCTGGAACTGTGGGTGGTACACAGGAATTGCTTTAAGCTGGTCGAGCTCTATCTCCTCGCTTTCCAAGTTGGCAGTCATCACTGCCCGCGGGAGAGAGTTTTTCTCGTTCTCGTGGATCTCTCGGACCATGGTGCTTTTGCTGGGGAATGAACGTAGAGAACTCTCATCGTAAGGGATGGTGCCGAGCAAGCGGGTCACAAGTTTCACGATTTTCTTATTGATGGAGATATCCGAGGAATTAAGCTTGTTCCACGCCTTGGAGGCGTATTCGACCAACTTATCTTCGGACTTGACAAGCCACGGCATGCTCAGAAGTTGTTTGCTGCTCAAAAGATTGGTCTTATGGTGGCAGTATATAAACGACCTATGCGTGGTGATGGGGACACTAAGAATGAAGACGGAATTGAGATCAAATTTGTTGGATTTGGGGATGGCCACTTCCGCCAAGCTGTCATCTGTTTTGATAGCGGCCTTATCGTTGATGGGGGGAGTTGAGTAGAGGCGACATCTTTGGACCGATGCCTTAATATGAGGAAAATGAGGCCCAGTAAATGTCCTGATAGATACCACTGAAAGCCTATGGAGGGGTACGGTCATATACATCGCAAGTTGTTTTGGGTGGCGGCGAAAAGATAGTAGCAACCTGTAAGCATGACATGGGGAGCATGCAGGACACAATGTCGGATTTTGATTAAGCAAAAGGCAACAAATCGATGAAAACTAACTGGAACCCAAGTGAAACCAAACCGCTGTGCCTGACTCAAACCGTGATTTCAGGACTTACTGCATCTGGTCTATTCTTGCTGTAGGGCCACTTTGTACTGCGGCGACCAGATAGCAAGCTGAGAACGGCAATTAGCCATTAAATCGGCAAGTAGGGTTTTTACGGCTTAATCGTCTACCCGGGTTTTCTGCGGCTTGGGCTTTCTTTTTTGTACAATCGGGTCCGGATTCTTCTCAATCGGGTCGTCGAAACACACCGTTCCTGCGTGTAAATTCACAACTACATCGCTACCTACACAAAGCTTTGTCCCCACTTGCACACCATCCCAGCAACACCCGTCAATATCAACAATGATTGAAAAGGGCGACAAAGTGTGCCCGCCCGAATACTCAGGCAACTCCATGGTGGACGAATCAGGCAATTTCATTCCCATTGACCCGCTCAAGAAATCCCAGCTCCTGTCGTATTCTTTGAACCCAAAAGTGATCCCCAACTACGTGCTCGACAAACTCTCGCTGGCTCATTACAAGGAGCAGCTCAAAAACAATAATGTGAACAATAGACAGACAGAAATTGCCCCGGCGGTCAAGTCTCAGGCCAGCAAGGAAGACAACGAGTTTGTCTCGTTCACCAACGACCCTTTTATCAAGACCGTCAATCACAACTGGGCCAATCTCCTCAACACCATCCAGATGCCTACCGAGTTTGCTCCCGACAGACTCTCTAAAGACGAGTCCTTCAGTGAGCACCCGGACTACAGTCAGCCATGGGGAGGCGACGAGAGACTACGCAATGCGTTTCTCGGCTACAACGCCGGCGAGCACATTCCCGAACTCGAGAAGCGTGGTTTCTGGAAACGGCTCTTCTCTCGCAACACCGCGAGTGTCGACGATGACCCCCGTCATAGAAGCAAGGCTGGCTACTGGATGCTGGACGAGAAGCGCAAGGATATGCTCCCCACGCTCCGGCGGATCTTTGTGCAGAATCCGTTGGTGCCATTGCTACTAAGAGTTCTTATATTGATCTTTTCAGCGTGTGCTTTGGCTCTTGCTGCGTCGATCTACCTTTACCTGCGAAGAAAGTACGACGACAGCGCCATCGAGCAGCAACCTAGCACCATTTTCGCCATTGTGGTGCAGAGTTTTGCCATAGTGTACATCATATACATTGCATACGATGAATACTCTGGAAAGCCGTTAGGCTTGAGAAACCCTCTCGGCAAGATGAAGTTGATTATGTTGGATCTTCTTCTCATCATGTGCTCTTCTGCGAACATGTCATTGACGTTTGATTCGCTCTACGACGAGCAGTGGGTTTGCAAGGCAGATTCAGACGAATTAGGATCCCTTTCGAAGCACTACCCCACGGTGAATTTTTTGTGCCGGCGCCAGAAGGCTTTGGCCTCGTTTTTGTTGTTGGTGCTCATTCTCTGGGTCACCACATTTACCATTTCCATCTTGAGAGTGGTAGATCGAGTGAGTATTGGGCCTCGCTCCGACTAAAAGCTCCGCTGCCATAATTTGTCGGACCATCAGAATTCCTGGCTGAATTTGCAGAGATTCGGCATTATCATTTTGCTACTGGCTGCACCGTAAGCATTGCTGCACCGCACACTGTTTAGGGCTCGAACCATAAAGCGCCCCGATGCCCTGAGATTATGTGGCCAAGAAAACTCAAACAGTCAAGGCACTTAAAATTTATTTCTAGATCGCTGCTTGTAGGCGCTCATTTGTACATGATGGTACGCTTTCTACATAACCACCATTGGGGACTGCACACACCCGCACTCCAAAAAACTCACCACAGACCGAGAACGCCCCTAAGCTCCACTGTGTAAGCATTAGAGTCAATCGCAGCTGCAGCACAGTTCTTGTTGTCAACACCCTCAATAAACAATTGACCGACGTGAAAATAATCATCAGTTCCAAAAGCGTCCGTATTCCGAAGGCTGGTACTTATTCGGCACAAATTCCTCCATCCAGATCAAACTCCAGTTTTAGAATCTGCCAACCAAATGTCGGCCCCCCCAACTTTGCCCATTGCTGGAGACTTGGATGCCACCTGGAAGTTTATTGAGCCCGGGCTTGAATTCATTCTAGGTGCACAAGGTGACCAGGGTGTCACTTCCAAGATGTACATGAACTGTTACACGGCCGTGTACAACTACTGTACCAATAAGTCTCGCAACAGCAACGTGGGCTCCAGCCGTAACGGAAGCGAGAAGACCACATACTCGCTTACAGGCGCCGAAATATACTACAAATTGGAGGAGTACTTGGTGAACTTCATCAAGAAATTGCAAGCCGAACCTGGCGAGCTGTTCTTGGAGTTCTACGTCCGCAAATGGAAGCGGTTCACAATAGGAGCCGGCTACTTGAACAATGTTTTCGACTACATGAACAGATACTGGGTACAGAAAGAGCGGTCCGACGGACGGAGAGACATCTTTGATGTCAATACATTGGCGTTGCTCCAGTGGAAGAATCACATGTTCGATCTGAATGTCCAGCAAATCAGAACAGAGATCTTTGAGTTGATCGAGAAACAACGTAACAGTGAAATCGTGGACACAAACGTGATCTCCGTGGCAGTCAAGTCGATGGTTTACTTGGGCATTGATGCCAATGACTTGAAGAAGCCTAACATGGTCATCTATGCCACGTGTTTTGAGACGTACTTCATTGAGAAAACTGCCGAGTATTACACAAAGGAGAGCAAGAACTTTTTATCCCAGCACAGTGTGGTTGACTACATGATCAAGTGCGAGAATAGGTTGGCAGAGGAGATCTCGAGGTCTAATAATTATCTCGAAGAGAGAAGCAAGAGATATTTGTTGGATACTATGCATAATGTTTTGATCAAGGATCATGCGCAAGAGATGTATGACCAATTCTTGAAACTCTTGGAGGAGAATGAGGTGGCCCACATTCTGAGAATGTACAAATTGTTGTCCAAAGTGCCCAGTACTTTGCAAGCCTTGGCCGACAGCTTGGGTAATTTTATAAAGCTTGAGGCAGCCCAAGCTATCAAAGACCTCAAGGCTGCATCTGAGTCCGTCGAGGAGAAGTCAACGTCTGATAAACCCGTTAAGAGAGTTGGAATCAATGCTATCAACCCCAAGCAATACATCCACACGCTTACTCTGATTTATCACAAGTTTAACGAGGTTGTCTTTACTTCATTCAAAAAAGACCCTCTATTTATCAAAGCATTGGACAGTGCTTGTCGGCATTTTGTCAACATTAACGTCATTGCCACACCCACAGCCAAGTCACCTAGCAAAAGTCCCGATTTACTTGCGAGATACGCTGATGGGTTCTTGAAGGCCACGAGCAAGGAAGCTGATGTCGAGAATATGACTGCAGACAACTTGGTGCTCATTTTGAAATACATTGAAGATAAGGATGTGTTCGAAAACCACTACCGCCGTTTGTTGGCCAAGAGATTGATCAACAGTAACACCAAATCGGATGACCTTGAGGAGAGCATCTTGCAAAAATTACAGGAGGGTAACTCCTTGGAGTTTACCTCGAAAATCACAAAAATGTTTCAGGACATGAAGTCGTCGGAGGACCTCAAAATAAGAGTGCGGGATATCTTCGGATACGATGGCTCACTTGGTGACTTCAATCCATTAATTTTGGCCCAAAGCATGTGGCCATTTGTACACAGTGATGACTATAGCTTGAAGCTTCCTGCTGATTTGCAACTGACATTGGATGTGGTCGTGCAAGAATACAGCAAGAGACACAGTGGCAGAAACTTGCAGTGGCTTTGGAACCACGGCAAAAACGAGGTCAAGGCTAATCTCTCTAGAAAGGGTAAACCACCCTTCATCTTCACTGTCTCGAATGTGCAATTAATAATATTGTTGGCCTTCAACGATCAATCGACCATCAGCTACACCGAGCTTTTGGAGACGGTGGGTGTTGCACAGCATGTCTTGGATGCACATCTCTTACCATTTGTGAAGTTCAAGTTGATTGAACAAAATCCGTCGGGACCGGAAAACTTGAGCAAACCACTGACACAGTTTACCATTGTCTCCGAGTACAAATCCAAAAAGTTAAAGGTGAACTTTGTCAGTTCCATCAGAAACGAGCAGAAACAGGAGGAAGACGAGACGTCACGCGAGATTGACGAGTCTCGGAAAAACTACCTCACAGCTAGTATCGTGAGGATAATGAAGGCCAGGAAAACAATGAAGCATAACGATTTGGTTAACGAAGTGCTACTCCAGGCGCAGTCTCGGTTCAAAGCTAAGCTCATCGACTTCAAGCGGTCGATCGAGTATTTGCTAGACAAAGAGTACATCGCGCGTCGCGAGGGCGACATGTTCGAGTACCTAGCCTAGGATTCAAGCTGCTTAAATAAGTCATGAAACCAGCAGCATACAAAGTGTAGACCAATGCTACAGAAGACCCGTACACCGCGCTTCAAAGCTCGCATGCGAGGCCATCCCAAAAAGCATCTACATGTCCTTAGTTTTACAGGCTGAAGGCGGCAATAGCGACAAGAAGCTGGAATTCAATCTCTCCAATGATGCAGTTATACTTACAGGTCACCAAGGGCCAGTGCTCTCGAGCAAGTTCAGCCCCAATGGGCACAGCATAATCACATCTGGGCTTGACCGCCAGATTCTCCTATGGAGTTTACCCACACAAGCGGAAGAGGCCCCCAATTACGGAGTCCTACCGGGTCACAAAGCGGGGGTTACTTCAGTCACATGGAGACTCCAAAGCACAATTTTCTCCACCTCTGCTGATTCCACAGTGGCGTTTTGGGATTCGGAAACGGGCCAGAAAACCCGCAAGGGTGTGGGCCACGAATTGACAGTTAACGACAGTGCTGCCAGTGACAACGGAATATACGTCAGTGCTGGCGACGATGGAACGCTTCGAGTGTGGGATGAACGCGAGAAAAATGCCGTACGAATCATCCACACGTCGAATCCGTTAATCTCCTGTGCTATAAAACGCGACGGGAGCATTGCGTACGCGGGTGGAATCGATACAAATATTCAAGCTTTTGATATATCCACCGGACAAGTGTGTTGGAGCCATGGTGGAGCCGAGGAGGGCATCACCGGCTTGGATCTCAGTCATGACGAGTCCATGCTTGCAGCAAAAGCAATGGATGGCTCAGTGTACACACTCAACACGAAAAACCATCTACCCGGTGGAATTTCGCGGGCAGGGTTCACGTATGAGGGGACAGTAGCAAATGCTTCTCAGTTTGCGTCTAAGGCTCGCTTCACCAGGGATGACGTGTACATCGGGCTGGGATCTGAGGATGGTTCGCTTATAGTGTGGAGTAATGCCACCCTGAGAATGGTTTCCAAATTCAGCGACCACCAAAAAGCAGTGGTGGATGTCGATTTCCATCCGTTCGCCGATATAATGGTGAGTTGCGGCAGCGGGGGAGAAGTCGTGGTGCGGGAGTATTAGGTCAGTGACGAACGGGAAAGTTTTTCGAAGCGTTTCTAGCATCGATCTCGCTGATCTTTTGCAAGCTGTCTGGCGTGAAGAGGTGCATTTTCCATTGCGTGGAAGAAGGTCCCATAGTCTTTTTTGAGTGGGAGGGGAGAGAGAACCCATCGTCCAAGCCCGCTGCAATTTCCCCAGCATTAGCCTCTGGGATATTTATGGCCTCTGGGATATTGAAGGGGCTGTACTCATGAGCGTCGTCCATGCGGAGGAAGTCGTGTCGAAGAACAAATGTCCGGATGCCTTCATCGTCAATAACGTGTTTGTTGGATGGGTCAACAGTTGAGTGGCTGCTCCGTTTGTGGTATATTTCCTCTTCTAGAGTGCCCTTCAAGATCAACGTTTCGACGTGCACCTCATTTGTCTGGCCGATTCTATGCGCTCGTTTGATTGCTTGTGCTTCGACAGACTTCTGCCAAACTGGGTTGATGAAATAGACTTTGGTGGCTGCTATGATATTCAAGCCATGCGATGCAAGCTTGAGGTCCATGATCAAACAAACTCCTCGATTGGCGTGGGTGGCCCGTGCCGAAAAGCTGTTCAAGTTGTCTGCTCTTTTCTTTGAGTCTATGAATGTGGCATAAAGCAAATACTCCATTCCAAGAATGTCCATTGCCTCGGTGAGGAAATATGCGTGGTCTTCAAAGTCGAAGAAGACAATTGATTTGGTACCTTCTCTCTGATCATTGGACAATTTGCAGATGAGGTAGCTCAATTTTGCCAGCGCAGTGCCGGTGATTTGAGCCTTCCTGAGATCGGTAGCCTGAGCATGGCTACCATTAAAAATGGGCCTTTTGCTTCTAAACTCTAAAATGGAGTTTCCTTTAGCGGCAATTGTAGAGGATCTCGAGTCGCCTTTGTTGGAAAACTTCTCCGGGTTCTTTTTCTCGGAATCCTGCCAATAATGCATCCAAAACTTCGCCGAATCCTCGGTTATCATTTCTCCGAAAGAGGCCGAGTCTTTGAACCGATTTTTGTAGAAGAATCGCTGTGCCGCCACGAGCTGAGGCCCTCCGTACACGCCGTTCTCTTCGAGACGGCCGATGGCATAACTCTCTGCAAACAGAGCTGGTAAATTTTCCACAAGATACTGCATTTCGTGAATGCTAGCAGAAATTCGCCATCTCAGGTTCCTAAGGGCAGTTTCCGCAACATGTATCGAGTCCTCTAGGAGAGCACGATCTCTACCGTCCACAGAATGCTTGCCATCTTTGGTTTTTCGATTTAAGTAGTCGGTGGCCACTCCGAGAAGAGATTTGACATCTTCAACCTTGAAACCAGTCCAGTAGAATGTGGAGAGTTGCAAGTTGTTGACCAATGTTCTCAACTGTTTTTTATTCGACGCATCAAACATATAGTCGGAGCCCACTCTCTCCGACGTCACAGCATTCACAGCCAAAACAGAGGTAAATAGATTGATTGCCAACTTATTGTGGTACGAAGGCTCGAGAAAAATCGCCTCATGGTGTAGTGGCGGGAGCTGGATGTCCTTTTCGACCTGTGGCTGGCTATGGCGCACCATAAGACTGTTAAGTATGGTGATCAAGCTATTCTTGGCTGCAAACTGGTTGGGTGAAAGCAAGTCTTTGACTATGGTTTTGTTCCATAATGCAGACTGGCTAGCAAAAGGCTCAAGTTGAAAGTAACCCGTGACGAGATTGCCCAATTTCCTCAAATCTTCCTTGGAGTTGAACTTGCTTTTGACGACATACTTTCTTTTCTTCCTTTTAGGATTCAGTCCCTGTTCTTCTTTTCGATAGGTATCGTCCTCCATCTGGAGATTAGTAAGACCGGATGTTGGAGTTCCACTCACTGCCCAGCGGCGTTCGGCATATAGAGACTTGCACAATAACGATAGATTGGAGGCTCCAGAGTTTAAAGAGTGCCCCTCATCAATGATAAGCCGTTTCCAGTAAATACTCAGGAGTGCATTATCGGGATCTGCGCTCATTTTGGAGAAAGTGCCCGAGCCGACGAGTACCAAGTCAAAGGAAATCACGCTCTGAACATCGTTGGGTACCCCTTTCTTGAAAACAGAAAATTGAGTTTCCAGGTGGCTGCCCTTGTCGCATATGAAGAGCTTTTTTAGGGATGAGTCACAGAGATGCTTTTCTATCTCACCAATCCACTGATGAATGATATTATCGGGCACAACTATAAGCGTCGTGCTGCATAGGTGGAGCGTTCGGATTTGAGTCTTTTCATGGCGTCTCGCTCGATTGTGAACATATGTTTTCTCGTCGACTGAAAAGGTGGCAGCAGCAGCGTTGAGATGTTCAGCAATATTGTGTGGGAGATCCAGAACGTAGTACTTCCAGAAAAGATTGTGGACCACCGAAGTCTTGGCGATGTCGAACAAGGAGCGGAGGTGGTTTCGCTGCTGTTGATGATGAAGTAGGAGGTTCTCAGGAATACTTGAGTTCTCATACTTGGTGAGGCAGATCAACGCCAAACAAATCAAAGTCTTGCCCAAACCCATATCTTCCGCAAGGATCCCGCCCCGAGGAATGGTCATAAGTTCACTTTTATTGTAGATGTCACATTCAATGGTATCGTAGTAGTAAGTCTGTCCTGAGGGAGAGGTCAACTTCATGAAATGGGACACGTGTGATCGAGTGGCAAAGGATTCCTTCTCGTACATCTTGCATAAGGACTCTATCTGAAAGCGATAGAGTTCAGTGGAAAGCCCATTTTCATACAAGAAGGGCAGACCACCGAGAAGAGCCCGGATCAAGAACTCCGGACTACATGGGTCGCTGTTTCGGGAAGCTTGAGAGAATGCAGATAAGTCGGGAGTTTCGATACTCTTGTATATAGACTGCAAAACGTCATCGAGGCTTTGGGAAGAAGCATGCCCCGATGACAATCGGAGGCGATGGACCCATCTTCGCATGTGATGGTGGAGATTGGAGACGAGAGCCTGAAAGCTGAAATTTAGCACGATAATTTGGGACGGTCTGATATTCGGAAAGAAGCTCGCTTGCCACGAATCGGCAGAAAAGTCAAGATAACACAAAAGCAGCAAAAAACTCGTCCTGATTTTTTTTTGTAGACTGACGGTGTTGCGGAACCAACGCAGGCGCCACAGCCTGATAAAACGGGAGCCTTCAATATCCAGCGGAATGGCGTAGACCCTAATTTTCCACAAGACATTAGCGCCGTATACAGCGCTTTTGTAGACAGCATTCAAACAGCGGCACTCAACCAATTGAGCCAATGCCCGAATCGCTGGATGCACTGTAGCCCCATAGATGTGAGTGAGGAATGAAGCATCGAACCAGAACCAGTCTGAGCCGCACACGGTCGTATTAGCGAGAGAGAAGCCGGATGCAGGCAAACCATAGAAAAATAAAACGCCTAGAGGCACGAGGCGCCGCAAATCACTGCAGATGTCGGTGGCTGCTTGGAGATCCAGATGGTCCGAACGCATGGGATGAAGAGCGCGCTGCATGTAACGCGCGCCGTCTAGATGAGCGCAGCTTGGTGTGAGTGCAGTAACAGTGGAAGATGTAATGACGATACAGTGAAAGATATAGTGGTGCAATAAGATAGTGGTGCAATAAGATATGGTGCAATAAGATATGGTGCAATGAGATATTGTGCAATGAATGCATTGACGATACAAGGAAATAGTGGCGATTCTGTATCAAGAGATTGAAAGACAATTCACTGGATATTACAGTTAACTGTGCTGGCGATGAGATTGCAGCCACAGTGAGACGGATAGCGGAGTTGCCTTGACACAGAGGCGTCACATGACTCATCCATGCATTAGACTTGCAGCAGGCGGGCTAGAAAATACGATATGTGACTAGTTCAAGGAATTTTTAGCTGCCACAGCCGTATCTTGCTTACGAATGGAGGCGGGGTTTGGAACCGAGTCCAGCTGTGTCATTAAGTTTTTTCCAAACGGAGAAGGTTGTTTCCGTGTGTCGCCGCCTCAACATGTCACCACACAGGAACGCGTTTAGATAAGCGGCGTGCAGGTGCCACCTTCTCGTCAAGTCCGCGCATTTATAACCTCTTGTTCCCGACTGGCTGCTGGTTATCTTCCCACCACAATCATGCTGGATTTAATCGTACTGATAGGACGCTCGCAAGATTGCGGGCTCCTAGACTCGCTACAGCGACCACTATACAATCCCCACGAAAATTACATCAACCCGTGTTTCCTATCGTCGGTCCTATTTCTATTCCAGGCGGTGCTTGGCTTGCTAGCCGCATACCAGATATTTACCACGATATTCCGAAACCACTTCGGTACATTCCATATCAAATACTCATTTGGCTCCCCCTGGCATATTCGAAGCGTGGGTGCCTTCCACTTTATGCGCCTCAACTCGGCCGTCATACAGGCCCTTTTGTATGTGGTTTTGTTGGCATTGAACATGCCAAAAAAGAACCACGTGACTCTTATATGCTTGTTAACACTGTTCTTGGTGAGCTCCATGATCATTCTTCCGTTGCATTTCATCGAAACAACCCGCTCTTTCGTGGGCCACGCGTCTGTGATTGGATACTGGCTCTTTTCCGCTATCTTCTCGCTCGTCATTGTCCTCCTGGATTATTTTTCTCCCCACAAGGTCTTCTCTGCTTTTGAAGACAAAAAAACCTTCTCTCTTGCCTATACGGTGGAGATTTTTTTGGTGGTGAACTCGATCGCACTCTATATCATGGAGACGAGCTTTTACACGCCATCGATTGAGCTCAAAGAGTATTTCGAGTTGAATGACTGGGACTACTCAACCATTCTTGATCTTCCCACCACAATTGCCTTCAAATGGGTGGAGCCCATCTTCGACCAGGTCCGCGATACCGGTACCATCGAAGGATCCGATGTACCAAACACAATAATTGAATTGCAAAGTGAAGATGCAATTGCAGAATTTCGCAAGAGTTGGTCTTACGAATTGAAAAGGGCCGCCTGGTGGAGAGACAGAAGACTCAGAAACAAGGCGGCAGTGACTGCTGCAGACCGCCAGGTAAAACCATCATTATTTTTGGCTCTTTTCAGAGTCCACCGTGTCACAATTTTTAAGGGATTTTGCGGCGAAGTTGTGGATATCGCCTGTACAACACTCTCTCCGTTCTTGCTCCAAAGGTTCATTATTTTCATAGATCATGCCACTCGCGTCACCGAAGAGAATCAACCACGCCCTCCTATCATCCTGGGTATCGCCATTGCTCTTCTGTTTTACTTGTGCTCGGTGGTGAGATATATATCCTTCAATCAGGCGTTCCAGGCATTCTTCAGGTGTTCATTCAGCATTAAAGCAGCGTTGACTTGCTTGATATACGAAAAAGCATTGAAACTTTCCCCAGAGGGCAAAAAGGAGAAATCCACCGGTGACATTGTGAACCATGTTTCTGTTGATGTGGGCGACATATCTCTCAGTATCGAAAACTGCTCTGATGCGCTTACAGTCGCCTTGAGATTGGGAGTTACTCTTGCGGCACTTTACCAACTTCTCGGAAATGCAATGTGGGCCGGTCTTGGAACTGCTTTGGTTCTCGTTCCTCTAAGCTCACTTATAAGTACCGCGATTTACTCGCTATACAATAAGCAAATGGAGCTTAAGGATGAAAGAACCAGATTGACAAGTGAAATTCTTAATGCCATGAAGAGTGTTAAACTTTATTCATGGGAAACTCCAATGCTCAAGAGACTTGACGAAGTTAGAAACAAAAAAGAGCTTGTCGCTACAAAGAAAATGGGCATATACAATGCAGGCTCTTCGTTCTTATGGGGCTCTATTCCTTTTGTTGTTTCGTGTGCTGTCTACTCATTTTATGCTATGGTGACGAAGAGAACGCTCGTTCCTTCCGTCATATTCCCGGCATTGTCTTTGTTCGATCTTTTGGCCGCTCCAATTTCTATGCTCCCTGCAATCTTCTCCTCTCTTGCTGAAGCGAGAGTTGCTTTGACAAGAATGTCCAAATTTTTTGTCTTGGACGAGATTGATGATGACTTAGTTCTTAGAACAAACAACACTTTGCGCTTGAATGACACTAGTGTTGCCGTCAAAAATGCCACGATGGTTTGGTCAGCCAGCAAGGCTAAATTTTCTGACAACATTCCAGATGAGCTGAATTTAGCCTTGAAAAATATTAATTTTTCGGCTAAAAAGGGACAACTCACTTGTATCGTTGGTAAAGTGGGCACTGGGAAGTCTACACTTCTCAAGTCACTCATTGGGGAAGTTCCCGTCTTCGACAAGAAAGACTCGTCAATTAGCGTGAATGGAAAAGTTGCATATTGTTCTCAAAACCCTTGCGTGATGAACAGTTCTATCAGGGAAAATATTTTGTTTGGAAAAAAGTTCAATGAAACCTTCTACCAAAAGACTGTGGAGGCTTGCCAATTGACTAGCGATTTTGAAGTTTTACCTCATGGTGACGCAACTTTAGTCGGAGAGAAAGGAATCTCTCTTTCCGGTGGCCAAAAAGCAAGAGTGTCCTTGGCACGTGCTTTATACTCCAAAGCCGATGTCTACTTGCTTGACGATGTTTTATCAGCTGTTGATGCTCACGTTGGCAAGAAAATAACTAAGCACGTCTTGAGCTCAAGTGGTCTTTTAGCCTCGAAAACCTTAATTCTTGCAACTAATTCGATGAGGGTCTTACCTTTGGCTCATGAAATTGTGGTTCTAGAGCATAAGACTATAGCGGAGAGGGGAAGTTATCCAGAGTTGATGGAGAAGAAAGGAAAGATTTACGAATTGATGAAAGAGCTAAAGCAAAACGACGAGGGGAACTCTGACTCGCCAGACAGCAGCGAAGAACTTGAGGACGCTGTTTCAATCGAATCCGGAGACGATAACAAGATTGATACTTTCGAGCCTCATGTTCATCCTACTATGAATGATGTGGAAGATATTGGTGATCTCAATTTAGCCAGGGTGGCAACTCACAATACTATTGGTGGGCAGAGTGTCACTTCATTCGGCCACACTTATGTGTTTGAGGAGGAATATCACAGCAGGCAAAAAATCAATGAAAACAAGGAAAAGCAAGAGAAAGGTCACGTGAAAATTAAGGTATACCTCGAATTCATAAAGGCTTGCAATTGGATCTATATGGCTATTTGGTTGCTATTCTTTTTTTGCGTTGTTGCCTTGAATATCTTTGGAAGCTGGATTTTGAAGTCCTGGTCTGAGCGCAATTTGCAAGCTGGCTACAACTTGAAGCCCACGTTTTTTTTGCTTCTTTATGCTTTCACCGGTATCACCGGCGGATTCCTTTCATTTACCGCCGCGTACATTGTTTGGACCTTCAGTGCCGTCAGAAGTTCAGCCTACTTCCATGATAAGATGGCCATGTCAGTCTTACGATCTCCGATGTCTTTCTTTGACACTACTCCTATTGGCAGAATTTTGAATCGTTTTTCGGATGATATTTCTGTTCTTGATCAGCAAGTCCTTTGGAATCTAACTGGTTTTGCTTCTTTTTTGATCGAGTGTGTCATGCGGCTAGCTATTGTCATATACAATTTGCCTTTTATGTTGGTCATCATACTTTTGTTGGTGTACGTTTACAACTACTTCAGGAACAGATTTGTCCCAGCTTCTCGTGAGCTCAAGCGGTTGAAATCGGCACTGAGAAGTCCTATTTTTTCCCACTTGCAAGAATCTATCAATGGGGTTGAGACAATACGTGCTTTCGGAGAAAGGGAGAGGTTTTTGCATTCCAACAGGATTAAGGTCGATATGGTGACCAAAATTGACTGGACTATTCAAGGTGCTAACAGATGGTTATCCATGAGATTGCAGTCGATTGCAGCGATCATTGTGCTTTCGGCTACCTTGCTAATTTTGTTCAGTATTCATTTGGAAAAATGCCCGACGCCAGCAATGGTGGGTTTCCTTATGTCTTATGTGTTCAGCTCGACGAGTACGTTGAACGCAATTATCAGATTGTGGGCCGAGGTCGAGTCTAAAGCGGTCAGTCTCGAGCGTCTTATTGAATACGGAAACCTTCCATCGGAAGCTCCCTTGATAATCGAGGATCAAAGACCCGAAGAGTCATGGCCAGCCAGGGGTGCTATTCACTTTAAAAACTACAGCACCAGGTACAGGGAGAATTTGGAGCCCGTGCTTAAGAACATCAACTTAGACATTCAACCCGCTGAGAAAATTGGCATTGTTGGGCGGACCGGTGCCGGCAAAAGTTCCCTAACACTAGCTTTGTTCCGGCTCATCGAGCCCACCAGTGGCCAGATTGACATTGACCAAGTGAACACGAGTCAGCTTGGTCTATTCGACTTGAGAAGTCAGCTCAACATCATTCCTCAGGATGCTCATGCTTTCGAAGGTACTATTAGGGAAAATTTGGACCCATTCGGCCTATACTCGGACGAGAAATTGTGGAAAGCGCTCGAAATGGCACATTTGAAATCACATGTGGAGTCCATGAAGACGGACTCCAACACCAAATCTACACTTACCTCGGAGGAGACAGTAAAGCCCCAAAGAGGCCTTGATGCTAAGGTTTTTGAGGGCGGCTCCAACCTTTCCTCCGGCCAGAGACAATTGATGTGTTTAGCCCGGGCTTTATTGAAAGAGTCGAAGGTCTTGGTGTTGGACGAGGCGACCGCTGCTGTTGATGTGCAAACTGATAAGGTGATTCAGGAGACGATCAGATCTGAATTCAGTGACAGAACCATCTTGACAATTGCTCATAGATTGGACACTATTATGGACAGTGACCGTGTGCTTGTTTTAGAGCGTGGCACAGTGAAGGAATTCGATACGCCCCAGAGGCTTCTTCAGAATACCCAGAGCGAATTTTACTCTCTTTGTGAAGAGGGCGGCTACCTAGATTCCCCGGAAAGCAATTAGAGCCGTTTCAGGCTTGAGTATTCTACTACATCCTCCAGATTACCGTGAGTTGGCCCCCAAGCATTTCTGGCATTTCAGCAATTCTGCACCAAATGTGCTATCTCTCCGGAAACTATCAGCTAGCTTTGAATTTGTGTATTATCCCCAACCGTAATAAAACCAGTCGAGGTACTGCAGACAAGCACCAAGCCCCACAGTTATTGCGATAAGCACAGTGAAACACCACACCAATATGATCACTACTATCCTCACTGTGCCCACTAAATCCACAACTGAGGTCAACTGGCTCAAGCCCCTCAATAATTACCTACTATCTGTTTATGGCAACACCCTGGAATTTCAAGACGATCTTGCCAAGTTCAACAAGCTGAGACTGGATCTCAGCGGCCTCGGTGGCGACGAAAAGGCAGTCAAGGCATACTTTCTGTACTACAGCCAATTGGAGATCTTGGACTTGCGAGTACCGGTACTGAAGGTTAATAAACGCAAGACCATAAACTTTACGTGGACTGATGCATTTCTGCCCGAGTCTGAACATGAGCAGTTTGCCTTACCCTTTGAAAAGGCCAGCGTGCTCTTTAATTTGGGGGCGGTTTTGACGAGCGCTTCTGCGTACAAATACGTTGAATCCAGGAAAACTGATGACGATGCCAATTTCAAGTTGGCGTTGCAGTTGATGCAACAGGCCGCAGGAGTGTTTCAGTTTCTTGGAGACAACTTCTTGCATGGACCGTCGAGCGACTTAAAGCCTTCAACAACGCGCTTTTTGGTGCAGTTGTGCTTGGCTCAGAGCCAGGAGATGTTCAATTTGAAGGTCATCGATGGCGATTTGGAGCAGAAGAAAAATTCTTTGATAGCCAAGCTCTGTTCTTCCACCGCCAAACACTACCAGCAGTGTCATGATGTCACAAAACACCTCTTGACTGCAGATGGTGCTTCTGGAGTTAGCAAGCACTCCACGTTTGCAATCAAGGACAGCTCTCTTGATGACGACATCTTGGGGCTCGATTCTGGCGACGAGGCTTCTCAGGATTCCCAGAATGACTCACATGAGGCCTCCAGCGTGCTGTCGGACTTGGACCATTCGTGGATTACTCAATTTCAGTTCAAGGCGTTGTATTACGGTGCCATGTGCTTCTACTTCCATGGGTTGCACTTGGAAGCAACTGGAAAGTATGGCGAGGCTATTGGATACTTGACGAAATCTTCTGATATGATCAAGGACATCCCATCGACTGTATTGAAGACCATTTCCAAAAGTCGCTTAGAAAACGTCTACGAGTTGTTGGACAACTACAAGTATCAAAAGGATGCATTGGAGATCAAGTTGAGAGATCTAGTTAAAGACAATGATTTGATATATCATGATATTGTGCCCTCAACCGTCACGTTACCCGAGCCTAAACCTATGGATAGTGCCAAGGTGATCCCAATGGGCCAGATTGAGGCTTTTTCTCAGATCAACGACTACCATTACAATAACTTTTTGAAGAATGTGGTGCCTATTAATATCCACGAGCTCTTGAGTTACTACTCTGAAGAAAAGTCTCAGTTACTCCGCAATGAGTTGGATGCGTTTGACGTATCAAACGAAGAGTTAGCCTCGGCCATGGAATACTTGAACCTCCCAAAAGCTTTGGTGAGCATCAAAGAGCTTTACAACGGCCAAAATATGCTGAATGCGGCTTCTCAGCTGGAAATATTCTTGGACTCTGAGTTGATGCGTAAGGTGTCTGAGATTCAACAAAACTCGCCCGAAGTGCAGCGGAACTTAAAGCTGATCGAACAACAGAGACAAAATATTTTGCAAAACATCAGGGATTGCGACAAAGATCTCAATTCAGCCCCCACAAATATGTCTCATGAACGCTTCAAGGATGACATCATCAAACTTAAAAAAACATTGTTTGATGGTGCCAATTCCGACACCAAACTCTTTTCGTTGATTAATGCGAACAACTCCGGGCTATACCAAATTCTCTGCAAGGGTGCCAAATCGGCGGAGTTTGCCAACTTATTCCAAGTTACCGTGGACCAGATACCACAAAATGTGGAGCCCGAGATCAGTTTGTTGGACATTGACGACTTTGCTTCAGCCCAAAAACAGAATTCGGTAGATTCTAGAATCAAGCATCTTGAGGATTTAATTTATCAAGTGAACTCGCTCAAGGCCAAAAAACAGGAAATCGTGGACAAACTCAAGACGGAAATCCATAGCGATGACATCTCGGACATTTTGTTGCTCAACAGCAAGGTGAAGTCAACCAACGAGATCAAGAACGTCATCTTCCCCGACGAGTTAAAAAAGTTTGATGTTTATCTGAGAGCTTTGGACGAGGCCATCGAAAAGCAGAAAGAATCTGTGGACACGGTGAGACAAGCATGGGAGGAATTGGTCTCTGATCCCGAAGTCAGAAAAATACGGGAATCGTCTACCTTCAAACAAAATCTATACCAAGAGCAGACGGCGCGGATCAATGAGTTCTACGACACATGGAAAAAGTACTCTGTGGGCTTACAGAAAGGCGCTGAATTCTACCAGCGCATTCTTTCCTTTTCGAATGATCTCCGCAATGCACTCAAGAAGAGTATTCAGGGAGGTGACATCAACGGCTCGATGGCATCTCTTAGTATTCAAAGTACCGGGCCGCAGCCGCAAGATCTGCTGGATGCATACATGGCGCAGCGCAACATGCACAGCACGTCGCAACACACAGGAAGTTCTTTGAGTCAACAAGGCTTTAGCGATAATTTGGGCCACACTGGGGCACCGCAACTTCCCCCAAAAAGACCATCTCAGAGCTTCACTCATAGCTACACATCCAGTCAAACATCGAGCCAAGGGAACACAGGCCCATACCAGGCCCCGCCTCTTTTCAATCGCCAAAATAGCAACGAGGATGAGCTCATTTACAATCAGCCTTCAGCATACCAGCCCAATATTTACGATATGTTTCTGAAGCATTGATGCGGGGCAATCTAATTAGTTAGGTATTTGGATCATATACATCCTAAAACAATAAGAAGGCGCATGCATGTACAGGAGTGCGCGGGCGCGCGCGCTATGTTTAGAACTATTCTAGATGCGTGGCCCAATTAGGCCCAAAGAAGCGATAAATTCGAGACCAGATCCGGCACACAAGCCGCTTCTCATGGGCGAGTTTCAGACGTGCACCATTTTTTTGATCCATAAGCAACCACTCTTTTCAGCCCCATACTCCAGCTTTTTATCAGGTCTCTGAAACCACGTCCATAAAGCCAACAGAAACGAAGTCTACCTGCATGAAATCTTTGCTGTTGTTTCTCCTCTCGCTAGGGGTTTTCTTGACCAACTGTGCAGCTGCTTCAGACTGGAATCCCGTCTACTGTAACAGCACTGCCAACTGCCCAAAAAGCTCGCCATGCTGTTCCCAATACGGAATTTGTGGAACAGGATCTTATTGCTTGGGAGGCTGTGACCCCCGGTTCTCCTACAACTTGACCGCATGCATGCCCCAGCCCAGGATGTCGTCTTTCCACGAACCTTTCAAGAATACCGACAAAATCGTCCAGCAAACAGAATATTTGGGTAATTCCTCCGAGGCTGACTGGGTTTACACAGGATACTTGGACAGCACAGACAATGCTCTTTTGTTGCAGATGCCCAATCAGTCGACCGGAACAGTTATTTCGTCAACCAAGTACTTGTGGTACGGAAAGATCGGTGCCACCCTCAAAACTTCGCATGAGCGTGGTGTGATTACCGCCATGATTACGTACTCGGATGTAAAGGATGAAATCGATTTCGAATCCTTGGGCTTCAACTTAACTAACCCACAGAGTAATTTCTACTCGCTTGGTATTTTGAACTACTCCAACACTGCTAACTCCTCCACTTCCGACACTTACCAGAACTGGCATTACTATGAGATAGATTGGCAGGAGGAAGAGATCCAGTGGCTGATTGACGGTGAGGTTGTGCGTACTTTGAAGCGTGACGATACATGGAACTCCACTACTGATCGTTATGATTATCCATCAACTCCATCTAGAGTTCAGTTTTCCTTGTGGCCAGGTGGATCTACTTTGAACGCTCTCGGTACTATTGAATGGGCTGGTGGTGAGATTAACTGGGATGCAGACGACATCAAAAAGTATGGCTACTACTATGCATACGTCAAGAATGTCACCATCGAGGCTTATGACTTGCCTTCCACTTATTCTGGCAATTATTCTGGATACCATGCTTTCTTGTACAACTCGACTGATATTGCAGAAAATAGTGTCTACTTGACCAAAAAGAAGACCTGGTTGGGCTCTTCGGATGCAAGCGGTCTTGACCCTGACAATGACGAGGAGCCTTCGGTTGAAACCACTGCGGTCGTTCATGGATCTGGATCTTCAAAAACGACTTCCATCTTGACAAGGTCTAAAACTACTACAGGAAAGACTGCTACATCTTCTACTACTGCATATACCGGCGGTTTTGTGCAGAACTCCAAGGAAACCGCAACCAGTAGCAACACTAGCTCCGAGTCCGGTGCCAATGCCAACAAATACTCTGGCTTCGTGGGTGTTGTTACTGCCATTCTCGCCGTTGTCGGTGGCTTCATTGCATGCAGTACCTAGTTGGCAGCAGGAAAACTCCAGGGCAGCTAGAACTTCAGCTATGGCGCCAACTTATTAGAACTCAATCATTTATATCACTAAAATCACGTAAACCAGTTTTCCAGCTCCATCAGGAAGCACGTTGGCTACGCACGCTATATGCCGGAACAAAAATGCTACGCGCGAAAGCACCACCTGTCCTCGTTGGTGTACGGGGGTTGTTTTAGCCGCCTCGACCTCGAAAATTCCGACAACATTCGATCCCAGCTCAGAGTTTCTTCATCAGGCCACCACACAAGATGAAGATGCTTACCAAATTTGAATCCAAGTCCTCGCGGGCTAAGGGGGTTGCCTTCCATCCCAAGCGGCCGTGGGTGCTAGTTGCTTTGCACTCGTCCACCATCCAACTTTGGGATTACCGTATGGGTACATTGATCGACCGTTTTGAGGACCACGAGGGCCCAGTGAGATGCGTCAGCTTCCATCCAACGCAGCCGCTCTTTGTGTCGGGTTCTGACGATTACTCTATTAAGGTTTGGTCTCTTAACACCAGAAAGTGTATCTTCACTTTAAACGGCCATTTGGACTACTTGAGAAGTGTTTCCTTCCACCATGAATTGCCTTGGATTTTGTCTTGTTCTGATGACCAGACCATTCGGATCTGGAACTGGCAAAACAGACAAGAAATTGCTTGCTTAACTGGCCACAATCACTATGTGATGCTGGCTCAGTTCCACCCCTCGGAGGATTTGATTGTGTCGGCCTCTTTGGACCAGACGGTTCGTGTTTGGGACATAACTGGCTTGAGAAAGAAACACTCTGCCCCAACTTCTTCCGCCAGATCATTTGAGGACCAGTTACAAAGAAAGCAGTTGCCCCAGCAGGATATCTTCGGCAATGTGAATGCTATTGTCAAGTACGTTTTGGAGGGACACGACAAGGGTGTCAACTGGGCTGCTTTCCATCCAACACTTCCATTGATTGTATCAGCCGCTGACGACCGTCTTGTCAAGTTGTGGAGAATGAGCGAAACTAAGGCTTGGGAGGTTGACACGTGCCGGGGCCACACCGGCAATGTACTTAGTGCCGTCTTCCATCCTCACCAGGACTTGATCCTCTCGGTCTCCGATGACAAGACCATCAGAGTCTGGGACCTCAACAAGAGAACTGCCGTGAAGCAGTTCAGACGCGAGAATGACAGATTCTGGATGATTGCCACCCATCCAACTATCAACTTGTTCGCCACGTGCCACGACTCTGGTGTGATGGTGTTCAAACTAGAACGCGAGAGACCAGCTCACGCCATCTTTCAGAACAAGTTGTTCTACGTCAATTCTGACAAGCAAGTCCAGAGCTACGACTTCCAAAGAGATGAGGCTTCTTTGCCAATGTTGTCCTTGAAAAAAATTGGTAAGACTTGGTCGTTCATGAGAACCTTGTCTTACAACCAGTCTGACAATTCCTTGCTTGTCACCCACGGTGAAGGTGAAAACGGTATGTACGCTTTGGTCACTTTGCCCAAGCATGTAACCGGGGCCATTGAGCCAACTGATATCAGGCTGGGCGAGGGCTCATTTGCCAGCTTTATTTCGCGGAACAGATTTGCTAGTTTTGTCAAGTCTACTAAGACCCTCTATGTTAAAGACATGAACAACAACGTGACCAAAAGCATTCAATTGGATTCTTCTGTTACAGATGTTTTGAATGGAGTTGGGGGACGTGTTTTGTTGGTGAAGGGCCATTCGGTCGTCAACTACGATGTCCAACAGAAGAAGGAGTTGGGCGAAATTTCCGTCAATAATGTCAAGTATGTTTCTTGGTCTCCAGATGGGCAATATGTGGCTTTGTTGGCGAAGCACACCATCACGATTGCTACTAAGGACTTGGATTTGGTGACCTCTATGCACGAGACCATCAGAGTAAAGAGTGCAGCATGGGATGAGTCGGGCGTCTTGTTGTACTCCACTTTGAACCACATCAAGTATACTTTGTTGAACGGTGACAATGGAATCATCAAGACTTTGGAGAACACTCTCTACATTGCCAGAGTTTCCGGAACCAAGGTGTACTGTTTGAGCCGTGCAGGCCAGGTCGAGATCATCCAGATTGACCCCACTGAGTACAGATTCAAAAAGTCCTTGGTTAATCGCAACTTCAATGAGGTATTGAGGATTATTCAAACTTCTAATTTGGTGGGCCAGAACATCATTGCCTATTTGCAGAAAAAAGGCTTCCCCGAAATTGCTTTGCAGTTCGTACAGGACCCAGAATCTCGTTTCGATTTGGCTTTGGAATGTGGCGACTTAAAGATTGCAGAGGAGGAGGCTAACAAATTGAAAAAGAGCGTCACTTGGGAAAGGTTGGGACAGGAGGCTTTGCTCCAGGGTAACGTCGAGGTTGTTGAAAGAGTCTATCAACAGTTGGAGCTTTTCGACAAGTTGTCGTTCCTCTACCTTTACAAAGGTGATCAAGAGAGATTGAGCAAGATGACGTTGATCGCTAACGCCCGCTCCAACACATCTTCTGTTGTCCAGAACAGCTTGTACAACAACGACGTGGACTCGAGAATCCAGGCTTACTTGAATGCCGGTATGTACCCATTGGCCTACACCTTGGCTGCTTCCAATGGTATGCAAGACAAAGCAAACGAAATCTTGAGCGCTGCTGGTATCTCCGAGTCTGAAGTTCAATTGCCTGAAATTGAGCAACCTTCGCCACTTCCAGTTGCACAGTGTGAAGTGGCCAAGAACTGGCCACTTCAGGAGAGCAAGATGTCTTTCTTCGAGACCGCATTGTTGACAGGCAATGTCGAGAACTTGAACTTGAGCGATGACGTCGCTCAGAATGATGTCTCGACAAAGGCCGCTACTGTCAACGATTTCAACGATGTGGTTTTGGACGAGGAGGAAGAGGAAGATGAAGGTGGTTGGGATATGGAGGATGAGGACCTTGATATTCCAGAGGATGAAGATTTCGAGGATACCGTTGAAGACGCGCCTGTGGTGACAAAGACCGATGGAGCAGATGGAGAAATTGCCTACTGGCTCCGCAATAACAAGACTGCAGCAGGCTATGTTGCAGCAGGTGCTTTCGAACAAGCTGCTACGTTGTTGAACAAGCAAATAGGAGTTGTGAACTTCGAACCTTTGAGAAGCCGTTTCTTGGAGGTGTATGCAAGCAACAAGTTATACTTACCAGGAGTCGATGACTTGCCAGCCATGAAGGATTACATCAGAGAGCACAACGACGAAGATAACCCTGCCAAGTTTAGGCCATTCATTATTGGATACGATACTTTGGAGGAGAAGCTCAGTGCAGCATTCAAGTTCTTCCGCTCCAACAATTTGCCGGAGGCTATCCAGGAGTTCAGATCGATTATCTACACTATCGCCGTCTTGACTGTGGAAACCGACGAGCAAGAAAACAAGTGTGACGATATTTTGACTTTGTGCAGAGAGTATATTCTCGGATTGTCGATCGAGTTGAAGCGGCGTGCACTCGACCCTT
The DNA here is from genome assembly GCA_002370615.1 of Metschnikowia aberdeeniae. Lineage (NCBI taxonomy): Eukaryota > Fungi > Ascomycota > Pichiomycetes > Serinales > Metschnikowiaceae > Metschnikowia > Metschnikowia aberdeeniae. Next base: position 908,930 of record NKZB01000175.1, read on the forward strand.
CGGATGTCAAGCGCAATTTGGAGTTGGCTGCCTACTTTACTAAGGCCAAGCTTCAAAACGCCCACAGAGTGAACGCCTTGCAGGTTGCAATGCTGCAGTCTTTCAAGAACAAAAATTACACCAGTGCTTCTTACTTTGCCGGAGAGCTTTTGTCCATCGTGCCTAGCGGAGCTAAGGCCGAGCAGGCACAGAAGATCCGGGCGCGTTCGGAGTCGATCTCGAGTGATGCTGTGGAAATTGACTTTGACCCATATGCTGAGTTCGATATCTGCTGTGCTTCGTACACGCCAGTGTACAAGGGTGACGAGGTGGTGACTGAGCCATTGGTTGGTGCTAAGTACAAACCGGAGTTTAAGGGCCAGGTGTGTGAGATCACCAAAATCACCGCCGTTGGCTCACCTGCTTCTGGTTTACGGATCAAAGTATAGGTGAAAAGTTGACGGTATTGACTACAAATGTTTCCGAGAACAGTTTGAAAAATGAGTAACCAATAAATGAGCAATTGAGCAGAAGTAGAAGAGAATGTGACTACAAAAGTGTATAAAATCAAAAGATGTATCGACAAAATTAGTGAATCAGAAGTAGGACGAGCACGCTTGAGAAGATTTCTAGTGAACAATAACACGCGCGAGAAAATTTTGTTATCAGATAATACAATGTCGACAGCAGAAGCATTAAAGCTCAAAGATGAGGGCAACCAGTTCTTAAAAGAGCAGAAATACCAGGATGCCATAGACCTGTACACCAAGGCTATTGAGTTGGATGCAACAAACCCCATCTTCTACTCCAACAGAGCTCAGGTGCACATAAAGATGGAAAGCTACGGACTGGCTATTGCAGACTGTGATGCTGCGCTACAGGTGGATCCTGACTTCACCAAGGCATTCTACAGAAAGGGAGTGTCGTTGATGGCCATGCTAAACTACAAGGAGGCGCAAACCAACTTTAAGATCATCTTGAAGAAGATGCCCAAAGACAAGGCCACCAATGAAAACCTCAAGCAGTGTGTTAACTACTTGAAGAAGGAGGCATTTGAGCGTGCCATTGCTGGCGACGATAAAATCTCCATCATCTATACGCTAGACTATGACGGCATGTTGGTTGAGAAATCTTGGGAAGGCCCTGAGTTGGACATCACTACTTGCAAGAAGGACAATACCGTGGAAGTGGACATTGGCGGAATGGACGAGAACTATTTGAAGTACATGATCAAGTTGTTCAAGGACGGTGGTAAGTTGCCCAAGAAGCACGTGTTTGCTATCATCGCTAAGGTGCATCAGATCCTTCGAAACGAGCAGTCCATGGTCGAGATCATGTTGCCTCACAGCAGCCTCGAGACGCAGCCCCGAGACGATGAGATTTTATTGCATGGTGGAAAAAAGGTGACGGTGGTCGGAGACACTCATGGCCAGTTTTTTGACGTGTTGAACCTCTTCAGCAAGTTCGGCCACGTATCCCAAGACCACATCTACTTGTTCAATGGAGACTTTGTGGACCGTGGATCGTGGTCTTGCGAGGTGGCGCTTTATCTCTACGTCCTCAAGATCCTCTACCCCAAGTCGTGTTTCATCAACAGAGGAAACCACGAAACCAACGACATGAACAAGACGTACGGGTTTACAGACGAGTGCGAGGCCAAGTACTCCAAGAAGGTGTTTGAGGCATTCTCCGAGTCATTTGGCGCACTTCCGTTGGCCACCTTGATCAACCAATCGTACTTGGTCATGCACGGTGGGTTGTTCTCCAACGACAAGGTCACACTCGAAGACATTAAGGCCATCAACCGCTTCCCAAGCTCTGGATCGTCGCAACCATCGCGCGAAGGCATTGCCATGGAGCTTTTATGGACCGACCCCCAGACACAGAACGGTCGCTCGCCTTCCAAGAGAGGATTGGGAATCCAGTTCGGCCCAGACATTACCGAACGGTTCTGTTTGAATAATAAGATCCGCAAGATCATGAGGTCGCACGAGGTGCGCATGGGCGGAGTGGAAGAAGAACACAAGAATCGTCTCATTACAGTGTTCAGCGCTCCTAACTACTGCGATTCCACAGGAAATAAAGGAGGAGTTGTCCATATCACTGAAAATGCTGCTTATGACAAGCAAGCCGACGACGGCGAGGGCTACCGGTTGGCCGATGAGCCCAACTGCCCATGGCAATTGACTACGGAGATCTTCGAGGCCGTGCCACACCCCGACATGAAGCCCATGGCTTATTCCAAGAGCGGATTTGGATTTTAAAGACACTGTATATATACTGTAACAATAGGGCGTGAGTGCCTCCTGGCAGACGAGATGTAGTCACCTAGCGAGCATAGTGCGCCTCGCGAGCACGCGAAATACTCATGGACTCCTCCTCCCATGACGAAGTCCCCGACGAATGGGACCAGCGAATCTTGAATACTGGCTGCTACGAGGAGAACTTGGCACTACAACTATGCCATGCTGATCGGGGCGATTGGCGAAAGTGTCTCAAAGAGATGGATACCTTTCGAAAATGCTGGGAGAAGAACAAGAACGACCAACGTACTAGTACAGTCAATAACTAGCTTATGGAAATCGTGGAGCGAGTTATTTTTAGTAGCTCTTAAGATACGAACGAAAGCATCTATAAAAACAATTATCAGTAGTATTTTGGAGTAGAGCGAGATGATGACAGAATGAAGAAGCGGGAGTCTATCAACAAAAATCCAGATTGGCAATAATCCAGAGGAGCAAAAATTCAGGTCAAAAATCCAAAAAGGTGGAGGAAAGAATTCATTAAGCAAAACAGCTGAAATCACCACCATCGAATGTGCCTTGTTCGATGGCTGCTCATCACACGTGATCGCGTATATTCCAACTACAACAACACCACTCACGCCATGCTGACAGCCCCGCCAGGCTCGAGCTACGAGCGCCTGATTTCCATCGACACGTCCGAGCTGGACTCGGAATACGAAGAAGCTTTCTCACTAGGAAAAAACACCATCAGCCACCACAATTTCGAGACAGACATCAACAGGCTCAAGGCCGAGAGCTCCTCCAAATTCCGGCGCCGGTGGGATGAGATCATCGCTAAATTCTCGGCCATCGACGACAACATAGAATCGGACGAAATCGATCTTCACAGCGGGAAAATCACCATCGACAATGGCCATCTTCGCTCGCTCAGAGGAGCCGATACAGTTATTGATGGAGTGAGAGTACATACTAGCATCTGGGCAGGAGATTACGACTTTGAAAAGCAGCTCCAGCACCAGAAAAGGCAACAAAAAAGCGTTTCTCAGGATAAACAAGAGCTCAAGCAGAAGCTCAAGGCCGAGAGCAGATTCCACCACTCCGGCACTGTCACCTCGGATTCCGACGCGTTGGAGGACAATCTTCTGATTCTCGGCTCCTCGCCTACAAAAAGGACCCGGACAGGCCAGCTAGATCTGCCATACAGCACATCTTCGCTACGATCTCCGAGATCAAAAGATGCTAGTCCAAACAGGCCAACTCGTGCTGCAGGGTCCAGTCCATTGAAAAACCTGATGTACTCTTCTCCAAGTGCCAGTCCTAGGAGAAAGGCACGCACGCAAACCCCAAAAACTCAAAAGATCGAGTCATTTATTGATTCCCAAAGCCCGGAGTCACTGTTCGAGCAGAACCTGCTTCTTGAATGGCACCAAGTCCCCGAGCTTGCGCTCTACACCTGTGCCTTCCGTGGCTGCAGAAAAGTCTTTGAAAGCAGACTGTCTTACCGCCTGCATCTCTTGCAAGCACATGCATGCGAGCTTCTGGCGATTGGATACCCGGTGGCAGCACCCGTACAGACCAGTACACCATTAGTGGATGAGATCACCATCTTGAAACTAAATCTTCACTTCCCTCTTCAGGTGGAGGTGCCTGAAATTGATCCCACCGTTTGTGGCATGGCTGTGGGTGAAAATACGTGCCAAAAGCTTTTTTTCGACAAGAACGAGCTCGTGGCGCACAGAGGGGCCAGTCCTACAAGGTGCTCTGCTCGGAGGCAGGTCCTTCCATGCGCTATATTGGGCTGTACTTTCATGACTGACGTTGGTTTCCATGACTACAAAAAACACCTTCTTGCTGAGCATCAAGCCCACGTGCCCCAAAGATACATTCCCATCAAAGTGGATGCTGATGTTTCCGAGTACTTCAGCGACAGTGTTTCAAGTTTTAGCTTTTCCGATTCCGAGCCAGAAGCGAAAACAAGACCCCGAAAGCAGCTGTCGGTGGCCAACTTCACCCATACTCGGCCTCCGCCTCTAGACATTGTTGACTGAGAATAAACAACTTCGATACAACTTCATTTACGCTATAAATCCCACTTTAGGTCTCGCCGCAACCTTTCTCTATGTACAATCCAAAGACGGGCTAAGAACTTTCATCGGGCTTGCCCTTAAATGCGTCGCCGCCGTCTAGATATTTGTCGATGGCATCATTCGTTTCTGCGAACGGGCGAGGACCAAGAAGTCGGATCATATCTTCTCTTGTCAAAACTTCCTTTTCAAACACCTCTTTTGCAATCCTATCGACTAATTCAAGTTTCTCCGTAAGAAGCTTCTTGCACTCCACGTAGGCTTCATCGATGATTTTCTTGACTTCGTGGTCGATGGTGCGTGCGGTGTGTTCAGAGTAGGAGTTGTGCACCTTCATGCCTCCGTTCTCATCGCCGTTTTCAAAGTAGACACTACCGAGTTTGCTTGACATTCCCAACTTTAACACCATGGACTGCGCCATCAGGGTGACTTTCTTGAAATCGTCGGATGCGCCACTGGTCACAGATTCAAAGTGCAACTCCTCACTCACTCGTCCTCCCAAAGCCATGATCATTCTGTGTCTGAACTGGTCCTCAGAAACCAAATATTGGTCCTTGGGAAGGTACTGAGCGTAGCCTAGAGCACCCTGGCCACGGGGGATGATCGAAACTTTAAGCAATGGATCAGCGTGCTCCAAGAACCAGCCGCAAATAGCATGGCCGGCTTCGTGATATGCCACTGTCTTTTTCTCTTCTGGGCTCAAAATTCTTGACTTTCTTTCCAATCCAGCAACCACTCTTTCGATGGCTTGCTCAAAGTGGTGTACATCCACAGATTGAGCATCGTCTCTTGCAGCAATCAAGGCTCCCTCATTACAGCAGTTGGCGATATCTGCACCAGCAAAACCTGGCGTTAATGCACTCAATCTGCCTGCCAACTTTTGGATTGCATCATCAATCAATTGATGGTACTTGCTGAAATCGACATCATTGTGACTGGCCTTGATATCTTCGACAGCCTTCAACGTAAGCTTAGATAAATGGACCTTGAAGATGGCCTTTCTGCCTTCGATGTCTGGACTGTCAATTGAAATATGCCTGTCGAATCTTCCTGGTCTCAACAAAGCCTTGTCCAAGATGTCTGCACGATTGGTACCTGCAAGGACAACAACGTGATCGGAGTCTTCGAATCCGTCCATTTCAACAAGAAGCTGGTTCAAGGTATTTTCTCTTTCATCGTTGCCACCCATGCGGCCATTTCCTCTTTCCTTTCCAATAGCGTCGATTTCATCCACAAAGATGATGGAAGGTGCCATTTCTCTGGCAGTTTTGAATAAGTCACGTACACGCGAGGCTCCCACACCCACAAACATTTCCACGAATTCGGATCCCGACACGGACAAGAAAGGAACACCGGCTTCACCTGCAGTGGCTTTGGCTAAAAGTGTTTTACCCGTACCTGGGGGACCCGAGAGAATGGCTCCTCTAGGGATTTTGGCTCCAAGCTTTTCATACTTCTTTGGGTCTTGCAAGAACTTGACAAACTCGACAATTTCCTCCTTGGACTCCTCGCAGCCAGCAACGTCTTTGAACTTGATCTTGATGTCAGTCTCCTGGTTGAAAAGCTTGGCTTTACTCTTGCCAATCTTGAAAATTCCGCCGGCTCCACCACCTGCGCCACCTTGGGCTGAAGCACGCTTCACGGTAATATACCACAAACCCCCAATTAACAAAACGGTAGGCAAAATGGGCAATATCATAGAAACCCATGAGCCCCGCTCACTGTACAGAATAGGCAACCGCTCTTCGACGGGGATGCCGAGTTTATCCTGGAATGCGTTCATTTCCTCTTCGAATACCTCCACAGATCCAATAGTAAAAACAACCATGGGATTTCCATGCAGGCCACGGACTGTCTCGTCAGAGAAAGCTCCCTGGATGAGCTCTGCTTCAACAGCCAACCGATTGATAACGTTGAGCCGTGTCACCAACCCTTTCAGAAGGTATCGATTTTGGAAGTCCTGGAAGGAAAGCTCATCTTGGGGCTGCAGGGATGTTAGCAAATACATCGTGAGGAGGACAGTCAGAAGGGTGAAAAGCACAGTGCCCTTGACTAGCTGATTGTTGTCGATCTGGATGAACTTGACATTTTTCATATTGAGCTGGGGGTTCTTCTTTTTCAAATGCTCTTTGACCTCCTCCCTCAACTTCTCCTCTTCGATGCTTTTCTGAGGCTTTTTTTGTTTGTGCTCTTCTTGCTTTTGCTCGTTTTCAGAGGCCTTTTTGCTGTCGTCATCTGAGTTCTTGGGTGCATTGAGGACCCTTGAAGTCGTGGAGAAGCGTGTTCTTTCATACACCGAAAACGCTCTTGTACTGCGTGGTGTGAGGAGTGCACGGCTTCGAGGATGTATAGATGCAAATGTGCCTCGGGCCAAAGACCGTAAGGCCAAACCCTTGTGTAACATGGATAGTGGTGGCGAGCAATTTTTTGGTTGATATTTGCCGTCGCAAGGCGCGCACGTGATGTAGAAATATAGATACCGTAAGACAAGATAAAAACAGAGGTTTAGCTACGGTTAGTTAGTACAGATACATCGGTTAAATAGTGCAGATACATCATATAAACAGGCAAGCCAAATAGAATTAATTAGAAATTAGGGTCGCATAATGGTGGTGGATATTGATCGTCGTGGTCATATCCCGGAAACGTATTCGTTCCAGGTGGTCTCGCAGATCTTCAAAAACTTTTCCTTGGCCAGCAGCTCGTTTCCCTTGAAGATCTTAAAGTTGTATAAAGAAGTGTCGTTGAAGCAAATGCTGCCCGTTAACTCTGCGTTGGCTACCTTTCGCTTATGGTTCAACTCGCGCATCTCCTCTTCCGTTGCCTCCTCATTGTCGTCATGGTTTTCGACAAAAGTTTCCAATTGTGCCGACGGGGGTTGGGACAGCAACGGTGCAAACTTGATGGTGTCGCCCTGAAACACGTCCAACACAGGCTTTCTGCGAGTGATGGAGCTTCGGCGAGGCAGTCTCACTCGCAGTGGGCGCCGCTCCAAATTTGCTGGCATATTTCTTCTCCATGGCGTTTGAGCATCTTGCATTGCAGTATATGGCACCTGAGGTAGAGCAGGGTACACATAACGTACAGGAACCCAGCGTGGCATGCCGTAGGGTAAGGCAGCAGACGGACGTAAAGGCGCCGAGCGAATCAGCGGGGTTGAGCGGGGCCCGGAAGCGGAGGGAAGAATCTTGAGGTCACCGGGGAGATTATCCCGCTTTAGTTTTTTGCGTGACATGGCACTGGCCATCCGCTTGAACTCGTTGTTGTCAGAGTAGTACGGCAGGGCCAAGCGGCTGGCTTCTTCCAGATGATCGTTTTCCTCTCTGTGTTCTGTCTCTTTATTCCCAAGCGTACTTTCATGTTTGTACTCGCTTCCTTCGGCTACGACACTAATCGGAGAGATATCCCGACTGTCGTCTTTGGTCCCCGGACTGAGTTCTCGACCAGACCAAGCCAAGTTGCTTCCTGGCTCCAAATCCTTATCAAGACTGCTCTCAGTGACGGTGTGTGACAGAGTGGCGTTTGTGTCTAGGGCGGTGGAGCTGCTGCTCAGCATCAAGTCAGAAGAGGAGTTGGAGTCACTAGAGTTTAGACTCTTTTGGTAGTGACCGGAAGCGATCAAATTGTTCTGCTGAGTTCGGATGGTCTCGCTGAGCCGTAAGGTGTTTCTCATGTCTTGGTTGACAAATTGGGGGGCGATGGGGCTGACAATTCTTAAGATCATGTCGGATTTCTGTTTGTCGTTGCAAACGGATAGTGAAGGGGGTTTGTGTTTATGCGCTGGGGGCATGGCGGAAATGAAAATGTGCGGGTGGGACGTTACAAATATGCTTGCGCTGGGAATATCGTGACCGGTATGCCCGAATTCTTTTGTGTCCTAGAACCTGATGCAAATGGGCTTTGAGAAGGTGAGAGGGCCGTTTCAAAACGCAATAAAGAAATGTGAAACAAATACTGCGCGGGCGAATAATGGAGAAACGCACTGCCCATGACCCCGTGGTCCCGGATGACTGCCACTACTTCCTGGTGTCGCTTATCGTCTTAAGTTATCATCCTAGACTCTATACGGAACTACATGTATGTATTTTTGAAAAAGCCGACGAAAACCCCCTGTGATGGAGAAATTCTCGCCTCGAACACCCGCTGTCTTGTACATGTGTGCAGGATACGCAGGGAAAGTAGATTGATTTCACCTCTCAAGACGCGCGGCTTATATCCAGGCCCCGAGTTGCCACTGAGCCGAGGAATTTGCTCGCCTAAGCTGTACAACCGCGAGCAATAGCCCTGCCAGACCACCCGACGTGCATATCTGAAACGAACTCACATCACATGCGTTGGCCGTTTCGTTGGCGGTGACATGATATGTGCAGGAAAACAATCTCGGAATGAGAAGTTATCTTTCCAACACGGGTCGCAGCAGACAATGTAATAATAAAGATGGGGACTGGTTCAAAGCGTTTTCACGTGATGGTGCGTAAATATGGAGTGTATGTGTATAATAGGTTGTGAGGCCATTGAGTACAATGCGGTATCAGTACATTCTCTATTTAGTTGGGTGAGAAAAGTCGACTTACTTGGTGCAGCTGGAATATCCTTAGCTGTCTATCCAATTAACTGGTAAAGTTCTCCCATCCCTTAGGCCTCTTCATCTGGTGAACACGGAAGTATCCAGGGGTACACGAGTAGCCTTTCCAAGTGAAATCAATTTCAGGCTCACACTGGCAGTTCTTAGCCTTTCTGGTCTCCTCGTCAACTGGGCAGTTGTTGAAAGGAACATGGTAGTAACCAACATCGTGGAAGAAGTGAATCTTGTCCTTTGGCATCAAGAGAGAAGCAGCGATGGAGTGCACAGGTGCATCACCCCATCTCTCGTAGAAGAAACCTCCGGAATGGTCCAAAGTCTCAAAGTACTTCATGTAGGCCTCAGATTGCCAGAATTTCAATGCACCAACCTCGAAATTGGACCAGAAGTGACATCCGTTGTAGGTGTTACCATTGTCGTCAGAAATCCACGCCATGTTGTTGTCTTTGGCAACGTATTGAGGGAAGTCCTTCATGAACTTCTTGGTGGTTTCCCACAACGTTGGGATGGTCTCCTTGTACTCAGGCAAAGAGATGGTCCAGCCGTACCACTTGTCGTTGTCCTTCATGTACTGGAACACGTCGTAGTCGACATCACAGTAGATCTTGATGTCTGGCTCCACACGCCAGTAGTACTCGTAATCCTGCATCAACTCGTGTCTGAAGAAAAAGCCCGACTCGAATCTGCACATGTGTCTGTACGATTCCGAGCCTCCATAGATGACCTTGTTCCTTTGCATGTCCTCTCTGGCGTATGCAGCCTTCTCTTTGTCAATCCATTCGGGGTAAGACCAGTGCTCGGTGGGGATGAGTCCGAACTTGGCGGTTCCCGACACCAACTTTTGAACGGCGGTCTTGAACTCCTCGTTGAACTCCTTGTCGTTCAAGAAGACCCAGTCGTAGTGGAAATTCTTGTTGAAATGGTCCTCGATCTGCTTAATAGAGTCTGACACACCCAGCAAGTCCGAGTTTCTGGCCAACGTGACGAACGTAGCCTTAACCTTCTCGCCTGGAACCGCAGCTTTCTGAAAGTCGGTTTTACCAGCGGCAGCATCAGCAGCTGGGGCAACAGCAGCAGGAACATTAGCGGCAACAGCAGCAGGAGCAGCGGCAGCATTTTCTGGAGTTGGGGCCTGGGAAGCCGGTTGACCAGCAGGGCCTGGGGCGTAAGAAGAACCTTTAGTAAGGATGAAGCCGCAAAAGATTAACACTAATGCAAAAATGCCGAACCTCACGAGGCGGGCGGTTGATCTAGGGGATGCCATGATCTAGAGTGAGTGTTCACGAAAGAAGAGCGGTGAAAAAAGACGTTCAGGAAACGAGGAAATTACGGCCAATTCGCGTTAAAAAAAGAAACGCATGCGCGCGCAGAAGAACCTATGCGTGGAGCGGGACGTGAATGCCGCGTTTAACAAAGAGATACGTGTCTACACGCGCACGGTGCTACTCGAGGAGAGTATGTGCAGGACATACACACCGTGACTTTATACGATATCGGGAGGGAGACTGGAGCGAGCTTGTCAATGTGAGTTCTATATAAGGCGAGTTGTAAGTGAGACGTGGCCAAGGGTTTCAGATCTGAAACTTTCAGAAGCTTTCAGAAACTTTCTCAAGGAGGTGGGATGTGGGATTACTACATGGCTAAAATAGTCACTTTATGCAGACGGATGCATAGACTAGCAACTCGAGCAAGAAACCGGAAACATGCTTTTTAAAATGCATGAGGCCCGTTTCTCTAAACGGGGTTATCGTTGTTTGAAGTGTTGTCTGCGCTCACTGCGTGGACCGGCAATGGTCCAGCTGCGTCCCTGCGCACAGGCTGCATTCGCGCTTGGTAGCCAACTCGGCTACAGTGTACGAGATCTAAAGTATATTTGTAAAATCCTCTACTGAAAGTGCTCCCACTCTGCTGGCTTCTCGATACCCATGGCGGCATAGTACTGCTTACCGCAGCTGTATCCACGGAACGTGAAGTCATCTTCCGCTTTGCAGTCGCACTTATGGTCTAGTCTGAACTGTTCGTTAAGCGGGCACTGCGTGTACACTCCATGAGTGTAGCCAATGTCGGAAAAAAAGTGGATTTTGTCCTTGGGCAACATCAACGAAACGGCAATCGAATGCACGGGTGCATCTCCCCATCTCTCATAGAAGAAGCCGCCAGTCTTGTCGAGGTGGTCGAAGTAGTCCATGTATGCCTGTGATCTCAAAAACTTGAGTGACGCCACCTCGAAGTTCGACCAGAAATGGCAGAGATTGTAGGTTTTGCCGTTGTCATCACTGATCCAGTTCATGAAGTTGTTCTTGGCTATGTGCTCGGGGTGAAGATTCATGAATTTCTTGGTCTCGTCCCACAACGTCGTGATTGTGTCCCTGAACTCGTGGATAGTGATGGTGAAAGAATACACCTTATCGTTCTCCTCCATGTATCTGAATAAGTCGTAGTCAACATCACAACGAAGGGCGATGCCTGGCTCCACTCTCCAGTACCAGTCATACTCCTGCATCAACTCGTGTCTGAAGAAGAATCCGGACTCGAACCGGCACATGTGTCTGTAAGACTCAGAGTCGCCATAGATGTACTTGCCTGCAGCAGCCTTTCTGTTCTTGGCAGCCTTAGCCTGATCAACCCATTCAGGATAACCCCAGTGCTCTTTGGGAATGAGTCCGAACTTGGCAGTTCCGGACACAAGTGAAGTTGTGACCTTTTTGAACTCCTCGGTGAAAGGCTCGTCGTTCAAAAACACCCAGTCGTAGTTAAACTTGCGGTTGAACCGGTCCTCCACATTGCGGATGGCCTTGACCAAGTCGTAAAGTTCGCTGTTCCTGGCCAAACTGACAAACGTTGCTTTGGATCTTGGGCCTGGATACACTCCAAGCTTGGACTTCTCAGACGCTTCTGCAGTAGTTACATCCTTCAGCGCCTCCGTGTCCACGTCCGTGTTTCCCTGGGGTTTTTTCTGGGTCGTTTCCGAGGTGTGTTCTTCGGCCTTGGCCTCTTCGATTTGTTGCTCTGCAGCCTGTTTTTCATGGGCCTCATCCTTGATTGGAGGTCTCAACTTGGAAGCCTCGGGTGCTGTCATGCCGGGCACAAAGTCCTTCAAGATCGTTCCACTTTGAGCATCCACATACACGATATTCTTGTCACCGATACTAACGCCTGAAGTAGTTTCCAATCCGGGTAAAAGAGAGTACATCACACCAAGAACAAAGAGCACAAGCCCAATGCCTGCGATTTTCTTTTGCTGACTCTTTTGCATCGTCAGATCTGAAAAAATAAGGCGTGTGGAATTTCGGATCTCACTAAGCCCTGCGAAAAGGTACCTGCAGATTTGTCACGCCAGGTGCAGGTGTGCATTACATTGCCACATTGATTATCGGGTTGAAAGTTTTTTCCAGGAATACGAATGTGATTAACATAGGACTCTGGTGCCCACCACAAACCGCTCTTGCACGATGCCGGGGTGTGCTTAAGTTAGTGCAACCATTGTTCTAGAATACGCGCAGTTCTCGTGTGAGTCTGAGATAGCGCTCTGCAGCACAGTTACTCCGCTCGTCTTCTCAATAGTTCCAGTGCGGATATTTGGGCCTCGATGAAATTGCACTCCTTGTTCAAGTCTTTGAAACGGACATTGGTGACTGCACCTTGCTTGAGCCGGTTGAAAAAGCAATATGCTTCCTGTGCGACCCCGCAATCTAGCAACATGGTCTCATGCACCTTGAGGGTAGCTAGACTGAATGCGATGAACTTGATATCGCTGTTGTCGGAGATAAGTAGGCTGTCGACGAATTTGAACCATGTATCGACGCTTGTGGTGCATTCGCTGAATATGCTGAGCCACCACCCGTACAAGACAACCTGCACGTCCACGTCAATCTTGGAGAAATGGGCCTGTAGTTTCGGCACAAACTTCTTGAAATAGACGCCCGCTGTGATGTGCACCTCGAGCTGGATGTCTGAGATGCTCGCGCTCTCAAAGTACGCCCTAGAATTGTATGCGGGGATTATGTCATCAATGAGTGCAACAAAAATCCAGAACACATCCTCTTCTTCCAACTTGCAAGACCCGCTCACTGCATTACTCTCGCTCACTCCAATCAAGAGATTCCCCACGATCTTGTTCATGCCTTGCGAGTACCCAGTGTCGGGCAGGTGCACCACGACTGCATACAAGATCCGCTGGAGTTTGGTGAGTTGAGGTCCTGGCAACGAGCTGGAGACATCGTGAAAGAAAATATTTGACGGTAATGTGCGGTGGAGGTCGAGGTTCACCTGGGCAATGTTCTCCAAAATGCTCTTGTTTGAGCTATTGTAACTTTCCTCCAAAAGCCGTCCGTATTCGCCAGGAACGGCTATGTCTTTCGCTCCCGACAACTCCATCCAAAGCTGGTTGCGGTATTTGGGCGGGATGCCGTCTTCCTGAATCAAGCTTTTGAGACTATCGAATTTGGCAGTCTTATCGGGGCTTTCCATCTTTTTGCTGGCAAAATATCTTGCCCACCCAGTATCGCTGCGCTTCAAGTTAGACGCTTTAAAGCCAAATGCGCTGCTAGCTGAGTCTTTGATGTCCAGCATCTTAGACTGCAACTTGAGCTGCTCCTCAGTGATGCGTGCCATGAATTTGTCCCATCTTAGCTGAATACTTTCGTTTTCTGCATCGTGCATCTTGCTCAATTGCTTGAGTTTATCGAGTGTATGCTTGAGGCGCTCCAGCGGCTCGCTCTCCATTTTGGCCGCGTGAGTCTGATCATTGGCGCCCTTTTTTACCTCCAGCGTGTTGAGGTAGAATCCGTGTTTGTCCGTGGCAGCTCCCAGGGGCGACGCCATAGGTTGTAGCACGCTTGGAGATGCGATTTTCTCCATCTCCACAGGAGGCTTGCTGGCGATATCCTCTCTGACCCTGCCTTTCCATGGCACACTTTCTTCTGAAATGTTTGACCAATCGTGCCAGTAACCCCGGATGCTGCTGCTTTCAGCTGTGGAAGTGGATGATAGTAATGTGTTGGTATCGGGAGAGAGAGGTCTCGCAGCAGACTCACTTCTGCACCTATCCAGAGTGTGTGCTTCACTCTTGGTGTCGGTTTTATTCTTCTCCAATGCCCGTATTTCATTTGGGTTTTCCTTGTTCCTTCTGGGCCTCTCGGCCCTCGAGGTTCCTGTAGCAGAACGAGCGTTGAACTTGGCATCATCAGTGAACGCCTCATTCACCGCCAAGCCGACCATTTCACCCAATGCTCTCTCGATGTTGTCGTCAGGAACCCTGGTCGAGAGCCGGGACTCAATTTCTAGCGTCGTCAAATTGCTATATTCAGCACACAATCGTATGAGCTCATGCTCTCGCTGGAACTTGTCGTTCCGTAAAAGAATCAACTGCTTCTCTTTGGAGGCCACATCACGAGAAAGTTGCCGGATTAATAGCAAGGGATTCAGGCCAAATCGAACCTGAATCAATCGTTCGATCTGCGCATCCGTGAGCTCGAGCATTTCGTCGCCAATTGAAGTTGAGCTGGAGACTGTGCGATCGCCGAATATGTCTCTTTCGTCATTATGGAAACGATCTTGTACCATATCCCTTGTTAGCAGGGAGTCAGCACAGCGATTGCAGGTTCGGCTGAAGATCGTGCCTGTATAGTTATAGGTGGCATAGCGCACCACATATATACGCCGCGCGCACATCGTAATCAGCAACTACTCCATTCTCGCCACCATGATTCTTCGTTTCAGGTCTAAACAAGGCATGGCGCGCGTCTCGGCGGAAGAAAGCGGGCTTTTCCTTGATGCCTTGCGTGATGCCTGTGGTCAGCTCAATATCTCAGGCACAAACGTCCATGTCAGTGATCTGGCTAGTACACAAGGAAAAGCTGAAATACAATTCGAAGGAGTTAAGGTTTCGGAACTTGGCTTGAAAAACGGGGACATGCTTTTCATAAGCTTTGAAGACTCCATTCCTCAGAGGCCCGCTGCGCCAGCCGCTCAGTCTGTCAGTGGATCAGTTGCCATCGAATCGGTGGATGTCCCCTTTCAACAAGCAAAACCTCAATTGAGCATCGACGACGAGCTACAGAAATCAGACGGGCAGATTTCCCGTCCCAAGGGTGCTTTTTGCAGGCATGGTGACAAAGGAATGTGTGATAACTGTTCCCCGTTGCCGCCATGGGATAAGGACTACTTGTCTGAGCACGGGATCAAGCACAAGTCGTTTCATGCGCACGCTAAGGAAATGGATAGGCTCAAAAACAATGCTGCCAATGGTTCATCATACATTGCTCCGCTACTGGAACCGGACTATACCATTAAGCTAAATTGTGGCGGTGGTCACGCTTCATACCCGAAGGGTATCTGTTCAAAGTGCCAGCCTCCGCCCATCACACTCCAGCAACAAAAGTTCAGAATGGTGGATAATCTCGAGTACGCAAGTTTCGATATTCTCAACAAATTCATCGACACTTGGAGACAATCAGGCGCCCAAAGATACGGAATTCTATATGGCAGGTACGAGCGCTACGAAAAAGTCCCTCTTGGTATCAAAGCCGTGGTAGAAGCGATTTATGAACCTCCCCAGGTCGGTGAGATGGATGGCATTACTCTACTTGAATGGAGCGACGAAGAGGTTGTGGACAGAGTGGCCCAGTCCTTGGGATTGTGCCAGGTGGGCATGGTGTTCACTGATCTCACCGACGCAAAGGCGTCAAATGGAACCGTGCTTTGCAAGCGTCATAAAGATTCTTTTTTTTTGTCGTGTGCCGAGGTGATCATGGCAGCAAGACAACAGAATAAGCACGTCAACATCAGCAAGTACTCGGAATCGGGCACCTTCTCTTCCAAATTCGTCACGTGTGTTGTTACCGGTGGATTACAGGGGGAGATCGAGCCTCGTGCATACCAGGTTTCTACAAGTGCCGAAGCTCTAGTCAAAGCCGACGACATAAGTGCATCTACCCATCCAAACATGATCATGGTGAAGGAAACCAATGCGAAGCGTTACGTTCCCGATGTCTTTTATTCGAAGATAAACGAGTACGGTTTGGAGGTCAAAGACAATGCCAAACCGGCTTTCCCGACGGATTTCTTATTGGTGTCACTACTGGATTCTTTCCCATTGACACCCAACCCGCAATTCTCGTTGCAATTCCCCATTGAGAACAGAGACTTCCTTGGGGATCTCCAAGACTTGCGTGCAGTCCGCAATCGACTCCATGACGGCTCAGGAAATGCTGAATGTCTCTCTGACTTTCACTTGCTCGTGTATTTGGTGAAGATGGATATTTTGAGCGGAAATGAGGTCGACTTGCTCCTCCGCGCAGTAAAGAACAAGGATTTTGAGGACTACTTGAGCTTGGTTGAGACTGGCGGTTGGTTGACACTACTTGCCGCTGTTGATAGCGTGTAGCTCGGTTTGCAGCTAATGCTGTAGCACTACAGGCTTTAGCGGCACGTGCATGCGCGGCCTACAATTTGCTGCAAACATGGTACCGGCCGAAACTCCCATATACACATCAAGAATCTTCCTAGTAATTCCAGGGCCCCGCTTTTAGGTCTACCAGGCACCGAAATCAACGTGTTTCTCAGCCAAATGTATCGCACATGTCGTGTTCCTGAGACGGTTGCTTTCTTTTTGGCCGCAGTTCTCGAAGCTTCTAGATGAGTCGTGCGTGCACCGCAACTATTTTTTCCAACATCACTATATCTGTGCGTGCCGCTCAATCATACACCTATTACATTTTATTCATCATGTCCACTCCATTCGGTGTTGATTTGGGTAACGACAACACTGTGATTGCATGTGCAGTCAACAGAGGTATTGACATTATTGTCAATGAGGTTTCTAACCGTTCCACCCCTTCTTTGGTCGGTTTCGGTAACAAGAATAGATTTATTGGTGAGAGTGCCAAGAACCAGCAAACCTCCAACATCAAGAACACTGTCGACAACTTGAAGAGAATTTTGGGATTGAACTACAATGACCCCGACTTTTCCGTGGAGAAGGAGTTCTTCACTGCCGCTTTGGCCGAGAACGAAGCTGGTCAAATTAGCGCCAAGGTCAGATTGGCCGGCGAGCCACAAGAATTCTCCTCCACTCAATTGAGTGCCATGTTCCTTGGTAAGATCAAGGATACTGCCCTTAAGGAGACCAAGGGTAAAATCTCTGACATCTGTCTTTCTGTCCCTGTGTGGTACACCGAGAAGCAAAGACGTGCTGCTGCTGATGCCTGTAAGATTGCTGGCTTGAACCCAGTCAGAATCGTCAACGAGGTCACTGCTGCTGCTGTTGGTTACGGTGTGTTCAAGCAAAACGACTTGCCTGAGGACAAGCCAAAGACCGTTGCTTTCGTCGACATTGGTCACTCCTCTTACCAGGTTAGCATTGCTGCCGTCAAGAAGGGTGAGTTGAAGGTTTTGGCTGCTGCTTATGACAAGCACTTTGGTGGTAGAGACTTTGACCACGCCATCGCTAACCACTTTGCCGATGAATTCAAGGCCAAGTACAAGATTGATGTCAAGGAAAACCCAAAGGCCTTCTACAGAGTTCTTGTTGCCTCTGAAAAGGTCAAGAAGGTTTTGTCTGCCAACACTCAAGCCCCAATTAACATTGAGTCTCTTATGAACGATGTCGATGTCTCTGCTTCCTTGACTAGAGAGGAGTTGGAGGAGTTCGTCAAGCCTTTGTTGGACAGAATCAACGTTCCTATTGAGGTTGCCTTGAAGGAAGCCGGTATCTCTGCTGCTGACATTGACTCCATTGAGGTTATTGGTGGTTGTACCAGAGTTCCATCTTTGAAGACCAGATTGGCTGAAATTTTCGGTAAGCCATTGTCTACCACCTTGAACCAAGATGAGGCGATTGCCAGAGGTAACGCTTTCATCTGCGCTATGCACTCTCCTACTGTCAGAGTTAGACCATTCAAGTTTGAGGACTACAACCCATACTCAGTCTCTTACCACTGGGACAAGGATGAGGAGGATGATGACCACTTGGAGGTTTTCCCAAGAGGTGGTGCCTTCCCATCCACCAAGATCATTACTTTGTACAGAAAGGGTGACTTCCAAGTTGAGGCTAGATACTCCAACAAGAGCGAGGTCCCAGCTGGTACTGAGCCAGTCATTGCCAAGTGGTTGATCAAGGGCGTCGTTCCTGATGAGGGTGAGAAGTCTATTGCCGTCAAGTTGAAGTTGAGAAACGACCCATCTGGTTTCTACACCATTGAGTCTGCTCACACTGTGACTGAGCAGCTCGTCAAGGAGTTGGTCGAGCCAGAGGTCAAGGAGGGCGAAGAGGCTGACGAAGAGGCTGAGCCAGAATACAGAGAGGTCAAGAAGGTTGTCAAGAAGGCTGACTTGGAGATCCAGATCTCCTCTGCTGCCTTGGACGAGGACCTCAAGAACAAGTTGTTCGAGAAAGAAAACGCCATGGTCGTTGCTGACAAGTTGGTTGCTGACACCGAGGACAGAAAGAACGCCTTGGAGGAGTACATCTACGAGTTGAGAGGTAAATTGGACGACCAATACGCCAACTTCGCTTCCGACGCTGAGAAGGAGAAGTTGTCCGGTATGTTGATGAAGACTGAGGACTGGTTGTACGACGACGGTTACGACTCCACCAAGGGTAAGTACATTGCCAAGTACGAGGAGTTGGCTTCTCTCGGTAACTTGATCAAGGGTCGTTACCAGGCTGACCAAGAGGAGAAGAAGCAAGCCCTCAGACAAAAGCAAGAGGCTTCCCAGATGGCTGCCATGGCCGAGAAGATGGCCGCCGCCAGAAAGGAGGGTGACAAGGAAGAGGCCCCAAAGGCTGAGGAGGAAATGGAGCTCGATTAATTTCAGGCTCAATCAGGTATATACATAACATAGATGTGAAAAGACTCTGTGTAGGTTTAGTTTGCATTCTTCTATCTGCAGTGCGCGGAGTATTCTGGAGAGCGTGAAGAAACTATTAGCGCGAGAAAATTCTCCTCTAACTTGATACGGCTACTGCTTGGTGCTTTAAAACAGAACGGATCCGATTCTCCGTTATACTTAATTCACACCTGAAACCAGTCATTTTTACCAGCATATTCACCCCAAAACTCGCAAGCCTGTCATCACCTCGGCTGTTCCCCTTGTTTGGAACGCACCACAAATATCTTCTGCGCTACCACAACATTCGGGCTTTTGATTCAGTCACAATCACAACCAAATGCCACTTTCTCAGAAGTCCAACTTATCCATAGCTATCAAAAAGGCAGATGCAAACCAAGAAAGTCAGCAGTTTACGCATCACAACCGCAAGAATGAAAAGAGTACCCGGGCCAATAGCACTACATCCAACGATATCCAGTCTTTGAGCTTTCTCCCTTTGGGAGGCCTGGCATCTACCGCCCGGTCTTCTCCGCTGGTCAAGTCCTTCAGACCGGAGCTCCTTCCCATCACAACTTCGTTCGAAGATCAATCAGAGTCCCACTTATCTTGCCTCAAAGACCGTCTCGCGGAGCTGTACACGCAGCTGTACAACGATGGTCTATTCGACCATCTAGATACATTCGACGACTTTGAATCAAGCCAAGAGTTTATCCCCTCTAAGAAAAGAAATGTTCTAGGCGGCGATGATGAAATTGACACGTTACGTGGTGATGGTCAGAACATGGCCTCATCGCATGGCACACATCACTCAAAGACCAAAGCCGGTGATCTTTCCCGGACGAGTGAAGGTGATGTCGATAAAAAACCCGACGAAGAAGATGACGAAGACGAAGATGAAGACGATGATGAGCTTGCAGATGTTAATCCTGAAAATGAGGAGGATCTAAAGGATTATGTGCCTGGTGGCTACCATACGTGTTATATTGGTGAAAATTACAAGGACAACAAGTACACTTTGGTTCGGAAGTTGGGTTGGGGCCATTTTTCGACTGTTTGGTTGGCTAGAGACAACGACCAACACTGTCACGTGGCAATGAAGATTGTACGCAGTGCAAAACACTATACTGACACTGCTGTGGATGAAATCAAGCTTCTCGACAAAGTGACTTCTTCCGATATTCATCACCCTGGCCATCAGCATGTAATCCAGCTTCTCGACACTTTCACTCACAAGGGCCCCAACGGGGTCCATGTTTGCATGGTGTTCGAAGTCTTGGGTGAGAACCTTCTTGGATTGATCCGCCGCTACAAGCACAGAGGCATTCCAATCGTTTTCGTCAAACAAATTGCGAAACAGCTCTTGGCCTCTCTTGACTTCTTGCACCGCAAGTGCGGGGTCATTCACACAGATCTCAAACCCGAAAATGTTCTTATCGAAATCGGAGATGTCGAGCTGATTGTCAAAATTGTGGAGGCGGAAGAAGAAAAGATAAAGTTGGAAAGAAAAGCTCTGCGCATCAAGTTGAGATCTGAGCTCAGCTCATCGGGGCTGAACTCCAATAATATTGCATCACCCACCAGTCCTCAACCGAAAACTCCATTGCAAAGAGTAAAGTCCATAACTAGTGTGGCTAGATCTGGATCCTTCAACCGCAACGGACGCGGAATCAGAAGGCATTCTCTCATTACCGGCTCTCAACCATTGCCTTCGCCATTACGGTCTTTCAGCAACAAATCATTTGCGAATTTACAAAGCATGTCTGCGACCACCAATAGCACTCCTATTCGGCATGTGATGAGCCAAGGATCATTTCTTCAGTCCAGTGCAGTCATTCAAGGCAAATCTGAAGCAGGGCCACATCTAATGAGTATCGCCAGTATAAGCGGCAGCAACTCATCCAAGTTTCAGCTTAAGCCGGCCTTGAGTCAGGGATCGTTTGTCAATAATTCGGAAAACGAAGACGAAGGGATGGAAAAAAGCTTGAACAATTCTCTCTCATCCATGAGTATTTCTCATCATGGCTCGGAGATTGCAAACTACAGGGAAGACGGTGTTGAGTATAACAACCCACCACTTATCAATGAAGATGAGTTGATCTCGGTTAAAATCGCGGATTTGGGTAATGCGTGCTGGAGTCATCACCACTTCACCGACGAAATACAAACGCGTCAATACCGGTCACCAGAAGTCATCATGGGTTCTCATTGGGGTGCTTCGGCGGACCTTTGGTCATTTGCGTCTCTTATTTTCGAATTATTGACAGGTGATTACCTATTTGACCCACGCAATGGAAAATCATACACCAAAGACGACGATCATGTCGCTCAGATCATTGAGTTGGTTGGCCCTTTTCCCAGATCAATGTTAAAGGATTCCTTGTACGCAGGAGACTTCTTCAATAACCAAGGTGATCTTTTGCGCATCAGCAAGTTAAAACCTTGGGGGTTGAAGGATGTTTTGATTGAGAAGTACAAATTCCCTGTCAATGACGCTGTGGAAATTGCCGATTTCTTATTACCTATGTTGGCGTTGCAACCTGAAGTTCGGGCCGACGCCGGAGGAATGATCAATCACCCATGGCTAAGCGATGCGCTCGGACTTGAAAACGTTGTTTTGGAGCGCCCAGTTGGCGGCTCGGGCGAAGATATTCCCGGATGGTCTAGAGAGGCTACCTCTTCGAACAATGGCCATCGCTTCGGTAGCCTGGGTCCCTACGCAAACCGCCCATTGCATTAACTGCTCGGTACTAACAGTCTGCTATGCGTCAATGACCAGCGTGCGCTTAAGAACTGGGTGCAGTATATAGAGCCGTAGTCATACGGCCATGGAGACTTCAGACGAAGCGGCTTGTATTCTATAATGTATATTAAGACTGGTACTAGATGGTCATAAATATTAAGACTGATACTAGATGGTCTTCGACATAAATGGCCCGTCTAACTCGTAGCCCAATTTTGCATAGTAGTTCCGCACACCCACACCAGAGATGACAGAGATCTTTTTGGTCCCATGCTCCTCTTTCGCAATTCTTTCTGCTTCTTCCATAAGCAACGTTCCAAACCCTTGATGCTGGAATTTTCTGGGGTCTCTCGAGTGCAACGGCACAACAGAACCGTAAACATGTAGTTCTCTGACAATGGACGTGGGCTGGGAAGTGAACTCCTTTCTGAAGGTGTACTTCTTGGAAGCTTTCCTTAGTCTCAACAAGCCGATAAGAATGTCTTGTTTTGGATCTTCATACGACAAAAACGTCTCCCAGCCGCCGTTAGCGTAGTAGTCTCTTCTGATCAACTCAACTTGATCCGGGGACACTTTGTGGTGTACCTCTTGGATTCCCACCTCCCTGGTACGCACGTCTCTGCAGGTGGTACCGAAATCCTTCATTCTGGCCAACGCCAACTCTCTCAAATTACCATTTTCCACACCAGACGAAACCAAAGGCATGGGAATGTCTCTCTGCACACGGTAGATACGAGTCCATGGCGGAACAAGTGCCATTATCCGCGCCACCAAGTCAATCAAGGCATTTGCATTGTACGATTTGTAAAGGCCTTTTTTCCATAACTCGTAAAGACCGGTGCCTCGGATCACTAGCGTCGGGTATATCTTGAGTCCGTCGGTTCTGAAGTCGGGGTTCTCGAAGTACTCGATGAACTGCTGGAGGTCTCTCTCCATGCCCACGTTTGGCAAGTCTGGCATCATGTGGCTGACAACTTTGTAACCAGCATCTTTGGCGACTGCAAAAGTCTCGCAAACGGACTTGACAGTGTGTCCTCTATTAGTGTCTCTGGCCACATCTTCATAGACGGATTGCACCCCGACCTCCAACCGCGTACATCCATATTTCAACATGTCACTGAGATGAGTTTCAGTGCAGTAGTCGGGTCGGGTCTCAATGGTGATTCCCACACACTTTGTTTGAGACTGCTGCGAGAACTTGATCGCCTCGTCAATATCGCGTCCATTGTATCCAGACAAGGCATTGTGCAACTGTGCGATGAAATCCTCTCTGTATTCGATTGGTAATGACATGAACGTTCCTCCCATCACAATGTACTCCACTTTGTCGATGGAGTGGCCCAACAGGCGTAGTTGCTCCACCCGGCCTCTCGCCTGTTCGTAAGGATCGTAGCGGGCACGGATGGCACGCATGGATGTTGGCTCGTACCCTGTATACGACTGGGTGGAGTATTCGAAGTCAGAGTCGGGTCCTCCTGGACAGTACACGCAGATGTTTCCTGTGTATGCAATATGGGGGCATCTGTGTGGCTTGCACATGACTGCCACAACAGCGATTCCAGATGCGGTTCTCACAGGCTTGGCCTTAAGCTTGGGAATAAGGTACTTTTTATGTTGGTCCGGGATCGACGATATGATGTCTGTGAGTCTTGGCTGATGCTTTAGCTTGTACTTCTTAGCGTATCTTGTGATGAGCCCATTCAAGTTGATATCCTTCGAGTTCTTGAGCGACGCCACAAGCTCCAACGAGATGTCACCACAGCATTGTATAAAACGCTCCTTTTCGGGCGCAAGTTTCTTATTGTTGGCTGACGGCATGGTTGAGGATGGCAGTGCTGCTCATCACGCATTTTATCCTCCTCTTGGTGTACGGGTCTACGGGAGCCTGTCATGGACAAGTAATTACCATACCGATTTTTGGCGATCCCTCTCGCCCATTTTATTGCCGTGGACGACTCAACTGAATATACCGCCTGCAACAGGCTTTTTTGCTTAATGGGAGTAAGCCGTGGGGTACGGGTGTCACTCTATGCTCGAAATTTTCCTTCTTGCGAGGTGCAATTCTATAGCATAATGGTGACCGGTCTAGCTAGAGTGCAGTTCAAGCATGGGATCTCCATGCCATACCAAGTCGGCTTTCGTGCCTCGTCTCTTGGTCTTATTCAGAACATGCGTTCATATTCAACCGTCAAACCCAAGCGGAAAAAGAACAAAACGCCCGATATTTCCTTGGTCCCCGTGAAGGCGATTGGAGTCTTGGCTGATTTCTACTGCCCCCCTCGTCTTCTTTCTTCGCCAATCACCTCTTGGCACAAGTTGATAATACGGAAGATTGGAGCCTTTGGCATTAACACTTTCTCGGTGTCTAAGTTCAAGACTGACACCAAGCTAAAACTCAAGTTCAACGAATGGAAGGAACTGGCTGTCGAAAAGTACGTGCGTACCAACAAGATATTTGCTGCGGCATGTAGTCTTCCTCAGAATCAAAGGCAATTCTACTTGCAGACACAGTTGGACGGGATTGCTGGACTTGAAGTGGTGGATTCGTTGGCTGCGCGTGCTAAAACGTTCCCCGCTGGCCTGAAATTGGAGTGGAATTTGAAGAAAGTGGAATCTAACCCAAAATTGGTGAGTTTTACCCCTATTCCCGATGCTAACGATGTGACGGCCATGATCCAGATCGTGATTCAGATTCGCACCAGACAGGAAATGGTTATCACTAAAGGCTTAACGCCTCAGCTGTCGGAGAGACTGGTCACTGACTACATTGTTTTGACCTTGAATCCATACACTGACGAAATGGCATTTGTGGGAACCTTGTTCGAATCTGACCATATCAGAGGTGTCAAACCTGAGTTGGACATGGAAAACCGCAGTGCTTTGGAGCGTTTCCAGAAACTATGCGCAGACATATATAGAGCAGCACCTGTTGCTAAAGTGTAAATAGATTGAGCAGTGCATCACTGAGTGGATAAGTTGTAAAACATAAAATTTTCGAACATAAACAATCGTTAGTTTAGGTGGGCACCGCCTTGGTGCATAACTGTATCTCTTTGCCCAAATAAAGAATCATCGGTGTGAGCCAGCTCGGCACGAATGATTCTCCTTGGACTGAGGATTTCCCATAACCTTAGTCCATTAGAAAGACGTCTTCGAACCCTCGTGTGATGAGCTCTATTGGGCCCTGCCTCTTTTCCTCTTGACAACTTAATCCCACGTTTGGACGCACTAGTAAGGTTCCAGATTGGGAACGAGATTCTCGTCTCTTCTGTTCTTGAGGGGTCAAAATCAAATTACCAATCGATGCGGGAACGTAATCCTCAAAATTTGCATCTTCATCACAGGCGATCTCGTCACTATCATCGTCCACCAGGGTAGATTCCGCTGAAAGTCTGGTGTAGTTTTGAAGTGGCGAGGATGCGCCTCCGCCAAAACTTTGTTTCAGAAATGAGAGCAGCCCAAATGTTGAATTGGGATTGAGAGAGGTTTGACCAGAGTCACGATAAATGGGCGACTCTTCGAACACTAAATATGGCTGGTAATTGGTGGTACTGTATGACTTTCTTCCCGAGTTTGGAAGTATGTGCGGTAGGGAAAGAATATTCGAGGAGTATTGTGCCAGCCATGCGTTTGTATCGGGGTATACGGATTGCAGCTTACTCTCTGTGCCTTCGAAATGGTCACTGTAGTCGAAAGAACTGCTCTCTTTAGTGCCGAATTCTTCTAACAAGGAGACGTCTTCGTAGTCAGCTGTTTTCTTTTGGCTTTCTTTCACGACATTGCCTTGGGTATTCATACCTGCAGACAGACCCGTTTTATCCCTAAAATGTTTGGAAGCTCCTGAATGATTGTGTAACAGCCGGTCACTGCGGCCATTGCTGCGGCGGGCTGGTTTCGCATTGGCATGGGTACCATCTGGTAATATATGAGCCAAAGCGCATTTCAGACCAAACTTGCAATTACCCTTTTGAAAGTACTTGCATGCGAGTTTTTCCAGAGAACTGTCATCCAAATCATGGCTAAAAGGGCAAGAATTCCCCGCCTGACAAATCCCTTGTTTATAGAACTTACAAGGAACATGGCTAAGGCTTTTACTGGTCAGGGTACCAGAGCCGCTAGCGGAATAATTGTTTTCTGAAGGTCCCGTGTTAGGTGGAAGGTCTTCCAGAAGGGATGCAAGATCAAACAAAGGGACAGACCTCGAGTTCTTGAGACTCGATTGTGTTGATTTAGATGATCCTGAGTCCCTCTTTCGTTCTCGATTAGGCAGAGTCATTTTGCTGCAGCTGAAAAAAGAAGGCTTGAAAAGTTTCAAGCGGCACTTGAAGAAAAGTTTCCCCTGTGGGAAAAAGGTATCACCTTAGCTTGTATGAGACAGGCCGACTACTAGTCTGCTCTGGCTTGTGTGTGGTTCTAGACGATTTGGTCTAGGACAGTACCAAACGCTTGCTTGAAAACGATTTTTTTTGCTTTATTTCAAAGTGTGTGTATTGGGGTGAGTTAGATTTAAATTTAGGGATCCTCAATTAACTGTGGTGTAGGCTCCTGCAGCTAGTCATGCAATCCGATAAGGAGCGTCTTCTATGCACTCTAAGCTCGATCGCACTTCTACGGCATGCGAGGAAATGCACTTTTGATAAGAGCAAAATTATCATATAATGCGTCTCATCGGCCTATCCTTTCCAATCCGTTAAGCCATAAATAACCTGAGCCGGTATATAAAGTTCCTAGAGCTGAGTCAGTTAAGAGAATCCTGATTCCCGAACCTCTTGCTCAAATCTTCGTGCAGAACTCCCCCAATATTCATAACACCCGCTCACAATTTTTGGCGAATTATGGTTTGTAACCCAAACAAACAAGCTTCCAAACCAACAAGCTTTCATTCCAGCGACACCCCAGCCGTGTGTACCTGCACATAGTCGCAACGCCTGCGCCAATGCGCGATTTTGCGTCTTATCTTACGATTAGCACAGGTGATCGCAACATTCTTACTCCTCCTTCTCTACCACTGCTGATTAATGCAAACAAGAGAACCTTTTTTCGAAAATGAAGTGAATTCCAAAAAACCATTTTTGCCATCCCCTACGGATCTCAAAATACCTGTTTCTATCGAGCACGGTAAGTTGGTGCAAATTGAGCTCCCTGCTTTAAAGGGGTCCCTGAGAAGAGGCTCTATGGAGCCATACTTTCAACAGCGGCACTACTCCCATCAACTGTCATCAAATCTGTCCTATGCAAGACTCTCAGATGTCTTCGACTACAATTACTTAGACACTTTTCGGATCATGGGTAATGAAAATGCCATTGCGTCTGATAGTGACACTGACTACGATGACGACGACAATGATACCGCAAAATGTCCGATTGTTCTTGGAAGACGCTCGAGGGGATCTTTTACGGATTCTGCTTCGGATCTTGAGGATTATCTGGTACATCTTCTCACTTTCAAGGTGAATTCTGCTGCCCAATATACACGGCCACCCAGCAACAATACAATCAGCGCCACAGATCAATTCGACTCCCTTCCTACCCCTACACAGTTGACTTTTTTATCAACACTGCAGCACCCAGTCATAAAGTCTGCGTTCGTGCCAAAATGTGGCTTTGCTCTGATGTTCGAACAACCAGAGGTAGAAATGGAAACGTACTTGCAAGCATGCGAAAACCCCATAGCTTGCCTAAGGGTTACAGACACAGGAAATTCTATCCAGACAGTCCCTTTTAAAAATAGTTTTGTCAGCGACTGTTACATCCTGAATTTTGCAAAGTCCTCTATTAGTGACAAATACGAGGGCAATCATACTACACCCACCTTTTTATAGAGATAAAGATATGGTTCTGTCTATACACACTTTTTTATTTGAAAACTCTGCGAACAATGTCATAGGTGATCATAGACATGCATGGGATGAGAACATTATCATTTAAAGTTGATGCGCCCTCGACAGCTCCACCAATCAAGGCAACGATGAGCACATTCTCCCAGTTGGTCACTCTGTTGGCTTGAGGCAAAAGATAAGCATCAACAAGATAAAATCCGGCAAAAGTTGCGACTATGAAAGCTGCTGTTCCTTCAAACGTCTTATTGCCTCCAGCCCACTTCCGCTTTCCGAACTTGCGCCCAACTATGGAAGCAGCTGAGTCTCCAAGTCCTAACGTCACCAAACCCATATAAGATCTCAATGACACCACATCGTCCACCAAAACTCCCATTGCCAATGGCAAGGACACACCGGCAAGCAAGTAAATATATGATAAGTTCAATGGACCATATGAATCTTTGAAATCTTGAAAGATTTTGAGTTGGCGGTTGAGCAAGCCGCCCACGAAAGTCAATTGCGAGGCACTGAGAAACTCGATAGCAACAAAGACAAAGATAGAACCCGTAGCAGCAATTGTGGTAAATACAGGATCCTGGACAATTGGGTATGCTAAGCAGCCGGTAATAATGAAGTGCCAGATTTTTCTTCTGATGTTGAGGCTGATCCAATTTTTATGACTCACGAAAAACACAATTGGAATCGATACAGCAAGCACCGAGACCCAATTCAAGAGAATCAGCGTGCGCTGTTCGGACTTGGTAATGTATTCGAGCAACCACTGTACCGCATTTTCTTGTTTGACTTTTTGTTGGAAAAGGTAATTGGTGAGAAAGTAAAAGACTGCTCCAGAAACGGAAACCACCATGACGGACACCAAAGAACGCAAGGCACCGGCATCCAAATTCGTGTACAAGTAGTAGAGTGGGAAGGCAGCACCAAGAGCACCAATAAGTGCAATTGCCAATATGTGCACTATAACTAGCGGCATAGAGGTTTCTGTCACCTTCAAATGAAAGTTCGTGAGCACATTCACAAACAAAAGAGCGATGAGATGAATTTCTGTTGGGTCCAACGTGTAAAATGTAGTATGCTTCCCTTCGCTGTCGGAAAATGTTTTGGAGTTCCAGTGATTAAGTGAATAGTCCACGATGTAATAAAGCCAGATGACTTGAGCAAAACGTACAAACTCAATTGTGTCATTCTCATTGAACATGTAGTAGTAAACAAAAGACGATAACATCTTGGCCATGGGATTCAAAGAAGGTATAGCGAAGTTGGTGAGCGACAAGTTAACCTGGAAAAAAGGGTCAGTGTAGTCGGAGTATAGCAAGAAGAATGCACATGGTATGAAGAGTGAGTAGATGATGTTGAAATGGGGTAATGCTGGATACACTGACAGCTCTGGAGCAGCAGCATGCTTCCGTACCTGTGCTTTGTGGCTCAAGTACATGGCGATGAGAGCACCCATAACGTTGAAGCCCATAGCATACATGACATCGGTAGCGCCTATGTCGCTCAAGTGTAGGTAGAAGATCTGACAGAGGTATAAGCAGCACATCAACTCGAAGCCTTTCCGCAAAGTCAAGTGACCATTCAAAAAATCCTGGAATTCGTAGATCAAACTAAGGGGGAATTTGGCATCTTCTTCTGGCTCGTGGCTGCCGTCTGTCTCTTCTTCGTGTTCTTCTTTGGGTACGGCCTCAATTTTATCGAGTTGAGCTGGCGATTCCAAATTAGCAAAAATCGAAGCACTTGATCTGGACGATGCCGAACGCGCCACAACCGCGTCCTTCTTTCTAGCCATGATGAATAAGTGTGTTTTGGGGCGCAAATTTGGCTATCAGTGTGTAGGATGTGTGCAGTACAGCGCCCACCTGCGCACGTGAGCTCTCGCGTGAGCTCCAACGATTGAGCGGCACCTGATCCAAGACAAGTGATGAAACTACGACTGAATACACCGTTGGCGATATTGCGAGGAACATACGCAAACCACTTAATGCGTGGAGGCGGTTGCTCAGAAATCAATTAGCCCGGGCATTTTCACTGTCAGAAGTGCCAAATTCTGCGACATTATAAATCAAGCATTGATCGCACTTCAAGCGGCGTGGTCACCGGAAACCAAGCGACAACTCTACTGAAAACTAGGGTACAAGTTGTAGGGTGAGCGAAAGTGTACAGGAACAGTTGAGCACCTTGCCAAATTCAAGCACTTGGCAATGAATAACTACGAATTTGCCAGCAGCTAAGTTTCGTTTCCATAATCAAACTCATTGCCACTATGCAGTATTTCGCGGCGGTGGCTGCGGAAGTCGAAGTCCACGTTCCTGCGCGGAGGTTAGAATCCACCCTGTGGAGATGTAACTGCACCAATGCAGGATGCTCAGCAACCAAAGCTATATAAATCTCCTGTCCGCCCACTCCTGGTTTAACATTCAAAAACCAAATCCACAAACACAAACACAAACACAAACACAAACACAAACACAAACACAAACAATTCACAATGGTCAAAGTCTTACTTGCACTCACTAGCTTCCATGGCGCCTTCTACGACGATGGCTCCAAAACAGGAGTCTTCTTCGACGAGGCATACCACCCATGGAAGGCATTTAAGGAAAACAATGCCGAGATCACGTTTGTTTCTGAAACCGGAACTTTTGGTTGGGACGACCACTCTTTGGCTGCTCCTTTCGAGGAGGGCGCTGCAATTGTTAAAGACGAGAGCCACCCTTTTATTCAGGCCACCAAGAACATCAAGAAGGCTTCTGATGTCAATCCCGCTGACTATGATATTTTCTTTGCTGCTGGTGGACACGGAGCAGTTTTTGACTTCCCAGAAGCAAAGGACTTGCACAAGCTCATTCTCGCCATTGCCAAGAAGGACGGTGTTGTTGCTGCTGTTTGCCACGGCCCTGCAATCCTTGAGAACATCAAGACAGAGAACGGAGAGTACTTTATCAAGGGCAAGAACGTCACCGGTTTCACAGACGAGGGTGAGAAGTTGGTGCATGTTGACCACATCATGAAAGCCAAGGGCTTGAAGACCCCAAGGGAGGGTGCTATTCATGCCGGTGCTCATTACGTTCAGCCAGCTGACCCATGGGCTTCTTTTACTGTTACCGATGGTAAGTTGGTCACTGGTGTGAACCCAGCCTCTGCCACCGAGACCGTGGAAAAGTCGTTGGCTGCTTACAACTAGGCTGTTGAATAAATAATGAACACGAGAAATGCTATTTATATATTCTTACTCTTCTATGACCGCTTTCTTCTTCTTTTTCTTCTTTTCCGACTTCGGAAGCGAATTCTTAGACTCCTGGGCTTTTTCATGACCATCACACTCTACTTGAGAGGCCGCGGAGCCAGTTTCAGCCTTTTTGGACTTTTTGGATTTTTTCTTGGACTTATCCGCCAATTTAGTTCTCAATTTTTCGAGGTCCACTTCGTATTCTTGATCTGGTCGCGTAGACTCTCCTTGAGATTCGGTCATACCCAAGCCAGACTCATTCAAATCCAATGAATTGATGATGAAAGTATTTCTGGATTTCTTGGGCTTTGCAGCAGGCTTTTGGGGTTCCAAATCTTCATCATGACCGAGAGTTTCTTCCAGAAGAACGACAACTTTTTCTTTCTTGATCCTCTTGCTCTTTTTAGGCTTCGCCACCAGCCCCTGCACTATGGATGCACTTTCGCTCTGGATTTCGGGACTTATGGATCTCGCTTCACTTTCGAGGCCCGTTATTGTAGGCTTGGGCCTTGGCAGTTTCTTCTTTCTCACGCTAGTAATATAGTATGGATCATCCTTCATACGAGACAAGCGATCACTCGAACTGGCCTGCTGATCTTGATTCTTGATTGGTTCTTCTTCTTCGTCGGCAGAAGATTCATCTGCACTAGGAGGTTCACTTTCTTGAAGACAGAAGTCGGGTACCAGGCAGATAACTGTATCCAAGTCCAATGTTTCCGGTATGGGGATTCTGCTTTGCACAGTAGCGGAAACAGGTTTCAACTGGTAGCTGGTGAAGAATGAGATGAGCATTCTACTCAAGAGCTGAGGAAGTTCCCTATCTTGATCCGCTTCAGCTGTGGAGATCTTCGTGAGACTGAGAGAATCTTGTGCTTCCCCAGAATTAGTCTGCATCTCCAAAGAATGGTCATCCTCGACGATGCTCTCTTCGGGAATCTCCTTCTTTGTTTTTGATTCTGCTGCTTCGTCAAGTGCCTTGGAAATTGCCTCATCTGGATTATCACTAGGCATCATTTCTCCCTTAACTTCATCTCCAGGTGTAATCTCTTCTTCCTCTTCGCTGCTATCACTTGCTTCGTCACTATCGCTGTCACCACTTCCATCACTGGCTTCAGCAGCACTATCATCAGAAGATATAGGGGTATTCTGCGTAGTAGACTTTTTGAAATAATCAAGCTCTTCTTTTTCAACAGCATCCACTCTGCTTTGGTCCCGCAAATTCATGGCCTCAAGACAAAGTTTGAGGTATTCCAACCAAACAAGGCTTCGCTCTTGAACCTCATACTGCTCGTAAGTTTCCCAATTTTCAAGAAGCGATATAAGCTTCCGGAGGAAGTATGCCACTTCAGCAATTTTTACAGGCGACAACTTGCCCGCATTTCCGTAAACCTGCTCATAATCACCAACTATTCTGCTGAATAACTTGACAACCGCCTCAATAAAAACACACAAAGTTTCCGGGTTATCAAGTTTCGTGATCGCTCTAGAAATAGGGAATAAATCAGTTTGAATCTTGTCGTCCACATAGACATTCACCAAGGAATTGAAAATAGTGACTTTTTGACTCAAGGATGTGATCTCATCGATGGCGTCGTCATCGTCATCATTACTGCCGCTGTGCCCGAAGTCACCTGCAAACTCTCCCATTATCCAATAAAGGCTTTTTATCAACTGTGGTGAAGTTCTTATCAATTCGGGATTCTTGACGTAATCAATGACAACTGAGGATAACAAAAACGGACGGATAGAGGGAACTTTCAAAGCCAACAGCTCGAATTCATCGCCAACCATTTTAGAGATTTTTTTTGTTGTGGACTCGCTGAGCTGAGCGGTGCCGCTATTTTCCAACGATGTGTCTGCCAAGAGCGTTAAGTTCACAAGTTCTTTCAAAGCTACCACATACCATTTGAAGTTGGGGATATGAGCATAATTGTCAGATGACGTTATTTGGAGAATCTTAGCCGTGATCTCCAATTTGTAGGCGTCTGGGTTATCAGTTGCAGAATTTTCAGGAAGCAATTGCAAGAGCAAGGTTTTCACGAGGTCGGCAAGATTATCTTCAGTCACCAAATAGTGACAGACCTCGAGAGCCTTTCTCTTTATGACAATCTCTTTGTCTTTCAAGCACTGTGTGATGACATCAGCAACACTGCCAATCTTGTGGATGAACTGTGGGTAAATCTGAATTATCTTGATCAAAGCCAAGAGACCAACAAACCAAAGGTTGGGATCATATCTTTGAGAAAAGAACATCAAAATGTGATCTATACAGACGCGAGCCACTTCTTTGTCCTTAGAGGAATCCGGAGCAAGCATTCCGCCATCAACTATGCAATTGATACACTCGTACTTGATCGATGTTGCCTCGCTCTTGGACATTAGACTGAGTATGGAAGGCATGATACGCTTTTTCATCCTCTGTTCGATTTTCAGCAAGCTTTGGAATAGCTTGAGAATGCGTATAATGAGCCAGTTATTAGATGTCTCCTCAAGGATTGTAAAGAACTTGGGCAAATAGTTCAAGAATAGGTGAGGATGCTTCTTCAGGATCTCACAAATGACCGTGATAGTGGCACTGACCACCAGAATATCGGTGTCGTCGAGCTTTTCCATGACACGCGGCAACGACGGCTTCAAACTCTCAGGATATTGGACAAAAACCTTGAAAAGCGCCAACACCGCCTTCTTGCGGATATATGGCTTAGAATGGGAAAGCTTCATGAGAATGTCGTCCACAATATCCTTGGCGAGGCTGGGGGTAACAATGGTGGCTATGCCACTCAAAGCCAAACCGACCTCAATGTGATTGTGTGAATTGAGATCCTTCTTGAACTGATTGGTGGCCAAGATCAAAAGCTCCTGTTCATTCTTGAAGGATTGTGTAGCAGCAAGGTAGCCAATGCGCTTCTGCTGGAACTTGGACGAGGACATAACCTCCAATATGTTGAAGTTAGACCAGCTCATATCAAAACCGTACATCTCCAAGTACGCAAGCTTCAATGCCGCCATGGCCTTAACCTCAATGTCTGTGGACATCAATTCGTTCTTGCATTCTTGGATGGCGTCGGTCAAGAAGCTCAGTAGGCTCTCGGGCGAATTTTTGGAGTGCTGGCGTATTCCTTTGATTAGATCGGTAAGCGATCGTTCAAAAGAGATACCGAACGGCTTCAATCTCGCCAACACCTCCGAACTCTGTAGTTGAAATGTTGACATGTGCACGAGTGTGACAAGCTATGGTGTATGCTCGCTACGAACAACACCTGAACCTCCCACGCGCCGCACCGATTAGCGCTCGATTTAATGGAACACCCTGAAAACCAATGCCTGGAATGTTCAAAGCTGTCAGATAAGAGTGAGGCTTTAAAAGAGATAAGCACAAGCACAGAAAGCAAAATGGAACATGTTTCACCGCACACGCCTCAGAACAAGTGCTTTCTGAATTCACTGTCTTATCACAGGCAAGAGACGGCAGAACCGGATGAAATACTACATTCGGACGCACTGAATTATGACTCAACTCGTTTCAAAAAGGACACACTGGCGTTTCAGTCGGCTGGCTTCACTATGAGCTCAGAAGATAGCTTGAATCCCTCCCATGAACAAAGTGAAACAGCGGGCTGTGAATTTGAACAGGACAGATCATCCAGAAACTCTTCTGACGAGTATGTGTCTAGCGATGATGACTTTCTGGATCTACAGGGGATTGATGAACAGCGACACACGTTTCTCGCGAACTCCAGCGTGGCTGAACATGTGGCCTATTTTGAAAAATCACTCAACGAAACCCTAGACTCACTCCGCTTGGATGACTCATTGGTGCTACAGGCACAATTGAGTGGTCATTTGAATAAAAAGAGTGCAGAGCTCCACGAAAAGCAGCTCCAGATCGCCACTAAAATTCGGTCCCTAAAACAACTATACAAGGACCATATCGCAGACAATCGCATTGGAAAACTTGAAGCCGACATCAAGAGCATCAACACCCGTGTCGATATCTTGACCACAGGAGTGTCACGGAAAAGCGTTTTTGGATCGTCGAAAAAGTTGGGCGTTTCTCAAAAATATCCAGTGGAATTCAACAAGGCAAAGGATAAAATCTTGGAGCGAGTGCAAGACCTTTGACTTATAGTTCTGCATAGATAATTCCAAATCCGTCCGTCCAGCGGCCTTGGTACCCATAGAAACCCACAATGGTATGTTTGGGTGTCGGGGGCTCTAGCGTGGACAAATGCCCTCCTTGTGTATTTCCAAGCATGCCTGAATCACGCCCTCTGTTTGTTAAGATACGCATAGCATCGATCCAGGCACCGTTTCTGACCAAAATCTTGCTAATCTTTTCGCCCTCCTCTAGGAAAAAATCGCTGTAGTTCGAAGTTCTGGAGCCCAAAGTGAGCTCATGTGCCTCCTCTGGCGCAGGCTTTGAGTTCGAGGTGACCAATTTCTTAAGATAGTTTCGTTTTGGAATTGCAGGTGCTTTTTGCGAACCGCTATCTGCTGGGCTGCAATATACCGAAACTCCATCCAAGGCACCGCCATGATAAACTCGAATCTTGTATACGCGGTTCACATCGAAGCCTATAAAACGCAAATCACCCTTCTTGGAGCCTAATAATTCGCTTTTAAAGCCATCAATTGAGCCGCGTCCCAAATTAAAGTCATTTCTGATGATGCTCTCTCCGGATGGAAAACAGCTTTTCTCAAAATCATCAATATAAAGATCGCCTGCGAGAGATAAGACCCTCAAACTGAAGGTCTTTGCAGAACTTTTCCAGTTAGACCTCATGATATTTAAAGCCTCAGCAAAGTTGAGTTTAATTTCGTGTTGAAGGCCAACACCTTGATAGCAGGCCGGGAAAAACGGCACGTGATAGCGAGCCAAGTCATCTCCACAAAACTCAAACATGAAAATCCCCGCTTCGGATTTCACTACCACCAGACCCGGCTCAATAACGTACATCGTGGGAATGGGTCCCGCTTCAACTTTTTTCATGTGCGTTACAGCGAGTTTTTTGAAGCTTGGGTCGTTGGCATCGGTGGGTATCGAGAATGAATCATGATAAAGGTAGCGCATGAGGTCCATTTTGTTCCAGTGGCACTGTTTCGAGAATAAGCCATTGGCTCCAATAACTTCGCCATTCGAACCATTAGTTGAGGGCTCTCGAGTCATGAACAGCCTGTTCCAACGGACATAATCACGGAGCATAACACCGTCTACCTGATGTGGGGAGCCGAACAGATGGCCGATCTCATGCATGAAAGCACCCATGCAGATATTCAAACATTGCCATGATGTTCCACATTCGTTGCAGTCATTAGCAACTTCTCTCGTGGTAAGCGGAGTGTTGTCTAGAAAACTGCCGCTGACTTGTGGAAACGTCAATGGGTATGAATGTAGACCATGCGAGCCAAAAATGGCTAGTTTCACTTCTCCTGTTCCACCACCCAAGGCTGCATGCGCCGTGATGCATTTTTGATCCCAATGAGAGTCCAAGTACATGACGGCGCATTGGATTGGGACTTTGTTTTTCTTGTAGGGAACAAATATATCGCTCTTGGTGATTAAATCAATTGCATGGCTGAACAAGAAACCATTGTCTTTAGCACCTGGATGCTGCTGGGCGTAGTCGAGACTTCTGAGCTGTTGAACATTCAAGGGAGATCTCAAGACGTGAACCTTTGGTTCTGTATGTTGTGCAGAGTCAAAATCGTAACCGAAGATTCGTTTACTTGTGGTGGTTTCTTCAACTAGCTGGAATGTCCGATTGCTTAGTCCGATCTGGTGAAATTCGTCCTGTGTGTAGGCTTGCATCATGCGACCAGCAACTTTCAATCTTTGAATGGCAGTATCCAAATTAGCGACCTCGCCACGGTTCAGCTTGTACTTGGGCATGTCGTAAGCACCATTGGAATCACACCCCACAACAACACAAAGATGTACAGGTTTGTTTTCCAGGAGCGGTTGGTAGCTTAAGGTAATTGAGGCTGAGTCCACAATATTTGACAAGTTCTCCACATACCCCAGGTAGTTCAATTGGCCCAGACTGAACGCCTGTACCTGGAATACATTCGGTTTACCAGACGACAAATGTACAAGTGCTTTGAACTGGCCGTTGTTTATTTCGAATAGCTGTGGTGGGAACACTTCGTCCAGGTTATTAGCGAACTTGATGATGCCTTGCGAGAGATTGGTAACTCTGCCTGAGACGATGGTGGTGGGAGACGAGACAATTTCATTCTGATAATTGAATTCGATCATATCAACTCAATTATGAATGAAAGCAAAAATGTGTGTGGCAATGCAGGAGATATAGGCGCTATTTATTCGCAGTTGGCTGTGCTGTTCCATTACCCGATGCAGTGCTGCGAATCACGCTTTTGGAACATCCGTACACTGGGGTTTGGATGCGAGACGCGCGGTAAATACATAGCATTACATTAAGTGCACTTATGGGTACGTCTGGTCAAAAGGCTAAGCAGTCTCGGAAAGTGGAGACATCTAGTTCAGACCTGAAGTTTTCTGATGAATCTGATGAACAATATCAAAGTGCGCTGGAAGAACCTCTCGAATCCCGGGAAACAAAGTCGCGTAAGGAAAATGGCTCTGCAATTGATGTCAACGCGTCTGATAACACTGCAACGGATTCCTTGTTAGCAGCATCAGACAACACAAGTGACAACACAAGTGAATCTATGGAGGCTGCCTTTGAAAATTCGTCTGGCGGTCCTGCGCAGTGCTTGGTTTTACTGATTTCTAGCTCCCTGAGCCCCGAGCCCCTGTCGAGCCATCCAAACGTTACTGAAATTAAGCACCACGTTTCAGGCCAGGATTCGCAATCCGAAAGTGAGGAGCTCGAAATTCTACTGGTGCAGGAATTCCCCCAGAAGGAGGATGGTGTCAATAAAAGGTCAACACGAGCATCAAGGAGAATAAAGAAGAAAATGAGAACAAACGCATTCTCTCCTTCGCTACTGGTTCCCAGTTCCACCGGCAACAAATCCTCTATTTCGTTGGTTTCATCCTCCCACTCCAACTCCTCACCAGAACAAGGCTCCAATACCATTGAAGCTTTGCAACCCTCGAGTGATGAAGAATCTGATGATTCGGCGATTCCACCTTTTGCTGCCGGCAACGTCGCAGAAGCCGTTGTCTTGATTGACAGTGATGATGAAAGTGAAATCGAGGAAAGCAAGCCTGAATCACGCATTGGACCACGTTCTGCTGTGAGCCTCTTGAAGAGCTTCGATGAAAAAGTTACGAACGTGGCAACAGGGGGTATAAATATTGATACAGTGTCGATGCATGATTTGGTCGGAGCGTCAGATCTCACGGAAACCTACCAGTTCAACTTTAGTGTGGATATTGAGTATTTCCTCACCTTCCTTCACCCGAGCTTTCCAGCTAAGAAACACAGAATCTGTTTTATCACTGGATCCCCCATATTGAAAAAGCATCCCCTCTTGAAGCTTTTCCAAGAGAAATTCACAATTTCAGAAGATATAGCCCCACTTCCCCACCGTTATGCTTCCCATCATTCCAAGATGATGATCAATTTTTTCGGCAACGAAGAAACGGAAATTGTCATCATGACTAGCAATCTCACCCAATTAGATTTCGGAGGACTAAACCAGTCCGTGTGGCGCTCAGGGCGCTTAAAACCAGGACCTACCAAAACTAAACAAGGAAATAGATTCCGTACTGACTTGTTACGGTACATGGCCCGCTATGGGATTCTGACTACCTCACACTTACAAGACAGAATTAAAAGGCTTAACTTCAGCCGTGTTGAGGTTGAGTTGGTGGCATCGGCTCCCGGAACCTATGATCTCAAAGATGAATCTCTCAACTCAGAAAAGTACGGTTTTGCCAAATTGAGACAAGTCTTGAAGAGAAACGATCTTCTTATTGGGAGCAACGAGAGTAGACACAATATTGCTTCGCAAGTGACCTCGATTGCATCACCCTATCTTTGCCAGAAGGGACAGGCCAGCTCGGTTTTCTCGCATCTACTCTGCCCCCTTATGTTCAAAGATATGCAGCAGCTATCCCCTGGCGCCGAGTCTTTTATTGGTCATCAAAAAGAGTTTAACTACAAGCCCCACTACGTGTTCCCACGCACTAAAGATATAGCCCGAAGCAGTTTTGGGTACTTGTCTGGCACGGCTGTCCACTTCAATTACACCGACACTGGCCCTCAAAAGTGTCAGTATCAGCAGAATGTCAAAGACTATTTGTACAAGTGGAATACAAGCGGTAATGTTACCGGAAGAGAGCACTTGACGCCACACTCGAAATACTATGTTTGTGACAACGGGGACAATTGGAAGACTTTAAAGTGGGTCTTGGTGGGAAGCCACAATTTATCCAAGCAGGCTTGGGGATATCCGGTGGCCAAGACTAACGGAGCTAAATATGACGTTTCCAGCTACGAATTGAGTGTGCTTATCCCAGGACCCTTGATTCCCACCTACAAATCCGACTTTCTGAAAGATGGCAAGTTGGCGCCCATTAGGTTGCCATTTCTCTTACCTCCTGAGAAATACAGTGCTGACGATAGACCTTGGAGTACTAGTGCCGATTGCGGAACGAGAAAGGACCGGTACGGGAATACATACAGGGGCTTTTCGTAGATAAAGCAACCATGCAATATAACTTAAAGCAACCATGCAATATAAGCAATCATGCAATATAAATTAAAGCACACGATGCTTTGACACCATTTCTAAATCCCCCGCCTCAATTCTACAAGATAGTATGTTGGTCAGTAGTATGAGGCGCGGACGCGATGTTTACTGACGCGCACATGAACGCGCAGCCATATTCTCAACCACACACCACACCAATGTACATAAAGAAGATCGTGATCCAGGGCTTCAAGACCTACAAGGATACAACGGTGATTGAAGACCTCACGCCGCACTTCAATGTTGTGGTGGGCAAGAACGGGCTGGGCAAATCCAACTTCTTCTCCGCCATACGATTTGTCCTCTCTGACGCCTATACGCACATGACAAGAGAGGAGAGACATGGCCTCATACACGAGGGCACCGCCACCGTTATGTCTGCCTACGTCGAGATTATATTTGACAACCAGGACCGAAGATTCCCCATCCAAAAAGACGAGATCCTGGTAAGAAGAACCATTGGCTTGAAGAAGGACGACTACTCCTTGGATGGCAAGTCCTCTACTCGGTCCGACATCATGAACCTCTTGGAAAGTGCCGGATTCTCGCGTCTGAACCCATATTACATTGTGCCGCAAGGAAAAATCACGTCCTTGACGAATTCCAAGGACACAGAGCGGCTTCAACTCTTGAAGGAGGTCAGCGGAGCCAAAATGTTCGAAACAAAGCTCAAAGAATCCAGCAAAGAAATGAGCACGTCTCAATTCAAAATGGATCGAATCGATGAGTCCATGGAGAAACTCCACCAGAAGCTATCGGATCTCCAGTTGGAACTGGACCAACTAAAGCAATTCCGAGCCTTGGAGAAGAACAAAAAGGTGCTTGAATTCAACCTTTTTGACCGCGAGTTGAACTCCATCAATACGCAGATCGAGGCACTCGATGAAAAGTACGAGGCTATTCTCACCAAGTCCCACGATGACATATCTGCCTTGGACACGCGGGAAAATATGTGTCTGAACCTTCAGTCATCGATGAGTGACTTGGAATCCAGGTTGAAGATTATTTCGCTTGAGCTTGCACAAAGCACCAGTGATCAGAAACGGGTCATGGAGGCAATTGTGTCGAAAGAAGCGACTAAAAGCACTTTGGAGAACTCGTTAGGGTACAGCACTGAGATCGTTCAAGAAGAGAGTGACAAGATCAGAAAGTACAACCAGCTAATTGCAACCAATAATCAAGAGCTATCCGAGCAACTTGCCCAACTTGAGCCCCTCAAAACGCAGGAGTCGGAACTCCGGACAAAGTTGTCCGAGGCCTCTTCCACACAACGGGCTCTTTTCTCGAAGAAGGGTAGATACCAGCAATTTGCTTCCAAAAATCAAAGAGATGAGTGGCTCAAGACGGAATTAGCGACCCTCAAAACCCAGATCCTGGACAGAGAAGCAAAGTCTAATATGATGTATACCACCATCAAGGAGAAGTCCGTTTTGGTTGAAGACATCTCTTGTCGACTCGAAGAGTTGTCCAGCACCTTGGAAAATGAGACCCAGCAGAAAACCATAGATGATTTGGTGAAACGTGTATCTACTCTCAAAACTGAGCTGATTACAATGGGAAAAGAACGCAAAGCTCTCTTACGAGAAGAAATCAAGTTCAAGGCCTTACGAGATTCGGCTGAGCATGATCTTACCAACATCAACAGTCGAGTGACAAAGATGATGAACAGCGCGCAGCTCAAAGCTTTGGAAGCTGTGTCTGAAGTCACCGCAAGATTGGGAATGTCCGAAAGTGTTTATGGTCCACTTGTGGAGTTGTTCTCTGTTTCGGATAAGTACAAGACAGCGGTCGAGGTGATTGCAGGCAGCTCCTTGTTTCATGTTGTTGTGGATACGGATGAAAGTGCGCTGGTACTCATGCAAGAGTTGGCAAAAATGAAAATGGGTAAGCTCACATTCATGCCACTCAACAGAATGAAGGCTCGTCAGCAAAACTTCCCAAAACAAGAAGGCCAGGATTTTATTCCTCTCATGAAGAAAATAAAGGTCAGTCATAGCGAAGTCGAGGTTGCAATTGCTCATGTATTCGGGCAAACGGTAATTTGCAGCAATTTGCAACGCGGCTCAGAATTGGCTCGTCAACACGGTCTCAACGCAATTACCCTCGATGGAGATCGTGTCAGCTCCAAAGGCTTGCTCAGCGGAGGGTTCCGCCAACAAAAAAGCTCACGTTTCGACAATTTCAAACTTCAGAGGAAGAAAAGAGAGGCTTTACAAAAGGTAGTGTCTCAATTGAAGAATGTGACCACAAAAATCAAAGAACTTGACATCCGTATCCAGGAAGCGTCACTGCGTCTTGAAAGCACAACATCCGAACTTGAAGAGCAACGAAATGCCTTACAACCACATCAGGCCGAAGAGCTTCGGTTGGTGAAAGAAAAATCTGCAATCGAACTCGAGATTTCAAGCGCCAAATTCATTCAAGAATCGGACTTGTTGGCGTTATCACAGCTCAACAGCAAACACGAGCAGTATCAAGAGGAACTCAATTCAGAATTTTTGGATGGCTTGTCCGTTAAAGACTCTGAGAGACTCGAGGCTGTAAGCATTGAGATTGCAAGTGTTGAAGAGGAATTCAACAAGATATCGGGTGAAGTTACCACGCTTGAGACCACAATCTCAGAGCGCCGAGACAACATCACGAACTTGGAGGCTCAGATCAGAAAATTGGAGGATATAAGTCTTGCTCATGATGCTCAAGAAAAGCTTTCAGAGCTCAAGTCAGTTAGTGATGATCTCGCAGCATTGCAGGAGCAATTGCCGGTATTGAACCAGGCATTAGAGAAAGCGGAGCTGGAGAGAAAAGAATTACAAGACAAGTTTGATCGTGAAAACGAAGAACTCGAGCAGTTGAATAATCAGCAGCGCCAACTATTGAAGAAGATCGAGGACACCGGTAAGCAAACCGAGAAGGTGCTTTCCAAGAAAGCTCTCCTCCACAGCAGAAGAGATGAGTTGCACAAGATGATCCAGCTGCTAGGAGTGCTCCCAGAAGAAGCATTTCACAAGGAAACCTTCGAGAATTCCAGCTTGAACGATATCTACGAGTCTTTGAACACAGTGAATGTGGAGCTTAGGGAGTACTCTCATATCAACAAAAAGGCTTTGGAGCAGTACAACATCTTCAATCGCGAAAAAGAGGAGCTCATCGCCAGAAAAGAGGAGCTTGAGGCGTCCAGAGCATCCATCGAGAGCTTGGTGAAATCTCTAGAGCAGCAGAAAGACTCCGCCATCTTAAAAAGCTTTGAAGAGGTGTCGCGCAAGTTTAGCGAGGTTTTCGGTCAGTTGGTGCCCAACGGTAGAGGAGAA
Source organism: Metschnikowia aberdeeniae (assembly GCA_002370615.1). Taxonomy (NCBI): domain Eukaryota; kingdom Fungi; phylum Ascomycota; class Pichiomycetes; order Serinales; family Metschnikowiaceae; genus Metschnikowia; species Metschnikowia aberdeeniae. The sequence continues at coordinate 951,451 of NKZB01000175.1, forward strand.
CTCATCATGAGGCACAAAGAAAGCGAGGAGCAGAGCCCTGGAGACAGCATTGAAAGTTACATGGGAGTGTCGATTCTTGTGTCGTTCAACTCCAAGGATAATGAGCAGCAGTACATTGAGCAGCTCTCTGGAGGACAGAAATCACTTTGCGCCATCTCGTTAATTTTGGCCATCCAAAAATGTGACCCTGCCCCATTCTACCTCTTTGACGAGATCGATGCAAATTTGGACACTCAGTACCGGACCGCGGTTGCAAGCTTGATCAGCAGTTTGGCGGCGAATGCCCAATTCATCTGCACCACCTTTCGCCCAGAAATGTTACAAGCCGCCAGCAAATTTTACGGAGTATCGTATGGCGAAAAGGTGAGTACGGTGCTGGAAATTACTCAAGACGAAGCGTTATCGTTCGTGGAGGCGCAGCGTTAGGAATGGGCTGTGGTGTGATAATGCCTGCCGTGCAGGAATGCTTGGTGAAAGGGCGCGATGATAATATGAGATACCTTCGTACATAGTATATGAAAAAGATCCTCTCCCCCGAAACCATCGAGGGCCTCATAGCTGACGGCAAAGTCATTGTGATATATGAGAACTCTGTATTGAACCTTACTTCGTGGTTGAAGTTTCATCCGGGCGGTGATAAGGCCGTGTTCCACATGGTCGGCAGAGATGCCACAGACGAAATGCTAGCGTACCACAGCGCCGAATCCATAGCTGTTTTCAAAAAGTGGAAGATTGGCGAGATTAACTACCCGTGGAAAAATCTCTTGCCGCCGATCCAGGGTGCCGTTTATGCCAAGAACGCTGTTGGAGCTCAATCCCAACTAGAAAAGAAATTAGACACCGAGTCTCAATCGGAATGTGAAGATTCCAGCTCGGCCACGTCGGTGGAGTCGGTGGACCAACCCAAGTCCCAGCTGATTAGAAGCGTGCCTGAAGCCGTGAAAGCGGTGGTTCCCCAAGGTACAGAATACGTCAGCGAAGCGAACGTGCACACCCTCTTTCCTGTGTTGGATGAGGAAAACGTGATCGTTGATCCAGAATTACTCATGAAGAGGTTCGACAATCAGCTCACCCAGAAGGAACTCAAGGAGCTTCCAGCGCTCGATTACCACACGCAAAATGACATCAGGCAACGCTACAACCAGCTTCACAGCACCATCATCAAACAGGGTCTCTACAAGTGCAATTACGGCGATTATGTTAGAGAGATCGTGAAGATAACCTCGTTATTTTTATACTCCTTTTCGTTCTTGCGCCTCAAATACTACTACTTGAGTGCCTTGTTCATGGCTTGTGCGTGGCACCAGATGACCTTCATTGCTCACGATGCCGGCCACGTGTCCATCACGCATAACTACCAGATCGATAATCTTTTCGGCATGATTATTGCTGACTGGTTTGGTGGTTTGAGTTTGGGCTGGTGGAAACGTAATCACAACGTCCACCACCTCATCACCAACGACCCCGTCCATGATCCTGATATCCAGCACTTGCCTTTTTTTGCTGTCAGCAACAGGTTATTTGGCAATGTCTACTCGACATACTATGAGAAGTTTCTCTGGTTTGACAAATTGGCCCAAAAAACCATTCCGCTCCAGCAGTACTTGTACTACCCCATTCTCTGCTTCGGGCGGTTCAACTTGTATAGGCTTTCATGGACGCATTTGCTTCTTGGCCAGGGTCCCAGACATGGAAAGGCTGCTTGGTTCAGATACTTCGAATTGGCCGGACTCTCTTTTTTCTTTTATTGGTTCTTCTACTTATTGGTAGGAGGAATCGATGGCGGATGGAACAAAACAAAGTACGTGCTCGTCAGTCATGTGGCCACGATGTTGGTGCATGTGCAGATCACGCTTTCCCATTTTGCAATGTCGACTGCCGATTTGGGTGTGAGTGAGAGTTTTGCCGCCAGGCAAATCAGGACTACAATGGACGTAGACTGTCCTGCGTGGTTGGATTTTCTCCATGGTGGCTTACAGTTTCAGGCAATTCACCATTTGTTTCCTCGGTTGCCAAGACACAACTTGAGACGGGCACAACCGTTTGTGATTGATTTCTGCAAAGATATTGGGTTACAGTACTCGATCTATGGGTTTGCCAAAGGAAATGAAGAAGTGATCGGCAAGCTTGCCGAGATAGGAAAACAATGCGCCATTATGTTGGAGTGCACGAAAAAAATGAAAGAGGAACAACATCCATTCACTTGAGATCAAAGTGGGTTTTATTCGAATATTTGATGCAAGCGGTGTATATATTGACTATTCAGGAGTAGTCGCCATCCATATCAATGATGTGCTTTGAATGAAGGTATTGTAGGAAAGTCAATATGAAGTCATTCTCATTGGCGTACAAGTCCCGTTGCACCAACCTGGTAAAAAACGAGCCTCTCTCAGCCGAGTCCTTGTACCTCTTGGGTACGCTGACCTCAATCCCGTTGATGGTCGTTATGCTGGAATTTTTCAGTTCATGCAAGTTCTTGCACTTGGACCCGAATTTGCATCGATTGTTCTTGGCAAAAAACTTGCATATACTTTGTTTGGTCTCTCCGGTCTTGCTGGATTTCTTGACCAGTGGTTCCTCGGCTTTTCGAGCCATTTTTCGCTCGACGTTCTGCCGCGTTGGCCAATTCTTCTTTCTCTCGGCAATCCATGCTGCTATATCCTCCTCTGTTTGTAGGGTGATGTTCGTTCCTTCAATGAAAATTGGTTCTTTAGAATTCACCACGGCACGCTCTCCTGTTTCTGTTTCTGTGTCCACTTCCTTCAAGGGCTCTACTTTTACCACAGCTTCCTCGGATGAAAGTGTTGGCGCGTATATGGTAGCATTATCTGCATTGTCTGAAGGGTCACAATTGGGAAGGTGAGTCGGTAGGTCAAGGAAATCATCGGCGGGCCGAGGCTTTTTACCGCGAGGCCCCTCGCCCCATAACGGTCTCTTGCTTGGCTGCTGGGGAAGCGTAAAGTTCATGAGGAAGACGTGATGAGTGATGAGCCTTGGATGCAGGCGGCTTTTTTTGGTTCGTCTCAGCGGATCCTGTGGATGCGGCTGTTTGTATGCACTACGCATGTGACCTGTCACTCAGAGAGTGCGTCGACGCTGCATAGCCTCACCAGAGCACACGCATAAATAGCTTCTCATTCCCAGATTCGCCCCTCCCCTCCCCCGTTTTCCCATATGGTATGTACGAAATTGTGGATCTATGAATGCCTCCTATAGAGCTTGCCTTTTATTTGTGCCATCACTTCCAAAATCGCTACGTGCTAAGGCTTGGTGAACTAGTCACTTGAGCAAGTTAGAGCAATACTAGCAACCAAGGACAATACACTGCTTGCTCAAAAGTGGCATTTATGTCTGAGATCTGAAAACAAGCAAACGAGAAAAGTCATGATATTGAATACTAACTCCAGTCATACTATCAGCAAGGCCCTCCACCTCAACAAGGTGGCTACTACCAAGGACCTCCTCAGGGCGGTCCACCACAGGGCTACTACCAACAACAGCAACCAGTTTACGTTCAGCAACCAGCCAAGCAGAGTGGCGGCGGTGGATGCTGCTCCACGTGTTGTGGATGCATGGCTGCCATCTTGTGTTGTTGCTGTGCGGAGGACTGCTTGGAGATGTTGTGCCTGATGTAAATAGTTCCATCTAACAACTACGACGTGCAATCGTGAATGACTTCATGTAATTAGTAGCAATACGCAACAAGACTGGTGAGATGTCATCAGTTCTTCTTCTTTGAAGTGCTGTTCTTTGGCAACTCTTTGCTGAAAGGAAGGAACTCTGGGGCACCAGGAATGAACTTTCTCAAAACCTCAGGCACAATAATACCATCTTCTTTCTGGTAGTTCTCCAAGATGCAACACAAGGCTCTCTCGGTGGCAGCCAAGGTCGAGTTCAAGCAGTGAACGTACTTCTTGTCGGTTTGGTTCTGTTGCTTGATACCACATCTGATCTCCAAGTTTCTGGACTGGTAGTCAGTACAGTTGGAGCACGACACCAACTCCTTGTACTCCTTTTGGAATGGGAACCAAGCCTCCAAGTCGTACTTCTTGGCTGCGGCATTGTTCAACTCACCGGAGACAATACCAACAACACGGTAGGGCAAGCCGAGCGACTGGTAGAATTCCTCGGAGTTGTTGATCATTCTGTCGAACTCCTCCCAAGACTTCTCGGGCTCGGTGATCACGAACTGCTCGATCTTCTCGAAAGCATGGACTCTGAAAATACCCCAGGCATCTTTACCGTGGGATCCAGCCTCTCTTCTAAAACAAGACGAGTAGCCGGCGTATTTGATTGGTAACTGCTCAGCTGGGCTCTCAAACCACTCGTTGGAATGGTAAGCGGAAATAGGCTGCTCGGAGGTGGCGATCAAGTACTTCTCATCCTCTCCATCAATGACCTTGTACAACTCCTCGTCAAATTGAGACAATTGCGCAGTCTTGGCCATTTGGTCCTTGTTCATCATGACTGGCGATTGTAAAGGAATGTAGCCCTTCTCGTACAAGAAGCCCAAACCGTAGTTGATCAAAGCTTGGTTCAAGAAGACACCCCATTGCCTCAAGAAGTAGCCACGGTGGCCAACAATCTTAACACCTCTCTCTGGGTCGTAACCGTCCAATCTCAAGAGCACCTCGTGGTGAGACAACTTGGCTGGAGCACCAGTGGCAGAAGCGACTTGTCCGATCTCAGAGCACGACTCTGGCTTCCATGTTCTGACAATTTCGTTGTTGGCCTCATCGTTGGAAACAACAACGGACTCATGCACGAGGTTACCGATCTGGTTGACCTTGAACTTCAACTCAGCATCCTTCTTGATCTCAACCTCGGCAAGAGCCTTCTTGTCGGCGGTAAGCTGGTCCTTCTCGGCCAACAATTCACTGGCATCTTCCTTGGCTTTGAACTTCTGGCCGATTTGCTTCTGGACAGCGTTCAACTTCTTGTTGGTGGCATCCAAGTCAAATCTGGTCTTGGTCCAGTCCTTGTAGCCCTGGATGATTTCATCCACAAGCTCGACGGAGGCTCCTCTCTTCTTTTGAGACTCCTTGATCTTCTCAGGCTCTCCTCCCTTCTCAACGAGAAACGAATTAATATCCAACATCTGGTGGTTCGATATCAGGAGAACGCTACTTTTTCGGTCTTTTTTTTCTCGGGCTGTGTGCAGGAGTGGACTGACGGGTTTCAGACCAAACCACCTTCTGCACAAACGCAAGAGCCAGCATAAGTCCATCGAAGATGGAATGAGTGCAGTTTCTTTAGACTTTTAGTTTGTTTCTTCTCTTTACTGGCGAAAAATCCATCCTACTCGCGTGCACCCCGCGATCTCCAGCGACCTTACGCTCATAAGTGATTATGCAATCAATCCTCCTAGAGAGAACAGCAGGAAGGCTTTCCCCGCTCGACTTTGCTACCACTATAGCAGAGTTCCAATACTCGTGTTTTAAGCAAGTGATCCCCAATCCTTTCCCCGACAATTGCCATCACCATGCGGCGGTCAATTCGCTTGCTGTGGAGGCTTTGGAACACAGGTATATGTTAAGTGGCTGCGCAGACTCGTCAATCAAGTTGTGGGATCTTCATCAGAGTCTAGACGACAACCATGCGACCTCCGATCCCGGAGAACCACCAAGCATCGAATCCATGGTAGAAACTCCAACATCGTGCCGACTTCAGCCTATAGCCACTATACCGCGACGCTCCGCCCACCAATTTGGAGTGTCAGCGGTCAAGTGGTGGCCGCAGGATACAGGCATGTTTATAACGGCATCCTTCGATCACTCGGTGAAAATCTGGGATACAAACGAGGTGGAGACGGTTCATGAATTTGACCTTCTAAGTCGCGTCTACTCCATAGATGTATCAGCGCACCACGAGAACAAGTTTTCTTCACAAGCATTGATAGCCGTGGCCAGCGACCAGCCCTTTATCCGCCTTCTCGATCTAAGATCGGCGTCCAGTGCCCACACTCTTCCGGGACACAAGGGAAAAACATTATCGGTAGCGTGGCATCCTCAGAACTCGTACTTACTCGCGTCGGGTGGACATGATGGAGAATGCAAGGTGTGGGATATCCGCATGAGCCACAGTTGTGTTGCACGGCTAGACATGACCAAAACAAATATCCGAAGTGCCGCTGAAGATGTTGCAAACCTCACGTCGGCGGTGAAAGCACATCTGGGTCCAGTAAATGCGCTTGTGTGGGATGAGCTAGGACACGTCTTGTACACGGCAGGAAACGATGACAAAATCCGGGTCTGGGACATGGTTTCGAGCAATGCCCCGCCAATCAATAAGCTCATCAATTTCGGGCCCCTCACGCGAAACAAGTTTCTCCAGAACTTGCCTCTTGTGCTCAGTCCGAAGTCAGAGACTGAGGTGCAACATCTCACTTTTGCATCCGACAACGGTGACATCTTAATGTTTCGAGCCATTGACGGAAAACTCGTTACTCGTCTCCAACGAAGCGGATCCAAAGGCTCTGTTAGATCCGCCTCCATTGTTTATTCGGGCCCTTCTCTCTCGCTGTATTTATGTGGGAGCATGGATGGTGAGATTGTTGCCTGGAGAGGACAGTTGCCGAGCACACATCTACAACAAGTGGGACTTCCAGACCGCGAGCTTCTGACCAGTGTCAAGAGCGAGCCGCTAGATCGCAATGCTTTGTACAATGATCCATACTTCAATTAATTCGCCAAGTCATATCCTGAATGCACCTTGTATGTAACTTGCAAATTATCGCGACAGTGCTGAAAGGTGGTGCGGGCGCGCGTGTATTTATTTTCTTCCTCCATCCACGTCTCATCCCAAGGCTGAAACACACCATGAAGTTGAAGCTCCAGATCGTACTAGTGCCAGCATCGCTGGCCGGTTTACCGACGTCAGATATTCAATTCTATAAAAAGTTCCTCCACCTTGCAAGCCCCAGCAGCTCAATTGGTGAGGTGTGTGACGACTTGATCCGCAGATATTACAAACTTTACCCCGACGCAGAAAGCTTGTCGGTGGATGGCGTGCAAGACAGCAGCTGTTGCGACCTAGACCCCGACTTCGTTGCGGAGGACATTTTTTGCAATGGTGATACCTTGAGGATCATTGTCAGCAATGTGGCCAGCAGCTTCCTGAACACCACAATCCTTCCTGAAACCAGCATGAATTCATCGGTCAGCAAAAGGCCTAGCGCTCATACCACATCTGCTGAAGAATCCCGTTTTCTCAAGAAAAGCAGGACCATTTGGGCCACGCGTCAAGAATCAACCAGCTTCCGCCAATCCAAAGAAGCCACCCCCACTAGCCCTCAAGTTCCAGAAGCGACCCCACCCGCAAACTCCCCGATACATCTACCCCCACCTGAATCTGACCTCAGTCAGACTAAAATCATTCCGCTCAAGCGACTGTCTCCAAATGTCAGTTCCCAAAAGAAGCGCATCACCTCTGGTATGCTTCAGGCGCCAGCAACTGAGGCAGAAAGTATATCCGCAAACAGAAATCCACCCAGCCAAAATATGGGGCATGATATTGTCTCTGTGGAGAGTTCAGAAACGAGCGGTCTGGACGATGTTGAGAATGGAACAGAGAGTGATAACCTGGTTTCCTCGAGACTGCTTAAAAACTTGGCCAGTAAAAATCAGGCACAGAACAAAACAAACATTACTCTCCGCCCACCACCGCCGGCTGTGGGGATCACGCCTTCCAAGAATCCATCTGTGGTGACTCTGACTCCACGGCCACTCCAAAAGCCGAAATCTGTTGTTCTTTCACCAATTGAACCTCCGCTCGTGCCAATTGAATCTACTCCCATTGTGTTGGATGAACCTTCGGGAATTCCAAAGCATGTAGAGAGTGTGACAAAGCCGGGCCTCCCGTCTAGCGCTACAGAAACATCTTTATCCGAGAAAAAAGGTGAACAGAAAATATTAACTCCACCACAGGGAGATCACCTTTTCGTTGATGAGTTCTCTAGTGTTGAGCCCGAGACGGAGAATGACAAGCGACTTAGAGCTGCAAGTGAGGTCCTCGCTTTACAGTCTCTCTCGAATGAAGCAACTGCACCCATCTCTGTATCAGACTCAAGTCTGGCAAACGAGCCACGCAAGAATGTGCAAAACAATGGTAAAGAGGCGCAGATTCCGAAAATTTCAGAAGCTAGCATAGTCACTTCGAGTTCGGTGAATACTCCCAAAACATCGGACAAAAATGTGTCCAAGGGAGCACTAGAAATGAGCCTCACAAAAGATGAAATTTTGGGAATGTTTAAGAATGGAGGAATGAGGATCTCAAAGGTTATCAACGAGAAGCTCGCCGTCCTTCCTAAAGTGCCTTTTGATGATGATGACGAAGACCTGAAAGAACTACTTATACAGGACAACGTCATTGAGAATGCTCGCGAGCTTATAAGTCGAAGAGATGCAGCTCTCGCAGGCCGTTCTCAGAATAGGAGAAACTTGCGTTCAAATACTACATTAGGGGGTATTCCGAACTTTGAGACGAATCTAGAAAGTGTCTCTGATGGCGAGAAGGAGATAGAGAAACGCAAGAGATCTAGCCTTTTGCCTCAGCCTTTGGGTGACTACACCAGTCAATCAAAGCTTTCTTCAACATTCATCAAGTTGAAAAAACTCGATGCAAAGATCGAAAAACGTATGTTGGAGAAGGAAAGGATAGCAGTGAAAGAAGAGCCCGTTAGCCCTGGTGCATCACAGGGAAACCAAAATGCTTTGGCCCGTGATCTGTCGCCTGCGGACTTGTCAAACATGAACAATGCCCAGCAAAGTTTTCAAAATGAAGAAACAGATGCGGTTCCCAACAATGAAGCTAGAATCCCCACTGATACGAGCCGCAAGCAAATAGGGTTCACATCTTGGCCGACCAAGACTTCACAAGAAATTAAAGGCAATCAATCACTGTCATCAAGTATCGATACCGATTCTTCAGTGAGCTCTGAGTCGGGAAGTTCTGACATCAACTCTGGCTCTGATTCTGGCGATAGCGAGCCTGAGGCAAATGACGCAAACCAGAAACAATCCAGGCGCCTCAGGAATCTGAGGCCAGCCTACAGGCGTAGGTTGGCGCAGCAATTCAAGGAAGCTGAAATTGTCTCTTTGGATTCACTGGAAAGCGATAGCGATACTGACGGAAACGAAAAAGAAAATCCAGTCGAAGCTTCTTTGGGAGCCAATCAGAAGATTGGCATACCTAAGCAAATTGCTGATTCGAAAGAACTCAAGCAAAGTTTAGGCGATAAAAAGTCAAGTCCAATTCAAACACCCAAAAAAACACAGGGCTTTAGTCTAGATCAGGTGGTTGAGCATGCTTCGAAATTAAGCCCAAGTCGAGTTGTGAATTCTCTGCAAAAGCAAACGCCCGCCCAAGCTACCCCCAAGAAGTTATTTTCCACCAATGACCTGAAAAGTCCAAAGCAGAATTTGGAACCTGTACAAGCGTCCAATAAAGCTTTCACTGTTAGTGAGCCCACAAATTTTGTTTCCACACCTACCACAAATACCAAAGTTGTTCGTGTTGAAGAGCATCCAACGCCGTCACAAAAACCTGAATCAAGTGAACACAAAGGGCAAGCTGTGTCTAAAGATGTTTCGTTGGCTGGTGTCATGGATAAGTCCCTGCCTTTCGAAAATGTTCGAGAAAACATTGAATCCACTCAAATTCTCGCTTTAGAAGCGAAGCCGATCCCAAAAGACAACAACCTTTTGGAAGCTTCACAGGAAAAACGAGTCTCGGAAGAGAGTGGGGAGCCAATAAAAAGGCAAAAGCTTGAATCATCCGCTATCTCTCCAGGAAAAACGTTACCCCAGGCTGTGCTGAAAAATCCCTCGTCGCCGGATGAACTTGCCACAGAATCCCACGAGCCTGATTCCAAGAATGTCTTGTCGGGGGCAGAATCTGGTTCCGGATCCGGCTCCGATTCTGGTTCCGATTCTGGTTCTGATTCTGGTTCCGATTCTAGTTCCGATTCTGACACCGATTCTGATTCCGATTCTGATTCCGATTCTGGTTCCGAATCTGGCCCCAAACCTAACCCTGAACCTATTCCTGAACCTGAACCTATTCCTGAACCTGAACCTATTCCTGAACCTATTCCTGAACCTAATCCTGAACCTAATCCTGAACCTATTCCTGAACCTAATCCTGAACCTAATCCTGAACCTAATCCTGAACTTGGCTCCAATTCTAAGATCGACACCAGCTCGGATTCGGATTCGGATTCGAACTCGGATTCGAACTCGGATTCGGCCTCGGATTCTGACTCGGGCTCAGATTCGGACTCGGACTCGGACTCGGACTCGGACTCGGACTCGGACTCGGACTCGGACTCGGACTCAGACTCGGGCTCGGATTCGGACTCGGATTCGGACTCGGACTCTAGCTCCGACAATTCGAACGCAAATCATTCACCTTCTCTTGAAAAAAAACAGGGACTTGTTGAACCAGGCCCACTCTCGGCTTTACGCACCAACCCGAACGCAATCGCAAGGACCACCACTCCTGACAATGTTCTGCAATCCTTTACTGATGTCAAGAAAGAATCGCCAGGTTCAGCCATAAGAACAAATCGGCTCTTGCCCAAACGTCTCACTTCCTCGGGGGTTCGTGTCCATAGCGTTAGTCCCAGCCAAATTCCTGAGACCAAAGCTGTTTCCCAGCCAAATTCAGTACCAAATTCTCAACCAAATCGAGATGTGGAACTGAAATTTCAGCAAACCCAAGGAAACACTGCTACGCAAGAACCAGTTGAGCAAAAATCAACTAAACCTAAAAGGACCTTTAATGCGGCGCCCATAAAAAAACCTCGATTGGTGTCCCTCACTGATCTTGCCATGAGGGGCGTCCCAGATGTTATGGATACTCTTGGACCCAAAAGTCTGACGGTCCCCAAACCTTCTATTAAAGCCATTCCAGATGATTCCTCGGACTCTGGCTCGGATCTGAATGCAGGCTCTAATCTGAGCTCTAGCGATTCTGATCTGGACTCAGACCTGGACTCAGACCTGGATTCAAGCGGCGAAGATGACAGGTATGTAAGCCTTAAGAAGCTTGAAGGAAACGACAAGTCGAAAGGCAAGAAAAAGGGAGGTTTTTCAAGTCTAATGAAAGATGCGAATAAATGAGTTTAAATGTTACATAATGTTAGAGTTTCAAGACTCGATGACTAATCGATATCTGGTCTAGGATATTGAAGATTTTCATTCCTAACCCGTAGGAAAACTCATACCCAGAACCACCCAAGCCGTAGCCGTTTATAACAGTGACGTCGTCGTGCACATCAACTGTAGTTTTCACGCCAGTCTTCATGTACGGCCGGAAACCAACATTTGTGCCTACAACGTCGAAATATTTCTTGCCGTTTTGGTCAATCTTCATGAGTTGAGGGAATATAACGGCGGCTCGGCTCAATAATGCATCCGTGTCAGATTCCCTCACTTCTCTGAATTCATCATTGGGTTGCTTCGTTCCGCCCACAATCACACCACCATCTAGTGGCCTTGGAATGTAGAACGTCCAGATGTTGTCCTTCAGCTGATGGGTCACTGTGGATTCCTGGATTTCTGGGTTTTCTGGTGGCCTCACAGTAATTGTTTGGCCTCTGACAAAATAATAGTTGTCATCAAGCCCTCCATCCCATTTGAGACCATTTCCAGTACAGTTTATAATCACTGCGCCTTTTGCAGCATATTTCAGGGCATCCCGGAGTCGTTCAATCTTTGCTGTTATAAACTTCACTCCATACTTGTATTTCAATTGCCGATGTAAAAACTGGAGATAGACAGGGGGGTTAAGCACGAATGTGTCGTACACAGCGCCCATTTTTACACCTTCTGGTAGTTGTATTGGTTTCATAACAGCAAAATTCTCAAGCCCCTCGGTGTATCCCTCGCCAAGGCTTTGATAATTTTGGTCCGGGGCCTCAAGGTAATCAACTCCTTTCACGAACCTAATTGAAGATTCGGGATGCTCTTTGGCTAATTTTTTGAATCTCTTGTAGGTTACTCTGGAAAGTTTGGATTCCTCGAGCTCTGCTTTATTTTTGGAGGGAAAAGGTCTAAAGTGGGCGCCTGCCCAAGCGGATGTGTACTCCGGTTGACATGGAAATGTGTACGGGTCATGGTCGGCAACAATTGTGATTTGTAGGTTTTTCGTTGTGTTTTCAGAGATGGCCAAGGCAGTCGAAAGCCCACCAATCCCTGCACCCACGATAACAACTTCGTTCATACTGAGGACGTTTTGGCGTGGACTCGCGTTATCGGGTTGCTTATGCTGGGTGCAGGATTGCCGTACAGAGAAACTGATAACTGTATAGTTCGTCTACATATAGTTCACAGGGGTTAAACAGAATGTCAAAAGTCGTTATGTGCATTTTTATTTGTACAAGTTGAACAAGTCAACCTTCAAGATATCGTTGATAGTCTTTCCAGCAGCAACAACCTCCTCGTCAAAGTACCTTAATCCAGTAAGTTGCAATGCAATAGGAGCGCCCACAAACTCGTTTGGATCATAGTTTGAGAGCTCAAGCTCCTCCAAGGGTGATCTGAATTTGTAGTTGTCGTGGGATGCGTCCCACTTGTCAACTGCAGGGTCCTGGAAAAGACCTGTTTGGAAAGTCAAACATGGAAAGTCTATGAGGTTGAACAAAGACGTGTAAGACCAGTTGTAGACTTCGCCAGATTTGGGTGCCACATTGCTGTAGTTGGGGCTGAGGATGAAGTCAATACCATTCTTTCTCATGAAATCACTGTATTCTTGCATCAACTCATCTCTTGTAGCATTAAGCTGTCTGTTTTCATCAGCACCGAAAACCCGGGAGCCCTCTCCATAGTTTAAAGACCACTTCGTCAATTTAGGCAAAGGCTCTCCAGATGCTGCAAGCATTTTTCTCTGCATGTAGTTGCCGTCGCATGCGTACATCTTGTTGACTGTCTCTCGAGCAAGTTGGGTTTTGATAGGCTTAAACTCAACCACATTGACGCCAGCTTCCTTCAATTTTTGGGCCACAAATCTCAATCCCCTGCTTATGGGAGGGGTTGGTTTGACGATGCCATCATCATATTCGACAGCAATAGTCAAGTTTTTTGCTTCGGGCTTCTCGACTTTTCTCCACGGAATTGGAATAGTGTGGCAATCAAGCTCCCATGGCTTACCGTGATTGATGTATGCATCCATCATTAACTCAAGGTCCTCCACGGATCTTGTCATTGGGCCAACTACGGCAGGAACAGAGATTTGGCCCGCAGTCGAGGAAATGCCGCCCTTCTTGGAGTATCTAAAGGTGGTAGGTCTCAAACCAAAGCACCCGCCAAAAGCGGCTGGACCACGAATACTACCGCCAATATCAGATCCAATACCCACCGGGGTTCCACCGAAGGAAACAATAGCACCTTCCCCAGATGAAGAGCCTCCAGAGGACAATGCTAAGTTAAAGGGACATTTCGAAGGGCCGATGAAGTTGTTTGTTCCGTCAAGATGCATCAAAGTTTGTGGCTCGTTCGTCCTCACAAAAAACACAGCACCTAATCTCTCCAAGATGGTCGTGGTAATACCATGGTCCTCAGGGATGTTATCTATGTAAGAAACATAGCCACCGTGAGTTATTTTACCACGATAATTCATCTGCTCCTTCAAAGATATTGGCAAGCCATGTAACGGCCCAATGGTAGTTCCATTCTTCTCAAAGTACTCATCCAAAGCTTGTGCTCTTTCCAATCCCTCTTTTGGAAAAAGTTCCAAGGCACAGTTGGTCAACTGATGCGCAATGGTGCCTCTTTTTGCGAAAGCCTTAAAAACCTCAACGGACGTCCAAGCTCCTGTTGATATTTTGCTCAAGATATCGATGGCGGAGGAGTCAGTGATCTGGAATTCCTCTTCGGTCAAAAGCTTTTTCTCTTTCAAATACCGAACCGCATTGAATTGTTTTTTGGACAAGTTCTCGAGCGAGTCAGGCAACTCAATGGAGTATTCTGGTAGGATGTTATTGATCAAGTCCTTCCTGTACTTTTCTAATTTGGGCTCGTAGGTTTTGAATTTGGCGGCATCTTCATAGTTATCAAGAGGGTCGTTGACCAAAAATTGTTCAAATGAAACCATGTTTGATTTTTGAGCGGCGTTTGTGCGGTAGGCTTCCAATTGTTCTCACGGATTGGTGTCCTTATATAAGTAGCGATAAGCCATGCGTACGGCGTGAATTCCGCACCGAAGTTCCCAAATCGGAAACTGCATCAGAAATAGCGCATTATGGCACGCTGCGATCTGCAAATAGTATCGCCTCAGTAGTGGAGTATTAAGAAAAGAGATATAGTAAACGTACACCTGAAAAGCCGCTAATGCTCCCGCTTTTAAAGAACACTAGTAACAAATGAGGTTGACTCGGAAATAGGCGCTATATGCACTCTGTCCGCAAAGGTTTCGATTTTACGATGCGATCTCCACGAAATAACCACTTGCGAAGTACCCCCACATTTCAGGCACCCTGAAGTATTCTCAATCATCTTTCACACACACAATTTCGTTAAATTAGAACTCAAGTAAAATCATTAACAATTAGAAAAATGATTTTAGCGATGTTTTTTTCAACAGTTGATTGCAATTCTTCTTTGTTCTGGCAGAAATGGCCAAAAGTCGAAAGTACTAAAATGTACTTGAGCAATTTAAACCGATAAAAGCCCGCCAACAGCTTTTGATCTGTAGTACGCATTACCAGGCCATAACACTATCTTTCGTAATCCTAGATTTTCATGAAATCACACTGATTAGTGCATAAATTATTTCGTGAACATAGTGCTCGTATGGCGCAGTGGTAGCGCAGCAGATTGCAAATCTGTTGGTCCTTAGTTCGAACCTGAGTGCGAGCTCATTTTTTTGGCTCTACTTTTTATATCTCTCGAAAGAATAGGTCTTTATAGTTTTCAAATCAATAGAGCGGTTGGATGATACAATTGATACCGAGAAAATTATTAAATTAATTAAAAAGAATAAAACTCAGAATATACAAAGATGTTGTTTGTCGTTCCCCACTTTTTTGCTTCTTGAACCATAGAGTCCGGGCCGCAAACCACTAATGCCTTGGACGTGGATTCATTTGCCATAAAGGGCTCAATGATACGATTGATATCTGGCCTTCCAGTGTGAAGATTGTAATTCGTTGACGTAGTTTCTTTTTCAGCTCTCGGACCATCAAGGTCGTCTAGTTCGATCAGCTCAGCTGTAGCTAGGAGACCAGTTTCCTCGATTTCGGAGCTCGAGCCCGAGGAGCTTTTCGTCACATATACATCAATCATTACCGATGATTGGATGTCATCTAAGACAAATAAATCATTAACATTAGGCGTGGCCCAGCACAAGTTTGCAGTGGGTGTTGAGCAGGAATTGAAGTAGCGGAATAAAGGGACACCGAGAGAAATACCCGAACCACCACAAATTATCATCACCAGGTCAGTAGTTTCAAAAAATGGTACAGGAAGGGAATTGAACGGGAATGTGACCAAGTAATGCGAGTTCTCGAGAACCCTGAACTTAGTATCCTTTTTCACCACCAAGTCAATCGTTTTGTCGCCAGGCAAAGAGTAGATGGTGAATGGGTGAGACGGAAGAAACCAAGTCAGGATATGAGCCGCAGTAGAAGAAAGACGGGTGTGCGAGCCCGGGGTCCATTGTATAGGGTAAGTTGCAGGAACACTCAACCTAATTAGACTCAAGGACGCATTCTCGCTTGTGATGACAGACGAGGCAATTGTCTTTTTGGATTTCATAACACGGTTGAAGATTTGTAAGCCGAGCAATGATATGGCAACAAAAATGTATTCACCAACACCAGGACGGGCATGCCAGTAGATGATGGAAACAAACAAAAGAACAACAGCATTGTGTACGACGTAGAAGGCCCTATAAAAGCGATTTCGCAACGGTCTCATGGACACAAGTAAAAGAAGCACGCTCGCAAAGAAAGCCAACACCCCATAGAAGTTGTAGAGTCTCAAGGACTTCTGCCACACAGCCTGCTCAAGATACCACTTGGCAAAGTAGCCCAAGCTATGGAGGGAGGTGGCAAAAAGAAGAAGTCGCAGAATGCACTTGTGGAGCGCAATGTAATCCAAATATGACGTGGCCAATAGCGAGGGGCGGATTGCAAGCACTATGTCAAGAGGCACCAAGCAAAATCCCAAGCGACCAGCACGCTTTATAGTAGTCGAAAGCGTAAATATAGAAAACTTGTGGAACAAAAGACCCATCACAATTAGGAACCACGTTGCCGTGTGCAATGGTAGCGCCCGGTGAGACACGAGCTTCAGATATAGCGAGGGCGGGGGTTTGCCTTGAGAAGCCCATCGGCGCACAAAGATAAGATGGCAGGCAGCAAAAAGTAGAGCGTATGCCACGGAAAGGCCAAACACAATGACCCCGTACTTGAGATTCGCAGTGTGTGTATGGCCCTCGTGTCTGGCGTCAAGCTCCATTCTTGAAGTGGTAGTAGCGCTTATGCAGACTGACATCCACGCGCATCGTCAACGATCAAACCTCAAACATAGCTAATAAAATCGATACAGCAGTATTTGCACACTCCGATGATTCATTCAGTTCTTATATGTATGTATGGGATTTTGGGGCCACCTTCAATACTAACCACAGTCAACCACGACGGCGTGCCCCGTCTCACCAAATTCTACACCCCGGTGGACCTCGTGACCCAGCGCACGTTGCTAGATCAGGTGTACCAATTGCTACAGGTTCGTACGTCGCAAGAGTGTTCTTTCATCACGCCGCCAAAGCTTCTAGAAGATTTGGAGGATATCAAGGTCATCTATCGTCACTACGCCACACTCTACTTCGTGTTTGTAGTGGACGATCAGGAATCGGAACTTGGAATTCTCGATTTGATCCAGGTATTTGTCGAGTGCTTGGACAGATGCTTCACCAATGTGTGTGAACTAGACTTGGTGTTTGGCTGGCAGGTGCTTCAGACTGTGCTAGAGGAAATTATACAGGGAGGCATGGTTATAGACACGAACATCAACCGCATCGTCAGTGCAGTGGACGAGGCCAACAGACAAAAGGGCACTGGGGCCACCTCAAGCAAGTGGCTTCCCACGCTTGATAACGGATTCGGGTGGGGTAGATAGAGACAAACAAATAGCCGTGTGCCAGTCGTAAGACTAAATATCAGAAAGCGCAACCACTGTGCATCCGACATGAGTACCAAGGTCGAGAGGACATATTACAGAAATGTATTCAAGCGGCCCGGCTTTGTTTTTGTCTCTATGTCACAAATCAGCCCACGCCTTAATGCCTCATCAGTCGTTGCCATCTTCTTGTCATAGCTCATCCCCAAGCGAATATTCAACCTTCTGGTGGTCTCAGCAATCATCTTCGCCATGGCAACCACAGTTTCTTGGATTCCTGTACCAACCTCTCTGTTTCCTGAAGCTCGGTCTTGGCTCGGTCCACCTCGAGCTGTTGAAGTTTCTTACTCTCATCAATGAAGAATTGGTTTGTGTCCACTAAGCGAGGATCAACGCCCCTTGTGTCTCTTTCGAAGGGAGATTTGATTCTGCCAGCTTTCCAAATGGGATCGTTTGTTTTGCTTGTAGCTATGGCGTTCCGCATGAGCTCCTGCTGCTCTTGCTGTCTGAGTGCTTTGTTGCGCTCATACTCTGCTCTGATTTCTGGCGAAAAGGCTGCAATTAGCTCCTCGTCAGTGGGAGTAGCGTATTTGTAAAGAAGGACCCCCGTTCCTATTATGGAGAAACCCGTGACCCACATGCGGGCCCATCTATACCACAATGGTTTCTCGCCTGCCATAACTAGTATTAAGCTTAGTTTTTCTGCTAGTATCGCGCACACAGGAATGAATGTAAGCAGCGGCTTCACTAGTCAAGCTTTTGAGCGTCGGCGATGCCAGCAAAGATATTGTAGATTCCACGGAAGAAGCATCCTGGGCACAGGAGCACGGGAGAAATTTCTTTCTGGCGAATTTGAATATGGATGACAGGGCGTTGGATTACATAAGTGCATAGGGTATAGTTATAGAGGGCAAGGCGTTACAAATATAAATGGGTACTTTGGAATTATTGGATTTGCATAGTTCCAAAGGCCATTATGTGCAAAACGATAGTGGCCCTATTTGATGTGCAGAATAATAAGCCCATTGAGGCGGAGCACGCGGCGAAGAAAATTAGTCGCGCCTCTTTTCTTATACGAGCTATACGACGGGATACCATAATATACCTTCATGTCCTACAAGCTTTGATGCCGGCACCGAAATCCGTCTAAGTGATCCATCAGCTTTGCAAATTCAACTTTAGGTTCCATCTTGCACCCACCAATTCAACTCGGTACCGCAGGCTTTACCTCCATCATGTCCAGTGAATCTCATCCCAAAAGCGGCGGCAAACGCAAATACCACTCCAAGTCCAGAAAGGGGTGCTCCACGTGCAAGCGAAGAAGGGTCAAGTGTGACGAGAACAAACCAAAATGTAACAACTGTGCCCGTATGAAGTTGGACTGTGGTTTCACGGAGTTTGACGCGCTGCCTCCGCTGAAAAAGCCCAAACAAGAGACTCCTGCTGAAAAATCGCCCCAGACTCAGCAAGCCACTCCTGACAAGTCGCCGTCGCCTACTCAAAGCAAAAACACCTTCCAGAACTTGGCCTCCTCTGTTCTTGGAAGCGGCCTACTAGGCGCAGGCAACATCAACAACTTGAACTTGAGTCTGTTGGTGAACAACATCTCGAGTTTGGGCGATATCAGCGCATTGGGCGACATGGCAAATTTGAGCAATTTGGCGCTCCTTGCACAGGCTCCTATAGACTTGAATTCCCTCTTGCCTCAGTTAAGCGAGCATCTTCCTCAAATGATGGCTGCAACGGCAACGACGTCTGCTTCCACTCCTGGCGTGAAAGACGAAGAGCAAGAAAACAAGCCCAATCTCTCAGAAACTAGTCGGACAAATTTAGGGAATGGCCCTTCCAGCATCTCAGGTGAAGACTTATCTGATGGCATGGTGCTGAAAGACGTGCCTCCCTTGAATATGAACGACTTGAGACTCATGCACCACTACACCACCAAAGTATCGAGCACCATAACGGGCGCCGGAATCTCCGATACTGACATATGGAACAACGACATACCCAAGCTCGCGTTCGAGTACCCGTTCCTTATGCACGCTCTACTAGCGTTCAGCGCCACTCACTTGTCTAGAACAGAAAGCGGCCTCGATCATTGTGTGACCATACATCGTGGTAAGGCGCTCCACTTGTTACGAGAGGAGATTCTAAATATCAACCTTGAGAACACTGACGCATTGGTGGCTAGCGCGTTGATATTGATCATGGATTCTTTGGCAAATGCCTCCGTTCCCTCGCTGATATCGCCGAAGTCATTACCAGCATCGGCGTGGATTTTCCACGTAAAGGGTGCTGCTACCATCTTGACGGCGGTTTGGCCTTTGACGGAAGCCTCCAGGTTCTACAAGTTCATTGGTGTGGACTTGGGCGATTTGGGTGACATCATGAACCAGAAGATCCACGTCACAGATGCGAGTCTGTCTTCGTTTGCCAACTTGGTGTGCCACGACTCGGCAATCGCCGACTTATACCCGGTCCCAATGAATTCTCCATACTTGATCACATTGGCATACTTGAGCAAGCTCCATAAAGAGAGATACAAAGCGGACTTCATACTCCGCATCTTTGCCTTTCCTGCCCTTTTGGAGAAAGACTTTTTGGGGCTTCTTATGGGCGGTGACGTGAAGGCCATGCGGATCATGAGATCATACTACAAATTGCTCCGGTCGTTCACGCTAGAAATGAAGGACAAGGTGTGGTTTTTGGAAGGAGTCTCATCCGTTCTCCCGGTGGATGTGGAAGAGTACGCTGGTGGAGCCGGTGGTATGCACATGATGCTTGATTTTTTGGGTGGCGGACCTGCGATCGTTGAGGACCACGAGGTCGACACAGATCTCAGTATTATTGACCCTGGAGGAAAAATAGCCGAGAAGCTCATCGACACGAACAATCTCCCCAGTGATATCACCAGCAACTTGGACATAATGCAAGGCGACGACGCAGGACTAATGGAGATCAAATTAGAGTGAAGCTCGACTGCAATGCCGGAACTCAAATGCCACTCGCTCTTTTGCGTTGTGCAAAACCGATTCGTCAATCAACGCTTAAGAGAAAGCGCGGTACCCCTGTTTTGACTTACATAGCCTATAGTCGGTGTTGCCTTCATATGGCCTATACATGCCTGTCCAGGACTGGTTGAACCCCAGGCCGCGGTGCGGCTCCCTTTTAAGACCCCTATCGCTCGTGTAGAGACCTGCATGCGGCGCCGTTTTTTTCCGCGAGCTGGAGACTAACAAATAGATAAATAAAATAGAAAAAATCGGACAAAAAATTCAAGCACTTTCTGAGGCTGACACTAGTTATTTTTTTTTGAAAGTCACGGCTGTTTTTCAACACATCCCACGCCCAACATCAATCTATCACTACGGCTCGACTCTGGCCCTCTGAAATAACCCCTATTTGTCTAGCGCCCGGTTTTTTTTTCCGCAAACCGCTCGTCCAACTGTGTTTATTTGGACAAATAACATTCTCACACAAATCCACACAAACCACCTAAAACACAGGTGATCACCACATCTACAAGCCCAGAATGCAAACCATAAAGTGTGTCGTCGTCGGTGATGGTGCCGTCGGTAAGACGTGCTTGTTGATCTCTTATACCACATCCAAATTCCCCGCCGACTACGTCCCCACTGTTTTCGACAACTATGCCGTGACGGTGATGATTGGAGACGAGCCCTTCACGTTGGGACTCTTCGATACCGCTGGCCAGGAGGATTACGATAGATTGAGACCATTGTCGTACCCTTCCACCGATGTCTTTTTGGTGTGTTTCTCTGTCATCTCGCCCGCCTCTTTCGAGAACGTCAAGGAGAAGTGGTTCCCTGAAGTGCATCACCATTGCCCTGGTGTGCCATGTCTTATAGTCGGAACTCAGATTGATTTGAGGAACGACGAGGTCATATTACAGAGATTGCACAGACAAAAGTTGTCGCCCATCACAACCGACCAGGGCGAGAAGTTGGCTAAGGAGTTGAGAGCTGTTAAATACGTGGAGTGCTCTGCTTTAACGCAACGTGGTTTGAAGACGGTTTTCGATGAGGCCATTGTGGCAGCCTTGGAACCTCCGGTGATCAAGAAGTCCAAGAAGTGTACCATCTTATAGTGCGAGTTGCCGGCGATATATTCATCCGTGCATGCTCTTCAATGCCTCGGGCTGCGGTGCCCATTCCTCTCGTTTCAGCGCGTTTAGCGCACAGCCTCTCGTTTCTCTCGGAAACAGGTTCAAGGGTCTACATGAGGCGTCAGTGTCTCGCCATGAGACGGTGCTTCAGTTCAACTGGTTCCATACTAGCCTAGTGTATAAGTTTAGTTTCGATTACTGACTGTTCTTCTCAGTGCACAGATCCAATAAATAATGTCAAAATACTAGCAGAAGTCATTCCCCGGTTACACTTACAACAGCACAAAATACTGTGGCATCAGCTAATCGTCTATGGATCCGTTCGTGATTTGATACACGTGACCACCCCGAAGGCGCCGTCCACCATTGCAAGCAACTCTTCCTTTCTGGTCAGTCCAAGATCTTAACTGCACGGCGCAAAACGCCTATTTGTCTCACATCTATATGCTCTCGAGAGCATGGCCCCAGGTAAATGCACAGGCGCGAACCCCACCTGTCCCCAATACAAGCCACAGTGCAAAGGGAACAAAACAGCATTCCCAAGTAGACTACTCTAGACGGAAGAAAAGAGCCAGCAGAAGGCCAATATTGAACTGGCTTGATACTTAGGGGTAGGACTTAAGGTTAAGGCTAGGGTTAGGACTCAAGGTTTGGGGCTTGACGTTAGCAAAGTGACTTCGCTCGACCCGCGGAAATCTGGGGAGTGCGGCGCCAAAACGCCCTGGTAGAGCAATGGAGCGGTGTGTGCAGTAAGCGCCTAGACCTCGCGTCCCAGGCGCGTGGGCTCTTATTTCATGGAGCGCTAGAGGATGCTCCATCTGTTTTTTATAAACCCAACTCCATCGTCTCCATTCTTTCTCAAAGAGTTCCATGTCATCAAGCTCCGCCAATTACTTTAATGACTCGGAGCTCTCCAGTCCATGGGGCGAACAGGACTGCTTTTCCAAGGACTTCGGCAGTTCCAGCTCAGCGCTGTCAACACTCTCCCACCATCAGTCTGGTGTCTCCGACGATAATTCCGCTACGCCCAACTCTCCGACAATTAGCAAGACGGGCAAGAAAATTTATGGAGACATTCGCCAAGACTTCAAGCTGGGCAAGGTTGTGGCGCACACTCTGTATGTGGACAATATCAACATCGCTAAACACCAGCGCAACTTCATGCTGGACTCGGGCGTCTACCAGTTCAAACAGGCACAGGCGGCTGATGACAGCCCAGAGTTTCCTCTCCCTATAGCAGGCTACAAGCTAGGTGAAAAGATCTCCGCCAACCAAATCACTTTTCCGGTATTTAGCGCCACACACGAGACAACTGGCCAGGCCGTGCTTATCAAGGTCTCTTCCGATATCACTCATTCTGACAACGTCGCACGCTTTCTCAACGATTGGTACATCACCCTGGGTGTTAATCCTCCGCTGTCGGGATATCAGACATGGCTATACGACGCCGGCTCGCCCGACCTGGCGCTTCCCAAGCACGACATCAGCAATCTGACCTTCAGGCCCATAACGCTACCTCGAGACATCCCCGGCATTCTCTACCCGATTGACCAGTTGAGCATTGTGCAGTCCGTCAACGGAACTTTGACAACTATGCTCCTCATGATATACCCCAATGAAAACTACAAGACGCTTTTGGAATACTACACAGAGCAAGCCACCGATAATTCTGTCTCACTCAAAGTCCCTGATAGTGTCTCTTCGGGCCCTTCCGACAAGAGCATCATCGAATCCGCCTCCTTCGTCCTGTACACTTCCTCTTCTCGATCCGCCGTGAGCGACCAAGACTTTGATGATCTATCGAATCGGGTCAAACAGCTTCAAAAAACCCCGGACTTGGTTTTGAAAATCCTCAAGGACTTCGTCCCCGTGCTTAAAGCTCTTTCGTCTTGCCACAAACATGGCATTGTTCACAATGGGTTGACCACTAGCAACATATTGCGTTCAACCCTGACCTCGGGCGTCCCAGAAGGGAAGGAAGTCGTTTTGAGTGGGTGGGATTTCTGCTTTTCCGTCGCTGTCGAGCATTCTTTCAATTCCTTCAGAAACAAAAATTACAACAATATGCAACAAGGGTTACAATTTGTCTCCCCGGAAAACACTAGTGGTGCAACTACCTCGGTCGACTACAGAACTGATATCTATTCCATTGGTGTTTGTTTGTATGAGACTATCGTTGGATGCTTGCCCTTCCAAACTTCCAACTTGAATGAGCTCAAAAGAATCATTCTAACACATGTTCCAATTAGACCGAAATTATTGGGCCTGTCTTGGATTTCCAGCAAACTTGATAATTTAATAATGAAGTGTGTGAAGAAAAACCCCTCGGACCGCTACCAAAGCATCGATCTGTTGCTCAAAGACTTGAATGATGTTATCCTGGATTATTCCAAATCAAAAGTCCACTTGGTTGACTTGCAGCAAATTCGAGAAGAGAATGTTGAAGAGCACGAAGAAGTCACAAATGACGAACGAATAGAAGCAACTGCGCCTCAAACGTTGCCTCTCTTTCACAATTCGATTAGAAACTCCGTGAGATCCAAAAACGATCAAGTTATGCAGGAGTTAATTGACCGGTACCATAGTCCGGATAGGTGCAAGTTTCTCCTCGTCAAAGGTGACTGTGGTGTCGGAAAAAGGACTCTTTTGGAACAATTACGTGGTGAGGCCGTAAGGAAGCAGGACTTCTTCATTCATTGGAGCTTCGATTGCTGTGACAGAAACGTGGCGCGATATGCATTTCTCATCTATGGAGTCTATACAACAATCAAGCAGATTCTTTCCTCCTCTCGTGGTGTCATCGAGGAGTGGAGAAAGATATTCACTTACGAAATCGATGCCGATTTAAGTGTGTTATTTCAATCTATTCCCAACTTGAAGATCCTTCTTGGTCCAAACTACCAAAGCTATCGTCAAAACAGGCCAAGCATTCCTGTTGTCCAACCGAAGTCGAGTATTCAGCCATCGGATACCGTCGTTGCATTTATTAGCGAAGATGTTAACGATAGCGATACTGGCACAATACCATCCAAAAAAAGTGAAGAATTTCCCTACGAAGAAGACAAACTCAACATGGAGTTGAAGTACAATTACATCTTCAAACAAATTTTCAGTATTATTGCTCGTGGAGGTTTGACAATCATCTTGGACAACATCAACTGGCTTCCCAACAGCGAGTTCAATCTACTCGTTGAGATATTCGAATTCTGTGAAATCAATACCACCAATGCTGCCGTCTCCATTGTCGGATCTTACCAAACCAGCAATGTCCTTTCTCCTCACGAAAATAGTGGAGTGGATCCAATTCAATATCAGAAGGTGGCGGATGCCCTAAAATGGTCCCTCACAGATTATGAGCTCAAGAATTTAGATAAAGATGCATTTTTCCAATACTTTGAATGTTTTTTCGAGAAAAAAAACAAAGAATATTCGGATGCGGTTTACAAAAGAGTGAAAGGAAATTTTCTTGCATTCGAGTACTTCATGAGGTGTTGCTTGTTGAAATGCAACAATCATTCAAATTTGCTAGAACAATCGTTGGAAGATTCCAGAAACTATGAGGGGCTGGGAGGGATCATCAAAGAATACCTCAATGTGGCTATCAATGCGGAAGCATTGAGATTATTGAAGTTCGCCACTATTATTTGCAGCAACGGCTCTTTCGATATTTGCGAATTAATGATTGTCACGGGCTACCCGTTGAAAACCGTTCATTCTTTACTTCAGTTGTGTTTAAACACAAGGTTGATCGTTTCATTAGGAATTTGCTACAAAGTGCCATTTCACATGATTACTGAAAATTCGCTACCGTTCGAATTGAACGATTCTATCATCTTGGAGGTCACCAGGAAAGCACGCTACAGGTTCGACCACAGTACCATACAACTCCACATTCTAAAGGAAATGGAAGACAATAATGAGTTTCAAGAGTTGCACCGAATATGTGGCCTCAGATTTCAAAAACATCTCTTAAAGACCACGAAAGTTAACATAATTGCTTATTTGAACATGGCGTCGCATTTACTTCTCTCTTGTGATGTCGCTAGGCCTGAAGATCATAAAGCATATCATGAGGCAATGATCAATGGCGGGCGCTATGCTATTTCCACGTCCAATTTGCCACTTGCTATTCAATTCTTCGATGCATCTGTGAAATTCATAAACAAGAATGACAGACAGAGCAAGCTCAAATTGGCTCTTTCGAGAATCCAGTGCAATTACTATATGGGGAATTTTGATAAGGCCAATCAAATTTTGCGGGAAGCAGAAACCGAATTCGGTCACAACAATTGGACTCTTTTGCATCTCAGTGTGTGCTCGCTATTCAGCCTGAAGCAGTACAAAAAAGGTTTGAAAGAAGCATTGAGGGGGCTAAAATATTTGAAGATCGAATATTCATTGGATCCGGTAGAAGCAAAAAGGCTTGCAGAAAAGCATATGAATCTGCTTCCTTTGTCTCTCGCCGAAATCAGAAGTCTCAAAACTTTAGACAAGGCTTGGGACAAACGTTTTATATTAATTGCGGAATTGGTCACCACCATTATGAATGTGACATTTATTCTTGAGCTTCCGGATCTACGAATGGCCATTCTTGCACAGCTCGTGAATCTCATGTCAACCTACGGCTACACAGCCTCGTGTTGTATTCCGTTGTTACACTTGGCAAACTACTTTGTGCAACTCCCGGAAGACATAAACTATGTCAAAGCCTGCGAGATCGCGGATGTGGCAATGACGCTCGTGAACAATGATGCTGCTGTGAGTACTCAATCTCTACAGACCATCAATGAAACCTATTTGTTGTTCATGGCACAGTTTAAAACGCCACTTCCTAGAATCCTCAAGCGTTTAGCATATGTGTCGCTTCCAAGCGCCGTTCAGCTGAAGAATTCCTTTGTGAAACTTTGGATCATGTCCAGTCAATTGTTTTTGGGTAATATGAGGGGATGGCACAGCTCTTCAGTAGGTCTTGGAAGACTGGTTCGATACAACAATGACCTCGAATACTACTTCCATTACAACTTGATGGGTTTGTGGTGCGATAAGCTTCTGCTTGAAGACTACATGAGCTTGAGCACAAAATTCGCTGATAAGTTGACACCTGACTTGGAGTTTGTGTATTATGCCAATGCTTTGCTTTATGCTTCGCATGAAGAACGATACATGATGAGTCCCGATTTGATCATGAACAAAACTTATAAGATTCTGAAAAAGTTGCCTTTGTCAGCTCTCCACGTTTTATACTACTTTTTAAGTGTCATTACGTTGGTGCATGTTGAAGATGCCGAGAACAAGCCTGATCTATTGGAAATTGTCAAGGAAATCAGGGAACGTTTCAAGCTTTGGTCGGAACACTCGCCTGCCATTTTCTTGTGCGAGCACAAAATCATCGAAGCCACCCACAAAACCATGGATCCAAGCTTTCCATCACTAGCTTTGCTTGATTTATTTGAGGATGCTGTTGAGGAATCAGAAAAACAGAAGAAGTGGTTGCAGGCAGGGATTGTATGCAGAATTTGTGCCAAGTGGCTTCAAAGACAATCACACAGTGAAAGGAGAGTTCATTTTTACGTCCGGAAGGCCTATCAGTATTTCAGTACTGTGATGGCTACTAAAAAAATGGAACTGCTTAAAGCTGATTTTCCGGCTCTGTTCAATGATTTCAACTGGGCCGGTGTGCCTAATGTTGGTGAACCATCGCCTCCTGTGCAGCAAAATATTTTTGATGAACGCTTCTATACCGACAACGCTATCAACTACGATGAAAACGATTTGATGAATGAGCTGATCGTCTCGTCAAAGGCCGAGAAGGAGGCAGCATTCAAGAAAAAAATTCAGCCTCCTTCGCAGGGTGAATGGACAAAAACTCTTAAACTTTGTCTATTCATAGCCCAGTCTTCTTCAATAGACTTGATAGTGCAGAAATTACTCGAAAGTTGCTTGATGTTTTCGGGAGTCGATTATGGAGTTGTTGTGTTCAAAATGCTGTCGCAGCAGCCAGTCATCAAAGCAATTGGCTCAGTTGACAGCGTCTACATGCTAGATAACATATCGCTCATCATGCGCCCAGATTTGTCTCCTTCGAGTATGATCATACAAGCCTTGCTTGACGGAAATACCGTTCATTCCCATGGAAACGGATATACGTCTGACGATCCTTACTTTATCGATAATCCCAACTCCACTGGGTTTTGTGTCCCTATCAAGACTTCGACAATTGTGGGCGCAATTTACCTAGAGAGTAAAGGTGTGGGAAAGACCAATAATTCCCAAGCACTCAGTGTTGATTCAGCTGTCATTGACCTTCTCTCACTTCTTTGTTCACAGGCTGCTGTATCTTTCACAAAGTCTGTGGTTTACAATCAAATGGAAGTGGCAAAGAGAGCGGCGGAGGATGCTACTGAAGAAAAGGCCAGTTTTCTTGCCAACATGTCTCACGAGATAAGGACACCGTTCAACTCGTTGTTTGCATGCTCAATTTTTTTGTTGGACACCGAATTGAGTAATATCCAAAGAGAGTATGTGGAGACGATCAAAAATTCTGCTTTGGTCACGCTCAACATCATTGATGGAATTCTTGCATTCACGAAGATTGAGCATGGCTCTTTCAATCTTGAAAATGCGCCATTCTCCATAAATGACACCATCGAAAGCGCTATTGTGTTTGCCAGTGAACAGACTGAATCTGAGCATTTAGAGTTTGCTTATTTCAACAATTGTCCTGAATTGGAAACGATTCATGGAGATGCCACAAGAATACGTCAGATCATCATCAACCTTGTTGGAAATGCTCTTAAATTTACGAGTGTGGGTCACGTCAAAGTAACTCTTGAGGCTACCCATATAAAAGATCTGAGGTATGAATTTTCCTTATCTGTTGAGGATACAGGCATCGGTATTCCAACAGAGTCAGCCTCTAAAATTTTTGGGGCTTTCACACAAGTTGACGGCTCGTCCAGAAGAGTTTATGGCGGGTCTGGTCTTGGTTTGGCAATTTCCAAGAAATTGGCTGAGATCATGAACGGTCGAATCACATTCACCAGCAAGGAAAACTCTGGGTCGACATTTGTCTTCTCCTGTCCTTTTGAAGTTGAACCTCCAGTTAAAAAAATGGAGTGCGATACGCAGAATGTTGTTATTGTCTCGAAGAAAATGTGGAAGAGGTTGGCTCTCAAGCAGGTCCTTGAGTATTACAATGCGAATGTGAACACATTTGAGAAGGCTTCATCTCTTGAAAGCTACAATTATCCTGTTGATGTTCTAGTGATTGGCAGAGAATGTCTCGAGGAAGCCGAGTATGCACTCACGCTCCCAAGATGGAAAAACGTGCGGCTTTACATTTTGACCAGGTTTGGTCAGATGGTTTCGGACTTAGAATTGAAGAAGTTAAACCCGTGTGGCATTCTCTTCTCGCCCATCAAGAGAAGCTCGGTGAAAGGCATTCTCTTCGATCCGCCAAGCGTTTCTTCGACGCTTCAAAGAAAGCCCACAAAGTTGACCCTACCAACAACCTCGGCGGAAGAAAAACTGCTGGCGAACAATCTCAGCATCTTGATCGCAGAGGACAACATGGTCAATTTGGTTGTTGCCCTGCGACATTTGAAAAAACTAGGGTATGTGGCTGACCATGCCAAAGACGGTGTGGAGGTATTAGAGAAATGTGAGGCCAGACTCAAGGAGGGTAAGAAATACGATGTTATTTTCATGGATATACAGATGCCCAAGAAAGATGGAATCCAAGCTACCATCGATTTGAAAAACTCACTTTCAAAAAGGGGCCTCGATGGCTTCTTTCCCAAGATCATTGCCTTGACTGCAAATGTGGCGTGTGAAGAAAGGGACAGGTGCCTTGAGGCCGGAATGGTGGATTTTGTTTCGAAACCAATTTTGCCAGAATTGTTGAAGAAAGCTTTGGCAAAAGTGAAAGAAGATTTATGAGTTGCGGAACACGGATAATTTTTACTCATGACGGCTACACTAATTATGATGAACAAGACTTACATTTTACACCAAGCTGCACTCGTGTGTGTATTTGAGCCAGGGGTATCAAACCCTGTAAAGCAAATTAGGCCTTGATTTTGCTTTCTTTGTAGAGCTTCACTCTGTTGTTCTTCCATTCGTCGTAAGCCTTCTTATACTCAGCCAAAGCGCTCTCGGAAGGTTTGTAGACAGCCTTCTGGTCCTCGCTCAACAATTTCCAGGCATCGGAAATAGCTTTGGAAGAAGCCTTGAAGTCTCCAAGGTCCTTCCAGTTCTCCTTCAAGAACACAGCGTAAGCGCTAGGAGGTCTCTTTGGGCTTGGAGTCCAGATTTTGAGTTGCGCCTCGTTGTACTCGTTTGCACGCTCGGTGTAGCCAGCTTTTTCTTCCTCTGTGAGTTGAGTCCATTGGTTTTGGGCATCCAGAAGCAAGTTTGTGCTGGTACATTTCTCCTTCACAAAGAAGTTAGAGCCAGAAATCTTTCTGTAAGTCTTGGTGGCCTTCTTAATCAAAGCAGCCTCAGCTTCGGAAGCTTTCTTGGCTGCCACTTGAGCCTTGATGGCATCTGCTTTTTTGGCATGATCAGCTCTGATTTTAGTCAAAAGCTTCTTCTCCTTCTCAATTTTCTTTTGTAAATCCCTCACCTCCTTTGGCAATTTGGCATTCTTTGCTGGGGCCTTTTTGGCGGCGGACTTGATGGTTCTTTGGAAAATAAGCAGGTATGTAG
This sequence comes from Metschnikowia aberdeeniae, assembly GCA_002370615.1. Lineage (NCBI taxonomy): Eukaryota > Fungi > Ascomycota > Pichiomycetes > Serinales > Metschnikowiaceae > Metschnikowia > Metschnikowia aberdeeniae. The sequence goes on from NKZB01000175.1 coordinate 981,403, forward strand.
CCATTGGTTGCACTCTGGCAACATTGATACCTGAGGTGAGAGGTCTGGTTGAAAACATGTCTTTCTAGAAGGGGTGGGTTCAGTGTTATGAATAGAGGTTACTTGTTGCGCGCCTCTCGTCATGTGCACTCCCAAGTTTGTTACACACGACAAAATGCCGTACCGCAAGCCCTAACCTTTTTGGACTTGCGTCGACAAATATCGACAAAAAGGAACATACGGTTGCCATAGTCTTGTCTCTCAAGGGGGTAAGAAATCGTACCCGTTTGACGCTTTTCTATGTTGTATGCAGAATCAGGCAATCTGTAACATATGCAGGACAGCGTATCAACTTGCTGGACCGGTGTTCGGTGTACGGGTTTTACGGGGAGGCGTTTCGCGCTATCTTTTGCGCTATCAGACGCGCTACTATATGCACGCACCAGAAAGCCGCTAACTATCTGGGGAAGTATATAGACCCATGCGTCTGCGCTTACGGCACAAAATATGACTGTGACATTGAAAAACCCAAACCTCATCAAAGCCAAACCTTTTATCAACGGTGATTGGTATGAGTCCAAATCCACAAAGACGTTCAAGGTCTACGATCCTGCAACTGAGCAATTGATCATTGAGCTCCCAGATCAAACCCCCGAAGAGATTGACGAGGCCATTCAGGTCACCAAGAATGCGTTCGACACATACAAAAATTCCAATCCTGTGGACCGCTCCAAGTGGTTGAGGAATTTGCATAACCTCATGCTTGAAAATCTCGACGATTTGGCTGCCATTATCACCTGGGAAAACGGCAAATGCCTCACCGACGCAATTGGAGAAGTCAAGTATGCCGCCTCTTACTTTGAGTGGTTTGCTGAGGAAGCCAGAAGAATATATGGCCATACGATCCAGCCCGCCAACTACAACAACAAAATCATCACCTACAAACAGCCAGTGGGGCCAGTTGGATTATTGTGTCCCTTTAACTTCCCTTCAGCTATGGGCGCCCGGAAAGCCGCTCCCGCTTTTGCTACCGGCTGCACTTGCATCTTGAAACCTGATGGCCAAACTCCGTTGTCGTCGTTAGCGCTTGCCTATTTGGCAAATGAAGCCGGCTTTCCAAAGGGTGTGTTCAATGTCGTGTTGGTGAGCATTGAAGCAACTCCTGCCTGTGGGCTCAAGTTCTGTGAGTCGCCATTAATCAAGAAGATTTCTTTCACTGGGTCCACGCCGGTAGGAAAGTTGCTTTACAAGCAATGCTCGCTGACGCTCAAAAAGATGTCCATGGAGCTAGGAGGAAATGCCCCTGTGATTGTTTTTGATGATGCCAAGATTGATAATGCCGTTGAGCAGGCTGTGGCCGCCAAATTTCGCTCCTTGGGCCAGACTTGCGTGTGTGCCAATAAGCTCTACATCCAGAGTGGAATCTACGATGAGTTTGTGGCCAAGGTCGGCCAAAGAGTCAAGGAATTCAAAATCGGGAACGGTTTTGAAAAGGGAGTCACTCACGGTTGCTTGATAAACACAAAGGCCATTGAAAAAGTGGAAGACCATGTTTCTGATGCTGTGTCCAAGGGCGCCAAGGTTGTGGTCGAAGGAGGACCGCTTGAAAACCTTGGAAAACACTTTTATGCCCCTTACGTGTTAAAAGACGTAACCAAAGACATGAAGGTCGTCCATGAAGAGACTTTTGGGCCTTTGGCTGCCATCATCAAGTTTGACACCAAAGAAGAGGTTATTGCAGAGTGCAACGACACTCCATACGGCTTGGCCGCCTACTTGTTTTCAGAGAGCTTGAACACGGTTTACTCGGTGTCCGAAGCTTTGGAGGCGGGAATGGTTAGTGTGAACACCGGAATTTTCACTGATGCTGCCTTACCCTTTGGCGGGATCAAGGAGTCTGGTTTTGGCCGTGAAGGTTCCATGTATGGTGTTGATGACTACACTGTGATGAAGTCAATTTCTCTTGGAAATGTCTACAGCTAAGACCAAGCTTCCGGATCTTAGTGTTAGGATTAGGTAATTAGAATTATAGATGTTATCATGTTCCAGAGTAAAGATGGGACTACGTAGCTGGAACTCACGATGTCATGTGCTAGAATTAAAGAAGTTATTAGATTTCCAAACTTATATAAGCCGTTAGATTTCCAAACTTATATAAGCCGTTAGATATCCAAACTTATATAAGCCGTTAGATATCCAAACTCATAGACGTTATTAGGTAACTGGACTGAGATTCTATTATGCAACTCGCATTATTCACCTCGATATTACCGCACTAAAAATCACCTGGCTCAACACGCACCAACCAACACCAAACAGTCAATGACTGACGACATATATAAAGTCGACACCCCGCTAGAAGGATTCTACCTAATCGACAAAAATGGTATGTACTCGCGTTTGATGCCAAGCTCGGTTACTAACCCCAGCGGTGTATACCCCTCCAAACCCTTCACCTCTAGATAACTTGCTTGCTCTATATGATCTAGAGTCCATTGCCAACTCCATCAGTCGAGTCCGAAGTGACGGCTCCAAAGGCGTCAAGCTACGCAAATCATACAAAAACCACATACTGGATCTTCCTGGAAAACACCAGATCCCCGCGTCGAAACCCGTGGACGGCCAGATCCTCAATCCGGATCTTCCCAATCTTCCTGATGTGATACAAGAGTTTAGCAGCGACCTCTTGAGCACAGCACTTAAGTTTGATAAAACTTCTATCAATGGTATACCGGGTTTCAACACCGCAGATCTAGCTATAAGTGATACAGCTCCTGGACGACTCGAGGATATGACGGAAACTGACGAGTATAAAAAGAAGAGGAAGAAGAAGCAGATGTTCGGCTCTGATCCGAAGAGGTTACATATTTAACCGGCACTTGGCCGTGCTGAACTTATAACATCATGTCATCAATATCTATCTAGTATGGAAGTCTAACTTGAAGGAGCTGAGAGGCCTTCATTGTTCGTTGATATTTGCTTTTCAACCAGACTCACCACCTTCTCGGTGGGGGTTAGCTCGTCTCTTTGTCTCCCGGAGGTTGATCGGCGCTCAAAGCGTCTCAAGTTCTGTTTTCTGGAAGACACTTTGTTCTTTAGGAGACGTCCAGAATGCAGAAGCAATGCTTTTATGGCGGTTCTTTTGAATATATCCGCAACATCCAAGAGTGACAACACCTTGGTTTCGATCTCCCAAGCAGGAAGTTCGAGGCGGAAGTTGGAAACGTTGAGCAAGCGCTTGGAGCCGGACTTCATGTGGAGCGAAATCATAACCTCGAACAGTTGAGAAGTGAGTTTCACAATACTGATGTACTTCTTGGATCTGTCGATCATTGAAGTGACATCTTTATCGTGATCGAGCTCATTTCCGGAACTCGCAAAGGAATCGGAGTCTTTCGTTGATAATCTTCCTTTCGAGGCTGTGAGACTTTTCCTTTGGTCGCGAGAAGCCACATCTAAGTCTGTGTCTGTTCGGGCTTCTTCATTGGTTTTGTCCTCATTCTTGTCTTTGTTTCCGGTCTCCGAGACCTTGAGGATAGGACTCTCGTTAATCTCATTGTCTGTCTGAAAGATGAACTTCATCAACAGAGAACCTGTCTCCTCGTCGATATTCAAGTTCAAAGGAAGCAGGTTGATATTAAAATTGTCGATAATTTTTATGCCCCCAACAGAACGATTCATCGACCAATCCACGGTTATTAGGTCATCGACATTCTTCACCTTGTAAGGCTCCAAGAATTTTTTGTAAAAAGCATCTTTCAAGAGTGTAACACCTTCGATGCTCTTTATCTCGATTCGGTTGTTGTTGGAACCGTCATCTTTAATGATGCGCTTGCAGACGCCCTGCTCGATTTTCAAGTCAATTATTGGGCTGCGGTCATCATTCAACATATGAAGAACAATCTCGTCGGCAGCAATCCGCCAGTCCTGAACCACCCTGGCATAAGATGACGTGACCAAGTCGCCTGAGAATAGCGTTTGAAGTGTCAAAATGATATCTTCAGACAACGAAGTCTTTTTGTGAGTGAGAAGCAAGTACTCGTTGAGAGCCTCATTGTCCAAATAACCGTCTTGACGAAAGTTGTAGTTGTTAATGAGGCCTCCCGACACTCCAACGATCTTATGGAGACTTGTTAATCGGCGGTGTAGGGCTGGCAAATCCTGGAAGTCATTGGAGAAACGAAGTTTCAGAATCTTGTCGCTGAGCTCCACTGCCAATGGCTCTGTGTATAGAAGGAGTGTTATCACCGTGATATAAAGCGCAAAGTACTGCTTGGAAGTGCTGTTAATGGAGAGCCGGGGAACATCCACTCTCAATCTGTTGGCAGTTCCATGATCTTTTGCTTGTGTTTCCGGAGACGCTGAATCCCCATTTTCATCTTGTTCTAGCGTAGACACCAGTGCCATGACTTGCTCGAAAGTGAACATCAAAGACATCTTGTTGACCAACACATCCTCTTCGAAGGCGAGACTGCTGCTTTTGCAAGTTTCAATACCAAGAAATGGAGGCCACTTTGATTTGGTTCCATAAGGTTGGTTCTCTAGAGCAATTTGCTTCTGAACTATGCTCAGTTTTTCAACCACCATGACACTAGCATCATGAAGAAGAACTCCGTACCTCTTCTCCAACTCTTGAGAGGAATTTGATGCATCTCTGTTACTTTTAACAGACAAGATCTTTGACTCCAATCCTGGCGCAGTTATTATCACCACTGAATCCTTAGCCTGTTCAGACTGTAGCTGGATCTGCGGAGATATCACCTCAATTTTAAAATCCTCATTAATGACTTGGTTGCCCTTCAGTTTTCTGAGAATTCCATCGAAATTATCTATGCGTTCTTGGGAGCTCTCAAACTTGTTGAGATGAGACCTCAAGACCTCGAGCGAGGTTTTGCAGTCGTCCACTGTTGATTTGAGAGTCGACGCAACTTCTTCGTTTTTCTCTTTTTCTATCATGTTTTCAAGCATGCTCATAAACTCGAACGACATGAGCTTCTTGTAGCTGCTGCTTCGCTGCACGAAATGGATGTACTTCATGAACTGATTTCTGACTGATTCATTCCATTTTAAAAACATTGAAACGAGAATGAATTTGTTGTGGAAATTTTCCCTCTGACTTGAAATCGCTGAAGTAACGCTATCTTTGCGCAAACTTCTTCTTCTTTGAGATTTCAACTTCTCAATCAAGCCTCTCAAGGTGCTAATTCGCTCCTCAATATTTTGCTTGTTGATCCTGGAGTTTGACTTAGACATCCTCCTAATATCCTCAAGTCTACGCTTGTAGACGTCAATTTGAGAAGAGTAATAATCAGTCTTGTACATAGTACAATCATGCGTGTAATCACTTGAGATATCTTCGTCGAGTTTGTCCCCCGAGATGTCCCTGACATATGCAAACTTTTCGGAATAAAGGAAGGGAAGAATTTCCCCAGATTTCAAGATAAACCCTGAAGATGGGAAATATGCTTCGTCAAAGTCTTCAAGGTCAAGCCAAGTTTTATCTTTGTCAAAGATTTTCAAACAATCTTTCAGCACTCTTGAGTTGTCTTGTCGGACAGCCGTATACACATTCCGGTGGAAGATGGCTTGCACAGTGCGAAGGTCAATCTTAGTCAATACCACCTGTCCCAAGTTGAACATCATCTTCATAACCTTTTTCCCTCGCGATCCATCGTCGCTGGCATCAAAGACTTCCTCTTTCTTCTGATGCAAATCAACAAGGAATTCGTCAACTTTAGCTCTCATACCAATGCATTCTAAGTCATCTAAGTCCAGGTCGAATTCCTCATTTCTGTAGATGTGACTTATAAATAGGTTCTTGATGTCGAATAGGAATTTGTTGGTGAATAAATGCTCGGAAAACTTTTCTGAATTCTTAATTTCACCATACAATGGGCCTCTTCTGATGGGAAGCATTGTATTGCCCTTGAAGAGAGACCACCAATCAAAGAAATGCTTGAAAACGCCCGGACTCAAATGGATTGTGTTGTAACTCTCGTCAGTATGAGCAATGAAAGAGAGCGCCATGTGAATTCGCCCCGTTCTGAAACCTTCAAAAGAATCGTGTCCCTCCTTGGTATAATCAGGATTGTATAGCTCAATGTCCCAATGAGGTTTGCCTTCATCCGACATTTCATTTGAATGGGGAAGCTTTCGTTGCATCAAAAAGCCAACATTGAGAGTAACTCCTCCGCTCAATTGGACAACCATCTTCTCTGGAGTTCTTGAATTATCTTCTAATTCTGAGATATCGTCGATCCGAGCCTCATCGTTGAGATAATAGCCGTGACATGAAGACAAGATCTCTTCCATATTCGGAAAAAAGGTTGGGCTAGAACTTGGGCGAGTCCAGCACACCAAAGGAGAGGCTAGATAATTAGGAATGTACCACGATATTTTCCCCGCTTGAATATCAAAGAATTTGTGCGAGTTATCATACTCATTGATTTTCCACTCAACATTGTCTTTCATGCTGAGAATAAAACCATTGGCATGACCAAACATGTTGTAAGGGTCTTTATCACCTTTAAACCCAACTTCAATACTTGCATGCTTTCCTGTCCGAATGTTCATACGTCCATGCATGACATATCTTATTTTGTCCCAAAATCCTAGCTTTGAGGATGGGTCAACAGGAGGTTTCGAGAATTGATCAACGTTGAGCATCACCTGCTGAATTCCAAACTGGTATGACTGGCCCCAAATGAATCTTGAAGGCCCTGGTGAGTCAAAAAGAACATCCATGTCTGTGTAGAACTTAAGTGTTGCCATTGACTTCTCGAGAATAAGCTTATCAAATTGATTTGGCTGGTACTCTGGATCATCGGTAACCTCGACGAGCTGAACAGGAATTTTTCTAAGGTGCTCTTTTTCAAGCACGAGATTTTCACTCAACACCAAATGGCCATTCATCAAGAGCGCTCTTCCCTTCCCACTGGAGTCCACCGCATGCGGTAGCTCGAATAGTGGCAATGGGTAGTCTCTCAAATGCATCCGTAACTCTTCAATGCTGACATTCATAAACATTGGGATCATCAAATTGTAACGAGTGTCTTTTGGTACCCCTTGACCGTTGTCGTATATGAATTGACTGAGCTGGTCTGGAGGGAACTTGGGTTGGGAAATTTGGAGGTTTACTCCAGTCAAAATCACACTTAGAAGAGGCGCTGAAATTGGGTAAGCAGCGACATGGCGGTTCTCATGACCAGCAAGATTCGATTCCTCACCGAATAAAAACATTCTATTATCGAAACATTCCTGCAGAAGCTTTTGTCTGTAAACCTTAACCTTTCGTATCCACAGATTCTCGAGGACTTTATTAAGAGCAGCTTGCTTCTCCTCAATCTCTTCTCTGTCGTACTTGTCGTTGCTTAACTCCAAGCTCTTATCAAAGGACTCCTGAAGCTCAATTCTTTTGCGTTGTTCAGTAAGTCCTAACTGGTAGATCATGTTGAGGTCGCATTCAAAAGGATCATCTTCGATAGTAAATGTGATCTTCTTGGTCTTCAACCGAATCGGTGGAAGGAGAATTGGTTGTGATTCTGTAGGTCTTACAACAATATCCATCTCTGCACTCTTGAGACTCTTGACGAGATGTTTGATGACCTTCATGAAGATCGAAAGATTATCAAACAACTTGTAAACCACAAATTTGTGCGGCTGACATATTCTGATTGCAGATGATTCGACAGCTATCACGTCCCCAGGCACTAAGGTATTGAATTTCAATGTAACAGAGTCCAAAATTAAAACTCTGTCCCAGTATCCAGGAGTTGTCGCTGAAGAAACCATGACACGCGTTAGAAGGTTGGAGCCTTGAGCTATCTGCTGCTCGTAATTCACTTTCAAACCGAAATTTTGTATCCTGATTTTCATCTGCTCCGAGATTGCAATTATCAGGTTAAGTCTCTTGAGCTCGAAGTTAGTGACAAGATACTCCTTCATATTGAAATGTGTTTTCTTTTCAGGACTTGCATGGAGTATCTTTCTTTCTCTTTTCATGCTCGTTTGGAACTTCTTGACAGGTTTGATTATGGTTTCGACAATCAAATGTATCAGCCCGATTGCGGTGAACGCAACTTGCTTATCGATAAAAGTATCAATTTGCTCCACTGCCGTTTGGAGGACCAATCTATTCTTTGAGTCTTTGCTCTCTGAGCGGAATTCGAAATTCATCTCAGGCACATTCAAAACGTTAACTTTCTTTTTCGTGTCCAGAGTTGTGAGAGATATGTCACGCATTTGTAACGTCAACTCCCAAAAGTTTTCATTGACACTGTCAACTGACAATGTTTCCAGTGAAGCAGAAGAGGACCCTTGGTCAAAATCATTGGGACCAACTTTTTCATCTTTATTTTCAGCAAACAACTTGAACGAGCCAATCTTAAAGGTCAAGATGCTGGAAGTCTCGATAAAACATGCCACACTTGATTTTGAGAGCTCAGAAATGTAGCTTGGAGGAAGCAATGGAGACGTAGATCCTAGTTCGATTGTCAACCCATCGAATTTGAACTCGGCTGAAATAAACCAAGATGGAAGAGATGCAAAGATAATATCCTCGACACTCGAAATTTCTTCTGTAGAGGACCTTCTCGGACTTAACTTGGCAAGTTCGCTGAAAATCTTCGCATCCAAGTTTCGATTCAACCGGCCTCTTTTCAAATTATCAGTTGTAGCCCTTGTGGCATTGGTAATAATCAGGTTGATACCATTCAAGACATCTGGTTTCACGAGCCTCACAAATGCTCCACTCAAGGATATCGCTGCTTGAAACTTCAAGTATTTTAACACTTGAAAATTGAGTTGAGCATCATGCAACCCGCAAAACTCCTCAATGTACACCTTTTGTTTAACATCTCCGCATGACTTCTCGCTAAATGTAACACTGGGGTGCATAAAATGGCACATAGAGTCGTAGTCATGATCTTCTGTGGTCATTACATGCATAACCATCATTGAGTAAGATAACATGAGCATATGGGTCTTATTCTCCTTTTCGTTGCGCAACCTGAGAACAGCACGCGGCTGCTCCATAGTTAGCTTTATGTCAATTCTCGGGTAATAGTCTTCAAGAAGCGACATGGCCTTATCGACAATTTGCATTGTGAGGTGATCCTCGGCATTTTCGTGCATTTCAGAATCAGTTACGTCATCAATGTCACTTTCATTCTCGGAGGTGTCAGCGTAAGCACGAGTCTCCCAAGAACCCTTTCTTTTTTGAAGCTTCCTCAACTTCAACAACTTCTTTAGTACCAAGTAATTGTACCATAAAAGAGCGAAAAGCCGAACATCCACATCAAACATGGGGCTGTTGCCTGAGGAAAACAATTCGAGCACACAATTCTTGAAACCATAGCCATGTACTAGATGATCAATTATATTTGTTTTGAATGTGAGACTGTAGTTGGGAATTGATAGAAACTCTTCGCGTTTTCCTGGACCCGTTTGAGTTTCTCCACGATAACCTAGCTTCAAAATCAAAGTGGACACTGTGAGTTCAAAAGGCGAGTCTCGTGGGTGGTTAAATAACACCTCATAGCCTGCAGAGGTGTTGAGAACTCTTGCCAAATGAACCGACATGGACTCGACGGACATAAAGAGCGAAGACTGTATTGACTTTTGTGCAAAGTACTCTTTGAACGTGTAATTGGATGCTGGCGAAAAGACGGGGACTTCTTCAGCGATGAAGTTGGAAAGATTAAGGGAAATCTCATTGAAGCATCGAAGAATGCGGTTGTGGATTATCACATACCGATCGAGTCTGGACTCTAGTGACTGATTCAGACTATGTTCGTGCTCCTTTGAGGGAGCAGTATCAGGCTGGTCTTTTTGACGATTTATAAAAGGCCTCATTGCCAGGAACACTCTGAGCACCAAGTCATCAACGTGCAAGCGAGAGTATATGTTCGATAGGCATCCCGTTTTGGCGTCGACGCATAATTTGAACAGTAGTGACATCGAGCCAACGCTTAGAGGCTTGGAGGTACCTTCGTCGTCGAGAATGTTTAGATTTGCTTTCGTCACTGAGTTCTGCAACAGCACAGAGTACAAGCCGGAAGAGGTGAGTTTCTGTTTGGAATCCAACACGATCTGCACGGAATCGAGACTGAGTTGGTAGATCAACGCAGAAATGCTGACTTCTCTCATCTCCACTTCAATGCAGCTGAGCAAGTAGAGCACAAACTTAACCGCCGGCCGAAGTAAAAGCAGACGGGGGTAGATGGAGAGCGGATCATCTGATGTGGCAGCGGCTTTTTTGGGCTTTGGCAGCTTCTTTCCCGGTAGCACATGGATAGACAAGTTTGTGAAGATGATCCTTCTTGTATTGCCCCATAGGCGAAAGCGTAACGAGTCTAACAGAATATGCGCCTTACCATGGTATACAATACCGTTGAGCAGTACTCCATTGTTGATGGATATGTAGCTGATGTAGAAGCCTGTAAGGTGATAGACGACTAGCCAAAATACCCGCCATGCTATCGCCGCCACCACGGCATATTTGGCGAATTGATTCATGGAATAAACCTCGAGGCAGTCTAACTATTCTGGGGTTTTAGAGACTGAAGTGTGTAGCTCGAGAGTGCATAAATGCAGGCGAGCTGCGAAAACGATGGTTATAGTTGTTTTTGCTCTCTATCTAAACACGAAGAGCCGCGCTACAGATGCTCCGCATTGACACCAGACGACTTCTTTATTTTAGCCCTGGCGTAAGAATACATATGCATTGCAAGAGAGATCCTCACTAATTATCGCATGTTGTGATTCTTGAGTGTCTGGCTGTGGCGCTTTGTTTGGGTGTCATGTACCGAACCCCGCTCGATGCAGTATTGCTGTCTGCTCGCATTACCCCAACTGGGCGGCCTGACGCGACGTATACCTGAATCGATACTTTAGGTCATACCTCATGATATTGTTGGAATGCCATCATGAAGTTTCTCGAGGCGAGCTGATCACAGTTTTGTACTCAACTGTTTTTATCTGTAAATGATGATTAGTCAGGTGAACATTCACCTGGTTCATATATTTTGGTTAGACGGTGCATTGATTGCGAATTGCAAAGTAGCAAACAAAATGCAATTAGTAGACTCCCAGAAAACAAAACGTTTCTGCTACTTTCTGAACCGTTCAAAGGTGGATTTCAATTATGGATTCGCCTGCAAAGAAATTGTGCATTGGCCTACGTAGCTACTACCAGTGCAATACGCCTGACAAAACCTAAACTGATGGGTTCCCCGACAAGAATTGCATACGCGATTAATTCTTGCTACCTAACTAATCGATTCGGCAAATCTCATCTCAATACATCTCCTCCTCGGACCATCTCCCGACAGCAGCACCTTGAGAGAGCAGTCAGGTGAGGCTGCGCGTCACGTGACCTGGACTAGGGCACTTGCCCCCTCGCACTCTGGTGCTTCTGTACAGTGCCTACCGCTCCCACTGGCAGCCGCGAAAATTTTTAGCCTAAACCTCAATCGGACCTTTTTCATACCTATCAACAATCAATAAAGAGTATGTACAATGACTACGCAACGTTGATCAAACTCCCCGGCTGCTCAAAATGCCCAGAACAGGGTTTCCATGAGGGTTCCTGCTCTAGTGTTCCTTAGTTTCTTAATTGCACGCCGATACCAGGTCATCTCATCCAAGACACTTTCCACGTCTTCTACGGAACTTTTACTAACAAAATAGTGGCTACTCACCCAAAGATTGTCAAGAAGTACACCAAGAAGTTCAAGAGACACCACTCTGACAGATACCACAGAGTTGCTGAGAACTGGAGAAAGCAAAAGGGTATTGACTCATGTGTCAGAAGAAGATTCAGAGGCTCTTCTATGCCACAACCAAACATTGGTTACGGATCTGACAAGAGAACTAAGTTCATGAACCCAAAGGGTTTCAAGGTCTTGGTTGTTAGAAACGTGAAGGACTTGGACGCTTTGTTGATGCACGAGAAGACCCACGCTGCTGAGATTGCTCACGCTGTCTCTTCTAAGAACAGAGTTGAGATCGTTGCTAAGGCTAAGTCTCTCGGTGTCACTGTTACCAACCCTAACGGTAAAGTCTCTTTGGAGGCTTAGGTTTCTGAGCATTCGGCTTATTCCAACAAATACATATAATCATTGTCCATACTTGTAGCTACTATATTTTATGTTACGGTATGCTAGTTACTATTTTATGGTACGGAATGCTAGTTACTGTTTTATGTTACGGAATGCTAGTTACTGTTTTATGTTCCGGATATGCTAGTTACTATTTTGTGTCACGGGTCTTATCTTCTAGCAAGAGAACCTCCGATGAATGCGTTGCTCGTCTCCGTATGATGATGCTTCTTGATCTTATAGCCCAATTCGCAGCACCCGTTGGGGCCAATCTTCAAGTCTTCGGGTTCGAGTAATTCATCATCCTTGGTAAAGTCAGGGTGTTCTATTTTTTCCTCTTTCGATTTGACTTCCTTCTCTTCTGTCGGGGCATCAGCCTCCTTAGTTTCCTGCTTTTTGGGTTCATCCCCAACGCTATTTGAGTCTTCAGGAACAGTTTCAAGAGATACCGAAGATGCCGACACCGCCAGTTCCGGTTCCACCTCATTGACCAGAGCAAGTGATCCTTTTTCTGATACAGCACCAACATTGAGCATCAGCGACACTTTTTGGAATGAGCCAGCTGAAGAGTTCAGATGGTTCGATACATCATAAGGCATTTTATGTGCATCTTCACTTCCTAGTTTGAGCGGTTCATATGTCAAAGAAGAAGCAGATCGGATTGAAGCAGCATCTTCGTAATGCAGATCTGCTCCATTTGTATCTAGCATGCTTCTGATTGGAGTATGGGAGACCTCTGCATCATTGAAATTGGAGATAGTGTTTTTCCGAGAAGGAGCACGCGAGTTCAGGAACGAAGAGGCTCCTGATTGGCCAATCAAAGGATTAACTCTTTGGTCAGGGTGCTCATAGATGCACATTTCCAAGCCAAGAAACCAAGGATCATCGAATAATTCGTCAAGCGTCAAACGGCTTGCTGCAGAGGGATCACATAGCTTCCATGCAACTCTGGCGGCACTGGAAGAGTGAAACTGTGCAGCCCATTTGAACTCTGAACCTGGCCCTTTGGTGTGGTCGGAATTATTCTTAAAGGATGGGTTGTCGGAACAGAATCTGTCACGACTAAACTTGTAGTCCCTGTAATGGTGATCGCTAGTACATGATTGCTGGAACGGAACACCAGAATAGACAAGGCAAAATAAAAGCATTCCCAATCCCCAGCAATCCATTTTGAACGGATCGTAAGCATGCTTCTTGACCTCGCTAGGCGACAAGTCTTTCAACAACATGACTTCAGGCGGCGAGTATGGTGGTGAGCCCACATAAGCGGTCGATGTTTTAACCGGGCTTTCAAAGTTCATGTACTCCTCATGGCCGTACTCACTCACGCCAAAATCACAGAGCTTGACGATTCCATTTCCGTCCACGAGAATGTTCTCCGGTTTCAAGTCCTTATGAACGATGTCGTGCTCATGCAAAAACTTCAAGCCATAAGCTATCTGTTTGAAAATACAGTAGCGTTCGTTCAATGGGGTTCTCTTCCATCCAGACTTGATGATCATATTAAAAAGGTCGCCTCCAGCGCACAATTCCATGATCATTCCCCAGCCCCGAGTCATACTGGCCTGAGACTGGATTCTCAAAAGAGCAACAGCTTTAACCACATGCCGCAGCTGAGAGAGTCTTCGACTGATGATGTATTCCTTAGCTGCTCTCTTGTAGAACTCCTCGTCGGTTTCTTTCGAGAATAGCAAGAATTTTTTAAAAGCAAAGTGCCTCTTCTTGTTGGCGGTGAGAGTCACAATTCTCACGTCTCCAGCACCACCGTCTCCGATCTTTTTGTCCATGTTTTCGTACTCAAAGTCTTCTAGTAAGTTGATGTGCTCTTCGTGTAAGTCATCAGGAAGATAGTCATTAGGGTCTGCCACAGGCATAGCCACGATCCGGCCTCCTTGGTCTGGCCCCCCCTTGAGATAAAACAGCGTCGAGTGCTTCGCGAGCTGGTTCAGCGCCAGCTTGTTCACACCATATGGATTATACACAATCTTATCGTGGGTTCCATGGTGTGAAAGCTTACGAGAACTCATGACTCTGTTCTTGTTGTCGAGGTTGTTTGCTGTCTCGATCCTTCTGGGGGGAGCACGAGACGGATCGAAGCGGGGGTCGTTTCTTTTGAATGTGGATAAGGGGCCGTCTATTGGCGAGCTAGGCACCGACGGCGTATCTTTCTTGAGCTTTTCCTTGTGCTCCTTGTCCTTCTCCTTGTCCTTATGCTCATTGTGTTTGTGGTCATGTGGTGCCGGCTCCTTTAGCTCTTTATCCTTGTGGAAGAGCTTGTGGAGGCTGAGATGCGACAGCGAGGACTTTGGGGAGTCTGAATCGGAATCCTTCCGGAAAATGTTCTTCAAGTGATGGCGATGATGAGTCTTTTCCATTTCGATGTAGGGTCAGCGTGGTAGCGATGGCTGGCGAATGCTACCAGCGCACAGGTAAAGGTTGAGGGATTAAAAAGAAGCGTCGGAGTATGCACGGATGCTTCGTCTAGAGGCAGGATTGGCAAGAAAATCGCAAATTAACAGTGGGATAGAAATGCAATTTATCAGGGGTTAGCGCAAGTGGTGAATGCGACACTTTTGTTCTCGGCCGAATTTATCCCCGTGCTCAGTCCAGCAAGATTTAGCAAGTAGTACATGAATCCGTGGAGGCGCGCAGGCAGACAGGTTGTTTGAAGCCCTTCTGAATGTATTCTGCTGCAGGAAAGAATATTGCTGCCGAGAGGGGAGGAAAATGGTTTGTGTGCCGGCGTGGCACTTTTGTGTGCAGTAATGGAGTGCCTAATGGCATTAGAAGCAGCAGGTTCATTGCATACCATCATGAAGTAATTTATGCACGCTAGAATACTCCCGCTGGGGCCTGGCGGGGCACTTATCAGTGGTGTCCGAAAGTTTAAATTTCGTAAAGAGACTTTGCACGTGATGTTCATTGTCCAAAAGGACAGGCTATCACGGCAGTTTAACCTCGCAGCAAAAAGCCACTGATTGCTACATGTGTGATTATATGGCATCAAGTACAATTAGTTTAGTATTACATATTTAGCTGTCAGAGATCTGAGGTATTAGTAATCTAGGGAACGGATACTAGGTGATTAGAAGTTTCCATTCTAAACGCTCTCCTCGTCGGAGGTCTTCTGGTTTCTCTTTATGCGGAAGAAACGAATTCCGCCAGAAGCGGTGTCTTCCTTTTCTTCAGGGCCGGCTCTCGTGAACGAGGACTCGTCGCCCAATGCGCCAGCCTGGGAGCCTTCGTGACGAGCATAGTAGTTTTGCTCCTCCTTGGATCCGTTCACATTCTGGATGTGCTTCTTGTAGGATCTGGCAATGTTGGCAGCACAAGTGATGAAGAACACCAAGAGCATAGCGGCAACAGAAGCCCAGGCAAGTGCCATGTTCTTGACACCAATGTGGGCGCTTCTGTTGTCCTTGTTGAAGGCGTTTCTAGCCATAACAGTGGCAGCAGTCTGCATGGCTGCACCACCCATAACAAACAAGAGTCCAACCACAACCAAAGCATTGACAACCTTGTCGATGACAGTAAAACAGAAGCCCATAATGTCGATGATCAAAGCAAATGCAGTGAAACCGAGAGCAATCAAGAAGAAAGCGAAGGAGAATCTGGTCAAGTAGTAGAAGGTGTCTCTGTTGTTGATGAAGTCATCTGGGACATTGGTGGAGGTTTCGAAATTGTCCTTTGGCGAGATAGGGTAGGCTGGTCCAACCTTACAAGAGTTGAAGTCATTGTAGTCGCAAACACCCCAGAAGGTCCAGGCAGACTCACTGGCAGCACTCTTGATGTCAGAGGTGTCAGCTCTAATCCAGTAGAATCTGTTGAAGGGGAAGTGAGCAGTCGAGCCGGACAACACAATGAAGATCAACATTAGGGTAGTTCCAGCAAGGAGGAACAAGTTCAAAAAGGTGTTGATCACTTTCATTTTAGGGAGTACTCTTTTGTTTCTTTAGGGGCACTTCAATACAATGCAAGGAATTGAATAAGTTTCACTAACAAGAATTGCCAGTGTCACACAGAGTTTTGGATGGGAAGCAAAGATGCAGAAAAGAAAAAGTGAGACTATTTTTTCGAGATGTTTAGAATTTTTAAACTTTTACAGTCCTGGCCTCGCTAAATTTGGAATGACTAGCACAGGCGTGTACTGTATACAGTGCCCCGTGCTCACTGCCGTCCTGCTTTTCTCCGGCACGCAGTGCTTGATTGCTCGAGCAACAATCGGCCACATGCAGCGCCGCCGAGACAATTCGATGCTTGTGGGCGTTTCAGATTCGTTTCAGAGCGTATACCCCGACAATGCTTTGTACCCAATCCAATACCTTGATTTCGGGTCTTTTGGCGCTCCTCAACGGTTCCCGGTGATGTTTTTGTTGCTATCTGTGTGCAGGATTATTATTTTTTTTTCTTCCATTTCTGTGGGCTCACTCTCAGCATGTAGCCCACTTGGCCCAATGCGGAAAGGGGATTGCGAGGTCTGCATATAGCGCCGTTCTTTGGAAAGAATGGGTGACAGGTGTTGCGGTGGCATCCTTGCGCCGAGGATTTCCGAAGCTCCTACACCCAATTGTTAAATTCTTATGGGCAATTGTCTACTAGTGGATGACATTCAGAGAGCCTCCTTGTTATTTTACGTGGTTCGTCTTGTCTTATCGCCAAAGATGTGCATATTCTTCCCCGTCCCGCCATTACGTAATTGTAAGATGTGATGCACGAGAAGTTTCGGGCGCGGCGCCGTGGATGGCAATGCGCAACATAACTTGCAGCCAGTCAGTCCTTGCGATGCATCAATAAGCCGCAAATCACTCATCATCGTCATCACCCCACTTGCTGCACCATCCGTACCAAGTTCTTTCTAAGCACTTCTTTGGCGGTTCAGTTGAGGTGGAGGTTGATGTCGGTGAACGCCCAATTGATGTAGTCTCCGTTGGGCCATCTTCACTCTTAGGGGGTTTGGGCTTAAAGGGATTTGGAAATTTGGGTTCATCTGGCTCCTTTTCATCATGACTCGTAAATCTCCAATTGAAGCAGTCTCTGCAGTGCGGCTGATCCACACACTTGGCGGTCTCGTTGTATGCCAAAATAATATCATCAATGACCGTATGTATGCGGTGGTTCATCATGTTCACATGCCATCCCTTGTCGGTGACAACATCGTAAACGCAAATCTTGCCCGTATGACACGCCGTTTCCATCGCATACCCTGCGATGGAACATGACGAGGATGCGCCGTTGCACAGCCCCATAAAAATAGGGTCCGCAGTATTGCCAATGTGCCAAATATGCTCGATGAACTTAGGAATCCCCGGCGGCTTGGGAAGATGTAATCTTTGTGACGCCAACTGCTCTCCTGGGGCCTCATAAGCCACCACCGGTAGGCCGTACGTCCTGCCCACAAGCGACGCGAGTGCTCCTCCTAGAGAGTGGCCAGTGATCCATATATCGGTCTTGTCCGGGGGATATAGTTTGGTCACGTTTCGATAGATGTCTAGAGCGGCCTGGTAGTATCGGTCTTGTCTGAGGAGCTCTGCTTCCAAACAGTCCTGATTGCAGGTGTAGGTCTTCTCGTAGCAGTCACATACCGTTGTCCATGTGTAGCCAACTCGGGCACAGCAACACAGAAAGAGCAAATTATCATTTGTCTTATCATTACCCGCAGTTTCATCGGATCCACCTCCAGGCAAGGCAGCTCCCGAAGTTCCCTTGATTCCGATCACCACAGTCTTTGAGTCATTGCTCACGAAAACATGACCCCGGAGCCCGTTTTCGAGCCAACCAAAGTTCACGTCTGGATGCTCAGTATCAGGCTCCCATGGATCTCCCACGTCCATCCAGTCCAGGTTCTTTTTTTCCTTTTCGTTTTGTGGCATCCTCACATAGGCGTTCGATGAGATGGTGGCCAAAGAAACAATCGTCTCTTTGTCCTCGACATCTGGTACACGCATCTCTGTCTCCGGCTCCCACTCCAAGGCGATTTTGTTCAATAGCTTGGGATTCCCTTTGACGCTCATTGCATACTGGAGATACGAGTCCAAGAAATGAGGCGTGTGGCGCTCCTTTAAGCGAACCACCTTGCTCCTGGCTCCGTCCGCCATCTTGAGTGACTTTTTCCACGGGTTTTGACCCTTCCAGTCCTCTACCGTGTATAAGTCCGCCACATGGGTATCGCCATTGGCGCCATTGTCAGCGTGCCCTGCATTCTGACTCATCATTTGGTCTGTTCTCTCTAGGAACTCCGGGGTGACATCAAGCCGCCGATGTAGACGATGATACTTTCCGGCTCCATGGTGGAAGACGTGTTTGATCTGGAAATCCAGGGAGAATGGTGTGAACTCGGTGTGGCGTTCCTCAGGGGGGCGGAACAGTCTCGTGTAGCTGCCTAAAAGTACCAACAGGAACAATAGCAGTGATGTGGCTAGCCACACTACGAAAGAATAAGGCCTCCTAGGCCGCTTCCCTTCTTGTAGTGTCTCTGATTTCATAGCAGTCTGGTATGTGGGGGATGATCAGTCTTATCGCGCAGTCGCGCAAATGAGGGCATATATTTAATGTCTGTCTCGTCTCATCCTCTACACCGGACTAGTTACTCTATATCACTTGCAGTGGGTGCATTCAGGTAAACTCCACTTGCACGTGATTCTTTGCACTTCTTTCTGAACTACTCCTTAATTTGCTCATATGATAGCTATCAATTCCAGATAATTTAGATACTGTTGTTCACTGACATCTTATCTTGATCAAGACACTCAATGCCTTTGCACTCAACCCCATTTCTCGAGCTCAGTCCTGAAACACCTTACTCAGCTGGATAAGCTTTAT
Source organism: Metschnikowia aberdeeniae (assembly GCA_002370615.1). Lineage (NCBI taxonomy): Eukaryota > Fungi > Ascomycota > Pichiomycetes > Serinales > Metschnikowiaceae > Metschnikowia > Metschnikowia aberdeeniae. The sequence goes on from NKZB01000175.1 coordinate 1,000,299, forward strand.
GTCTTTGACCACAGTAGGCGTCTCCCCTATACGGCTTTCCTCGCACTTGTATGAAATGGAAAGAATACCGTGCACCTGGCTAACAACCTTCTGCAACACTTCGGCAGAGAGCAGGTTGCCATTGGCACAAAAAGAGTGTGCCAAAAGAGCGGTGAAAACATCTCCACAGCCGCTAAATCTGCAGTCGATTTGGCAAATGGGTATGAAAAATGGCTCCGTGTCTGGACCGGCAAACCCCACACTATACATCTCTCCGTCTAGAACAGCTGACAGAATAACAACAAATGGCACATGGTATTTTTCCCAAAAAACCAACAATGCTTGGCGTGCACTTTGACGGCTGTCGACCTTTGAGCCCGTTAAAACCTCCAATTCGAACTGATTGGGCGTTGTGAGCTGCGCCTGGCTCAACGGAAGGAACTTAGCGTGAACATCCACGATTTCGGGCGCCACGTACATCTTTCCGTTGTCCCCAAGAACTGGATCAATGACAAGAACTGGGGCCTTGCCGCCTGCTCGACGCTTAAGAATCTCCACCTTCTCGTAAACTAGAGCCATCATCTCTGCTGAGGGACAGTAGCCAATGAGAATCATGTCATATAGTGACTGACTATCTATAATCCCCTCCAATCCCTGAAACAACTCCTGGACCAATTGCGCATCTATGGTGGCCTTCTTAAGCTTGCCGTATCCAGGATGATTCAGGAAGTTGGTGGTGTAGATCTCGTCCACATCCCACCCATAGTATTGGAGAGGAAACACCGTGGCACGGTTGCCCACATATCCGTGCGTCACGTGGGACAGTATTGAGAGCACTTGGCCCAAAAGCGGCACCATGTTGTGAGCTGCGGTGACCAGACTGGATTGTAGTGAGACCCCAAGTCACGTGCCTCGAAACACGAATCCGCCCAGAAGTTCAAGAAGGCATTATCTCGGATTCTTGCCGATGCTACTTCTCTGGGCACGGCTATTTTCGGCGCATTGTGCAAAAGAGTATGTGGGGAAGCTGAGGCGGTACGGGTGTCACTGCGTCTGAGACGTTTTGTTGTTAACATCGCAAAAATCCAACGCTCAGACCCAGCTGCACATGTCCACCAAAAACAGCGTCGATATAGACTTGGGTTTCCCAGTTTACGGCCTTCGCTTTGTTAACAACAACACCGTGTTTGCATGTGGAGGCGGTGGTGAAGGCAAAAATGGCATCCCCAACAAGATCACCGCCATTAGGTGCAGTTTCAACGTCTCCGACAAGAACAGACGGTTGCAGAAATTCAGGGAAATCACCTTGCCTTCCAATGAAGACTCTCCTATGTGTGTTGACTTTGCCACTACCACTTCGGCAGAAAACATCAAGTGCAGCATCTTCGTGGGCTGCAATCAGTCCACCGAGTTGATTAAATCAATGAGCATCAACAACAACTTGAGGAAGTACGTCTACAACAACGAGGAACATTTAGGTTTTCTGGATGCTGTGCAATTTGACGACAACTTGCTGATCGAGTCGATTGGCGAATACCCCAAGATTGTGCAAACAGCCCGTGATTCCTCTGTTGGTGGGTTAATGACGCTGAGAATCCCATCCGAGATCTTCATCTTTAACCCTGAGACATTGGAGTTGAACTTGAGATTCAAGCCTTCGTCTCCCTCGGAGATAAAGGACTTTCACATCAATCCCGAAGATGGGGGACAAACTCTTAGTTTGGTCACTGCTTCGTTCATTGAAACCATCTCCACCCACTCTGGAAACTTGATTGCCTCGTCATCTTCTGCGGACAAAAAAACGGCAACAATTTTACAAAAATACTTCTTCTCCAAAATCCGTTACGTCAGTCGTTCTAAGGTCATCATTACCGCAGCCAAGAAAAATGGTAAAGGTTCTGCCGTCATTGAATACGACATTGAACTGAAAAAAGTCACGAGAGAAGAGGTAATTTCAAACAAAATCAAGGGTATTGTTGCCATTGATGTTTCCTACACCGCAGGCCTTGCCGCCGTTGCTGGGAATGATTTTTCCGTGTCTCTTCTCAGACTCTCCGATTTGAAAGTGATCAAATCTTACAACAAATTGCATCCTTTTGCCGTTACTTGCCTAAGCTTTTCTCCAAATGGCAAAAAGTTGGCTTCGGGAAGTGCGGCTAATTCTTTAAACGTGCTCCAAGTACCTACATCATCCGGTGGAATTCTATCCACTATTGGCACACTTTTCAAATACACCTTCTTGGCCATTTTTGTTGGAATTCTCTCCATATTTTTGCAACAGGCTCATAAAAAGGGTGATCTTGATCAATATATTGAGTTGTCAAGAGTATACGGTGGAGACGCTTTGGTCTATGGTCGTCACTACGCAAAAATTGGTATTGATATTTCTCGCAAGTATGGTGCTGAATACTTCCATTATGTTCAGAAATATGGATTTGCTGCTTATGAAATTGCTAAAGACAAGGGATTGGAGGGCTTCGACCTCTTGAAAGAAAAACTTGCAAAGAAAGAAGGACAACCCCCCAGCATTTCTCATACTACCGCTGATTGGACGAAGGAAGTCGAAAAAACTACAACAGCCTCAACTGTGGATGACTATTTAAGTCCGGTCACCCAAAACATTGATCATTTAACAAAACCGGGCATCGATTTGGATACCGACTCCATTATCAGCGAAGCTACTCGTGCCTTATCCGGAGATCAAGATAAATCATCTGCCGAACTGAGCATTTCTGAAGACTCCAGCATTGAAATGCCAGTTCTTTCGAAGGCAACATCTGTATTGAGCTCTGTTGCTACTGAAGCCATTCCAATTGTTGACTCTGCTGTTTCCAGGGTCAATACAGTTGCTCAATCAGTCATCTCTGAAGTTTCTCCATCTGTCGAATCTGTGATTTCCGAGGTTACTCCATCTGTCGAATCTGTGATTTCTGAGGTTACTCCATCTGTCGAATCTGTGATTTCCAAGGTTTCCCCATCTGTTGAATCTGTGATTTCCGAGGTTTCTCCATCTGCAGAATCTGTGATTTCCGAGGTTACTCCATCTGTCGAATCTGTGATTTCTGAGGCTTCTCCATCTGCTCAAGCTGTGGTTTCCGAGGGTACTCCATCTGTTGAATCTGTGATTTCCGAGGTTTCTCCATCTGCTGAATCTGTGATTTCCAAGGTTTCTCCATCTGCAGAATCTGTGATTTCCACTCCATCTCCATATTTAAACAATTTTCGACCTGAGGTTTCTCCATCTGCTGAATCTGTGGTTTCCGAGGTTACTCCATCTGTTGAATCTGTGATTTCCGAGGTTTCTCCATCTGCTGAATCTGTGATTTCCAAGGTTTCCCCATCTGCAGAATCTGTGATTTCCGAGGTTACTCCATCTGTCGAATCTGTGATTTCTGAGGTTTCTCCATCTGCAGAATCTGTGATTTCTGAGGTTACTCCATCTGCTGAATCTGTGATTTCCGAGGTTACTCCATCTGCTGAATCTGTGATTTCCGAGGTTACTCCATCTGTCGAATCTGTGATTTCTGAGGTTACTCCATCTGCTGAATCTGTGATTTCCGAGGTTACTCCATCTGTCGAATCTGTGATTTCTGAGGTTTCGCCATCTGCTGAATCTGTGGTTTCCGAGGTTACTCCATCTGCAGAATCTGTGGTTTCCGAGGTTACTCCATCTGCTGAATCTGTCGTTGAAAATGCCAGTCAAAGCTCTGAACAATCGCATACCACCTCCGTTAATGAAGAGCATATTACACCCCAGGACGAAGTCGTCTCTGAAGGGAATGTCGAACAACTCGAGCAAAAGGTGGAGAATGAGGACGCACAGAATTTGACCGCACAAGAACCAAAGAAACAAATTGAATTTCAGGAGCAAGCCATGGGTCATGATATCCCTGAAATCCAGGACTCTATCGAGTCCTCAATTCCTACCAACCACATTAACCATGGCATGGACGCTGTTTCTACAACTAGCGCATTGCCCTCGTCTAATGTCGATATCTCAGACAAAGCTGAAGACTCCACATCGCAAATCGAGCCAGATACTCTCCACACTGCACAATCTATGCCAAGCGAGGTTTCAGAGTCGATTGAAGAACCTCTCACGGTGGCAGCTTCCGAGGAGAACATCGCATCAGAGTCTCCAGTGGAACCTGAACCTCCATTGGAATCAGAATCTTCAGCGGAATCAGCAGCCCCAGTGGAACCTGAATCTCCGGTAAACCCCCTACTGGAACATCCAGCACTGCCAATCGTTGAAACGGAAAAGTCAGAAGTGCCTGGCGCAGTTCAAGGTGGTGGCCAGAACCCTGGGGCAGATCAAATGAGCGATGGATATTCTCAAGACACCGAGGTTATGTCCCAAGTTTCAGAATCAGAGCCCGAAATTCAGCAAACCAGTCAAAAAGTCGCCGAGCAGCAGCCTAGTGACGCAGTGTCACATGACGAGTTATAGTTAGCCTCAAATCAATATAGAAAGGTATACACAGCACTTCTCGCGGCCATCGATTACGTAAAGCATCTCGCGCGTCAGAAACACGCGCCATCAGTGATCCGTCAGCACCACGAACACGTCCAGCATGTCCAGCTTCGAACCCTCCGACTGGAAAAAAACCAAAATTCCCAGACTCTCTCAGCTAGATTCTCTCCAAAGGTGTCTCATTTGCAAGGACTTTCTCCGAGCCCCGGTTACCACGTCTTGCAACCACACGTTTTGCTCACAGTGCATACGACAGCACTTGCTTAGCGTTAACTTCTGTCCTCTCTGCAAAACCGAACTCTTTGAGAGCAACTTGAAACGTGCCATTTTACTTGAAGAGATTGTCTTATGCTACCAGGCCATCAGAGAAGATCTCATTGCCACACTCAAGACAAATGAGGTTACACGCGACACACCCAACGAAGATGGCTCTGATGTGGAGGTGATCGAAGTCAACGAGTTGGAGAGCGATGGAAAAAGAAGCACGCTGAGCACGCCGAACCCCGAGTCCAAGGATGCGGGTCTCGTGCTGTGCCCAGTGTGTAACAAGAGAATGAAGGCACTGCATTTGCAAGGAAAGCATCTTGACTACTGTCTCAACGGCACCACGGACCCCAGTCTAACTCGGACGCCGCCCAAAAGAAAGGCCAACGACGTGTCGCTGTTTTTTCGCCAGAAACAATCCAAGCAGCTGCCACTAGACGTGGACCACGAGCATTTTTACTTCTCGGAAAGCCATAAGCATAATCTGGACAAGAAGAAGCTCCCGAAGGTTGACTTTGCCTCGCTTTCCACCAGCAAGGTTAAGGAAAAGTTGGCTCTGCTCAAGCTCCCCACACTGGGCAGCAGGCAGCAACTTGAGCTCAGATACAACCACTACTATCTTCTCCACAACTCCAACCTCGACTCCAACCACCTGGTTTCGGAGATCCAGTTGCGACAGAAACTCAACCAGTGGGAGAAGTCGCACCAAGCCTTCTCCACGTCGGCTGCCAACTCCATGTTTGGCGACCAGCTCGTGCATAAGTCACTCTCCGATAAAGACTTTCCAGTGAATGCGTGGCTCGAAAGGTATAAGGACGAGTTCCGGGACTTGGTGAGATCCGCCAGACGCTCGAGGATCAAGAAGCACGAGCCCGAATTACAGGTGTCCCAGCCAGCCAGTGTGGAGGCATGGTGTAAGCCAGTACCGGCTAAAGCGTCTGTGCAGGAGCCTGTCCATGAAGAGCTGCAAAATCCGGCAAGCGAAGCCGCCTCCCGCGCGCCGCACAACTCAGATGATGAGTTCGATTTCCGCAATTCAACGCTCTTCTCGTGAGCCTCTTCCGCGCGTTTTATCTTAAAGCCGAACAGGCCTCCAAATACGCATTCTCTTATCAACTTAATTCCGACGGCCCTTTTTTTTCTCCTCCATTCCCAAGGCCATGAGAGAGGATGCTGACTATCTCACCACTTATGAGACGGCGCTAGCTGTGGTTGCTACTTCCATGAAAAAGGCTAGACAGCCCCTCGATAACTTGGTGATCAACTCGTTCATGGGCGGAGTGTTCTTCACTTCCGGTGGCATGCTTCACGTCATGGTGCAGTCCGAGTGCCCTGGTCTCTTGGTCAATAATGAAGGTATAGTGCATTTGATACAGGGCTTGCTTTATCCGATCGGGCTTTTTTACGTGGTCCTTATGGGTGTGGACTTGTTCAACTCCAACATCTTGTTTTTCACTGTGGGAGTAGCGCGTGGCGCAGTTTCAATCATTGACCTCCTTATCCTGTGGATTGTCAGTTGGTGGCTTAATTTGGTGGGCACCATATTCGTTTGCTATATCATTTGCCATTACTCCACCATGACTTCGCTGCAGCTTTGGATAACGGGCTCGCAGGACGTGCTCATGGCAAAAGTGGATTGCATGTTCCACCAGACTCTTTTGAAGGGTATGGCAGGTAATTTTTTTGTGTGTTTGGCCATCTATCTCCAACTCATGGCTAAGCCAATCCACGTTAAATTGTTGATGATGATTTTGCCCATTTTCACTTTCGTTGCCTTGGGCTTCACCCACTCCGTGGCTGACATGTTCATGACTGTTATCGGCTTAATTAATGGAGCTGATACCACTGTCGCTGAGGTTGCCTGGAAAGTCTTTCTTCCTGGTGCTTTGGGAAACATTATCGGAGGCGTCTTTTTTGCTTTGGTTGTTCCTTGGTATCTACATATCTTTGTGATCGAGAAAGACCGCAAAAAGTTGGGTTTACCTGTGTACGATATGAGAGACCAGCAGCCAGAACTCAACCAGGATTCCAGAGTTGTTCGCGGTAAGGAGGAGGAGCCTTCTTCTGATGATCCTGAGGAAACTGCCGATGATCAATCGACTCGTTCCTCCCTAGAATCTCCTACAAAGCCAGAGTCACTAGCTCCTTGTGAACGCAGAAATACCCGACCACTCAGCTTGAAGACTGTTTCCAGCAGGAAAACCCGCCAACTATACAGGTCTCCCTCCAATGTCTTCCCGGTTTACGGTATGGGCAAAGCAGGTAGAAGAGAGCGGTCTATAGCGTCTGGCACGATACAACCCCTGGATAGCGAATCTTCATTGCCGATTACCTACACAGGAGATGATCGGAAGGCCGCTACTTTCATGGGCGAGCAGCTAATACGGAGTCTCAGTCGGACCCAATCCAAGAAAGATATTGAATCACAGGACATTGACCCCACGGCTTTAAGGCGTGTTCTGTCGCTACGGTACTTTGGAAGAAGCCAAAATGATGTTAATAGCAGGCCGCTGTTTAAAAAATTCCCCTCGAAAGCAAACGATGGCGCAGCCTCTGAAGTTCCGCCTGAGGCGATTCTAGAACATTCATCATCGAACGAGGGCTTGCAGAATTCAGAAAAGTAAATAGAGCAATTGATATAGAGTTTTCACGACAACCTACGCTATATTTGACTTGGAAATCAAACCCAGAAAAAGTGCCCAACAAGCAAAAAAATAATGGACGAGAACGGATTCGAACCATTGACCTTCTCCTTGCAAGGGAGACGCGCTACCAACTGCGCCACACGCCCAATCATTAAAAATTTGGAGAGTGCATTCTTGACAAGATTTACAAAATAGATTGACGTAGCACATTAAGTCATGTCTGTTTTTTTGTGACTTCCGTGAAGCTTAACTCCCCGGTAATGAAGGATAGTATATGGTGGAGGTTATTATTACTTGATGTGAGAAAACCCGAACATCCAAGTAGTCGCATCTCCTTCGTGTGTCCTGCACATACACGGATGAGCATCTCCTAATTTTCCTTCTCAGATTGTGAGCAGTATCGCTGTACACTTTTTGAAATGGAAAAAGCTGCTGCCGCTGCCTATGTCGATGAAGGGAATCTGTGGGATGCCTTTGGGCTTGATGCTCGGTTGCTACAGGCTATTGATGGCTTAGGCTTCAAAAACCCTACCTTGATTCAGTCTAGCGCTTTACCCCTCGCATTGGACGAGAAAAGAGACATCATCGCTAAATCCAGCACGGGTTCTGGTAAAACTGCGGCTTACTGCTTGCCTCTTTTACAAAATATATTGCAAGAGAAGAACGTTGGAGAAAAATGTGTCAGAGCCATCATTCTCGTGCCCACCAAGGAGCTTTCCAACCAGGTGACTCAGTTCATTGAGAAGCTCTTGGTTTATTGCAACCAAAAGGTTACAACCCTCAATCTCTCTTCGGATGTCTCTTCATCGGTGATTGAAAGTTTGCTTGCCTGTAAACCCGACGTGATTGTATCCACACCATCCAAGTTGATCCAGACATTGCAGGCGAATTTGAAAAGCAACTTGATTGACTTGAAAACCGTTAAGAGTCTAGTCATTGACGAAGTAGACCTTATTTTGTCATACGACTACATGGAGGACTTGCAACAGCTTGGAGACTACTTGCCCATCAAGTCCAACTTACAAACATATCTCATGTCTGCCACGATCAGTGACGAATTAGACGAATTAAAAACACGTTTCTGCTCTAAGCCTGCCGTCTTAAAGCTCCACGAAGAAAACTTGAGAAAAGAAAACTTGATGCAATACTATGCCCGAACATCTGAGTTTGACAAATTCTTGCTCGCTTACGTGATCTTCAAATTGGGTTTGATTCAAGGCAAGTCGTTGGTTTTTGTCAACACTATTGAGCGTGGATACAGGTTGAAATTGTTTTTGGAGCAGTTTGGTATTCGTTGCTGTATTTTGAACAGTGAGTTGCCTGTCAATTCAAGAATTCATATAGTGAATGAGTTCAACAAAGGTGTCTACAAACTTTTGATTGCAGCAGATGACTTAACCGATTCCAACACAGAGCATGGTGAGGTTGACTTGAATGAGGGTGAACAAGCCGAAATCAAAACTGAGGAAACGGATGTGAAGCCCGATGATGAGTCGAATACTGGTGACACGGTCGAGGGCGAGACCAAAGTCAAGCTCGAGGACGATGTTCAAACTGAAGAGGCCGGAAATAAAAAGAAGAAGAAGTCAAAGAAGTCAAAGAAGTCAAAGAAGGATCAAGAATACGGTGTGTCAAGAGGAGTTGATTTCCACAACGTTGCATGCGTACTCAATTTTGACATGCCCACCACATCTCGTGCCTACGTCCATAGAGTTGGCAGAACAGCAAGAGCAGGAAAGTCGGGAATGGCATTGTCATTTGTTGTGCCAGCTAAAGAGCTTGGAAAGAACAGAATCGCCGGACAGGGCGGTCCAAAGAAAGATGAGAAAATTTTGAAGAAAATCCAACATCAGCAAGAACAAAGTGGGTTCGAATTGAAAGTATACGATTTCAACATGAAGCAAGTTGACGGCTTCCGTTACAGAGCTGAGGACGCTTTTAAACGAGTGACGGCAGTTGCCATAAGAGAAGCTAGAATAGGCGAGTTGCGTAACGAGTTGATCAACAGTGACAAATTGAAACGTTATTTCGAAGAGAATCCCCAGGATTTGGCGTCTTTGAAACATGACAGATACTTGCACCCAGGCAAGATCCAAGCCCAATTGCAAAGAGTTCCAGACTATCTTCTTCCCGCGAATGCTCGTTCTAGTCCGGCAAAATTGGCTGATGCTCCTTTCAAAAAGGTTTCCAAGTTTCAGAAAAGAAGGGCTAGAGGCAAGACGGACCCTTTAAAAGGATCATTCCGTCACTAGATACTTTGATGTATTGATTAATAGCATATTCATGGATTATATGAGAGTTTGTACTTGGATCTCAGCTAAACTTGCACAAAATTAAATTCCAGACGAAGCTAGCGAGACAGTTGAACATAAATAGTCTTTCCGGATTCACCATTGTAAACATAGTGGTGGCCACGAATGGCCAGTAGCAATAGCTATATCGTAAAGAGCGCATGTATGTCGATCTGAAAGTCATGCTAAAGATACTGTCGTTATCCCAAATAGCAGATAGCACCGCAAAACTAAGCTGAAAGAGAGGCGCCGCCACTGCCTGGTCGAGGAGAACTTGTCTGACTGTGTTTTGCACTCTATGTGTAAGGATATCGAACCAGATGGCAGTGAAGCATCCGTTGATGGAACCCCATGTAATGAATTTGGCAAGCTTGTTGAGGCAATGTTTACGTCTGAGGATCTGATTTATCGACTGTGCTATTGCTGCAGACAGTGCTCCCAACAAGGTTGGCGCCAACAACGGATAAGCCATGGCGATCAGATCAAAGGAAGTAAGGATCTCGAAGCCAATGAATAATTCGATAAGGAGTATCATATATGAAGTCTTTGTTGAGCGAAATTCAGCCTCTAGCTGGGCATCTAGGAAGGGCTTGTTTTTCAAGTCCTTGAGCTCATTGCTTTGCGACATGAACGTGTTCCCTCTTGTATGTTCGGTTTGCTGTTATACATTTGACACGCGCTCGAAAATACGTGGCTAAGCGCACCTACGTTCTAAATTGGGACTTTGCTTATAGTTACCTTTTGGGGCATTGTAGTGTAATTTGATTCACGAAAACATGAGCACTAATTTGTATGCAACAAATGTTCGTGTTGTCCCGCCGAACAAGTTGCCAGCACTTCGGCTTGGCGAGAGGTATGCACAGAAGGTGCTAGAAAATGGTGCGTAAACTTTCGCTGGAATCTAGTTGATCTCAAGCTACTAGTAGATCAAAGATGGTCGTCCACAATCCCAACAACTGGTACGTTTTCTTGCAATACTCGGCAACCATGGGGTGAGTGCTAACATTGCAGGCATTGGGTTGACAAGAATTGCCTCCCATGGAGCAAGAACTACTTGAACGAAAACGTGGTAAACACCAGCACCGAGAACGATGTCTTCAAGTTCGTGGTCAAAGAAACTCTGATCGTTTCCGGAGACTGTGATGTGACCCAAAGAAAGGGCAAAGTGTTGTGTATTTACGACATGAAACTCCTGTTCACTATCGATGGATCCAAGAAAGATGAGGAAAAAGACTTGCTGGGAACAATCACTCTCGACGAGTTTTTTCACGATCAAGATGAAGATGAATACCAATTCGACGTGACCTCGGAATATTCCAGCGACATTAAAAAGGTTCTCCTTCCTGTTCTTCGAACAAAGCTCATGAAGTTTCAAGGTGACTTGATCCTGGCTCATGGCAAGGACGTACAACACACCACATAGGTCGACATGGTCATATATACTTTCTTAAATTATTAAAAGTCTATAAAATTACTCAAAAACCATCAAATCCTTCAGGGACGCCCCGAGCGTGTCTTGCACCTTCTCTGTTATTGATGTAAAGCTCCACCTCTCCATAAGCGTTCTGGTCTTTTCCAAGACAGAGCCATGGCACGTCACCATTCTCAATCGACTTAATAATTTTGTAGCCGTCCTTGTTATCGTAAGGTATGCCTGTTGCGGGATCAAAGTAGCGGACCTCTTTTCCATTAATGAGGCAAAGTTTCTTGTTCTCATTCGGAAGGTACAACCCTGTCGGTGCCTCTGTACGAATTTCGACAGCTGTGGCTTCTTCCCTTTGATCATCCTCCTCGATGTCTTCAAAGACTTCTTTCGTGCCGAGACGAGGGATTCTTCTCAATGCTTCAAAGATGCTATCCTCCTCATCGATCTCGGTTACTGGCTTCATCAACTCATCCTCCTTTTCTTCCTTAGGCACGCTATAGGGATTGTCCAGTCTTAACGAACTTTTCAATATAGTCTTAACATCTCTCAAGCGTCTTGACGCTCCCGAGTTGGCGCCTTCGCCGAATAAGATTACCTTAACCTTAGTACTGGCCAATGGAAGAAGCCTTTCGCCCTCAAACTCCATGAGAGAAACAAAATTGCGAGTGACAAGCTGAGGAGGGCCTTCATAAATGGATCCGTCTGCATCCTCTCTTCGTAAATTGTCTCCAGATTTCTCAGCATCTATCTCTTCCGCTTCTTCGGTCTTAACTGAGACTTCGGTAGCATTCAGATGACTTTCCTCACGGGCTGTATGCTCCAGCTTAGTTTCGTTGGACGATTGGACATCCTCCACTTTCGTGCTTTCGGGAGCTTTATTGACGTCCCCATGGACCTCTTCTGGATTTGCGGGGTCTTCATCCACCATCTTAGTCTCCTGATAATCATCTGAATTGTCTCCCTTAGATTCGTCTTTTTCCACGCCTGATTTCGGAGAAATTTCACCCCCTGTGGGAGCCTCAAGAGCTTCATTTTGCTCATCAAGACCCCTTGAAGGTACACTGCCATCATTTTCCAAAAGCTCCTCATTCATTGAGCGCTCGCTGTTTTCAGCCTCAACCTCAGGATTGGGGGAGTCTGAGATTCTGTTTTCCAGTTCATTAGTTTTTATCTTCAGCGTCTCTTCTGGCGAATCCGTCACATCCAATGCAGTTGGCGTCCTTTCTTTCAGACTCTCGACGTCATCGTTAACTATTTCTTCTTCCAGTTTTTTGTGTTCATTCTCTCTCTCCTCTTCTTTCAGTTCCTGTTCTTGCTTCATTTTTAGCTCTTCTTGATTCTTTAGTTGCATCTCCTTCTGATAGTATGGAAGACTAGTGTCAATGGCGCCCGGTACAAGAATCTCCTCGGTCACTTCACCAGCGGCCCTTCTCCTCCTGCCCTTCTTCTTCTTTTCGAGCATGTTATGGACGTATCGTGCATCTTCAATTTCATCAAGAGGTGTCACCAATGACAATTTAGACGATAGACGAACCACATCGCGAAGTTTAAGCCGTCTTTGTTGGAACAAAAGCTTTTGTCGTTCTTTTTTCACAATCTCTTGCTCTAGAAAACTGTGTAAAGACTTGACATTCTCCCTCTCTGTCTCGACTGCCTGCGCTAGTCTCTCCTGCTGAGTCAACTTCCGCTCTTTAACTCTTACAACAGGCACGAGAGCAGCACGTCTAGTCTCGTCTTCCTTTAGCTTCTTCACTAATGTTTCTTTGTTTTTCAAAGCCGATTTACGCGATGACGCTCTGCGATCGTGCGTTAGTAGTAGCTCGGAATGTTTTGTGTGTGATACCGAGGGCTTTAGTGGGGGCTTCAGAATCTTGGGTTTTTTGATGGCTGGAATGATCGATTGCGGCTTCTTCTTACGCTTCTTCTCTCTCTCTCTCTTTTGCAAGTCTCTCTCCCCCTCACTCTCATCTTGGTCTGATGCAGATATATCTGAGTCGGAGAGCATTTCGTCCGAGTTGACATTTTGATCGCTTTCATTGGACTCGCCCTTGGTTTGGGGCTCTTCAGTCTCCTCGCCGAGTTCTTCGTCTGACTGCTCTTCTTCATTTGACCCCTCCTCAGTCCCAGATTCTTCAAACTCGCCATCGTTCTCATCTTCTTGAAATAAAAGCTCAACATTCTCGTCATCGCCGGTATAGACAATTTGGTTTCCACCAGTTGCTTGCTCTTCAATTTCTATAAGTTTCCTCAAATTGGAGCCAGCATTCGATCGCCTGGACCGCGTGGCCACTAGACTGTCAGGATCTAGCATACTATGTACAAGTGGTACGCGGAGTTGATATTGGATTGAGTCGCGCCCTCACATTATAGTGCTGACCGGAACACTATCTCGATATGGAAAATGAAGGGATTGAAATTTTCTTCCGTCTTTTCCAGTGGTTTTCTTAGGAAAATTTAGCTACTACAATGAATATTCTGTTAATATATTTTTGTTAAAGTCTCAAGAACTCAGTTCACACATTGCTCATGTAAATGTATAACCGCATCAAATTGAAAGCAAAAAAGTTAAAATGGTCTTTAAAAATCGAACCTTGGTCGAAAAATCACAAAATTCTAATAAAAGGCAAGTTTTCACCACACCATATTGAATCCGAAGTTGATCAGTATACTTTCATTTTATTCGATACTGCAGTTTGCTGACCCGTCACATCCTAAAACATCTTCTCCGCACATTTTTTCTGTCGCCAACCACTATTAAATGTTTAAGAGTGTGAAAAACTTACGGCCCTTCCAGGCAGTGCGGAGTTTTGGCGTATCATATCATCTCAAACACAATGCAGCTAAGCTTACATCGGCATCTTCGGAGGAAATGTCCCATTTCAATGCCCTAGCGTCCAGTTGGTGGGACGTGAATGGCCCTCAGCGAATTCTTCACAAAATGAACTTGCTTAGGGTTGATTACATCAACCTTATCATGAAAAATCACGAGAAACTTAACGACTCTGTTGAATCAGAGGACGATGAAATATACATACCGTCTTATAGTTTGGACCTACTTCCGCCCAAGATTAAGGAGAGAATCGTGCAGGAACAAGAGGAACGAAGGGATGAGATTTTCGATGAAAAACTGCTTAGGGTTTTGGATGTTGGATGCGGTGGCGGTATCTTATCTGAGTCTTTGGCTAGACTAAGCTATGTGGACTCGGTGACAGGAATTGACCTTTCGCCCGACGTGTTGGAGGCGGCAAGACTTCACCAAAAACTCGATCCCGTGTTGGACAACATCATACTGTACGAGTTGACTGCATTGGAGGACTTACCAAAAGATGAAAAATACGACTTAATAACTGCCTTCGAAATGTTGGAGCACGTTCAATATCCGGCACAGATTCTCACCGAGATCTTCAACCGTCTAGAGAAAGGCGGATGGCTCTTCTTGTCCACAATCAATCGAGACTTTGTTAGCTGGTTTACTACTATCTTCATGGGTGAACACATCTTGAGAATTGTTCCCGTGGGAACACACACATTGGAGAAGTATATCAATGAGGGTGAGATTCGGAAGTGGCTTGAGGAAAGCGAATTCAAAGATTCGTTCAAGGTGGTAGATTCAAGAGGTTGTATGTACTTGCCTGCTTGCGGGTGGAGATTTACAGAAAATGCCCAGAGTGGAAATTACTTTATGGCAATTCAGAGGTTAAAGTGAGTAACGATTTAGGATTTGACGATTAAATAAATAGAACTCGTTGCCAACCTAGAGGTTGTTAATGTTGTGCGCCCGCAAGTTCACCAAAAAGATTAGAATTCGCCTATTGAGATGCACATTGAACGCCTGGTCCACCTTGGCCACCCTCCTCGTCGTCGGAGTCGTAAGCATCACGTTTACCACCCAGTTGATGCTTTCTTGGGTCAACAACCTCCAAATCACACTCGTCGACTTCCTTGCCCTTGGGGATTGTGTACTTGGTTCTTGGTGGCAAGATATCCTCCAAAGCCTTCAACTTCTCCTCCGAGGCGAAGTTGTTCTCTGGGAACTTCACAGTGAACTTAATGAACAAGTTACCCTTGTCACTGCTTCTGTAGACTGGCATACCTTGCTTCTCAATGACGCGCAATGCCTCTGGTGCGATGACCTCACCAGCGACCACCTGGAACTTGATGTAGTCGCCAGAGATATGCTTGAAGGAGACCTCTCCACCAGCTAATGCGGTCAACAAGTCGATCTCACACTCATAGTACAAGTCGTTACCCTTTCTGGTGAACTCCTTGTGTGGCTTCTCATCGACAGCGAAAATCACATCACCTGGGGTGACGCCTGGCTCCTGGTCACCTTCTCCGGAGAAAACAACTCTTTGGCCATCCTTCATACCCGGGTCGATGTGAACCTGCAAGATCTTGCGCTCGGCCTGGGTCTTCTTTCCCTTACAGACAGTACATCTGTCCTTGGCATCGCAGATATCACCAGTACCGGAACAGGTGTCACACACGGTTTGGAATCTTTGGATCATTGGACCCATTTGTCTGGTAACAAACTTCATACCAGAACCATGACAAGAGCTACACTGCTTGATCTTGCCCTCTTTACCTCCACGTCCCTCACACAGCTTACACAAGATGGTCTTGTTCAAAGCCAACTTGGCAGTTCTGCCGGTGTACAACTCCTCCAAGGTGCACGAGATAGTGTGTTTGATGTCCTTGCCTCTGGAAGGACCTCTGGATTGGCCACCTCCCATACCGCCGAATCCTCCACCGAAGAACTGCGAGAAAATGTCATCGGCACCCATGCCACCCATTCCGCCGCCCATTCCTCCGGCACCGCTCAAACCCTCTTCACCGTAAGAGTCATAGATCTCTCTCTTCTGTACGTCGGAAAGCACTTCATATGCTTGCGACAACTCCTTGAACTTCTCTGCGGCCTCAGGCGATGGGTTCTTGTCAGGGTGGTATTTCAAGGCAGACTTTCTGTAGGCCTTCTTCAACTCGACTTCGGTAGCAGTGATAGACACTCCTAAAAGCTCGTAATATTTCGTCTCTTTGACCATAATGCTTGTCTATATATGTAAACCTTAAAGGGTTGTGTGGTATTGAGAAGGCGAGCTTAATGGAAAGTCTTACTTAAAATCGCAGAGATTTTCTTCTCACTGTTTTTTGTAGAACATTCTACCGTTTTCGCGTGCACGTGACTACGCCATCGGACTGCCAGTGCCTGGAACAGTGGCGTGCTTTACAGGCACAACGTTGCAGAAATTCTACTTTGAATCAATATTGTAACCCAGCTCGTAAGTCTTTGCTTTGCGTAACTCTTTGCAGCTACGACCCTCCGCATTGCACCTCACGCGTCTAGCGAGAAGTCTAACCGGCATGTTCAACCACCTCAGAAATGAGCTTTCCGTCCTTGATAGTGTGGCTGATTTGTTCCGGAACGGGTAATTCAACGTAGTCGTCATCCTTCAAAACGTTAATGTTCAAGGCGGTCGTGGTGGAGCTGACGATCTGACTTCCAGCATCGACAGATTCCTGAGAAAGGTAGATACTTCCTTCCTCGCTATTGTCGACGCTGATGAGAGGCACCACTCCTGTTACCTGTAGACCAAACTTGTTGGATTTGATAACATCGATACCGGAAATCAACGAATCAACAACGACTCCTGTTTTAACCGTGTCTGAGATAGAAACGGCATTACCTTTACCCTTGATCTGGATAGTCACACCATTGGTTTTACCGATGAAAACGGACTGTGTTCTCTCCAATTCGACAATAATAGGCTCAGATATGTCGTCTTCCGTAAAGTTCTCGATAATCCACTTGGTCCCGTCCACCAACTCCTTGCGGGCCGGCTTTTTCTTTGGAGCGCTGGGCGCAGTCGATAAAGTGGTAGGTTTCTTGGGTGGCAAAGGCTTCTTGTTCACAGCACCTTGCTGTCTCAACTCTGGGTTCTTGTGAGTCATCTGCGACTTGTCGACTTTCTTCAAGCCCGAAGTGACCAGCGCACCTTTGTTCAAATCAGCAAACACAGCACCAATGCCACCAGACTTGGGAGTGGCAGACTCCTCAAACAAGTTGGAGGGGGGAGGTGGGGGAGGGGCTGGTGGGCCTCCGCTGGTTGATGCTGGAGACGCCTTAGTCTCCTTTACCAAGGATTCAGCTAAAGGCTTTCCCTGTGGATTCCAGGTTGGACCAGCCTTGTGATAGTCCCTGACATACGCAGTCAAGGCGTCAAAAATGGCCATAAAAGATTTGACCCACTCGATATGACGAGCGTCCTTCTCCCGGAACTCAGTCATGACCTTGTTTGTCCA
This sequence comes from Metschnikowia aberdeeniae, assembly GCA_002370615.1. Taxonomy (NCBI): domain Eukaryota; kingdom Fungi; phylum Ascomycota; class Pichiomycetes; order Serinales; family Metschnikowiaceae; genus Metschnikowia; species Metschnikowia aberdeeniae. The sequence continues at coordinate 1,017,678 of NKZB01000175.1, forward strand.
GAACTGGGCGCTCTCCTTGAAGTCCGACACATAACCAAGTGGAGTAGTAGTTACAACCCAGCCTGCAACGGGAGCACCATCACTTAAAGCACTCAAGTGCTTCGAGTACTCCGAGCGAAAATTCTTATCCTTCAACTCGGAGATCTTGATAATCTTCTCGTTGATAGGTTTGACAGCTTCCATTAGAGATGAATCATTGGCATCCGGCTTCTTGGAAGCAGAAGCGTAACCCAAAAACTTGAGCTCTTCCTGAAAAGCATCCTGTAATACGGTTGCAACCTCACCAACAAGGGGGTCAATCTCTCTTGACAAGTCCACGAATGGCGCCACTCTCTGCTGGATCAACATCTCGAACTCAGATAAGGACTTTGGTTTTTCTGGAGCTGGACCCAACTCAGCTTCTTTGACTGCAGTAGCACCGGCCTTGATTTCCGTGGACGTTTCAGAGTCAGATTTGGGCAACAGAATACCCACCTTGGACGCTTTGTTGGCTTCTTCCTGGAAAATTGTGATATCCTCCAATCTGGAAGTGGCGGTTTCCAAGCGCTTGAGAATGGTCACAATGTTGTAGCCTTGCAAATTCAATTGGTTGTCTTCGGGGGTTGGGTTGGGCATTATTGCTTGTTTAGCGAAGCTGATCGATTAAGCGAGATTTTGCGGGTTGTCCTCGTCACGTGACTCGGCCATACCGACAAGCCTCACTCGTTTTCCAAGAATTCCGGCAAACTTCGCTTTGAACTTATTTTGCTTGGAGAAGAGATTTGCTCGGGCTAGAGAAATTTTGACCTGTTTCGAGTTTTAAGTTCCTATCATACACGAAGAGTGGGATCGCAGCGAGGGCCACCAAAAAAAAGCTTAGCCAAGTCAGATTAATTACTACGCTACAATGCCAAGCGAGACAGAAGAACATGCAGCGTTGCAGGTTCACAATATCAGGGAAACCCAGGCTCCTAATGGTGCCGAGCCTTTCTACACGGATTATCAGCCTGGTGTCCCAATTGCAATAGATTTTGGCTCTGACACTCTCAAAATTGGTATGACAAATTCCACATCCCCAAACAACGTCTTTCCCAACCTCATCTCCAAGTACCGTGACCGAAAACAGAATACGACGGTGACTTTGGTTGGAAACGATATCTATAGAGTGTCTGATGCAATCCCCACCTTGAAGAGCGGAGCAAAGTCACCTTTCGACACTCTGATGATTACCAACTGGGACTCCGTGGAAAGTATACTTGACTACTCCTTAGAGCACCTTGGCGTCACTTCGGACGGCTATGTCAACAACCCCATTATTATGACGGAGCCAGTGGTGGCATCGTTGAATCACCGCAAAGGAATGTACGAGATCTTGTTTGAGGCATATAAGACGCCCAGAGTCGCCTTTGGGGTTGATTCGTTATTCTCATTTTACCAAAACTCTACAAAAAAGGATGGAATTGTTGTCAGTGTGGGAAACAACCTGACCCATATCATACCCGTTCAAGAGGGAAGGGGTATCATGCAAAACTGCAAACGCATCGATTGGGGAGGTGAAGCAGAGCTGCTGTTCCTTCAAAAGTCCCTTGCTCTCAAATACCCATACTTCCCTACACGAATTAATAATGATCATACCAGGAACATGATTCATGATCATGCATATGTCTCGGAGGACTACGATAATGAGTTGAGCCATTATTTGGACATGGATAACCTTGTCAAAAACGACGTCTTGATACAAGTTCCTTATGAGGTGGCAGAGAAAACCAAAAAATCGGAAGAGGAACTTGCACGTCAGGCTGAAAGAAGGAAGGAAAACGGACGTCGTCTTCAGGAGCAAGCGCAAAAGAAACGCTTGGAAAACATTGCACAGAAGCAGAAAGAGCTTGTCTACTATACTGACCTTAAAGAGTCTCTTCAGAGCCTCAACAAAAGCGAAGCTGAGCGTCGCGTGGTTGAGGAAGACTTTGAGAATGTTGCGGACTTGAACAAGTACATTGCTAGCTTGCAAAAAACACTCAAGCGGTCCATGGGGCTGGAGGAAGATGTCCAGGAAGAGGACGTGAATCCTTCAGTAGCATGGCCATTGGCAGAGATTCCAGATGTCGAATTGAATGACGAAGAGATAAAAGAAAAGCGCAAGCAAAAGCTTCACAAGGCTAACTATGAAGCTCGCTTAAGAGCCAGGGAAGAGAAGCAAAAGGAAGAGGACGAGAAACTAAAGTATATAAAGGAGCAAGAAGATTGGAGAAAAAGAGACTTTGAGGATTGGAGCAAAACCAAAAGAGAAGAGCTTGCTGAGCTTGTGGAGACGCTCAAGGCAAAACAAAAAATGATGGAGGCCATGAAAGACAGAAAATCGATAGCTGCACAGGAAAGGATGAGAAACATTGCCGACCTTGCAAACGACAAAGCCACAAATTCTGCCAACGGCAAAAAGCGCCAGCGAGCCAGTGCCACCGCCACCATCGACAACGACCCCAACGACACGTTCGGAAAAAGTGATGCAGATTGGAACGCCTATCGTGACATCAGCAATGCGACCTTAGAGGAGGAACAGGAGGTTACACACAGCGAGATATTGAAAATCGAGCAGGAATTGCTTGATTTTGACCCACAATTCACCAAGGAAGACACTTTGGCTGCGTCTCAGAAGTTCGACTGGCAAAACTCGGTATTGCACAAGTTCATCAGTGGCCCTCGCCCTAATTTGATGATCAAAATGCAGGCGGAGGGACATGACATGGACGAGATGATGGCAGATCCCGAAATCATAAGGAGAAATCACCAGATGCACCTTAATGTGGAGAGGATAAGAGTGCCGGAGATCTACTTCCAGCCGCATATTGGTGGACTAGATCAGGCTGGTATTCCTGAGGTGATACAGAACTTACTCACAAGAAACTCCGACAAGAACTTTGAGGTAGGAGGCAAATCCAGGGCCATGATCGAGAACATTCTCGTTACAGGCGGTGGGTCTTTGCTTCCGAATTTCTCTGGAAGGTTGCAGAGTGAATTGACTGGCTTTTTGCCAACAGGCGCACCGTTGAACGTTTATGATGCTGAGGACCCTATTTTGGACGCGTGGAAGGGTATGCAAAAATGGGCCCAGTCGCCAGAATCGCAGGATGGTTTCGTGACGAAAGAAGAATACGAAGAGTACGGAGAGGAGTACATTAAGGAGCATGGTTTAGGCAATTACTCTCTTCGCGACTTCAAGAGTATATAGCTGAGTGGTGCAGCGTTGCAAATTGTCACTTAGTTTAGACCATAGCTTCTGTAACTCGATTAATCTACAGCTTTACTTGGTTAGATTCTGGTGGCATCAAGTGAGCCTCTGGATTCTAGTCGCTTTTGATATTCATTGGTAATATACACTATTTCTTTGCGTTGGGATTGAGACCCTTTCTCTTCATGCTTCTCTTGACTGACTTGGCAATCAAGTCCTTGTCCTCGTCGGCCTCAAACTCCGCAAAGTCACCGTGAATGATACCTTCTGCCTCGGCCTCAGCTCTGGCTGCCATCTCCTTCTCCTTGGCACCTGATTTGGTGATATCATCTGGAGAAGGCGCAATCTTCTTGAATTTGGCAACGAAAAAGCCATCCACATTGTACGTGTGAGGGTAGTAGCGCCTGGTCAAGGAAAGGTGCTTGCTGAAGTGCTTGCCTCTGAAGGAAGTGAAACCCTCCTTTCCGATTTTCAAGCCAGCATCGACCAACCTCACGTTGGGTCTCTTTCTCAAAGCGTAGTCCACCACGGCCTCGTTTTCTTCCACGGCCACGGAACACGTGGAGTAGACAATGACTCCTCCAGTCTTTGATCTTGCGTTGACCGAGTCGATAGCACTCAACAATAGCTGTTTTTGCAAATGTGGGATCTGGATAAAGTCCTTCTCGCTACGAGAGATCTTCACACTCTCGTCCTTGGCAATGACTCCAGTACCCGAGCATGGAGCGTCCAACAAGATACGGTCAAAGCCTCCAATGACCTTGGGGAACTCACGTGCGTCATAGTTGCACACGATGGTGTTCTTGCACCCCAAACGCTGGATGTTGGCGATCAACGACTTGGTTCTGGCTTTGTTAGCATCATTGGCAAACACACATCCAGTGTTCTTCATTAATGCAGAGATGTAGGTTGTTTTTCCACCAGGGGCAGCAGCCATGTCCAAAACACGCTCACCTTCTTGTGGGTCCAACGCCATAACTGGCAAGAACGAAGAGGCTGCCTGTAGAATGTACTGACCAGACAAGTATTCAGGCGTGGCTCCAATTGGCACCTGCGAGTCAAAGATCTGCAAGCCAACCTTGGTCCAGTTTCCAATGGGCTGCAAGTTGACACCACGATTGACCAAAGTCTGGGCCAAGTCTCTTCTTCTGGCCTTCAAGGTGTTTGTTCTGATGGTTGTGGGTCTAGCCACCTCATTAGCCTCGAAGAACTCAATGGCTTCGGCTGGCACAAACAAGTTGAAAAGTTTCTCGGCCAAGAACTCCGAGTAGCCGAAGTAGTCGCTAATGTCCTTGAGGAGCCGGGTGATATAGTCAGCACGCGACTTGCCCTCCTCGGCCATGTCCTTGAAGTTCTCCAACACCTTGACGATTTCAAGCATACGGGTTCTTACAGAGGTCACATCCACTGGGTGCTTGGCCATCTCCTCCTCCTCCTCGGGGGTGGGCAACACGCGGGCTCTGGGCTGCACAGCTCCTTCCACCAACTCTTTTTCGGCCTCCTCGGCCTCCAACTCTTCCTCCTCGTCCAACTTGCGGGAGAAGGCCTCCATATTTTCAGCATTCAAGTCCTCCAAATCGTCATTTTCCTCGTCATCGGAGAACATGGGGCGCACTCTAGCCTCCTCGTCCGAGTCCACGAACTCATCGTTCTCGGCCTCGAGCTCCGACCCGTACTCGTCATTATCTTCTTCGTCATCAAACAAAGATTTTTTGGCTGAAGACAACTCCTCGTAGTCAACTTCAGGGAGGTCGGCGGGTGTTTCCTCCTCGTCCTCACGCTGCTTGCGGGCTCTTTTGGCGGCTCTTCTTCCCTTGGGCGCATCTTCGCCGGCTCTTTTGTTGTCCTTGTATGATTTTTTGCCGGCACTTTTACCACCGGCCATTTCCTCCAAGGTGGGAGGGACTCCTTGCTTGTTCTTGGCTCTTCTACCCATGATGTAGTGTGCTAGATAGTAGAAAAAATGCGATGAGGCATGCTCGCTGAAAAAATCTCTACGGGCCCGGAGATGCCCTGGGCGGCCCACCCGAAATTACGATTTTTCGGGCCAGGCAGTCAAGTCCTACCAATTCCACGGCCGTGCCGTCCCAAAGTCTTAGGAAAGTTTCTGGGACTGTCTGCTTGTAGTATCTGCAGTCCGCACTCTTGTGGTGCGTCTCATCTCTCATCAGCGCATCGGGCACACCAGCGATGGATATGGATAAAAGCAGGCACACCATTGTGGCCAAACAGCACGTGCTCATCCGGCTTCCCTCAGAGGGCTTGAAAATCTCATATCTTAGAGAAGATGGGCTCATCAGCTTGGGCAAATTCGGCTCCTTTAAGGCCACCAGCATATTTGGACATCCTTATGGAACTACATTTGAGATCATCGAGGACCACGAGGCCGTGCCTGTCAAGTCTTTGACCAGCGTCAGCGAGGAGCCTGTGGAAAACGAGCTCGATGACTCTCAGCTAACCAAGGACCAGGTGACCAAATTCTTCGAGGTCAGTGCAGAATCCAATCAGGACATCATCAACATCGGGTCCAAAATCCAAAAGTTAGACAACAAGCAGATTGATGAACTCAAGCGTTCGGGCGCTTCGTCAGATATTGGCCAGAAAATAATCGACCAAATCATCGCCGGTCACTCGGCATTCGACAAGAAGACCATCTTCTCGCAACAAAAGTACTTGCGCCGCAAGCAGCAGAAGTTCTTGCGCCGGTTCCAGGTGGAGTACTTGGGCCTGTCACAGCTTCTCCAGTACTACATCGAAAAAGACTCTCAAAAGGTGATGGAAATGAGCGACGAAACGCTAGGCATGTTGCTTTCGCACGCTAACATCAGACCCGGAGGTACTTACCTTGTTGTGGATGATACTTCAGGAGTGGTGACCTACGCCATGTTGGAAAGAATGCAGGGCCAGGGCACTATTCTTCTTGTGCATGAGAACGAGCACGCCAACTTGGCAGCGTTACGCCACTCCAACTACACCGAAGAGTTCCAAAAGAAGATGATCAAGACGTTGAGCTGGCTTCAATTTGCAGAACCAGAAAATGAAATGATTCATTGGGAGGAACTCCCCGAGAATGAGGTTGAGGAGATGAAGCCCACAAAGAAGCTTCAGTACGAGAGGAGGCTGAAGAGAGCGGCCGAAATCAACCACGCGTTAAACATGGTCATCTCAGGCAACTTTGATGCGCTTGTTTGCGTTACCGCTCTCAACATCCCCTCCATCTTGCCCTACACGATACAGCGGGTTGGCGGCTCGCGCCCGTTGGTGTTCTATAGCCAGTTCAAGGAGGTGTTGTTGGAGACACAGTACGAATTGTCGTCCATGAAGACCGTCTTGGCGCCCTCCATATTCGAGACCAGGGCTCGTGCGTACCAGACCATCCAGGGCAGATTGCACCCTCTTATGACACTGAAAGGATATGGTGGGTACATTTTGAGTGGCACCCGAGTATTCCCCGCAGATGGCTTTATCCAGGCCGTCGGCAAGGGCACCAGAAAAAAGGCCAAACCGAATCCGGCTGAAGCCTCGAAGTCAGAAACGGCGACTCCCAAGCCGGAAACCGAGCCAGGCATGGAGGAGACTAAGACAGACACATTGGAAGAGACGAAGCCAGAGACGAAGGACTCATTATTGGAAGAGACAAATCCATAGGAATCAAACCATTTCGCTGAGAATAGCCATTGCAGACCCCACTTTCCAGGCCACCACACACCTCAAGTTGGCACTGGAATCGTAGTAGCGCCGCCACTCCCAATCGGATGGAAGTAATCTGGCAGTCTCTTGAACCTGCTCTTCGTAACCAAGCTCGAACACGAGCCCCTGGGCATTCAACGGTTTGACAAGGTTCTCCACGAGCCGCTCGTAGAACTCCACCCCGCCAACCAACGCATCTTTGGGTTCATAAAGTCTCACAGACTGCTCAATTCCATTGAGCGCTAGCGGCTTTTCGTAGTCTTCTCGAAACACGTACGGCGGGTTGGATGTCACGAGATGCACCTCACGTAGGCGGTGCGAGATGGCCTCATCGAACAAGTCTCCCTGCCAGACTTCCACATCCACACACGATACGCCTTTGTTTTCCTCGGCGAGGTGAACGGCATCCGCCGACTTGTCAAAGGCCAGAACACGGCACAGGGGCGCCATGGCCTTGAGTAATAACGGTATACACCCACTTCCTGTGCAGGCATCTAGAGTCGTGACTGGAAGATGCACACGCGAGAGCAAATCTCCCAATCGCAGGACCCACTCTTCGGTTTCCCATCTTGGAATAAGCACATTTGGCCTGCACCGTAGCTCCAAGGTGCCGAAAGGCTGTGTGCCCAAGATATATTGGAGGGGCTCTAGACGCGAGCGCCTGAGCACGGCATTGGTCCATTTCTGTTGGGGTAGTTCATTTTTTATCCAACGTAGCTCATTTTGAGCCTGCTCTAGAGAATGTGTGGCTTTGAGGAGAGGCGGTAGAAGCGGAGAGTGCTTGTGTGCTCTGCTGGCTGCTCTGTAAGAGATCCTGGGCATGTTCGATCGCACTATTAAATGCTCCTGTACGTACATACATGAACATCTCAAGCTAGACATTATATGGAGGAGCTCAATGTTAGACATATGATGGAGACCAAAAAAAGTCCAACTAGGGACTGAATATGTCTCCTAGTGTCAGGCTGTTACGGTTGCAGAGCTTTTGCTACGCAACTGCTCTAACTATCATCGCCAAAATAATAGTCTACTGTAGTGTTTGGATAATAATCAGTTACTAAACGCATCAGAAATTGTACTTCTTTCACATTTTTTCTTCATTGAGGTTGGAGGCATTGAACACCTGCTTTGTAAGCCTCTACAAGCCTCCAAACCCTTCCATATTAAAGCGGTCATGCGGCTCTTTACTTGAATTTACAAGCGCATTCTCCCTATATTGATATTTACAAGCTTACATTCCGTTTCTCACGTAGTACATGTACGCTCTCTCGTGAACGTGGTCTGGGAAAGGCGTGATCACCTCAGAATGCCCTGGTCTGGCAACGGGGTCGTTCAAGTACACGGCATGGCATGTCTCGAAAGAAACCTCGATGTGGTGGGGTAAAATGGCAAGGGCACCAATGAAGGGCCGAGGCGTCCAGGGCGTGAAGTATGGTTTGGTGGGGTTTTGACGGCCAAATAAGCCTTTTTGCCACGGAAGGTTGACGACCGCACTGGACTCATTCTCTCTGACTTTGTCTTTGTTCAATGGTGCAACATGCTTCAAGTTTTTACCAAACTTGGAGTTGAAGGGAAGCGACTTGGCATCCTCAGGCATCTTCAGCTTTTCGGCATTGACTCTGATGCGCTCCAACTGCTGCGAGACAATTTCGCTGAGCAATTTCCTCACGTTGGCGGCATTTTTGGCGGCATCAGGCGTGGAAAACTCCGTGCTCTTGGTGGCAATGTATGCCTTGCAGGCTGCCTCGGAGTGGGCGTTCACCAAGTCATGCTGCGCCTTGTTTAAGATGGTGTACACCTCAAGACACTTGGCCAGGTCTGTCTTTGAGCCGGTGACGATCTTGAGGAAGTGGTCACCTGTGAGCTCTTCAACCGCTTTTCCGCCGGCAGCTGCCAACACCTTGGCCAATATACTTTCCCTGGTGGTCTTTCTCTGAGTGGCAAGCATTTCGGTTTCGACAGACTCGTTGAAGCTCTTGATGGAGTTAACTCTGGTGGGGTTGGCAGCCTCCAACGTGTTCAAAGACTCGGGCTTGGTCTGTTTCAAGTCCCACACATCTTTGGGGTTCAGTCTGGCTGCATTCACGAACTTGTTCCACACAGCAATTTGCTTGCTGTCAACGCTGATGGCCTTCTCAAGACTGGGCTTGGTTTTACCCATGGCAAGCATTACTCTCTGGGGGTTGACGTTGAAAATGTCTCCGCTCTTGAGCGGAAACGAGGGGTGCTTTATCGTGACTCCATTGACTTGAACGTTGCCGCTTCTGATGAACTCTCTTGCCTGTCTGATAGACGAAGCAAACATGGAGCGGAATAAAGCAAACTCTAGTCTCTTTTCCAACACAGCATAGGTTTGCAATGACATTGGGGTTGGCGACACATCTACACCTTTCAAGGAAGCGTCTAATTGGGCCACGGACTCCAAGTTTGGCAGGAACAACGACTTCCACCGGCTCTCGGTCAAGTGTTCTCCGTGGTAGGATCTTGTCTCTCTCTTGGCGGTCCATTTTTGCTGGTACAATGTCATACCGTTGTACTTGATCTGCAGCTTCTTGTATAAGTTGAACAAGTTGTACTTGTTCATGGACGCACGGATGCGCCCCCTCGCCGTGGAAAATAGATTTGAAGCTCTCCTGGGCATTTGGCGCTGTGGTGGGTGGAGTAGGAGATGCGAGTGAGTGGGTGAAAAAAGTGGTTGAAAAGTCGTGCGTGAGAGAAAGTGGTGAGGAGGCCCCGAACTTGCCAACACAAAGGTTGGAGCGGAGGGTTTTTGCCAACAGATGGAATGTTTCAGCAAAAGTCGCCGGGCTACCGAAACCCCAAAATTGCCTATTGGTCTCTAGGTCCATGATGGCTGAACATCGCGACACCACTCTACATGCGCACCCTTCAACAACAACTGTATCTACCACCCAGCACCTACACCAGCACCGTGCAGTGCGTCTTGCAGTTTCCGGTTCATACAATTACACGGTGACACACCCAGAGAATCTCCATATATGTCTCGACAGTGGAGCGTCGAGGATGAGGTGACTCTCTTCAGCCTCATTTGTGACCACAAGCCAGTCGGGCCGCTGGCAGACGAAAGAATCCAAATTATCGTCAGTGATCTCAACAATTCTGGCAGCGGTAACTTCACTGCACCAGAGGTCTGGGCCAAGTTGAACCTACACTTTAACATGAAAGAAGTTGAAGATATTGAAAATGAATCGGATAGTGACCGACACACGCCGGAAGACAGGACTTTCAACAACGCAGAGTTTACCGAGGCCCAAGCAGACATTTATTCGTCGGAACTCAGTGACGTCGAAGGCGACGTGGGTGAGATTGCCCGAATCAAAGACGAAGACGAGGCCACGAAGAAAACTAACACTGCCAGAGGTCGGCGCAAGTCCACCACAACAAAAAAGAAAGACTCCGTGGCCGAGGAGCCGGCCCCACGCAAGCGAACGCGATCGGTTGCCAAATTGGGAGGCACTGAGCCCAACATTAAGAGGCGCCAGCTGCGGTCCAGCCCGTCGGCATCCACGGTGAAACGGCGCACGCGATCAGAGCTCTCCCCTGACCCCTCCACGCTTCCCGACAAGAAAGCAGGCGAAAAACCTGGTGAAAAAGCCGTGGAAAAGACACAGGAGAAGACCCCAGAAAAGGAATTGAAGGAAGAGGCGCCAAATGCAGGAGACGAAACGCAAATGGCGCAAGATGACACGAAGAAAGAAGACGACATCCCCAAAACCAGAAGAAGCACGCGGCAGTCTGTTCGAAGAAGTGTCCGGAAGAAGTAGCTGATCCATTCCTACTAGCTAGATGCTGGCTGAATGGATTGTCTGATTGATTCAGGCTTGTCTGATTTGACCTACTCCAGAACAACAAGCGCAGCCGTCGTGATCGTCATCTGAGTCGAACTCGTCCGAGTCCATTTCGGCGAGCTGCCGGTCTAGCAACTTGACGTCAACCGCGGGCCTCTTTTCCTTTTGGTCTTCGAGGGTATTTGGAATGGGATTTTTGGCTGGTTCAGACATTACTGAAGATGAAAAATCTGATAATCGCGCACGTGAGATCAGAACATGCAAGCGTGGGCTCGGCCACAACTACAATATGTCAACAGAACCACGAAGAACTATGCAAGTCAATACAGAAATGTTCATTAGTAAATTGTGTAAATAATGTGAATATGAATGCGTTTACGAAAACTTTGAACCGATTTTACCCCAGAAAGTGGTTGGCGGCGTTTCATCCCAAACCATTTCGTCGACTTCTCTCACTCCCGTGTCAATGTCAATCTCATCCAATGGAATCAACAAAGATCTCAAGGTGAAAGAGTTCTTGCCATTGAAATAAAAGTGGGCGATGGCCCACGCCACAATAAACAAAATGACCGAGATGTAGGCGGTGAAGAATTTAGAGGCGTTGAACTTGTAGAAACAAGAGAAACCCTGCACGAAGGTCAAAGTAAAGTTCAAGCCAAACGCGTAATAGACCTGGTAAGGCATCCACTTAGCCTTAAAAGGCAAAGTGTCCCTGCTTATGCCTCTGCTCTTCAAGCAATTCATGAATCTGATGTGGGAGAAGGAAATACCAACCCAAGTAATCAAACCAGCGACAGCAGTGATGTTCAAAAGCCAGTTGAAGACCTCGCTACCCTCGTTGGAAATCACCAAGTAGCCCAATGAACCGAACATGGCGGTAAAGAGCACAGCGGCGTATGGAATACCCTGCTTGGTGGTTCTAAGGAAGATCTTAGGAGCGACCTTGGCCTGGGCCAAACCATACAAAATTCTCGAGCCCGAGTAGACGTTGGAATTACCAGCCGAGATGATAGCAATGAGGATGACAGCGTTGAAGATGTCAGGGAGAACAGGAGTTCCCGAGTTCACCATGGCCACCATAAAAGGAGATGTGGAGGCGAAGGAATCACCGTCAGACAACTTAGGGTCGTTATAAGGCATCAACAAGCCCATGAAGAAGATGGACAAGATGTAGAACACAACGATTCTGTAGATAACCTTCTTGATGGCAGAAGGAACGGTCTTTCTAGGGTTGGCAGACTCACCACTGGAGACACCCACCAACTCCACACCCTGAAAGGTGAACAAAGCCGAAATCAAAGAAGACAACCAGGCCAAGAAACGGTCGGTGTTGAGGTTGTGAACGAAACCAGCACCACCTCCCCAGGCGCCTGGATTGCGCCAGTATCTGAAGCCAACAGGTCCAGTAGCGCCGGCACCGCAAACCATACACAAGGCGTAGATCAACCAGCCAAGCACTGCAATAATTTTGATGGTGGCAATCCAGAACTCAAACTCACCGTAGAATTTCACGGGGAACATGTTGGAAATGGTGAGAAGGATCCAGAAGATGGTGATCCACGCAGCCAAAGGCACCTTGTGGGTCCAGTATTGGATGATCTGACCCACGACGGAAACCTCCAAGGAGAAAGTGATTGTCCACGAGAACCAGTAACACCAACCGTTGGCACAACCAAGAGCAGGCGAGCAGAATCTGGCAGCAAACTGGGTAAATGAGCCCGAGCAGGGAATGTATGTAGCCATCTCACCCAAGGATTGAGTCACGGAATAGGCCAAGGTGGTGATGAACAAATATGAAATAAGGGCCAAAACGGGACCACTCTGGATCGGGGTTTTGGTGGAAATGAAAAGCCCTGTACCTATCGTACCTCCGAGGGCAATCATGGAAATGTGTCTGGCTTTGAGGTCTCTCTTGATCTCCTGTTTTTCAACCGGGTCCAAGCTCGAAAGAGACTCCTCGTCACGGACATATTGGGAGTTCTTGGAGGGGCCGCCAATGTTTTTCTCGCTAATGGATGACATGTTTATGCAGAAAGCTCTGGAGAGTCAGAGAGTCTTTGCGGCTGAACTTATATCAACGGAGGAAATGCTATTGGGAAATGTGCCCGAAAGAAAGGGGAGCGGAATGTAGTTTATAAGTACCGCGGGTGCGATCGCACGTACCTCTCTTATCAGAGGCAGAGTTAGGAGTCATGGATAGTCATCGCACTTACACAGGCGAGGTCCATGCCACAGTGTGCCGGAGTCATGTCACAGTGTGCCGGAGCGCCCGTTTCCTTGCTGGAAAACGCCGCACTTTTTTTTCGATACGCCGCAGTGTCCGCGCTATTGCGTCGCTGCTACTTGCACTTAGAGGAACCGGCCTCTTAGAGGTCCTTCCTTTAGCGTCATATGCAACCGTGGGGCTTATCGGTGAAATGCGGAGAAGCGACTTCCACTTTGGGAAACAGAGCGGCTGACTGAACAGGGATGCTTGCACCTGGGACTGGTTTTACACGTTGACAGCCATGCGGCTTTTGGCAGCTTCATTTTTTCTTTTTTTTGACGCCCCGATTCCGTGCGTTCGCCCGTTTCCGGCGATGCGATGCCCGGAAAAACTTGCAACCTCGATGCTGACCTGACTGCTCTTTCACTTGAGGCTCCTGGCCATGTGCATCCTCAACTACGCATCGATACCTTTGCAACATTTTTTTTTTTTTATTTAAACAATTTTCGACTAACTAGAGTCGGTAAGGACAATCTGACAGCGACCCTTGATGACAGAAGCTGTGCATCCGCTGCTGGCCTCGGCGCCGTTAGAGTAGAACTTTCCGCCCTTGTAAGAGCATGTTCCCAACACCGTCGAGTCAGAGTCGGCGATGATCTCGACGTCGAAGTTGGCACCATTGACGTTGTTTGGGTTGGCGAAAAGTCCAATGTATGCTACGCCATTGTCGTAACCGGCTCCAAACTCAATTGGTGCCCAGTTTCCAACGCCAGAGCTAGAGTCTCCCCAAACACAGCCGTCCTCCACGGAAATACCGGCATTGTTCACGTAATATTGTGCAGATGTCTTCTTACCTTGCCACGTGTAGTAGTTGGCTTGGTCAACGGTGGTGAGAGGCTCGGAACTGCCTCCCGAAACGTAAGTTGGAATGTCCATGTTCTCAGTACCTGGGTAGTCGGTTCTGCAGATTGCAACACCCTGCGAAAGCTTGTTCACCACAACTGCGGAGTCGGTACCCCATTGACACAAAGAAGAAGAATCAGTGTTGCTTCTGTAGAGCTTTCCGTTCTTACAAAGCAATCCTCCAACAGAAACACCACTGGATGGCTGCTCAGATGGCCACTGAGTCTTCGACATACCTGGCTGGCATGCATAAGAACAGTATGAGCCCTCCTTACAGCTACCACCAGTAGAGGTGTCGGAGTTGTAGATTCCGGACCAGCCGCCAAAGCCCAAGTAGTCAAGCTTGACAACACCTTGGTCTGTTGGAAAATCACTGCATGACAACACACCGTCCTCGAAGTCTTGAGTAACGGTCTTATAGTTGCTCAACTTATTGGAGGTGGATCCCGAGGATCCCGAGGATCCCGAGGATCCCGAGCTGGATCCCGAGCTGGATCCCGAGCTGGATCCCGAGCTGGATCCCGAGCTAGCAGCAGATGAGGCAGATGAGGCAGAAGAGGCAGACGAGCTGCTAGCAGCCGTAGAAGCCGTAGCTTGGGTGGAGGATTGAGCCACAGCCTGAGTAGATGACGTAGCAGCCGATTGAGCAGCCGATTGAGCAGCCGATTGAGCAGCCGATTGAGCAGCCGACGAAGCAGCCGATTGAGCAGCCGACGAAGCAGCAGGCGTTGCAATCGAAGCAGCAGCCGAAGTAGCTACTGACGAAGAAGGCTCATTGAGAGAAGCTGCAACAGAGGATGGTTGGACAGAGTCTGCTGTCAGGGCAGTGGCAGCGGACTGAGGGAGTCCGTTGCCATCGACAGTGACAGTCACATAAGCATACTCCAAGACAGTAGCTCTCTTGTGCATGTGGTGGACGTGGTTTCTCTTCTCAGCGCAGTCATCACCGATGGGGTTAGCAGGAGCAGCCAGTGCAAGAGAGACCAACGCGGCGACAAGCGTTGTAAATGTGGTGGAAGTGAGTTTCATCTAAAGAAGCGTTAGTACAAATCTTGTGTGGATCCTTGTGTGGTTTTGCAGTAATAATGGCTTAGTCTCACGGCAACGCGAAAACACGAAACGCGAATTATCAAACACCGCAAGTGCAGGAAACATGTTCTTGACGCGGCTTAGCCTCAAGGGGGTTTCGCGGGAGCGTGTATCAGAAGCCTGGCATGACGACCAAGCCTTGCAAGGGGTAAAAAGCCAGCCACCCAATCCACGGTAAAATTGACTGGATGTGCCACAAAGCCGGAGCGGCCAAAAGACAACCGCAGCACAAAAGCCCTGTTGCGTTTGATCCCGACAAAAAAGTGGGTCAAGGGGCTCTGTTCTTAGGGTCGAATTGGGGCAAGGCCGACTTCCAGGCTGTGCAAGCTGGACGGAAGATGTTGGTGAAATGGGAAAACAAATGGCACATACTGTATCAGTTAAGGAAAGTAATTGCTAAAAGCAGGACAATGAAAAAGAAGTGGTGTGAAAGGAGTGTAAGGATGAACCCGGGTTTGAACGATTTTAAGCTGAGAAGCAAAAAAAGGAAGTTTCACCGGAGGAGCGACTAGAAGCTGTTATATGGGTACATGCGCGGCGCAGCCGCATAGCGTCACCGGCTCCTGGACACCGCGAATCCGGCATACAGACACAGGTACCGTGCTGGCGTTCTCTTTTCGGCTTTTGACAATCATGCGCGCTTGCAGCCTGTCCCGGCTAGGCAAGTACATGGAACAACAATGTGTTGCGCGGGTTGTATGGTGACAAAAAAGCGGAAATGCTCCAGAAGCCAACAATGGAAGGCCGAAGCAGGGATCGGGCCAGAGCAAATCCCATTGTCTTTGCTGGAATTGTTCGAGGACGTTTCGTCAAAATCGCCAAACTGGTGGTTTATTTATATACAGATTGGGGGCGACATTCATACGCATTGGGGGCGACATTTCCCAAACGTTTGCCTGAAAACCATCAAGCAATGTTCGTTCTTCTGCCTTCTTCTCGTTTGCTTTGGCGAGGTCTCCACGATTAGGTGCTTTTAAGCGCCGCGCGTGGAAACGCTGGTACATCTAAAAGCAGCACGAAAGCACGCACTCTTTCAAAGAAACACCAATGGAAGCGAAAAGGGCCAAAACATATTACCGAAATTTGGGGATTGTCACTTCCTTCAACGAAGTTT
The DNA here is from genome assembly GCA_002370615.1 of Metschnikowia aberdeeniae. Taxonomy (NCBI): domain Eukaryota; kingdom Fungi; phylum Ascomycota; class Pichiomycetes; order Serinales; family Metschnikowiaceae; genus Metschnikowia; species Metschnikowia aberdeeniae. The sequence continues at coordinate 1,033,697 of NKZB01000175.1, forward strand.
CACCTTGAATTTGCAGATCCACTTTTCGGCAACGTGTTTGCTGCGGTCCAGTCTTTTGACTTGGGACAATGGGACGCATGAATGACGTCAACCCTTGAAAATATGATTTTTTCGTTTCCGATCATCAAGGACGATGAAGGCAGTGGAGCTGTTATAGAGCCCAGCAAGGAGCCATGAAATTTCTGTTTCGGTGTCAATGAGTGGGGAGGCACACAATAATAAAGCTCCTTATGGTATACACCCGTACACCAAAGGGCCGATGCTCATCACTGCTCGCTTCCATAACTCAACACTACAGATGTCTGAGCAAGTCGAGCCTGCACGAACCACGGAAACTGACGTAACCACGACTCAAAAAGCTGAGTGTGTTCACAATGATGAGCCTATTCTGTCTGAAAAGACCACAGACGCCGAGAATATTCACATTGAACTTGCACATAACGGGAGCCTTGAATCAGACACAACTGAAAGATCGCACCAGGGTTTAGAGGCAGATCAGGAATCGATGTCGGGGCTGGGTACGAAAGCAGATGGCAGTTTGGAAACAGAAACTGAAGAAGCAAAGCACGAAGAAGTGTTAGCCGAAGTTGCACCTATCCAAGAGAATATAATGGAAAACGTCGCTTCTACTGCCTCAGGCACAACACCAGCAGTCGAAAAAGCCCCTGAAGTGCCAGAAGCAGAAGCTCCACCACAAGAAGCTCCACAGCCACAACAGAATATCATTGAGAGCAGAGAGCAGGTCTCAGACCGAATCACCAATTTCATAAAAGGTGAGGGTGAAAAAGAAGACTTGGTTCAATTTTCTGACGATGAAATCATTATTGAATCGGGCCAAGCTGACAGCACAAGCTCAGAAGCCAGCGATTCTGACTCCGACTCAGGTTCCGACTCAGATTCTAGCTCGGACTCAGAGTCCTCGGACTCAGAAATCAAGACAGAAGTGCATGGTGATCTCGAAGAAGAGGACGAAACGCCTTCAGGGCCCATTTTATCCAAGAATGAAGTGGACGAAAAACCACAGCTGCTTCCTGAGGACTATAAAGTTCCCGAAAACGCCCCGTTGGAACACATTGGAGAGGTTTCGGCATTCGTCGATAGAAGTGTCATCATCAAAGCCAGTGTTTCTGGCGAATTCCGTATTCTCAAGGAAGACTCCATCTTGTGCTTCGAGGACCGTGAGCTTTTGGGCCCACTCTATGAAACTTTTGGAAAGTTGCAAAGTCCAGTCTACAGAGTGCTTCTTGATTCCACGGAGAAAGTGTCTAAGCTCAGAGATAGGAAGGGATCTAAGGTGTTTTATGTTGTGCCCGACTCACAATTCCTTCTCACAGACACCATCAAGAAAATCAAAGGCACAGACGCAAGCAACTGCCATGATGAAGAGCTTCCAGAGGATGAGCAAGAGTTTTCTGATGATGAGCAAGAATTGGCAAGAAAACAGGAGAAGCTGCGGAAGAAGAAGCAGAAGAAACAGGAAAAAGATGGCGAGCAGCCAAAGAAGAAGCAAAAAGATGACACCTTCTCCACTTACGGCTTTGCTCCACCCAAAGCAGATGCCCGTCCCGTGGCTTACAATCCAATCTATCAACATGACAAGCGGGTACAAAATCCACGCCTACCCGAAGCTCCAGTTGCCGCTAACTATTACGGCGACCATAGCAGAAACGCAAGCTATCAGCAGAATCAGGCGGGACCAAACTTTCAGCAGGATCGGAACCCAGCCCAATTCCAACATAACGGAGGACCCAACTTCCAGCCACAACAAAATCAGCCCATGGGCTACGGGCATCCGAACATGGCATACATGCCACAGTATAATGCGCCCCATGTCTATTCACAGCAAAACCAGTTTCAAGGCCAATACTACCAACAGTCTCCAATGTTCATGCAGCAAGGCAATCCATACCCGAATATGGCTTACAACGCATACCAGGCCCCGCTTGCATACCAGTCATACCCCACACAATTGCACTCAGAGTATGCACAGCACCAACAGCATCAACAAAGCAACAACATGCATGGATTCCCTGGCATCCAGCCGGTCTCTGGAGCCCCTCCTCAAAATGGCTGGGCTCAAGGTCCAACGAACTCAAATCCACAATCTAATGCTGCCTTGCAACAGCTTCATCTGATGATCTCAAATCAGCTTCAGCACCAAAAGCCCGAGGAGGGAGGGCCCCAATAAGCTGCAAGGCCAATATTTTCATAGACATAAAAATCATATATCAGCTCATACACGATTATCCCGTGTGTTGTTGCATTAAGCCAAGTTTTTGTTTTAGAAGGTCGTAGCTATGACTTCCGAGACATCGCTTCTAGCGCCTGATTTGCATGGGCTAGAGAAGTAGCAGGAAACCCAGCAAGCTTAGCTACTTCAAGAGCATAAGATCTCTCGCTGATTCCAGGCTCCAAGCGGTGATCGAAAAAAGGAGTGCCATCAGCATCACTGACCTTGGTACGAACGAACCTGACCTGGGTATCTTTCACCTTGTTCTCAGCAAGTAAGCTTTTGAGCTCCCGGCCAAAATGGGTAGCAAATAAGGTGCGACACTTATTTCCAGTCAAGAGAGACACCAAGGTGGCGTAAGCAATAGCAAGACCTTCCTTACCGCTGGTACCCCTACCAATCTCGTCCACTATGGCCAACGACTTCGGAGTGGCATTCTTCAAAATGTTGCTCGTCTCAAGCATCTCAACCATGAATGTACTCAAGTCGCTGAAAATGTCATCTGATGCCCCAATTCGGGTGAACAAGCGGTCAACAAGTCCAAATTTGGCCTTTGATGCGGGCACAAACGAGCCGATCTGCGCCATGATCACGATCAACGCATTTTGCCGCAAGAAAGTACTTTTACCGCCCATATTGGGGCCCGACACCACCCATAGCCTGCTGTCTCGTCCCAAGTTGGTGTCATTAGCGATAAAGTTCTGCCCGGTACTTTTCAAACTGGCTTCCACTACGGGATGCCTGCCTTCAGATATGTCCAAACGATTCGTAGAAGAAAACAGAGGACAAACCCAGTTATTTTCTTGAGCAAGCAAACCAAACGAGGCAGTCACATCGAGAAAATCCGCTTTTCGACCTGCGGCCCTGATCTTAAAGATATCATCAAGTACCTCAGCAGAAAGCGTCTCGGTGATCCTTCTCTCTTCCTCAAGAATCTTTCTGACCAAAAAATGCTTCTCCTCCGTAAGCCGGCTTATTTGAGGGGCCTTCATGAGCATGGATATTTTTTTCTTGTCAATTAACTCGAGGCTGTGCTCTGAAGTCAACAAGGACAAAAGCTCCTCCAATTTCTTGGATCTTGAGGTAATGGAAAGAACATTAAAAAACCGACCAACCTGGTCTTTCTGAACGACAGTTGCCTTTGGATCGACAGTTTTGATGGCCTCCAAGATTGTGGCCACGAAATTTTGTTTCTTCTCATCTGCCTCAAGAAGAGCGTTATGCAATGCAGATAGATTTTCATTGAAGGTCTTTTTAACAACAAAACCTTCGGCTTCGGGAGCATGGCTACCCGAGGCTTTTCTAGCGTACTCGTTAATACCTTCCATTCCCAAGTTAGAGCCGGAGATAAGCTGCTCCTCCAAGGTTTTCATGGGCTCTGAAGTATTAGAATCATCCGGTATAGACTTGGGCCCTCTGACTTCGAAGGTGTCGAAAATATTGATGGCAATGTCCGACGGAATGTCGAAAGACTTGAGAAACGAAGCAAGTAAGCTTTGGTCACTAGTGGCCAAATCTTTTTGAGATGCCCTTAACAAGTCATGCAAAGCTTGAAGACTGGAAAGTCCCACAGCTACACTCTGAAGATTGACCACCAGGGAGCCCGTTTTCAAGGTCAATTTCTGCAAAGAACGGACAAAATCACCCACTTGGCTAAGGCGCTGTCTCACATGGAAGCGCAAGAGGGGGTTATTTTTGAACAAGGCGACGAATGCGTATCGATGGTTCAACATATCTTCGTCCATGATGGGCAGCTTGATCCACTGAGTCAAGAGACGCGAGCCCGAGGGAGAAACCGTGCTCTTGATGGTGTTTAATAAAGATCCAACAACAGATACTGTACCGAAAGTGGAACGTCCAGTCAACTCCAATGCGTCCCTGGTCCGTGAGTCCATATTTAGGTATCGTGAATTGATGTGTTTGGTGGGCACGTCTAACAGAAGCTGCCTATCAGGGAGGTTCACATTGACGTAGGAAAGAACAAGGTTCAAAGCAGCCTCCTCTCGAACACTCAAACTTTCGAGCAACTTTCGGGTCGCCCCGAGGCTTTCTTGAAGATGGAGCTTGTAGTCTTTGTAGACAGTCTTATGAAAGCGGACAAAATATTTTTTCAAATCAGCCATTTCGGCTAGCCATTCGTAATCTGCCCCTGCATGTAGAAAATCTTTTGGAAGGATGACTTCACTGGGACTGATGCGTCTCAAGTCGCCCGCTAACTCGCCTAGCGTTGTTAACTGAATGAATGACTCACCCAAAGACACATCCACCCACAGAACACCAACTTCGGCTTCTGTATCTCTGAGAATAGCGGATTTTGTAGGCAAGTGTACCGCCACCAAGTAGTTATTTTGCGAGTAGTTGAGAAACAGCTCGTCCACCAATGTGCCGGGCGAAATGATTCGGGAAACTTTCCGATGTTTCAAGTTGGTAATGTCGTCGCTGTCCCCGAACTGGTCCACAATAGCTGCGTTCAAATGGAGATCGTGAACGATTATCTTGACGAATTTTTGCAACTGACTAAGCGGGAACCCGGCCATGGGAATGAGGTGGTTAGTGGTTGTTCTTGTGGCCACCTTGATTCCCAATTTTGGTCCTATAATGGACGCTTGCTCAAAGTAGAGCTCGTAAAACCCGCCCACCTGGATCAAACACACGCTTCCCTTGTGCTCATCTATAAGTTTCCTGATGGAGGCAAGTAGGGGGGATAAAGCGATGCTTTTATCCAAGCCACCTCGGTTCCAGTTTTCTATGAGTGGAGCATCGAACGGAGGTTTGTCCTCAGAAACCTTCTTCTGTTCCGCGAGTCCGTGGTTTCTGTTTGAGGTAGTGCTGAGTTGGCTGCACACACGCCAGTGGAAACCTAGGCGCGTCACGTGACGCGTTCTTCTGTCCAAGCTGTGTATGCCAGCATTTGAAGAAAGCCCCTGGCGAAATATGCCGCCAGCTTTGCGCATCCACGGTATTTAGAGGTGTGATGAAGCTGAAACAAAGTGTGTTAGATCTGGCGCGCTGCAGTCGCCATGTGCCATCTGCAGGTACATCAAGCAGCACCGACTAAAAAAACCTGAAAAGTTACAAATACTGCTTCATATCTAAGGAGCGCTTTTGGTATTATATTAATCGTTATTGGCTCTTACTATTGGCCTATAAGAGCCCTATATTTACACGTTGGAGACTGAAGAGTTGGCTCAAGCTTTGAGAAACAGCTAGTTCAAGTAGCCCTTGCATCCAGGTGCTCCGCACAAACAACGGATACGCTCGTCATCGTTAGTTTCCCTCTCGAACTTATAATCGTAGGTGAGTTCTTCATTGGCCTCAATGTCTTTTAGAGCATAGATCACAATTCGCTTCTTTCCGTCGACCTTGATGATTTTGGCCGTGCAACTGGGGTTGCAACAATGGTTGATGAATCGAGCAATACCTCCTTTCTTAGTGGCATCAATGACAATGTTCTCATCAATCCGGAACAAATACGATGATCCGATTCCGGTTTTGAGGTAGCTCTTTTCCCTCTGCTCGGCCACTTGTTGACGAATACTCTCGCCCACGTATTCGATGATCATCTCCTTGGCTGCAATCGGCTCTAACGCATACAAGCCCCAGTTGTGAATAGCAGACCGGGCGAAGGAAACGGGTTTCTTTCTCTTGTTAAGCGCATTGAGATTCAAAATGTCCGACTCGGAACTGATTATTTGTTTCTGAGCACTAATGTCTGCGGCAAACCGTCTATTATTGGCCCGGTTCACACGCGAACTTTGGACGTTGTTGCTCGTGTTGCCTGCACCACTGCCGCTTTCATCATTTTCGGTTTGAACCGTCTTGAGCGGCTTATGAATTTTTTTGCGATGTGGAAGATACTCAATCTTGTCGGCATCAGCGATTTTCCTGTATCCTTCACTCTTGAAGGAGCCCGTGTCACATTCAAGGTGTGAACTGAGCAACCCAATAGATTCTTCATCGGAGACAATTGCACTTGAGGCCTGTTCTTTTTGTCTCCACGCCCAATAGTTGGGGTGTTTTATGGGTGTTGCTTCTGAACCGGAAAGCAATTTGCGTGCCAAGTTCATATCCTCCTCATCCTTGATTAGATCCTGTAATCTTGAAATATCAAGAACGCTTCCAGCACGAGGCTGATTCTCCTCATAAACAAGCTGTGGAAGCAGCGTTTCGGTGGCTTGGTATTTGTTTTCGATATCGTCTTTCACAATGTCAATCTCCATCTCATCTTCTGCAGGTGGAGTTTCAGAACTGGCTGGCTCCGCTTCATCCTCGGAAAAATCGCTGTAGAGGAGCGAATCTTTAAGTTTCGAGGATTTTTGTCTCTTTACATCAACATTGTCTGATGCGGCTCTTTCACGCTTCAAAGTTGGTACCGGAGTAGCGGAGCGGCTCGACTCACCATCTGAGTCATCCGATTCATCTTCTTCAAGATCCAAAGCTCGTTGCATTGGAAGTAACTTCTTTCTTTTCATGCCGCTTCCCAGCAGCAGCCTAATTTTTGCGAAGCTTGGCAATGTGAAGACATACTTACTGCTTGACGGCGAGTCCTGTTTGGACTGCGACAAGTTTTCTGCCCTTTCGCTTTTGAGCTTCTCTGCCTGCAAACTTTCCAGGAGCTCTTTTTCCTTAAGTTCCTTCATTAATTCCGGATATTTGTCAGTTGACAACAAATCAAGGATTATAGGAGCGATGATCCGCTCTCTGATATCCTTGCCCAAGAAATTTTTGAAATCTTTAATTAAAAGATCGGATGCTTCGGAGATGATATCACTCTCGCCAATCGATCTTGGCTTTGTAGTGTTTTCTTGGTAATGCTCTGGTACGCAAAGGTTCATAAACATTCGACAATCAAAAAATCTTGCGCCGTCTTCGCTTTCAAAGCATTTTTTGCACTCTTCATACGAATTAAAAACGATGAAAAATCCAGAGTTGTCGAGCAAAACACGCGTCCAATTATACTTCGCAAGCGTCTTCTTGACATCCAGAGTTGAGAACTTTCTGGTTGAGAGATACCTATCATCGATGTAAAGAAACGGCCGCTCCTTCACATATTTCGCTAATTCTGGAGGAAGAAAGACTCCTTTGACGAGCTTCCTGCCGTTTTTATGAGACAAAGTGGTAGTGTTCGCTAGACTCGCAGCCTTGGTTTCTGCAGAAGTGGTGGATTCTTCCTTTTCTTTCTCCTTCTCTTTTATCTTCAAGGTTTTGATTTCGGCGAGTTTTCTCTGTTCCTCGAGACGCTTTCTTTCATTTTCTCTTCGTAAAAACTCCAGGCGTAGCTTTTCCAGGGAAATTTTCATTCTTGCCTTCAAAACCGAACCTTCTAGATCGTTGAGAGCTGCCTTGACAGCCACGCCGTCGATTTTTGGTTCTTCAGCTTTAACAGTTTTGAGGAAGGCTTTTGCAAGGGACAGAGCCTTCTCCACCAGTCCCTGGAAAGTGAAAGTGGCAATTCCTAAAGGAGCGGCATTAATTGGGTCATTGATGAATTTAACATCCTTGACGGAGTTTCCAAAAGATTCGAAATAGTTGACAAGGTAGATCTCACTGATAGTGGAAGGAAGATCCCACACAACCAACTCGGACTGCGGAGGAGCACCCAAAGAATCCTTGTCGAATGTGAATCTGGCTTGAGGAAGAATTTTGAACGGCATTTTCTTTGACGTTTTGATGGGCTTCCCGTAGTATGCTGGCAAGCCCATTGCAATTCTCGGGTCCGCAGGCTTCTTTGCCGAGGCCGAGCTAAATAGAAGCTTGCGATGCTTTCCTTTTCTATCGGCTTTACTCAATGATTTGTCGAGTTCGGGGTCGTACACCACCTTGTAGTTTTTTGTGATATCAACCTCAGATGTGGGGCACACTCTGGACGTGTAATCAAGACTATGCGTTTGTAGACCGTGTGCTTCGTCTCTCAGGTTCATACCCGATTCCCGATCGGTACCGTGAATGAGTTTTTTTGAAGGGATGCGGCCAGACCTGTCATATCCGTTGGAATCTCGATGATTTTCGAGTCTGTTCGGTTGCAGATTTGAACCATTCCTAAATCCGTGGCCACTTATATTTCCGTCTTTTTCATGGACACGCGAGGAAGCATGGTGGCCCGTTCTGCCTCCACTGTGTCTGTTATAAGACATGAACGCGTAAGCTGGATGCTAATGTATTAGTAGCGGATATTAAGTATTCGCTTTTTGGGGGCAGTAGAGACCTGAAATTTTTAGATCTTGAGGTTGCCTGGATCCAAACAGTTGCCTGGGCTATGCGTCTGCAGTCTATAATCAGGAACAAGTAATCTGGATGACAAAGTGTTTACCGCGTACTTTCCAGTGCGAGCGCGACCTGCCCAAAGACTAGCCTGATAGAAACACTCTTCAGCTCCAGTTTCAGCTCCAGTTTGGCATATCGATTCCCAGGTATTTGTAGAATTTGCAGATTGAACGCCCAGTTGAACCTACAGAAGTTTCTCAGCGGAAACTCAATGCTTCTGACTTTCTGACTGATTGTACGGCAGCTATACAAGAGGCATCTTGAGTATCGAAACGCCTGTTATGCCTTTGGCCCATGCTTGAATATTCTACATCACATATGCCAAGATATACTATTTCGTTATCCATGATTATTTTCACGGCTTTCTATTTCCTCCTGATAGTCAATGTTGGGCCCGGTGGTACCCACGAGACTATTGGAACTACCACATTCAGGCATCCCATGAGTTGCGTTTCAATGACTGGTTTATTGACTATAATAGTGTAGTTTGTGCGTGATGGAAGGTCTACTTCGTTCTGATATGCTTCAAAGGACCGGCGGAATGCTGGAAGTTCATGGCATACTCCTTCTTTCTGAAGTGTCTCTTCTTGGGCTCCTGCAAGTAGTAGGACCACCCCTGGCCCTCAGCAAAGTTGATGGCAGACTCTTTGGTGTCAAACTTCATGATAGTGCCTTGCATGTAGTCTGCACTTCCCTGGTAACCCATCAAGTCGTTGTCCCATCTGTTGGACTTGCCCAAAACGTCCCAGTCTAATTTCCAGAAGGCGCCGTTGTGATGTCCGGACTGGGTGGCTGGCTTGGCCTCTTGGAAGATCCTGACCACTCTGTCTGTGGTTAACTCCTTGGGTGCTCCGGAGATTATTTCTTTGGCTTTGACGGCGGAACTGTCCACAACAGATGTCTTCTGGTTAGAACGAAGAGAGCTGCTGAATGTGCGCATGGCCGGCGACACTCTTATGAGGTTTCTGGCGTACATTGGTAACGTGGAGTGTGCTGTGGTATAATGAGTTTTAGTTTTTCTCTGGTTGGTCAGTGCCCGTAGTGCGCACACCGGTGCACGGGTGTAGACATGGCCCCCGGTAGACTGGGATTTCACCAGAAAGGGGTGATTTTGCTAGGATCCCCAATACTCCGCCTAGATTTACCAGCCCGTTAGTTTGTGTCTTGTTTGGAAATTGCTGGTCCTGCATGCGCCCTCTTGGTCCTGCTCACAGCGCATCAATCGCTCCATGTACACCCATCCATGAACTCATTGCAAGTCAAACAGTCATTGAAGGACATTATTCCAACCTTCTCGGGTGACTATCCTGCCCCGCTTCTATCATATATTGACTCAGTGTACAACTTATCCTTGCAAAGGATCCCAATTCTACCTCACAAGGCCGATGTTGCAAGACATCACCTCTGTGCCTATTTGGCAGTGGAACGGTATTCATCCAAATACGCCCTCCCTGAGCCTGTTCCGCAAAGAATTCCCATCCAACCCAAATTGCTCGATAAGCTTCTTGACGAGATCCAGGAAAGGGTGGTTTCTCATGTTTCATCCCCAACAAGCACCCCAGTCAAGGAAAAACCACTGACACTGCCCCTCAAGCGAACCTATACACCATCGATTGGATCTCCGTTAAAAAAGATCCAAAAACTAAAGAATGAAAGCTCAGAAGTGCCAGCTAGTTTCACCCAACAATCGCCCTTCAATTCAGGCACAGAAAAGCGACCTCTCGTAAATACAGAGTCGCCTTTTAATCCGAAGAAGACAGCAGGAATAAGCCCACTCAAAACCCCAATCAATTCCGCGAGAAACTCGCCCTCCAAACTGCCTTATTCGTCTCCGGGCTCCCCTCGCTATATACGGCATCTCACTGTTGCAGACTTTATTTCCTTCACGAATAACTTTTACATCCCCTGCAACGTGACACCTCAATTATTGGAGACATTCCTAGCGGAAAAGCACAAGTTTATCAAGAAGAACGATTGGCTTCTAGCGTGCGGTATAGTACACGCTGCATATATCCGGATTAACAACAAAATCATCCAGAAATATGTTGGAAAAAAAGCGGAGTTTCAAGACCAGCTCTTCCAATATCAAAAAGGGGGACTCATGAAAGCTAACATGGTGATGTGGATCAATATTATTGAGGAGTCTCTCAAACACGAGCCTTGGGTAATCGATCTTGAGCTCAAGTACATTCACAATGACTGGTCTACCGAAGACACGACACGTGAAAAAGAGATCCAGGGAAAGCTTGGTAGAGGCTGGGAGATTGTCCAGATGATGGGATCCATGATAAATCCTTCGCTTGATTTCGAAAAGCCAAGCCAGAGGGAGTACTACGATACATGGACAGCTCGAGTGATTGAAAAGCTCAACCGGAAGTCAGAAACCAATCCATAAATGTTGGAGGCTGTGATGTTGGCGACTGCCCAGATCGAAGTTAGTGAGGCAGTGGCCAATAGTGCATCACGTGACCTATAGCCATGAGATGCGATGTCATTTTTCACCGCACACGAGCCATCCAGGTCAGAGAACGAAAGAAGACTTGCGACTTTCTGCCTCTAATAAGACCCGAATTTTGTATAGCAGCGGTTGAACTTATCATGCCAAAGAGAAAGTCATCAGACAGTGAAGTTCATGCGCCTCACAAAAAGCTAGATGTGGCATCGGACAGTGGGAGTGACAGCTACTCAGAAGCTGAATCTCCTGTCCCCGTTTTTGATTTACCAGGTGCCTCTGAAAACAGCACAGTATGGAGTCAAACTATCACAAAGGTCATCAAAAGTGTGGTATCCATTCAGTTCTCCAACATTACCAATTTCGACACCGAGACTTGTCTCACAAGTGAGGCCACCGGCTTTGTTGTCGACTCAACCAGAGGTATTATTTTAACCAACAGACACGTTGTTGGACCAGGACCATTTTCCGGATACGCTGTTTTCGACAATCACGAGGAGGCAGTGGTTTCTCCAATCTACAGAGATCCGATTCATGATTTTGGATTTTTGAAGTTCGACCCCGCCAAAATCAAGTACATGACCATCTCAGAGCTCGAGTTGAGACCCGACTTGGCCAAAGTTGGTACTGAGATCCGCGTTGTTGGTAATGATGCTGGTGAAAAGCTTTCCATTTTGGCAGGTTTCATTTCTCGGTTGGACCGAAACGCTCCCTACTACGGGTCCATGACTTATAATGACTTCAACACTGAATACATTCAAGCTGCTGCCAGTGCATCTGGAGGCTCCTCGGGATCGCCTGTTGTCAACGAGAACGGACAAGCTGTGGCTCTTCAAGCCGGAGGTTCTACGGAGGCATCCACGGATTTTTTCCTTCCAGTACACAGACCTCTAAGGGCGTTGAAATGTATTCAAGAGGGAAAACCAATAACACGAGGTGATATTCAGGTTGAGTGGCTCATGCGTCCTTTCGAAGAGTGCAGAAGATTGGGTTTGACGCCAGAAGCCGAAGCCAAAGCAAGAGAGCTCTTTCCCGACAAGTCAGGATTGTTAGTTTGCGATGTGGTTATGCCTGAAGGGCCTGCAGACGGATTGATCAAGGAAGGTGACACACTCATATCGATCGCCGGCGAACCAATTTCTACTTTCATCACTGCCGATGTCATTCTAGACGAGAATGTGGGGAATGAGTTGGAGTACGTCGTTCAGCGCGGAGGAAAGGAGTTGGTACAAAAGATCACGATTGGGGACTTGCATGCGATTACGCCAAACAGATTCGTTGATATTGCAGGTGCTTCTTTCAACGATCTTTCTTACCAGCTAGCAAGAAGTTTTTGCATCCCAGTCAAGGGTGTCTACGTCAACGACGCATCGGGCACATTCGACTTCAACGGCCAAGACAAAAATGGGTGGATCTTGGACAAAATCGACGATCATGCCACCCCAGACTTGGATACGTTCATTGAGGTGATGAAAAAGGTTCCAGATCGCCAGAAAATCATCGCCACCTTTCGCAACTTGTCTGATTTGCATTTGAAGAATACTCTGGTGGTCTATAACGAGAGGCATTGGCAATCGGAGTTCAGACTTGCTACGCGCAATGACGAGACCGGGCTTTGGGATATCAAAACATTACAGGATAAGCCATTGCCACCTTTAGAGGCCAAGCCTCAGAAGGCCAAGTTCGTGGACCTTCCTTTTTCCAGAGATGCCAGAAGCGCTTGTTCCAAGCTCTCGAGATCATTTGTACTGGTGCGCTCTTTTTCCCCTATTTCTGTGGACGGATTTCCCTTCAGCAAATGTATGGGACATGGTGTGGTCATTGATGCTAAAAACGGGTATGCTTTGGTCTCTCGCCGGTTCGTGCCTCACGATGTCACTGATATCTACCTCATTTTCGCCGACTCGGTTGATGTCGCCGGTAAGGTGGTGTTCCTCCACCCCAACTTGAATTACGCTATCGTCAAGTATGATACTTCTTTGGTGGAGGCAGATGTCCAGGCTCCAAGCTTTTCGGAAAAGCCTTTGAAAAGAGGAGACAAGTCTTTCTTTATTGGATACAACTATACCCACAGAATCGTGTCAGATGACGTGAGCGTCAGCTCTGTGGCTGCACTCAACATTCCTGCCAGCTCTTTTAGCCCCAGATACAGAGCTACTAATTTGGAGTCAGTTTTGCTTGACAGCAAGGTTGCGCAGGAATGTGACACCGGAATCTTGGTAGATGATGACGGAACTTTGCGGGCGTTCTGGCTTTCCTACTTAGGGGAGCAAACTGACAGAATGACCGATGTCATTTACAGGGCCGCGTTGGATGTCACTGATGTCCAAAACGTGATCAAGTCCCTTCAGAACAACGAGATCCCCCGGTCTTTGAGAATATTGGATGCCGAGTTCGCCAATCTTACTGTTTTTCTGGCCAGAACTCGCGGGGTCCCTCAGGAGTGGATCGATCGCTTCGTTCAAGAGAGCGAAGATGAGGTCAAATTCTCGTCAGTGCTCAGAATTTCGGCGCCTGTGAACGAAAACGACAAGCCCGCCCTCAAGTTTTCTGACATCATCTTGACCGTTAACGATAAGTTGATCACCAGTATCAGAGCGCTTAATTCCATGTACGACAACGAGGAATTAAGATTCAAGATTGTCAGAGAGGGCCAAGTGATGGACATTGTTGTGCGGACCACCGAGACAAGCGAAATCAACACCTCCAGAGTGATCTTTTGGTGTGGTGCTATAATTCAGGAACCACACCACGGAGTTCGCCAACTCATGGAAAAAATCCCCTCTCGTGTCTACGTTGCCCGCAAAAGTGCCGGAGGCCCAGTGACGCAGTATGGAATCCTGACCGGCGTTTTCATCACTCATGTGAATGACCAAGAGACTCACGACATTGAGACTTTTGTCAAGCTTACCAAGTCGATTCCAGACAACTCTTACGTTAAGTTGAGGCTCATTTCATATGACCATGTTCCTGGAGCGGTCTCCATGAAGACCAACTACCATTACTTCCCCACGCAGGAGTTGAAGAAGAACATGGAAACAGGGGAGTGGCTGGAAGTTAGCCACGAGAAGTAGATTCTTGAATGCCCTTCTTGATATCATTAAAGCGCTTGGGTCAATCCTGTCATATATCAAGGAACATAGTAAAATTTGTATCTCCCTAGTCAATCATAGTGGATCATAATCGGTCCTTTATAGTCAATCATAGTCAATCAAATTCAGTTATGTCAATCATTGTCAATCAATAATGTTCCCATAAACAACACCCACGAGTTCCGTTGCTGATTACGCTAGTAACTTCGTAGTCTTCACGAATAGAAACTATCAGAAATTCTCAGAATCAGGTCATAAATAACCCCATCCAATCCGAAAAATAGTCAAATCGCCATCAGTCGTTCTACATCTCAGTCCAATAATGCATGTGATCGTTATATATACAAGTTTGCCCCTAGCAGTCCAAATATTTCTTCAAGAATTTCAAGTGCTGGCCTTTGTTGTCAACACGAACGAAAGAATCCAAATGGCTGATAGAGTTAGAGCTGAAGTTGCCATTTCCGTGGTTTCTGCCCGCCTGCTTTCTCTTAAAGCCGTTTCCGGTCTTGATAAATCGCTTTGCAGCAGCTTTATGGCTCTTCATTTTGAACCTCATCTGCACGAGGGTGTTCATGGGGGGCTTTTTCCCGAAAACCACCTTGGCGGCAGTTGTGAATATGGAATTCATTCGGAGTAGTATGTATCAAAGTATGTAATGGTGAAAAAGTGATAAAAAAGTGCGCGGTATTACACCAGTGCATCTTCACCGCCTGGCCAGAAACCACCTCACGTCTCGATTTGGTCTAGTGTCTCAGCAAAGTACCGAGGCACGTCAAACACGTGGTATCTATGGCCACGGACACCGTCACCTTTGAACTTTTCGGGCAACCTCAAGTCGGGGTCTGCATGGCTCTCGTCAATGAAATGGTTCCCATAGATGAATTCGTGTCCAGCCTCTCGGTGGTGTTCATTCAAAAACTTGAATTTTGCAATTTGAAGCTCCGTGTCTGTAATGGTAGAACGCGAGATTCTGGCGTATGCCACTTTCTTGAGATCGCGGAACAAGATATACTCACACCAACGGTCCCAGTCGGTGCTGTCGATATCGTAGACTCCCAGCTTTTCACTGACGTATGTGTTATAGTTTCCTTCAAGAGGAGTAGTCACCAAGTAACTGAGGAGCACTAGTGGCCTTGAAGAATTACCCATGATTTCCTGCACACCCAAACTCTGTAATCTTCTGTCTTCAAC
Source organism: Metschnikowia aberdeeniae (assembly GCA_002370615.1). NCBI lineage: Eukaryota > Fungi > Ascomycota > Pichiomycetes > Serinales > Metschnikowiaceae > Metschnikowia > Metschnikowia aberdeeniae. The sequence goes on from NKZB01000175.1 coordinate 1,048,926, forward strand.
GTCTTCTTCCTGACCTGAATGGAACACTACCACGTCAACAAGCTCACCGTAGATGTCTAGCGTAGCATGGATGGCTGGAGCCAACTCGCCAACTGGAGAAGGTAATAAGTGGTGAGACGAGCTGATGATAGGAAATTTGGACAACAAAGCGGCACCCCAAGTGTGCTTATTGGGGCCAGGACCGTAATCAACATACATGCCCAAGTCATGTGCAATTTTCTGCGTGAAGTCTCGGTTCCCTCCAATCAACCTTTCCGTGTCTGTTTCTAACAATCCAATGATATCGACTTCAGCATCACGGATAAGGTTCAACATCCTTGTCTCACTGGACCACATATCATTATCAAGCCCGAAATGGACACACCAAATGCCGGCAGTGAAAGACTTGGTTTCAGGGTTGTAAGGCACGAAAGCTTTGGTAGGATATCTGTGAATGACAGTGGTCACCAGTAAGGTTAGAAGCACCACCAATACCTTGAGCGTGCTCTTGAAAAGATTCTTGCCGGCCACTTCCACCCGAACAATATTTGAAGCACTTTTGCGCAATGAGTAGTTGACAGTGGCCAAACCTAGACATAAAACTGAGGCAGAAAGAACCAAATCGGTCCGCTCACGCAATAAAGGCCCCCCAGGAACAAATGCATAAGCAACAATCCAAATGCTAGCCAACGAGATCACAATAGAAATGAAGAAAGACACTGTAAATAGAGCAACGATATTGTAGCCCATGATTGACTGACCAATAAGCGGCCCAAGCGACGCAATGTAAAAGGAAAGGGCTAAAGAACCACCAAAACCAACCCAACCATTGAATGTATACAACACGAATGCAGACACAAATGCAGAAATAGTGTAGACTGGCGACAGAATCGAGTTCGGGTGGACTTTCAAGGAAACAAGGATACCAGAGGCAAATGCAAAGAAATGGAGAAGGCCGCCGGTGAGTGGAGTTGGTCCATTCACGGGGTATCCGTCCCAATTCCAGTAGATCAAAGTTGACGAGTCGCTAAGGTATGCCTGTAAACAGAAGAGGAAGCCTCCGAGTCCAAGCGACGCGAACATAAAGGAGCCACCATTCCTCTTTGTAGACGAATTTGTCAGCAAGTCATGCTTCTTGGATAAAAGTGCAGCAGCCAAACCCAAAAATACAAAATACTCATTCAAGCCGCCGTTATCGCTCTTCATGATTGCCCAGGCTGGGTTGTTCGAGAAGTTTGAGAATTTGGCGACGGATGTGGCAAACAAACCCAAAAGAAGCGAGATCCAAAGCGATGTAAACCTCTTTGGGTCTGCGCTTAGGCTTCTGAAATCAGTGATTTGTGAAATAATAGCGAAACCAGTTCCGGCAGTGATGGCCATCAACCTGTCCTCGGGTTTCTCGATCTTGTAGGCGCCTAACCCAAAGAGAACAGCCAAAACTTTAGAAACTTGCGGAGCTAGATTGAAGAGATAGCCGAAGGGAGGAATGGCAATAATGATTGGAGCAAGAAACATCACAGTGATGACAGCCTCGTATCCCGAAATTCCCATATGCCAAAGAGGGAAGTACCACACGCAGACCAAGAGAGAGGTGAGAATCGACCAGAAGATACCAGCGTTGACTGTATTGATGCAGAAGTCAAACTCGGAAAAGTCATCGACAATTGTGGCCGGTGTGGCGCCTTCGGCTTTCGATTCGGGTTTAGTCACTGGGTTGCTGACTTCCAATTGAACACCCGACAGCTTAAGCACAATTTCAATTTGTTGAAAGTCAATGATTGACCAGGTATCGAATCCAATGTCGAGGATGATCAAACTCCATTCGAAGTATGCATAAATGGAGTATGCGCCAGCCCTCACGTGAACTTTATGCTGAATGAACCAGTAGACCAATGGCACAAGCATACCAAAGAACAATATAGCGGTCCAAGCCCGACCCCGACGCAAAAGGGTGCCTTTCGGGCTCAATCTGCAAACTGTGATTGTCCAAGGAATGGTCAAGAATATGTATGAGATCATGGAAATATCATGCCAGTCATGGTCATCTGTAGAAGTAACATACACCCAGCCACCGCATGTAAATGTACGCAAAAGCCCGGAGACCAAGAGCACATAGGAGGAGATTTTCCGGGCATCAGTTTTCAAGGTGAGGAAGTTCAAGAATATCAATATAAATCTTGGACCCGAGGTACACGCTATCAAGATTTGGAAAAGCGATCTTTCCGGATACCTATCCCCAATAGCCGCAGAAACGCTAGGAAACCACTCATCTGGATAACCATACGACGAGTTCTTCACGATTTTCTCGTAATGAAGCCAGCATCCAACAATGAGAGCAACGAAGAATGCCGATAAGCCAAAAAAAGCATGTGCATATGCAATCAAAGAACCATTGAACTTCACGGCTGATACTGGGGGAATAGCCGTTTTGTCGTTGCCAGGCATTGAAAGACGGGAGCAATTGTGGGGTATATTGTTGGAAATGCTCGCTCAAGTTCGTAGCCGACTAGAGCATGCGCGGTTCTACATATTCATAAGTTTATTTTTAAGTCTGCTTAATGATACAAGCTGCAGAAAATTTGAAAATCCGCAAATGCACGCTGAAAATAAATCCTGAAAATAATAGGCCTATAGATAGATTTTTTCAATTTACCCTTCAAGTCTTCAACGGTATTATCTGTATTTGGCTGCTCCACAGCGCACTGGCATTATCGTGCGCGCACCAATGTGAGAACCAGTAAAAATTGACCTTTTCGTAACTCAACTTAACTGTCAGCACCAAATACTATGGGTATGTCACCACGCTCAGTTTGAACAATGATAACGAAGCGGGCGCAAAATAACCGATCTTGCATACTAACCAGTAGCTTCATACGAAAATCACAAGAGAGCCGAGTTAGTGTCGTTCGATGACATCGACTACGAGGACTTCTCGCAGATACAGAAGGCCAGATCCTCGATGATGAAGGAGCAATGGATAAGAAACGAAGAGTTGAGAATCACACACGAGGCCTTGAGCAAGTGCAAGACATACCACGGCGTGGACGCTCAAAAGAACTGCAGACCTTTGATCATGAAGTACATGAAGATGATCGAAACCTACCCCGTGCAAGGTTACTTGGGCTACCAGAAGAATGACCCATCGCAATGATTGTTGAACTTTTAATTTGTTCGGTTGAAAACCGTTCTAGCATCGCTGTATAGGCATATTATATGATACAAGGTATATCCTGTAGACAGCCTCAATGCGTCATCAAGGCGTATCTCTAACTAAATGTTATTGGTGCCAAATATAGACCAAGTATGGTAACGAGTTGGATCTGCTTATGGACTTCTCTTTGCCGCTTATGGACTTCTCTACCATGATAAGGCTGATGGGTGGACGCGATGCCATGATGAGAATGACGCGTCTCGGGCCATACGTGAAATAACTAAGTCGACTATTCTTCAGCTAAGAATTACTTTATAATCAAGAAACGCATGTCTTTTACCAGATACCTTGGGGCTTGAACCCAGCTCACACGACTCTTTGCGTCTTCCAAGCAGATCCGCAGAACACAACTGGCACAATAGATGCTCAGTATGAGCTACGGCTTTATATTTACATCATAGTCTCGCTTCGTTTTTCCGTAGCCCCAAAACAACAAATCTAGGTCTTTATCTGATCACGTGCGCACGTTTGGGTGCGAGCCAATCATAAGTGCGCCTCGCCTCGGGTGCCGAACGAAGCTCGAAAAATCTTGAAAATCATATTCTCAAGTTTCTCATCTGTCAATACACACAACATGTTCCGTTTTGGTAGTGCTGTCCAAGTCGCCCGTGCTGGCGCAAGGTATGTCAATAACAGAGCAACCATTGCTAGTTTCTGGATTCAATTGAAGATCCCGCCCACTGTTGCGCTACGTATAACCGCCGAGCAAGTCCATACTAACCAACCAGAAACTATGCCACCTTGAGAGACATTGAAATGCGTCTTAAATCCATCAAGAATATTGAGAAGATCACCAACACCATGAAGATTGTTGCTTCCACCAGATTGAACAAGGCCCAGAGAGCTATGCAATCCGCCAGAGTGTTCAACGAATCCGACACCGAATTCTACCAGAACACCGAGCCAGAGGCCTCCGCATCTGACAAGACCTTGTTGATTGTTGTTTCTTCTGATAAGGGTTTGTGTGGCTCCATCCACACCCAAATTTCCAAGGCTGCCAGAAAGAGAATCGAAGAATTAGAAGGCAAGGTTGACATTGTTACCATTGGTGACAAAGTCAAGGCCCAATTGTCCAGAACCCATCCTGAGAAGATGGCTTTGGCTTTCAACGGTGTTGGTAAGGCTGAGCCAAACTTCCACGAAGTGTCTTTGATTGTTGACCAGCTCAACACCTTGGGCAAATACGAGAACACTGAGATCTTGTACAACAAGTTCGTTTCCGGTGTTTCTTTCGAGCCAACCAAGTTCTCTGTCTTCACTGCTGACGCTATTTCCAAGGCTCCAGGTTTGAGCAAGTACGAGTTGGAGGGTGAGGAGACCTCTGATACCTTGGCTGACTTCTCGTTGGCCAACTCTCTTTTGACCGCACAAGCTGAGGCTTACGCCTCCGAGGTTTCTGCCAGAAGAAACGCCATGGACAATGCCTCCAAGAATGCCGGTGACATGATCAACTCCTACTCTATCTTGTACAACAGAACCAGACAAGCTGTTATTACCAACGAGTTGGTTGATATCATTACCGGTGCTTCTTCCTTGGACTAAGCTTCTTAATGTCTTCATTTACACACATATAAAGGGAGGAGATTCTTCTCTTGCCTGAATACGACAAAATTACAGTAAAGTTTGTAGGCTTAATCCTCGATCAACTTTGCCTGGTCCACAAGCCTGCAGAACTAGCAAGGAGTAATTTGAAATGAGTGGACAGAGATGGTCTATGAATTATGAGTATATATCAATTAGTCTCTCTTCACTGAGCTGCAAATCTTGCGAACAAAGAGCAACCCAGAAATCACGGCCATGGCACCACAGCCGATACCGATGACAGCCGAAACAAGTGCCATGTATGAGAAATAGATCAAGATGCTCACCAAGTCAGTCATGTGCAAGTGGTACACGAAATAGTACGTGGAGTATGCAAGAATGTACCAGCCAATGCTGGAACCAACCCTAAAACATAGCCATTGCCAGTTTGGGTTATTGTAAATGGTCAAAGAAGCGTATGTGGCCACTATAGCTGACTCGGACACGACCACCAAGAGAATAATTGAGGTGGTCAACAAGAAGCCGTACATGTAGAAAAACGTTGTTTTCTCCAACCATATTGAATTGAAGATGAGCAAAAGGTCCACGTACACGACGCCAAACGGAATCAAGCCAAAGAATATAACACTTCCCAAACGGCTCATGATTAGAGACCTGCGGGCAGGAGCCTTCTCATCATGTGTATCAGGGGCGTAGGAAGTGACCAAGAATGATTTGTGAGGGAACTGGTGAAGATTTCCGAGTTTGCCTCCCAAAAGTCCCAATGGTATCTCTACCAAAGCAAACAAAAAGATCAAAGCCACAATTGTTCCAAACGGCAATGCATTTGAGGACTCTTTGGCCCACACAAACAAATTGACAATCATTAAAAAGGTAAAAATCGATAAAGGAAGAAATGCCGAAAAGAAAATCGATAACGTAGCCACCTTTCCGTTGGGATAGACAGTATCGTGGGCCTCATTACATAGAAGCTTGTGCGTGATGATTCCCACAAATGATGAGACAAAGCCCGAAGCAATAAACAAGACGACGGAACACGTAAAAAAGGCACCTTGGTGGTTGTTGAAGAAAATCTGCGATGAAGAACCTCCCGTCAAGCCAACGCTATTGTTGATAGCAAATATAAACACAACACCTAGCACGGCCACAAGAAATTGGACGCCACTTGCACATAAACCACTCAATAAAAGAGACTGTTTGGGCTTCTGCATCATGACACCCACAAGCTTTTTCCACGCCCCCGACACCTTCGCATTATCTGCTTCAATCTTGGTGTAAGGAATAGAGGGCTCGGATTGAATGTCGGACTTGAGAACCCGGAACATGATGATAGCCACGAACAATGAAACAAGCGAAACCAACACAAGCGAGTTGACAAAAGATAGCCAATGGATGTGGCTACTTGTTTCGGAATTGTCCTCATCGTAGTAAAGATCCCATCGGTTCTCGTGGGTAAGTGAATTGTCTTGTCTCCAGTAAACGGAGTATGTATATGGGATCTGAGTTTTCTGCGCAGCCTCGCCCTTTTTAGGTATGACGAGAGGTAAGTTCTTATAGTTTCGCTTGCTCCCGGGACACATTTCACTGTTGACACTCTTAGGATACACTTCAAACCCCACAATGCTGCTGTAACCGGCGGCGTCGGGGTGGTATCTGATCACTAGCGTCACATGGTTATACATGTAGGAAACGTCGTCCTTGACAAAGCCCAAAGGAAATCCAGCGGCGTAGTATTTGGACCCGTGGTTAGGATTTGCATATGTCGTTGCCCCCGGCAACCCGTCCAAGTTCCAGTGGACGACGTAGCCGCTTTTGATGAGCGAGTCGAGATTGGCTGTCACTTTGGGTTTCATGATCACATCACATAAACGGGCACAGTCCCGGTCCACACCGAAACGAAGATCATAATTGGACTCCCAGAACCTGTCTCCGCGCAATATTTCGCCCAACAGCAACTTCTTGGCCTTTTTGGTGGGGTCATTACACACGAATGGGAGGTTGTGGTATCTGTATGGCAATTGGGTGTGGTCGCTTTCGATTTTGTTGACGAGGAGCTCGACTTTTTCGCCGACCATGTATTTCTTGGGAGAGAATAGCTCAAAAGCCAGCGCTAGCGAGGCCCAGAGGAGCCACACGAAGAAAAGCATGTATTGCCAAAACAGACAAGATGGTAGTTCTCTTCGAGCGTAAAGCGTTAGTGTATGCAGGTAGATTGTTTATACTGTGCGTAGTGGCCTGCTTATAGGCTACCGGAATTTCATGAGTATACGAGAATTACGTCAGGGATCGTAGCAACCAATTATCAGTTCGGATCGTATTAAGGGTACATTCAATGTATATATGGTATCGGTAGATCTTGAAACCCATTTGAATATACTTGCTGTCAGTATGCGTGGGTGTGTTCGTCTTTTCAAGCTCGGGACAAATTTCCAAATGCACCTTCTAGGTATCGGCGTCCTTGAGCATTTCCATGGCTTCTCGAATGAGATAGTTTCCTTTGGGATCCAAATTTAGAGCAATAGTAAACTCTCGGATCGCCAGGAACTTGTCGTTTTGTATGTTGTAGAGCTGCCCAAGAAGAAAGTGAACTGAGGCTTCGTTTGGCGCAAGATCCTTCACCTTTTCGAATTGTTCTAGCGCCTGAGGAAACTGCTGCATGCCAAAAAGAAGCTGTGCTCGCTTGAAAATGGGCAATGCACTGAGAGGTTGAAGCTTCTGAGCCAATTCATACTGACGCAAAGCAAGCGTCTTCTTGCCGAGTTTCTCCAACACCATTCCAACACAGCAAATCAAAATTGTGTTAATTGGGTTGATGGCCACGGCTTTCCGGAAATGGTAGTCCGCTTTCTGGTAATCTCCCAAGTTAATGTACACCATTCCTATGCCGTAGAATGCGTTGTAGTGTCTGCTATCGAGAAAAATGCTATACCGAAAGCAATCTAGCGCTCTCTCATAGTTGTCGATGCCAAAATATTCGTGACCCTTCAAGGTGTGAGCATAAGTAAATTTTGGGTCGATGGCAATGGACTTGTTGAAGCATTTCATGGCCTCGTCCGACTCCCGCGTGAGCGAGAATAAATTGCCCATCACACACCATGTTATTGCCAGATTGGCATCAATATCATGCAACTCGTTGGCCAAGTAGGTGAGCTCCACTTTTTTCTGTAAATGCCAAAGAAGCGTTGAGTAGTATTCCATATCCTCTAGCCGGGACCGGTCATACTGGCGCAATTGCACAAAAAACCGCTTCGACTGCTTGTAGTTGACAATCTCGTAGTGGAGACGGCCTAGCTTTGCAAGAACCCACGGCGTGTTGCGCTCGTTTTCTGGAAGCGACTCTAAAATCCGGATGGCTTTATAGCAGTCGAATTTCTGGAAGCATCGATACAGCTTGGCGAAAACACAGTAAAGGTTCCGTAAATAAGTATCTGCCGCCTCAATATGCTTTGATGCATACGATCGAGCATCATTAGTGGTGGGAACAAGACTCGAAGAACTTGTGCGCTTGAGGTTTCTATTGCTGTGCGCGTGTGAGAGTTCTGGTCTTCTTTTGGGATAAGAAAGGGACTTGGCGGCCATAGTAGGAGTCTTTGAGTCTCCGAACCGTGAGAAAGAACCCAAGATTCCAGGGCGGGTTTCTGAAGCATCATGCCCATGTGTGCGTCTTAAAGGCGCATCTGGAATCGTAGCCTTACCAGCGGCGGGAGTGGAGATATCCAGCATAATGCCCTTGTGACGGGGCGTGGTCAGAAACGGATTGGGAAACCCCAAGATGTCTTCCGTGTCGAACTTCTGTGTCTCGTTGGCGGGAAAGAAGCTCTGTTGCACCTCGTTGCCTGATTCGGGTGCTTGCGGGGTGAATTTGGAGCCTGTCGACAACGCCGGGATGTTGGAATGCCGCTTGTACATGGACTTCACCGACACATCTGCGCCTGCCCTGGTCAATTCCTGAAACGCCTCAAAGTCAAACACATTGTACCTGATGGCCTGCTGATAGTGGAGAATGCTGTTCTTGGGGTCACCTTGGGCCTTGTACAAATCTCCCAATAAATGGTAGATCGCCGAGCTTTCAGGGTAAATAGACCGTTCCCTCTCGTAGGTGTGCTTTCGAACCGGCAGAAAAAACGCCGTGTGCAGTGTCTTTTCGTGGTAGTCTCTGTCAGCACCATCCTCGGCGCTCTCGTTATACAAATGAGATAGGCTTACCAAACGGAATATTCCCTCCTTGTACTTCTCGAGATGCAAGCACAGTCTGGCGAAAATGTACGCACAGCTCAAGTCTTCCGTGCCATTGTTGAGGAGGTTGTTGCTCTGATTGTAAGCTGCTTTGTACTTGCCCTGGCGGTAGAGCGTTAGGGCGTATAGGTATATGGCTTGGGGATCATCCGGATTGGCGGCCACTAGACGCTCAGAAGCAAACTCGGCGTTATTAAGGTTGAACGAGTCCAATGAGTGTATGATGATAGATCGGAGATGCTGCGTGATGTGTGAACCCTCAGTATCCATTGTGGCTGGAGTAGTTGATTTGTGACGGCTGTGACGAGTCTGCGATTAGATCACCTGTCCGGACTCTCTGGTGGAGGCTATCTGCAGGGGCTATAAGAATGGTGTTGGGTTCTGCGAATGCGTGTTTAGTAATTGATCTCGCGCACTTTGTTATGTGTTGCAGTTACTACGCCGCACCAGGGTATTGAGACTAGCGTCTGCTAATTGACTATATTCACACTATCGGGCTCTGATGGATTATTTCTTTTTGGACTTGATCACAAATGAGCCATCGCTGGTGTAGGCCATGAGTTTCTCGCTGGCGCTTTTCTTCCGATTCTTGGATAAAGACGCGGATCCTGGCGTATCCACACTGTCTTCCCCTAGAGCTGATTTGCTATCGAGAGCTGATTTGCTATCGAGAGCTGATTTGCTCTCCCCCAATTTTGACTGGCTGTACTGACTCACCGACTCCTCTGCAATGTCGCCGAAGTAGTCATTCCTGACACTGGCGTTTGATTGCGCGATTGGCGTTCCTGACTCGGACCTAGGCGCTTGTGGTAACGGTCCGGGCGAAAAAGCGTTAGGCTTGGGCGAGAGTACCCCAGACGCCAAGATGTAGGGGGATGCAAAGCCTCCTGAGCTCATTGACGCCTGTGGTGTTGTGGGAGTTCTGTAGTTCTTCGTCTGAGTGTCCACCGTGAGCTTTGGCACCTGTTTACCGGAGTTTCCAGTCATGCTTGAGGCAATCGTGGTATCGTTGAGAGATCCAACCATTGGAGATGCTTCTTCTGACGTCACGCTCTCGGTGTAGAATGTGTGGGTAAAGGACTCCTCGGGGGCGTCTCCGTCTCTGAAAACCCCTTTGGCACGCAACTCCTCGTCCTTGAGTTTGGTCTCCTCTCTTGCTTTCGCTAACAATTCCTGAGCTTTCGACAACGTGACAGTTGGAGTATTGCAACTGCTGACTATAGGAACCGTGTCGTCAATATCAATGGTCGAAGTCATCAAAGCTTTTAGCCATCCTCTCATTTCCTCCTGGGTCTCAACAGCAAAGTAATGCGTCTTGGGCTGAGTGAATGTGAGGCCCTTTTTGAAACCGGGCGCAGGAGGAACCAACTTGAAACAATATCTCCCGAATCCAGTCAGCGAAGCGTACAACGCTATATACTTGTCATTAGACGAATTGCCCTCGCCCTCTGTACTGATGGGGAGAACCTTGTGGGCTGTGATATCTATCAAACCCTTTTCCCGCTTATCTTTAAGCGAGGTGAAATAAGACAAGCGAGTGCCATGAAGAGTGAAGTATCGGGAACGCCAGCCCAATGTACTTCCCGATTTCTTGGACATCCAACCACTGTAGTTCGATGACTTGATAGCGTCGTCTGGATTGATCTCACAGATACCTTCCGTGTAAGCAGATGACTTTTGCTTCTTCAGAACAGTTAAGTTTCTGAAGTTTTGCGTGGAAACTGACCTCAATGACTTCAAGATCTTTTGTGGGTTTTCATCAGCTTTGGCTTCGTCTACCCGACTATTCTTGCGAGGAGATAACTCATGCTCATCAATGTCTATGGGGTCACCAATCATTGTGATGTCGCCATGAGAAGGCTTGGATTTCTCTTTGAGAGTTTTGGCCTCTGTAATCTCGTCGTTGTTACCGGATAAAAATGAAAAAACAGAAGAATGTCTTCTGTGAGAGTTGACTCCTGTAGATGTCTTTCTTCTGTGTGAATTTGTCACCATGTCATAGATCGAGGAAGCAGGACGCAGAGAAGCTGACGGCAGGCTTGGGCGTTGTGTACTGTCTCTCACATTGTAAGCATTTGTCGATGATTTGGGAGACTTTGTAACGGTAGGTGAGCCACCAAACTTGTACAGATTCATCGGACTACCATTCGGGGGCTCAGGAGCCTTTCTTGGAGAGTCGAAGTTGCTAAACATCGGACTTTCAAGATGAGGAGGTCCGAGCGATCTGATATTTTCCAAAGAACGAGAGCGGGTTCGTCTATGATTTTTGTTCGAGCCGTTTGAGATATCCCGAGATGAGCGTTCGTTTTGATTTCCTTTGAAGTCAGCAGAGGGGAGAAGATAAGACTGAGATTGGCGCTTTGAAGGCTTGCGGCTGCTGGATGGCACACTAGCGAGTTTGACATCAATGTTGTGCTCCTCAAGATTGATATGAGATTCTTCGGAATTGTTCGAGCCGGGATGCAACATAGGACTTCGGTCCGCATCTGGAGAGTTGTAAGAGCCGTCTTTGACGTCGAGTTTCGACAGACTATGAGCACGACTGTAAACCTGCTTCAACTTTTCAATCTCTTTATAGATCTCAAAACGTGTTCCAAATGAATCAATCTCTAACTCCTTTAGGTGAGCTAAGTCTAGCTGAAACAAAATCTCGCCCGTAATCTTGTGCCGCGCAAACTTACCGGCAATATCCATATCGAAGCCCAAAACAATCGCAAAGTATGATGCTACCTGTTTAGGGTTCCATGACAATACCTGCTTAGGATTAAGATCTTGCGCAAATGTCAGCGAGTTGGAGGGATTCCGTTGGTGATTGCCCTTAGACGCAGAGCGCAGCTCAGACTTCGAGGGATCTAACGATGAGAGCTGTAGCTCCTCTAATGCCTTGTCAATATCATCTAGCGTTGAGTGCACATCATTGGCAGGAACATGTGGAACTTTCGGCGTCGCCAAACTGGATGTTGAGGCATTTGATTTTGCGCTGCCTCCTGTGATAACACGACGAGAACGAGACCGCAAGAGCGAGGGATTGCTGTCGGGGGCTGCTTCCGCTTTGGTAAAGGACTTGGGAAATAGACCCATGTCATTTGTGAGTTTGTTGCGGCCCATGTACCAGCCATCATTATATTCGGAGTCGTCCGCGAGGATTTCTAGTCTGTCACCAATAGCGAGCGACAATTCGTCGCCTAAACGGGCGTTGAACAGCTTAATACAGACGTATGTAGCGTCTGAGGATTTGCTCATATCTTTAGATGTGCTTGAGGGGGTATCTAGTTGTGATTGAGGGAGTATCTTGAGTTGTTGCGAGCGCGGTCAATGTTGCTGGTGCCGTGAATCAGAATGTTCAAGTACAAATGAATGTGGTGGCTGGAATATGTTTCAAAACTGGATATGACGCCTTGGGTTTATTGTCACGAGTGGTATGGCAAGTTTGAATGTGGAGGCGACGGAGTTTGTGAGGTTTTGTTTGAAAATGTACACGGGTTTGCACAGAAGAGCGAAACAAAAAAAACACTCACGTGACTTGCTAACCCGAGTGCTGTATGCATGCCTAATCTCGCAGAGCAAAAATGATGGCGGCCGTGCGCGCGGCTAAGCGCGTTGGTGCGCGGTCTAGATCGGTATCGCACACCTTTCCCTGCATGTTTCAGAAGCCGATTTGCCCGATTGATTACGTACCAGTATTGGGTGCTGGCTGTTGCAACAAAAAAAAATTACAATAATATTCTCGGCTAATCAACGGGTGATCATATTTATTCTTGGACTGACAATGAAACCAGCTCATTGTCCGGCCCTATAATCTATAGGAAAAGTGGGGACTCTTGTCTCCCATTGCCAAAAAGTCATCAACGGTATAACCATCGTACTTTCCGGCAGCCAAATCGGCTCTTCTCTTGCGATTTGCCAATTTGTAAGCTCCCATGGTGCCCAACATGAAGATAAGGCCGACAATAATGAAGCCAAGTTCTAAGGAGTGACCCAAGATAAAACGTGGCAGATCCTCGCTTCTGTAAAAATTGGAAGCAAAAGCTCCGGCGAAATTGCCGATTCCAATTTGAAATGCCATACCAACAGCTCTCTTGTAAGAACCAGCCAAGTTGTTGGAAAACCACACGACAGTGAGCGGGAAGGCCGGGTAGATACCGAGAGCAATAACGTAACAGGCTCCGTAAATAGCGTGTGGGTTGTTCCGAGGGTCGATGACAATACAAATGATGTATCCAACCATCATGCACAAGTAGTTGAAGATCAAAAATGGAGACCTCTTTCCTACCTTGTCGGATGCAAAAGCCTGCACAATACTCATGACCGCAGCAGTGATATAGATGGGTACTGTCATCAACTGGGCGCGTGTCTTGGAATAACCCAAAGTCTTCACGATTGTAGGGGTAAACAACGACACTCCGTAAAGAGGCACGCAAACACCATAGTAGATCATCAACATGCACCACGACTGCCAGTCCTTGAAAACAGCAAAGAACCACTTCTTGTCGTTTTCATTAGTCTCACCAAAATTGACTGGAGTAGAAAGGTCTTCGGTGATCTCACCCTTATGCTTGGTGTTAGAAGAGAACTTGACTCTGCTGACAGCAAACTCCCTCTCTCTTTCGGTCAAAAAAGAGCATTCTGAGGGTAAAAGAGGGAACAAGAAACATGATGCGAATGCTGCCACTAATGTAAGAAGACCCTCAAGAATAAAAATCCATCTCCAACCCTCGTAGCCTCCAACACCATCCATTTTGGAGATAGCAGCGGCCAAGAGTCCGGAAAACGCACCTGCCATCGAAGCGGCTGAAAAGAAAATTGCCTCTCTTATCAACACCTCATTTTTCTTGTAGTACATGGATAAGATGTACGAGATTCCAGGAAAAAGAGCGGCCTCAAAAAGACCCAAGAGCGCTCTAGTTGCCATAAGCTGGTGGTAGTTCTTGACAGTGCCCATACACACCATAACAATAGACCAGAGAATCATGCACACAGGGATGAAGATCTTAGGTTTGATGTATCTTAAAATGAGGTTGCAAGGAACTTCCATCGAAGCGTAGAAGACAAAGAAGATAGTCAAGCACAAGTTATACTGATTGCCCTTTAATTCCAAGGTCTCTGCGAGCCCCTCAATCTTCGCATTTCCAATGTTACCTCTGTCCAAGAAACTCAAAAGGTAAAGAATGGTGAATAACGGAATGAGTCTCCAATCGATTTTCCGCACAAGTTTTTTTTCGTCGATATCGGAGTAGGTGTCTACCTGTTCGTCGGTAGAAGACTCCTCAATGTGGTCCACAGAAGGTTTCAAGTCATCGTCAAAATTAGACATGGTAGAGCTCGTGTCGAGCTAAGCAGGTGGGAAACTTTCCTTTTATAGGATTTCTCAAAAATATAAAAGAGGGGTTGTGAGAAGTGAACCAATTTAGTAATCCAAAGCAACAGCCGCAGGTTCGTAAATCTCATACCCCACACTCAGATGCACAACTAAAGTACTTGATGAAAAAGAGTTTCTCTTTCCGCTGCGCGTGAAGTGGGGCTCGCTTAAATTCCCCCGTATTGTTTGCTTTGAAATGACGACTCTTCCTGCTTTGACATAAACCACAATATAATTTCCCGTAGAGTAATGAATTCAGCATAGGAACGGAGTCGGTGTCGCGACCCCGAGCGCGATTTAGCATACTGTGCATGAAATGACTCCCACTATAATTGCTTGTAATGTAATAGCATGGTGCATCCAAGGTTTGTGCAGGCCCTTCGGATATGCACCGGTTATTCTGAATGTGGGGTTTCCGCCTGTATACAACCGGGCAATTTTTAGTCTGCGCAAGAGTCTGTGACAGTATACGATTGCATCTTATCCTGTCGCGTACTCATACACCCATTCCGCGCGCGGAATTGGCCCCTGGAGGATTGCCAAGATTTTAGTAGATAGACCAAGTTAGTTTCTAGCGTTGCCTTAAATCCCCAGATGTTGTATGCTGTTGTAAATAATTTTCTGATGTGGCCATTCTAGGTTTTACTCTCGGGCTTGGCAGTGCACATTGTCTCTTTTTGTTATGCCATACACTAATTTCATCTAACCCTGATGCGACCCCTGTTCCGCTTTCCCTTATAACCTTCCACCAAACCTTCCTTGCGAAGCCCATGCCTTCTTCATCGCCTTCTTCTAGCCAAGACATCGACCAAAGTGTTTTCTTGGGCCTTCCTGAATTCAGTCAAATCTCTAACGAGCGCCTGCGCCTTGGTGATCGAGGCTTGAACCGAATGAACCAAATCCTGGCCACTATCCTCAACCGTTTGTCCCAAGATGCTGCGGAACCTGAGGTCAATTTGGACCAGATTAATGTCAACAACTTCCCTGCCCAGATCCGCAACTTGGGGCCTCTCAATCGTCGGTTTCTTGACCTCAGTCTAAACATGAACTTGAATGAAGACACACTCATCTCTCCTCTGGAATACTCTCAAACAAATGCGACCCAAGCTGGTATCGCTTCATATCCGGGCTTTCTGTCCGAGGACAGCGACTCCGATACTGAATATATTGAGCCGGGCTCCAGTCGTCATGACGATGACGACCATAGCGATGATAACAACTCTGCTGATTTTGACAGCTCTGACTCAGCAGTGTCGACAGAGGACAATGACACGGAAACCCGTGTTGAAGCAGATAATGCTCGTGTTGACAATCGGGCCAGCTACTACACAAGCTTCCTCAGTTACTCAAACGGACACCGCTTTTTACCCCACGTATCTATGGATTCGGTCAGATCTATTCTCTCGCCTTCCATATCTGCTCCTCATCGCCTACTTTTGTCGCTGGCTCGTCAAAATACCACCAATCAGAATACCTTGGTAAACACGCGGTTTTCGCCTAGAGACTACGAGTCGAATCTGGGTGTTTCACTCAGGCGTCAAAATGCAATTCGCGTCAAACCAAACAGGTACTCCAGCCAGAAAATGGCAAGCATGGCCAGCTCCTTGTATGAAGACTTCAAGGGTGCTTTTGCGGCGATCAGAAGAGAAAATCCTTTTCTGGGAAAACTCCCTCTTTTCGAAGATCACGGGTGCTGCATTCAGCCCCTGGACCTTGCACCTTGTACGGAACACCAGGAGCGCCGTTCGCCTCTCAAGTGCAAAATGACTTCGTTTCTTCGACTCAGACGCCATGCAGGGCTATGGGATTCTCACGCAGATTCATTGCAGATCGAGACCGAAACCACTAAGGCAACAAGCTCAAGCTCTGTATTGAAACGGAGGTCTTCTGTCTCGGAAGCATCTGCTGCAAAAAGAAGACGGATCCTGCGCTCCGAGGTATCCGTGCCTCGTTCTAACGAGCGTGTGGACTTGAAGCTCGGTGACCACATCAATGCCGCAGCATTATCTTCTCGGATGAAACTGAGTATTCTCGATGGGCTACCCTGTTCATTTATGAAAGACGGATCAGTCTTTACTATGAAAGTCATCAACTTGTGGGCCCCCAAATCAGGGACTGATTCGGTGAGCATCACATTCTCCCAAGTGTGCTTTGCTGAGAAATTTCTACATGGGTGCTTCGACCTCCAGAACAACCCAAACTTTACGGAGGGTGTACACGATGTTACCAGCTTTCTTGGGTTTCTCTGTGGGGGATCTCGTTCCCATTACAACATCAATAATGCGAATGGCGTTATTCAGTCCAAGTTCAAACTTTTGAATGATCTTTGCATGGCCATGATCGTGGACTTGGGAATTCTAAATTCTAAGATTTTGAAAACTTTGGGTGGGGCAATGCAGATACCATTTTCGGGCGAAATCATAGACTTCAAGAAGCATGACTTGCGATTTTTGGGAGAGAAATCGGGTAGAAGTCTTCCCCGAACTCGAGGCATCCTGTCCCGAATCGAAAATGAAAGAGTGAAGCTACAAATCAATGAGTGGCTCAATATCAAGCCCTTCTGCGACTACTCCGAGACTTTCTTTATGAACTATCTCTACTTCACCGAGCTCAACCTCAGGAAGTTTCTGCTGATCGCCTTGTCAGAGCAGCAGGCCAGTCTAGACTTCGCCCAGAGCATGAAGGACAGTATCTTCCATCTTTCCAAGAACTTTCCCTCCGTTCAAGCAGCCAAAATACCCATCATCGAGAGCAAACTGCGGCAAGCCCAAAAAGATCTTCGCCAAAGAAGGAGACGTGAGCCTCGATCCAACCTCAGGAAGACTAGCTTCATGAAAGACTGGGAGGCCAAAGTGTGTGAGAAGTTGTGTGATCACATAACCTGTGGAGATACTTGTTTGCTCAATCTTCAGTTGAATTACATCCTATTTACAGTCCGAGTTGACATCTCGGCGGAGATTGATAAGGTGTTTAACGAATTCTTGAACCTCATTTCAAAAGACTCCGAAAGGGCAACCCTTGAAAAAAAATACAAGGCCCTTTGCAAGTATCAGCTCCCTCCGGAGGCAACGGACGCGGTGTTTGTGTGTTCTCTCAATCGCAAGACAGGAACCTTGGAGATGCACAATACTCGATCTCATTTGGATTTCAAGTACTCCAGCACTGGCCAGTTCATTGACCTCCCACTGCTTGCAGGCGATGGCCCTCCTAGCGACGACAGCTTCGGAGAAGCCCTCTTTTCCGCACATCCCAACACCCATTTCTCTGAGGATCCTTCGCTAATGGCCGTACCTTGCATTTTACGCGGAAAGGCTCGGCGTGGAGCAGCAGGCTCGTTTTCACAGGGGGGTGGATCGGCCCCCGTCGACTTCATATAGCTCACCACAACCCCCAACCTTTTCTACCCTCTTTCCGGTCTCGCTTCTTCTTGGCGAAGAAGTCTTTACTGCACTCTCTGTAGGCATCAAAAAACTCTTGACATACAGTCTTGTCTTTTTGGTTCCTTATAATGCAGTTGATAGACGCCTGCCGACTTTCATCGCAAGGATCGTAGTATTTGGAAGCCTCCTTGTTGGCCCATCTGTATTTGTGGCGGTGGTTTTCAGGTTTGTCGGGATAAAATTTGAATTCCTCGGGCAGGCCCTGTGTGAAGTCGACCTTTGTTTTGTCTCTAACCACTTCGTCTGTGTCTAGCTTCGTCTGCGGGGCTTCTGATGGCATGTTGCGGAGTTGTCTTGATTCTCAGAGTTGCATAGACCCGTGGTCACGTGACTTTCCATATACGTCATTTATATTGTACTAAAGCTATCTACCATCTTCCACCTTGTTGACCGTATCCGCCTGGACCGCCCTGGCCATACCCACCTGGGCCACCCTGCTGGTATCCACCTGGACCGCCTTGGCCCCCGAATCCTCCTGGGCCTCCTGGGCCACCATAGCCGCCTTGGCCGCCGAATTCTCCTGGACCTCCTGGTCCTCCTGGTCCTCCGTAGCCGCCGAAGTCGTTGCGACCACCGTGTTCATGGCGACCACCGTGGTGAGAACCTTGTGAGTGATGACGTTCTTCGAACTTGTCTTCGACTTTGTTTGCGGCAAACGCACCAATGAGACCGCCAGCTATTTTGCCAAGGGTGGAATGGTTACCACCGAGCTTACCACCGGCGTAAGCACCAGCGGCACCGCCAGCAACACTCGAGATGATACCTCTCTCTCCGTCGCCTTGTTGTTGGTCAGCCTGGGAGTAGTTTGTGTTTTGTTGACCATATTGACCAGAGTCGGACTCTCTAGTTCCTTGAGGAGCGGAAGAATAAAATTCGTTTGCTGACATTGTGAAGGTTAAATTTTGTGTGGCTGTGAGTGTGGCGGAAGTGTGCTATTTAAATGGTGCACAACTAGACATAGGTAATGCGCGTTTCAAGCCTTGCAGCTATGAGATCACGACCTCGGCCACACATCCTGCACACCATGCAGCTGCCATGCGGTCAATACCCTCCGGCATACCAAGCGCCCCCTGGTTTCTATAAATAGTTTGGAAATCAATTTTGCCTGTTTGATTTTTTCAGACGGTCACCGAAGCTAAGCCCCTTCGTGCCTGTTTCCGCACTTGTCGGTGGGTACGGCACCCAACTACGTAAGCCTCGTTCCGCGTGGAATGAGTGACCATGCAGAACAAATGCCGTCGAATAACAATGGAAGCTGCGCGACCCGAAATCCGCACGCAGGCACACTATGCGAGCCGGGGTGAAGTGGAGTTGGTTATGATGGCCAACATACGACGGCGTTTTGTTTTTTTTCGTGTTTAAAATCGAAACTTCTCTGTATCCCAATAAAAATTTGGACTGACGCTATCTGAATGCTATGTGCGTACGCCACCAGAAGCCAAATTGAGTTCTAACAATTAGCACACAGTAAATGAACCCGACTTTTCACAATTGTTTGTACCCGAGTATCCACAACTGTTTGTACCCGTACCACCAATATCCATCCAAGCAAATATTTTTTGGGTATAAAGCTTGAAGCAAAGAACGACTATATGGTATTGGGTTTCTCAATGACCATTGCGTTTTCCGCGCGAGTAAGGCGTATGATTATTGCATTAAGAGTGCCTTACTATGGATACATACAATTGCATAGATAATCAGCAAAAGATATTCCATGAATTCTCCATCACATCGCTACTGCCTGGAAAGCTGCAATACCGAGCGCCATTGCTACCTAGCCAGCCCCCAAGTTTTCCATACTCTGGATACAGAAGTGTAGTTCCTGCACCTCGCGCCATCGCACTCATCTCTCTCGCTCACTATACTACACGCCATGGCATCCGTACCCGTGCAGTACCTAGACGAATCTGACACACTTTGCCAGCGGTGCAAAGAGAACCATGCTGTTCTTATATCGCGCAAAGAGCACTTTTGCTCGGCGTGTTTTATCTTTTTCATGAGAGGCAAGCAGAGGAAAACCATGCAAGATGACAGGTACAAGGTCAAGTATGGCGCCGTCGCAGAAAAGTGGGGGCACCAGAAAGTGCTTCTCCCCCTTTCTTTCGGCGTTTCCTCGCTTGTGTTACTAGATATGATTGCTTGTCTTCTTCAAGAGCAGATGAACTCACACAAAGGAAACTGTGCGTTCGAGCTCGTGGTGATGCATCTTCTAGAGGGGGAGCACACCATGCGTCCCCAGTTCGAGCAGCTCGTGGGAAAATACCACCCCGTCAAAATCACATACGTGGAGCATGGTCTACAAATGTACTCTGCGGCAGACTTCAAACACATTGCCGTGAGCCCGACCTTCGACATTGTGGCCAACCCAGCTCCAGAACAAGACATTCACACGCTCTTACAAAACTCGGCCAGCCGTTCCCTGAGAGCCGACTTGCGAAACATTGTCTACGCAGACATATTTCAGCGCGTGGCTTGTGAAGAAGGCTGTCAAACGCTTTTGCTTGGTCACAGCATGACTCGCTTGGCCAACGAAGTGCTCTCCTTAACCGTTAAGGGCCGTGGGCTGGTTATCCACGAAGCCATCGCAGATAGGGCAGTGAAGTATGGAACCTCCACAATCCACGTGATCTTCCCGCTCCGAGACATCTTGTTTGCGGAGGTCAGCGCCGTGATGCGCCTCAGTGGGCTCTCGCAGTTCCAGGTTCAGCATTCCAAGCCTGCATCGCGGACAGTCAAGAACATGACCGTGGAGGACTTGACCACCGAGTACTTTGACAATCTTGACGCCACAGGCTACGCTTCCACGGCGTCGACCGTGGTGAAAACTGCAGAGAAGTTAGGCGGACCGTCTGTACTGCACACAGCCCGCTGCCAGGTGTGCCAGACAAGCATACACCACGACCCAAAACAGTGGCTTAGTAACATAACAGTGAACACCGCGGCGCCGCTCACTACAGAAGAGGAGATGCAATATGCGGCGCAGTTTCCCGTCTGCTCCACTGGCGCAGACCGTCTGCCTCTAACTGTATGTTACGGTTGCACGGTGACGCTTGCAGGTGCAGGACAGAACTTTGTGTGGCCCGTCCGGGACACCAAGCAACAAGTCTTGGACGAGTATGTGTTGACGGATGACGAAAATTAGTGTCTTGAAATTTCATAGTACTCACCTCAGTAGGCCTTAATCCATGTCCTGTATCCAGTCCCATAGTTTGGCATCTATGTCCTATTGTGCGAATGCACAACACACTCACCATGGACCCTTCCGGAATACTAGCCACAGAGTCATACTTCCCCTGGAAAAAGCACACGGAGTGGGCACCACGGGTCCACGAGATACATCCAGGGACTGTACACAGCGCCAGTCTCCATGGCGCAATGTTTAACGCGCTAGCGCAAACCTCCCACGATTCACCCTCCGACACCATACAATACGCCCCACCACTCTCAGCGTACTCCACCAACTATTGTGGTGCCAGCCAAGCACTCTCCGACTACAACCGTCTGCTCCAATTGCGTGCTCTTTCTGGAAAAGAGGACATTCCTATCTTGTCGCCTCGCACCATGAATCGCTTGGATAATTTACGCAAAATAAAGGCCGCTGGCTACACCACTCTAGCACCCATTGGTTTGAACCGCACAATGAATCAGATGGATGCCGATCGCCTTATAGAAGCCGACGACGGCGGCTATGTGCATGCAGAAAATCTGGTGGCGGCTGGTGCTAGTACCATGGGAGAGGCTCTGCTTCAGGGCCTGCACGATCACAACCTTAGCTCGCCATCTGCGGCTGACCCGATACTTCCTAACAGCATGCTACTCAACTCTATGGACCGAGACTTGGATCTGCAGATCGTGGATGCGGACTTTGAGGATTCGGCCGATCTCGATGCCGACCTTGATGCTGACAATGCCGATGCGTTTATGGCGGAAGACGTTGAGTATCAATATGATCACAGCTTGGTGCTCGACTCCACAGCGAATCTGGCCGGTGCTGGCGATGCTAACATCACCTTTTCGGTCATCGCAGGTCTCTCTTCTGGCTCCGCTCCGACCATAGCCTCTACGGCGCCTCGCGCCTGCGAAGATTCCGATATCGACATGACTCTCGAGGATTGATTCCGAAAGCTGTTTGGAACTGATCATGGTATTATTGTGGATATAATTTATGAAGGAGCTTTCATGACTCGAGTACGGCGGGGGGTTGTGCTACCTCCAACAATGGGTTGCTAATTTTCATCACATCCACCTTGGCTGCCTGGATGTGCAACGCTGGAATCATCCACTTCCCGCACGAGCACCTTGATCCCTTCCAGCTATAAGCTCCGACCTTGGCTTCACATTTGGGACAAAAAAGCTTCCCTTCAAGCTCCTGCTTGGTGAGCTCGGGTTGCATCCACTCCAATGGCTCTTCCAAGAAGAAATGAGAGCAGTTTTTCGAACCGTTCTCGGCCGATATCACCCTCCTGGAGTTAAAGGCTCTTTTGACAAATTGTGATTGTCGTGAATCAGCACTGGGTGGCTCGTGATACTCTACGTCATTGTCGGACGCTAGTACGTGCCTGCACTTCTTGCATCTGAAGTTGCAAGACCCAGATTTCTTTTGGGTCAGGTCACTTCGGGTTACCTTCCACTCAACGGTACCTATGCTTTGACCAAGGGTCCTTGCTCTAAGGCTCAATTCAGACAAGAAATCGCGGTACTCCTCGTTCTGCTCGTCTAGTCTGAAGTCCATCTCTTGGAAAAGTTTGATCTGCTCAACAAAAGAAGCATTTGGTTGAGCTCCTGCAACCTTTCTTTTAACTGCATGGAGTGCCTGTGGGTACGAAAGCTTGTACTTGAACATCAAGTACGTGATGATCACGGCTACCGAGCGAGATACGCCCTGGGCGCAATGAACCAACACTGCACCTTGGTGCTTTTGGGAACTTTTGTCTTCGGATGAGGGCTCGCCGAAAAGCGCCTTGTCAATAAAGTCTATGGTGTTTGGGAAGTATTGAATGAGGTTGGATGTGTCCTCATCGGTGACCTCCACCTGTAAATGCTGATAGTCAGAGGCTAAAAACTCAGGCAATGGGCCGGGGACAACCGAGATAATATGAGTGATTCCATACTTTTCCTTCAAGTCCACACATTCATTGATAGGTTCGATCGACAGAAGAAAGATACCACCCAAGATTCGATGTAACATGCTGCACTATAGTTCAGATGAGATGCTCAGAATAAATGCGGTCTGTATGCAGTCGCAGTGGTACCAGGGAATACAACTCGGCTAATTATATTCCACTCCGGCATCTTCTTTCTACTTGCACGATCTCATAAATGTGCCAATCAACCGCTCGGGTTTTGGATACTGACTACTCATTAGTTTCACTTGCAATTGTTATAGATTACTCCGTACACACCCTCTACCAAATACCCTTCTTGAAGTTGGAGAGGTTCTCCTTGGCAAGAGAGAAAGCAGAACGGTTGAAGATGTCATCAATCTCTTCCAAAGTCTTGTCCTTGGTCTCAGGCATAAACAAGACTTGGTAAATAAGACCAAGGAATGCAATACCACCGTAGAATCCCAAGGTCAAACCGGTGTAGGTCATAGCACGGGACATGTCGGTGAAGTTGTAGGTGACAGTGAAAGACCACAAGTAAAGGAAGGTTGAACAGATGGTCATACCCAAAGATCTAGTCTTCAAGTCGAAAGATTCTGAAGGCACAACCCATGTCAAGGTGGAATAGGAACCGAAAAACAAGAAGTAGAGGATAAGACCAGTCAAGTAGATACCTTCGGCCTTCTGGATGTTGGTGTCCTTGTACAAGTAACCGACACCAACTAAAACCAAACCGATGAAGAATCCCACAATATTGTAACCCCACACTCTTCTTCCGAATCTGTCCATCCACAAGATGGCAGGGATAGTACCAACAAGCAAGGAACCACCACCGACAAGAGACATGAAAACGGAATTCTTGGTGTCAAAACCAATAGTGTGCATCAAGTTAGACATGTAGTACATGACGGCGTTCACACCGGTCAATTGTCCCAAGGTAACCATCATGACAGAGTAAGTGAGCGCTCTTCTGTTTCTTGGAATGGTGAATAAGTCGAACCAGTTGGTGAAAACACTCTCCTCTGCGCGTCTCTCGTTCTCCTGTAAAGCGGCATGTCTCATTTCCAAAAACTCCAACTTTGCACTGTCATCGTTGATGTCTCTTAATCTCTTCCAGACATTGTAGGCCATTCCATATCTGCCCTTGTGAACCAACCAACGAGGAGACTCGGGCAAGAAGAACAAACCACAGAACAACATAGAGGAGAAAACTAAGGAAGAACCAACCATATATCTCCAGCCACCTTTAACTTCATAGAATATAGCAGCCACAGCATAACCAAGCACCTCACCAAGAGCAATATTAAATTGATACATGGAAACAATGCTTCCACGCACACTAGCAGGAACAGATTCGGAAATGTAGATACCCACACATCCACCTTCGATTCCCACACCAACACCCAACATAAATCTTCCGGCGTACATCAATCCATGATCTCTTGCGCCAGCACATAAAGCAGATCCGATGGTGTACCAAATACACGAAATGATCAACGAGGTCTTTCTTCCAAAGTACTCATTGAGAGGGGTCATAATCATAGAACCAGCCATGGCTCCCAAAGGCATAAGAGAGGACACCAAGGAGGCTTGGTGGTCATTCAAATGAAGTTCAGGCGTCATCTTGACAGAGGCACCAGAAATAATGGACTGATCCAAACCTGATAACAAACCAGCGGCAGCGGCGAAGGCTCCTAAGAGCCAAACCATGTGATTTTTGTTTTTGAAGTGCAACTTGTATTCAAGGGACAAGATTCTGTCGATGAATGAGGGGTTCTCGCTGACCTGGTTGGCCATGAGCTCCAACTCTTCAAACTCTTTGTCGAAGTTGAAGTTGTGCCGAAGAGCCTCTTGATCGACCTTCATGTGGTCGTGCTTGATCTCTTGCACTGCTGAGTCGGTAGAGGACACGTCCTTTGCATCCTTCCCTTCGAAAATGCTCATTATAAAGTATTCAAAAGATGTTTGTGAAGTTGCACAACTTGGGGCATGCTGGCTTTTATAGTAAAGGCATGGTCTGCAGAACGTTCGTGGGGGAATTTTCCGACTGGCCGACGACGGCACAGAGGTCATGCACGTCGCAGCAAACACGCCCGTATCGTGGATTTTTATGCACAATTACCGAGAATTGTGGAGCGTCCCCCCACCGGGGCAGCCAATGAGAATGAATGATGCAGTAACCCCAGTTCTGTATACATGTACTATGACGCCTGAGGCGTTATTACTGGCAACTCCACAAAGTCTGTTGGCAGCGGTTGCAGCTGTTGTTGGGATGAAGTGGGGTTTTCTTTTCAACGGGTGTCACTTCGAGGCTCTGGCGACCGGAAAATTTAGACATCCTTGAGAAAATCAAATGCTGGTGCGAACACTGAATTTGAGGCGTGATCTTTGAAAAATTAGCGTAAGCTTCAGGGCTTGCGACAGTCCTCACGCTATAGATGCAAAGTGATACATACAAATCTGAAACGCCAAAATCGCCGCAATGGAGAATGCCAGCAAATGAGATGATGGAGAATTTTACGGCAAGATATGAAAGCGTGCGTCAAAACCTGCAAGCGCGGAGCTGTGCGAGAAAATTTTAAGAATGCGGAAAAATTTACGGCGTATTGGGAACGCGCACGTTGGTGAGCGCGGGGTCGCGTACACCAAATTTTCCTCTAAACTCGTGTGCAAGATGAGACTTTAGGGTGGAGAATTTGTTCCCATACAGGCGCCCGCAGTACGTGCATCGGAGCGGACTGCCGCGAATAATATCGGGGTATTTACCCCGGGTGCGTTTGCCTCGCCCCAACATAAGTTTTCCTCCGGAAACGGCGAATTGTTCCAGATCTTCTCCAGATTCCGGACTGGACTCCGTGTCAGTATGCAGGCTAGCGGCGGGGGACTGCAGGTTTATTCCAGGGTCTGCCTTCTCATCGATTTCCTTTTCTTCGGGGAAATCAACGAAGAAGCCTGTGGTAAATGAGTTGTAGTGCTTTTTGTTCTTCATCAGTGGCAGATGGAAATCCTGGCTAATCACGTGGATATGCAAATTACTCATCGACGGAACTGAGTGGACCCCTGCTCTGACAAACGTCTTTTGGAAGTGCGGCACGTCTGCAGGGGTTAAAATTCCAGCTTCTACTAAGCTGTCTGAAAGAAGCTGTCGAGCATGCTTCACAGCCCCCTGCATACTGGCCACTAAGTCTTGGTCTTGAAGCGCCACCAAGGGATGGAGTTGGGAAAGCTTCTCGTTTCGAGGCATCACTAAGTAGTGTCGGAGTGATTTTGGGTATACATCCTTAACTATGACGTAATCTTCTGAGAAGAATATCACATTCTTTTCTCTTTCCGGGGAGATGATGTACTTCTGGAGAGCGTACCGAAACATCTAGCCGATGATGGAGATTATCCTGGCGCGCGTTGGCTGAGCTTGACTGCTTACTGTGCGCCGCTCACCTTTTACTACTCAGGGCCAATCATCTACCATACTATTTGACTATACTATTCATCTATTCACTGTGTCATTAATTCCTTGAAATTTCGCTGGAACAGTCTTTCTGTTTTTACTGTCATGTTGCTTGGCTCTATATATCAAACCTTTCTCTTTCTGGGCGATGGTATAGGACCAGCTCCCGTAGCCTTGACACTGTCTTGCACATTAGCCTTTTCAGTAGCACTCTTAATCGAAGCACCATCCTTTTCTGCATTTTCGCTTGCCAATTCCTGGTTCTCCTTGAGTTTGACGCTCTTTAACTCATTGACAAACCAGATCACTGCTGCATACAAGAACAGTGCAATAAAGAAAAGATTGATGAAGTGGATGGACCTCGTGTAGTAAATGAGAAAAATGAGCGATAAGAGCAAGAGAATGAAAGACCCATGTGTTGCCTTTATAAGCGCCGGACTTGTTCCGGGAGTGAACACCGATTCCCAGAGCTCAACGAAAAATGACATGCTAGTGGGAGCGAGAATACTCAATTCTGTCACTGCGATCATTGAATCCACCTCGCGGACTGTATATACCGATGATTCTGCCATTTTAAATATTCGGCTCTGGAACAATAGCAGCTATGGGGCTCAAGTAAGACTGTTGTACACGCTACCCTAAGATAATTATTTGGTGGGTGGCGGACATGTTCCCAGTATATGTCACGTGAGTCGTGCCCCAGCCAGAAAACTGAAATGTCACCGGTGCACCTTCGCAACTTCCTGACAAAACAAAATCATCATGGTTGCCCCGGAGGACTCCTTCATTACTGATGAAGAAGTAGAATACTGGTATGTGAATGCTCTATAAAATTAATTTCTGCACTTTCAATGGATTCCGAGACATGTACTAACTATCAAAGCCCACTTTGCGTGGAGGAAATGGATATCTCGGACAAGAACTTCAGACCCTGTCCATGTGGTTACCAAATCTGCCAATTCTGCTACAACAATATCAGACAAAACCCAGAGCTCAATGGCCGCTGTCCCGGATGTCGGCGACTCTACGATGATGAGAGTGTTGAATACAAAACCTTAACATCTGAGGAGTACAAGATGCAGCAATTCAAGAAGGAAAAGAGAGATCGTGAGAAGAAACAGAAAGAAAAGGAGAAGAAGGAGCTGGAGATTGCAAGTAAGAAGCACTTGGCAGGTCTCCGCGTGGTTCAGAAGAACTTGGTTTACGTAACAGGTTTGAACCCTCCATGTCCCTCGGAAGACTTGCATTCAGTTTTGCGTTCCGAGAAGTACTTTGGCCAGTACGGCAAGATACTGAAGATTGTGATCAACCGCAAAGCTCCCAATGGACATCAAAATTCGAGTCTCTCCCAAAGCATTGTGGTTTACGTGACTTTCTCTCGCAAAGAAGATGCTTTGAGATGTATCAATGAACTAGATGGCTCCCTTTGCGACGGAAGAGTGTTGCGTGCTGCACATGGTACTACCAAGTACTGTCTGTCATACTTGAGAGGTCACCCATGTCCAAACCCCAATTGCATGTTTTTGCATGAACCTGGTGAAGAGGCAGACTCTTACACCAGAAAGGATTTATCTACACACCAGGGCATCAAAATGGGTATGAGCGGCCTGCCAAGCGAAGCAAATGCCAATTTGAGCCTGTATAATTACTCTGATGAGGACATTGTTACAGACGAAGAAAAGGCTTTTTCTACTCCTGTGGCATCCAACTCTGCTCATCCTTTGAACGGTGCAGGTGGCTCAGGGATGACCCCATTGATAAATGGCACTGCTTCCCTCATGTCCGGCTCAGCCCCTGTTCTTCCCGCCACGGCTCATTGGGCCAAGGCACAGAACGCTACTGACTCCGCCAATGTGTCACCCTCAGTCAACAACGCGGTGTTAACGAATGTTGCTGCATTCCCTACACTTGGGGAAATTTCAAAGGACCAGAAAAGTCAAAAGAAGGAGTCAAAGAAAAGCAAGGGCAAAGCATCGAAAGATGGAACGTACTTGCCAGACGATATCGATATCGATGACAACACGGTTCTTCAATTCATTGACAGCACCGCCGAGAGGATGAAATTCCTTTCAGAGACAAAGCAGTCTTTGAAGGTGTACTTCGATGACTTGAGTGAAGAGAGCTCGATTTCGCCGCTCTTTCATTTCGATCAGTCAATCGATTGTTCAGTCAATCCCCCTTTGGAAAACGAGAAGGTACTCGCTATTCATGTGATCGAGAGATGCTTGTTGCGTCCAATGAAGAAATATCATTTGGCATATCTGAATCAGCCATTTGGCCAACAACAGCAATTCTTGCAACAGCAAGTTCAAATGCAACAGAGCCAACAGCTTCAGAATATGATCCATCAATCCAATGGCCAAAGTCTGTCTCCAGCACATTTACAGGACTATAGCGTGCTGCAAAACTCGCAGCAACAAGCTGAGAGCCAAAGCCATCCCAAATTTCCTCCACACTTTCAGAATAAGGGTGCAACCCCAAATCCGCAAGTTCCTGGAGTGCAACCAGCTCAGAATATGTCTCAATTTCAAGCTATTCGAGCAAGTGAGAATAGCAGAACGTCAACCCCACCTCCGCCTGGGTTGTTCGGAAAGACGCAAGACGCAGCTGTCCAGGGCGCTCAAAGTCTGCTTTCCTCTAGCTCTCAACTATTGAATCAGTTGATGAGTGGTAAGAAATAAATTCCACTTTATCTTCAATCAAAATTGCATATTAATACATGATCTCATTTACCATACAGAAAGATATTCGAAAGTTCCATGTATCTTCGCTTCTATAATTTGTGTTCGCCTAGAAGACGCTCCTCCTGAAAATTGAACAACTTCAATTCTCTCATCTTGCGTAATCTTTCTCGCAAGTCTGCTTCGCTGACAAGAGTCTGATGTTCTGATTTAAGTCTGTGCAAAATCACCCGAAGTACAAGATCCCCGACCAACCGAAACTTGCCACTCGATCCATATTCACATTTCGCTGCAAACGCAATAGTCGAAAGTATACATTTAGACCTTTCAAATGTCCATAAATCATCCAAGCAACTGGCAGTTAAGTAAGCTTTGTAAAACCATTCTGGTTTTTCATTTTCAATGATTGCATTTCTGAGTTCCTCAATAATATCCCATTGACCGTTGCCACTGACTTGTGGGCTTTGCTCTTGTGGAATATGTGGCTGCGATAAATAGTGTTCAGAAGCACCATAATGTTGATGAGTTTCCATTTTTCGTATCTCTTCCTCAATTGCATTCGAAGCAACTCTTTTCTCTGAGCGATGTTCTATGAAAGTTGCTATACTAGGCAACTTCTGTGGTGTATCGGGAGGTACTTGCTTTGTAGCTTCCACGAGTAATGGGGATAAATCTGGAGGGAAAGACGAGAATATCTGCGAAGATAGATTTTCATTTCTGGCTTGAAACTGGAGACTCTGATGACTAGTAGCTGGAGACTCTTTCATCAACTGGTCACGTTTCTCTCTTTCTTCGAGTTGTTCATGATAGTATCTAGTCAAGTCAGAAAAATTCGAGAATGGTTCGCCTCTAGCACCGTAAATCTTGCAGTGAAGAATGTGTAAGTAATACCTTCCTTTGATCTCCCAGTCTTGTATATCATGTCCACTTTTCCTCCTAAAGGCGTAACGGAGATCTTGCCAAGGCACAGTGACGTAAGACTTGCTCAGGAGAAAGGAATTCGCAATACTTTTGAACATGGCATTGTATGACATGAAGTGGTTCTTGTGAGATGGCTCTAATCCATAGTGGCGATAGAGCGTTCTTGCACCCACCTGGTGGATCATAATGCCGAATTTTTCCGAGATAGCTCTTTGAATAGCAAGTACAGGATTCTTAGTGTCATGTAATGCCGCCTCCATGATACATCGACAATGCTCTCTAGTCCATGTGCTAAACTGCGAAAAAGAACCATCATCTATGCGCATAGGCTGACGTAAGTTGCTCTTTTTTTGTTCGCTTGGTTTCGCTTTTGGGGAAGGTTTCAAGTAACTGGGATTCACATCTGCAATTTTGTCTCGGTTGAAAGTTTCATCTAACGAATTTCCTGTCGCTTTGTATCTGTTCGCAGTGGTAGTCAGCGCGCTGTTCTCTGCTAAATGGTTCTCTAATTGTGTAGAGATTTCGTCGGGATTATTTTTCTGTAGTACAGATGCAGAGTTTTGGCTGTGTCTGGTCTCTTGTGCATTCTTCGTTGACATTTCTTTAGACAATGCCGGTTTCTCACCAAGAACGCCCATCTGATTCTGTGAGCTGCTACCTTGCGTGTTGGAACCAGGCTGTTTTGACATATCTTTGGTCATGGTATTTAGAAGAAGCAGGATTGGACTCTTTTGTAAATTACTCGATGGGGTATTTGAGGACGGTGGCTTTGGTTGTTGTTGCAGCTCTGAAACCTCATGCACAGCAGCCTGGGTTTGTGGTCTGGCCAAAGATGTTAGCTTTTCCAAGTCGTAGCTTGAAAGCACAAGCTTTCCCGCCAATCCGCCGCCTTCTTGTGCATTTTCCCGAAGTCTTCGTCTAAGGACCGCTAGCCCCGGAAACCTTTTGTTGAGCTCCGCTATAGGAAACCGC
Source organism: Metschnikowia aberdeeniae (assembly GCA_002370615.1). Lineage (NCBI taxonomy): Eukaryota > Fungi > Ascomycota > Pichiomycetes > Serinales > Metschnikowiaceae > Metschnikowia > Metschnikowia aberdeeniae. Next base: position 1,079,817 of record NKZB01000175.1, read on the forward strand.
AGAATTGTCTTATCGTGTAGCAGTTGCAACTCGTCCAAGAGGTTTCTATAGTCAGACTCCCAATGGCTCTTGGAGCATTTGTAGTAGGTATTGATGGCCGTGAATGTGTGGATCAATTGATCGAATTCATGCAAGTCCTTCAAGTCCTCGTCTGAGTCTGTACATTTGCTCAAGAGCTTTTCGTACTCTGATTCAAGCTCTTCCTTCTCTGACAAGAAGTTTTCAAATTTTATCTTGATATTTTTCGCCATGTTATCGTTAGATCAACAGACCGTTCAGCGTAGAGCGTGTTGACGGAGCGCACGGCGGTGGGAAGCCTGAAAGAAGTAAAATTCCACCTATTTTTTTGCCGCGTCTGCCCTAGCGCGGCCCAACAGACCACCGTTGTCTGCACATTGGCAGAAACGGTACTGTGCCTTTGGCTTGATTGAAGCCAGCTAAAAAAAATAACTGCAAGCTTTATTTACCTATTTGCTACATTTGAGGGAATTGAAAAGCCTTTTCAATCCGAATTCTATGTGTTCTACCACAAATTCCTTTCTTTCCGGAATACCCAGGACAGCTTGGGGCGCGCCAGAAATCAGCCCGAAAAATTAAGTGCACGGAGAAGTTGAAGTACTCAGACACATTATTGACCAAGGAACCGAAAGAGGTGGAGATTTGTCTGGTCTCCATGGAGATGGTAATGTTTACCAGCATCGCTCGAATCTTCAATATGAATTACTTATATACAAGCTCTCCTCGAGCCACGTGTGCCCTCGAGTCTAAAGCGCTGTGCGGCGCCGCGTCGCGCGGTGAGAAGGCCCTTTCATCTATTTCACCTGCTCAGTTCTAGAGCTACTGCCGAATGCGCACATCTCGTTTTTGCTGCATAGCCGAGCAGCTAAAAACCCACCACGTCTGCACATTTTTTACAGAGGTGATCTTCCGCTTGTGCAGTGAACTTCCAGCATCTAGGGCATTTGGGCGATTGTGACTCTATTATGATAGCCGTCACGTCTCCGCTAGGATGATTCATCGTCACACTATGGCCGGAGTGAGACTCTGCATCTTCCCCAAACCACACTTTGGACACCAAAAAGTAGTCATCCAAGAACTGTGAGTGCTCCTGGAATATACGCTTGTTTTCACCATTTGCAACAAGCACGACTTCAGCCTGAAGTTTATTTTTGAACAAGCCATCGAGTCTAAGTTCCTCGAATCTTTTGTAAAGCGTATCCCGCATATTCCACATGAGCAGCATCTCCTCTTCCACCTCGAGACTATTGTGGATCTCAGGAACTTTGAAAAAGTCCCATTTCTTCGTGAAAGGAGACGTTCCCTTTCCTTCAAAGCCTGAAAATTGTTCCCAGACTTCCTGGGTCAATAATGGCTGGATAGGTGACAAGAGACCAACATATGTCTTCAAAACCTGCGCAAGGACAGTCTGCACTCCTCTTCTCCGTAATGAATTTGGTGCATCAGTATAAAGGCAATCCTTGGAGATGTCAAAGTATAAAGCACTTAAGTCAGACGCAACGTGCGTGTTGATTTCCCTCACAACTCTCGCATAATTGTGAGTTTCGTAGGCCTCGACAACAGACTTCTCCAATCTGCTTAGTCTGGAAAGCACCCATATATCAATCTTGCTGAGCTCCTCAGTATTGACAGGCTGTTCAAAGTCTTGAAGGTTCCCAAGAAGATACTTGAACGTCACTCGTAACTTTCGGACGTTTTCTAAAACACGTGTAAGAACTTCCTGGCTGACGCTGATATCCTGGGTGTAGTTTGATGATGCCACCCAAAGCCTAAGGCCATCCACACCGAGGGCTGGAACAAATGGTTTGGCGCTGCCGTTAATGACATGACGGGGCTCAATGACATTACCCTTTGACTTGGACATTTTATTGTTCTGTTTGTCCAATGTGAAACCATGGGTAATGATCTTTTTGTACGGGGCAATAGGTGCAAATTGTCCATCTCTGCCTGTGGAGATAATTCTGTTCAACAAAGAAGACTGAAACCAGCCACGATGTTGATCACTTCCCTCTAAATAGACGTCTGCAAGCGGTGTGACTTCTGTTGACTCAGAGGAAAGAGTTGACCACGAAGTTCCCGAATCAAACCACACATCCATTGTGTCTTTTCCTTTGTAGTATTTGGAGCCGTCATACTTTTCGGGAATCCATCTAGAGATATCATCTTCTTGGGCAAACCAAGCATCCGTTCCAAGAGTTTGGAGCTGAGATACAATATAAGCAACTGACTCCATATCTTCGAGAGGCTCGTGAGTATTTTTGTCATACACTATGGGCAAAGGTACACCCCAACACCTCTGTCTAGAAATACACCACTCGCTCCTATTTTTAACAAAAGAGGAAAGTCTGTTTTTACCCATTTCCGGAACAAAGTCCACATTATCCAACAGCTGTAAAGCAGCTTCCTTGATCTTTTCCACATTCACAAACCATTGCGGTGTAGCCCTCTGAATCACTGGGGTCTTAGACCTCCAGTCGTAGGGATACGAATGAATATAGTTTTTGTTGATATGGAAGATCATTTCCGCATCTTTGAGAATTTGGAGGACGCTTGATATCGAGCTTTTGCCATTTGCATATTTTCCAGAAAGGGCATGATAGCCTTGTGGAATATTTTCTTGGATATAGAGGCCCTTACCATCAACCAGAGATGCCACCACAAGTCCGTTTTGCTTGCCAATAAGGAAATCATCCATACCATGGGCCGGCGCAGTGTGGACTAGACCAGTACCAGCTGTCGAGGAGACGTGATCGCCATGTAAGACAGGATAAGTCTCTTCGGTTTTGTTGGAAGGATTGTGGTATTTCAAGCCTAGAAGCTCATGACCTTTAAATGAGAGTGTGGATCTCGAGTATGAAGGGTTCTGACTTACCAAAGAGTCTGCGAGTTCTTCGGCCACAATAAGTCTATCGCCATCCTGGGACTCAAGCGCGGTATAAATGAGATCTTTGTTCACACAAATGGCCTTGTTTGCAGGAATGGTCCAAGGAGTGGACGTCCAGATCAAGAGAGACAAGTCGGATCCCCATTGCCTGGTTATTTCCGTGTTTTCAAGAGGAAATTTGACGTAAACTGCCACAGATTTGTGCTTTGGGTTATACTCCAATTCAGCCTCAGCCAATGCCGTTTGAGTCTCGCATCCCCACCACACAGGCTTTAATTGCCGGGACAAAAGCCCATTTTGGTAAAGCTTCAAAAATATTTCGAGTTGAGCGCTTTCGTATTCATGAGACATGGTCACATACTTATTTTCGAAATCGGTCATGATGCCAAAGTCAAGAAATTGTGTCTTCTGCTTTTCTATCATGGACAGCGCAAGTTGTCTGCAGCGCAGACGGGTATCTGTCGCCTCAAGCTTTTCTTGGCCCTCTATAGCCTTCATTTCGATCGGCAACCCGTGACAATCCCATCCGGGAACATAGTGGACTTTGGAGTCATTATGAATTAACTCAAAGCGATTGACGATATCTTTCAAGATCTTGTTGAGGGCGTGGCCCAAATGCAAGTCTCCATTCGCGTAAGGAGGGCCATCATGAAGTACAAACAGCTTGGAGAAAGTTGATCTGTTTCGCTGCCATTCATAAAGGTCCTTCCCTGAAGCCTCAATGAGGCGTGAACGTTCAGCAGAATCAGGCAATTTGGGGGAAAATTTTGTCTGGGGTAGCGAGAGTGTCTTTGAGTACAGGACCTTCAGCTGAGCGTTTCGGACAGACACCGAGAGGTGTCGGAGATCCCGGATCATGGCGAATAGGGTGGTGAGTTTTGTGAAGCTCACGGCCGAGAAGTGGAGTTTTCTGCAGGAACGCACACTACAGGTGATGAAAATATTGTCTGTCGTTGATACATCATAGCTAAGGCAAGCAGGGCTCACCACTAAATAAATAGACGTGATTCGAAGTAGCATCCTAGAATTAGTTCTTGCCAATAGACTTCACCAACTCGATGTATTTTTCTGTGGAGAAAGACTTTGGTCTCTCAATTGGCATACCAAGACCACGGTCGAGGATCAATTGTGGCAAAACACCGAATGCTCTGGAGACACCGAACAAAACAGTGTAGAAGGACTCCTCGGTCAAACCGTAGTATTGCAACAAGACACCAGAGTGAGAGTCCACATTTGGCCATGGGTTCTTGGTCTTACCGTGCTTGGTCAACACACCAGGGGCGACCTCGTAGATGTTCGACACCAACTTGAACAAGTCATAGTCAGGCATGTGCTTCAAAGCAAACTCTCTTTGAGCAGTGTAACGAGGGTCAGTCTTTCTCAAGACGGCGTGACCGTAACCTGGCACAACTCTACCGGAGTTAAGAGTGTCCCACAAGTACTTCTCGATGGCCTCCTTAGAGATGTCACCCTTCAAGTCATCCTTCAACTTGAACAACCACTCCAAAACCTCCTGGTTGGCTCTTCCGTGCAAAGGACCAGCCAAACCGCTCAAACCAGCGGAGAGCGACAAGAATGGAGAGGACAATGCGGAACCAACCAAGTGGGTGGTGTGGGCGGAAACGTTACCACCCTCGTGGTCAGAGTGGATGGTCAAGTACAATCTCATCAACTCAAGGAACTCCTTGTTCTCACCGTAACCAAGCAAGTTGGCCAAGTTGGCACCGTAATCCAAGTCCTTGGAAACCTCTCCGGCCAACTTGCCGTCGTGGAAGACGTTTCTGTAGATTCTGGCTGCGATGTTTGGCAATTTAGCCAACAACTCAATGGAGTCCTCATAGGTGTACTTCCAGTACTCGGACTTGTGGACACCCTTGGCGTAAGCCTTGGCGAATTGGGACTCAGACTCCAAAGCAGTAACGGCAATAGAGAACTGAGCCATTGGGTGCAAGTGAGAAGGAGAACGGTCAATCAACTCCTCGACATGCTTTGGCAAGGCAGATCTGGCAGCAAACTCCTCGGACAAAGCCTTAGTTTGAGCGTCAGATGGAACCTCTCCGGTCAACAACAACCAGAACAAAGCCTCTGGCAATGGTTCACTTCCACCAGGAGCCTTTGGCAACTCTTTTTGGATGTCTGGAATGGTTCTGCCTCTGAAACGGATACCCTCAATTGGGTCCAAGACAGAGCCCTCCCAAACAAGGCCCTTGATACCACGCATACCACCGTATGCCTGTTCCAAAAGGACTTCACCAATCACCTTGTATGTTAGTATCTATCACATGCACAGTTTGCTGAGCATTACGTCAGTGCGAAAAAACGCCGCGGACATATACCTCCGGTCCCGAGGTTGTTCATCGGCGACAATTCTTCACCCCGACAAGTCTAGCGGAAAACCTCGTAGAAACGGATGTGGTTGCGGCATGACTGAGATCAGTCAATAGACCTTGCCGCCACCGACCCGCAATCACACCTCTCCAGTTCCGTTGACCACCCAGCGTCAAAAATGTGTACATACGGTTTTACCATGTTCCTTCTTCAATTGCTTGACCTCCTCGGCCTTCTCTGGCAAGATCTCGGCCAAACGAGCCTTCAAAGTCTGTGTGTTAGTATTCGTCGACCAAAGGGATAACTACCCCCACAGCAATTCACATACGGGTTCGGTGGAGTAAGCTCTGGCTCCGAAAGCTCTTCTCAAAGCAGAGCGTTGGAATGAACGGATAGCAGACATTGTTCAATAAATACAGAAGTTCTTCTGAAAAAACAAAGAAAAAAATGGAAATGGGGGTTGCTGGGGAAGCGCCTTTTTTATAAAGTCCGGCACCACTGGAGCGTGAGGATGCATATATACCCTCGGGTCGCGCAATGGCCAATAGCGATTCTTCCTCATGACCGGCGTCAGGTGCGACAATGCTAGTGATCGGAGTTAGGCCAAATGGCGCCTGCTTCACACCATACCCTGGGATTTGGCACAACAACTGCCGCCATAGTGTGTGCCTCCCAAGAAACCCTTCCCAGTTCCGTCGGTTTTTTTTTTTTCCTCCAGGGCAAAAACCGCATGACCCAGCTGCGTCCTGCACCATGCTCGGCCTCAACCCCAGGTTTCGGACTTGGCGAATAAGAGCGCCCCCACGGCCCCCTGTAATTGCACGCCGAGTTTTGCCGATGCTCCAGTAAAAATCATCCGACCTGTGCATTGAAGTCCGAGCATCGCCGTACACCATCTTATAGTTGCAGCCTACGCTGTAAATACCCAAACAGGATGCCTACTTTAGGGCTTTTTGAATTTTGCTGTTGTAGCCAGATTTAAATAAACAAGTTATGTGAAAAGATTTCATTTTGTTCTTGAAAACGCTTCAAATTTGCAATCATTTAGACCTTTGGTGACATCTTTCTAGGCATTACTCTACGTTGTGAGCTGCCCCACATTCTGTCATGTCGCGTTCGGGTGATCGATACTTGTGGGGCAATTTGGATGCAGAGACATATCATAGTATGTTAGTATGTGCAAAAATAGCAGATACTTTGCAGTGGCAGGATTTATGTGGCTAGGCAAATTTCGGACCAAAACGTAGGTCTATGTGATGTTTGCATTGTCGTCGCAAGGAATGCATATGTCAGTGGAAACATCGGCCCTGGTGCTTACATGGCCGGGTAACAGCTCGTGCGGGTACCGTGTGGTGCCGCGCGAGCACTTGGCTTTTCAGCGCCGCGATGCCTTTGATACTCTTCATGGGATATTATCTCCATGTATATGACGCTCGCAGATATATGTGGTAAACGAAACCCATTTATTAATTGGTGGCACTTGTGCCCGGAGGTCTGCAGAGGCGGTGCCATAGAATAGTGTGGTATCACCTTTGATGGCGTCTAATATTTGCTCTCACGAACACTGGAGCTCGTAGACCTCGCGAAGAACGCTGTTCTCGTTGACTTGGTTGATGGCTGCACACCTCTTTCGAAACTCACAAAAGTGACATTTTGACGTATCAGAGGTATGTGTGGGAAGGCGCTGGCCTGACCAGAAGAGCGCGGCATCAGAGACGGAGCGCTGCAACCTTTGTGTGTCAAAGGGTGCCCTTTTCTTTTCGAACATACGCCCTGTAACCACGTTGTGATACTCAACCTCCACGTGTGCTGGAGGAAGCTTCAACGTCGACATCACCTGTGCTGTTCTGGCTGCCACGTACCTGAACGTAAGCGGCCGTTGCCATGGTTGGAAGAGCGGGGCCAAGTCCATTTCCATGATCTCAGGATCTTCGCCGTAAAAGTTCATGAGAAGCTCCCGAAACTCTTCCTCAGAAAGCAAGTCACCCAAGCTGTACTGTGTGCACGGTACATGCTTGTTGTCGTAGGCTTCTAAGCCGGTAAGCTCACCTCTTGCCATGCGCAAACAGTCGACAACAAGCACGTGGAAATTAGCCACGAGTAACTGGGCTGTGAATGCAATGCTCATGGGCGAATCTGCTTGGACTCTTCTTCTAGAGGCATTTTCCAAGTAGCTGTTGTATGTGAAAGTCTCACTTTGGGTTAGGTTGCCGAGCATCTGGGCATAGTACATGCACTGAGTCTTTGCGGCGTCGAGAACCAGCTCTTGATCCGGGAGCGTACTTGAGCCACGAGTCTTCACATCACCCATAACTAACACATGATCTGGTTGCAAGGAAGCGAATTTTTGAGCTGCGAGGCGCGTTTCTTCCCGTAGATCCACGATCCTCCGGCCAGGCATGTCGAGATGTTGAAAGTTGCCTCGTGTGGGTTTAATCTTGACAATGTCGGCAATACCATTGACTAATACTGCGTCTTTCAAAGCGCTGGCATCAGACACCAATTCTCCTTTGTCAAGGTCCAAGAACGCGTGGATGTGGATCTCTCTCGCCATGTTAGTCCTGGCCAACTGAAGCACCCGCTTCACCACATGCTCCATCCAGTCATTGGCCATCTTGTATTCCTTTTTTGTTTCCACAAGCTCTTCTCTCCGCTCTAAGGGCACTCGGGCCATGTAGCGGGCCATCAACGCGTCAAGCAACGCCATATTGACCTGAAAATGCTCCATATCTTCGAGCTTGGCGTGATATTCGGTGCCAGATTTCATTCGTGCCAGCGGAGGCTGCCGAACCAGCCCCCCGTAAACAGAGTAGTACTCTCTGAGCTCGCACCACGCAGACGTTAGGAGTTTGGTGACGGAGAGCCGAGGCTCGTGGATGTAGCTCAGGTCCATGTTGCACTTCAGATGATAATCAAATGGAGACGGTAGTGATTTCGGGTCGGGGACGTAAAGAAGGGAGTCGGGGTGGCGACCGAACGCTCGGAGGATCAGAGCCTCTGTCTCTGTGGGGGGCGGCAATTGTGGTTCATTGTCCGGTAGGAGCAACTGCAAAGCTTCCCATGTGGACGATTTGTCCAGAGATCTACGTGCAGTACGCACATTATCAGCAGCAGCTTTTGGAAATCGGAGCTGGACAAATCTGGGCATAAAGTCTTGTGGGAGACGTAGTAGTCAAAGCTGATGAGCCATGCGCGGTGCGTATGAAACAGAGCATGCCAGGTGCAGCTCGATTAGGAAACGATCCGTGAAAAGGAGATTTGACAAACTGGAACCCAGATATTAATGAGCTTTTGGTCACACGAAAAGAAATCCTTTATATGTGAGAAAAATGTGTGGAAATGTCGGAGAATAAGTCTTTGCTGCTCACTGCGTGCATGTCTAATGCATGGATGCTTAGTGGCAAAGCCTAAGAGTAAAAAAACGAAAAATTCACTGACTGATTGAATGATTTCAGCGCTGTGTATTTATTTCTGTCAATCCGGAAACTTCTCCAGGAAATCCTGGTTTTAAAGCTTCATTTCGTTGTTTGATTACTCACGCGTCGTTAGATTTTGCAGTAATTGTCCGTTGTATGAACATGTGCGAACCTAGTAAAAATCAAAGGTGATGTATTTTGGAGACTTTTCTTGAAAACCCGTAACAGATGCTTACATGCTTAAAAAAAGGAATAAATTACGGAAGGGTTTGGACCAGCAATCTACTGACTGAGGGCAAAAAGTGACTGCGTATATAGGCACCAATCAACTAGATTGCACGATGAATGCAATTACATGGCGAGAGCAACGCCGCGTGGAGAAACGCGTGTTTCCTTTTCATGGCTTCTACGCTTCATTCACAAGGGCGTTGAATTTACAAGCAAATGGTCTTTATTAAGGTCCTAAGGTATACCTCTTTTGAGTTTCAAAGAGTCCCTCTTCTTCTCGCTAAGCCCGAACTGAGAGGTGATGTTCAATTTGCTGCCATTGGCATCCTTCACTGGACTCTCTGGGATCTCTGGGATAAGAGACCCACTTCTCAAACCAGTGGAGTTGGGTGTGCTGGCACCAATAGTGGTATTCGACTGTGTATTGGAAGTTCCTGTCAGGAAGTATCCAAAATCCTCCGACGGTGTGACGGCAGACACAAAAGGCGAATGGAGACCCTCAACATTTAGACTGCCGCCAAAAACAGGGGTTTGGGCCATGTTATTGGGGAAAGAGCTGGGGTCTGTGTTTATAACAAGCGGCTTAAGCACTGGGTAGTTGCCAGAGCTTCCACGGCTCGAATACCTCGAACGGAAAAACAGCGAGCCTATACTCTCAGACTCCGAGATAGAGCCACTCGAGCTCATGCAGTCACGGTTTGGCGACGTGCTAGCAGTGGAATTATAGCATTTTCCAGAGCTCACGGGTGTCTGGTAGTCCAACATCATAGAGTTGAAGCCGGAATTGAAGCCAGATCCCAAATTCTGCGAGCTGCTAGACAGAGCACTGCCCTGCCTGTTTAAGAAGGCATGCGGAACATAATCGTGCATCAGCTGGAGCGAGTCCGAAGACCTGTTATGTTCAGAATCCTGCAAGCCGTTCAAAGGAGTGGCACCCAGGCGAGAATTGGACATATTGCCCACATGTAGCCAATTTGAGCCAGAATAAGAGATGTTTCTGGTGAGCGAGTGCTTGCGCAAGTTGAGAGACGAAGAACGCAGTCTCGAGCTGTTCAAAGCCGCCTGCGAGTTTTGAGGCACCTGGCCTAGTTGGTTTTGCTGATAGTTCGAAATGTTGTATTCGTTCAACAGTAGGTTTGATATAGACAGCTGCTTCAACCCCAGGCCTTGGTAGACCAAATTTTGAGAACTTACATTCAATGGCAACAGCGAGGGAATGGCAACCTGGACGGAGGTGATTGATGGCGCCTGAGCAGACGCGTTTTTTGAGCCGACAGCGACCTTTTGGGTGGAGCATAAATCAAGCAACCTTTTCCTGATAAGCTGCAAGAAAATGGGCCTGTAAGAACGATTGTTTATATTTTCGGGGCTGAAGATGTTGTTGGCGTCGTACTGGAAGTTGGGGTTGGATGCCTCTTCCAACACATTTTTGCTGAGTGTCTGCAAGGTCTCGTTAGCAACGCGTGAAACGATCCCCAGAGGCGGCGTGATTCCCAGGAACGGCGTTGTGGTTGGAAGCAGCAAGATGTAGGAGTATATGTTCATGAGAAGCTGGTCAAAGTGGATGGTGAAGGAAATGGAGTAGTTGCGGTTCACGAAATTCAGCGTATCGTCAACGTCAGTGAGGATGTCATCGCTCTCGTTGTACTGCGGATTTGAGTAAAGCGTACTAGCTTGTGGTATCTGAGGAAAGTAGGATTGGTGGCCTTGCGGTTCCACCGGGGTGTGGAGCGTCTGTTCCACCGGTGTAAAAGGCGCGTCAGGGGCACCTAAAAATGACTTATTAAGTTTCAATGAAAGGGTATTTTTGTTCAACATTGCGGCCAGTTGCAATTAAATGTTTCTAGTAGCTGGCGTTTGGCAGGCCGGATGAAATGAAGGATATTTGGAAATTTGAAAGGACCGAATGGTAAGTAAGAATGGGACTCGTTTTGGTTCTAGGATGGACACGTCTTAAAGCAGATGACAGTATTTGGAAACTGACAACGGTGGCGGATTAGGAAAAGAAGTAGGTCCAAATGAAGAAGAATTCCGGAAAAAACGAAGAGTAAGGACGTACTTTTAGGCGAAATGGGAACGAGCGCGCCGCAGACTCGCGCGAATGTGGCTAAATTTGGCTATAACGGTGCTACGGGCTTAATTAAAGTTTCCCATGCAGCCAGTTGGCCCTAAAACCCCATTAAGCTATGTACCGCAAAAACCACTTTGAAAGTAAGTCAGACACACACGAACAAGTCTAAATCCTTATTAACCCGAGTTGGGCTGACCTGCACTTGGCCGTCAGCAATAGCAAGCTAAAATCTGGGGAGTGGGTGTGAAAGACGCGCAACATGAGGTTTCCGAATTGAGAAAAATTCAGCGTGGTAGCTTTGCTGAGTGGCCTAGCATGAATAGACAAAGCTAATTTTCAATGACACATCGCACCTTCACTTAAGCCCGCCCATCCAAAACGCCGAGCCAAAATTTTTTCGTGGGCCACAACACATTTTAAACACGTCTGTACCTGACTACATTCGCTGGCTTTAAACCCTGATAATTTTGATTAGGTGCGATGATGATAAGATAGTGCGCAGAAGACGTTGAGACGGAGCTATCTAATCTTCCCACATTGAGATAGTTGCATTTCGCCTGACGCACACTTGACGAAACACCGAAAACGAAAAATCCTTCACACATTCAAAATGTCATTGACCCAGTGTCCCACTTTTGCGACCGGGATAAAAAACGGCCAGGCCAATTTGCAGCTGTAAGCGCTCGATACTCGTCAACTCATGTCAGCTAGAAACCGTTCATCTGAAAGATCCACTTGACTGGTATATAAGAGAATGCTAGTGAGAGAGTGCCAATAACCACAAACCAATTTCACAGACGGTAATACAAAAGTTTTGCGATCGCGGATCATTGGTTCACTTTTCTAGATCTTTGCTTTCACATTCTCACCTGCTGTTTTTCGTGGCAGCTGTCTGCCTGTAGATTCATTATTCCTGTAACTTGTTCCGATTCTGTCGCGAATTTAGCAGTCGTGGATTTCGCAGTCACTACACCACTCCTATGTCAGCCTTACAGCTCTACCTCGACAAAAAATATCACAAGGTGATATTGGCCAGGGAATCATGTGTTTCTTTTATAGACTTGACGTGTTTGTGGCTTTCTTTGGCCGCTTTGGGTAGGAAGCAGTGTGCAGTTACCCTTCTTACAATGCGCATGGAGGAGGAAACAAGTCCCTCCCACAAGCACACATTGTTACGCTGTATTCACAGCCTTACACAGGACCCATTTTGTCTTGAAGAAATCGAGTACTGGGAGTCGCTCAAAGTTTGGCTGAATACAGGATCCCCATGGGAATTGATCAGCCCCGTGCCCCCGTGTGAAGAAGCCTCGGCGCTTGTGCAGGTACAAAGCTTTGTCAAGGAATTTGCATTTGTGCACCCGGAGTCATACTCACATTCAGTTCTTGAGGACCACAAGTTAGCGGAGCTGGTGAAAAGCTCCAGTGATCTGCTCATCTTGCTGGTGGTTGAGAAGTGTGGCTCCATCCACGCGATAACAAACTGCATCACAAACATGGTATGTCCTCCAGTGAATCCTTCTTCCACAGACCAGACGGAACTCATGGACCAGGTTCTCACCTCTAGCCGCTTGAAGATACTTAACAAGAGAATGGCGGAGATTGCTTGTGCGTATTTGAAAGGGAACTATAACCAGGTGCTTGAGGACTCTTTATTTTATATCAAGGAGGTGACCGATATCAGGCAATTTGTGGTGAATCCATGCATTCGAGGTCTTCTGGATTTCGATCTCGAAACACTTTGTATGCTCTGTTCACAGTGCGTGACGAAAGACACACCTGAGCGCATTCTCGACTACTTGCTTCGCCAGCTTCTTGATCCGGGTGAGGTAGTCTCTGTTGGTGACAGTGAGTATTCACGAAAGGAGTCTCGGTCGTCGTTCAAAGCGTCCCAATTGAGACGCAGCTCTTTCTTTTTGAGTTGTGGCCATATTTTGAAGGCGAAAGCATACCGAAATTCCAAATTTATCACCATCAATATTGGAACCAAGAATGTCCGTGGCACTGTTCTCGACCGAGATGAAGGTCTCGAAATGACTCGCAAGTATGTCATCGCTGCTGCGTTGCAGCCGCTTGACCATCCTAAGCTCCACGAGTTCTATGACCAGATCATATGGTCGCTTTTACTCTGTGGTCACATTGACTTGAAGGTACTATGGGTTTTTTTCTGTCTACGAAACCACTTCTACAAGCTAAGCTTCTTCTCTTTTTCGGAGCCATGCCGGTCCTTCGGCTCGTGGTCCATGCGTCCTGACTTGGAAAATAAGCCAGAGTTGTTTGGAAGATTCTACAATGATTGTGAGGCAGCAACTCAGCAGACTGTACCAATTCTGCACATTTTGGTGGAGCTGCAAAAAAGATTATTCCCTTTGATCCACTATGGCGAGCATTTTGAACTGTGCACTCTTAATCAAGACGGCGACTTGACTTCAGACAGCCCGGACAAAGCTTCCGCAAATTACCTTCCAAAGTGTCTCAAAGTCAGCCATGAAATCCTCCATTTATGGGTGTCCGTGTACAAAGAAATCCGGGCCGAAGTGCCCCTGGAGATAGAAGATACACTTACGGAGTTTCATGATTACGCGCACATCTAACGGTGCGCTCACATACTTCCTACTGTGCATTATCCGTGATATCACCATGAGCCATACCCCAGGTCGAAGACCAATTATTCTTGCTGAAAACGCTGCTGAAAATGTTGCTGCAGAAGTTGTCTCCGACTTTGCCTCCAACACTACTTCAGACGACGCAGCGCTTCTACGGGAAGTGACCGCCCACCTGGACGATGCAAGGGCTATTAGACAAATCAGAGAACAGCAGTCTGTCGGCATCCGAATACTCAATGGCAACAACATGAGGCAAAATGTGTACTACAGGATCATATGGTACAAAAATGTCATACCGCTTCCTGTGATCAACTATCTTCTCATATGGCAAACCTACGGGCCCAGGGATATTAAGGCTACGTTCAAACGCGTGTCGAGAATTGCTCTTGCATTTGCACTAAAAGCTTTGCGGCTTCTCGTTTTTGCCTCCAATTTGTATCACTGGTCCAAAGCGTTGCTTCTGGATGGATCCTTGGCAACGTTTTCAGAGAAGTATTTTGGTGACATTTTGAGCTACTCCTTTCGCAACTATCCAGGCTTGGCTGAGAGACACTGCGAGATGTTTTTGAACAGGCGCATGGTGCCAGAGCTCAAAGACTGGAAAAGCACCGTCTACGATACGGTGGCTTGGAACCTTGGTATGTCATACTACTTCACTGATGGGTCTGTCGCTTGCAAATTGAACGACGGTACTTTGATATTCAAGTTCTCCAATGCGGTGACCAAGAGTGCTGTTTTGAACTGGCTTCCCCCTACAACGATCACCTTTGTCACGGTGTGCATATACGTGCTTTATGGCGTGGCGGCGATGTTGATCAAACTAAATATCGCCATCATGTATGGCGTCAACATAACTAATCGGCTCATGCCCACAGGATTATTCTTCGTGAATTTGGTCAAAAGTCTATGGTATCAGACTGCGCCGTCTCTCTTCTGAGCCATAGCCACGGAAAAGTGCGGGGGACCTAACTATAAAATTCGCAATGTCCCCGAGTTTTCCATCACACGATTATCTATGAGAGCCGCCGTTTTTAGAAAACCATACCAGGTTGAAGTCATAGACAAAGAAATCCCTAAGATTCAGAATCCAAATGATGTTCTAGTTAAGGTGAAATATTCTGGTCTCTGCGGTTCTGATCTCCACTACTACCGGGGTCACATACCGCTGAAAGAGGGCTGTACTATGGGTCACGAGTTTGTGGGCACGGTACACGATAAGGGATCAGCTGTAGCAGACCAGGATTTCAAAATTGGTGATGATGTTATTTCCACATTTACTATTCAATGTGGCGATTGTTGGTATTGCCAGCATGGACATTCCGGCACCTGTGAACACACCAACACTTTTGGCAAGCCAGGCTTGGAAGGGGGACAAGCGGAATACGTGCTCGTGCCGTATGCCACCTCGACTTTGGTGAAAAAGCCCGATCTGGATGATCTGGTGGATGACTCGGTTTACGTGATGATGGCGGATATATTTGTTACCGGGTATTTCGGGGTCAAGAAAATCCTTGATCATTTCCACCAAAAATTGGAGCCGCTGGAGTTGAAGGTGCTTCAAATCGGTGCTGGACCTGTGGGTCTATGTGCAATTAGAATTCTCAAGCACTTCGGTTTTAACAATATTGTGGTCATTGATGGCATACAAGATCGATTAGAGCATGCCAAGAGGCTTGGAGCAACTGAAGTGATTAACTTCAAGACTGATTTAGATAAGTTGGATGCTTTGAAGGCTACGGAGACGGGAAATAGAGGCTTTGACTGTGTCCTTGAAATCGTGGGTGCCACCTCGGCCTTCAAAACAGCGTTTGACAACGTGCGTAGGGGAGGGTTTGTGTGTTCTCTTGGAATGGGCCATGATGCCTTTCCTTTTGATACTCTCCAGGCCTATGTCAAGGGTTTGACCATGAGTTTTGGTAGATGCAATGCGTGGTCGTTGTTTGAGGAATCACTCCAAGTATTTGAGATATTGAAGAGAGATTTCGAGGACTTCATTGAGGTGACTTGTCCTATTGAGGAAGCAGGTGCCTACTATGAGAAGTTTGAGAGAAACGAGGTCAAAAAAGTAGTCTTTAAATTTTAATAGCGGCAAAAATGTATGGACGAGAACGGATTCGAACCATTGACCTTCTCCTTGCAAGGGAGACGCGCTACCAACTGCGCCACACGCCCTAATTTGGAAATTTTCCTAAAAATATCGGTTTGATGCTTGTCAGCAAGACTCAATTGCAACGGAATAAAAGGCCTCCGTGAAATTTTCAGATGCAAATTTTGGAAAAGCCAAAATCACAGAAGGGGAAAACTCCGCAAATTGAGATCTCCGCGTTATATCTTGGTCGCCGGGATTGAACGGTGTTACTCCGGCTTAGTAACGCGACTATCATTGCCAAGAAATATACACGGGGGACCCCGGGGAAAAACATAGTTGGCGCACTCGTTGTTTCATGACTCCTTTGTCAGAAAAAACATAGAAAACGAAAGCTGAAAAGCACGTATTTGCCGCGAAGCTCGCGAGTAGATGCGCTGTCTCCGGTTTCTTGCGTAGCTAAGGGCCCGTAAGTCGCTTACTTCAAGTTTCTCTGGCTGCCCCGCGCAGAGGACGACCTGCACATCACGGCAAAAACTCATGTACCATTATGCAATTTGGCAGGTTGGCGGCCAATTGACGTGCGCGCTTTTCAGTGTTAAGCAAGTCTTTCAACTTGCGTCAGCTTCAGACGCATCTTCTCCACCCAGACTGCACACGGTCCCGTTTTGGGCCTCCACGCTGCAATGTCATGCGATCTCACTGGTAATTTTGCTCGGGGCCCGGAGTTCCCTCTCAGCGCCCTGATACAGAGTGCTGCTAAAGGCCCTTACGGCCTTATTCTGAGCTGTGCGTAAAGTCTGTTTTTGATGATTTCACAAGGTCTATAATCTCGGTGTAAACCAACTAGATGTAGTTGAGCAGCGCCGCATCTCAGTGGTTCCCGAGACTTGTGATGCGCTGTATATGGCAGCTCTTCGCTGGGATAGAGCGCAGAGGGTCCTCCGGGAAAGTGGGGTACAGAAAAGTCGTCACAATACGATAGTATATAAAAAGCACGTCCGCCACTTTCAACTACGGACCGATATACAAGATGTCTATTGAGGACAAGTACAACACTGCACACCTTTCTGATACGGAGAAAGGAATCGTCGCTCCACCAAAAAAGAAAAGGGAGTTTCGTTGGAGAATTGTTGACAATGACTCCCCCAGCGAAATTTACAACTGGACCCTATACTTGACGGTGTTCGTCTTTGGCGTTCTCGGTGCCGCCAGAGGCCTTGATGAAGGAAATATATCTGCCAGTCTGACACAAGTGTCTTTCAAAAGGAGGTTTGGGCTTAGTGACAAGACAAAGTCTGATGATGCCATAGCGAGCTTGAAATCCAACATCACATCCATGGTGCAGCTTGGTTCTGTAGGTGGAGCTTTGTTGGCCATGTACACAGTTGACAAGTTTGGCCGGATCAACGCTTTGCGTGGAGTCTGTGTGCTTTGGTTGATTGGTGCCATTATTCAAGTTACTTCCAAAACCGTGGGTCAACTTTACGCTGGTCGTTTGATCGAGGGTTTTGCAATCGGACAGACCACCACTATTGGCCCCACCTACTTATCTGAGGTTGCGCCCAGACAAATCAGAGGTATGTGCGGATGCATTTTTGCTGGTGCCGTTTACTTTGGTATCATGATTGGTTACTTTGCCAACTATGGTACCGCTTTGCATATTTCTGACGAGTCCGACAAACAATGGATCGTTCCTACGTCCTTGAAGATTGTGTTGGCTGGACTCATCTTCGTAATGTCGTTTCTCTTCTGCTTTGAGTCGCCTAGATGGTTGTTGAAGGTCAACAGAGCCGACGACGCCATCAAGAACTTGTCCAAGATCAGGAACCTTCCTGCAGACCACCCCTTTATCATCGGAGAAATCTCGGACATCAACGAGCAGCTTTTGGTGGAGAAAGAGGCCGTGTCAGGTGCTAGTGCGCTTTCCTTATTCAAGGAGTTCTTCTTTGTCAAGGCAAACAGATACAGATTTTTTGTGGTTGCTGCTGGCGCTCAAGTCTTGGGCCAATGGTCTGGTGCCAATGCTGTCACCATCTATGCTCCAGAGTTGTTTGCTGTGGCCGGCGTTACTGGTGTGGAGAAATTGAAGATGACTGCTATCTTGGGTGTTGTGAAGTTTGTTTCCGCATACCTCGGTGCGTTCTTCGTGATTGATTTCTTGGGCAGAAGAACCGCATTGTATACTGGTATTATCTTGCAGTTTGTATGCGAGCTTTACTATGCCATTTTTATGACCATTGTGCCACAAGCCTCCGAGAAAGACGATGTGTTGACTGGTTCCAGGGCTCGTGCGGCCACCGGTGCCTTGTCGGCCATTTTCATTTCTGGAGCAGGTTGGACCATCGGGTTCAACTCGGTACAGTACCTTTTGGGGTCGGAGATCTTCCCTTTGAACATTCGTTCGTTTGCCCAGTCCATGGTTATGGTGTTGCACTTTGCCAACCAGTACGGTAACTCGAAGGCGCTCCCAAAGATGATGCTTTCCATGGGAGCTCATGGCGCTTTTTACTTCTTCTCTGGCGTCTTACTTTTAGGCCTTTTCTGGGCCTGGTTCTTTGTTCCCGAGGTGGCTGGCCGCTCTTTGGAAAGTATGGACGAGATTTTCAACTTGCCTTGGTACATGATCGGAAGAAAAGGTCCTGAGCTTTGCCCAGACCACTCCGAGCTTAACAAAATTCACTATGACAAGGGTGAAATGAGTTACGAGCAGAAGCCCGAGGGCGAGCATGTTGAGGATGTAAATGACGAAGAAGACAAAGACGAAAAGCTCATGAAATAGACACGGTCAAAAAACATGTATTGTCACTTTCGTAGCGGGGAAGATTGATGTATTGATACGTGCACTGTGCTTTCGCACCCACGCGCCTGCACATGGGGGTGCATTGGATGGGAAAAATCAGTGAAAAGCGGTTTTTGCATACTCATCACTATCAACAATGGGTGTCCCGGCTCTTTTCAGATGGCTCTCCACCAAATATCCCAAAATCATATCTCCCGTTGCGGAACCCACTAGTGACCCTCAATATGGCAAAGTACCCCAGTACTCGGACCCGAACCCCAACGGTGAATTAGATAACCTCTACTTGGATATGAACGGTATTGTGCACCCGTGTTCCCACCCAGAGAACGAGGCCCCCCCAAAAACAGAGGATGAAATGTTTCTTAGCGTCTTCAAATATACGGAAAGAGTCCTAATGATGGCCAGACCCAGAAAGGTTTTGATGATAGCTGTGGATGGAGTGGCGCCAAGAGCCAAGATGAACCAGCAAAGAAGTCGTCGGTTCCGTGCCGCACATGACGCAAAAATTGCCAATGAGGAGAAGGATAGACAGATTCAGGAATCAGAGGCCCGGGGAGAGGTCATCGACGCAGCTATCAAAGACCAAAAAACATGGGATTCCAATGCCATTACCCCGGGAACGCCTTTCATGGATGGCCTCGCTCAAGCTCTTAGATACTGGGTTGCATACAAGCTTTCCACAGACCCTGGCTGGAAAGATCTTCAGGTGATCATCAGTGATGCAACCGTTCCAGGAGAAGGAGAACACAAGCTTATGAGTTTCATCAGATCGCAAAGGCTGGACCCCGAGTATGACCCCAACACTAAGCACTGCATCTATGGTTTGGATGCTGATCTCATTTTCCTTGGACTTGCCACACACGAGCCTCACTTCAGAGTGCTTCGTGAGGATGTGTTTGCACTGAGCAACAGAAGTTTTCAAGTTTCCAAGCAAATGCTGCCAGAAGAGAAGGCGGAATCAGATGCTCAAAAATACAAAAAGCCTTTCTTATGGCTTCATGTCAATGTATTGAGAGAATATCTCGAGATTGAGTTGCGTCAATCCATGAATGTCAAATGGGACTTGGAGCGTGCCATCGATGATTGGGTTTTCATGTGTTTCTTCGTGGGTAACGATTTCTTGCCGCATATGCCAGCGTTGAGTGTGCGTGATAACGGTATTGACATCTTGCTATCATGTTGGAAGAGAGTCATGGCCAAGCTGCTGGATTACATGACTTGCGATGGTAAACTAAACTTTGAAGCTGTTTCTCAATTGCTCAAATATGTGAGTGAAAAAGAGTCTACCATCCTCCGCAAAAGACATGAAGCTGAACAAAAATACCAGCAAAACAACAAGAGACAAAAATTTGTTCAAAGTCAAGAAAAATCAATGAGAAACAAGTATTTACCTACAGTTTCTAAGGGGAAAGAGAAGGCCCCGGTCACCGCCGATGTGAACATGCCTTTGATGGACACCTCAGGAAACATTGTTGAGGGTTTTGCACAATTATCGAACAAGGAAATTGTGCAGAACCGTGATATCATCACCAAGGCTAACATGGCCAACGCTGATGCTGCAGCTGCTCTCAAAAAACTTTTGAGTAGTAAGACATCTACAGAAGGTTCGAACAGTGAAGGGACAGCAAGCGCGGCAGACGAAAGTGAAGTCGCTTCGACCGATGACGCATCAATGGCTACTACTGAGGCTGAAGAGGAGTTGGAGGAGTTGGTTCCTGACAAGAGTGGTGATGTGGTGCGGACATATGAGCCTGGATATCGTGAGAGGTACTACAGGAGTAAGTTTCATGCGAACACTACAGCCGAGGTCGATGAAATCCGCAGAAAAGTTATCCGGTCTTACTTGGAGGGAATATCTTGGGTCTTGCTTTACTACTACCAAGGCTGTCCGTCTTGGCAATGGTATTATCCATTTCACTATGCCCCGTTCGCGGCAGACTTCAGTGATATGGAAGAAGTTGTCGGTGATGGAATTAGATTCGAACGCGGAGAGCCCTTCAGACCTTATGAGCAGCTTATGTCGGTTTTACCTGCAGCTTCAGGACACACATTACCAGAAGTGTTCCGGGGCCTCATGAAGGATCCAGATAGTGAAATCATCGATTTCTACCCAGAAAACTTCACAATTGATATGAACGGCGCTAAAATGAGCTGGCAGGGAATTGCACTTTTGCCATTTATCGATGAGAAGAGGCTTCTCGAAGCAGTGCGAGCTAAGTATCCGCTTTTGACTGAGTACGAAACGGAAAGAAACACGAATAAGACCGCCCAACTATACATTTCTAGGGGAAACGTGAACTACAAGAACTTCGTTAAGGCATTCCAACAGGACGAGGAAGTGGAGTTCAAGGCACGCAGTTCAGGCTTAGGAGGGTCAGTTAAGTCAACAGAGACTTCTTTAGCCGAAGGTCAACTCAAATTCCCTTTAAAGGAGGGTGACATGCCAGACATAAACAACTCGGACTTCTTGCAATCGTGGTATGACTTTCCTGTTACAACACCCGGTAAGTCCATGTTACTCAATGGCTACATTTCGCACAACAGAGTTCTCAGGGAGGAAGATGCTCAAAAAATGAACACCCCCAATAACAGGAAATACCCTTCTAGGTTTCAGAATACGTCTTTTTACGTGAACAATGGTCCTGCAGGTACAAAGAGCTATATGATGTTCTCCATGCGTCGTGGTGGTTACCGCTCTTTGACTCATATGTTGGCCAACCAGAGTAACATGCCTCATCAGGGCAACTTCAATGGCCAACACCAGCGTGGTTCAAACAACCAACGAGGAGGTTACAGCAACGGACGTGGTAACGGCTTCAACAACGGTTACCGTGGGAATTTCAATGGCGGCCGCAATCAAGGTCGCGGTGGGTTTAACCACGGACAGGCCAATCGCCAATATTATAGATCCTAAAATTGAACCAACGCACTACACAGCGATGTGAACATGCGGCAATGACATCTACTAACGCAAGCTCTCCGTAAAAAATTCATCAATACTAGATTTAAATTAATCAAGACACGTCAAAATTTTCAGTTCTCGAGGTTAGAATAAAAAAATGCCTTTTTAGAATTTTTGAATCGCTTTTTTCTGAAATGTCAAGACCCACAGTTCGCATCCATTTATGTCTTTTTATAACAAAATCGCGTGTATCCATGCTCCATGACCACACTTTTCTTTGAAACGACCACAAAGACTCTAGTCTCCATACGAGAAAATACCAGGCTTCAAATTGACACGGGCATTGAAGTTCCACCTGCAGATACTCCACATATTGATGAAAGCAATATAGCGCTACGGTCCTACGATGTGCACATCCTAGACTCATTAAAGTCGGGCAACAGCGAGAGGACCAGCGAGTCAGGAATATACGCTAGTGTTTTGAAGCCTCTTTTCGAAAAGTTTCAGATCCGTTGTCGATATCATGGCACGGATTCCAAGCACTCAATCAAGACTTTTGCTGAGTCCTTGGTACCTACCAGCAAACCTACGCTAGTGATCGTGATATCTGGAGACACCTCGGTAAACGAGCTCATCAATTCAGTTAAAGAGGTAAAAAAAGGGACTTTAAAGCTATTCATCATACCCGCGGGAACGGGTAACTCTCTTGCTTTATCAATAGGTTTCACCAACCAAGTCCGTGCCATCTCAAGATTAATGACACACATGCACGAGGATGCCAAGCCTTTGAACTTGTACGAGGCGAGATTTCCGGAAAACTCCTATTTCCTCGATAGAGACGGGCTCCAAGTGCCTATAAAGGCGTCTATTCTCTTCTTGGTCGTTGCTTCTTGGGCATTCCATGCTTCTTTGGTAGCTGACAGCGATACCGAAGAGATGAGGAAACATGGCTTGGAGCGTTTCCAAATAGCAGCTCGTCAGAACCTATCTCGACCCCAGAGATACTTAGGCTCTGCTACGTTGGTGAAAGGGGGAGATACGTTGGCCACCATAGATGGGCCTTTTGCCTACTTTGTGTTGACACCATCTCAAAAATTCGAACCCAAGTTCGTCATTCTGCCACATGGAAACATCTTCGACAGCAACTTGTACCTTGTGTGTTTCGCCTTCCAGGAAAACGAGTCCTACATATTGGACATAATGGGCCAAGTTTACGATGAAGGTGACCATGTCAACAACAAGCTAGTGCGCTACGAGTGTCTAGATGAGCTGACAAAGCTTTTACTTCATCTTGGGTCCAACAAAGCAGAAAACAGGCGTTTCTGCATAGACGGCGCCATTGTTGTGGTGCCCGATGATGTCAATGAAGACGCCCTCGAATTTTCTTATTTTGGAGCCTCGACCAATGGATGGGATGTCGAAATAATTAATTAGCTATTCAACCTGTTGATGGTGTATACAGATAATGCTCCATAGCGAGAACTGGTGCCCCACTCCGATTAATCTTTGCTTCTCTTGAAGTTCACGGGTGCTGGAGCATTGCTGTTAGCCGGTCTCTTCTTCTGATTGTTTTGATTGCCCTCATTGCCACCTTGAAGACCGTCTGTTTTGTGGGCCACCGGGGCCACCTGGTTCTTCTTAGCACCGAAGAGATCTCCTGTCGCCTGAGGCTTTGGTTGATTGGGCTTTGCCGATGGAACGGGTGACTTGTTTTTGTTCAGCTCTAAGTTCTCGACTTTTCTGTTCAAAACTCGAAGCTTGAACTCATACTTCTTGTCAATTGCTTTTTCAACACCTGCTTTTTCATCGGCCAATTTCTTATCGAAGCTTTCGTTCAACTCTTTGATTTTTTGTTCATACTTCTGCTTCAATTCCTCCGTAATCTTCTTCACATCATCCAGTGTGTTTTGGCCGCCGGGATTAAGCTTTTCGTTGACTTGAGCTTGCACTCTAGAATCCACTTCCTTCTCAAATTTAGCATCAAGCTCTTGCTTTTGTTTTGCAAGCTTAGCCTCGAACTCTTGACTGAGTTTCTGCTTGGTTTCGTCATCGCTAGCCTTGCTCATCGACTGCTCACCTTTCTTAAGAGCTTCCGACAATTCTGTTTTGTAATTTGCTTCCATAGTGTTTTTTTCCGACTCGAAAGTGGCCCTCAACTTGTTGATTTGCTCATTGAAGTTCTTCTCGTTATCTTCTAGCTGGCTCTTTAAAGTAGCAATCTCCTGAGCCAGTTTGGCTCCTGCTTCCGAATTTTCTTTGGACTTTTCCTGGGATGCTTTTAACTCGGTCAATTCTTTCTCAAGCTCTCTATTCTTGGTCCGATGTCCACCCAATTTGGTTTTGAACTCGGACTTGAGAGCTTCGAACCTCTGCATCAAATGCTTGACCTCTTGATTGTTGTTGAGCTGCGCCTTGATCCGATCATTCTCTTCCTTAAGAAGTCTTAATTCTTGAGCCTGCACCTCTGAATCTGTGCTTTCGGTGGACGAAACAACAGTTTGCTTTTCACCCAAAGCCTTCAAGTCACTCTGCAAGCTCAGGATCCGTTCCGAAAGACTTCTATTTTCAGCACGCAAAGTAGTGTTGCTCTCACGCAAAATGTTCAACTGGTTGAGCTGCTCCGCCAAGCGTTCATGCTCTTTATTCGATTCATCAAGGTCGTTCTTCATTGACTCCAACCTCGACATTTGCGACTTGATGACATTCAACTCTGCACTGAGATTCTCATTCTCCACCCTCAGTTGTTCGAGCTGATCTGCAATACTGGAAGCTTTAACCTCAGCAGATTCCCTCTCACTTCTAAGAAAACTGATAACTTGCCTCATTTCCTCATTCGTCAGACCATCGTCTGCCTCAGCAGCAGATGACCGGATTTCAAGCTGATTGATTGCGAGTGCATATTGATACTCAAGATCTCTCAATTTAATTTGTGTGGCCAGAAGTTCGTCTTGAACACTCGAAGATTGCTCCACCAACTGAGCCTCCTTCTCTTGCAAATCGCTGTCCTTTTGCTTCAAAGACGCAGAAAGTTCTTCAATTTTTGCTCTTAAAACTTCAGCCTCTTCTTTCTGTTTAGCGACCTGTTTGTTCAAGAGATCAGTCTCAGAGAATTTCTCTTTATATCTGTTTTGGGTTTCCTCGGTAATGGAAACTTGATTTTTCAAGTCGGAACTTATTGACTCCAACTTAGATTCATAGTCTGCTTTCAAGCTGTCGTAGGACATTGCCTTATAAGAGTTTTCTTCAACCTTCAACTTCAATTCCTGTACCTGGGCATCGTATCCCTCTTGATTTGCTTTCAATTGCAGCTTCAAGTCTTCAATATTCTTTTGATGCTCTTTGGCTAGTACCTCCAACAGAGACTTTTCATCGTTAAGTGCAGCCAACTTTTCATCGGTGGTTGCTTTATAGTGATCAAAAGATTCCGTCGCTTTCATGAGAGAATCTTCTGCCGACTTTGCGATCTTGTTGAACTCGGCCACCTGTCTCTCAGCAGCCCTGAGTGCAGTCCTTAGGTCCTCATGCTCTGACAGAAGAGTAGTAGAGTCTTCATCCATTGCTCTTTGGGAATCATCTCTCGTGCCAATGAATGCCAGTTGTTGTGGACTGGCTTGAGATTTGAGACTTTCGACAAGTGCCTCTTTTTCTGCTAGCTTTCCTCTGGCTTCTAAAAGCTTATGACTCAATTCATTCACCTGCTCCAATTTAGCATTTTGTGCTTTCATGGCCAACTCTGATTGACTGTTCAAAATCTGGATCTTCTCATCCTTCTCTTCAATCTTTTCTTGAAGGGATTGATAGTTGGTTACACTTTGAGCTAAGCGTGCTGAGAGATCCGCACTAGAAGCCTCTCTTTCCTTGAGGATTGACTGCAAGCTAGAAGCAAATTGTCCAAGCTGGTCTTTGTCTTTTCTCAAATTTTCAATCTCTTCTTTGAGGGAAACGTTGAGAGAGGTCATTGCTTCTCTTTCGGTTTCAGAGCTTTTTGAAGATGCTATGCGATTGAATAGCTCGCGCTCAATGTCTCTCAACTCATTGGATTTCTTCACTAGAATATCCTCTTGCTTTGCAGATTGCTCTTTCCAGAAAATTGTTTCCTTTCGAGACAACTCTAGTTCTTCTTGCAGATTATCCAATAGCTTTTTCGTGGTTTCCAAACGATTTTGTGCCAATTCGACCGAATACTTTGTAGAGGCCGCGGTTAGTTTGAAATTTTCATTCTCAGATCTGATCTCGGAGATTTTTTCATTGAGCTTTTTGATCCTATCCTCAGACTGAGATTGCAAATCTTTCACGGTTTTCTCATGTTCCTGAACACGTTTAGTCAATTCAGAGTTTAAGTCACGAAGCGACTTAAACTCGGGATTTTGGCTTTCATGCTGCGAGTGTCCACCATTTAAAGACTTAATGAGGTCTCTTTCTTTACTCACAGCCTCGTACTTGAGGGTCACACTCTCAAGCTCTCCCTGAAGAGTCAAAATTGCTTCTCTAGCCTCTTCAACTGCGGCGGCTTCGAAACCATTAGAATCGAGATCTTTGTCTTCAAGCTGTTTTCCTAACTGCCTCACCGCGACAGTCAACTCCTCATTCTTTTTTTGCAATTCGATGATGTTAGAAAAACCGATTAATCTCTCACTGATAAGTTGATCCGTATCGGATTCGTCTGCCTTGTCTTTGACACCGCTTTTGGCAAGTATTTGGTCGATAACTTTCTTTTCTTGAGTCGAAAGCGGGTCTTCATCATTGTCACGTATTCTGGAGTGAATTAAATAGAAACACAACTGGCGGCCCAAATCTCTCGACAATTGCTTCAAAGATTGAAGTTCAATTTCGTTCGACGCCAATCTGGTCCTCAATCTGTTGGCTTCCTTCTCGCTTTCCACCTTGTCAATGCGTATGTTCTCCATATTTTCGAGCACATCTTTTATAGATTTTTCGTAGAATTGGATTTGATTGCGGTAATTGGCAATGGCAGGCTTTTTGGACTCCAATTCAGTGACGAAATGTTGAAGTTGAGCGGCGAGCTTCTCCTTTTGTGATTTTTCAAGCACCAACTCTTTTTTGATGTGATTAAACTCGGTGTAGAGGGTCGAGAGGGAGATTCCAGAATTTCCTCCCTGCAAAATCATCTCTGCAGATGGCGCAAGTTTTGGAAGCTCAGTCTCTTTATGCAACTCCGAATCTAAAGCTTCCTCCGTTCTTCTGAGCTTCTCTTCTAAATGGATGATTCTCTCAGTCTTTGAATTGTTGTCTTCATGAATTGCAGAAAGGGCTTCCGAAGTAGATAACTTGACCTCCTCGGTATATTCTTCAAGTTGTGAAATTCTGTCGTTCTTCTCATTGAGTTGAATATTGAGGAGCTCAATTGTGTCGTCTTTGTTAGAGCATTCTTTGGAAAACTTCAAGCTGCGAGACTCAAGCTTGTTCTCGGCCTCAGACAAACTGGCATGAAGATTGTCAACCGTAGACTGTAGCTCTTTTACCTGCAGGGTCAAGGAGTCCTTCAATGATTTCAAAGTTTCGTTCTGGCTTGTGAGAGATGATATCTTGTTCGTATCCTTGTAGTAGTCTGTGTCATGGCGCTTGATCAAATCAGTGTACTTTCCCTGGATTGATTTGAGCTGAGCTTCGTACCACTCTTTTTGGCTTTTGAGGTAGATGAGCTCATTGTTCACTTTACTAAGATCAAGCTTAGCGGAAAATTTTTCATTGGTGGCCTCGTTCAACTCTTTGGTTACTGAACTCAACATCATTCCCTGATCAATGTTCAGTTTGGTAAGCTGGTTTATTTTGTCATTGAGTGACTGGATCTCTTGAATTTTGGCATCAATTGTAGAAACATTGCTCTGCTCTGACTTGTCTTTGGATCTTTCCAATCCTTGAAGCTTTTCGGTGATGGTGGCCAACTCAGTTTTAAGCTTAGCAACTTCAGACTCCTTCATCGAGGAATCGTTTGTGATTGAGTCATTTTCAGCCTTCAAAGACTCATTTGCTGCCGATAACTTCTCAATCTCCTTTTGTAACAGCTCATACTTCTTCATTTGAACTTGGTTTATCTGCTCCTGGTTAAGCTTGAAGAATGAAAGTTCCGATTGAAGTCCATGATAAGTGTGTGCTCTTTGGGATAGTTTCAGAATAAACTCTTGTCCTTTCGCCAAGAGCAGCGCAGAATCAATACCCAAAAAAGATGCAGCAGCTTCCAAGTCTGCATTAAATGCAGCTTGATGATTTTTGCCCGGACTCCGTACAGCAGGCTCTCCAAATGTGTCATTTGCAGTCGCATCAAAGGCATCGTCGCCAGTCTCAGCAAAGTCGCCAAACTGCGAATTGACTCTGGCGCCTATAGGTGAACTTCTTATCGGTTTAACCACATCCTTTGCAACATCAAAGCTTTTGGGTGTGGTTATATGTTCAATGTCTTTAAGTGGAGGGAGCAGCTTCAGTGGCGTGGCATATTGCTTGTTGGAGGGGTGTGGCATATTGAAAGATAATGCAGAAGTGTTTGGATCCGGGTCTTGCAGCGTAAAGTCGTGCTTGGTTTCATCCCGTAAAGTTTCAGCAATTGCAGGAGCAGCATCAGGGTCCGGAACATGATTATTCGCATCCTCAGCATCCTCAACGTTAAAGCTTGGAGCCGCTGTTTGTTCGTTCCCATGATTGATATCCGGCGCATCTGAGTTTTGACCTAAGGGAAGTGCGTTTTCGTCATGAACGATCGGTTCCTGTATGTTGGTCTGTCCATCGTTCTTATGAGATTCAGCTTCGGACTTGTCTTGAAAAGCTTGTGGGCTTTGATCAGAGTCCATAACGGCAATTCACGGACTGGCAACAATGCTGGCTATGGTTACGAATCTGTTGAGGAGGCACCGCGAAACACCCGTACACCACAAGCGAGTGTACGTTAGATCGTTTGTAGTTCAACTAGAATTTACCGATGTGTTGAAATTACGAAGTGGCGCCCTATATCAAGGCGTAGAGCCAGCGGTAGAGTCTAGGCGTCCTTACCGCAAGGAATGGGGCTCGTTGTGTGCAGGCAATCTAGTTTCACTGTCTCATTCAGCAGCCTCGGGACATCAGATCTCGGAATGATGACGCGCAGCGATGGAAGACAGCCAAGACAAAGGCGCGCAAGTTGGGCGTTGACGGAATAGGGTTGGTGCCCTAGTTCACGTGACCCAACAGCGCGGGCCCGCGCAGCAGGCCTGCACCGAAAAAACCTTTCCTCGCATTATTAGGCAAAATCTTTACGCGAGAATTCTACTCTTTTCATAACCGTCAGCCATGATTGAGCCATCCTTGAAAGCTTTAGCTTCCAAATACAACTGTGACAAGTCCATCTGCCGTAAGTGTTACGCCAGATTGCCACCTAGAGCTACCAACTGCAGAAAGAGAAAGTGTGGACACACCAACCAGTTGAGACCAAAGAAGAAGTTGAAGTGATCCGTGGGCTTCTTACTTATGGTTGCCTATATTATGGATTCATTTCCGTATTTAGAGCATACCGCCAGAATATTTAGCTTAAGTTAATACACTTCCAACGACAAATGTTGTAGCGGCCGTCACATTGTGCCATGAACTCCAGCAACCCCGTCAACCGTTGCCGTAGACTCAGATACTCAAGTTTGATTGAATGTCACTCGATACCTGACGCATCCAGCATCCACGAGAATTTTCATTGGTACGCTTGAATACCGGCGTTTCTAGTCTGGGTTTGTTACTAAGACCTTACACTCATACCCAGCGGATGAACATAGAATTGAGGGGATCAGAGTGGAGAGACCAGCACTCCCAAGCATTGAATTCAGAAAAGGCAAAGTCAAAGGTCCACACTAGATTAACGCAATCGATTCTATGGGCAGACTGACATGGTTACCCAATGTAGCAATGACGCCGTGTTCGGCAGACTGTCGTAGAGAGGTGAGACACGACTGAGGCGCGGCGAAGTGTCGGAAAAGGTATACCATCTCCAAGCCAGCAGTCAAAATTCGTATTCCATATTGACCTCTATGGATGTCGGAAAAGGCTTTCCCGAATCCGCGGACGTCGCCACATATTACGCAATAACTGTGGATGAGTCTGACCAGCGACCTGCCCGCGGCGTGTCATGAAGTCAAAACAGCTACGTACATGAAACAAAAACATCACTGAATAATCGGGCTCAAATCAGAATCAGCGGCACTTTGTTTGTCTTACCTGTATCTTAAGCCATGATGATTGCAACAGCAGCGCGCACGACATGTTATGCCATGGCTCAGGGTGAACAGACTCAGACCCGCTTCTTCAGTGAGTGTGGGAAAAACAGGAAGTTGGAAGCCTGCAAACATCACGGTAAGTCATGGTCAATGCAACAATCAACAGGGAAACAGGTATTCCTCATGAAACTCATGAAATAGGTATTCAAGGAGACACGGGTTGCCAAGAGCGCGTTAGGTGGCAAAACCGGCTCCAGGATAGAATATCCATTGCTTTCGTAAATCACATAATACCAAAACCGGGTTACACAGCACCATCAGCAACTCCGGATCTCAACTTTGGACCAGTAAATTTTGACGTGGCTATAGTTGCGAGGCGACAGCCTGAGTTTGTCTTTTCTTTTTTCTCGCAGCACCTCACACGTTATTTCACGTTGGTCCGAGCATTTCGATCGCAGTTGTTTTTAGCTACTGCTACTGTCACTGCTCCCTACTTTTGCCATCCACACTTTTCAACGCAAAACACCCTTTGCCCTTGAATACTGCATCCAGTGACATCACCAGCGCTTCTTTATCGGCCAATCGTCCTCTGTTGTTGAGTCTCCAACTTCTCCTCAAGGAACGGTCCTATCATGAACACCGATTACAGCGGCCAACCTTCTCCCATGGACACGCAATCAGCACAAGACTCAGGCATTTCTGAATCAAAAGTGACGCCTTTGGAGACGGCATTCCATACTGGGCCGTACTTGCAAAATCCTGCTTCCCTTAATTTGGCTCAGAAACGCCAAAATAGCATGTCTGCCTACGCCAACAATCCGTCCAACAAGCGTACCCCAAACCCCCTCCAGATGCAGCTTTCGCTTCAGAGTAATGTATTGGGTTCTCAGAACTTTGTGGCCAACATGGCCAGAACAAATAATCAGACACCCAGAGCCCATGCCCCCAAACCACCCAATCATCATCTTTCCATGCTGCAGAATACAAAAACTCCCACACCATCCCACTACGATGTTCCTCTGAGTCCCAATTTGGCACAGCCGTCCACCCAGAATACTTCAGACCTGTCAGGCTCCAGCCCGCTCGTGGATCAGACCACTACCCCTGGAACCTCTCATAAGTCCTCCAACGAAAACAACTCCGCACAGTCGCAAATGACGCAGCCTTCGCCGCTGGCTACGGCATCTCAGAAGCCAATGTCAGATGAGGAGCAGCAATTGGCCACAAAGCTAAAGGAGACGTACAAGAACATCGTCAATTATGAAGAGATTGTACAAAAGAGCTGTATTGACTTGACCATGAAAATTAACCACAACAACTTTGCAGCTTCTAACAATTACCAATCATCGATTTACGGCTCTCAAATCCACAACCAAGCTCTCAATCCCGGCATGGCATTAAACACCACAGAATTATCAAACGACCTATGGACCATTTATCACCACAACGTGACATTGCTCAATAATTACCATGATTTCTTGCTTACAGCGTTGAAGCCCACTGCAAACACCACTCAGTTCAAGACTGGCCGCAACATTGTGGATCTTTACAAGATTCCCAGACGTATGTGGGTGTACGGAATAGTTGGCTTCCTAGAGGTTTTGAAGAATATAATGAGTGTCTTTCAGGACCATGAGATTTTCCTGTGCTTTATCGCATACTGTTTTAGCATTGTACCCAATCTCACCGACTCAGCTTTGGAAATGGAGGGCTGGTGGTGTGAAAAGCTAGGTGACTTATCAAGAATGGCCATTGCTCTTTATTCTTCAAGATTCATTGATTGGAAAGTGAGTGCGGAGTACTGGTATGCCGTCTCAATGAAGACTATGTACGGTCATGGAAAAATCTACTATCACATGTGCACAGTGCAACAAGACAACTTAGATGCTTTAGTTAATATCGGGAAGTCAGTGATTTGTCGTGACCCATTTGTCCCCACGCAACAATATTTACGGTTGGTTGTTGAGAATATCTGCACACAAAGAAATATTCTTTCCCTTTTGGAATTGCCGATAATCGATTTTATCAAGATCCACAAGGTTTTATTGAGTATTTACTCAAGTGAGAGAAAAAGCAATGACTCCAGCGCCATAGAGGCCAATGCTCATGACACACAACTTCAATATGGAATTGACTTGGTGACACGCTATGGCATTACTTTCGGGTGTGACTCGCATGGCTACAATTTCTTCACCCGGACATTTTGCATTCCGGGTGGTGCCCAGAACAAATACGGATCTAGCCCATTCAATCTGTATCTCAAGGAACAACACGAGCAATATCAAATGGCCAACACCCTCGAAACAATCGAGAAAACAAATTTTTGGTTCAATAAGGGCGCTCTGTTCGCTATTGCAAACATCAATCATTTGATCGGATTTGGTGATCCCAAAAATCCTTTTGCCAAAATCTTTCAGCTTCCGGAAGCCTTGAGAGAAAGAAAGGACAAAAAGGATCGAAAAAGGAAGTCCAAAACATTGAGCAACTTAGACGAAGGAGAAAACGATGGTCTTAATGATCTCTCAGGTAATCAAAATAGTGCTTCCAGCGGCGGCGATAGCCATTTGGTCCTTGCCTCTGAGTTGTCATCCGTTGATTGGTTTCACTGTTTGACCCACATCAATAACTCGGTGTTAGAGTTATCTTTCCGCATTCTCAATTACTATCTTATTGGCCCTAAGCAGGCTTCTACCTGTCATGTT
The DNA here is from genome assembly GCA_002370615.1 of Metschnikowia aberdeeniae. Lineage (NCBI taxonomy): Eukaryota > Fungi > Ascomycota > Pichiomycetes > Serinales > Metschnikowiaceae > Metschnikowia > Metschnikowia aberdeeniae. The sequence continues at coordinate 1,112,050 of NKZB01000175.1, forward strand.
ATTGTGTGGCTATATTTTCTTGTTGCTGTCGGTGAAAGCATTGACAAATTCCCAAACTCCAAGTACATGTTTTTGTGGCTCTTCCGCAGATTATTCCCATGGGAGTCATTGATTAACTATCTAAACAACATCGTGACAGTGGTCAATAATAGCGAGCATTTGAACAGCATGTGCCGCGACTACATCATCAAAAACCCAGACAGCATCGACATGTTCAACAACCTGGAGTTTTTGCCGGAAGTGTGGAAATGTTGGGGTTCTTTATGGTTTGATGTAATTGCACCCAAAGGTGACCATATCGATTTAGCCTCCGCCGGTGTATCGAACTACGAATTGTTCGACTTGCCTAACAGTGGTACTTCTCCAACAGTCAACATAGGCAATCAAGGTCTGGGCACCCAAGGCAAGCGCAAAGACAAGCAAGAAAGAGACAATGACGAGCGCATTGTCCGAATTGTACTTTTGGGCAGGTACATTGCGGAAAAATTCGACTTTGGTCTTCTCCGCACCCTCGATGGTTTCGGGTTTGATAAGAAAGCCTACATCGAGACTGAGACGAATGAGCTTATCTCATTGGCAGCACCAGCTCAGAAAAATGAGTTGTTCAATTTCATTCGCAATGTCATCTGTTCAGATGGCAGGCTTGTTTCAAACGAATTTGTCACGCCCATTTCGCCTCAAAATCTTGTGAGTTTGGAAAACACACGTTTGCCTACTACATCACAGGCTGACGAGTCGTGGTTCAAAACTGCGGCGCAGCAACACTTTGAATCTGAAGAGGCCATCTTATCAAGAGGCACTTCCAACTTCTCGGGAATGGAGGACTACGCTGAAACTGATTTCAACGATCGTCTTGAATTCGATGGCACTTTGGGAGGACATATTCAGAATTTGGACTTCTTCCAAGGAAATCAAGAGCAAGGTAAGGCGAACATGCCGCTCCAGACCGACGGCATGGACAACTTTGATGATTTTTGTGATGAAAATTACGTTATCAATGGCCAGATGTTGCCCAGTATGGATTCCGAAGAGTTGAAGGTTGAGGGTGACTTGGGTGAGTTTATGGATACCTCTTTGACATCCGTGACCTTGGATACAAATATCTGGTTGAAACACTGCGGAAGAATCTACAAGTGTGTCCGCAACAAAGTGTTGATCATTCTGATTCCCTTGATTGTTTTTCAGGAGCTCAGATCGTTGCGCAAATCCGCCGAAGCCACTATTGCAGATGCAGCCACGCGGTCCGTGATAATTATCCGAGAGTTGTATATCTCCAAGGAGATCGTGCCTCTTCGTTTTGATGGCACTGTCGCAAGCGACATCAATGAGACAACCGAGTTCGAAAAGAACTCCAGCTGGATGAGTAGTGTTGACCTGACACTTTTACATGCAGTTAGCGAAAACGATGAGATCAGCAAGAGCTCGTTGAGGGGGCTCAACTACACCATCCATGGGGCTCATGCAATCAGCTTGAATGCAAAGCAGGCCAGTCTTTTTGTTTATTGTCTTCTTATCACGGACGACAGAAACATGAGGCTCCGGGCCAAGACTTCAGGAATTGCAAGTTTCCAAAGTAAGTGGCTTTTTGGCCAGTTGGAGAGCTTTGCCCAAGACAGATGTATTGATTAGCATGGAATAGCATTAAATAGACGAAAAGAGAAGTAATTCATAGACGTGAAGTTTGAAATAAGTATTTTCTATGGTTCTTTTAGGTGCCTGAGAGTGATTAGACGTCGACATAAATCTACCAAAGTAAAAGCCGGCTATTTAAGTCGGCAGCTGACTGATAAGACCGCACTTGTCTACCGGAGGCTGACCAATGCTGGCTAAGGATGGCTTAGGCTGGCTAACGCTGAGTAAGCCTGCATTCAGGTCGGGAATAGAGATAGGAATCCAATTCCTCTATAGACCAGCTTACGTGGGGCCGCCTGACAGAGGCAGAGAGATCTGATAGGGCGTATTATCATAATATAAAGATATAAGCTAAAGTATCCAGCTAACGATATAACTCCAGCGAGATTCAGGCTTAGAGTTGGCTTCCATCTCAGCGTAGTAGCGGTACTCGTGCTCCTCAATCTCCTCAAGCCCAGTCTGAAGATCAGCATCCTCAGGGCGGATGTACTTCGTCTTCTTGACGAACTTCCAGATCAAATAAGCAGCAAGGGAAACGAAAATCATGACGTAATTGTACAAGAATGTGTTCACCTTGAAGGGACCCACGAAAGCAGAGTATCCGAGGATACCAACCACGAGCAACAAGAAGAATGTCGCTATGATAGCAGTGTAAGGCTGGAAGTAGGAAGTATAGGTGAACTCGTTTCTGTCAATGCCTTGCACCTTGCAGGCTCTGTAGAAGTGCAAGTAGGTGATGCCCATGAAAAGATAGTTGAGCAACTGGGAGCCGGTACACAACGAAACCATGTAGTTCAAAACCTTGTTTCCAGAGGAGCCCAATTGCATCAACGACAAAAGCGAGAAGCACACAGACACAACCACACAGAAGATTGGAACACCGTTGTTCAAGCACTTTTTGAAGAACTTGGGAACAAAACCCTTAACAGCCAAGGCATACAAAGCTCTTGACGAACAGTAAGTGTAGGAGTTACCAGCCGAAAACGCCGAGGACAAGACCAAGGCGTTGACAATATCTGGGAGAACCTTAATCTTCAAGTTTTGCATAGCCACAACATATGGCGAAGATGCAGCGTTGGAAGTGTCTTCAGACTTAGCCTTGTAATTAGGGTCATTGTAGGCAATCAAAATCGACACCGACAAAGCACCACCAACGAAGAAAATCACCAACCGGTAGAGAACGGTCTTGAATGCAGAGGCCATGTTTTTTCTGGGGTTTTTAGCCTCACCTGCAGTCATGGCGAGGTACTCGGAAGACACCACAGTGAAACAAGCAGAGAACAAGCCACCCAAAAAACCTTGAAACCGGCCAATACTACCAGTACCGTTGTAGCCTGTACCATCAGGATGCGTTACTGGGGAGTACTCAGCAATAGGACCGCCTGCGGCATGCCAGTTTCTGAAGCCAAAAGCATCATGCTGTGGGTTTCCGCCACACATGGTGACGAGGGTGAAGAACAAAAGCCCAATACACAAGATCAATTTTCCCAAAGACAACCAGAACTCAGTTTCTCCATAAAGCTTGACAGCAAACACGTTGATGAGGGCATAAATGACAATCTGAATGCAAAGGGTAATAGCAGGAGAGTAGTCGTCTCTCCAAAAATGGATCATACCGTTGACAGCGGTGATTTCAAAGGGAATGTACAAACTCTGCATCAACCAGAAATTGATGGAGGCAGCACACTCGAATGCAGGGTCCACCACACGACCAGCCATGGACAAAAAGGGCGAGTCCACCGGCATGTAGCATACCATCTCGGCCACTGAAACGGTCAAAAACAAGATGATCACGGTCCAGAAGCAGTAGGACAATAAAAGACCCAAGGGGCCAGCTTTGACCAACCCATTTCCGATGGTAATGAACAAACCTGTTCCTATACTACCACCGATAGCAATAAGATTGATGTGTCTGCGCTCCAAGCTTCTCTTAGTCTGGCCAACGCCGTGTGATTTCTCCGCAGATGCAGAGGAAGAGAGTTGGGCGTCATTGGAGTCCCCGCCGTAGTTTTCTGCAAACTTCAACGAAGGGTTCTGGATTTTCTTTTCCTCGTCATGCGACATGTTGGCAAGATGAGGTTTGGCTGTCCAGAATTTGGTAAAAAGGGAAAAGGATGAAGACTAGCGAAGGTAGTGCTTTTCTATTGGAATGGAAGGCTTAAAATTGGAAGTGTAACTAGATAAGGGATTTCGCACAGTAAAAAAGCGGTGGAGATATGATGTATTTTATAACCTAATGTAGCTTAGATGTACGAAGCTTAAGCTAAATTTTCTTTCGCATGATGTCTGTGCATGGCCTGCCTACAGTGCGAGCTGAGAAAAAACGTGAACGAAGTTGCGCCTGCGCATGCTCGTCCAAGGGTGCGGACCAATCTTGTGGCGATAAAGGCACTCCACTGGATTATATGCAGACCGTGGTTATGTCATTCATGTAGCAAGGTTTGTAGCCCGCACAAATTAAAAACATAAACATTGCGTGACGCGGGGACCTCCGGAATTAAGTGCGTTTTAAAGTTGGGGGTCTGGAATTTCGTAAATATTATTGAATGGCCTAGCGGAAAGCTACGTGTTTCTGTGTGCTTTTGCGGCCAAAGGCTGCCTTCTACGGGAAGCGCACGCACGCCGGACTCCCGCGTCAAGTGTTCCTCGAGCAATTTTGGTAAAAAATTCCACCTGGTACTGCATCGGATAATGTGCATTGCATATCTTGGAGTTTTATTCCTCTCCAGATTTCGAGGCAGTGATGATTGCCTTGATCAACGTGATAAGCTTAGCCATCTGCATGAGCCCCACATCCGAGTGACTCTGCTCGGATGACTCTGGCAGCTCTCGCTCCAAAATAGTGTCGCGTTTCATCACGCCCACTATAAATGGATGAACTTCCTTCATGAGCTCCTCTACTTGCACAAGGCCTGGCCGGTATGAAGGGCCCATCGACAAAAGGATTGTGCTGACGAGCTGAAATACCGGAATCATTACATCGTAGAAAGAAACCGTCTGTAACTGGCTTTTGGTGCTTGCGCCAGCCTCTCTGAAAGACATTGGCACATCCAATGCAAGTTTAAGCGTAGCGTCCTGAAGCCGGCCTTTTTCTGCGGTGTGAATGTGGAAATTGAAACCCAATTCAGCATCGTTTCTCAAGAACTTGAGGCGTTTGATGATTGCAAAGATGTCATTCTGCATGAGCTGCGTGGCGCCCATTCTAGTCTGCCCAACCCTGATCAACAAGTAAAGAGTGGCTTTGAGCGCAGTGAGTTCGTAAATAAGAGCTTCTGCACTGACTGCCCAATTCTTCTCGGTATGTTCGCTACACGCCTCTATTATCTCGTCGGCCCGTTTCAAGGACCGCGAGAGTAACGACAAGGAGTTGTTTTTTGTCAAGGCGTTCAACAAAACAGACGAGTCGTTTGCACTGAACAAATTCACCAACGATTCCATCAAGATAAGCGAAGTGATACGTGTCACGCCCTCGGAGTAGATGGCGTCATTGCAAACGACTTCGATGACCTTAGTGTCCACGGATTTCAAGATCATGGTGATGTCTTTCAAGGAGTCTTTGGAGGCGATGCTTTTTTGAATGAACTGATTGAGAAGCAAGTATAAGTCCGATCTCAAGGTGATGGTCGAGTTGGAGCATAAGAGACCGTTAACACACGTTTTGAAGAGGGGAAGAAGTCCACCAAGTTCGCTTCCTGACTGCTTGCTATTCGATTGCAAAGCCTCTTCCATGAACAAGTCGAAAAGAAAGACGCACAAAGAAATAAGCTCCTCTGCGTACATTATGTCTCGTTCATAGTAATCGTCGTTGATCTTTGGGAGAATCACCTGCAAAACTTGAAGTATGAAAGTGCGATTATGAGCAAGTCCTTCTTGAGTAATAACCTGGATCATCTGTGCCCACGAGTGTAACGATTTCAGGTGTAAGCTCTTGAGTTCCTCGTAGAAAAGGAGTTTCTGACATGCCATATCGAGTTCTTGGAGACCAAAATCAGCGCCTTCTTGGAAAACAGCTTTAACGTCATCATTCTCTAAGTTGTTATTTGCAACTTTGCATCTTGCAGCGGTCAAATCCTTCAATAAGTGACATTTGAAATCAGACCCAGGCCAATCGTATCCCTTCAATCTCGCGAACAAATTCTCGAGATTGTATTCGTGTTCGTATTTGGAAATTGCAAACGTCTCCACATTCTGAGATTGGAAATTGAGCACATCAAGAAAATTGAGTACTTTAGGTGTGTCATTGAGAAACTCAGAGCCATCGAGCAAGTATGAGGTATATGCCTCTTTCGTGATAGATGAAGTCACAGCATGAAACTCTAGTGACAAGTATTTCAAAGCAGAGTTTCTGAAGCGAATTAGGCTGAAGAATGTTTGACGAGATTCAAAATCACCGATAAAGTTGTTGTGAGCTTGACTAGATAAGTCTCCATTGAAACGCTCTCTATGCCAAATAGTCATATCATCGAATTTGGGTTGCTTGTCGACAACTAGTTGAAATAACCCGAAGTCACGGAAAAGAGCCAATGTAGCCTGCGAGGAGACTGGATCCTGGCATAGATGGGCGAATATCTCCATTATGAGCGATACCAACAACGCAGGTTCGTGAGCAACATGATTAGTGACACTTTGAGAGAGCTCCATCTGGCACAACAGTTCCATTGCAGAAACCAAAACAGTGAGTAGTGATTGGAGCAATGTTGTTCTTTCCGAAGTGTGCAAGAATGCCCTATCGTCTCTGATGTTGTACCCGAGAAAGAAATGTGCGGTGTTGACACCCTTGTTAGCTTCCAAGCAGGAGAGGATATATCTCAAAATGCTGTACTTTATCTCTAAGTCATCTGTCATATCTTCAAATTGCTGAACAAAGCCAAATTTTATTCTTTCGGATTCGTCCACACTTTCGACGATACTCAAGAGCTTGTTGCGATGAAGCAAGTTTTCCACCGAAGAAGATGCGTTTCCCGCAAACATGGCAGATTCTGAGAGCTGGCCGAGAATTTTGATGGCTGTGTGGGATAGCTTGCTCTCACTTAGACCCGCATATAACGCAATGTGGGCGATACTGGACGTATGAAACAAAAGAATATCATAGAAGCTAGAGACTCCTTTTGTTCCAAGAGATTCAGGATAGTATATGTTATCAGTCTCAGTCTCCCGACTCGAGAGTAAAAGACTCATACTCGTACTGTAGCCCATTGCGTTCGTTTGTGGCTGGTAAACAGTATCCATGGCAGATTTTAAAAGAGGCACAAATTTTTCAATGAATGGGCGCTGCAAAGAGAGAGCCTGATTCAAAGCTTCGAGTGCTGAGGACACTAGCTTCTCAACAGTTTTGCTTTCACCAACACTGTCTGAGCCGAAACCAAGGATAGAAAATAATGTGTTGCTTGCCCCCTCATCAAACAAATAGTTGATGATGGCTATAGAGTGATGCAACCGAACAAATCTTTCATAAGATAACACAACTCGTTCACCAGCAGAGGATTGGGCACTTCCAAAGGAGTCCCTTAATTTAGAAAAGCCATGGATAATGGAGGGAGCAGCATCTTCAAGAAACTTCCAGTCGATTTCCCTGAGCGAACATTCAATGATTTCGAGAATAATTTTTTGTAGCTCGTGTCTCGAGCTGCTGTCCTCGATTTGCATGGATTTTCCGAAAATCTCCACGATTAAAAACTCCATATATGGCCAAACACCAATTTGTTGCCTGTAGCGGTGAGAAGCACCCAAATCAGAGGGGTACGAAAGGGTGAAGCGTTCATCTTCCGTAGGCGCAGAAGGTTTTAATAGCTCTTTCAAAAGCTTGACGAAATTGGTCACTTCAGATATATTCGTGAGAGCCATCTGGAGCCCTTGCTTCATTTTAAGACACTTATAAGTGCTTTTCAACTTGGATAACTCGCTTTTAGTCGACATTGAGTTAGTCAGTGAAAATCCAGCATAACGTGAAGTTTCAGTGTATTGCGTGTTGTTAGAATCATCGTCAGCGAGCGAATGAGAAAGCCATTCATCAATGGTTATCCAAATCTTGTTTCTGGTTTCTGAGCAGCTCTCACCCTCTGCAAATTTCGAGAGCAAATTCAAAACCAAATTCACGATAGCTGTTCTGTTTTCGTCGCTGAATTGGACTACCGCCAATCTCTTATCGGCCTGAGATAACTTCGCAGACGTGATGTGATTATCAAATCTGAGAAACGACACCAAGATAGGGTAAAATCGAGTAAAGATGGATTTCTTGGCGTTACCTGCGGCCGAAACTCCACTTTTGAGGTTCTCGACTATATTGGAAATGAGCGTCATGAAGCCTGCAATAAAAGCAACCGAGTCTTCGGAAAGTTGAATCAAGAGCGGCTCATCGTAGGCTGCGGAAGCGAATTTTGCAGTTGAAAACATCGTCTCTTGTTTTTCATGAATCATTTTGGCCTGCGTACTTAATCCAGCTTCAAGACTCTCTGTCAACATGTCAATGTAATATGCAAGGGAGTTGACGATGGAGTCAACAGAGATTAAGGTGTAATCATTTCTTTTGGAAATCGAGGACTGTGAGACCGTCAAAGACTCCCAGACCTTGATGGCAGAGTTAGATCCAAATGCTAAGCTTCCCAAAAGCAAGCAAAACGTGGCCGTAATTAATGGTGAAGTATTGTTGGCCAAACCCCAGTTGATAAAGCCATTGAGATTTGGGCTATCTGTGAACCAAATGGCGTCACAAAGGTTGTGGCGGTAGGCGTAGGTGTAGGCGAAAGCCAAATAAAACTTCTCCAATTCGGCTCTGCTAGCAATCTCGTCTAAATCAAGACCTTGCTCTTCTTCAGGGTCATGAGAATTCCCGATAGTATTGGCACTCGCAACCTTAGCATTCGATTTGTTCTCAAAGTATGCATGATTTTCAATGGATGACTTGGCAGAGTCAGCTTCCAATTGTTTTTTATTTATCGAGGAGAGCAAGAAGTCTTCCTCTTCGTCACGAAGCAGTGTTAAGATAATTGCCGCATGATTCACAAATGTCGAGAAGAAGCCGTGGAAAAACTGGGCAATTAAATTGCTAGAAAAGTCAGACGACACTTGAAGCGACAGATAATCACACAATTGGGGAGCATTCTGGAATGTGGGCCGCATTTTGCATGCTTTTGAAAGTTCCTCGTCCCCACCGTAAATGAATCTAAAAGGTTTCAAGCGGGGCAACGATTTCTGAAGCAAGGGCCTAAATTCAAAAAGCTTGTTATGCTCGAGGTAAACACGGGTTTCGTGCTCCGAGGTCTCTGCAGTATAAGAAAGGAGCTGCTCGAAAGTTCCGTAATTGATAAGCCACTCAATGTACTTCACAATGTCCCTTTCAAAATCGTATTTTTGCGTTCTTTGCTTGTCACTCTTGCACCATGGAATAAAAGAAGTGAAGAACATGAGCTGTAAAAGCAACATATACGGACGCAATGTGGACTTAGAAGCATCGATTTCTTCGCCAGACTTCACCTTGGAGTAATCGGTAGATAGGGTAGAGTTAAACCCTTGGTAAAACTTTTGAACTTCCAGATCGCTGAGTTCCAGCAACCGCGTGGTAAGACGCATCAAAGATGGCATGTAATGCAAAATAAGAATATCGGCATCATTGGAGATGAACTTGTTGACATGAGTAACGAGAGTGTTGAAAACCTCGTATGTGCCCAAGTTCCCAAAGTCGCTGTCAATGACTGAAAAGAGCACCTGCGCCAAGAGCTCGTGTGTGTCAAACAATTGTTTCTTGACATAGCCAACCTTCTGCACGAATTGCAAGTTGTTGATATCATCTGTGACCTTCTGCTTGTCGATTAAATCGTTTTGGATGGCCACAAGATCATAAATCTGCTCGAAGCTGGCAAGGATCTGGGGTAAAAGCTCTTTGGCGGCGTTGTCGCCCTTAAGCGCCTTGAGCTTCTTCAGTCTCACAGCAAACGCTAGGATATTGAGGATATATGTGTATCTTTGCAAAAAAACTAGAAGCCCTGCGTCAAGAGTACTAGAGCCTTGGGCAAAAGGGGTGGCCAAAGCCTCTTGAAGCAATTCAGCGGCACTGAGTTCGTCCAAGTTCAACTCCACCGCAAGAGCATTTGCGGCCAGAACAAACGTGGCATTCAACTTGTACTCCTCTCCGTTATGAAAAGTCACGAGCTTGCCCGTTTCACCTTGGGCCAAAGCAGCTCTGCTTTTCTCGTTTCGCTTGGGCACAACCAACACACTTGTAAGATCCGCCTTCAAAGCGGCAAGACATTCGTTGGAGATGACATCATCGTACAGGATTTGGTCATAAAAGGTGCTAAACAAGGGGCCCCAATGAAGTGTGGAGGCCATTTGGTGGGGAGGTGGTCGCTATTCTTGTTTTCTAGTGTTGATTCGTTCGACTGAGGTGCGGCACCTGCAGGATGTGATGATTCTTTCAGTGCGGCAATCATATTCGTGCTACAGTGTAATTGTGGTCATGACATGGGCATATTCATAAATTTTTAGTAAAGCGACACGTTGGCGCCGTCCATCAAGGACATGGTCAAGTGCGTCAGCATCCGGGGTGGATACTCTTGGTCGTGACTGGAGATGTTGGCGAAAGTCTGTAATAATCTCGCAGTAACGTACGACGCCTCGGTCAATGCAAATTGTTGACCCAAGCAGATCCGGGGTCCACCGTTGAAAGGGAGGTAAGCCCAACCCAACTTCAGCATTCCTGGTTCTCCCCATCTTTCCGGTCTGAAAGTTTTCGCATCCTTACCATAGTGAGCCTCGTTTCGGTGAACCGTGTAAACAGAGTACATCACAAGAGTTCCTTTTTCCACCAAGACAGGCTGCTTGAAATCTGGTCCTCCTCCGCTGGGCAATGTGGTGTTTTTAGTAGCCACACGGAAATTCTGTGGCACGGAAGGGTATAGTCTCAAGGTCTCGTTGAGCACCCATTTCAAGTACTCACACTTCTTCAAGCTTTCGAAAGTCAACAAACTCAAATCGTCGCCATTGCCGAATGATGCGAGCACCTCCAGTCTCAACTTCTGGAAGATCTCGGGGTTCCGGGCCAACTCGAAGAACAAAAAGGAAAGAAGCCCAGCAGTAGTGTCTCTGGCCGCAAGCAAGATGTTCAAGCACTGATCTCTTAATATCACCGGGTCTCTGGTCTGTTTGGCCAACTCGTAGAGAAACACGTATCCACCACGGGAAAGCTCCTCCACCTCCTTTTCGGATGCGTTCAAGGCCTTGTCCACATAAAACTGCGTAAAGTCATGGACATTCTTGTTGCACTCTCTGAAGGTCTTGTTTGTGGCAAGGAAATACATATCTTGCAAGCTGATTCGGGTATTCAACATCTCCTGCGAGTAGTTGAAAGAGTAAGGAAACTTTCTTCTGAGGGCGGGGTCAAGCTTGCTTGGGTCGTGGTGAGAAAGCTGTGAGTCCATATCCTCCAAGTTCTCACTTAGAGAGTCACATGTTTCTCCAAACAAGAAGTCTGTTCCACTGTCCACGGTGAGCTGGAAGAAGAAGGGCTGAAGGTCGACGGGCTGGCCCTTTGTGTTCTTGATGATCTTGATTACTTTCTGGACCATCGGTTCCAAAGCCTGAACATGGGCAACCTGTTCCTTGGCAAACTGCGGCCTTAACATGGCCCGCGAGTGCTTCCAGCCTGCTCCATCCAAAGTGAAGATCCCGTCTCCCAAGAGAATATTGACTGAAGTGTGACGGGTCCCTAGAGCAAAATCGTTGAACTGTGTGGCCAAAATAGCCTTGATGCAGTTGGGGTCTCTGGTGAGCAAGATTGGCTTTCCTGCCAACCGCATGGCGAGGGTGTCGAGCTGAAGCTCGTCCATTCTCTCGAGGTTGAATTGCGGTGCTCTTCCCTTCTTTCGTTGCGCCAAGATGTGGTACAATGCTCTGAAACCAAAAAAATGGTCTCCTCTGAATGGGGCTCCGTAAGCTCTGTAGCGGTAGCGTAAAGTGATTGTTCTCAACAAATTATAGACGCAAATAGCTGCCACCACCTCCGCTAGCGTGATGTACCATTTTTGCAGCGTCAACTTCTCTTCGATGGCCAGATGAAACATTTGGGAACGGCTGGCCTGGGTGTGATGATATTGTTCGCTTGGCCTTGTTCGTTAGAGTCAGTCTGGTCAAGTCTGGTCAAGTCTTATCAGTCGTCCAACTTACGAGCCTGATAACGCTTTCTTGTTTTCTTGTTTTGGGAATGTGGGCGGTGACTGCGTTGGAAGGAGGAACACAGCCATCTATAAAGGCGGGTGCGGAGATTCACATGCGCATTCTCCGATCTCATTTGGGTCACAGGCAACCATTTGCACCATGTGAGATTGGTAGACTGCATGCCAGTGCGGTGTATCGGCTAAGCGAAAAATCCCCACTATATTTTGCAGAACTGCTCTCGTATGCCACAGATTTTTGCTTTCTTTGCGGAAGTGCCATCCGCGGCCCGCACGCTCTCCATGTTATCTAAGAAAGTCGCCAATCTGAGGGACCAAAACTTAAATTATTTGGTTACAGTAAATTATTTGGTTACAGTAAATTATTTGGTTACAGTAAATTATTTGGTTACAGTAAATTATTTGTTACGGTTAATTTTAGTCCTAGATTGAGGGATAGATCGATTAAATTTTTGCCTAGATTGAAGGAAGATTTACCTCTTGATACGTGTGGTTGATTCTCATCTAAGTGTATTTTTTCTTTGATTCTCATCTAAGTGCGTATTTTTCTTTGATTCTCATCTAAGGTGCATTTTTCTATGGCTTGGGTGCAACAGCCTTAACTTCGCTGGTGGCCTGGTCAGCATACTTCTCAAAGTTCTCCACAAACTTGGCGGCCAAGTTCTTGACCTGCAGGTTGAAAGAGGCATCGGAGGCTCTGGCCTTGGCGGGGTTCAAGATATCCGAGGGAACACCTGCACATGACTTTGGCACGTTCAAGTTGAAGGTGGGGTAGGTGTCGTACTCGGCCTTAGACAACGAGCCGTCGTGGATGGCATCCAAGATGGCTCTGGTGTATTTCAAAGGACATCTCTTTCCTCCATCAGCCGCAGAGGCACCGACCCAGCCGGTGTTCAACAACCAAGCGTTGGAGTTATGCTGCGAGATCTTGTCGGACAATTGTTGGGCGTACTTCATTGGGTGCAAGATCAAGAAAGGCTGTCCGAAACATGCAGAGAAAGTGGCCTGTGGCTCAGTGACACCCTCCTCAGTACCAGCCATCTTGGAAGTGTAGCCAGAAATGAAGTGGTACATCACCTGGGCGTTAGACAACTTGGACACAGGTGGCAACACTCCACTGGCGTCACATGTCAACAAGATGATGTTTGTTGGGTGCTGGTCAGCCAAACATGGGATCTTGGCTGAAGGAATGAAGTCAATGGGGTAAGCGCAACGGGTGTTTTCGGTGATGGACGAGTCCTCGTAGTCCACAACCTTAGTGTATGGGTCGTAAACAACGTTTTCCAAGATGGCACCGAACTTGATGGAGTTGAAAATCTCTGGCTCCTTTTCGGCAGACAAATCCAAACACTTGGCGTAGCATCCTCCCTCAATGTTGAACACTCCGTTGTCGGACCAACAGTGCTCGTCATCACCAATCAACTTTCTGTTGGGGTCGGCAGAAAGTGTAGTCTTTCCGGTTCCTGACAAACCGAAGAATAACGTAACATCTCCCTTGTCCACACCCTGGTTACACGAAGAATGCAACGTCAACACCTTGTGCTTGATAGGCATCAAGTAGAACATCACACTGAAGATTCCCTTCTTCATTTCTCCAGCGTACTCAGTACCCAAAATAATCATCTCCATGTCCTTGAAGTTGATCTCGACCGAAGTGGCAGACGTCATGCCCTTTGTGTGGATGTTGGCTGGGAACTGCCCGGCGTTGTAGATGGTGAAGTCCGGCTCACCAAAGTTTTCAAGCTCCTCGGGGGTGGGTCTGATCAACATGTTGGACATGAACAAGGCATGGTAAGCTCTGGCGCACACGATTCTGACCTTGATTCTGTATCTTGGGTCCCAACCGGCAAAAGCGTCAACGACGAACAACTTGTCTCTGGTTCTCAAGTAGTCAAGCGCCCTGGATCTGGAGATTTTCCACGTCAACTCATCCACCTTCTTGTTGACAGGGCCCCACCAGATGTTGTCCGTGGAGGTCTCCTCGTCGACGATTCTCTTGTCCTTTGGAGATCTGCCTGTCTTCTCACCGGAGTATGCCATCAAGGCACCAGTGGAGTTGATGGTGGTACCACGCTCCAACAAACCGTCTTCGTATAATGTTGGAGGAGGAGCGTTGTGTCTGATTATGACATCGGGTTTGAGCGACAATTGTTCGACCACAGGGTCTTGAACGCTCTTTATTGTGGGGAAGCCCGAGAAATTTAATGAAGATTCAACTGCTGAAGGGGGAACCATGATGAAAAATGTTTGTTATCGAGGTTTGAGACCGGGGGATTGCCACCTTTTATCTATTTGGTGGAGCCCCGGGCCAAGGGACACAGTGCCCGGGAGAGTGGAGAAATTACTGTTGGCATGCGACCGGGGTAACACCGGGTCATGCCGGGTGCGACTCGCAGCCTACCACGTCTGCGCTATTATAAACCTCGGGTGCGTTGTTCGGAACTGCATAGAGGGTCATACGTATGTTCCGGTTTGCCCGGGAACCTCCAGCGAATGCAGGCTTGAAGCTTTGCAGATATATTACACCAAGTTAGATCGGACTTCAATGAAACAGCCAAATGAGCGCAGCTTGGTACCGTGCTGCAACCTTGGTTGCGTACTTTTGAGGAGAAATGCTCGCGCGGTTGCTGCTCTAGCTGCGTCTTGCTGGCCTGCCTAGCATTTGCCATATTCATGACTTGTGAGCTTTGTTGCAGAACGCCGCGCTCTGCTCGGTCGAAAGGAACTTGCCACATTGGGAGAAGTCTGGGGTAAAGCATGCACGAGCGGCAGAAAATGCGCACCCGCGCCGAGCAAGCTAGCCGAATGGGGCTCCACTTAAATTATCACTGGTGTTTCCTCGTCCCCCATTCTGGCATAGTATTCACGGTACGTGCGACAATGCTCAAAACCAATGTCTTTCATTCCGTCCAGCGACTTGTCGTTGGCAACGTCCATGATGAAACACTGGCTCATCTTTAGCGTGGTATTGTTCTCCGAGAAATTGGATCGTAAATAGGTGATTCCCGTACAAACCAAGCCGAACTTGAAAATCTCGTTCAAGCTCGAGTAGGCTGGGTCTATCACCGGACACACGAGTCCTCCGATCAATGAACCTTGGGCGTTGTTGCTCGCCTCATTCTCCATGAATGGGTAGTATCGAGCCATCTGGCTTTTGTTGGTAAAGAGAATAATGCTTCCGATAACGCTTTGGTTGGTGGGCTCGAGCGCTATAATGATTTTGGCTTCGTAAGGAGACGAGGAATCGAGCCACGTCAATGCCTCTTTGTAGAGTTGAGTGGTGTGTCCGATAGCGCCCGTTTCGGAAACCTTATCGATAAGTGTCTGCAACTTCTCTGTGTGCATGCAAATGTCAAATCTCACGCCAACTATGGTCAATTCACGGAAAATCTTCGGGGGCACCGACCAGTTGGAAAGGTTTTTCAAAAGCATCACGTATGATTCCTTCAGTCCTGACTCCTCGTTGATTAACCAGCCAGAATTGTGGAAAAACGACACTACCAGATTCTCGAAGCTTTGTTCAGTTCCGTTGGAAAAGTCGACGAGGGGAAGCAGGCTGCCTAACTGGACGGTTTTGCAGCCTTGCTCTTCGATGAGGTATCGCATGGCTCGGGAATGGAGGTTCTTGCCGATCAGTTGGAGCCGCTTCGACTTATCCACCAAAATAAAGATTATCTTACCTGTCTTTTCAAAGCCATCTGGCGTTTGCACCTTGTCTATCCAAGTCAAAACAATGCCGTACAAAATGTTCAAAGAGGAGTTTCTTACCACAAAATGCTTTTGAACGCCGTTGTGTAAGTGGAATAGTTGTAGAAGCAACTTGAGAAAGAGATCCCCTGCGCCTCGATTAGCCTTCCAGAGTTTTATGAGGCCCCACCAGTCTCTAGACAATTCAAACTCATCCACGAGCCAACGGCGTTTTGGGGGGCTAACTTTCTTGATACGTGAGTGTGTCTTTTCTGGGCTCGAATGCACGACGCTCAGAGAACGCCTCTTCCGACTTTTGCTTGAGGTGAATTTCTTCTCACCAGGAATGCATCCTTGAGGGGTTGTTTCCCCCATCAAAACATGCGCTACCTCCTTTAACGCTACTTCTGTGTAGTCGTAGCAGCAAAGATATGCGGACCCCAAGTTTCTGTTATAGAAGAAATCATATGGCGACAGGGTGGCAACGATGACAAGAGGCTTTGAGGGCAGTACATGGCTGGCTCCTCCCGACAAAGACAGCGGCAGCGCACCGCACAATACCGACACAAACTTGGCAATTCCCATCTGGTACATGTTTCTCAGAGCCTCAGAAGTCAACATGACTACAGCTTTTGATTTTTCAATTAGCTGCTCGTGAAGAGAAGTAAGGCCATTGGCGGTGTACGTGGTATGAAGCACATTGAACTTGCTGCCTGATTTGGCTTGGAGCAAAGAAAGCAGCTGGGCAAAGTCTTTGAAAACCTCTTCTCCAACGTAAAAGTCACCTTTTCGATCGCCCGCATCGATTTGCTTTGAGTAAACTGGCTTGAGTAATGGCGTAAGCACAAGAAGATTGTCTCCAGGAGTAGGGTTCAAGAATTGAGTAAGTGGCAATACGCCCTCGTAGTCTCGCACAAGTGTGATACTATTTCGATAAGCCATAGTTGATAGCTCTTGGTGTTTCAGCCAGAGATCAGCGTGCGCCAGTTTGAAGAGTTCCGGTAGACGGTGCTCGCCCAGTGGAAAGATGTCATTCCATGACGGAAGTCTCTTGCGCACATTTTCCAATCGAGTCAACGAAGCGTTGATAATCAGCTCATCAAGCATGCCATTGGTCAAAGCCGTGGAGATGGATTCAATGGCCTCCACTTGAAGTTTGAAGTCGTGGCACACCATCACCAAGTCACAGCCTGCGTATAAGGCGAGAACCACTCCTTGACCAAGGCCAATTGAGTGGTATAAAGCATCCATCTCCAAACACTCGCTAATCACGAATCCCTTGAACCCTAAGTCGCCGCGTAGTAACTGTGTGATCAATACAGGCAGAAGACATGCGTGATTTTCGTCAGGGGAAATTTGTGGCACTCCAAACCCGGCGGCACTTATACCGTCCAAAAGCTCCTCTTGTATGAGTTCAGCGAACGGCACCAGGTTGAAGTTGCGTATCTGCTCCAAAGAATCGGTCATTATGGGTAATTCTAGCAAGGAGTCAACTCGAGCATTTCCGATTCCGGGAAAATGTTTTCCCACAGTAATCAACCCACCGTCCCGCAAGCCTTTTGCGCAGGCTCGTCCGTATTTGACCACTTCCTCCACAGTAGTGCCGAAAGATCTCACTGAAACAAGCTGATGTGAAAATTTGGTGACCACGTCTAGTACCGGGCCTAGTATAATCAGAAATCCAATGTGACGAAGCTCTACCGCTATGGCACGTGATACCTCGTACACCAACTCCGTATTGCCCGTGGCAGCCAAGGCCATTGCGCCGGGAAACTGGGAGAGGAACTGCGAGTCGAAAAGTGAGTTCATCATGCCTCCTTCTTCATCAATAGCAAACGCTAGTGGATATTTGTAGCCAGCCTCTTTGTACGCTATGTACTGTAGATCCTGTATGAGTTTGGACATCTGAGGCACGGAGTGGGCATTCTTTTTCAGTAGAATCATGGTGGAGATCTTATATTTCACAATTAGCTCATGTGCTTGCTGCGTCACGTGAGTGCCCTGAAACCCGCCGCATACAAGCAGCCCTAGAGAGTCCTGCAGTATCATTGAAAACTGAGCCTACCGCAAATTATGGTATCTCGTATCTAAGCTAATGCGGCCGCACTGGGGCTTTGACGCTTATATGTCGGACGCGGCTGGTACTTCACTAGCTGAAGGTCTTGAAATAAATGAAATACTATTCGTCTGAGGCTCTGCTATTTTTTGTTTGAATACTCATCGCTCATAATGTGACTGATAGATGTGCCGATAGCAAATCTTGTACAACCTGCCCGGTTCTGGCTTTGATTCACAAATTTCAACAGCCTGGGACGAGTTAGAAAAAAAAGACTTGCCACGAAAAATTAAAGCTGCTTTAAATTCAGCTTTCTGTTGACATCAAAAAGACACTCCACGGAATATCAATACCGTTTGATTTCAACATGGCGGAACTCCATTGATGGTGCTCTGTATACAGAATAACGCAGTCGCATCTCTCCTACTACCGCACCTCTTATCGCCCGGTGATGGCATGGGGATTTCAGACTTGTGGCCGATTTTAAGCCTGCTATCCAATGACAGAATCCCGTTCCCCGTCTTTCTTTCACAATTCATTGCGCAACATGGCCGTCCGCCTCGTCTTGCTATAGATGCATACATGTTCATGTTCTGGTCTCAGTTGCCCAACTCAGACGTGCAAGATCCCCAGATGGAACGCCGCATCATCCGGAACTTCATGGCAAAACTCTGGTACTTAGTCCAATGCAATATTCTGTTTGTGGTTGTTTTTGACGGCAAATTTAAGCCTGGCAAGCTTCGCAACGGTCATATCCCTGACCTTCCCGATGCGTGTTCTTACGACGACTCGCTCCACTACTTCAAAAAATTGCATCATTCGTGTTACCTGGAAGGACTGCGTCTAGTCGACCAGGTGACAAAACTCATGTCAAGGAACTGTATGGATTGGGTGCAGGCTCCCGGCGAGGCCGAGGCCGAATGTGCGTGGCTTCAGCGGCTTGGAATCGTGGACTATGTTGTTTCTGACGATTCAGATACCTTGGTATTCGGAGCCTCAGGTGTACTTCGGATGTTCAATAGGGTGAAGTATTACAACGAGGACAATGAGCCCGTTTTGAGCAGTACGGATTACTATGTGACGCCTATCTACATGGAGCAAATCACCGAAAGAACAAGCCTCACTCGCGACCATCTTGTGCTTATTGCTGTTTTGAGAGGAGGTGATTATTCGAGTGGCGCCCAAGATATAGGTATCACTAGAGCCAAAGAGATAGCCCTCTGTGGTACCACCGTGTTACTGCACCTGCCTCGAAAGAAGGTACAGGATTTTGGGACATTTCCAGATATAACGCAGAAGTTCGTTGATATTTTTGTTGAGCGGGAGAAGGTGGCCGAGTTGCTGCCTGATCCCTTTCATGGTTTGAAACCGGCATTAGATCGAGATGAGGGGCTTCAAGCGTTTAATGCATTTCTTAACGATTTTTTGATCGACCATGGTGATAAGGTCTTTGGCAGAACGACAAATTTCAAGAACAAAATCAAAATAGACGAGTTCTATGCCTTGTTATACTACTTTCCATTTGTGAACCGCAGGCTATTCAAATTTATGCCCACTTCCATAACATTTGGAGAATTACAGGCAGTTGATGCAGACTTGTCTACGAATTGTGGATGGTTTAAAATCCCAAGAGTCAATAGCATTTTGTCGCTGTTCACAATCGGGCATCTGATCTGTGAGCGCTCTTCCCAAAGGTTTGTTCCCAACCAGGATTTTAAAATGCCTCAGGTTGCAATGCCCAGAGAACGCAAGGTCAATCTCAAGCCACTAGCATTAAAGCTACTCCGAGATCCAACATTCTGGGAAGCTATTGCTCTACATCGAGTGAAAGAGTTCGAGGGCATCAAGTTGGGAGTCTTGAGATTCAACAGAGTGAAGCTCAATGAGCAGGTCTACTTGAAGGTGAAAGACATTTCTGACCAACAAGATCCAGCTAAAGAAATTGGAGGGCAGCCTCTCCCCAAGTCTCCAAAAGATGCTGACTCCGAGAGTGCTTTTTTGGAACCAGAACAAGAAGCGCTTGAATTTGTTGCCGCAGAAGAAAATCCGAGTCGAGACGAAAACACAGAAGAAGACAAACTCTTCACTTTCCATGTTCCCTTAAAATGCATTGAGTACATTTCGAGGGAATATGTCAGTCGTTATGAGCAGGCTCTACTCAAAAGGAAATCACCGCAAAAAAAGAAGGCCCCACCTCAGAAAACGACGTTGGACAGTCTTTGGCCGTCGTTGCTGCCTAAGAAGGAAAGTTTTCTAGCGCATGCTTCTTACGAGACCAAACCCATGACTTTGAACACAAAATCAATAAACCCTTTCGAGAAACAAGACGATATTGTTGTTTTGGAGAAGAAAGAGGTCAAGCTGCCAAAAAAACTGCCTAGGCGGCGGAAACAACTGAGACATGAGGTTCCCGCCGGACAATCAACACTCACATCATATTTCGAGAAGAAGGAAAAGATCAATCGGTTTCACGACTCGCTTTTTGTCATCTCAGATGAAGAGCCTTCGCCAACCAAAAACAGCATCAACAACCCTTGTTTGTTGAGATACAAGGTTCCAAGGGCTTTATCGCCGTCATCGTCTGTGGAACTGAGCCCTACGAAACAGACCCGAGTGAATATGTCACTTTCGCCAGATACCTCTCCAGTAAAGGCTAAAACACGCTCGATGCGAGACTACTGAGAGAAACATTTAGATCGAGAGAGCATCTACTGTGGAACATTCAGTGCAAACTAAAGCTGATGTTGCAATTTTTCTGGCACTCCATCTAGGGGAAACATACTTGGCACGCTGGTGGTAAATCAACAACAAGTATAATAGTTAGTATGTGTAATTCTAAAAGTGGTTCGGAGTGAACGCTTACATGCAGTCCCTTGGCATGCACTCCAGATGTGCGACTCTCCATAGCGGCCCATAATGGCACATCTTACGTATGCTATCCCCGTCAAGCGCATAAACGCCGAGTCAGATCTCGGAAAATTCAGAAACTCATTGGCATATCAACGCTTGCATCACGTGATCGATCTTGTGGTTGAAAAGGTCCACAATTGCGAGGTTCCCGCAGGCTTCCTAAACCCACACATAGTCACGCGTGGCACACCCGAAACGCCCAAAAGCGTGCCAGATAATAAGGAGTTTTCGAAGGAGTCGGCTGCTTTGATTAAAGTTTTTGACCAGCTTGAAGAAATCATCGATGATACGCCACCGCTAGAGGGCCCCAGGCGCTTTGGTAACATGGCATGTCGGGACTGGCACAAGAAAGTGGCCGCCCGCTCTCTGGAGATGCTTTCTTCTTTAATTAGTGATGAAGGAGCCAGAATTGAACTCAATTTCTACTTGGTCAACTCTTTTGGGTCTGAGGTCCGACTTGACTATGGGTCGGGCCACGAGTTATCATTTTTGGCCTTTATAGGGGGATTGTTCCAAGCGGGGATTTTGGCGGCGGACGTTCTGGGCCGGGAGCTTCTTGCCTTGTTTTCCAGATACTACGACTTGGCGCGTCGACTAATTCTCGTCTATAGCCTAGAGCCAGCCGGTTCGCATGGCGTGTGGGGTCTTGATGACCACTTTCATTTCATCTACATCCTTGGCGCGGCAGAGTACAACGTCCAGAACGACAACCCGGTGTCAATTGTACCTTCGGTGCGCCGGACGCTCTCACCAGATACCATCTCGGCACACAAGCTCAGCAACATGTACGTGAATGCCATTTCGTTCATTTTCAAGCTCAAACTGGGACCCTTCAACGAGCACTCACCAATCTTGTTCGATGTGACTCGCTCTGTCTCACTCTGGGCAAAAGTGCAGTCGGGTCTCTTGAAAATGTATGAAGTCGAAGTGCTTGGAAAGTTTCCCGTGGTGCAACATTTTTGGTTTGGCGGCAAATTCTTCCCGTGGGCAGACGCCAGGACGAGCAAACAGTTTCCAACCACGCCTGTTGAAGCTTCAGTTGCAAACCCAAAAGATCGAGAAGTTCCCGGACTCATCAACAACTTCGAAGGTACCAACACAACAAAGAGCAACATTAGTATCACTAAAGCGCCTTGGGCAAACACCAAAAACCCCCGAGCTCCCATTTCGGGTGCGTCCAGTCAAAGAGGCCCCCAGTTTCAGTTAAACGATCCAAGAAAAAGCACTTAAGATTTTCCTGCCCTGAAATTGAATGTGGACCGACACAATGGACATGTGCTGCTTCCAGACGTCTTGAACCATTTGTACAAGCACGCAGAGTGAAATTTGTTCAGGCACGTTGGACATGTCTTTGACGGCAAAGAATGGTCTTGGTGTAAAATGGAGTAACAAATTGCACACTCCTCGAAGCCAGAGAAATGCAAGGTAACATTTTTGTTGAACAACTCAATGCAGTCGGTGATGGATCCGTTTGTTAAAGACACCACTCTTTGAGAAGCCATCAACCAAGCCTTCCACTGATTCTCCTTGACACCCAAACGCAATGGCCCTTCGACAGAAACTTTCGAAAGCGGGAAAGCTTCAGGGATTTTGACAATCATCTCCATATTTTGTTCATCAATCAAATAGCTCGACTTGATTTCATTGGTGACCCGATTGATTTTAATTGTCAAATTGTCATCGCCCTGAATCAACTTCCCCTTGGTTTTCTCGACATCGTCGAGCATTTTCGAAATAAGGATGGGTGAGATGAAATTCACAGAGAATTTTTCAATCTGCTGCTTCAACTGTAAGTCTCTCAATTCTTGGAACCACTGCTGAGCGAAAGTGCCCAAATATGTAAAACTCAAGTAGTATAAATGAGTAAGCAAGAAGAGAACTTCTTCTTTTGCAGAGTGTCCCCCAAATCCCTCAGAAATCGAGTAGTTCTGAATCAAGCAATTTTCGGGAGTGACCTTGGCGTTCTTTTCAATGGGTTTCACAAGAAGTGAATTGATGAATTTCGAGTCCGCCAAGTCAATACAATCGAAGATTGTTCCAAGTAATTTTTCGATTGCATTTCCTTTTTTTATCTGGTCAACGTAAGCTGATTTCATGGATATAGTAGAGCTTTCGAAATGAGTGAAGATTAGCATCCACGACCACAAATATCTAAAACACTCTGCGAATTTCTCGTGATAGAGATAGTCATCCAAGTGATGTTCCAAATCGCGAATAGCTTCAAGCAACGAAGCTGGAAGCTTAACAAGCTCATCGATTTCACCCATTTCATCCTCTTCGGTCTTTTTGGTCCGGAATTGGTAATCCACGATCACATCTTGTTGGTGTGCATAGATGTGCTTAGACAACAAAGAGGCAGCCGTGCGCTGAAAACTTCCAACATTGCTCGTAGAAAGCAAATTGTATAATCTGTCAGCATTTTCGCTAAGGAATTTTTCAGAAATGTCAACCAGATTCAAAACACGCTCAAGAACTTGATTCACCAAATGAGCTGGTTGGTTGATAGTCGTCTGTTCTTGAAACAAGAGCTCGAAAATCTCTTGATAAAGACTGACTTTGGTTTCTGCCCATTGTGTGTAGACTGCCTCATTAACAGACTTGGAGAGCACCACAAATAGTTTCAACGTGAAGTACTTCAAAGCATCTAGTCTCGGATTTACTTGAGCAGTGGACAAGTTGTTGAGACATAGATCCGCGGAAAGTTCCCAAGTCTTATCTGGTAGCTGATCTGGAATAAAGGAGATGATATGGGTCAAGAATTGACTGAGCAAAACTCTCATTCTCTCAAACGCTTCATCATAGGCAATCTCCGAGTCAAGCCAACTGGATATCTGGTTTATCACCATGGCCAATTTGTGGCTGGGTAAGATATCGTATGCATTCTTGACAAAGTTAGTAGCAATAGCCACCCAGGTCATTCCTGAAGTCAAGATAGAAGAGACCGAGTGCACGCCAAGAATCTCACCAAAAACATAGTTTCTAACCCTGTCAAACTTAGAGGAATGACCAACAAATTTCAGAGCGCAGCAAAGAAACGTAGCAAGCCGAAGTGGGCTACCGGCGAGCTTGGTGTATTGAATTTCCAACTTGTCGAAAGATGTTAATGTCATATTCTCGAAAGTATTGCTCATTATGCGGACCAAAGCTCGGGCGGAGTAGAATTGACTTGGACTGAAAGCCCCTTTTCCGTTCAAATCGGCCACGAGTTCCTTGTAGAATGAATCTTCTGTAACACCATTGAATATTTCCGTTACAGTGGAATCATCAATTGACCTGCTGACAATGCCCTCGTAGTTAGTCTGAGTGAGATTCGCCAACTCATCATTTCCAATGTCACAGAGGAAAGCGAAATCTTCGCTATACTCGTAAGCCTTTGCACGCCAAATAAGATGCCTCGTGTCTTTTGAGCCCTCTGATTTCAAGAACACATTCATAAACGAAAGAATAGGCAATACCTCGGGGTATCTCTTCACTTCCAGAGGAAAGTCAAAAAGGTAAATATTCTGACCTAGAGCATTTGCAATAGCTAAGGAAGAAAGGTCGGCATGTTCAAATGCTTCAGTCAAAATTTCCTCGATTTTTGAAAACAACAACTTGTTTTCTGAGTCAATCACAAACGAAGCTTGATTGGAGAAATCAGTGACCAAAGAAGAAGTCAGTATGTAGTCAAACAAAGCAATTTGCACCATACTTTTATCCTCGATAAGGCCCAAAAACTTCCTGCACGTCTCATCACAAGAAGACACTGCGAGCTGGATGAATTCACCAACTGCAGCGCCATCCAAGGTGTCTCCACGCGATACCAAGGTGCTCACGAGCTTTAGTTTATCCAGCTTGGTGAGGCTTGGAGTCACTATGGACTCAAGAATATGGCGATCATTGACGAAGTAATTGATTAACTCATTCTCCGTGCTCAGCCTTTCGGATCTTTTGGCGAGAGCAGATAAATATTCATAAACATCAGGATTGTTATTCTCGATATCTTTTGTGTCGAGGATATTGTGCTTGATCGCGAGACAAATCAATTCTGGAAGCTTCAGAGGGCTTTCATTAGAGACCTTGGTGAAACAATCACCGAAGAATTCTTTCAAGTCCCTTGATTCACTCCGCTGAAACACGCACTCAATCATGGAAATGGAGAGGTCCACAAAATCTTTTGTGATATAGCTAGGCAAGAGTTCCACTGCCCAATCGAGAATTCTTCTCTCTCCGCTTTTTGATGTTTTCAACACATTCACTAAACACAATACCAACATTGAAAGAGACTCTGGGTCATATGTTTCCTCAAGGGCCTCGAATACAATCGAGAGGAAGTCATTCGCAGATGCCTCATCAATATCCAGAAGAACCGAATGGTAAGAACAAAGAATTTGGGACTTTGGGTTTTTGAGTTGTACAGAAAATCGCTCACCTTCGATTTTATTGTTCGTGCTTTGAATGAGCTTTTTGCAAACTTCTTTCTTGTCGAAAGTGTTGTGAGTGGCAAACTCGGCAAGATTCTTGATACAGGCAGAAACCAGTGCTTCGTCCTCGGACCTGATTCTCGTCGATGACACACCATCTAGGATTGTAAGGAATATCGTGTAGTCGATACCGGCACTGTGTAAATCAACTTGATCGGCAAACAAGCCATAGACGACAGTGATACATTTTGTGGCTTCCTCCTTGAATCGAAAACTTTTGGGACCCAAAAACTTCGAAAATTGGGGCAAAAGACACTTAACGATGATTTTGCTTGCATCCTTGGCGCTTGAAAAGTCCAAGAATTTGAAGTCTTCATCGGGACGAACATCAGACTCTTTCAAAGAAACTAATAGCTCCGCAAGCACCTTGTAATAAATTGGATCTGAATTGCATGGACCCAACTTAATGTATTCATTCAAGCGAGAGCCACTCTTTGACCCACCAATCTGCCAAAAGTTCTTTTTAAGCTTCCACCTTTTTTTGTCAACCGAATTGGTACCAGACGTGACTTTTGTGAGAATATTGAGCACATTAATAAGCTGTACCACCACGCTTGAGTATATGACAGCAGCAGACGACTCAGTAGAATCAGGCACTTTCACGAGCTTGATGAACTTTTTGGAAATGGTTTTGTAAATACCCTTGAGGTCACTGAGATGGAGAGTTGCACTTTTTAGGTTTTGCTTCAGGTCGAGTGCGAAGACTTCAGCTATAAGGGCCAATAGCGACTTGAAAAGAGACAAATTGAGGTTACTTTCGGATGAAAACAGCCCAAGGTAATCCCACAACTTTTCCGACTTCAAAATCTCCTCAATCTGCGCAAGCGAAGGCTCAGAGAGGAAGTTATCCTCTCCATTCGCCAACGCAAGGATTTTTGTGAGCATCAGCACCGCGGACACCATAGCTCTCTCGTACTTCATATTCAACTCGTCGGCCTGGTCAGACCTCTCATCAGAGATCGTTTTAGCCGATTGCTGTACAATCACGTGATGGCAAAAATTGACGATCTGCTCGTGGAACACCACCCAGATCTTGTGATTCACCTTTGTCTCGTCATTCGTGAAGTTCTTGAGCAAGCTCGCCTTGACGGAATTGGCAATTGACTTATCGTCATAAAGCCCCTGGAGCCAGACAGGCAATGAACTTTTGAGGAAGGGACTAAACTCCTTAGCGCCATACATCTCCATATAGGTGCCCTGAATCTGATGGGACAATTGTCTGACTGGTTTAGACGAGTCCAAGGCCAAACGAGGATACAGCTGAATCCAGCACACGAGCACATAGTAGTCGAGGATATTGAAAGCTTTCGTTTCGAGCAACCTCAAGAACTCGCCTAGCCTCTTTTCCTTGGTGACAGCGTTCTTCTTGGTTATGTTTTTCAAGGCAATGGCCACATTGGGGTCGCTTATCTCTTCATATTGGATTGGTGCCAAGTAGAATAGCGATACATTGAAACCATTATAGCCGAGGTCGTCGTTCATCTGCTGGCCCTTCATAATGCGTGGTAAAAGTTAGTTGAAAAGAGTGCGCACTACTGTAGATTGCCACCATTGACTGCGAAAGTCCTGCGAACAGACAAATGAAGCGCAAGGAACGGGCGTTACTTAGTGATCCATAAAGTCGAAGAAATTCGCAAAGAGATTATCCTGCAAGTCCCAGAAATTGGTATCGGAAGTCATCACGGAAAATGAATCGGGGGTTTCGATGCCTGCCTCTGCGTTTAACGCACGGCCGATCTGGGGG
This sequence comes from Metschnikowia aberdeeniae, assembly GCA_002370615.1. Classification (NCBI taxonomy): domain Eukaryota; kingdom Fungi; phylum Ascomycota; class Pichiomycetes; order Serinales; family Metschnikowiaceae; genus Metschnikowia; species Metschnikowia aberdeeniae. The sequence goes on from NKZB01000175.1 coordinate 1,138,711, forward strand.
ATCTGGAGCTCTTCGATTTTCCGGTCGATGAACACCATCGATTTTGCAGCTAGCAGCCAATTATGACGTGCTTTTGACACTATGGCGTAGCAGATCTTGAGCTCCTCGATTTTTTTCTCCATCCTTTCTTTATCTTGTTTCAGAATAGTAGCCAATGTGATACTCATGGCTAGCACCGCCGAGTACACTATGAGGATGGAAGGGAAACCTCCACAGCTACTAAACTGGTCTAGGCAAAGCGATAATTCTTGAGATGCTTGCTCACAGACTTGGCATGAGTACTTTCCGGTGCTATCTTGCATAAGCATGAACGGGCGGTTCAAGCTGATACTCACAATGTAGTAGTAGAGCTTGTAATTCATGGAGGTAGGGTTGTATGACTGGCGTTCCAAAGACGCCCGCGTCCATTGCAAACATGGCGGTAGCTCATTTCTCCATTTGGCGAGAAAACCGTTGTAGAAGCGAAGCTTTTTTCTGTCCAAGTATAACTCTTTGTCGTCGGAAATTTCTGCTGAGTAGATGTCGATGAGAATGGAGCCTGCACATTCACTGAGCAGGCAGAGCGGCTCGATGGTCTGAAAAGCGTCCAAGTTCCGGAATTCCTCCGTTTTCTTTGGCTGGAACACGTATGCATCGATGTTGGTAGAATTGGGCAATACCTCACTTGAGGGAATGCTAGCCTCGGTCTTTCTCACCGTGACTGGCCGGCCCATGATCAAACTAATGAAGCTGTCAAGGATGTAGCAGCCCCAATAAATACGCGAGCGGACGGTGGTATCTTGTTCAACAATCAATGATGCGTTTTCGGGACGAGCCCAATCTGATGGGTTCAACTGAAACCCCAAGTCGTAGCCCATGCGAAAAGCCATTCCTGAAAGCATCCAGCTAGCACTGGTGTTGCCGTCGCCTAGCTCATACAAAGAAAGACAAAGCAAGGCCTGAAGCGTGTTGATCTGGGGTGTGTCTATCTTCTTGAAGATATTGGAACGCGCTTTCTCGTAAAAGGTCAGGGCCAAAGCACGTAAACTTGACAGGTCCAGGCATTTAGCCCCAATGGCGGCGATAGACCAAGTGAGCTCTTCCGAACAGTAGCCTCGGCTCCCGTGAGGACTCAAGAAGTCGCCTAGAAAACTCTCCCTATGAATGAACACCGTGATGTCTGGATACATCCACGTGAAGAAGTTCTTGAGTGAAGATGTTAATGCTGGATCCTCCGGTCCCCTAGTAAAAACCCCCGTGGGCCGCAGCACCGCAGATGTGCTGATAAGATTGTGGATTGACGATGTGGGACCAAACACAGAGAACTCACCACCGCTGGACGCGTCCACCGACATCGGGATCTTCTTTTTACGGGCGAGTTTGGTCTGTACTGTCTCGGGGTCTCTGAGCAGATCCAAAAGCCGTTTTCTGGCCTCCGGTCCTTCCACACTAGAGATGGCCTCGTATATTCTGGCGAGAATGGTGTCTAGGCCGGCGTTTGTTTCTCGTAGCTGCTGTGTTTCCTGTGAAGTGGGCCTTTCCCTCCGTTTATCTAGATGTGGACGTTCACATGCCAAGTTCCGAACTTTGCAATTCTGGCACACATCGTTTCCGTCACACTTTCTCTGATGTTAGATGGCTCAAAGCACTGTATAGAATGACATACCTTTCTTGTTCGGCAATTGGTGCAGCTGTGATTAGTAAAGCACTGGAGATTGACGCATTCCCACATGGAAATGAAATTTCTTCGACGTACGAAATGGTGCAGTTTCGTCTCATTACATGTGATGAGTTATGGGGTATGCGTGGCATAATATTGTATTTACCGCGAATCTATGCAAATGAACACCATGCGAACGGAACATGACGTCAGGGTTTAAATTGGCGTATGAATCACATGCCTTACACAGAGGTTAGGGTGGCATAGAACTCCTTCACTTCTTTCGCTACCACCACCCTCAGCGGATCAAAATTCCACACCTCCAATGTGTTTTTGTTTGTGGCTCTCGACAAAGCCACGTAGATTTGTCCCTTCTCGAACACCTTGCGTAAATCCACGCGGAGCCGCTCAATTGACTGACCCTGGGCTTTATGGATAGACATTGCCCATGCGAGAAGAAGAGGGATTTGCTCTCGGGTCATTTCATTATGGCCCGGTTGACCGGGGATTTGCACGCGGCCTTGGTCCACTGAAAACTCCTCTCTTTTCACCAATATCATGGTAAAATCAACATTTGTTTTGAAATTCACCAAGGGAAGTACCTCTGTTTGGGGCCCAACCAAATAAGCATCTCGAATTAGGCTGCTTACCTTGGGTTTCCAGCTGTCTGGAAGAGAATCAAAAACTGCTCTTTGCCCGGGATTGAAGTCGGTTTTCCCGATCAAGCTGCATACCAACCGTACCATCTGCAAGAACTCGAGCGAAGCATTGATGAAATCCATAGGGTGGAACTGAGAAAAGAGGCTGCTGAATAATGCCTCAGGGAGGAAACCAATGATAGTTCCTATGGACCCATTAACAACGCTATTGTCAGCATGGTTTTTTAGGTACATGACCTGAGCGCCTTCCTTCAAGTCAACTCTTTGCTCGCACATCAAGTTTTCATATAGACGCGCAGCTTGAGGACTCTTATCGGAGTCATCGGCTTCGTAAGAGAACATTCTGCCTCCCAATTGACGTAACCTGTTTTCGTTGGCTCGCTTGACCTCTGCTCTCGTGGGAAATAGTTCGGTGGGCTCGATTCCGTCGGAATATGTGATTTTTCTCTGGAGCTGCTTGAACGCCATGGCCATTTGGTGATTCAAGCTGCCCTCACGTAACGCGTTCAACATGTCAATCAACTCATTATCGCCTTTTTGGCGAAAGACCTTGGTCAAGATCAAGGTTTTTGACAATGCTCGGCTCCAGGATGGACTTTGAAAGCAGTACTGTGCAGCTCTGTCTTTGGAGACTGGAGGAAGCTGGTAAAAATCTCCGCAGCACACAATCTGGATCCCTCCAAAAGGACGCTGGTTGGACCTCAAGATCTTGGCGATTTCATCGATCTTAGTGAACAAGGTTCCATCAATCATCAGAATCTCATCAATGACCAAAACAGAAAGCTGGGACCATTTTTTTTTGGCGGCACCGTTTCGTTTTATTTTGAGCGCAAGGTCCTGAGGGCTACCTGTTCCAAGGCCGATGCTCAAGTATTTGTGCACGGTTTGGCCCTGGATGTTGCAAGCAGCTAGACCGGTGGAGGCGGTGACACCAACCTGATAACTGCCATGCTTTCTGTATAAACGCTTCACAAGCTCCCGCAAAACGACGGATTTACCCGTTCCTGCAGAGCCCGTGAAAAACACACTATGTCCCTGCTCCACGACAGCATGGACAATTGCCGCCTGTTCCTCACTCAAGAGTACAGTTTCTGAAGAAGGCTGAATCGCAAGACTTTGCTGTGGAGTGGCCTTTTTCATTATTTTTTTAGGCTGACTGTCAAGAACATCGAAGAGGTTGGATGACTGGGACCGTTTCAAAGATGGTTTCTTGAGCGGGCTCGAGTTGAGCGGCTTGCCAGTACCAGTTCTGAAGTTTTCCTTCTCATCCTCCGAGTCCAGTGACACAAAGAGTATGTTCTCTTCACGGGCGCCTTTGGCTCCCGGCAGACCGGCGTGGGAGGCGGTATATCTGTTCAATGCAGGGTTCATGAAGTTGTTGATCTCAGGCGAGTCAAATGAAGTTTCCGACAGCCCGATCTCATCAAACGCAGAGCGTTTATGTTGGGACTTGAAGAAGGTGCTGGTTTTTTTGTGTGGAGCATGTTCTGGTGTTTTGATGGGGATTGGGGCCTTTACAGCGGGACTTTTTGCAAGGGATTTGACAGGTTGAGCTTTTGGCGCTGCCGCTGAGCCCACTGCAGGCGTAAAGAAGCTAGAAATCTGCCGCTGGGTCGGCGGGTTTTTCCGAGACTTGTACTGTGACATTACCGATGGAAGATTCCGGATCTAGCGGTGTAAGGCACGGTTCCTAAATAAGGTGTATTTCTGGCGCGAGCAGACGCGATCTCTGGCGCGACAGCTGGGATTTTTACGCCTAACCAGAAACCTCAGCGCAACGCGCTACCACCGCGCGCGCAAGCTATAGCCCTGTCAGTAGAGATTCCAAGATTGAGGGCTTTCTGGAACTCCAACCACGGCTGCTTAATCCATGCTTGAACCTTACGTAAACCTAAGTAAACCTTGATCTTCTCACCGCTCAATTCTACAATTCTTAGTCCTTATAATGCTTCAAAGCGGACTCGTCGATCTTTTTCTGTTCTTGGGTAACAATCGCCTGGTCTAAACAGATGCCACATGCAGTGCGCACACCTCTTCAGTCCTCGCGACGCGGCCCAGCTTTGGTGTACGGGTGTATGGTCCCAATGCCTTTCCGTCCGCCAGTAAGCAGCTCTGTAGTCGGGTCTAGACGTGCGCGACAGATGAGAAAGTTTGGGCCTTCGTTTGACGGCGGCCGATTCCAATTCGACTCCTAATTTCTCTCTGTCACCACTGTGCTTTTGTATTTGATCTCAGCATCCCGCTCCCAATGCCGAGTTCATATGCTTTTCTTCTCTGCGCATTGTGCAGTGCTTGAGTTTTAGGCCCCTTGGACTTTCGCAATACCACGGCTTGCCGCACAAACATTCCTTCGCATGCGGCTCACAGGAGTGTGTACAAAACAAACCACTTAGCATCCCAAACACTTCTTTCCCACACAGCATGGCAGACGATCTCGACCCCGGTTCATCGGAGGCCCAATCTAAGCCCAGCAATTTTCTATCCAAAGGCCTCAAGAAGATCTCCCACAAAGCTTCTAGGTTCAATTTATCTGCTTTGGCCAATGAAGCCTCAGATCCTTCCACATCTGCTGCCAACACCACCAGATCAAGCAATCAGGAGACGTTTCAGGCAATTGGCTATGAAGCTGTCTTGGACTCCGTGTGCCCGACTCACGTCAAGGTGCTACCGAGGCGTGATACTGCCAAATCAAAGCAGACTTCGGTCTCTGGAACCTCCTTCGGGCGCTCTTCGGTCTCCTCTCATGATGCCAGCCCATGGGCGGCTCGCCAATCCAGTTTTGGCGAAGTGTCTCCGAATCCAACACCCTCCTTTCGAACTGCCAACACTGGCTTTCCCAGCGCACAGGCTGATCCTCCCACCTTCCATGCATACGAGCACCCCAACGGCAGCTTCTCGTCTTTAGATCCAAAAGAAAACCCCAGCCCGAATCCGTCCACTTTCAGATTTATCCAGGAAAATAATAGTCTTCCCAGCTTGGGCTCTGCTTTTGTCCACAATCTGTTTGGCCCCCCTGTACCGCAGTACTCTGCTGACAAGGACGAAAGAAAACCATCTAGATCGGGGTCTCCTCCTCTAAAGAGCTCATTTCTTTCGGTCAAGAGAACCACAAGCTCTCGCAGTCTACAGTCGTACAAGCAACTCGGCTCCAACAACATGCCTCGGTCTAGTGTGGTGGATGCCTTATTCGACCGCCTCCTCTCATCTCGGGTGTTTCCCGATCAAGCATTTCAGAACATCTCTGTGCATCGGAAATGGGAGCTATTATTGAGCGAAAATGAGAATAATTCGAGTTTCGACCTACGCTCCTTAACCAGCCAAGTTACTGCTTCTGTTGCCAATCGTGATGATCTGCCCATAAAAACAAGCGAAACCCCGAGGGCCGGCAAAGATTATTCTATGCTTAGAGCTACTCAGCCCACTTACTCACCATTGCAGCCCAAAATACTTGAGAGTACCGATGCTGAACCTGCTGAGAATGGCGCCCTCTCGTCTCTCTCTCGAAAGTTGAAGATAAAAGATGGTTCAGCATCGTGGTACGTCACGCGAATCATGTCCAACAAGTTGACTCTTCGTGAATACCGCAAGCTTTCTAAGAAGTTAGAAGCGAAAAACTCCTATCAATGGATGGATGAATTCGATAATGCCCAAGGAACAACTGCACTTTCGGTCGTGCTTCAAAGAATCAACAAGAGGAGTATAAAGTCGAATGAAGATATTGATAAGGAGACATACATCTGCCATTGCCTCAAATCTCTCATATCGAACCAGCCCACTACCACGGGCGATTCAAATGACGGCAGCTCCATATCCTCTCAGATGAGCCAGGAGAAGGTCAACAAGTTTGTGATTGAGGCGATCATTAACTCTCTCATATCACCCAGAACATCAACGCGGTTGTTGGTGACTGAGATCTTGATTTACTTTCTTCATGATAGCAGATCCAACTATTCCCCCCATATCATCGACGGTTTTGTTAACTTGCAAGATGCCTTCAACATGTTCGATAAATTCCAACCTTGGCTTGATGCATTTGAAAGTTCCATTGATCTGCATTACTCAAGTTTTTCCAGCTCCAAAAGTGACTCTGATCAAAAGTTTGAAACTTACATTTTGACCACAATCATTTTCATCGATTCTCTAATCGACACTTGTTCTAACATAAAAGAGAGGGTGGACATGAGGAAGGAGCTCGATGAAGCGAGATTGCAAATGATTTTCGAAAAGCTCAGATCACTTAATCTTGCCTCCGTCAATTCTTTGTTAGAGAGCTACCAAAACTACGAGGAGGAGGACTACTCTGATTTATATGCCAATAACCAGTTTGCCAGAATTGGTAGCGATTATGAGCATAATACCTTAGGGGAAGCATTTTCAAAGTTGAATTTCGATTTCGAAGAGCAAGATGAGAACAAACTTAACGAAGAAAGTCAGAATCCTGATTTCCTACAGTCAATTTTATTCAAGTTAACCTTACTCAAGTCTTCCAAACTGCCCAAAGAAACTGAAAAGGTTCTTGGATTGCTTGATACCGTTGTCAACCAACTCATTGCAGATGTGGAGTTTCACGGTCCTGATGCTCTGCACCTCAACTCGTCGTTGCAAAGATTGATGAACGGATTGGAGACAGATGAAATGGCAAGACGGGCAGTTATGGAAACAGTGCAGTTGAAGAAAGAGATTGAGGAACTATTCAAAAGAAACGAGCAGCTCGAAAGTCGTCTTGTCCAACAAAATAAGAACTCAACCAATGCTGGCTCTGGACCTCAAAAAGATATGGGCTCCTTTGAAGGTAACACACTGCTGAGGAAAATAGACGGCCTTGAAAAAAGCCTTCAATTATTGCATGATGATCGTGTGAAGATGCAATCTCCGATCATAAAGAGATCTAACAAATCTAACCGAAATGGGGTGCTTCTTGAAGATCACATTCTCAGTGAATCCAATAATTATAATAGAGGATCGGAAGCAGTGGGACGTGAGCCAGTGAAACGTCCATTAACACCTCCTTTAACCCATTTCTTGAAGAATCCTTCGCTGGATTCGAAACCTGATCGTCCGTCGCAAGACATGAGCGGATCCACGATTACGGTCCCTGGGCCCGAATCGCAGGCGAAACAGGCAGAACAGAATATGGATATTCAACAGCATGCGACATCTCAGCAGGTGCAAACGACTCCTGCGTCTATGACACAACCTCCGCTTTTGTCAGGTCCTCGAGCTCTGTCGGAGTCTTTATCTGCACCATCACCACCGCCACCACCACCTCCTCCTCCGTTGCCTGATATCTTGAAGCAGCCTCTGGCCTCAGGAACTGCTGCCCCGCCTCCACCTCCGCCTTTGCCAAGTCTTTTAACACAATCAGTTTCTTCACAACCACAAAATCCACCTCCACCGCCACCTCCATTGCCAGGACTTTTCAAATCAAATAGCCTGGCTAACGCAAATCCACCTCCACCGCCACCGCCACCGCCTTTGCCAAATCTCATTCCGAAATCAGCAGGTGGCCCTATGGCCCCACCACCGCCACCATTACCTAATATGCTAGCGCAATCCACTCTTCTTCCTGGAGCTAAATTGCCTGAACCACCCGCTCCGCAATCTCGGGAAAATGAGGTATCAGACGATTCTCAAGTGAGCAATCCTGGTCCAGCAATTCAGGATATTTCGGCGGCATCGACTTTGGCTCAAAGCTCTCTCAACATGTTGTCTGAAGTGGAGGAGAAGCAACTCATTAGACCTAAAGCCAAGCTCAAGCAGATGCATTGGAGCAAACTCCAGAACATCGACAAGACATTCTGGAGCGATATCTCCAACGATGTTGTTATTGATAAACTTCAAGAAAAGGGTGTTTTGCAAGAAGTCGAAAAAGCTTTTGTTGCTAAAACATCTGTGATAAAAAAGAAAACCAATTCATCTAATATCTCGACCAACGAGTCAAACACCATATCGTTGCTTCCACGAGATCTTGCCCAACAATTCGGTATCAACTTACATATGTTCAGCAGTTTAAGTGTTGAGCAGCTCATGCGAAAAGTTCTCGCATGCGACAAGGATATCATTGAAAATACAAGCGTATTGGAGTTCTTTAACAATGATGCTTTAAATGAGATCCCCGACTCTGTGGCTCGCTCTTTCATGGCATACTCAAAGGATTTTGCTAGACCTGACAAGACTCCACTGAAGCCGTCCTCGGAATTGGATAGGCCAGATAGAATCTTTTTGGAGATTTTCAATATGAGAAGTTACTGGAAATCCAGGTCCAGAGCTCTTTTGGTCATGCATACTTACCAAAAAGACTACCACGATCTTTTGCAGAAGTTGGATCTTGTCGACAAAGCGATTGAGAGTATAGGATCCAGTGATGGTTTGAAACAGATCCTCGCAATCATTAGGTCGGTGGGCAATTTCATGAACGACGCGTCGAAGCAAGCCATGGGCTTCAAATTGGATATTCTTCAGAGGTTGAAGTTCATGAAAGACGATACCAACTCCAAAACATTTTTGCACTACATCGAGCAGATTGTGAGAAATAACTTTCCACAGTTCGGCGCCTTTGTTGACGAATTGAGCATCTTGAATCATTTGCAGAAGATAGCAATAGATCAGGTCGAAGCTTCTTGCCTCGAGTATGAGACCAACATCGCCAATATCTCAACGTCTCTCAGCAAAGGAAACTTAAGTTTGCATGAAAACTTTCATCCAGATGACCGAATTTTAAGAGCGTTGAGGCGACCCCTTGAAAATGCCATGGAAAGAAGTTCTGCGTTGAAGTCCCATACAGAGCACACTCTCAAAAACTTCCACGCTTTGATGGAGTATTTTGGAGAGAATCCCCAAGATGTATCAAGCAAGAACGGATTCTTTGCCAAATTCAACAATTTTGTTAACGAGTTCAAAAAGGCGCACGCAGAAAACGTCCAAAAGGAGGAGGATGAGAAGGCATATGAGCGGAAGAAAGAAATGATCGAACAGAAGGAGAGAGAGCGTTTGGAAAGCAGAGAGGCGAAACAAAGCCACAGTGCAGGCCAAGATGAAGACATGGCAGATGGGGAAGACGAAGTTGAGGATGACGCAGAAGAAGAAAAAGAAGATAGCCAACACAACGATACTATTGACGAATTGATGCGCCAACTCAAGCACAATACACCGCTTCATGAAGGTGGTGGCGCCAACAGAAGAAGCTACCGTCAAAGACCGAAATCTATGCGTCCTCTCTCGATGGACATGTACGGCAAAGAGAACATCCAACACCGAATGGAAAAGATGGCTCACGAGTACGAGAGTGTTCAGTGTTTGAAGCGGAGAATGACCACTCGGAAGAAGGCGTCAGGCGTCACAGAAGAGGCCGCCGGGAAGCACGACGTCATGATGCTCAGAGCACAAACCATGTTAAGTGAACTTAGGCACCGCAGGACCTCGTCAAGAGACCTGGAGCACCTTGCCAGACTAGGCGAAAGGAAATCTCCAATGCGGCAGCGGCCCCAGTCACGAGCCTGAGAGTCGCTACTATTAGCCCACTACCACTACATCGCCACTACCATCCCGGTAATGACATGAGCAGCAGAGCGCTGACTTGAATGCTCCAAATGAGTCTCTCTGTATTTTGCCACGATCCAGTATGAAACTTATTAACATGAATAACAGCTCTGTAGAAGAGATGAGTACAGCTTTCGCAGTCTTTCCCGGTGTCAGTGCCCGCAGCTCATCGGGTCACGTGCGCACGCAAGCGGGCCGGTTCTCAATTTTTCACCGCTACGCTGTTCACACCAACCAGCCTTCACTTAACCGCCCGCTCCCACAGCTCATCATGTTGAGAAGCTCCAGGGCCTACAAGCAGGCGCTTCAGAGGCTCCACACGCAGAGCCGTCTTCTTGATGCCACGGTGGTGTCGGGAACGAAATTGGCCAAGCAAATCAAGCAACAGGTGGCGCAAAAAGTAATTGAATACAACAAAGCGCAGTTCCCCAACTTGAACCTACCCCTTTCCAACTCGGAGGTTGAATTTGACCAGCTCCGTTACAGACCGCAGCTCACCATTGTTCAGGTGGGTGACCGTCCAGACTCGTCGTCTTACGTCAAGTCCAAGCTCAAAGCCGCCAAGTCCGCCAACATCGAGTCCAAGTTGCTCAAATTCGACGCCGACATGACGCAAGAAGATCTTCTTGAGGAAATCGACCGGTTGAACAAAGATCCCAAAGTCCACGGTATCTTGGTGCAGCTTCCGTTGCCCAAGCACATCAACGAGACGTTGGTCACCAACGCCGTGGAGACCGACAAGGATGTTGACGGCTTCGACCGCTACAACACCGGAGAGCTCTCCAAGAGAGGCGGACAGCCCAAGTTCAAGCCATGCACACCCAACGGTATCATGGAGTTGATCAAGACCACCGGAATCCAATTACGTGGAAAGAATGCCGTGGTCATTGGCCGCTCGGACATCGTGGGCACGCCCGTGGCTGCCTTATTGAAGAACGAGGACTGTACCGTGACCATCTGTCACCGTCACACCTTCGACTTGCCGTCCATTCTCCGCAACGCAGACGTGGTGATTGCTGCGGTGGGAATCCCCGAGTTTGTCAAGGGGGACTGGATCAAGGAGGGTGCAGTTGTGATTGACGTTGGTATCAATTTCAAGGAAGACCCCACGGCCAAGAATGGCCGCAGACTCGTGGGAGATGTTGACTTTGCTGATGTGGTGGGCAAGGCTTCGTTTCTCACGCCGGTTCCCGGCGGTGTTGGCCCCATGACCGTGGCCATGCTTTGCTCCAATGTCTACGATGCCGCCATGTACGCTTCCAAGAAGGCACATGCACACAAGTTCCAGCCCTTGCCGCTCAAGCCCTTGGTGCCCGTACCTTCGGATATTGCCATCTCGCGTGCGCAGAAACCCAAGAAGATCACCAAGGTGGCTCAGGAACTTGGGCTCTTGGAACGGGAACTCGAGCCTTATGGCCATTTCAAGGCCAAGGTCGACCCCGAGAAGGTCATCCAGAGATTGGACGAGGACAGCGAGGGATCCGTGGCTGAACGCGGCCATTATGTGTTGGTGGCCGGTATCACGCCCACTCCTTTGGGAGAAGGTAAGTCCACCACCACCATTGGTTTGACCCAGGCTCTCGGTGCCCACTTAAACTACAACGCCATTGCCAACGTGAGGCAGCCCTCCATGGGCCCAACTTTCGGAGTCAAGGGCGGAGCTGCTGGCGGAGGATACTCGCAGGTGATTCCTATGGACGAGTTCAACATGCACCTTACCGGAGACATTCACGCCATTTCTGCCGCTCAAAACTTGCTCTGTGCCGCCGTGGACACTCGCATGTTCCATGAGCACACCAGTAAGACCACTCTGGGCTTCTACAAGCGTTTGGTGCCAGCCAAAAAGGGCGTTCGCAAGTTCACGCGCCAGATGTTGGCTCGCTTGCAAAAGTTGGGCATCAACAAGACCAACCCCGACGATTTGACCCTGGACGAGATCGAGCAGTTTGCCCGCCTCAACATCGACCCAGATTCCATCACCATCAAGCGTGTGGTCGATTGCAACGACCGTTTCGTGCGTGAGATCACCTTGGGTCAGGGCAAAAACGAGGCCAGCAAGTTCCCTCCGCGTGTTTCTGGCTTTGACATCACCGTCGCCTCCGAAATCATGGCCATCTTGGCTTTATCCACATCTCTCAAAGATTTGAGAGAAAGAGTGGGCCGTATTGTGGTGGGAACCCAGAGAGAGACTGGAGTGGCCATCACCGCCGAGGACATTGGCTGTGCCGGCGCCATCACGGCACTTTTGAAAGATGCAGTCAAACCCAACATGATGCAGACTTTGGAGGGCACGCCGGTGTTTGTTCACGCCGGTCCATTTGCCAACATCTCCATTGGAGCTTCTTCGGTGATTGCTGACCGTTTGGCCTTGAAGTTGACTTCCCCTTCCAACGCCATCAACAACGGCCAGAAGGGTTACGTGATTACCGAGGCGGGTTTCGATTTCACCATGGGTGGAGAGCGCTTCTTCAACATCAAGTGTCGTGCTCTGGGCATGTCCCCCGATACCGTGGTGCTTGTGGCCACGTCGAGGGCCTTGAAGTTGCACGGAGGAGCTCCAGACGTTAAGCCTGGCCAAGAGTTGCCAGAGGCATACACCTCGGAAAACTTGGAATTCTTGCGCAAGGGTTGTGCCAACTTGGCCAAGCAGATTGCCAACATCAAGCAGTACAATGTTCCTGTGGTGGTGGCCATAAATGAGTTCGAAACTGATACCAGAAACGAGCTCCGGTTGATCCAGGAAGAGGCACTCCTGGCAGGTGCCGACTACGCCGTTCCTTCTAACCACTGGGCCAACGGAGGTGCTGGTTCTTTGCAGTTGGCAGACGCCGTGACCAAGGCCGTGGCCCAGTCTAAGCCTGAAACCCAGACCTTCTTGTACGATGTGCAGGACTCGGTTGAAGACAAGTTGTTGACCATTGCCTCCAACATGTACGGAGCTTCTGCCATCGAATTGTCGCCATTGGCCAAGCAGCAGATCGAGACCTACTCGCGCCAGGGCTTCGACAAGTTGCCCATCTGCATTGCCAAGACCCAATACTCCTTGTCCCACGACCCTGCATTGAAGGGTGTACCCAAGGGGTTCACGGTTCCTATCAGAGAGGTGAGATGCAGCGCTGGTGCTGGTTACTTGTACGCATTGGCAGCGGAGATCATGACTATTCCTGGCTTGCCCACCCATGCTGGGTACATGAATGTTGAGGTCAACGACGAGGGTGAGATTGAGGGCTTGTTTTAGCCGTTTTAGATTCAACAGACGATAAGTGAGCGGTTGTAGGTGGGACTGAGTCTCAGTGTAGCTAGCACCAGCTTGTAGATGCATGTGTGAAGGCTGGTGAGTGATGGACAACAGTGGAGATTAAGAATTGTGGAGATTAAGTGAATTATAGTGAATTATGGAGATTAAGAATTATGGAGATTAATTATGGACATTAAGAATTATGGAGATCAATCATGGAGATGAAGTGAATCATGGAGAAGTGAATTATGGCTACACTGACTGCGTTCTATCATTTTCTATGGTACATAACCACCTCATCTAGAGGTTGGTTGGCTATTTACGAGACACATGAATGGCCAGGGCTTCACTTCCCAGACCCGTGTTGTATGTCTTTTACTCCCGTAAGATTGTGGGATTTTTCTTCTGCTCCACAGCCGGGCTGGATCCTTGTAGGTTCTTTCCTGGCGCGTTCTTCTGCGCAAGCTGGTTGGAGACGGCATTGGACTGAGTAAGAGTGTCGCTTCCGTTTCCTGTTCTCTTGTATTGGTGGGAATGAGAGCCTTGCGGAGTCCGATTTCCACTCATCGCTCCGAAGTTGTTGGAGGGTATGTTGTTGCCGGCACTGTGACCCCCTTGCTGTTTGCGGTAAAGGTTCTGTGAACTCCCCGCGTTTGGGTTAGGTTTGATTGAGGATGCTTGTTGTTTGCCGTTGGGCGTGGTCGTGGATCCGGTAGTAGAGCTGTTTCCTTGTTGACTTCTTTGCAATTGATGCTGTTGTAAAGCCCTCATGCGCGCTTGCTGCATCAACACTTGGCGTTGGTGTGCACTTTCTCTCAACAAGTCGTAAGACTTGGAGAGAAGCATCGACCCAAATCGGATGGATTGAGTGTCGTCACTAATGGAGTTGAGACGAGACGGATCCAAGCTGAACGGCGAACGAATGCATTTGTCTGCTTCGGCGTAATCATCGTCAAACCGCCATCTCGAGTCCATACGAGATACTTGGTCCGCTTTGTTGAGATAAGCATCTTTGCTGCGATCTGCATCCTTCACTCTATCATCTTCAGAGTCTGATAAATCCATCCACTCGTCGATCACGTCGTTAGGCCTGCTCATGAGTCCTCGGCGATCAATGAAGACACGGTTGGCCCTGCCTACACGTTTTCTCAACCTTGCAATAGGAGTTGAGTAGCCTGCAGAATTATTCGTATCGTCCTCGGCCTGTTGGAACCCATCGGTATATGTGCTGAAATTGTTGCTTTCGATGTTAGCAAGCAATTGAGCAACGTAACCCGATGATTTGTCAATTTTGTCGCCGACATGGCTCTCAAGCAAAGACTGAATATGAGGAAATGGTTTCGACGGAATAAGCTCTCCGTCACTTCCTTTGAAAGTCTTCATCCCCGGATAAAGCTTTTTGCCATCCTCGAGAAGCTTTTTGAGGTTTTCACTTATAACATTCGTAGTGTTGAATTGATGGAAGAAAGCAGACGCAATGGAGGAGTATGGGATGTGACTCTTCTCAAGCTCTTGCGAGCGGTCATTAGATGAAATTCCAAAGAATGGCTGGTATGGATCATAAGTGATATTAGCATACCCCTTATCACTTTCCTTCCGTTTTCTCAATTTCTCAAGAACGGCCCTTTTGATGGCCTCATTCTTCTCCTTAAGAACATATGACACCGTGACCAAATCCATATCGGGAATCTTCGATGGAGGCAACTTAACGTAGGGTTGAGTTGAGGACGCCTCTGGAGCAACTTGTCCATTAAATGCCTTGATGTCCTTGGATTGAGCCACATTCGATGGCGAGGAAGTGGATAATGCATCTTGATTTTTTCTCTTCTCTTTCCGTGACTTTGAAGCATCGTCATTACTCTCCGGCTCTGGCTTGATGATCTTTTTGCGTTTGTGTGGATAGAAGAGATGGTCATCACCCTTGATACCTACAACACGCTTAACACCTTTAGCCTCTTGTCTTAGTTTGAAAATCTCATGTTCCGCTTCCCAAGACTGCAACTTAAGAATTTCTCTTTTGCTAGTATCAAGAATGATGTCTCTTGCTCTTTTCAAAGACTTCTGAAGCAATCTAATTCTTTCAGCTCCGATGTTATCCGCTCTCCGAGTCTTTCTTGCTTGGCGAAATTCACGTCTTCTAAAACAGACGTACGGGTCATTGTCGTTGTCCTTTTCGTTGGCATTCGGATCTTCAAATTTCAAGGTCGGAGTGATCGATTTTCCCTTTCGTGCAATTTTTCTTGCACTCCAATGCTTATACACGGTCTCTCCAAAAAATTCCATGAGAACAGGTATAGAGCGAATGCTATTAGTGGAGTTTTGGTCTTTGTCGAAGGTTGTGACAAAAGGCTCAAAGTCAAGCTCCTTGGAGAGTTTTTCTTTGAGCGAAGACGTGGAGATGTATTTCAGCTCGAGCCCCAGATTTGTCTTATCAGTAGCAACGCTTGAGTTCAAATCTTTTAAAATGAAAGACGAAAGCTCCTTGTATGAAAGCAAATTTGAAGGGTCCATTGTGAGGAAAGGTTGCTTCTCTTCGACAGTTTTCTCGAATTTGTCGCAGATAGCTTCAAATTCAAGCATTGAGCAGGTAGTTGTATTTTCGGTACCGGAAGTTTCCGACTTCGAGCTAGGCTTGGGAATCACCTTCGATAAAATGCTCTTGAAAAACTCTTCATCCTCTTCGTCCATATTGTACTCAACTCCAAGAGTGTCCTCGACCGTCGCACTGAACTTGATGTATGACTCAGGCTCCACAAAGGTTTCACCACTGTAGAACTTCAGAGCTTCAGGCCATATCCGGGAAGCATCTGGAGTGGGAATATAGACGGAAGAAGCTTCTTTGTCTGCCTTGTCTTTGTTGGAGCCTTGAAGGACTCGCTGAGCGGCATTAATGACTTGCTGCAAATGGACTTCGTCTTCTTCGTTTTTATCGACACCAGTCTCGACATTATGTAGGTCACGCTGCTGGCCAGAAGTTGAATTTAAGTGATGGAGCTGCGATGGCTCAAGATCATGGTCAGTGCCGGAAATCTCATTTGCATTGTATATGGGTAGCGCGACTTTGACGGAAATCTTTCGCTGTCGAAACCTCGCGCCTGCCGAAGCTTTGCCCGCACCTTGGATTTTGGATGGAAGAACCGCCATCAAGTTAAGTGCCGAGGCACTGCTGGGTGGGCAATAGACTCTCTATCAGGTGAGTCAAGGCCTGGGCAAGGCAGTTGCCAGGGCGTTGGTGTACGGGTCTTTCGCGAAGATGCGGCAGAAAATGTCGTTTCTCGGCGGGGGCGTAACAACAAAAGACCCAGCGACAAAGCTAACCTGAAAGCACAATGTGTGGACAGTCGATGGGTATAGCAAGATGTCTGCCTGTTTTGGATAGTATGCAGGGAAAAATTCGACGAGAACCCGGGTCTAGGGCGTATTCTGACGTCGACGATAACAATAGTTAAGGGGCTTTCTGAAGGAGTGTGCGGTAAAATTTTTTCGACACTTGTTCTTTCCCGCACAAAAAATGTCGCAATGTTCAGGAGCGCAAAAGTCGTTCTGGCTATATGCACGATCATCTCCACAAGTCTGGGGAAGCGTGTATTAGCGGCCTTTTGTTGGGGACGCTGCCATACTCAAATGGAAACTGGGTCTTGGCAGAACACATAAGCCACGTGATGTTGGAATAATAATATTCCGTCTTGGCGAGGGCTGGGTAAGCAAAGCACCTCACCCTTGTCTTGGATAGGTGACTTCTGGCTCATGCCTTTGCTGGAGTGAAGGCAAATGGAAAAAGGGGTAGAAGGATGGAAAAAGGGGCAGAAGGATGGAAATAAGGGGCAGAAGGATGGTGTGTAGTGGTGGATGTCCCATTGAAGGATTAGGCGTAATTACTGAGCTGGAATGGTACTCCAGAGTCTCAGGTGCCCATTATGGTGGCGACATGTGTATTTTGCAACACTATCCTAAGCAAACGAACCGTACCGTAGCGGGACTCGGGAGGAGCTGAAATGAGAACACGGCAGATAGCGAGAAGTGATGGCCTTCCTGCACGGGTGCGGAAATTGGCGCACGTGACTTCCTATTTAGGCGAGTGGTGTGGTACAGCTGCCCCTATCCAAGTCCACGTAGCACGGCTGCTATGTGTTACCAATCAGCAGTTGGGGCCATCTTGGTACACCTTGTATTTTCCGAGAGTTTGGATCCGAAATTTTCTTTCGGTGCCCCAAAACTGCCTGTCGTAGCGGCTCTTTCCGTCTCCTGCAGGCACCCCGCTATCTACGCTTTCTGAGGCCCTGAGGCCCTGAGACCCGGAGATACCACCACCAACCATACTCGGCAAACTTGCCCTCGCAAGATACTCAGCCACTAAATTGTGAATCTGTATGACTGAGGTCAAGATATCTAATAACACGCCGCTGTTGTCAGCGTTCCTCAACACCGTGTGCCCCAGTCTCCCGTTTCTAGACGACAACTTGCACTTTTCGCTTTCCGATTACATTTCAGAAAAGCACTTCGAGGTCATTGACAACCTCGTCTGGCCATTTAAGCCGCTGGGCGCCTCCCCTTCCAAAACGGCACATATCGAAAGAACATACCTCAATATTGCCCGGCCACCATTTGTGCATGTAGCACAAGAGAATGTGGAATCCACAACGCATGTTCCGTTGCCGTTGCATGTCACGGGGCTTTTTTCCAAGCTTGTCTATGAAAGCAGTGACCAGAAACAGGACGGGGCCAAGCACATTGGCGCCAATGTCAACCCGCTCTCACATGACCCGTTCCGCCACGTGCATCTCAACCCTGGCTGCTTGAATTCGATCATGAATGTGGAACCGAGTCGGGAGCTGCAGTCTGGAAACTTGCCAGATCTCCGGTCGCCTTTCAGCAAAATGACCAGCAGCATCAATAAGTTTCTCCGCATTGGCGGCGCCGATCAGACTGAGACCTTTCACTTCCAGCCTCTCGTCACTGATGGCGAAAACGAGCAAGCAGCGTTCATTCGAAACATGGGCGCAAGAAAGCTGGGCATCGAGGCTCCCATTATCTCTTCGCTCATAGACTTTGACCAAAAGCACTACTTTTCCGTGCTCCACTCTTCCGCGACCGCAAAGCTCCAGGTCAGTGCCAACGTCAACGTGCTCAATATATTTGCTATTGGCCAGTCTCTGGAATACCTCTTCACCGAAACTATGACGTCCACTTCTCCTTTATATCCGACGGCAACTACGACTGCAGTCACCGCAGCGTCGTCGGCGGCGAGCACGTCGCTGGTGCTGTCCCAAACTGCTCCGTACAAGCGGGTCATGGAGAGTCCAATCTTGAGGATTCAGCTCAATCCAAAACTCACCATTACCAAATTGCTCACCATTTCCATGGGCATGCTTGTTGTGTTGGGCATGAGCAACGGTAAAATCCTTATTATCAACCTATTTACGTTGTCTTACAGGTATCTCGATGTCTTGGGTACCCCGGATGGCGACAATGGGGCGTACCAAATCCAATCGCACTTCGTGACGTCTCTAGAAGCAATCTATCATCCCAAATACGACCTCTTGGTCATCGCAGGATTCTCCTCCGGCGAAGTCGCCATCATCGACCCGAAAGGAGCGCCACTTGCGCCAGATGCAACATACAAGAAGAAGGTGGTGGGCCAAGATCGCTTTGTCACATACTTCAAGTTCTTTGATTTGAGTCCGTTCAGCTCCAAGGCGAAGGATGCCAGCAACACCTCCGCAGACTTCCTCGTCGGTCATTTCAAGCTTTGTCATAAGCCCATTACCTGCATTACCAGCTCCTTATCCCACAGTGGGTCACACAACGGAAAGCATACACCAATGATTCTAGCAGTTGGCTCTGAGGACGGGTTGGTCCGTTTCATTGACTTTCTTGCCACGCATGAGAAAAACTACGGCAACACCCTGGATATCTACAACCTGCTGGTTATCACAGACATTGTGTCGAATTATTTCCAGGACGGTGTTAGGGATATTGCCTTCTCGCCCGACAACAATTTCTTCGTTATTTGTGGCAAAGGTGATATCATTGAAGTATTCCGCGTTACTTACTACAACGTTCACGGCATGTTGCATAAGAATAGTGGAACTTCTCACAGAGCTTCCAGGCTGAGAAGTGGAACGATCAATAGCTCTAACTCTTCGGCGTTACACCCGCAATCATCGTTCCTTTCTCCAATGAGCACCACGCCATCAAATCCCATGGATGTTTCGAGGGATGCAGGTGACTTTTACTTTCCTCCGTCAATCAAAGACATTGAAATTGTTAGCAGACTCAAGGGCCACATGAACACTGTGGAAACTGTGACATTTGTGTACAAGGATCAGCTAGCCAGTGACTATAGTGCAAATGTGCCTGGCCAGTACAACTTGGTTTCTTGTGCAAGTGACGGTAAAGTCAATCTTTGGGAGTTCAACCGGAAGGCGCTTCCCAGATTGAACAAAAACCACATTCGAACAACATCAAAAAAGCCAGAACGGTTGGAAGAGCACAGTGTCTCCCCAAATCCCACTCAAAATACTTCTCAAAATGCTTCTTTGTTTAACCGAACAAAGAAATTACCTGGTAATTCGCCAATTAAAACCCATGCCCGAGTTCGCTCGGTCAATACCCATGATGAGATTTTCCACAGCATTTCCCACATCAACTTGGGAATCAGTAACTTACTCAATCCAAGTACGCTGACTCTGTACCAGCAAGAAAAGACTCAGGAGCAGCTCGAGATTGATATCTCATTATATCGTTCGCTCCATGAGATGAGAATCAAGAAGCAATATGCCAGAAACAAGCTTAACAGCAAGGAAAAACTCACCTGTGTCATTCACCCAATCGTGAACAATAAGGAGGTTCCTTCTATTGAGGTGCCATTGCTCACGATCGATTTATCTTGCGCTACAAAGGATGGGCAGATCAATGGTTTTTATTTGGAACCCACGCATTTGTGGATATTTGGGAAGGGAGGTGATATTTTCAAGTATAAAGTTGAATAAATATAGCCCTGGTGAAAATCTTGGTTTCAGTGTTCTTTGCAATGCTCGACCTAGCCTACTCTCACGACGGCGATTCCTCAGACTCTAGTTTGTATAGCCACCTCCGTCCATGCCGAAACACAAATCCTCCTCGAGATGGTAGAGCTCGGGGTTCTCTGTTTTCAGTACGGAAAACTCGGCCAAATCCTGCGGTTTGGGAATCGTGCCGTAGTTCAGAAGCTGGTTTGGGTCGATGTTATAGTCCGTATTGGTGAGCAATCCCGCGCTGCTGAGACCAGATCCTGACGGGGACATTATGCCTGGAAAATCACCACCAAAGCTCGAAGTCGATTGGCTTGGCTGTTGTAGCTGTTCTTGTTTTTGCTGTTGCTGCTGCTGCTGTATGCGATGCTCAAGCGCTTGTTGCTGGTGATACGCTTGTTGCTGCTGTTGCTGCTGTTGTTGCTGTTGTTGGTGCTGCTGATTCTGTTGGCTAGACTCCATTTGGGTCTGTAACTGGATTCTCTGTTGCTCTTCAATGGGCCTTCTGACAAAGTCTCTGAATTGCTTGACGTCTTGGACCATCAAACTTCTCATAGACTCCATATCGTCGACGTTTTCAAACGACTTGAAGTCGAACTTCACCTTGCACTCGGGCTCATCATTTGGATCATGCCACACTGCTAGGTATGGGTGCGACAAGGCCTCGTCCACGCTTATACGTTCGTATGGGTCAAACGACAACATCTTCTCGAGCAAGTCAAGAGCAAGCGGGTTTGCATTGGGCAATATCTCTGAGTAGTGTACCTTTCTCATGATAGGCAAGGAGCGGACGTAATTTTGGGCCCGGGGCGAGCCAATCTTGGTCAAGGTTGCCTCCTTGGGCGTACCCAACACCATCAAAATCTGGTTTAACTGGTCAACATAGTCCTTTCCACGGAACAACGGTTTGCCTCCCAAAAGCTCGCCGAGAATGCATCCCACAGACCACATGTCGATTGCCTTGGTGTAGTTGGAGAAAGAGAGCATGATCTCGGGTGCACGGTACCATCGAGTGGCAACGTACTCGGTCATGAAGCCGGAATTCTGCTCCACATCCTCAGAAAAGCCACGGGCCAAGCCAAAATCGCAGATCTTCAACTCGCAATCGGCGTTGACTAGTAGATTTCCCGGCTTCAAGTCCCTGTGGAGCACATCGGCACTGTGGATATACTTCAAGCCACAAAGCACCTGGTATATGAACAGCTGGTAGTGCAGATCTGTGAGCGCCTGGCCCAGGTGAATGATCTGGTGCATATCACACTCCATCAACTCCTCGTAGAGATAAATGTCGTTGAAGTCACCAGTATGGGGGTTGGCCACAATGTCCAAATCGTAGAGACAGGTGATGTTTTTGTGCCCACGGAAGAACTGCAAAAGCTTGATCTCACGAAGGGCTCTCTTGCACAAGATCTTCTTGGAGAAGATGTTGGTGATTTTCTTGATGGCCACCACGTTGCCATTGTTGACGCCCAGTCCATCGTCGTAGCGGGCAGAGCACACGATTCCGTAGGCACCGTGTCCCAATTCCTTGACGATCTTGAAACGTTTGTCAATGATGAAGTCTTGGTTGTACACCCTGTTGACGGATTTTCGATCGTGGAGCATGATGTGGTTGTAACAAGGACAGAATTTGAGGAGTATGACGTAGGCAGCTCAGGTGCAGATCCGCGGACTCAGCGGATAAAAAGACTGGGATGTGAACGCAGACGCTAGTATTGGCGAAACCAAAAAGCCACTCAAGTTTCTGTGGTGGCTGGAGGGAGAGTTGGACAGCTGGACAAATCTCGAGAAAAAATGATGTCACCTAGTTATGTGAGGCATGCACAGTGCACCAACGTATGCACCGATGGTAAAATTGGGACTGCAGATGGCGCTGGTCTGGAAAATTTAGATACTGAACTGGTGCAGGAAGCTTGTTTCTGTTTGGGGCTTTCAAATCGCTTGGATTCTGGGCCGTTTAGCTGCACGCCGGTTTCAACAAAAGTTGTTCCGGTCTGACTCGCTCTTCGCTGACTGCAGATGAGCGGTAATTTGCTGCGCTCTTTGCTAGGAACTATCAACTAATGCTACTCGGAGCAGGATGAGACGGCCAAGGAAAAACGGAAATCGGACAAACTGTGGTAACAATGCTACTTCAAGAATGCTCAGACTTGTTTATAAAAAAGCCGCTGAACTTGTTATTTTTAGAAGCCTTCTCCAGGGTTAAAAATAGACCCATGGAGGTGCGAAACGCACCATTCCCGCCCTTCACTGTAGACCGCTTATCCCTCCCAGGTGACTGAATCACGATGGAAGACATGCCGGCTTGAATTTGTGGGCGGCACGTGTTCTCGTCTATTTCGGCCCGTGTCATAATACGCTTAGCCTTTCACATAGTGGCTGCCGTCAAAAAGATGTCAAAGCCGCACATTTATGCCAACCTGTACGGCTCCGCATCTGCTGCACCTAGTTCGGAAAAGATTGGTAAGCGAAAAGCTCCCAACTTGAGGCGTTCCACGCAACTGGGCTTCTTCCGGCGGCACTGCACATTGCGGGCTTCGCAAAGTGCATAGAGCCACACGAATCGCCAGACGTGATTTATTAGGTGATTTATTAGGTGATTTCTGTCAGTGTGGTAGCCACGAGGTTTTCGTTGACGGCTGCACGCAGCTTCAATGCAGCAGAGTTAACATCAGATCCAGGCTATTAGCCCTAGCCACGTGAGCGGCCCCAGTTGTTCAAAAGAGCTATCAACAGATATCTGAATATAAGCATAGATACAGGAGACTTCAGCCATTTCGATAGACAAGGCTCAAACGATTATAGCCATAGTACCGGCATGATAACTCCACTGTGGCTGATATAATAAGAAGCCGACATCAGTATGCTACAGGCAGGAGAAAGTATTTATCATGTGGTCCCAATATCACTGCTCGTTCCTACATGTTGTCTGGCACCGGTTTCGGCGCGGGCCTTTTTTCATACGCACCAACTGTCAGACTTAGTCACCATGTCCAATAGCGATAATAGGCCCATTTCTCAGAAGATAACTCTTCTCGGGGGCTTTGTGGCGGGCGGAATCGCCGCATGTGGTGCAGTGACATTCACTAATCCAATCGAGCTCATCAAGACCAGAATGCAGTTACAGGGAGAGCTTTCCGCCCAGGGCCAAAAAGTGTACAAAAATCCGTTCCAGGCCGCCGGCTTAATCTATCGCAACGAGGGAATCCGTGGCTTGCAGCAGGGTTTGTTGTGTGGATACATTTACCAGTTGGGATTGAACGGATGCCGGATCGGGCTCTACGAGCCTAGTCGCCAGTACATCACCCAGGCATTGTTTCCCGGACAGTATCATGCCGACGGGCTGAAAATCCCTCAGAATCTCTTGGTCAACGTGTTGGCAGGCTGTGTGTCGGGCTCGTGTGGCGCCATCGTTGCCAACCCATTCTTCCTCATCAAGACCAGAATGCAGTCGTTCAACAAATCAACGCAGGCCACCAATGTGGGCCAGCAAACATACTACAGGGGCCTTTATGACGGGTTAAAAACCATTTACGCCAACGAGGGTATCAAAGGTCTTTTTAGGGGCACGGATGCCGCCGTCTTGAGAACCGGTGCTGGCTCTGCTGCCCAGTTGCCGGTGTACAACTTGACAAAAAACTACCTTTTGGACCACCAGATCTTGCGGGACGGATCTATAGGCTTGCACTTTGCGTCTTCGGCTATGGCGGGTCTTGGGGTGGCCATCGTCATGAACCCATGGGATGTTGTGTTGACACGGTTGTACAACCAAAAGGGCAATTTGTACAAGGGTCCTGTTGACTGTTTTGCCAAGACCATTAAGGCTGAGGGCCCTTCTGCTCTTTACAAGGGCTTCTGGGCGCAGCTCTTCCGAATCGGTCCACACTCTATCTTGACCTTGATGTTCATGGAGCAGGCCATGAAACTCGTTTACCTGGTGGAGACCAGAATCTAGACGTTTTGGTTTGGGCCTGAAGTATATTTATTTATAATAGAAGAATAATTAGTAAGAATAATTAGTAAGCTGCCGCTTACTTCTGTTCGACCTGGTGAAATCCTCTGTGCACTCGTGCTCTCCTACAATCTGAATGCGGATCGCGCCTTCTCATCTCCACCTACTCGATGACCAGAGTGAAACCCGCCACCCGGCTCATGCGTGCAGGAGCACAATGCTCTTCTCTAGGTACAGCATATGGTGAATGCATTCTTCGCTCATATAATGATATGAGTAAGGGAAAATGCGAAACGGAGTTTCTGGCTTTCAAGCAGTGTGTGCAGACCCATCTCAAAAAGTGATCCACCAAAGTCTGTTCAGGATCCTTATTTCTTACCACGTCCAGGTCCTGGTGGCTACTTCTTGTTGCCACTATATTCAATTTGCGAATCCTGGTGCTTTCGACAATAACGTTGCCCTCTGACTATTACGCCTATGAGGCTGCTGGAGTTGTTCATATTGGCTTTCTCTGAATAATCTCTGAATAAGAAACTCGCCGTCAAGACAGAACCCCCGAAATGGTGTATGCTGTGTGCTGCTTTGGTTTCCGCTGCCGGTTTGTCAGAGTCCATCCAGGAGCCCAGGTATAGTACCGGCACCTCCGAATAAACGCCCCTAATGTACACTTTGCTTGATGTCTCGACTCTTACCAGTTCCAACTCATTCACCTCTGTCTTTTCGCCCCTGGCACAACCGCCTCCAGATCCACAGTGGATTCGTTGCTCGTAGATATGAACTGTGTGCAGGATACTACTTCGTTCCTCGGCTCGACTGTGGGGAAGCTCGCGTAACCGATACTCCTTGTCTTCTCCCACCTTCCACATCCACCATGGTCCACATTTCCAGGCTCACCACCTACACCAAAGATGACGTCCGGAAGCTTGTCATGATCATCAAGGAGTTTGTGCTCGTGTACAAAGACAACAAGGTCAGAATCAACTACCAGAGCCGTCCAGTGGTACTTTTCTTCGGCACCGTGATAGGAACCTTGGGAATCAGCACTTTCTTCACTTTGCGTTCTTTGATCTACGCCTGGAATGACTACCGAGAGAAGCGTTACAAAAACAGGCCCAACTTGATCCGCCAAAGCTCCACTGTCTTGAGGGACGGAGCCCGGGAAATTTACATTCCCAAAGGGAAAAACCTGACCACACGGATAATCATACCCAAGCCTAACATGGACCGCTACGCGGCTGACAAGTACATCTACAAGAACTTCCACATAAACCAGAAGACGCGGCTGCTGAAAGAAATCTTGAACTCCAAGTTCTTGAACCAGATCATCATCATCTGGAAGATTCTAATTCCCAAATTCTACTCCAAGAACACGTACTTGCTTCTCTCGCAGTGCTTTTTCTTGGTTTTGCGGACCTGGTTGTCTTTAATAATAGCCAAGCTCGACGGTCAGATTGTCAAGAACTTGATCTCGGCAAACGGCAAGAAGTTTGTCAGAGACTTGATCTACTGGATCTTGATCGCTTTTCCGGCTTCTTACACCAACGCTGCCATCAAATACCTTACTAACAGGTTATCTTTAAGTTTTAGAACAAACTTAATCCGTTACATCCACGACATGTACTTGGATAAGGTCATGACCTACTACAAGATCCTGTTCAACCTGAGCGATATTGAGAATATTGATCAGTACATTACAAACGATGTTGCCAAGTTCTGTGATTCTATCTGTGGCCTCTTCTCTAGTATGGGTAAGCCCTTTATTGATTTGGTCTTCTTCTCTGTTTACTTGAGAGACACTCTAGGCACGGGTGCCATTTGTGGAATATTCGCCAACTATTTGTTGACAGCCCTTGTTTTGAAAAAATTCACGCCCTCTTTCGGAAAGCTCTCCTCCAAAAGAACACATTTGGAAGGCGCTTACTACAATCAACACCTCAATCTTATCACCAACTGTGAGGAGGTTGGGTTCTACAAGGGCTCTCTCATTGAGAAGACGAAATTAGCAGAGACCTTCCGGTCTTTAATGAACCACGTCTCCAAGGAAATCAACATCTCTTTCTCCTATGGTTGTCTTGAAGATTATGTCTTAAAGTATACATGGTCTGCATGGGGATACTTCTTTGCTGGCTTGCCGGTCTTCATCGAAGACATTTGGCCGCTGAGCTCAGATGAATACGTGGATGAAGGCGAAGCGCCACTCACGCAAAAGTCAAAAGCTGGTCCTGTTGACGAAAATCAAAACATGCGTCAATTCATCATCAACAAGAGATTGCTATTGTCTTTGGCTGACGCAGGCTCCAGGTTGATGTACTCTATCAAGGATATCTCTGAGCTTACTGGATATACCGACCGTGTTTTTGACCTTCTCACGAATTTGCACATGACTCACTCCCCAACTTACAGTTACAACTCCAAGTATGGTGCTAGTGATCTTCATGGAACGATACAAAGGAATTACGGTGCTGGAATTAGATTCGAAAACATTCCGGTTATTATTCCGGGCGTGGA
This sequence comes from Metschnikowia aberdeeniae, assembly GCA_002370615.1. Lineage (NCBI taxonomy): Eukaryota > Fungi > Ascomycota > Pichiomycetes > Serinales > Metschnikowiaceae > Metschnikowia > Metschnikowia aberdeeniae. The sequence continues at coordinate 1,165,259 of NKZB01000175.1, forward strand.
GGGATCTGATGGTGAGAAGTTGATTGACAAATTGAGCTTCCATCTCCTGGGCAACCAGAACCTCTTGATCCTTGGGTCCAATGGCTGCGGAAAAACCTCCATTGGCAGAATTATTGCCGGCTTGTGGCCCGTTTATTACGGCTTGTTATCCAAACCCAATGATGATGATATCTTTTACTTGCCGCAAAAAACCTACTTTACCAACGGCAATTTGAGAGACCAGATCATCTATCCGTCGTCTTATGATGACATGCTCGAAATGGGCTATAACGACGACCACCTCTATCACATCTTGAGAGAAGTGAAGTTGGAGTACTTGTTGACCAGAGAAGGAAACTTCAATGTGAAGAAAGACTGGAAAGACGTCTTCAGTGGTGGAGAAAAGCAGAGAATGAGCATTGCGCGAATCTTGTTCAAGAATCCCAAGTTCGTTGTGTTGGATGAGTCCACGAATGCAGTGAGTACTGACGTTGAAGACTATCTTTTCGAGCTCTTGCAAAAGAAGAAGATTGCTTTTATCACGTTCTCGCACAGGCCTTTATTGATGAAGTATCATGATTACGTTTTGGAAATCAAGGGCGATAAGGACACAGACAACTGGGTCTTCCACGACTTGACTTCTGAGGCAAATTTGGTTTCCATCGACAACGAGATCAACGAAATTGAGTCCAAGTTGGCACAGGTTGAGAAATGGGAAGCTCGTAAACAGGACATCGAAAAGTACTTGGACGGGCACTTTGACGACATCGAGGATTCGCGCGAGGATCTTAAGGAGTCTATTTCGTTTGAGATCTAATCACAGGTATGTACGCAGGTCAAGTAGGTTATTATCATTTGATTGTATTAAGTCCACATTGAGTTGCAGCGAGCGCGGGTGGCGCCAACAATGTAGGGAGTCACGTGGTACGCGCCTGCCCCCTTCATCTCTCGAGAAAAAAAGGTTACACTGCAAGTTTCTGCTACAACATGTCTGAACCCATCAGAAAGGCTAGCGATATCTCAAAAGCACCTACACCTCAAAACACGCCATCCAGTGTTGCCAACCTGTACCTCAAGCAAAAACCCAGCGTCGGCACCATCAGCGAGGAAGATGAGAACAACTTGAGCAAGCAGTTGGCCAACAACCCCGCTCTTTTATCGATGATACAAGGGAAGTTGGGTAACTTAGTTGGTCAGCAAAGCGGCTACGTGGAGCTGTTACCCAAACAGGTCAAGAAGAGAGTTTTGGGCTTGAAGGCTGTGCAGCAACTGCAGATGAAGTTAGAGGCCGAGTTCCAAAAAGAGTTGTTGGAGTTGGAAAAGAGGTATTTCAAGAAATACGAGCCATTATACGAGAAAAGAAAAGCCATCATTAACGGTGACCAGGAGCCCACTGCCGAGGAGATCGAGGTCGGAGAAGAGTTGGAGGCCGAGGCTAGAGACCCCGAAGCTGATGAGGTCGAGGCTGAAGCTGAGGGTGGCGATGAGGATGTCACGGGTATCCCCAACTTCTGGTTGACATCCTTGGAGAATTTGAGCTCTGTCAGTGAAACCATTACCGAGAGAGACAGCGACATCTTGCAGTACTTGAAGGACATTCGCATGGAGTACTTGGAGACGCCAGGATTCGAGTTGATCTTTGAGTTCAACCAGAACCCATACTTCAGCAACCAGCTATTAACCAAAACCTACCACTACCAGGCGGAGTTGGGCTACTCGGGCGACTTTGTGTACGACCACGCTGATGGCTGTGAGGTGAACTGGAAGTCCAAGGAGCAAAATGTCACGCTCAACATCGAGAGAAGAAAACAGAGAAATAAGAACACCAAGCAGACTAGAACCATCGAGAAATTGACGCCTACCGAGTCGTTTTTTAACTTCTTCGACCCACCAAAGGCACCTCAGGTGGACTCCGATGAGGAGAACGATGAAGATGAGGAAGAAGAGTTGGATGACTTGGAGGAGAGATTGGAATTGGACTACCAGCTCGGAGAAGAGATTAAGGATCGGTTGATTCCTCGTGCCATTGACTGGTTTACGGGTGATGCCGTTGGATTCGGATACCCAGAGGACTTCGAAGGGGAGGAGGATGAGGAGTTTGACAGCGAGGATGAGGATGACGAATCTGCTGAGGAAGAGATCAACGAAACTGGGCCCAAGGAGAACCCTCCTGAGTGCAAACAGCAGTAGTTCCGCCAGGAAACTATTTTGGTGATATAGAAAAGAAATCAACCCTCTAGTTTACGTAGCCGTCAGGCTTCATCCATTAGCAGCTCAACTTCACTTTCATACAGCCTCCAATTTCAGTGCCATCCAGAACCTGCACAGGCATGAGATGAGCTGATGGAGTGTATACAACCTGCCAAAATCACATGCAAATTTATGCGGCCAAGCAAAGCTGTTGAAACAAGCCACAGTCAAACGCTGAAACGCCTTGACAAAAAGCATTTCCATGTAAACTGCTAAAATGTCTCGCTTTTGAAAAAGCGTGATGGATATCTGGCAATTCCGGACCACTATCGTGCCCCTGATCGGCCACCACTATGGCCTGTATGCAGTATAAAAAGCAATGCTATAAATGCAGCGGAGCCTATTCAACGAAAAAAGGGTGAACATAGCGTGGTTTCCATCGGTAATTGTTACCATGCACGGTCCACACTTGTTCTGATGTAGAGGTTGATTGGCTCACTTAATCTGGTACGTCATACAAAGGTAATACGACGATGACACAAGTTGTCTGTGGTTGAATGTCCTGCAAACACTATGATTTCTGGATTTCCAAATCAATCTCTCTACTCTGATGTCTCTTCAGTCCGGCCTGATGGAAGCTGCAGACAAAAGAATCGGAAGGCGCAGGGCTCTTACGTCGACGCCATGCGGTTACTCTGACACATTCCAACCAGCCGTGCAGCTTAAAAAGAGCAAAGAAAGAATTGTGTTATTAACGGGGAGTCCACGACCTGCGACAGTCCCTTAATTGTCTGTGGCATCTGTGTGGTGATTGCTGGTGTGCGACTGCGCGTCTCTCTGGTGTTGTTTGCTGCAAAGGGCCTAGAAAGGACGCACAGGGTGCTGTTGGGAGTGCATATTAGCGGCTGCTATCTCAATTGTGCATGTGTTCCGAGGACCAGACGTAATAAAGGCAAAATTGGCGGCCAGTGCAGATTATATAGTGCGCCATGTTGCCATCCCCTAAACACCTTTTCTCTTCAATTCAAAATGTCTAAAACATTCAGCTCCAAATCTTTGGACCATTTGTCCTCCTACAGCATCGTGGGTTCCGTCAAGTCATACGCTCTTTCCTTCAAATACGTTCAGGTGTTTACGACATACGCCATTGCTCTTGCAAACTTCACCAACCACAACATCATTAGCAAGTTTCCTTTTGTGTCTGACTTTGCCACATTTGTCGACACAAAATTCGATGCCCTTGTGCTTGGCAATTTGGACTCTGTGCTTGCTCATCCCTATGTGAAGAAGGCAGAGGACACCGCCCTAGCACTTTTGAGTAGCACAACCGACACGGTTGCTGTCTTTAAGTCTAAGCTCAACAACATCTTTTCCGCCATCTATCAAAGACTCAATGGCTACAAGCAGCTCAGCGAAGATAAGGTTTCCGCCTACTTGAAGCCTGTCAATGAGTACGCCTCCAACACCGTTGACAAGGTGTTGCCAAAAGCCAAGGACGCGGCCAAAAAGGCTGAGGACAGCACCAGCAATGAGATCTCAAAGTCAATCGGTATTGTCCATGATACTTACGAAAGATCCAAGGATTTGATTTCTTCCAAGTCCACGGAGGTTTACAGCGACGTCGTCAACACTTACAACAAAGAGTTTGACGCCGCTCCCGAGACAAACTATATCACTAAAGTCGCTACTGCATCGGTCAACACTAGTGTGGCCTTGTTGAAAAACGTCAACTCCGACTACATTCAGCCCTTGAAGGAGACCACGCACAACTACGTCAACGAAACAATTTCCAAGACCGACAAGGAAGCCGATGTGCTCGTACAAGACGCCAAGTCAGTGGCCAAGGACACTGGCAGCAAATTAAACAAAGCCACCAATGGAGCCATTCCGTTGGTTGGAGCCTCGGCTTAAATTCTTCTTATTTTCTTTTATACCTGTATCGGCTTGAGCCATTTGTTTTAATTCAATTCTTCTAATCTTCAAAACATTCTTCATAGAGTGGTCTAATGTCAAGAAAACGTGCACGCTACATCCTTCTTCATTTCAACTTTTATTATAGCACATTCTCTTGAGCGTGCTTGGTTCCTGTTCATAGATTCGTTTGCCCAAAACCGACCCGATCTTCGAGGGGCCGTTGGTGATAACCTTTGAGCCAATTTGATTGGCGTAGTATTGCTTAAAGTTGACCTTGGAGTCTTTTAAAGTAGACTCCTCCAATCTGATCAAGAAGGTCTTCCAGCAGAAAAGCTTCTTGCAACAGGTGGCTTCATCGAACCAGGTCAAAACACCCAGAGGCACCTGGTGCAAGAGAATGAAATCATAGCCGAAAATCAAAAGCACGTTGCACCAATTTTCATACTTGGACTTGTTTATGTAGAGACCATAGTCGAGACTTTGAAGACAAACCTTCTCGGCCTCCTTCAACTTAGCAAGATTAAGAGTAGAAGTCTCAGTACTCTTTTCGCACCCACAGATCTTGAGCCATGTCTTGGCAGAGTAGTTGTGGTCTTGATTGAATTTGGAGGCGATAATTACCATTCCCAAGAAAAGCTTCTTAGGACAGAGATCTGTCGAAATCCCACCATTGATGAGTTTGAACAAGTAGTAGCAGCAGATCTGCAAAGACTGCGTGGTGGTCTTGGATCTTCTCATCACCTCAAGAATAAAAAACCGGAGTTTGACATCATCGAATCTGTAATCTTGGGGGTAGCAAAGCTTGAGCAATCTCAAGGTGCAGTTTATGAGAATAGAGTTGAACTGCGCCTTGGTCAAGTGCTCATTGTAGTACTTCAGGTTATTTGGCGAATAGTGGTCTGATTCTAAAATGGAGTGGTCACTGAGAGGCAGGAGTCCGCCATTCCTGGGAGAGACTGAGCCTTCAGGGGTGAGCATCTTTGTATACTCCTGATACTGTCGCTAGTGCTCGTTTCGTAAGTCAAGCTTCTTGTTCTCTTCTGCTTCCAGGTTCGTCGACCTTAATTAGAAGAAGCCATTTTCATTCAAGTCTCGAGTAGGTATCAGAAAAATAATGCGGATGTGCTTGGGAAAGCTTTCAAGGGGTCGAGTTTAGCCAGCTAAAGACGGAAATGACGGGTGATAAAGATGATGGGTCTGTTTCCTTGAAACAGAAAATGGTAGGAAATGAAAAGGGGAATGACTTAATATAATGCTGCGGATGGAAAAGTGTGGATGCTGAGAAGTGTGGAGCAGAAGGGCGGGTGTGGCACGCGCGATTTATATAATGTTCTACGCAGCAGGGTGCGTCGTAGAATTACTCATTATCAGAGGTTAGTCATGGATCACCCGTGTCACGTGAGCGCGCTCCAATGAGTCAAGCCGCCCGAGGAATTCCGCAACGGGCCGGGACTTCGCGGGCCAATGCAGATAAGCCATGGTCACACTTATCGCTATTTCCTATTTGAGAGATAATTATGGCTATGCATTAAAGTTCTATTTTAAAAGGGAGCGGAAGCTCAGGTCTATAACATCTTTCACCTCCTTATAGCTGACAATGACACAGGTGTCCTCCTCCCGAGAAACGAGGAGGAGTTTCTCGTCCACGCCAGCGTCCAATTTGTTAAGGTTGACCAAAATTCTCGAGAGATCCACCACAGGCTTGCCGACTTCATTTCTGGTCTGAAAAAGATAGTCGCGGAACAGGCCAATGATAAACGAGTTTCCGCCGATTTCTCCCGTTGTTTCTGGTCGGCTGAGTAGAAAGTTTATCTTGGCCAAGACACGGAACAATCTTCCGTTCTCCACCTCCGACAGTAATTGACTCTCGTAGTAATCCGTCAGATCCTGGAGTCCATTCATAAGCTCGAGCAGCTTTGCCGAAAGGTGCTGCCCAAAGAATTCGTGAAGGTTGAATGTCTCGTTTGGTCTCATTAGTCGTTTCATGACGGCTATCATTTCTTCACTGAATGATATGGTACTGTACAGCTGTAAGTAAGTGATGATTGAGTCAGCAGGGACCCCTCTCATGTTCGAGGGGAGAGTGGCGCTGGCCAATTCGGTGATCACTTTACCTAGGCGCATAATATCCGCCATCTGCAGCTCCTTGATGGATCTTTGCGTGCCGATGTCTTCTGCTTTTTGCTCGAGCATTTCGTAATCGAGGATATCATCGGCACAGACACCTGCCAACCTTATCCGATTTTTGTTGGTAACTATGATCTTGCTCATAGACATGGAGCTGCCAGCAAACAAGCCCGCGCTGTGAATGGAAATAAGAGCACCGACTAATTGAATCACATAGGTCCATAAAAGCTTTTCAGTCACAGGCTCCGATCTGCCCACTAGCTTTCTTGTCATGTGCTGCTCTTGTAAGGTTTGAGACAAGGGATAATAATCGTATACGAGACACAAAGTCGGATCTCCATTGGTACTGAAACCAACAGATGTGAAGGCATCTTGAAGTCTCACGACATTAGGATTATTGACCCTCTTCCATTTCTTGACTGTAGCAAACGGGTGCTCATTGAGGATCCTGAACTTGGAACTATAATCGATTCTGCGCAACGCATATGGCAAACCGTCAACATTCGAGTTGACCTTGTAAACACATGATGGCAATTGGTAAGCACTTGATAACTGGTCGAACGTAGAGTCAATAGGAACCAAAGAGTGATAGACGCCGACGTGCTCTGGTAAGGACAGTTGCGGCAATGTCTGCAATGTGGCTTCATTTCTCTTCGTCACTGTTTCACGTAAGTCATTAGGGATAAACATATCGTTCACGTTAGTCTCGTGAGGCTGGAGAGATGGGGCTAATCTGGGCGGTGGCGCTGGGGCGTATAAATGAAAGTTCAAAGGATACGTCAGTACGTTTTGCCCATGGAACATAAAGTCCAGAACCCCGTTCACAGGATTGGCATTATTAGATGCTGAGACTGCTGGTGCATTGGATAGGTAAGGGTTCTGTTGTTTGGCTGGTTGCGATACTTGCTGCTGCATGATTCTCAGCAGGCCAGACACGTTTTGTGAGGTGTGTTGGGCTGTGTTTTGCAGGAATTGAGATTGGAACCCATCGCTAGACATATTGTTTGTGGTTGAAAATAGAAATGGCTCATCGTATGGACTTGAAGGGGTGAACGATGGAGTAGAAGCATTGAATTTTCTGGCTAAAGGCATTGCTTGGCCATTTGGACTATGTTCCTGGGCATTAGGCGCCAGAGTCTTCGTGCTAGACGAGTCCATACCGGATGGAACGAACACGGGAATTTCCTTCACTTTAGGGGAAAGCGCCGCAAATTTGTTTGTGACGCCCAGTACCGACGGTTGAAATGACGGGGTTTTCGTGTTGAATTTCCGCTTTGTATCAACGGCGGCCAAGGTCTGTCTCGAAGACGATGGAAGCGTTGACGATGGGTTTGAGAAAAGTGTTGCTCCGTTCTGTGAGTTTGGAGAATTATTTTCCGTTTGTATGGAAGCCTTTGCTGATTGAGGAGATCCCTGGCTTGTTTGTGCTTGTGTTTGGGGAGCCGTGGCATTGTTGGAAGCTGGGTCAGTCTTCGTCGACAGAGGGTGGGAAAAAGCACACCCCTTGTTCTCAAATTTGCAGTATCCGTAGATAAGAACATTCTTGCAAGGAATTTCCTTGGCAGAATCGGGGTTGATGTTCATTACTTGAAAGTGGGATAAGTTGGGGGAACCAAGTATGCAGCGAAACGCGCTTGATACCGCACGGTTGGTGCACGACCCTAATTCTGGTCGGGACGAACTCGAATTCGGTCTCCAGATTAGTAAAATCGGCTGTCGGCCATATGAGACATTCTCATCATCGATTTGCTGTCGGGCGGTCTTCGGAATTATGTAACGTCTGACAGTCGAGAGTGCGATTTCACTTTTCTCACCACCATGACCCACACACTTATCTTGACCGGTGCCTCCAGAGGTATGTTACAATTCTAAGCCCAACTCGTGTGCTATACTAACTATAGGAATTGGAGCCTCTGTTGCCAGGCAATTCCTTGATTCGAATCCCGAGGGAAACTTGGTGGCAATTGCTCGCTCCACCGCCCCTCTTGAGACTCTCCAGAAAGAGTACGGAAAACGTGTCACTATTCTATCTGCCGACCTCGCAGACCCTGAGACAGCTTCAAAGGCTGTGCTGTTGGCTTTGGAGAATTACGGCTCTATCAACTCTATCATTGCCAATGCTGGAGTGTTGGATCCTGTGGGCCCAATCGCCGATGCCGACGTGAAGTCATGGAGACGACTCTACGATATCAACTTTTTCTCGGTGGTGGAATTGGTGCAGAATGCTCTCCCACACTTGAAGAAGACGAAGGGAAAGGTGGTGATTGTGCTGTCGGGTGCTTCCACTAGCGCTTACCACGGATGGGCTGCCTATGGCTCGTCGAAAGCAGCTTTGAACCACTTTATCCGCCATCTTGCTGTTGAAAACCCTGATATAAGCGCTCTCTCTTTTGCGCCGGGTGTGGTTGATACTGCTATGCAGAAGGATATCAGAGAGGTCTTTGGGGCCAACATGCCCGAGGACAGCCTTAAAAAGTTCACTGATTTACACAAAAACGATCAGTTATTACCTCCTGAGGTACCTGCTAAGTACTGTGTCAACTTTGTTCTTAAGTCTTGGTCCCCAGATATGAATGGGCAGTACTTCAGAGTGGGTGATGAGTCCATCAAGGCATTCAGCACATAGAAAACGGAATGTATAAACAAATATTGATGAAAATTCGGAGAAGAAATTGTGAGAGATGAAATAGTAGCAAATTAGCTGTTTACGAAACGCAAGCGGGAGCTGGATCGAAAACAGCCCGCTTCCCAGGTATGTGTCAGCCATTGTATGCAGTGCCACTGCACGTGGGTGCCAGCGAGACCAAACCCAGCGCCACTGGCAGAATTTGTGGCTTTGAATGTGTGAGGATGTATTTTAGGCACGAAAACATGCAACCTCTATTTAATCTCGACAGAATTTGTTGAATTCGATTTTTGCGTGCCACTTTCTTCTCAGCAAGATCTTCAAGATTCGCAATTCTCTACAGGTACCTCAAGCTTCTTCGTAAACTGTCAGAATCGACTAGATTAACGTGATAAAAAATGTACCTTCAAAACCTGGCTAGAAGTTATTTGCAAGAAGAAATTCCCTTATGATTGTCCCCGACCACTGTTTATCTTGGAGCTCATTATTTGAGTAGCTGCAATGTGCCGTACCTAGACTATAATCTTTGTTTTTCGAGGCTCACGGATATCACACTCCATCATGATCCCAAGATTCAAAATTGCCCCTTGCTCATTCAGAGGTGGACTTCTTAGGGCCCCTGTTCCCAAAAGACTAGTGAGATTCAACTCTTCACTGGGAGGATCACCTCCAGCCAAGAAGGGACGTGGGTTGATCCTTGGAGCGCTAGCTGTGTTGGCCGTAGGCTCCACCATTGGTGCTTCTGTGTACAACAAGAACCCTCCAGTTTCTGCGGTGGAACCCAAGAAAGGACCAGCATTTTCAGATAAAGAAGTCAAGGTTATCTTCGTGTTGGGCGGCCCTGGTTCTGGAAAGGGCACACAATGTGCCAAGCTTGTTGCCGACAAAGGGTTTGTTCATCTCTCCGCTGGGGACTTGTTAAGAGCCGAGCAGAAGAGAGAAGGATCCAAGTATGGTGAGTTGATTGCCAAGTGTATCAAAGAAGGCACAATTGTGCCCCAGGTTGTGACGATTGCATTGCTCCAACAGGCTATCGCTGAAGAGTACGAAAAGAAAAACTACCGGTTTCTCGTTGACGGTTTCCCTAGAAAAATGGACCAAGCTATTACTTTCGAGGAGCAGATTGTGAAGTCCAACTTCACCCTCTTCTTCGAGTGTCCAGAAAGTGTGATGCTCAAGAGACTTTTGGAGAGAGGTAAGACCAGCGGCCGCACTGACGACAATGTGGAGAGCATCAAGAAGCGTTTCCGTACATTTGTGGAAACTTCCATGCCTGTGGTTGACTACTTTGACTCCGAAGGCCGGGTAGTCAAGCTCCAGTGTGACAAATCCGTGGATGAGGTCTACGAAACAGTGACAAAAGCATTAGACCAGCGTGGAATCGCTTGATTGTAAATAAAGGGCTTTGGGCCGCATATGCAGAGTAAGTAGACAGGTGCAACCAAAAGGTGCAATATGGTTCACGATAGGAGCCACGGCCGTTCATTCCAGAAGGCGTCGTCGATAATGTTGGTATGATGCTGGGTGATCTGGGCTTTTTTCCTCATCTTCTCATGCCGCTGCTTTTGGCGAGAGCTGAGCTCAGATTCATCGGGCTGTTGCTTCTCATACTCTCTGACAATGACCGTGCCCTTCTTGAAGATCTCAGGCTCAGTGTTGTAATTGATGCCACATCTAGAAAAAAGAATCTCGTTTTTGTCCTTAGCTAAGGAGCCTTTAAGCTCATTTTCTGCCTCCTTTCCGCTCATTCCACAGACATTGATGAGGTTCCAGAATGTGGTATTGTAGAGATTGTTGATATGACAATCTACCTGCCGCCAGCTGAAGTAGTCCCTGACAACTTTGGTATTTGGATACACCACTGCACGAGCGTCAAAAGTCGGAAGCCGCTCGGTTTGGATCTGTTTATCAGGGAACTCGCTATTCCAATGCAAAGTGTAGTAGACAGACATATGGGAAGCAAATGTCGTCACCAACTTCATTTCTCGGCGCTCAAATAAGTCGGTGCCTTTTCTCAAAAGAAACAGATACTCGTCCGAGTCTCCGTAGCACATGACAATGTCAGGAAACTGGTTCATCATGCTGAGGGCAGCATTGTTCATGACATTCAATGCCCCAAGGTCGTTTGGCTTGGCAAAATCATAGAAGGTGGAGAATTTGTGAAAGCCCTTTCCGTCCACACGAATCAAGATGTGTGTTTCTGGAAGGAGGTAGTTTTCTCGCTCGAACAGCTTGACGTACTCGAACCTGGAATTGGCCATTTCGGTTGGGATGCACTAGGTGCGCATACTTTATAAGTCGATCGAAGGAGAAAACGCCGAAAATAAGGCGATTTTACGGAAAAAGAACTCATCTCTGCCTAAAGATCCTAAACTTCGTTCTCTGGGTAATAGAGTCGGAGCAGCCGGCAAATGTTGGTGACGACCCGACCCTTCCTCAGCGGGCGAGCACGTGACCTCATCACAAAAATTTATCAAAATTGTATCAAAAATTCGCTACAGATCGCAGTCCGAACTAGATACACTTCACCATGAGTGCTCAATTAAGGACACTTGAGCGTGAAGAACGCTTTAGAAATCCACCCAAGGACAAATCAGCATTTCCTCTTCTTGCTGATGCCGTTGCTCCCCACATCGGCTCCTTTAACGCTTTGACAGAAGGCCCCGATGGTGGTATTTTGAATTTGGCCGTTAAGGATATCGGCACCAAAACAATTTTCGACTCCAGCACCACCTCAGAATTTGCTAACAAGTTGAAGATTAGAGTGGACTCCGTGCAGCTAGCCAAGCCTGCTGTGCCCTCCTCTGACAAGGTGTCGGTGGTGAGAAGAACGTACCCTAGTGAGTGCAGAGAGAGAATGATGTCGTATCGTTCGAAGCTCATGCTTAAGCTCACTTGGTCTGTGAACGATGAGGAGGAGGTTTCCGAGGTGCGTGATTTCGGACAGGTCCCCATCATGGTCAAGTCCAACAGATGTCATTTGGAAAAGATGTCTCCCAAAGAATTGGTTGAACATAGAGAAGAGTCCGACGAGTTTGGAGGATATTTCATTGTCAACGGTCTTGAGAAGCTCGTTCGTATGTTGATTGTTCAGAGAAGAAACTACCCTATGGCTTTGATCCGTCCTTCTTTCGGCAACAGAGGTCCCGCCTACTCTAAGTTTGGTGTGCAAACTAGATGTGTTCGTCCTGACCAAACGTCGCAAACTAATGTGTTGCACTACCTTACCAATGGTGATGTGACGTTCAGATTTTCCTGGAGAAAGAACGAGTATCTTGTGCCTGTGATGATGATTTTGAAGGCCTTGATCGAGACCAACGACCGTGAGATTTTCGATGGTATCGTTGGCTCTGATACCTCCAACTCATTCTTAACCGACCGTTTGGAATTGCTCTTGCGCTCTTACAAGCAATACAACCTTCACTCTAAGAAAGAAACCTTGGCATACTTGGGTGACAGATTCCGCGTTGCCTTTGACGGTACTCCAGACCAGTCTGATATCGAAATTGGAGAAGAGCTCTTGAAAAGAATTGTTCTTGTGCATTTGCCTGATAATGGTGATAAGTTCCGTATGCTCTTATTCATGATCAGAAAGTTGTACACTCTTGTTGCAGGCGACTGTGCCCCAGACAATCCAGATGCCACACAGCATCAAGAAATTTTGATGGGTGGTTTCTTGTACGGTATGATCATCAAGGAAAAGATTGATGAGTACTTGCAGAGCATACAAACGCAGATAAATTCTGACACCCAGCGTGGTGTTCGGGTTAATTTCTCGGACAGGCAGTACTTGACTCGTGTGTTCTCCAGACTTAATGAGAATATCGGTCAAAAGTTGCAATACTTCTTATCAACTGGTAATTTGGTATCTCAGTCTGGTTTAGATTTGCAACAAGTCTCAGGCTATACGGTTATGGCCGAGAAGATTAACTTCCACAGATTCATTGCCCATTTCAGAATGGTCCACAGAGGTTCTTTCTTCGCAGAGTTGAAAACCACAACGGTCAGAAAGTTGTTACCGGAATCCTGGGGTTTCTTGTGTCCTGTGCACACTCCCGATGGATCGCCCTGTGGTTTGTTAAACCATTTGTCTCACAAGTGCAGAGTCTCCACTCAAACGTCTGACGTGTCCAAGGTCCCAGAAGCATTGGCCAGATTGGGTGTTTCCCCAGCACACACTTTTGCCGCCGGCCCTGATTTGTGCTGTGTGCAGTTGGACGGTAGAATTGTTGGTTGGACCACCCACGAGCAGGGAAAACTCGTGGCAGATGCTTTGCGTTTGTGGAAGGTTCAAGGTGGTCATGGCTTACCCCTTGACTTGGAAATCGGCTATGTGCCACCCTCTTCCAAGGGTCAATACCCAGGTTTGTACATTTTTGGTGGACCCGCTAGAATGATGAGACCCACAAAATACTTGCCTTTGGAGAAGGAGGACATTGTCGGTCCTTTCGAGCAGGTTTACATGAATATTGCTGTTACTCCTGAAGAGATCGAGAAGAATAATCACACGCACGTGGAGTTCACACCAACGAACATCTTGTCGATTTTGGCCAACTTGACGCCTTTCTCCGATTTCAACCAGTCGCCAAGAAACATGTATCAGTGTCAAATGGGTAAGCAAACGATGGGTACTCCAGGTGTGGCGCTTGTGCACAGATCGGACAACAAGTTGTACCGCTTGCAGGGTGGCCAGACGCCAATCGTCAAGGCCAACTTGTATGACGATTACGGAATGGACAATTTCCCCAACGGAACAAATGCCGTGGTGGCTGTCATTTCTTACACTGGTTATGATATGGACGATGCGATGATCATCAATAAGTCAGCCGACGAGAGAGGTTTCGGATACGGAAGTGTGATCAAGGTCGAAAAGGTGGATTTGGGCATGAGTAGAAAAAGAGGAGACCCTATTTCCCAGCACTTTGGATTTGGTGCAGATGACATTCCCGAAGAATGGAAAGAAAAATTAGACGGTGATGGATACCCTATGATCGGTCTGAAGATTGAAGAAGGTGATCCAATTGTTGCATTTTTTGATGATATTGCCGGAAAAACCAAGGTCAAGAGATACCATTCAAGTGAGGCTGCCTACATCGAAGAAGTGAAGCTTCTAGGAGATGACTCTGGCGACCAAGAATGCCAGACCATTACTATCAAGTTCAGAGTGCCCAGAGCACCTTTGATTGGAGACAAGTTTTCTTCCAGACACGGACAGAAGGGTGTTTGCTCTCGCAAGTGGCCAACCATCGACATGCCGTTCTCTGAGTCAGGCATCCAGCCTGATGTCATCATCAACCCGCACGCGTTCCCATCTCGTATGACCATTGGTATGTTCGTCGAGTCTCTTGCAGGAAAAGCAGGAGCACTCCACGGAATGGCCCACGATGCCACGCCATGGAAGTTCAGCGAGACCGATACCCCAGCAGACTATTTTGGTGAACAATTGAAGGCTGCAGGTTACAATTACCACGGAAACGAGCCAATGTACTCAGGTGCCACTGGTGAGGAGCTTAGAGTCGATATTTACATTGGTGTGGTCTACTACCAGAGGTTGAGACACATGGTGAATGATAAGTTCCAGGTCAGATCCACTGGTCCTGTCAACTCCTTGATGATGCAGCCTGTGAAGGGTCGTAAGAGAAATGGTGGAATCCGTGTGGGAGAGATGGAAAGAGATGCATTGATTGGTCATGGTACGTCATACTTGCTTCAAGACAGATTGTTGAACTCGTCCGACTACACACAATCGCCCATCTGTCGGTCATGTGGCTCTATTCTAAATACCCAGCAGTCTGTTCCACGTATCGGAGACTACACTACTGTCAGATGTCGTGCCTGTTCTCACAAATTGGAGGACATCATAAAGGAAGGTGTTTGGGTCCCAAAAACCGAAATTTGGGAAGACGGCAGAGGTATCAAGTATGTGGGTGGAGACGACACTACGACTGTGGCTATTCCGTTTGTCTTGAAGTACTTGGATTCCGAGTTGAATGCCATGGGTATCAAGATGCGGTACAACGTGGAGCCAAAATAGGACGCATAGCCTATTGAAGTGCATTTCATAATCATAAAATAGAACAATTGATAATAGTATATGTAGCATCAAAGAAAATATAGTAATTATTTTCAGTTGAGGTCTTCCTACAGTCTCGAAGATCGACGACTTATTAATATATTAAATTTATACCCGATTGGAAAGCTGGGGTCACTATTTCTTCTCCTTCTTCTCCTTCTTCTTCTTCTCCTTGGAACCCTTTGGAACTCTAGCCAACCAGTAGAAGAAACAAGTGAGAATGACATTGATGGCAATGAAAGAGACAAGAATACCCCAGTTTCTCCATCTTTGGCTGTATTCAGCGTTGACACTAGATAAGAAGGTGTTAGTTGAACTTATCAGACAGAACTCACAGTCAGACGAAGCATTAGGATTAGTCAAGTAACCACCTGCATACTGGATATAAGGCTCCATGTACTCGCCACAGGTCTTTCCTGAAGTAGGGTCGAAAGTGACAAGCTCTCTCTGAGCACACTTGACTTCGTTGTTGGCAAGTGCAGTACTCAACATGGCTTGAATCAAATAGGTGAATGGGTTGCACCTGTACATGAAAATCCAGAATCTCGGCAACACGTTAGGTCCAGCCAAAACACCACAGAAATTCAAGCACATGATGAACAACAAGTTAGCAATGTTGGCAGCATTCTCAGCCAATTCAACAAACGAGATACACAACTGGCCCATTGTAGAAATGACAACGTAGAAAGAAATAATCAAAAGCCACATGGTAGCTCCACGTCCATGAACATCATTGTCAGCGACAGCATTCTCGTACAATCCAACGGGGTAGTACCAACAGAAGAAAGCCAAGGTTCCGACTGCGACTTGGAAAGGAATTTCAACGGTAACTTGCGCAGTAATGAAAGCGAACCAACTGAATGTTCTGGATGGAGATTCTCTGACTTCATAAATCTCTCTTTGCTTGACAAAGTATGGCAACATTTGTTGCACCATAGTGTTGAAAGGCATGTAGAACATGAAGATCGAGAACATTTGGTTTTGCAAACCTTGCATAGACGTTCCTGCTTTGAAGAAAGAAAAGCCGTTAAACAAGCAAGACGAGACAACTAAGAAAAGCTTGGAATAGATGTAGCCAGGAGTTCTCCAGTATTGTTGGAAAGCTCTTTTGGTGACAATGAAGTATTGACTGACAATAGAAGAGGCGTATTTGTTGGTTGCGCCCTCTTCCTCCTCAGCTGGGACTTTCAGAAGCTCGTTTTCCATGTAGCTTAACTCTTTGTTCATTTCCTGGTACTCCGAGGAGTTTCTCCAGACCTCGAAGTAGTCTTGGTTAGCACGGGATCCGGGGGCGGCACCAACGACTTCCAACATCCATTCGGCAGGGTTTGCCTCTGGAGGGCATGGATGCGCTCCGTACTTCTCGAAGTAGTTGATCAAAGTCTGCGAATTCTCACCCAAGTCACCAAAGTATGCGGTTCGACCACCCTTTTGCAAAAACAACAAGCGATCGAACTCCTTCATCAAAATAGCAGAAGGTTGATGGATGGTACACAAGATAGCTTGTCCATGGTCGGCCAATTTTCTCATCAACTTGCAGATGGACCAAGCGGTTTGCGAGTCCAAACCGGAAGTTGGCTCATCTAAGAAAAGCAACAATTTAGGCTTGGCGACCAACTCAACGGCTATAGTCAACCGCTTACGTTGCTCAACGTTCAAACCTTCACCAGCCACACCAACCAAAGCGTCAGCGTATGCGCGCATATCCAACAAGTCAATCACATATTCAACGTACTCGTCCTTCTCCTTCCTAGAGACACTCTTTGGCTGTCTCAAGTAGGCGGAGAAAGTCAAAGCCTCACGTACAGTCGAGGTAGGTAAGTGAATATCCTGCTGCTGGACATAACCAATAGATCTTTGGAAAGAAGAACTCAAGGGCTTACCGTCTACCATTCTGGTACCGTCAGTGACGACACCCGTAGTAAGACGCTCAGACAAACAGTTCAATAAAGTGGTTTTACCGGCACCAGAAGCACCCATCAAAGCGGTAACCTGACCTGGCTTCACCCAACCATCAATCTGGTTCAAAATGATTCTATCCTCTTTCTTGATTTTGACAGAGTAGGTTAAGTTTCTCCAGTGGAAGATCTTGCTCTCACCAACGTCAACAGATACACTGGAAGTTTCGTTCGATTTCTCTCTAGAACTCTCCATGACTTCGTTGGTTCCGAGTTTCTCGTTGCCAAGATCGTTCTCAAGGTCATTGGCGACAGCTCTTTTTTGGTCTCTTTCCTTTTTCACATTCTTCAAAGAGCCGTGCAAGTAAACAACGATTTCACCCTTTTGCATTGCACCCTTATTGAGTTCAGTCAAACCAATGTAAATGCCCAAGAAGACAACAATGTAAGCAATCACAATACCCATGTTTCTCCATTTGTGAGAATTGAAGTATTCGTAAGATATGGCAATGTATCTCGTTCCACTGACAATTGACTGGCCCGGAATCGAACCAACAGAGTTACACACATTGTTGGCAGTAGCAGTTGTAGCATATCCTGGACCAGATGGCACATACTGACTGCACTCAAAATCACGATCGTAAAATTCGTTCACCATCAAAGACTCAAAAACGTAGGAAACAGGGTTGATATACTGAATCCAGCGAGACCAGCCCAACATACTTGGCGTTGGGATGACAAAGCCAGTGAAAATAACCATAGCCATCAAAATAACAGTGGCTGGAGTCATTGCACCAGCGATCGAGGTAGACACAGCACCCAAGGATCTGAATATGTGGGACATGGCAAGGGTGCAAAGGTTGCAGATTAACCAATAAAAGAAGAATCTTCCTGGCTCTCTTCTGAAGTTAACCATGAAGTAGAATGCGAAATTGAAAATCGTAGACATGGCGAGTTTGGTTGGTAATTCGGAAATTATGGATGCAAGAGCATCTGCAGAGGGTCTGTATAAAGCGTACTTCTTGTGCTTTTCAACAATTGGACGGGCTTCGAATAACGACATGATTTCCAACAAAGAAGCGAATGCATTAAACAACACAGCGAAGAACATAGCAGCACCACGGTAGTAAAATTTGCCGGTCGTTGACGATAGGTTGTAGAAAACAGAGGACAAGATTAGACCCATGACACCCTGTCCGAAAATGGAAAAGAGAGTAATCGATGGGTCACCTTTAACTCTCTTAAAATTTCTTCTGATGAGAAGATCAACTTGCATTCTAAAAGAAATTGTGAAGGGAGAACGCTTGGAAACGTGGTCAGATTGTCTGGCCACATGCGACTCACGGTAAGCCGCACGCTTGTGCTCAGCCTGGACGTCCAGCAAGTAAGAATCGATACCTTCGGTAAGAGTCTTGTATTCGGGGGAGTTTCTCCAGTATTCCGAGAACTCTTGAGCAGTTCTGGGAACCTTGTGCTCGTAGCCAGGAATGATGACTCTTTCAGCTGGATTTGTCAAAGAGGTCAAATAATCAGCAGTGGTTTGACGCTGTGGGCACTCGTATCCCATGTTGACGAAGAATTCCTTGGCAGAATCAGCCTTACCGAAGTAGATTTGGTAACCCTCGTAGAGAACGACGACATTGTCAAACAAGTCGTAAGCATCTTGAGAGCATTGGTAAATAGCAATCAAAGGAGTAGCATCCAAGATGGCGGCGGAAGTCTTTAAGGCACGGATAAACTCCAAAGCAGTAGCGGCATCCAAACCTCTAGTTGCATTATCCCAACACTGAATGTTGGCACCGGATAAGGATACCTCAGCAATGGAAACACGCTTTCTTTCACCACCGGAGACACCACGAACGAAATCGTTACCGACGTTGGTGTTTCGCGTGTGAGACAACCCGTAAGTGGCCATGTAAACGGAGGCCATGTGCTTGGCATGCTCTGCTCTGGAAACGGGACCTCTGTTTTGAGGGGTTCTCATAGCGGCGGCAAATTCAAGGGTATCGCCCACACTCAAGTGTGGGAAGTGAGTGTCAGTCTCAGCGGAGTAGACCACATCACCACGGTAATGCTTTTCAATCTCCTCCGGAGTAAGACCCTCGTAAGAGATCTGAGACTCGCTTCCAATTTGGTAACCATAGGTGTTACAGGCAATGGTCTTTAACAATGTGGAACAACCGGAACCTGGACGACCGAGCACAACAGTAAGCTCACCAGGGCGGAAGTAACCATCCATGGTCTTCAAGATATCAAAACATCTGGTGGAATCAGTTTTCCGGTAGCCTCTAATGAAATCAGTAGCATATTTGTAAAGACCATTGGTGACCGTGGGTTGATAGTCGGAGTCAGCAGCCACACCGTAAGCTCTCAAATTTCTGTAAGCAACACCCAACTTGGAAGGCTTGTAGTAATCAGGGTCAGAGTCCATCAACTTCCGCATATTCTTGACCCAAAGCTTGGCATCGAAGTTCTCGCTGTCTGGATTCAAAGCATCTGGAGCATCATGGAAAGGAGCGACGCCCGGAACCTCAGACATGTGTGATAAGTATTTCAACAAATCGCCCGAGCTCTTGGTTTTGACACTGGCGGCATTGGAAGCGTTAGTGTAAGTTCTGGCCAAATGACGGATCTGATCGTCGTCCTGGCCACGGTACTCATTGAGTGAAGCATCCTCGTCTAGATGGGAGTGGGGATAATTTTCGGGTACTGGCTCAGGGCCAGTGTATTTTTCCCCAGCGTCCGTGAATCTGTCACCGCCTATAGCAGTTACACTTCCTTCACGATTGGACATTGATGAAAAAAAATTAGTGAACGAGTCAAAATTCTAGCGACTTGTGAGATATATAAACACCCAGCATCGAGAATGCGGATCGGACCGGAAGTGTTCGGAGGCTTCGCCTCGCGGGTGCGGCTCGTACCCGTTCCTCGTTCCGTATGCAAGATCTATTTGTCAGAGTTTGCGGAGTTAGACAAATAAAGACGGATTCCGAGATGTGCGGCAGAAAGCAGAACTTCTGTGGCCGATCAGACGCAAAAAGGCTATTGATGACCAAAGGTGACCCAATGTGGAACAGGGGTCCGAACCCGTACTTATGTCACACAAGTTCACCACACTCAAATTTATCTGCTGTCATGGCTTGGAATTGCTTCGCTTCTCCCTTACGGCGGCGAGCATGTCTTGGCTCGCACATGCATACGGGAGCCGCATGGTTTTCTGGAGACTGAGATACTGGTTTTTGAGGAATTGTCGATACTAGAACGGGCGTTGGTTTCTACTTGCGTCATGCCATTTCTTAGATTCGATATTCACCTTTGGATGTCTACGGTGGTTGATCAATATGCCCATTTTTCATTTTTTTTGTTTTGTTTTTTTTTCGTATAATTTTGCGGCGATACTGCGGGCGATATTTGAACGGGCGGCGGAACCAGATTTTTTCGCTACGCACAAACACGAGCTTGCTGCCGAAAACGGGGTCACTACAAGCATAATGCAGTCAAGTTCGAAAACAAGATGCAGAGAATTCTGTTTTGGCAGAGCAAACCGTTGTAGTATTAGCCAACTATAATTCTTGAACTATTGACCATAGAAACCTCACTTCGTGTGAAGAATAAAGCAAGTATTGAAGAAGCTGAGAGATACTGCTCATTGCTGGAATCGGCAAATGGGTTGTGCACCTCACGATTGCTGCATAGTCGAAGAGCATTGTAGTCACATGATACGTCACATGATTCGCACGTGGCAAAAACAAACATGGGATCACGTAGCGCTCCTGTAGTAAAAATCACAACCCCCATGCTGCACGGTGCTTCCGACTTCATCGTCTTCATCAAAAGCCTAATAAGGGGTTCGAGTGGCGCTGCAATTGACTGCGATAATCCGGACAACAATGCTGAGCTCGTGGTCTCCTCCTTCATCTCCAATAGCCTGCCAGACGCGCTATTCGTGCTAGCCCAGGGCAACACATTTCAGATTCATCAGCACTTGCTGCCTAGCAACACAGATCCCGAGCTTGTGCTTGTGTTTGTAAAACACGAGGGTATTCTCAATGCAGACATGCCGTTTATACTGCAGGTCCAAGTAGTGAATATCCCCCTTCCTACTCTTGGGATGGACGGCGAGTCGAAAGCCGCCACCGATTCCTACGATCAGCTCCAGGACCTTATTTCACTTGCAATTACTCCTTATTTTGACTACGTGTCCCAAGCAAAGTCCCCAGAAACGCTCAACTCAACCTCCATCACTTCAGCAAAAAAACGCTTCAACGAGCTCTCCCTTTCCCTTAAACACATGAAACATGTTCTTGAGGTGCCTGATTTGCTTCTATCAGTTCCTCAGGGTCTTATGCAGATACTCAAGAGGCCGGAAGCCTCTCGCGACTCAGATGTCTTGTCGGATACCTCGACCCTCAATGAATTGACCAAGACCGTCAATCAGTGGATCCGCCTGATACAATACGTCACATATATTTCCAGGACCTCCGATACCGGCGAGTCTTTGCTCGATGAGGTTCGGTTCTGGTCTCTGCTTGAATCTGCTCTCGTCCGAATCTATGATCAAATAAAACAACCCGAGGTCACCAATGCCATTGAGATTCTTAGCGCTGCCAAGCGGTTCCAAGTGAGCCTTGCCTTTCAGAACAACCTAGGGATTTCGGAGAAAATGGAGGAGGCCCAGACCTATACCTTCTTGCTTCGAGATCTTCCTGTGTCTGATTTAGTATTTGACAACGAAAGCATCCCGACCATATCGCAATTCGAAGATACCATTGTGACCCTATTCGCTCACTTAAAGAAATGGAAGACTCTGAGCTCGATTCCGCTCACTGGAATAATAAAATTGGTGGAGGTTGTTCTTAATGAGATTGCTCTTTCTCTCTGCAAGCTAGTGTCCAACGCAAATGCCAAGGCAGACTCGGACGCCGAGTTTGATGAACTTTACCACGAAAATCTACCTAGAGTTTTTTCGACAATCAACAGCAATGTGAAGTTCATGGTCAACGTCATCCGTGAGCTCATGCGGAAAAGACAGGAGAAGTTCATGGTCGTGAAGATTGAACTGGCGTTACTCAACAAAATACGCGACCGGGTTGAGAACATTAAGTTCATCCGCCATAAGCATGAAGATCTTCTTTATGCTTTGAAACTATTTGAAGATAGTGAGAAGTTTGTCGAGGCCATCACCTTGGCCTACGACAAATATATTGCTCTTTCAAGTCCATTTGACTTCTCCAACGAGGGCTTGTCGATTTGGAAGGTCAACAGCCAATTGTATCTCGAAACGCAATCGACGACTCAGGAAGCCGTCCGTTCTATCGTCAACAGAAACCTCGAGAGATGTCACAGATTCACAGACTACTATTTTGTGTTCAGCAAATTCCAAAGCAGAAGTTCCGGGTCTTTGACGCTTTTGGACACATATATTGATGAGAAGCATAAGCTAGATATCTTGGACAAAGCTTATACTGATGTTCACAATTTGATTCTTCTATTCGATGTTGATAAGTACAGCGAGGTTTTAGCCAAGCCGACTCTATGTCAGATTATCATGTACGAGGAGAGTCTTAGAGCGAAGCTTTTATTTTACTTGGTTAATCTTGAAAAGTTTTTGGGCGAAAATTGGAGACGATACTCCGTGGGGTCCAGGATAGACATGGAAGCAAACGCTCAACTCAAGATTTTGGACTCCGAGATGCATTTTTCCGAGTGGATACAAGAGACTACAGAAAGACTCACTACTCATCAGCGTCTGGACGAAATTCTTTACTTCGAGAAGATTGAAGAAGAGGACACATTTAATTTGTTTGTCAAATATGACATGGAAAAATTCGAGAAATTGTACGAGACCAAAGAACTCATAAGTCTTGGATTCGTTGTTCCTTCTAAAATAATCATGGAAGTTGAGCGTGTGAAGGTACTCAAGCCCATTGTGCAATCATTCACGGAACACATTCAACTATTTACGGATACTTTAAATCTCCGGAAGAATGCTGCATTCGGCATTAAATTTGGATTTTTGGTTGAGGATCAGGTCAGCGACATATTTGCAGCAATTAAGGACATGATGAGCTTCGAGTGGTCACAAGTGGTTTCAGAGATTAATCTGAGCGACTTGGACGAGCACTGTCCCCAATTTGCTTCACAAAATTTCACTTTGGGTGCCATTGAGGATCTACAAAACCGGATATACAACATCCATATGCAAATGAATACTATCCAGAGAGTATTTACATTATTGGATGAAAAATTATACCCGCAAATACTCACTTGTTCTTTCTCCAAAGAATCTATCGAACTGATCATCCACGAAGTTGAGCAAAGCGTGGCAAGAATCATAAGATCACCCTTTTATGACTTGCCTCGTTTTGTTAGTGTCATCAATGAAGATACGCTCAACATATTAAGTCAGAAATGTTGCCTTGAGCTCAGCTGTCTCAAGGAACTCACCCAAAATGGGCTTAATAAGAGAGAGTCAAAAGTTCTTGATGGCTTGCCTTTGACTCGCCACGAACTCACATATAACGAGTCCAAGATTACCATCACCCCATCATTAGAAACTTCCAAACAAAATTTGTTCATGTTTGTGGACGGAATTATATCAGTTATTAATAGCCAGAAGATGATAACACTCAAAGGTGAAAGGAAGAACTTTTCAGTGACAGAGCTGGATTCTCTTTCAGCAGCCTTAGCCACTACGCTTTCTGCTTTCGATGACCAGCTCATGCAGGCCAAAGAATATTTGAGGGGCTGGAAGAACATTGAGAAACAAATAAATGTTGGCATTAATTTCGAAGCTCATTTCGATTCCAAATTGCTCTTGGACGGAATCAAGGACTCGCTTCATGCTATGGAAGATCTTATTCTGAACAAAAAGCTTCTTGGCGATGGGAATGGAATGAAAGAATTGGGTATTATACAGATTTCTTTCTTACAAATCCAGCCAAAGGTACAGGCCCTCTTCCAACTGAGCTTGACTCAAACATCGCAAGCGTTTTGCAACAAGATTCACGAGATCTTGCTCAAATTATCCAATGAAATGAACATCGCTCAGGGTTCCCTTCTGGCAAATCTTGATTTCGCTGAACTGTCGCTAAGCGCATTGAAAAAGGTAAGCGACGTTATGAAGTATCAATCTATGCTTCCACAATGGCGAGATACTATCCAGGCACTATTTGTGTGCCAACTGACAGTCTCCAAGATAGGCATTTCTGTGCCCGAGAAATGGCTTTACGTTGAGCAACTCGACAATCAGTTCCAGAATATCAACAGCGTCCTAAACAGCAAGCTAGAGCAGATACAAACGCATATTGACACTCTAGCACTTACATACAATGCCCAATATTCCCGCATTAATGAGGAGAGTGGTCAGTTGGAGCGAGAATGGCAAAATGGGAAGCCGGTTTCTCCCTTTCTTGATCCTGCATCAGCATTGTCGGTTTTGGCCCGCTTTCAGGCATCTGCAAATAAGATGAGTCTCCAACTCAGGCCTTTGCTTGAGCTTCAAAAGCACTTTCCAATGTTTCAAGAGACAAACCTGCCCATTTCCGTTATTGAAGATGAGTTGCGAGAGCTCAAGTTCGTGTGGACATCTTTGCAAGACTTGTGGGCAAAGTTAGAGCTTATCAAAACACAAAAGTGGAAAGACTGCAGCCCTAGACATATCAAGCAAGATTTGGAGAATATTTTGGTGGAAATGAAAAAATGCCCTATCTCTGTTCGCCAATATTCGGCATTTGAAACTCTCATGGGATTGATCAAACAAATTCTTGACACCTTTGGCTTCATCTCCGAGCTCAAAAGTGATTCGATACAAGACCGCCACTTGGAACAGATCATGGAAATTAGCGATCCAAAGTCGGCTAAGAAATCGACGGCTCTCCTAGTGGGTGACGTCATTGGAATCGATTACAAATTACACGAGGCAAACATTCGGGCTGTTTTAGAGCAAGCTCACGCAGAGCAGCTTGTACACTCAAGTCTCGTTAGCATTGAAGAAGAGTGGTCGATGATTGTATTTGAGTTGTTCAGCTTTGGTGGAAAATGCCGATTGGTGAAGAACTGGAAGGTTTTGTACGATCAATGCGATACAAGCTTGTCCACATTGCACAGTATTGAAAGATCCAATTCACTGATTTACTTGGAGAGGGAGCGTCAAGATCTCGAAAGCAAACTTAATGATTTCAAGAGCATCATAGACGTCTGGGTTGAGGTCCAAAGACAATGGATTTACCTCGATGGAGTATTTGCGCCCAATGCTCAAATTAGGTCATCTCTTCCTTTGGAGGCCACCAGATTCAATAACATCTCCATTGAGTTTTTATCATTGAACAAACGACTCACTACCTGCAAGAGAGTTCTCGACATACTCAACATCAAGGGAAGTTTTAGGGCTTTACTGAAAATCTCGGAGTCTTTGGTTAAAACAGTGAAGGGATTAACCGACTTCTTAGACAAGCAAAGACAGCTATTCGCCCGCCTATTTTTTATCGGAAACGAAGATTTCCTTGAGCTTCTCGGAAGCGGTACTAATGCCGTTACGATCAACAAACATATCAAGCTGATGTTTTCGGGCATCAAGTCTGTTACTCTAGATAGCAATTCGTCTTCAATTGTGGGAATCGTGAGTCCTCAAGGTGAAAGCGTTGACTTCAATTCTCCAGTCTCCCTTATCAAGTTCCATGACTTGACAAGCTGGTTACAAGTCTTCGAGAAAGAAGTTAAACTCACCTTGGCCACCAGCATTTGTGATGCGATTACCAGCGTGAAACGAGTCTATCACGAGATTAACACTGAGACCATAAATGTCCTATTGGCGAAATACCCAGCACAAGCACTCATCGTTGCATTCCAGGTCTTTTTCTCAGAGTTGCTTTCGAAGGCGCATGAAAGCAAAGAGCTTGAGGCTTCTCTCGGCTTTTGTGAAGTTTGCATAAAAGTGCTCACTGCCTTGGCTTCCGAGTCCGATAACCCTTTGAGTGTGGGCAAATTAAGATCGCTTTTAGTTGAGGTCATTTTCTACAGTGATTCATTAAAAAGCATGTCTCAGGTGAGCCCTTCTGAGAAGAGTCGAATTCTCAACTCTCTACTTCTTTATCACTGCAACCTAAGTTTGCAAGATCCGTTAGAGAGAGTCTGGGTGAGTCAAGGACGCTTTGTATTCAGCTACGGCTTCGAGTATCAGGGTGTCACTGAACGGTTGGCCATGACTCCGCTAGTGACCGACTGTTTTCTTGCCATGACCCAGGCAATTGCCCAGAAACAGGGAGGGTCATCTTTTGGACCAGCCGGGACCGGAAAAACCGAATGTGTCAAGGCTCTTGGTCAAAATTTGGGGCGCATGGTCTTGGTGTTTAATTGTGACGACAGTTTCGACTTCCGTTCTATGGGCAGAATCCTTCTTGGAATCTGCCAAGTTGGTTGTTGGGGATGTTTTGATGAGTTTAATCGGCTCGAAAAAGAGATTTTGAGTACTCTTTCTTCCGAGGTTGAACATGTGGAACACGGTCTCAAATCTTCGGAGGTCGTGGCGGTTTCAGGCAAGGAAATCATCGTCAACCAAAACACCGGCATTTTTGTCACCATGAATCCCGGCTACTCAGGAAGAAATGAGCTTCCTGAGAATCTCAAGAAGCATTTTAGGGGATTCTCGATGGATCGCCCAGAGGAGTTGAAGATTGCGCAAGTGATCATGTCGTCTTATGGTTTCGTGCACGCAGAAGAGTTGGCAAATATTGCTATCCCATTTTTCAAAGAGCTCAAACAAAGTGTTTCAAAACAGCTTCACTATGATTTTGGACTCCGAGCCTTGAAAACTGTTCTTAGAAGAGCTGGCCGCATGCGGAAAGAGATCCACCTCGCAATTAAATCCGCAGATGTGCGTCTCGAAGAGCTTCAGATCTTTGCCTCATGTTTGGAAGATACGGTCCTTCCTCAACTAGTTGATAATGACTGTGTTGTCTTTTCGGAATTGACATCCAAGTTTCTCAACGTCAAACCCAGAGAGAAGCAGGAGGTAATGGAGTTCAGTCATCTCATAAAGGAGAGTGCTATTTCAAAAGGCTACGAGGCCACCGATGAGCTCTTAAAAAAGACGAGGCAGCTCTATCAAATACAACAAGCTCACCACGGGTTTATGCTTGTGGGAAAATCAGGAAGCGGAAAGTCTTTAGCTCTCAACTTGGTATTGGATGCTTTGGCAGACTTTCGTGAAACAAGATGTGAAAAATTCATTATCGACAGCAAGGTGATGTCCAAGGATAAATTGTTTGGATATCTTGATCCGATCACGAGGGATTGGACTGATGGCCTCTTTACCAAGATCTTGAGAGGAATCCTCGCAGACCTAAAGGGTGAACTGCTGAAGATAACCTGGATAATTTTTGACGGTGATGTCGACCCTGAGTGGGCCGAAAACTTAAATAGTTTGTTGGATGACAACAAACTCTTGACTTTGCCGAATGGAGAGCGTCTTGAACTTCCCGAAAACGTCAAGATTGTGTTTGAGGTGACTAGTCTTAGTTATGTGACCCCGGCAACCGTTAGCAGATGTGGAATGGTCTGGTTTGACATTTCAACAATTTCTTGCTCTTCTATTTGGCACCACAGATTACATCTTTTGAAACACGGCTTTGAAGTGTCACCAGAGCGCAATGGACCCTTTCCCGAAAGAATATGGACTGAAATGCAATCGTCAATCGAAAAATTTGATCTGCATACCATACTTGATCAGATAGGCCAGTTTGCGGCAAAGCTACACCACATTATGGCCTACAACAACCATTATGCTATTGCGTCTTTCTTCACATACTTCCATATCCATTGCTCGAAGCTACTTACCGAGCAGCATACTGCCAACATCGATATCTTTGTCAGAAAATCCTTCTTTTTGTCGTTCATTTGGGGATATGCGGGAGATAGCGACTATAGCGGAAGAGAAGAGCTTCGGAAATATCTTACCACACTTGACTATTTTGCAAACTTGGAAGCTCCACAGAATATCTCGAAGACAAAGTTGTCCTTCCCAGATTTTGAGTGGACGGCTTGGTCCGACCAGGTCGAAAGTGTCGACCTCGAGCCCCATAAGATCATGGAACCAGGAATTATCGTGCCAACAGTTGACACAGTGATGCATGAAGCCTTGGTGCGTGATATTGTTAACAAGCACTCGCCATTGATTATGTGTGGCCCCCCAGGGTCAGGAAAGACAATGACGTTGCTTAAGGCATTGAGAGATTCGCCAGATCTCGATGCTACACCAATCAATTTCTCCAAGGATACCACACCCCATGTCTTACTTGCTACTTTGGAGCAGTACTGTGAGTACAAGGTGTCCAAGTCAGGAATAATTCTCACCCCCAGAGTCAATGGCAAATGGGTGGTGGTATTCTGTGACGAGATCAATTTACCATCAACAGATAAGTACGGAACCCAGAAAGTCATTTCATTCATGAGGCAATTGATTGAGCACGGGGGTTTCTGGAGACCCAAAGATCTCACATGGGTCAACCTCCAAAACGTTCAGTTTGTGGGTGCCTGCAACGACCCAAACGACCCAGGTCGAAACAAATTAGACGACCGGCTCTTGCGCCACTCGACGGTTGTCATGGTTGACTACCCTGGGCCCGAATCCATGAAAACCATCTATCAGACTTTCAACTCGGCCATATTGAAGTGTGCACCAGATATCAGAAGCTTTGCTGGTGACTTGACAGAGTCGATGATACAGGTCTACGATCAAACAAGAGCCTACCTCGACTCATCCAAGATGAGCCACTACATCTACTCACCTAGGGAGCTTACGCGTTGGTGCAGGGGCATTTTGGAGACAATCATGAATGTTGCCTACCACAGTTTACCCGAGTTGATCCGCTTATGGTATCATGAAGGCTTGCGGCTATTCTACGATAGATTGGTGAGCAACGAAGATAAGATTTGGTGCAAGGATCTATTCAGAAACATTGCTGCAAAAAATTTTGGTAACACCGACTTGGACTCTACACTCCAAGAGCCAGTTCTTTACTCCAAGTGGATGACAGGTGAATACGAACCGGTGGATCAGGTTGTCTTGAAAAAGTTCGTCAAGGAAAGGTTGAGAGTGTTCAGCGAAGAGGAATCTGAAGTGGACTTGATTCTCTTTGGTGATATGTTGGACCACGCGTTAAGAATCGATCGTGTGTTGAGACAGCATCAGGGTCACATGATCTTGGTGGGACCCCACACAAGTGGAAAAAGCACTTTGACCAAGTTTGTCGCGTGGATGAACGGTTTGTGTATTTTGCAGTTGAGAACGCACACAGGCTACACCATCAGAGAGTTTGAGCAAACCTTGAGAGATGTCTTGCTCCGATGTGCCAAAGGCGAGCAGATCTGTTTCTTGATTGACGAATCTAACATCATGGATACTTCATTTATCGAGAGAATGAACACTCTTCTTGCCAATTCGGAGATCCCAGGTCTTTTTGAAGACGAGGACTTAGACAACCTCAACAAAGTGTGTGTTTCGGAGTCCACAGCAATGGGGTACGTGTGTGATTCAGATGATGAGTTGAATGCCTGGCTAGTTCTGCGGATTGCGGAGAACCTCCACGTTGTGTTCACCATGAGTGGGCTCGACGGCGGAAACAACCCCCAAGTCAATTCTTCACCTGCTTTGTTCAACCGATGTGTGCTCAGTTGGATGGGTGACTGGGGAATCAGCTCGCTATCTAAAGTCAGTGAGCACTTTGTCAATGGAATTCCCACAGACTGCTCAAACTACTCGTTACCATCCTCGGTGACACCATTCTCAAAGCCACAGCTCACATCCTTGAAAGACTCAATTGTGGATGTACTCACGTGGATTCATAGCCACACATTGAAGGGGCAAAAGGCGTACCCTAAGCAGTTTCTCGATCTCAACCGGCTTTTCGTGACACTCCACGCCAAATGTCTTTCTGAACTTGAAGAAAACCAGAGACATACCAATGCGGGTTTGGACAAGCTAAGGGAAACAGTCCTACAAGTGAGTGAGATGAAAAAGATCATGCACGAGAAGAAAATTCACTTGCAGAATAAAGATGATGAAGCTAAGCAAATGTTGAACAAGATGATTGTGCAACAAAATGAGGCAGAAAGAAAGAGAGAATTTTCAGAAGCCACCAAAGTCGAGTTGGAGAAACAAGAGATTGATATCAACACTCGCAGGCATCGTGCAATGAGTGAACTCGAACTTGCAGAGCCTGCAGTGCTTGAGGCCCAAAGAGGGGTGCAGAATATCAAGAAACAGCACCTCACCGAAATGAGAAGCATGGCCAATCCGCCAGCATCGATCAAAATGGCCATGGAGTCGGTATGTGTGCTCTTGGGCTACCAGGTGTCATCCTGGAGAGATGTCCAGCTGATAGTGAGGAAAGACGACTTCATTTACAGTATTGTTTCCTTTGACAGCGAGACCCACTTGAGTTTTGAGAGACGGAAGCATATGGAAGAAACATATTTGTCCCGGTCAGACTACAACTACGAGGCAATTGACCGAGCAAGCAAAGCCTGTGGACCACTCTTTTTGTGGGTAACGGCACAATTGAGATACTCGTCGATTTTGGAGAAGATTGGACCATTAAGAGCAGAGGTTGAAGCACTTGAAAGTTCTGCCAACAGATCACGGGCACATCTTATTGCCATTGCGCAGATGATTGAGGAGTTGGGTCAAAGTATCGAAAACTACAAAAACGACTACAGCGAATTGATCAGAGAAACGGAGCGAGTCAAAACAGAGATGACTCAGATCGAGGCAAAAGTGGACCGTAGTATGAAGTTGATCGAAAACTTGACGAAAGAGAGAAAGAAATGGCAGGCCAGTATCGAGAACTTTGAATCTGGAAAACAGAAGATAGTGGGAAATGCAATCCTAGGAGCAGCATTCTCCACTTACTGTGGTGCATTGTCTCAAGGAAGCAGAGACGATGCTCTTGAAAGCTGGAAAGAGAGGTTATTGCTTTATGACATCGCGTTCGACCCTTCGTTGGAAATCAGTTCATTGCTTTCCACCGCCGACCAGAGAGCAGTATGGAGACAGTCAGGTTTGCTGAGGGACTCATTGTTTGTTGGGAATTTCTCTATTAGCTCCTGGAGTGAACCTAGCTACATTGTTGATCCTTCCGGTAGCTTGATAGATACTCTCCAGAGTGTGTCGCTCCCTAATAAGCTCACAGTCACAAGCTTCCTTCACCACCAGTTTTTGAAGGCGGTTGAAGATGCCTTGAGGTTTGGAGGCACGGTCTTGATTCTGAACGCAGAGGCATATAATCCGATTCTTGACCCTGTGATAAGACAAGAGGTTTTCCGTACTGGCGGCCGGAAGACGATCCACTTCGGCGGCAAATCGATTGTGCTCCTGGAAGCCTTCAAGTTGATCTTGTTCACACGGGACTCCAAGCTGGAAATTCCCGTCTTTCTCAGATCCCGGGCCACAGTGCTCAACTTCTCCGTTACCCGAAGCAATATCAACAACCGCATCCTCGATTTGTCGCTTGAGCACTCGGAACCAGCGTTGTTTGCTCAGAAAAATGAGATCCTCTCTTTGCAGAGTGACTATTACGTCCGCTTGCTTAATCTACGCAAAGAATTGCTTCTCGCCTTGAACAATGTGAAAGGCACAATTTTGGACAACGATGAATTGATCATGACGTTGGAGTCGTTAGAGACTGAATCGTCAGAAATCGTCGGCAGAATGTCCGACAGTCAAGTGGTGATGGCAACGGTGGAGAAGTCACGGGCGAAATTCTCCAGTATAGCAGTCCATATGCAAAACATCTACGATATAATGATGTATTTTGGCAAGAGGAGTGTGCTCTACAACTTCCCACTTGGTGAGATCATTGATGTCTTCGTGGACGCGTTCAAGAATCGTGGGTCTATGACTTTGGCTGAGCTCACAGCGTCGATCTATCACCAATTTCACCTGGTATTTTCACCAACCTTGAGGAGATTAGATCGAGTCTGTTTTGAAGTGTGCTTGGTGACTTCTTTCCATGGAGTTGAGGCTGGAGCCCGAATGCTTGACTTCTGTACTGGTTTAGTGCAGTGTATCACCGGCGAAGAAAAGCTTCAAGACGTCCTCATGAGGTTTGAGAGCAACAACGACAAACGTTTTGAGGCCAAAACGGAGGATGGAGAGCTTGGAGATCTTTTGCTTTCAGTGAAAGAGAAAAACCCCTGTGTTCAGGTCTTAAGTGCTTTTATCGAGACTGCGTTCACCGGCTCTACCCCCAGCTTTAGTCGAGCAGTGGCTCAGTACATCAAAACAGTCTTTCCATTACAGGAGTTTGATTTCGATAGTTGGGCCCGCCGGAAATCATCTCCCATCTTGTTCTGCACTTCGGATCACTACGATGTCTCGTATAGAGTGCACCAGAGTGCTAAAACAGCAAATGTGCCGTTGATGGAGGCTTCGATGGGCACAAAAGAGGGTATTGAGCTTGCATACAAGCTAATCGAAAAGGGGATGGCCCAAGGAACGTGGGTGTTGATCGAAAATATCCAGTTCTCCAAGGATTGGCTAACCCAGTTGGCGCTCCGTCTCGAAACGAGCAACCCCCACCAAAACTTCCGCCTCTACCTCACATGTTCCTTGGACTCCAGCATCCCAAGCGGTATAGTGGAGTTGTCCCGAGTTTTGACCATCGAAGCTCAGCCCCCATGGAAGGATATGCTACGAGACGCATTTACCATGCTAGCAGAAAGTGCTACGGATGCAAACCAGTTGCATCTCTATTTCATGCTCTCGTGGTTCCATACCACAATCATGGAGAGGCTCAAATACACTCCGTTGGGCTTCAAGCAACACTACGACTTCAGCGAGTCTGACTTGGCCGCCGCAGCTTTCGTCTTGCAGAGTATCTTCTCTGGCATGGACCAGCAGAAAGTGGCAGAGCATCAGACTCCCTGGCTGGAGATAGCATACCGCATTGGAGTCATCATATACGGAGGAAAAATCTCGGATCCTGAAGATTCACTATATTGCGTGGAGTTGGCCCGGTATCTCTTAGCGCCACAATCATTGCGTGCCGATTTCAACTTGGTTCATAATCAGGTTGCCAACGACGCCGGTCTACACGTTGTTTCCCCAAATGCTACTACGCGTGCCGATTACATATCGTGGATCGAAGACTTCTCTGTGGAAGAAACCATGATGATCGCTAGTTTGCCTATGGGTGTTTTAGATGATTTGAAAGAAAGAGAGGCTGGAACAATTGCTCAAGAGACGCTCCACGTTCTTCAGAGATGTGTGCGTGCTGAGTAATGGTATCAGTTTGCTGGCTGTGACAAGTTGCTAGTTACCTTACTTGCTACTACCGGTCACGATGATGGCATATTAGACTGAAGGCCCACTGTACCAATACAATAGATCCCAATACAATAGATCCCCATGTACCAGAATAGATCCCAATATACCAGACCAATATTGCCATAATACCACAATAACGCCTTACCGCTGAGTTTAAACTTGAGTTCTACCAACACACATTGATGCTTCTTATTAAGAGTTATACACATAGTTTACTCGTCGTCCTCCAAGGTTTGAGCAGCGATACGGTCCAAGTCTCTTTGGCCGTTCTCGGAGATTCTTCTACCACCTTGTGGGGCGATTTCAAGGACACCGATCTTCTCCAAAGCCTGCACAACCTTTCTGTTGATAGAGCCGGAAGCGTCAGCGTGCTTGTGTGGTCTGAAACCTCTGTTGATAGCACCACCGTATAACTTGTTCAACTTACCGACACCGACGGACTTTCTCAAGTAGACGTGTCTGGCAGCGGAAGCAGCTCTCTTGTAGAACCAAGTCTCGGACTCTTGTGGAGGCAACTCGTTACCGGCGGAGGTCTTGACGAGCTCAACGTAACCTGGAACCTCCAACTTACCTTGACGCTGCAAGAATTGAGCGTAAGCGTTGATAAAGTCTTGAGCTGGAACGTCTCTGTATTGTTAGTATGATGTTTGCGGGCCTTGGGCACTTTGTTATGGTATTTGGCGGAGATGGGAGACGATGTTTGGATGAGATAAACTGCTATCGCCAAGGATCCCAATTATGAAGAGCACGGTGATCTGCAGCGGTCATGGTAATAGTTTTTGGGTTTGTGCTTGTGTGTGTTTGATTGCAACATACCTAACGGAAACACCTGGCATCTTGTTTAAAGTGATATGGGAGGTAAGATTAGTTCAAAATTTTCTTGCAAATTTTTGGTGAGGTGAGAATTTTCCGGCACTGCATGTGTGCGCGCGACAAGAGCAGTCCCACGGGTCACGTGCCAGGTCCTGCAGACTGTGGCGCTCTCCCCTGCCGCCGCTTTCCAACAGATCAGACTACCGAGTGACCATGTTGTCGCTCGGTTGCAGGGAAATATCAGTCCCAGAGCCTCAGCCGCGGTTTCTCCGGCGTCGTGTAGTAGACAAGGTCCTGTAGAGAAGTTTCGGCGTCCCAGAAGGTGTCGTTCAAGTCGACACCCCTCCGTTTCCGAAGGGGTAACCCGGGCCAGCCTTCGGAGACATTGTACGATTCTCGGCGCCTGAACCTTGCCGAAGCCACCGTGGGCCGTTCCAAAGGGGAGGCATTTGCAATCTTATGGTGGAGTCCTGCACACAGCGGGCCGCTCAGGCCCTCGCGCAAGTACGCAGTCTGAAGCGCCTCGTAGTGGGCCCTCACGTCGCGCTCGTCCGCCTCCAGCCAAGCCTGCTCGAGGGCAACTGTTTGCACGGGCAGGCGCCGCTCTGTGTGCAGTACCAAGTCATCGAGGAGCACACACGCCACGCCCAAAGCGACAATGTGCCCGGGCATGGCGCCGTACATAAGATGTACTTCTTCTGGCAGGAGTGCCCGGGTCATTTGCCATACCTTCTCCCGCATATCGAACATGTACTTGGAGAGGCAGAGATTGCGGTCAACGAGCACCATTTTCCTGCAGGCATGTTTCTGAAGCGGGTGCGTGGGAAAGTTCAACTGCCGCAAGAGAGCCAAGTCCACCGTGAAACAGTCCAAGTGCAATTGCACGAGAATGTCCACTAAATTTGGACATTGGACCTCGGCCCGGTCTTTTGGTCGGGGGATCTTGGGCTTGGCGTCAAATACCCGTAGTGCTAGTTTGTCCAAGCCTCCCGCAACTGCACGTAAAAGAGCCATGAGGTCTGAGTAGCCAAGGGCATACACATCGGAAAGCGCCAAATTCAATTGCCTGATATCGCCATTTTCAAGATACTTGGCTAAATGGCAGAGCTCCAAGCCACTGCGGAAATCCACAACAAGATCGAGGCGGTTGCATCGCAGTGCTAGTTCCATGAGCCTGCGATGCGACATCAACACGTCGCAATTGATGGCCATAGACTCCAATTTCTCGGGCAAAAGGGGCTCCCGGTCACAAATTTCACCACTAAGAACCTGGAGGTGTTTCAACCCAGAAAACAGGCGCAAGTCGCCATAAAGCCCCGAAGCAGGGATTTCAAGAGCGCACACCAAGTGAGAAATTGACCATTTGTAATCAGCAACGGCTGCGAAAAAAGCACTTCGTAGAGATTCTGGCCTGGTCCATAGCGACTGCCTTCTCGGGGGTGCTAGTAGTGTATCGAGCTGGCTGATCCTGACCATACTGAGAAACCCAAAGAGATACCGTCCACATATTATCCGCAAGGTTGAGCAAGTCGAGCTCAAACTCAAAAGAGCGAGGGTGTGGTTATATGCATGAAAACGGGCGTTTTTCTGCTTTTCAATGGGCGCCAAGTAGAGCACAATATGGTGGAGTATCTCCTCAGGTAACACGAGTAGCAGCATGCCGGCGCTATCGCTCGCGCACCAGGTTATGGGGCCGGGTGCAGGAATCAGTCTACAGTAGTTTGACCGACCGAAGGATTTCGGTAATTACAATTATAGTAGTTTCGTACGTACAAGTTCCCGAGTCCAAAAGCTTAGACCTTGAAACCTCTGGAGTGTCTTCTACCTCTGGCCTTCTCGAACTTTCTGCCCTTGGAGATGACCTTTGGAGCCTTACCCTTGTGTGGGCCGAAACCAAAGTGTCTGACGGCTTGTCTGGCGTTTCTGGAACCTCTGACAACGAAGGTGTTCTCACCTTGAGGAGCTCTCAAAGCCAACTGGTCGAGGGTGATAGCCTCACCACCAGCCTTGGTGATTCTAGCTCTGGCGGTGGCAGTGAATCTCAAAGCAGCGACGGTGACCTTTGGCAACTCGGTGACGGTGATGTCGTTGGTGACGGTACCGACAACAACAAGGGTCTTGCCCTCCTCCTTCTTAGCGAGCTTGGAGATCTTGGCCAAAGACACTGGTGGTCTGTTGATCTTGGACAAGAACAAGGACTTCAAGATGATCTTGTTGAACTTGGCGTCAGTACGACCTGGATGTTAGTATATTTTCTTCTGCTGGTTGGACGCACACTGATGTACTCGCAGAACTGCCCGCTCCGTGAAGGAGGGGCGAAGCATGCACGGGGCACTGCTTCGGCGGAATTACTAATCCACGGCCAGCCGTGGTAGTTTGATCCTCACGAACCCTGCGCCTGCAAAGGAGGCCAGAGTAAGTGTTCCTGATGGTAGTAAACTTTGATGCGGACTTGGGGCCCAGCTAGCGTAAACGCTTCAAATTGCCTTTGCGCATCGGATGATCTTCCGTGGTATTGGATACCAGTTCCATTGAGTTTCACCATGTTTGTCGAGAGGGTTAAGCCTCGATATACATACGAGCCAAGTAGGTGTACAACTTCACCAAAACACCCAAGTAGACGTTCTCCGACTTTGGGGCGGTTCTGTTGGAAGATCTGGCGTGTTGCTTCTTGGTGTGGTCTCTACCCATTGTGATGTGAAAAGAAGTTGGCTGAGGAGAAATTTTTCCAGTCTTTTTTCGAGCTGTAGGTGGCTGTCGCGCGCGATGCGGATCACGTGCGCTATCATTTAGGGCACTTGCCCTATATTTCAGCGGGTCACGTGCACATCTGGGGACGTTTGTTTGCCCACGTCCATTCTAGTGAATACCATTTACCTTCAACGATCTAATCCAAATTACTCTTTATTCGATTTTAGAATGCGCATATCGGTTATCGTCTATTAACTGGAGGGTGTCTGGGTCTTATCTCCGCGCATCAATCTCGCATCAGATACCAACAACCAGTGAACTCATGAGATGTTTCAGCACTTCCGCCAGGCACTGTGCCGGTAGATTGTTTCCTGCACTCAAAACACCTGAGCAAATCAGCACTTACATCCACACATCCCACGGAAGTCTCCGGGACTTGATGCCGCGTCCGGGGAATCACGTGGACGGAGCCACCGTCCGCAAGATGCTTCGATTGTCCGGCTTCGAGACCAACGTCTCCGAGGAAACTGGACAGAAATGGGCGGATGCTTTGAACGTGCAGGTTGGTTTCATCGATCACGTGAACGACGATAGCAACGCCACTCGGGCAGACTTGCCTGTGTTCAGACCTCTTCCGTCCGATCATCACTCCACGCCAGCCCTTTCTCTCCAAGAATTGCAGAAATTGGTGCAAGAGTACCAGAGCACTCATGAAGAGCCCTGGGAAGCGACTGCATACATCAAAGACACCGTCAAGCTCTAGCGCATGTCAGCACATCGTCAATCTCTGATACACATCGAATGATAAGCCTTAGGCGCGAGGCACTCTCGAGTCCATGGACATTCTGTCAGGCACGTCTAGCTCAAACAAATTGTGCAATTTGCCCTTCAATTCGGTGAGCAGTTTTGTTCCCTTGGAGATGGCGTCCACACTGGCGCCTTTTGGATATGAGATGTAAGCCCTGATCTGAAAAGTGTTGGATAAGTCTAGAAGCTGAAGCTTGATTTTGTCTTGCTGAGCCTGAGCCGTGTCGTCAGTCACGAAGACCTTGAAAATCTCGATCACCACATCGCCATGGAAGAACCGCACGCCTTTGAGCCAGTATTGGTTAACGGCGCCGTAACCAAGGTCTCTGAGAAAATGGAGAAAAGAATCTTCATTTTGAGGCGCTGGCGACTTGGCCCGGGTGTTCTCTTTTGGCATATCGACCTGCATGGCGTCATCCTCCTCTTCAGGCGGCACTTCCTGCTTATCGCCGTCGATTTCAATGGGGTCGAGGATCCCTGTACCTTTTTGCGGATCTTGGTGAGTATCTAGCTCATTTTTAATCTGTGTACCGTTTTCGGATTTCACCTGGGCTCCATTTGCTGGTGCCACGCCATTCCCAGTCTCGGTCTTTACCTCTGTTTTCATTTCTGGCGTCATTTCTTGAACCTTCCTTCTGCTGTGATGATGCACAACGGTGCTTTCGTAAAAGTTCTGAGCCAGCACGGGGTTCTTGCCTGCATTGGGGATATCCAGGATGTGGAGCGTCCAGTGCTTAACCTCTTTTCCTGCAAAAAGCCGGTCCACATTGATGTTGTCTTTTTCGCCGTAGAATTTAGTCAAATCCATATTCTTGGACGCATCGTCATGCCACGTAGTCGTGCATCTCATGTGGTATTGCTCGATCTGGTTGACCTTGCCAGGCTCAAACACAGGCTTGAACACATTGTGAGGTTTGGTCAAAATATTGTAAGTGGCGATAACCTGAGGTCTTCTCAATCCAGTCAATGCTTCAAGAGTGGAAACAGTCTGCGTGTATTTCGAATGGGGCACGCTTGACGTGAGTAGGAGCTGGTGGCCCATAGTGTTTAGTGTGCGCGACGTATATGATTTAGATACATTGGATACATATACCGGAATCAAGGTCTAAAACCACCAGACTGTATACAATACAACTGTAGCTTGTGCTAACACTTTCAGAATACAAGCGAACTGAATAATGAGTCCCTCAGCTAGCACTAATTCTAAACAGCAAACACTCAAATCGAAAAAAGAATTGAGGC
The DNA here is from genome assembly GCA_002370615.1 of Metschnikowia aberdeeniae. Taxonomy (NCBI): domain Eukaryota; kingdom Fungi; phylum Ascomycota; class Pichiomycetes; order Serinales; family Metschnikowiaceae; genus Metschnikowia; species Metschnikowia aberdeeniae. The sequence continues at coordinate 1,203,943 of NKZB01000175.1, forward strand.
AGAATAAGCATTCCGTACATGATCTTGCCAACAAGGTGTATTTTCGAGACTTCTATGAACCAAGGCTTATCATTAGCACAGTGACTATTATACACAGTGTACTAGTATAACGCAGTGTACTAGTATAACGCAGTGTACTAGTATAACGCAGTGCCCAGTAAGACCCACCAGTGCTGGCAAGTGCCGAACAACATCTTTCTCGCCCGCCGCAGTACCTAGTTTCAAGTATAGTACAGGAGCACCAACAGTGGACGCCAATAGCATCAAACCAGGCAGAATCTGCTAAAAATGGGACATTTACCGAACGGGACTTTGCACGGAGATCAACATCAAAAACGTCTGTCCAATTACTGGTCCTTCTTGGTTTCACCGTCACTCACCACAGAGTCCTCAGCAAAAGCCATAACAATATAAGCAATCAACACCACGTTGGCGGCCACAGCAGCAGAACCGCCGCTGACAAGAGAACTATCGAAGAAGTATTGGCACGTGAAGAATGTGAACAACGGAAGAAACACCATGGCCACAGTGAATGCCATAAGCTTTCTCACCACAGAGCTGGGGTTAGTAAAGGTGCACAACCAAGGCGGTTGAACTTACGTACGCAGGAACATCGACAGCCATTTTGGGTGTGGTGGTGAGAGTCGGGTTGAGCGTATGCCACCGGCGCATCACGTGCGCGCGTATCTCCCGCGCAATTCCTATCTCCACCACCAAAACCACCTTCAACGCTACAATGAAGTTATCCACGTTGGCTCTCTGGGTCAGCACAGCAGCGGCATTTTCCGACACGGCGGCCTTCTATGCTTCGGGCGGACTTGATGCCCGTTCGCTCAAGTACGTGTCCCCATCCACCGATTTGGCCCTGGCCATTTCAGAGTTCACCCTGGAATTTTGCTCGGTAAACACCGACGACAAACTATACCTCTATAGGGTCAAAAAATTGGAGCGGGCGGCACCAATGGCCAAATTGGATGGCCAGACGTATGTCAAGCACGTACAGTACCACTCGGGGTCGGATGTGGACATGGCCATGGCTGAGTCGTGTGTTGTCCAGTATTTGAACGCCAAGCCAACGAACGCCGCCGACTTGACCGCCAATGTCATTGTGGTGGACATTGAGGACGATAACTCCCATTCCATTGATGAGTTTTTGGGCGAGAAATACGTTTTTGTTCAAGGCAAGCCGCGCTTCGAGTCGTCTGGTGAGTCCATCAAAGAATATCTCAAGGAAAAGTTGAATGGGCTCGAGGAATTGACCAAGAGATCGGCGGATCCTACGGAGGATGACGTCGAAGACGACGAGGCCATCTTGCAGGAGGTGGAGAGTGACTTCCGTACCGCTGAAGCCATGATCGCTGCACAGGAGTCCGACGCAATGGTCACTGCGCTAAGCGACGACCACACACTCGGAGCGTCTGCCTCCAAAAACGGAACTTCCACCAAGTCGAACCTTTTCACCAACTATCAATTCTTCACGCCTGGCGTGTGGCTGGCTTTGATTGTGTCGTTCTTCTTGTTGTATGTGGCCTCGACCGCGATTAGCTGGATCACCTCCATTGAATTGTCCTACAAAAGCTTCGTCAAGCAAGTCGAGTATGAGAAAAAGACGGAGTAGGTCTATAGAAACTATCATCGAACAGAAAATCATAAGTCTGGCAACGTGTAAAAACACTCCAATCTGAACTCCAACTGTAATATTTTGAGGGTTTCCTCGTGCATTGTGCTATAAATCTAGTCTATTTATTCACTGATTTCACTACATTCTCTCTTCTGAGGGGTATAGCTTCATCCCCTCAATCTGTATGCAATAGATGGTGAACGGTAGGCTTTCACATACCAAAGGCATTTAAATGGGATTTCAATTAGTACACGTACGGCACAATCTTGTAAGGAACCTGCTTCTCATATTCGTCCCATGCCTTGCCATACTTGCTCCTGCACTTGGCCTCGTCCCTAGTTTGCCTGTGTATCAACAACGTGGCAAAGTAGATCACATAAAAATAGGTGAATACAGTCATGGTGCCGGTGGGCAAGCACCAGGACCAACCAATAAGCCAGTCCCCAAAGTAGTTGATGTGCTGGCTCTTGCTCCACCAGCCGTCAGCCAAAAGCTTAGAGCCCGTAGGCGTTTTGATACTCTTCAAGTGATCGAGCTTTCCCTTTTTAAAATCAGATTTCTGCTGGTTGGCACTGTGGAAAATGTAGTAGCCCACAAAGCTCAACACCAAAATCAATGCAGACTTCACGTAGCCTAACTCGTAGTAGTTGTCCTCAAGAGCCAAGTAACGAGCTTGCAAGGAGTATGACCAGGGAAGCCAGGCCAAGTCACCAAATGCCAACATAAAGCCAAATCCGTCGGTGGCAATATCCATCATGGTGAGGCAACCCTCCTCATTTAACACTCCATCAAAGATGTAAAATGCCTGCAAGAAATTGACAATAATAAGAGAATCAGCAACCTTACCCTTGGTGTGGTATTGGTTGTGGATACAAGACAAGTTGATGAGCAACAAGAGGAGCATGCCGGGCCTCAACTCGCAGAACAACTTGATGTCCCAAGCGCCGATTCTAGGGTTCAATTCACGGCCAATAAACCAGTCGTAAATGGGAACTTGAGAGTTTCCGTTGATTGAAAGAATCCTCTCGTTGGTCTTGAGCCCATTGGGTCTGCGCAATGGAATGAAAGAGATCAAGTAGACAAAGTTGGCCATCACGAACGAGAAGAGAATGGTCACCATGGTCAATTTCAACTGATTGTCGTATAGAAACTGGAGCTCAGGCAAGAAGTAGTTGTCCAGGGAAAAAAGACGGGCCACTAAGATCGACACCAAAAGCCCGGACATGGACAACCCGTTGATTCGGTAGGTGAGCGTGGTGCCATCCCTGAGCTGCACACCGGGAATGTCTTTTCCGGGGGAATACACGTCTAGAACAGCTAGCGTAAAAAACCATAACAAGTAGGCGGCCCAGCACTTGCCGTCGAAACAGAGCTGCCACAATTGATCGCGATTGGGGATCTGGTGGAGGAGCTTGTCGAAATCCACAGTGTAGCCCTGAACATAATAGTACTCATTTGTGAGGAATTGAAAAAGCACTAGTAGGAGCGGTAAGAAGATGGTGATGGTCACAGCGCCAGGAACACCAAAGAATTCCACGTGTGTGGTTTTTGGATTCAACTTCGACATGGTGTAGGAGTAATGTACGAGTATACGATGCGAGTGCGAAAGAGCGAACAATGCAACAAGGCGAACATATGCGGACTCGCCCGTACATGTCAGATTTTCGGGGCACTATGTGAGTGAGCATGGATTTTTCCTTGGCATGGTTACAGACGAAGTAATGCCAGGTGCCGGAAACGCTGTCGCAAGGATGGATGGCGTCCTGCACACTGCGCACGCTGATGCTGAATCATGACTCCCCCAAAGTGACTCCTGATATCCTACGCAGCTGGTATCAATTTATGTATTCCAATAGTCAATTTTGAACGATCGGTGTTCGTGGTTACTGTTCAGCGAGCCATACGGTGCTATTGGAGGAAAGTGCTAGGAGCTAGATTATGGGTTAAGTTCCGAGTAGTTGGACGTAGGTCAGAGTGGTGATAGAGCCCTTAGCGAGGAGCTATTTAGCAGCTGACTACTAGGTTGTTGCCGAAGGCTGGCTGAGGCTGTATTCGGTCGGGACATAGAGTTTGGGAGCTAGATTCTACATGCCCAGGTCACGTGGGACCTGCATCTTGGCGCGCTGTGTGGTCCTAACAATGTGATTCTATCCATTTTGATCGATACTGTAACACAATTTGATCGATACTGTAACACAATTTGATCGATACATGAATGTCACATATTTCGATACAGACTGAATGTCACACATTCGATACAACACTGATGTCACTCTTGATCCAGCGCAACACACAGTATCATCCAGCGATACCAGACAATCTGCTTCAGCCCTTCTAAAGCCACTTCAATATCGATGAGTAGCAATGTCACTAATTTTCAAAGCCAGTAGCGGCGAGTACAGAGCTGTTTCAAGTGGACCCGCCCTAAAGTTTATCGATGCCACAACTCAGGCAAGCCACTTTGCTACATACGAAGGATTTCAGGACTTGGAATTCGTCGTTTATGAATCATCCCTGATCAATTTATACACCGTCTCCATTTGGCCCAAAGAAAAGGACAGGGAATGCGGCGCGCGTAGCACTGTATGATGAGTAGTGGCGCACCGAAAAACTCCCAATTGAACGTTATTACTCGCATGGAATCTCGCACCCTGCAGATGGCAGCGGCCGACTAGAGGCCGGTCTGGGCTGTCCCGCGCCGTTCAGAACACGTTTCAGACAACCATGTGTCCGGTATACAGGAAATTTCTGCTGCCACAGATGGAGCCACATCGGTACCCCCGCCGCCCGCGCTTTGTGAATTACCACGCGGCTCAGCTGCTTTTTCGGCCAGGCCATTGTTCATGTATGCCGCCTATGCTTCCGCGGTGTGTCTGCACACAGTGCAACTGCACCTTTCATCATGTCGATCAACGAGGAATGCAGATTTACAACTTCTCACGCCCGCCACAATAGCCTCGAAAATCCTCCCACATCACCCCATTCTCAAGCTCCTGAATCGCCCCGTCTATAAATTGCAACCGTGCCCGTCTCTTTTCCTCCATGTCGCTTTTTCAACCTGAGCCAGAGCAGCCCGTGAAACGGAGACGAGGAAGACCCGCCAAACAAAACAAAGACGACGGTAACTACCCTCTGTTCACCATGCAATTCCGGGCTTATCCCGAGCCTTCCAGTCCCTCTTCTGAATTGAACTCCAACATGATTATGCAAAGGGGGGAGCCTGATACATTTACCCCGTTGATGAGGGTCTCGCCGTCGCTGACACGCAAACGGGCCCGCAAACCCAGCTCCGCCTCCACTTCAACTACAGAGTCCCCAACCTGGGAGCAGATTGCCTCTCAGTCCAAGGCCAAACCTTACATGGGCCTCACGCCGGCCACGTTGAACAAGCTCTCGGATATCACCAGCGACCATGCGTCGCCGCCGCCATACTTGAACTCGCCTCCCAATAGCGCCTTGAAGCCCAGCCTCCGAATGAGCCCGGAATTTAAGGAGCTGCCACGGCTACTTGAGTCGCTGCCGCTTCCTAATAGACCGGGCATGTCTGTGATGAAAGACAAGGACCAGAAGAGCGCCCGGAGCATCTCCTTCATCGAAGATAATCTCTTTTCGTTCGAATTGACAGTGGACGGCGGCGGCCGAGCTGCTCTTGCACACAAATACAGAGACAACAAAAACGACGAGAACTCGAGCGAACCTAGCCGTCCGTCAGTGTCGTCCAGCGCCGAATCCTGCATGTCTTTGGGTAGCAGCTCGGTTTTAGGCACTCTGGTCTCGGACCTGGGGCTCGAAACTCTGGAGAAGTACATTGTGCCACAGACCCCCAATCAGAGAGATTGTGTCACGCCACGCATGGAATCTATCATGGAGAACTACAACATGGCTTTCAACTTGACGCCTCAGTTCAACTCCATGATGTACTCCATGATGAGCATCAATTCGCCACAAGTGAAGCCGCCATATTCGCCGCATATCAAAATCCCGCCGTCTTCGATGCCGTTTGAGGAGCGTTTTCGCAAGGGCGAGTTGGAAGGTTCTATCAACACGGCCGAATTGGTGGATGCAGATCTGGCGGTTGATTTCAGCGTGGATGAAGGCGATGCACGTGCCGCATTGAAGAGAGCTTTCAAAAAGTTCTAGCTCTGATGAAAATTACGTAAAGATGAGTCTGAGGCGTATAGTATGACAAAAGATTGACTCTTTTGTCTTTCACTTCCTGCACGGATTTGCGAGCAAGTCCATGCTGATTTATGAAGAATTTCTACAGGTCTTAGAAACCGGGCTCACCAATAGCAGAGAACCTACACTATAAAAGAATTGATGGCGTTGATTTCAACAAGCAGACTTTTATCAATGGTAGGGTCCTGGGTAAAATGACTGGTCAATGAAAGAAGCGCTAGTAGAAGCGCTTACTATGGGAGGGCCATCCCGCAAGATTACCAGCAGATGTCATTACCAATAGCTTACAGAAATGGACGATAGTGATTGTTCAAACAATACTTACTAACAGGCCGGAAGCAAACAAAACCATAATGCTGCATTCTCAATGCCTATCCTAGTATCTTTCCCAGGTCCACAACGACTCGCCTGGATTCACTAGCTCGTTGTCGGTAGTCGTAAAACAAACACCCTTCTCTTCACCTTGCGAGATCAAAACATTCAAAAGATAGGGAAATCTGCTGTAGTCCGCAGGGTTCCAAGAGCTCTGGGCCTCGCGCAAGACCTTTTCCTTGAGAGTGGCTCTCACCATGAGTTTAATGCGGCGGGATGTCTCATATCTGGTGGCCACATCACCAGCCGTGATCCGACCAGAGTGCACTCTCACCAAGTCAGGGAGCTTTTGATTGGCCTGGGAAGCCACCGAAACAACCACCCTGCCAACGTCCTTCAAGTGAGTGAAAGAGAAAGAAGTCTCAGGCAAGCCAAGGTAGTGAACGGTCTTGGCCTCGACATCAATTCCCACGTGGCCAACAATCTCGTACAACCAGGGACCTCCGGCAAAAAGGGACGTGACAATGTCCACAACCTTCACGCCTGAGTCTCTGACTTTCTGCGAGTGTTGGGTTTTGATCGAGAGGAAGCCAGGGAACACCGTGTCAGCTTGTGCGATGTCGCAGCCAAACTGAGAGGGAATGTAGAGTTTAGGTTTAACCTGAAGCAACAAATCCTCAATTCCAGCAAGAGTTTCTGGCGTTGGTTTGACGAGTGACACAATCACGTCAATTGAGCTCAATTCCTTGATAACGGACTCCTTGTCCCCGGTAATATCAGCAGAAACGTATTTGATGGTCTCGCAAGACTCCTTGGAGGATGCATCACGTGTGAGAGCTAACACAGGAAAGGCAAACTTCTGTTTGAAGGCGGGGCTTTTAAAGGCCTCGATAACGGGGGCGCCCAAGGCACCATTAAGACCAATGACTGCAACTGAAACTTTAGACATTTTTGATGAGAAAAAGGGCTGCACCTCTCACTTTTATAAGGGGTTTGGTGTGGGGGGATTAGTAAATTGATTGTCGCGCCGCACGGCAAGCGGCCGACGATTACAAAGATGATTACAAACGCACTAAGGATAGGAGCCTGCATATACTCCATCCTTGCAAGTCATCGCCTGCACACACTGCGGGTTACCCGGGCAGCTGCGCGCGCACATATAAGAAAATTTTTCAGTGAAACTTCTTCCCTACTTCATTTCATTGTAACATGTCTCACAGAAAGTACGAACAACCAAGACACGGTTCTTTGGGTTTCCTCCCAAGAAAGAGAGCTTCCTCTCAAAGAGGTAAGGTCAAGTCCTTCCCAAAGGACATCAAGTCTAAGCCAGTTGCTTTGACCGCTTTCCTCGGTTACAAGGCTGGTATGACCACCATTGTCAGAGACTTGGACAGACCAGGTTCTAAGATGCACAAGCGTGAGGTCGTCGAGGCTACCACTGTCGTCGACACCCCACCAATGGTTGTCGTCGGTGTTGTCGGTTACATTGAGACTCCTAAAGGTTTGAGATCCTTGACTACTGTCTGGGCTGAGCACCTTTCTGAGGAAGTCAAGAGAAGATTCTACAAGAACTGGTACAAGTCTAAGAAGAAGGCTTTCACCAAGTACTCTGCTAAGTACGCTGACGGTGCCGAGGAGGTCAACCGTGAGCTTGCTAGAATCGCCAAGTACGCCACTGTTGTCAGAGTTTTGGTCCACACCCAGGTCAGCAAGACCCCATTGGTCCAAAAGAAGGCACACTTGGCTGAGATCCAAATCAACGGTGGTTCCACCGAGGACAAGGTCAACTGGGCTAGAGAGCACTTTGAGAAGACCGTCTCTGTCGACTCTGTTTTCGAGCAGAACGAGATGATCGATGTCATCGCTGTCACCAAGGGTCACGGTTTCGAGGGTGTCACCCACAGATGGGGAACCAAGAAGTTGCCAAGAAAGACCCACAGAGGTTTGAGAAAGGTTGCTTGTATTGGTGCTTGGCACCCAGCCAACGTCAACTGGACTGTTGCCAGAGCTGGTCAGAACGGTTACCACCACAGAACCTCTATCAACCACAAGGTTTACAGAGTTGGATCTGGTGCTGACGAGGCTAACGCCGCCACTGAGTTCGACAGAACCAAGAAGACCATCAACCCAATGGGTGGTTTCGTTTTCTACGGTAACGTCAACAACGACTACGTCATGGTCAAGGGTTCTATCCCAGGTACCAGAAAGAGAGTTGTTACCTTGAGAAAGTCCTTGTACGTCGACACCTCCAGAAGAGCTTTGGAGAAGGTCAACTTGAAATGGATTGACACCGCCTCCAAGTTCGGTAGAGGTAGATTCCAGACCCCTGCTGAGAAGAGAGCTTTCATGGGTACCCTCAAGAAGGACTTGGAGTAAATTTCTTGATCTCTTGCTTCCTCGTATTATAGCTATGAATGTATGATGCGAAAACTATACCACTGTAGTTGCGGAAATTGTATCGCACGCCAACTCTAGTCACATGACGCGTGCGCGGCACCCATATCCACCACGCGCCCTGAAACACAACTCTAACCTCCATCACAACTTCAAACCCGTGGACATGTCTACCGTGGTTCAAAGCTCCAACTCGGTGTCCAGCACATTTTTGTCTACGCTTGACCACCTACCCTGTGACATTGTACGGTCGCTATGGTTGGTTCAAAGCTGCAATATCAAAGCTGAAAGGGAAAAGCTAAGGCTTCATGAACTCTTTTTACAACACCCTTATCAGCAGCCGCAGCCGCTTGAAGAAATTGCCAAGGTGTTTCTTCGATCTCGAGATCTTGTCTCGTCCTCGAACAAGGAAAGCGTGGCCGAGCTAGAAAGTCTTCATGCTCAATTGAAGGCACACCACGCCACGCTTAAAGAAAACTTGGACCATCTAGAGAAAGAGGTTGAATGCAAACCCCAGGACGCTCTGTCGCAGCAAACTCTAAGGCAGCAACTCAAGGAACATTACGAAAAGAACCCCCTCACTTCCAGAGTGGAGGCCCTTCAGGAAAGGGTGTTGAAAGAGCTGGGAAAAGTCATCATAAAACAAGCGCAGGGCGGAGCCACAGGAATCCGCATCATTTTGAATCTCACCAAGAACAAGAATGGAAGCGGAAACGGGAGGAATAAGAGTGAACGAAAGAGAACGGGCCTCAAACGTTCCAGAACCCAAAGTTCTTCGGGAGTCACAGAGAAGGTATCCAAGGCGAGAGAAAAGGACCCAAAAAAAGGAGCGACCTTACCCAAAGGCGCACCAAAGGCCAATGAAACCATCCAGCATTTACCAGCTCTACCGGAGGAAACTCTTGGTGAAGTAGAGGCAGAGCCAGAAGTGTATTGTTTCTGCAAACAGCCGTCTTTCGGTAACATGATCGGATGCGACAACGAGAAATGCAAGAACGGAGAATGGTTCCACTACAAGTGTGTAGGCCTTCTCAACCGCGTGGATGCGTTGAAATATACCAAGCAAAAGTGGTACTGCTCCGGCGAATGCAAAGAGGCAGCCGAGAGCAAAAAGCCCCGGAAAAAAAGAAAGGGTAACAAGTGGTAATCTGAGCACCTCAAATGGTTGTTCTGGGAAATCGACATAATTGAGCTAGTCTTTGTGTATATAAGAATGAACATAAGCCCACCATATGCAATGCCTAAACGGCCAACAATTCCAACATACCGCTAATCTCGTTGGCCTCTCTACATTTCTTGACCTCCACCAGAATTCTCTCGGTGAGAGTTCCAAAAGCCTCTTCAAGAGCCAAACTCTTGTCGATCAAGTTGCCATACATCTCGAGAATCACCGCAATGAAGTCACACACAATATTGAACGAGCGCACATCGTCCAAGTTTTTGATAAGCCACTGTAGAATCGGCATAAGTGAAACCTCATCGCGCCCATACAAGGCGATTCTGATCTTACCTCGTTTCTTCAATTCGTTGAGAAGAGACACCGTCTGCTCCTTGGGCAATCGGCTGGACACCGCGCTATCTAGAGCCTCGGTCCACTTGAAGGCATTCAAATGTCTTTCAAACTGCGTGAGTTTCTTGGAGCCGCCGGAAGTCGAGGCCACCACCTGCAACTCCTCGTCTCCGGTATAGTCCGAGCCCTTTGTGATTCTGGCATATGCAGAGGTTTTCTTTCGGGTGGCTTCGGTGACCTTGGGTTCCATTTTGCGTGTTCTGATGGTGAGCAAACCAGAACTTAAACCGGTGACAAAGTGCTTGGCATTAGGAGACACCGCCGAGCACAAGACTCCTCCAGAGCCAAACTTCCAGCCAAACTTCACGTCCCAGTTGGTGGTGGTATAGTCAAACACCTTGACGTGACCGTCCAACGAGCCCACGAGCAACCCACGGTCACCGGTGTTGTATAACGTGGTGGCAGTTTTGGTGAAGTTGTTGAACTCATGGATCTTGGAGCCTCTGGACAAGTCCCACACCTTAACCTGCGGGCCGCCTGCAGAGACGAGAGTGGTTGGCGAGATAGCCAACACGTCTTCCACCGGATTCTCCTGGTTGAATTTCGCCACAAGCAGCGGCAGTCTAGTGTCAAAGAGACGCACCACTCCGTCGTAGCATCCCGTCGTTATCAAGTTGGGGTTTCCGGGCACAAAGTTTGCGCACCTAATGTAGTCACCGTGGAACGACTCGTCGAAATGGGCAATCGGGCCCGCTGCCGCCTGCGAAATGTCATAAAGTCTGAGCGCACGGTCGTCGGAGCCGGTTACGAGCTGGTTTCCGATTGTGGGGTGGAACTTTGCAACGTGTGTGGGGTGTGTGGAGGGGTTGATGTTGACCAATATGCTTCTGGGCTGATAGGCGTCGAAAATAGACACGAGGCCCAGAGCGTCGGCGGCGGCAAGGAGCTTTCCATCGAACCGGTATTCTCCGCTGAACACGGTATCCTTGAATCTGGAGAATGTCTTGATCACCTGTCTCGTTTTGGACGAGAACACCTGGATCCGCGTTGACGAGGTGACGGCGAAATCGTATGGGGACACGGGATTGAAGTGGATGTGGTTGATGGGGAAGTTCTCCTTGATGAGCTGTGGGTTGACGTACGCTTTCCAGTACCTCTGCTCCGGTGTCACCTTTGAGGGCAACGCCGGGTTTTTGACCTGCTGAACTCTGGTTTTGCTGGAAGACATGGTGTCGGTGTAGTCGCTGAGATGGAGATGAGATATAATTTTTTTGTCACGTGACCACGCGAAGACACCACCGCCAGTGGGCGGGTCCACCAGCAGCCTCGAGACGCAGCTCGAAAAGCGTCCTTTGGATGGTGTCTGGCCCCGGTAAAAAATTGCCTTGTGTCGAAAAGAAATTTGGGCTCGTAGTCAGCTGTTTCGGCCCGAGAGGTCTACAGGGCAGTCGAGTCTGGTTTCAGTGACAAGCGGCGGTCGGCACTGGTTGTGCTGGTTGTGCTACAGGGCGTGACGTTGCTTTTAATGTAGTTTCCGTGCTGAAACGACTTGATTGCAGTGATGGGGTTGCAGAGATAGGTTGCAGAGAGCATAATACCTGCAGTCTGCGACAATACAGCGTGGGGTGTCAAGCCGCGGCTTCTTCTGCAACACCACGGAACATTCCATGATACGGACACTCGCCGAAATCTTCGTTCTACCGGTGGCAACGTTTCTCGCCAACCATACACCTTCGTTTATGTGGGTCCTTGTCGAATTCATTGTCGATATCTGGTTGTTTTGGGTCCGCAAGCTATACTCTGTCTACACCAGGCGAGATAAGCTCAAGGAGGCAGTCAACCTGTTAGGAAATGCTCAGACGTACCTGGAATTCAAAGATACAGTCAGCGAGATTGATCGCTTGACAAACATGGACTTGTGGAGGCAAAACTTTGTCTCTCACCACTATGACTACATCCTTATCAACGACCGCATGAATGTACTAAAAGAGGCCAGGTTGGCCGGCGACGAGCGACTCGTCATGTCGCTTTTGCGGTCTGGGCTTATCCGAAATTTTGCTGGGATTGCCCAGAAGAAGTTGTACATGAAGGCGTTCTTGGGCACCAAGTTCCAAATTCAGCAATACATCTTGGAGGTGCTTGATTGCTTGAACTATCTCCACGAGAGCATCACCTCGGACCCTGATGACAACTACATTATGAACAGTCGACAGTTGAAAATCAACTTCTTCCACGATGCCCGCCAGAGTTTCGGGTGCACGGCGCTCATCCTCCAGGGTGGCTCTCTATTTGGCATTTGTCATCTCGGCGTTGTTCGAGCGCTATTCTTCAAGGGCTTGCTACCCAGGGTCATCGGAGGTAGTGCTATTGGTGCCGCTGTGGCGTCACTCGTCTGTACCTTGTCGGAGAAAGAATTGGTGCCGGTGCTTTTGAACATTACTGCCGCAATGGGCAATATTGACCAGTTGAACCATGATGTGGACGAGAGATATGGCAATGTGATCGAGAATGTGGTTCGGAAAGGCTACTCGCAAGACATTCTTATTTTCTTGAAGTTCGTGAGAGATACAATAGGCGACTTGACGTTTGAGGAAGCGTACTTGAAAACAAGACGGATTCTCAACATCGTGGTCCACCCCACAAACCTGGTCATTCCCACTCTTCTCAACTACATCACGGCTCCAAATGTTATCATCTGGACGGCAATCTATGCCTCTATTGGCACAGGCGTGTTATCGGATGATGTGCAGTTGTATGTGAAAGATTTCACTGGAGACATTGTACCGGTGGAGCCCAACTTGAAGATCAAGTTTTTGAAGCCACAAGATGCAAGCTATCTGCGCCAGTACTTCCGCTCCAACTCACCCTACGGCTCTTCGATGAAGTTCTCGGAGACCAACAGTCCCTACACGAGATTAACCGAGCTCTTTAACGTGAACCACTTCATCAACAGTCTAGCCAGGCCATACTTGGCGCCGTTGATAAACAACGACTTGAAACACCAAATCTCCTACGGCAAGCTCAAAGTGGCAGATGATGATGACGACGTACAGGAAAACAAAGACTCGTCACAAATCAAGATGGTCAAGGTCAAAGATGAGTCCAAGAAAATCAAGCCTTTGAGCAAGCAGCTACCGCAAGAGACAGGATTCAACTACATCAAACATTTAAAGAGTGTGTTGGGTATGGAAGTGCAGTTTCGCCTCGAGGTCATGAACAAACTCGGCTTATTGCCCGATTTCGTCAAGAGACTCTGCATCGACGAAAAACCGACCAATGCTCAAATGACTACAAGCCTTAGGGAAATCACCGTGGTGCCCGAGCTCCGTTTCTTGGTGCGTGATTTTGGCCGGGTTTTCGATGTCCATAAAACCATGGAGAACATTCCGTACTGGATTTTGGTGGGCGAGCGGTCGGTGTGGCCTCTCTTTCCAATCATTTGGTCCCGATGCGCCATTGAGTTCGCTCTAGACGATCTCTATAGCGTTCACAAAAAAAAGGAGGCCGTTAAACCCAATGGGCGGCGCCGCTCTTCACCGAAAGTATAGCTTGACGCCGGTTTCCTTGGAAACGTGGTAGATGTACTCCTTTTCGCTGACCTTGAGACCGGATCTTAAGGTCGCGGATCCCCTTGATACACAGACACTGCCAGTGATGTCTTTGGCTTTGCCAGTGGTGAGCGGGAGAATACTTATGTTCAACGATGATGTGTGGTGTAGTTTCACGTAGAAGTCTGTGATGCGGAACACTGGGTCGCTAGCAACGGACAGATTCACGTCGAAGATTGATGCTTCAGCACTCATCAGCACAAACAATGTACTACACACACGGCTGAGCTGAAGAATGTTTTGCATCAACTCATCACTAGACAAGTTGGTGGCAGCGAGAAGAAGCTCGGGTGACTCTAGCACCACCACACGACGCAGGCTCTGCTTACCTATCCTGTTTATAGCATCCTGAAACAAGGCCTGAACTTCCACAGAGGGACTTAGCGGATTTTTGATTTTGTCAAAGAGGCATGTGAAGAAATCCACGAACTCAAACTCGTCATATTTGTCAGGATCCAAGCCTTGTTTGCGGCAGCTCTTGGTAACTGAATCTCGAGCGGCCGTGAAAGAGATGTATGTGAGCAGCGCCCGGGGCCGTGGCGTTGCTACCACATCTCGGTTGACCAGATTGGCGGTTCCAGCCAAGCAGTTTTCGATCAACGCATTGATGAGCCACGAAGGTTTGGTAGCTTCTCTGTGTGTGATGATGTGTATAAGATTTTTGTCTTCAGAGAAATGCGCCTCTGATAAGAGCTTATTGTCGGTGAGGAAAACAAGGTCCTGCTGCTGAGAGGCCATAGTGGTGAGGTTGTGATGAGAAATGCGCGATGTGTAGGAGCACTAACAAAAGAGGGAATCTGAGTTGAATGTCATAAAAATCTCACTTGGGAAGATAGAATGGATTGTTGTGTGATCTGAGGGAGGTTATGGAAGTTTGGGCTGCTCTACGACATTTTTGGATTTTTACGGAGTGAATCTAGTTTCGCAGCTGAGGAGATGTGACGTGAATATTTGGAAACCATACAATCTCTGCTCAGTGCGCACTCCAAAGGAGTACTATATGCCATCAATTTAACTCTAAGAATTCCACTCACAGCTCTTTTCTAGCCTTAGCTCATTTTCGTAAGCATGACTAAACAAGTCCCTCACGACTATTACAAGTGCCAATTGCGACTAAATACATGACTATAAATTACTTCGATAGCTGACCAATTCATGTTATACGCTGTAATTCACAAGCAAAATAATGTCTTGAGCAAGATATCACTGAGAGTGGCCTGGATCAATTATAAACTACGGAAGCTTTTGGTGGACGTTATTGTTGCTGCCAATATTTCGTTCATTTGACTTTCATTAAGATCAGCCCGCCACCAGGGATCTCTCAAATCATGAGCCAGGATACAGCTCATACACAGTATTGAAACATTCCCAACCCCTTGTAGCCAACGCATGGGGTCTCGGCAAGTTGGCCGAAAATGTGGAGCAGATCTTTTTGCCGATGGCCCATGTACAGCCGCCTGCAAAGTTTAACTAATAATCATGCATGGGGATACTGGAGACAAGGTAATTTGCTTGTCTCGTTAACACTAGTCGCAGATACCAGTCTGCAGATCATCACTCCTATTGGTGAACAACCACGCTAGATTAACCGAGAGCCTGCACTCAGATCTTTGTTTCAGCTCTTTCAGCTCTTCAGTCATAGTACTTCCAGTCTAAAGCGTTAACAATAGATGCGCAGCTTATCATGGTCAAGAGTCTCAGATAAGCACCGCGTGCAGTCTCTCCAGGGAAGAAGGACGCATTTGGGAAAAAAAGTGCGGCGGCCCAGTATATAAGGCAAAGATGCCAAGACTTTACTGCGTCGTAAATCGTTATCTGTTCGCGCAATACTGCCGCGCTGCTTGCGCCCGTGCAGCCTTCACTGCGAGTATATATAGAGGATGAGATCTGAACCACTCCCTTCCCGTCTAACTAAAAGGTTCGCTATTAATAAAACATGCCTAGCTTGGCCCTGATTTCCCTGGACATGCTTCTAAAAGCAAGAGATGCCACCACGCTCGAGGAGCAGACCAAAACCTTGGTGCCCGCGGACATGGCCTATATCTTGTTCTGTACCTTTGGAGTCTTCCTCATCACACCAGCCATTGGTCTATTTTACGCCGGTACCTTAAGACGCAAAAACGTTGTCCAGATTCTTTTTCAGACTTATATGGTCACGGCGGTTGTCGTCATCATTTGGTACTTGTTGGGCTACTCTTTGGCAGTCTCGCCCACGTCCACTTCTGTGATCTTGGGTGACTTCAATAATGCCGCATTGTACAACGATGAAGCTAAGCCGTTGATGGAGGGCGGAAGCATTCCGTCTGTAGTGAACTTTTGTTTCAATGTGTTTTTCCCGGTGGCCACCGTGCAAATCTTCCTCGGTTCCATTGGTGAAAGGGGGCGTTTCTTACCTTCGATGGTTGTGGGTGCCCTCTGGGTGATTGTGTGCTACTGCCCCTTAGCCTACTGGGTATGGGGTGCCAACGGCTGGCTCTACAACTTGGGTGCATTGGACTTTGCTGGTGGAGGACCGGTGCACATTGCCTCAGGAATTGCCTCCTTGTGTTACTCATGGTACTTGGGTCCTCGAAACAAGAGCTTGCACAACACGAAGAGCGACCGTGGTCATTCCAGTGTCACCACTTTTATTGGCGTGACGTTGATATGGGCCGCCTGGTTCTGCTTCAACTCCGGAACCTTGTTGTCGGTCAATACCAGAACAGGCTACATCTTTCTTAACACTATCCTTGCATCTTCCTTTGCCTCGCTTACTTACACAATTGTCGACAAGATGATCACGGGTAAATACTCCATGATGGCTGCGTGCGAAGGTTCGATTGTGGGGTTGGTCAACATCACGCCATCTTGTGGATTCTACTGGCCATGGGCTGCTGCCGTGACCTCCATCATCAACGCCGCCATGTGCCGTCTTCTCATCTACTTTAACAAGTGGACCAGAATCGACGACTACTCGTACTCTGGAGTCATCCATGGCTTTGGAGGCATTATTGCCGACGTGTTGACCGGAATCTTTGCTACGAAAACCGTCGCTGGTTACGACGGCATTACAGTGATTGCCGGAGGCTGGGTTGATGGCAACTTCGTGCAGGTGGGTTACCAGTTTGCATCTTGGGTGTCTGTTGTTGCGTGGACTGGAATCTTCACCATGATCATTCTCTTTATTGTGGACAAAACCCCTGGCTTGAAGTTGCGGGCCACGGAAGAGGAGGAGCGTATGGGTATGGACTTGGCTGAGATGGAGGAGACTCTTGACGAGTTTGGAAACGACTACGAGAAGTTTTTTCAGGAAAACGCTTCTGTGTTGCGAGCCATAATCAACCACTATGCCGAGAATGTGGAGGTGATTGACGGTTCCTCTTTGACTGAAACCCAGTCGGTGCAGGCCATCAACATCAGAAACCGGGAAAAGCCCAGCATGTATGAGTAATGAAGCTCTACTTGAGTGACGCAGCTTTCACCATTCTTGTCTATAGAAGAACATCAATCAAACCGCTTTCAAAACCGATCAAAGCTAATGTGCCAAAAGCACACGCGGCGTCGCGATAAGCTGTCATGCGGCAGTTGCATTGTTCCTTATCAGGGACTGCACACAGTGCAATGGCTCTGCGGCGCCTGATGACTTCAGGTTCCACTCTCTACTCCTGCTCCCCATCGGACTACAGTTCAAAGCCTCGTTTGCCCCAAAACTCCGAAAATGTCTAAAAAGGAAACGGAAAACCCCTTGGAAAAGGAGGTGGACATCGAGTCCCAGCGGGATATCTTCTACGATCACGAGACCCCATCGGGAGCCGAAAAAGACTCCGATGTGCCCCAACACTTCATCAACAGAATTGGGGCCAAGTTCCACGCAGAAATCCGCGGGATTGAGCGAGTTCCTGAGAACCAAAGAAAAGGGAGCTCTTGGGCTCAGCCCATGACCATGTTTCTTTCGCCCAACTTGGCTATTTCTGCGCTTAGTACTGGTATGCTCGGCCCCACGTACTTTGGCCTCGACTTCAAGACCTGTGTCATTTTGAGTGTACTTTTTCCCATCATCAGTGCTTTTCCAGTCGGAGTATATGCCATATTCGGCGCCAAATTCGGCTTGCGCCAGCAAATCTTGTCCCGGTACTTCACCGGAAACATCATGGGCCGCGTGTTTGCATTCTTTAATGTGATTTCGTGTGTGGGATGGAATGCAGTCAATGTGTTACCTGCAGTCCAGATGCTTGTTTCTTTGGGTCCGTTGCCTCCCTGGGCCGGGTGCTTGATTTTTGTGGTCATCACATGCGTTTTGGCCTTGTTTGGTTACAAGGTCATCCACACATATGAACGCTACTCGTGGATTCCAAACTTGGCCGTGTACTTTGTCATAATAGCCCGCTTATCCAAGGCGAAAAAGTTTGTGTGGGAGCCTCAGGGGGGTGCTGACGTCACTGCTGGAAATGTCTTGAGTTTCATCACCACCATTTTCGGGTTTGTGGCTGGCTGGGCTCCTTCTGCCGCAGATTACTTTGTTTACATGCCTAGCGATACCACCCCATGGAAGATCGTTGTGTCTATGGTGGCGGGAATGAGTATACCCTGCATGTTTACCTTCATTCTCGGTGCTGCCTGTGCTATGGGCACGTACTCGGATCCACAATGGGCGGCTGCTTTCGACAACAACTCTGTTGGTGGGCTCGTCAACCAAATTCTTGTGGTGGACAGTCTCCATGGGTTTGGCAAATTCTGCACCGTTGTCTTGGCTCTCTCGGCTATTGCCAACAACTTGCCTGGCTCCTACTCGTTGGCTTTATCGATGCAGGCTATCTGGTCTCGCTTGGCCCGATTTCCCAGATTGGGTTGGTGCATTATTGGAAACTTTGTCTCTTTGGCCTTGTCGATTCCTGCTTATTATGTGTTTGAGCAGACCATGAGTAACTTTTTGAGTATTGTTGGCTACAATGTCTCCATCTACATCGGAATCACGCTTGCCGAACATTTTGTCTTCAGAAGGGGTTTCGAGGGTTATGATGTGACCAACTTCAATGATGTGAAGACTTTGCCTGTTGGAATTGCTGGAGTGTTTGGTTTCTGTTGCGGTGTTGCATCCACTGTTCTTTCAATGGATCAGACATGGTATCAGGGTGTCATCGCCAGAAAAATTTCCGGCGATATCTCCTTCGAGCTCAACGTTGCTTTTGCGTTCATCGGTTACAATGCGCTCAGACCTCTCGAAATCAAGTACTTTGGAAGATAATCAAGATAATCTAGGATCAACAATTTATGGCGAGGCTCATAACCAAAGAAAACAATCACATGCAGGCTCGTCTGCAGCCCTGTGATGCAATGCGTCTAACATCAAGGGAACAGGCTGGACCCACCAGCATACCAGGGCGCTTGTCGGAAATGCGAATGGCAGCAGCAACGCGCGTGCGATGCCGTGATGCGCATATTTGACTCCTATTTTCACATCCAGAATCATTCTCGCACCAATCAGAGAACGTAGAGAGAAGACACTCGCATGTCTTCCTGAAGCATGAGATGATGGCTTGGGCCAGACTAAAAATACTGTTTAGTTGCTCACATACTTTCGTTAAACCGCCTTTCGTATTAATTTCTCGATAATCATGTAATCTTCAGGCTGTTAAATCCAAGACTGGTCTGTGCCTCATGCTTAAACAGGGTCAACGGAGTGCCATCGCGGTGAAGATAATGATTAAAAAGATAAAATTTTCCGATCCAACGGCCGCGTGAGTGTTAATGCAAGATCGCCTTTTTTTTTAAGTGGTGCAGCGTCGAGGAGCGCTATGCGCAGGCCTGAAACGACCCAAGCTGTCTTAAAGACCCGATACTTGTTTGAGCCACACAGAAAAGTTCGAACACGAAGACAGACATATTTAAGTCCAGCGGATGATGCCGTTCGAATTGGTTTCAGTTTGTTACAGCCGCACACGTTAAAATAGAAGAAGCGGGCGTCCACGCTTGCATGCAGTAGGTGCAGTTTTGACGTGCAGTTTAATTTTCAGCTGGCGCCAACACTCATTGTAGCCAATCCTCGATCAAATAAAAGCTGGGGCGGCATTAGTAGCTTTTAGCTTACATACAACCCACACCTAAAACGCTTGCATGTACATTTACGAAATAGAAGTACCCGTAAAGAGCTGCCGGTCACATTACCAAGCTGTGTCAGGGTCTACATCGAACATTCCATCTTGAAACTTGCGGCCATTAGAAACCGCATACCTTGGAAGTAACGTAGAGAGACACAAAGAAAGACGTGCAATGAAGTTTTGAATTTCGCTGATGCTCCATATAAAGAGCCGTCCTCCACGTGAGCTGGGGTGACACAACGGGCGTTTACTGATGCGCACGCACCAGGGGGTGTATCCACAGCCTAAACACAAACTAGCGATTCGGAGGACCTCCGAATTGGGCTTTTTCAGAGAATCTCATGGAGTAAGATTTAATACGACAATGGGACATTCCAAGGATTCAGCAATTCTCAATGTTTGTCTCTTGGAGATTTTTCGACCGGGGTGTGGCGGAATGTCAGAACCTGCATATGTCAGTAGCGTTGAGTTTTTCTTGGCTGCAGTTGTCAAAAGTTATCTATGGCATCTGCATGCATTGATTTACGATGCGCCCAAGGATGGCGCAAGGCTGATTTTAGAGTCCGAGCAGACCCTGTATAAATAGGCCAAACCGTCTGCCCCCTTATCGGGAACCCAAAATTCGGCTACATGCTTTGCGTGCCCCTTCTTTTTTTATCTCTCATCATACAGGTGGGTTTGGCGGGCAAGCCTACCAACCTAGAGTTTTACAGCTTGTCGCAAATCACCTACTGGGGATGTACTGCCGAAGCGTCCGCTGAAGCACAATGGGGTGAAACTGCATCCGACTACACGCCGTTCTGCACAGACATAAATGCGTTGGCCACGATTGTGGGGTGCTATGCCTACAAAGGCAGAAACACCACTGAGGGACTCAAGTTTCTCATCGACGAATGTGCCAAGGAGTATCTCACAACCGTCACGTGGGAGAATATCACAGACAGTTACAAGCTATATGTGGAGGAGGGTAAGAGCATAGCTGAAATGGATAACTACACCTACGGTGACCCCGTGACACACCCGATCATTCTCGACAAAAGCATGTCGTTGCTTCAGATTAAAGCCGAGGATATCTTTCTTCAAAACTACAACTACTCGGTGTATTACGGAGCAGGCCTCATTGCCTACTGGGGCTTTGTCTGTTTGATCTCGGCTATTGCCAATTGGAGCTTGGTTCTTTTTCCTGGTCTTCGGCGCACTTTTGACGGCAAAATCTCCCGCATGTGGAGAAAGCACGTGACCTTGCCTGCGCTTGTCCGCAAGAAAGCAGCCAAGGAGCAGAAGTTTCTCTACTTGTTGTCGTTTTTAATCCCTTCCCGGATCGAGACCATTGTTTTGTTCATCTTCTTCTGGTTGCTGTTTGGGTCGTGCGCTGCGGAGATCCATTATCTCAAGAACGACCCTGTTTTCGCCCTGAAACTTAAAGCCGTGAACCGTTACGTTTCTGACAGAACGGGAATTATGTCGCTCATGCTCTTGCCTCTTTTGATCTTGTTTGGCGGCCGCAACAACTTCTTGCGTTGGGTCACACGTTGGAAGTACTCTAGATTCGTCACCTACCACAGGTGGATTGCCAGAATGTGTGTTCTCTTGGCTACCATCCACAGTATTTGCTATTTCAGAAGTTTTGTTTTTTACAATGACATGGCCGAGGAAACCGCAAACAACTATGTCATTTGGGGTATTGTGGCCTGGGCATGCGGCATTATCATAATGTTCCAAGGCTTGCTTGTTTTGAGAAGAGCCTATTACGAGATGTTCTTGATCATCCACATCGTCTTGGCTGCCTTCTTTGTCATCGGTACCTGGTACCATGTGTATGAGCTCGGGTATTCCCAGTTCTTATACGCAGTATTTGCAGTCTGGGCATTTGACCGCATCGTCCGTGTGATCAGAATGGTCTTTTTCGGATTTTCAAAGGCCAATATCAGCATGTTTTCGGATGACACCATGAAGATCACCATTAAGAGGCCTTCGTACTGGAAACCCATTCCTGGTGGGCACGCTTTTGTCTACTTCATGCACAGCTACCACTTTTGGCAATCTCACCCATTCACTTACGTTGAGGACGGCGACAATATTTCCTTTTTCTGCAAGGTCAAGGGAGGTGTGACCAAATCCATTTACAAGCATTTGATCAAATTGCCAGGAAAGGCCACCCAGATGAGAATCAGCGTGGAGGGTCCTTATGGTGAGTGCAATCCCATCAAAAACCACAGCGATGTGCACTTCATTGCAGGAGGAAACGGTGTGCCCGGGCTTCTTTCCGAGTTCCAGCACTTGGCCAAAGCCTCCGACAGCAAGCAGAGATTGAAACTCACGTGGATTGTCAGAGAAATTAAGTCTTTGGCTTGGATATTCCGCGAGCTCCAAAAATTTAGAGACTCGAACACTGAAATCAGTATCTATGTCACTCGTCCTGATTTGGTTGGTGGTACCGAGGACCTCTACTCGGTCAATTATGTCGACGACGATTCCAGCAAGGAAGTCAAGGAAGAGAAGCCTGTACAGGACATAATGGAACACCTCGCCAAGGAGCTCCCACACGTTAGGTTTGTCGAGGGGCGCCCTGATCTCGAACAGATTGTGCAGACTGACATCAGTGAGGCTGCACACAGCGTTGCATTTGTCACGTGCGGTCACCCTATAATGGTGGATGATTTGCGGTATTCTGTGGTGCAGAACATCGACAAGACCAACAAGAGAGTTGACTTTTACGACACCTTGGAGATTTGGGCCTGAGCTGCCATTATTTCATTTCTTCGTTATATTCATGTAATCTTTAGAATTTATGTAATCTTAGAAACTTGTGTAATCTTAGCAACTTGTGTAATCGTTATTCTGCGTTGTATGCAGCTCATTCATTCACTTTGACTGTCTGCTCCTGTCTGATTGAAGTGAGAATGGCATTTAGGCGAGACAACATTTCGCCGCTTTGCGCATGCATTTGAAGTAATACTGCGGACGGACGTAAGCAAAATTCCACCTCTCCGGGTCCCACTTAGCTGCATCAGCATGCACGTGAGACTCTGTGCCTCGCCCAAGAAACAACACTTTACTAGGCATTTGACCTACCCAAACCTGACTGTATACGAATTGTTGTATTCATGAAAAGGCTATTTGTTTCATGTGAGAGGACGATCTCTTTCAGAGAAAGTCGGGAATTTCGCCCGCTTTGGTTTTGAGGCGTTCAGAATTGGGCGTTTCCCGTTCGGTATGTGTTCGCACGCTGAGCCCAGGGTCTTGTATCGAGCACAGCGATCGCGCCATGCATCAACCTCGTAATAAACTTTTGACGCAACGGCGGAGGCACGGCGCCTTTACAAGAAGGAACATACCATCGCAATTCACGACTCTAAAACACACAGATGGCTACGTCATAGCTCGCCTCATCACTGCTCGTGAACACGAAGGACCCCGCCTAAGCGCTGTGACCATGTCTTGTTTTTCGTTTTGGTTAAAAGAACCATCACGCCGTTTCACGTGCTCACCTCTCCTACCTGCATCTTGGAGAGTGGAAAAAACACATATTTAGTCACGCGCGCCGTATTCGCTCCTCATTAAGAATGTCGAGCCAACAAATTGGGTAATTTTGAATATGCAGGCTCGCACTACTCTACTGGGGCTTCGCAAAAATACCATAGCAAGTTTCGAGATTTCTAGTTGCCGTGCTAAAAGCTCCTCGTTGAAGATAAAACAACGATTTGTCGAAACTTCAGCGCCGGCGGCAAAGATACAAAAAAACGCACAATGGCTCAAAGTTGTCGTAATTGTTATAATGCTGCACGCGCTTATCTCTGTCTCACAGATGGTGGGGTCTCAAAATTTAGTCCGCCTTGACCGTATATGCGCGCATTCTCCTCGTCACTGCCCGACCTACATACGGCCCACTGGCCGAAAACAGATGCGAGAGAACACCTAAGCGACAGACGCATGCGCGCCCAACTGAAAATATTCTTTTGCGCTGCATAGGGTGACGTATTCTGTACGTAAGACTAGGTAAATGCACGATTACTCAGACAAGCACACATTCCCTTTAAGAAAACTCAACGTTTTTCTTTTTTTTTTATTGGTTGAACCATCCAAAATGAGCTCTTGAGCGATGGAGGTGTACTTCGATAAATATGGCTAAGTTAATGAAGCTGGGTGGGTGTAACTGTACGGTGGCAACTTTCGAGTCTCGCAGAGTTGACCGCGCGAATGCTCGTCTACGCCTCATTTGGCGAAAAACTAAGTTGCTCTGATGCATACGAGTACCAACCATACTGCACAAACCATTTTGCATGATATTCATAACCCAAGTCATGTAGCCGAAGCGGATGGATGGAGAAGAGTGCTATTCCTAGCGGCCGGTGCACTTAATGCCACTGGCTACGAAATGCTTGCGCCTTGATTCAATTCTCATACCAGCCGCACATGCTCCAATCCATCGGATTTCAATTTCCTTACGAAAATGTGGAGTTGGAGGTATCGGTGCGATCGTATTAGTCAGACATGTACTTCGGTAGCCAGACTGCACAACGCAAAGACGCGCAGTACCGAGCTGTATTCCGACATCTGGATAATGTCCGAGTTTTCTTAGAAGCATTTTGGAGCCGTGCATACGTTAGATTTAAGGCTCAGAGAAGCAGGAAGCCAAGCAATAACGACCCAACTATGATGCGTCAACCGGCTATAAGACATTTGTGCTCTTAACCATCCACATTCTGCAAGACACATACCGTAAACGTCTTTACTTAGCAGTGCAGCAAAACGACGTTCCAAACGTCTCAAAAGGAGAGATATGGGCTCTAAAGGCGGTGTGATGTACCACTTCTTGATTCTTTTCTTTGCATTAACTGAATCCGAAGCCACAGCCGCCCCTTTCTTGATATGTTGTTGAGCCCAGCCTGCGGCTTACATGCAATATACGCAGGTTACGTTACGCAATATGCCGTATTCGGTTTTCGAACGACACACCACGTAAGGGATAGTGTCTGAAACACTAGCCGTACAATAAATACTAGATAAAACAGTTACCATAAAGCCTCCTGTACGTTTTTGAGTGAGCTCGCCAAGAAGTCAGCTAGTGGGAGGCGCAAGCCAGTGAGGAAGCACCGAGCAATACGTGTTCCATGCACTTCGCGGGTGCAGGATGCATGCATCATTCCGAAACGAGCTCGCATCCGTTGCTGCAAGTCGCATGTGTGGTCGTCACGGCATGCGTGGAATCGATATATATGATTAATCATTCTCTCCATCTTTATCACCACATTTTTCCATCCCCTCATTGCATCACCAGATGCTCAACATCTTCATATTCTTCTTAGTGCTTCTAGCGCGAGGACTTGCAGCCGATGGCACGGGCTGCACACCCGACTCGGTGGGAACAAACGGTTTCCAGGTCGCCTACTACAAATATCCAATTCAGGACAATCTGGGCTGGCAAGAAGATTTTTTCAACAGCGGCTATAAGAAGTTCGGCTACCTCAAACAAATCTCCGGCGTGACCTCGTCCAACTTCGTCGTCACAAACAACGTCTTGGCCTCTACAGTGGTCACTGGCACAATCTATAACCAGGCCATCACCACAACAAACTACACGCTAGAATTGTCCGGTTTCTTCTATGCCACGCAATCGGGAACATACACCTTCACCCTCAATGCCGACAACGGAGCCTCCATGCAGTTTGGGTCTGGCCAGGCGTGCTGTAACGACGCCAGCGGAAGTGTCACCGGTAACTTCAGCATCCAGACCCTCGGTCCTGCTGGAGGGGGAGGTAGTGTCGCTGTGAACACGTACACTGCAAGCTTCGACCTTCAACAAGGCGTCTACTACCCCATGAAAATCGTCACGTTCAACTGGTTACAGAATGGTGGCCTTACAACAACATGGGTTTCGCCCGACGGAGTGACTCATCAGGACATCGCCTCGCAGATATACCAGGTGTCGTTTTTGAAGTCAGTGTGTTTTACCACAGTAACTTCGATCTGGACAAACACCTTCACATCGACCACAACGCAAACCGGCGTGTCCACAAACACTGTGGTGATTGAGAGGCCCAAATTTACCACCACTGTGACGCGCACCTGGTCCAATTCCTATGGTACTACTACCACAGGAACGGGTGCCTCCACCGACACGATTGTTGTCAATGTGCCCAAGCCCACTACCACCATTACCACATACTGGACTGGCTCGGTGGTTTCTACTACGACTGCTACGGGTGGCACGGGTCTGTCCAACACGGTGATTGTGCAACTCCCTAAATCCACCGCGACTGTCACATCAACTTGGGGTAGTTCCTACGCAACCACCACGACAGGAACGGGTGCTTCTATAAATACTGTTGTGGTCAATGTTCCTACACCTACGACAACAGTGACAAGCGTGTGGACCGGCTCCGCCATGTCGACTACTACTGCCACGGGAGCCGCGGGTCAGTCAAATACCGTGATTGTTCTCCTCCCAAAGGCGACTACCACTGTGACTAGTACATGGGCCAACTCTTATGCGACGACCACAACTGGAACTGGCGCATCCACTGATACAGTTGTTGTGAATGTGCCAACTCCTACCACTACAATCACTACTGTGTGGACTGGAACTGTGGCCTCTACTTCAACCGCTACTGGAGCTGCTGGCGAATCGAACACTGTGGTTGTTCTTCTTCCTAAGTCTACAGCTACTGTCACTAGCACGTGGGCAAATTCTTATGCCACGACTACCACGGCATCGGGTGTATCTACGAACACCGTGGTGGTTAATGTTCCAACTCCAACTACAACTATCACGACTGTCTGGACTGGCTCTGCAATTTCTACCTCTACAGCTAATGGCTCCGCTGGACAATCAAACACAGTTATTGTGCTTCTTCCGAAGTCTACTGCAACCGTGACCAACACTTGGGGAAGCTCTTATGCCACTACCACCACTGCCTCTGGTGTTTCTACTAACACTGTTGTGGTGAATGTCCCAACACCAACCACGACAGTCACTTCTGTATGGACCGGCTCTGCCATCTCAACTACAACTGCCACTGGAGCTGCTGGCCAATCCAACACGGTGATTGTACTCCTCCCGAAATCGACCACTACTGTGACATCTACTTGGGGTTATTCCTTCGCCACCACTACAACTGGAACTGGCGCATATACTAATACTGTTGTGATAAATGTCCCAATTCCAACCACCACAGTCACAACTGTTTGGGAAGGATCTTTCACTACTACGACTACTGCCTCTGGAGCCGAATCTAACACCGTGATTGTTCAAATTCCAAAGTCTACGACTACTGTCACTAGCACCTGGGGTAATTCCTACGCCACCACAACTACAGGAACTGGCGCGTCCACTAATACAATTGTTGTGGCAGTGCCAACTCCAACCATCACCATCTCCACTTATTGGACGGGTGATGTCACCTCATCCTACACAGTCACGGGTGGCCCAGGTGAAAACAACACTGTTGTTGTTGAGATTCCAAGATCGACTACATCTTTCACCAGGACATATAACGGCACGCTGGCATCAACCACCACAATCACTAGTGGCGGAACGAATATTATTGTTGTGGATGTTCCAACTCCAACCGACACCATCTCCACTTACTGGACGGGTGATGTCACCTCATCCTACACAATCACGGGTGGTCCAGGTGAAAACAACACTGTTGTTGTTGAGATTCCAAGATCGACTACATCTTTCCCCAGGACATATAACGGCACGTTGGCATCAACCACCACAATCACAAGTGGCGGAACGAATATTGTTGTTGTGGATGTTCCAACTCCAACAGTAACCCTTACTAGCTTCTGGACTGGTGCTTCCACCACCAGTACTACGATCACTGGAGATGACGGGGAAAGTAACACCGTCATTGTGGAGATTCCCAAGTCTACTAGCACTTTGACAAGCACCTACGATGGCTCTGTTACTACCACAACTACTATTACTGGAGATGGCACGAACATCGTTGTCGTTGAGGTTCCAACGCCAACCCAGACTGTCACTTCTTTCTGGACCGGTGACTTTATCACTACCACCACAAAAACCGGAGGTCCCGGCGAAAACAATACTGTCATTATTGAGATTCCAAAATCGGTTGATGTCGTTACCAGTACCTACAATGGCTCGATCACCACCACTAGCACCATCACGGGCGAAGGCACAAATGTCGTTGTTGTTGAGGTTCCAACACCTACTACTACGGTTACTACCTTCTGGACCGGTAATTCTACCGCATACTCCACCATCACTGGTGGATCAGGACAAACAAACACTCTCATTGTGGAGATTCCAAAGTCCACTGCAACTTCCACTAGCACTTATGGCGGATCTGTTACTACAAGTACAACAATCACTGACAGCGAGACCAATGTTGTTGTGATTGAAGTGCCCACTCCAACCAACACAATCACTACTTACTGGACTGGTAATGCCACCACCACAACCACAATCACTGGAGGACCCGGAGAAAACAATACCATTGTTGTGGAGATTCCAAAGTCTACTTCTGTTATCACCAGCACATATGATGGATCTGTTACCACTTCCACTACCATTACTGGAGATGGAACCAATATTGTTGTTATTGAGGTGCCTACTCCAACATCCACAGTCACCAGTTTCTGGACAGGGTCTTACACCACTTCGACCACCGTTTCTGGCGCTAGCGGCGAAAGCAACACAGTCATCGTGGAGATTCCAAAGTCAACTAGTGTTATCACCAGTACTTATGGTGGATCGGTCACTACTTCGACCACCATCACTGGTGACGAAACAAACGTTGTTGTCGTTGAGGTTCCTACTCCAACCAATACAGTGACTTCTTTCTGGAGTGGATCTTTCACGACCACCACTACCGTTACAGGTGCTGAAGGACAGAACAATACAGTGATTGTCGAGATTCCCAAGTCCACAAGTGTTATTACTAGTACTTACAGTGGCTCTGTGACCACCACCACCACAATCAGTGGTGACGGCACTAATATTGTTGTGGTTGAGGTTCCGACGCCAACAGAAACGGTTACTAGTTTCTGGACTGGGTCTTACACGACGTCAACCACTCTCACTGGTGCAGAAGGTCAAAATAACACTGTTGTTGTGGAGATTCCGAAGTCCACAAATGTCGTTACCAGCACTTATAGTGGCTCGGTTACAACCACCACCACAATTACTGGTGATGGTACCAACATTGTTGTTGTGGAGGTTCCAACTCCAACCGAAACAGTGACAACTTTCTGGACCGGAGCTGAGACTACCACTACTACTATCATTGGCGAAGACGGACAAACAAACACCGTTGTCGTGGAGATTCCAAAATCCACAAGTGTTGTCACCAGCACTTACAGTGGATCGGAAACTTCCACTACTACTATTACCGGCGACGGAACCAACGTTGTTGTGATTGTTGTGCCAACTCCAACCAACACCATCTCCACTTACTGGACGGGTGATGTCACCTCATCCTACACAATCACGGGTGGTCCAGGTGAAAACAACACTGTTGTTGTTGAGATTCCAAGATCGACTACATCTTTCATCAGGACATATAACGGCACGCTGGCATCAACCACCACAATCACTAGTGGCGGAACGAATATTGTTGTTGTGGATGTTCCAACTCCAACAGTAACCCTTACTAGCTTCTGGACTGGTGCTTCCACCACCAGTACTACGATCACTGGAGGTGACGGAGAAAGTAACACTGTTGTGGTGGAGATTCCAAAATCCACCAGTGTTGTTACATCTACCTATGATGGATCCGTGACCACCACCACCACAATCAGTGGCGACAGCACTAATATTGTTGTGGTTGAGGTTCCTACTCCAACACAAACAATCACAACGTTCTGGACTGGTGATGTTACATCTACAACTACAGTTACCGGAGGACCGGGCGAAAATAACACCGTCATTGTGGAGATTCCCAAGTCTACTAGCACTTTGACAAGCACCTACGATGGCTCTGTTACTACCACAACTACTATTACTGGAGATGGCACGAACATCGTTGTCGTTGAGGTTCCAGCGCCAACCCAGACTGTCACCTCTTTCTGGACTGGAGAGTACACGACTTCTACCACAATTAGCGGTGCCGATGGAGAAAGCAACACTGTGGTGGTCGAAATTCCGAAATCAACCACTGTTGTCACAAGCACCTACGATGGATCGGAAACTTTCACTACAACAATCACTGGCAACGAAACGAACGTTATCGTTGTTGAAGTTCCAACTCCAACAGTCACTGTCACAAGTTTCTGGACCGGTGACTATACCACCACCACTACAGCTACTGGAGGACCTGGAGAGAACAATACTGTGATTGTGGAGATTCCAAAGTCTGTCAGCGTTATAACCAGCACTTATGATGGATCTGTGACCACCACTACTACAATCACTGGTGATAGCACTAATATTGTTGTGGTTGAGGTTCCGACACCGACTCAAACGATCACTACCTATTGGACTGGTGACTCCACCACCACAACTACAGCCACTGGGGGGCCCGGAGAAAATAACACTGTGATTGTGGAGATTCCAAAGTCAACCAGTACTATCACCAGCACTTATGGTGGATCTGTGACTACCACGACTACTATAACTGGTGACGGTACTAATGTGGTCGTGGTAGAGGTACCAACTCCCACTCAAACCATTACGACATACTGGACTGGTGACTACACCACCACTACTACTATAACTGGTGGACCAGGTGATAACAATACCGTTATTGTGGAGATTCCGAAGTCTGTTGAAACAATTACCAGCACATATAGCGGATCTGAGACTTCTACAACTACAGCTACCGGAAATGGAACAAACACGGTGATTGTTGAGATTCCAACCCCAACCGTGACTCTCACGACTTACTGGACTGGTGACTACACCACCACTACTACTATGACCGGAGGGCCAGATGACAACAATACTGTGATTGTGGAGATTCCATCTTCTGCGTCAAGCTCGTATGAGACTTCGAGCTCCTCTTTCATTGGATCATCTATTGAATCATCCATTGAACCATCCATTGCTTCATCCTCCGTGGAACTGTCTTTTGTGGTACAAACTTCTTCCACCGAGTCTGCCTCCATTGAGTCCTCCATTGAGCCATCATCAGTTGCACCTTCAATTGAATCTTCGATTGAACCTTCTTCAATTGCACCTTCTTCAATTGCACCTTCTTCGATGACGTCGTCATACATCGTCCCCTCCGCATCGTCTATGCCATACCACAGTGGTGGGTGGAACTCGTCTTATGTTCCATCTTCAAAGTTGACTTCGAGCACAATTACTGAATCCCAGTCTCTTAGCATGGAACTGAGTGTTCCCACAACTCAAGAATCGACAGTGTCTTCATATTTCCTGAGTAAGGAAGCTTCTAACTCAGAAATTTCATCAGGGGCTTCGTCGTCCATGAGTGGACCTTTTTCGGGAACTTCTACAATCGAAAGTTCTTACGTTTCTACTTCAGGGGATACTGCTTCTCGAACGACTTCCGATATGGGAACATCTTCTGAAGCTTCTTCGACTGGTTTTGATTCCAAGACTGTATCTTCCGGAACCTTCAGCACATCTGCAGCATCGAACAGCGAATCGGCATCCGCTACTTCGAACGCTTCTAGAGCATCAAACACTTCTGGAACACCAAACACTTCTGGAACACCAAACACTTCTGGAGCATCAAACACTTCTGGAGCATCAAACACTTCTGGAGCATCAAACACTTCTGGGGCATCATCAAACACTTCTGGAACACCAAACGCTTCTGGAGCATCATCAAACACTTCTGGACCACCAAACACTTATGGAGCATCAAACACTTCTGGAGAATCAAACACTTCTGGAGCATCAAACACTTCTAGAGCATCAAACACTTCTGGAGCATCAAACGCTTCTGGAGCATCAAACACTTCTGGAGCATCATCAAACACTTCTGGAACACCAAACACTTCTGGAGCATCAAACACTTCTGGAGCATCAAACACTTCTGGAACACCAAACACTTCTGGAACACCAAACACTTCTGGAGCATCAAACACTTCTGGAGCATCATCAAACACTTCTGGAACACCAAACACTTCTGGAGCATCATCAAACACTTCTGGAACACCAAACACTTCTGGAACACCAAACACTTCTGGAACACCAAACACTTCTGGAGCATCAAACACTTCTGGAACACCAAACACTTCTGGAGCATCAAACACTTCTGGAGCATCAAACACTTCTGGAACTAATACGAAGTCAGGAGCAACCAACACCGGAATGCCAGGTACAGAAAATCCAAAAAGTCTGGCCACCAGCGCCAGATCCGAAGCCTCCAAATCTGATAATTCTTCTAAGGCTTCCAAAACAAAATCTTCTAGTGTGTTCACACCCCTGGACAACACGGCACCAAACACGGCATCAAACACGGAAAACCAGGCTACAAATACTGCTTCGAGTGCAACCCGAACCCAAGCTGTGCCTAATGGCACGAACTCTGGGGGAACTGATGTTTCGCAATCGCCAGGTCAAACCAACCAGCCCTCACAATCTAAGCCACTGCATACAAAGAATCCAGCGCAAGGAAACAACTCCGAAACCTCTTCGACCACCAAAAATTCTGGCCCTATTTCAGGTACTTGGCAAACATCTAGAGGATCTAGTACTGCATCCTCTGCTGTTACTTCTCCATTCGTTACTATTGCAGAAGGCAAAGGACACAAATCGAGTATGGCGGTGTTCATGGTTATTTTGCCCTTCTTGTCTTTGCTTTAATTTGTATTATAATAAACAATGAACGTTTTGAATAAAGTAAAAATAATCAAACAGATGCTTATCTCCGATAATGACTGTATATAAGCAGTTCACATTTAGTGGGCCATTCTTTGACTAATTGACAATCGGAAAAACGGAAAAAAATAAGAAGAAGGACTAGAAAACAATGAATCTCAAAAGTGAATCTAAGATGCGCTCACTCCAGATTCGTAGGTTGCTCTGGTGTCCATGTCAAGACAGAACTCAACAACGCATTTCGAATTAAACAAAAAACTAATAAGTTCTAGACCCCTTTGAATGAAACTTAGTTTCGAACCTTGTAATAATCTCTCAATAATTTGCAGAGGCAGATTGTTTCGTATTGGCGATAAGTGTTACTATGTGTAGGACAAGATATACCGCCTGTAGGATAAGGTATGCAGCCTGCAGAGAAACTACAGCGCCAAGATATAAAAGGAGTAAGGATTGCCCACCTTTGGTCTTACAATGACCCAAGAAAATCCTTGCGATTATTTTCTGAAAATGCACTTGAAAATCAGACAAGTTTGAATAGTGAACCGGGGCCCTATAAAAAGAGGAAATTCCCAGAGCTGATCATAGCTAAGATGAAACTCAATTTCTTACCACTTGCTTTGCTCACTTCGATTACTGCTGCTGAATATTGTTTGGTAGCTGAGACTGACGACGGAGTCGTTCAGAAGCTTGGTGTTATCGAAGAATATCATAATGGAGAACAACTTTTGGGCTACGGACCAAATACAATACCAATTGAGGTAAAGATAACTGACGATTGGGGTTCCAATGTTGACGAGTCACTATGGTTGCAACTTCGTTATTCATATCTTATCCTTGGATCGAATTACTCCAGACAGAAGATACGCGATATTACTGAAGAGCAAAAAAAACAATTCTACCGTTGTCCGCATGGCGATTCTTTCTACATCTACGACTTCTATAGTAGTGGTTGTTGGCCCACAAAGCTCACCTTTGAAAAGGTGACGGAAAGTGATGATAAAATGCATGCAAGCGATTCTTGGGGCATCTCGAGTGAAGATATCACGACAACTGAACTGCAGGATCACACCAACTCCACCAACTCTAAAGATATCGCGCCAGCCGAAATCTCTTCTTCAAGTGTGACTACTGCTGAATATTACTTGAAAGCTGTATTGGAAGACGGAACATCTCAAAGGCTTTCTTCCATTGAAATCCCTGACGGAAAATTGGTATTAGGCTATGATAAGAATAAGAGGCCGGTAGAAAAGTCAATTAAGATGAAGAAAAATGACCAAAATTCGGTCTTCACACTTGACGACTCTAAATTGCTTCAAAACTTTGCTCGCTATCTTGCTTTTGGCCAGAAGCAAACAGAAAATGAGGTCATGACTACAGATAAAGTACAAGATTTGAAGGCTTTTTCTTGTCTGTCAAGCGGCCCTTTCAATTACATTTTCGTCGAGGAAATCAAAGGTTTGAATTGTGTTCCCACAAAGCTCATTTTTGAGAAGGTGAAGGAAAGTGTTGATAAAGAGAATGCAAGCAACTCCACCAACTCTAAAGATATCGCACCAGCCGGAAGCTCTTTTTCAAGTCCGACTACTGCTGCTGTTGACTACTTGGCGGTTTATGATGCTGACGGAAACTTGGCGAAGCTCTCCATTATCGGCCAACTCGAAAATAAAGACCTTGTTTTAGGCTACGGACCAACGGGCAAACCTTTGCAAGTGAATCGAGTTCCGGACGAGAAAAATGAGTACCGTGGTTATGTAAGCCTGCTTGACTTGTCAAAATGGTTGCAATTCAGTCATAACGGCTCGCTTATTCTTGGCTCTTCGGAATACCGTAAGGAGTTTTATTCACTCAAAAGAGCACCTATCTACCGCTGTACATCAGATGACAAACATTTTACCATCTCCGGTGCTCCAAATGGCGAGAACTGCTTGTCTACTCAGATATTTCTTGACCGCACTTCTTCCCCCGATGATGGAAATAAGTGAACTCAACCTGGCAACAGTGAAGAACCAGAAAATGCTGATGGAAATAAGTCAACTCAACCTAGCGATGTTTCAAGTTAAATTATCACGACAACTGAACCCCAGTAACACAACTGCCCCACAACGTCCAAAGACAATACTCCAGTTACAAAAATCCCTTCCCCGGGTACTTACTTGAAAGTTGATATCGGTGGTGGAAACTTTCAAAGACTCTCAGTGGTTGGATGGAACCGTGAAAACCAACTCATTTTAGGCTACGGCGTAAAAAGAGACCCAGTCAAGGGTATGGTGGTGCACAACGGGGTCTTCCAAGCTAAATAGAAATGGTTGCAATTTTCCAATAACAACCTTGTTCTTGGCGCAGAAAAAACCAGTAAAACCTTCAAAAGCATCTCAGAAAGAACGCATTATCGTTGTGCACTGAGTAAAAGTGTCTATTTCATCACCGAAAGAAGAGATTCACGTTTCAAGCGCTATTCGACACGAATCACCATTAAAGAAGAGGCTGCAGAATGAAGAAAATGAAGGAAAGCAAGCCAGTAGTTTATGATGGGGAGGGAACCCCGACGAAACTTGGTAGTCTCAACTATTACGCAGGTGAATATATATTATTAGGCTACTCACCAACTACGGAACCATTTAACGTGTTGAATTAAGATCAATGGAAGATCCAAATTCCAAACGGACATAGAAAATACGGTACATTTTCCACTATTGACCTAAAACTTTGGTTGCAATTTGATCCTCTAGGCAGGCTTACTTTTGGCGCCTATGAAAACAGTGAATTAGAATTCAGGTTCAAAGGAACAAAAGCACATACAATCCCGAACAGTACTTTGTTGTCCGAGATGCAGAAGAAGGTCACTGCTCTCCAACTTGGTTATCTAAGGGATGTACGGGCTTCAATAATGCAAAGAGTGCAACGCATGTTGACGACCCAAAGGATTGAATAATGATTCAACTCAACCTGACAACACCGAAAAACCGGAAAATAATGGTGAACCTGGCACTAAGAAAGAACCGGAAAATCATGGTGATGGATCAGCTCAACCTGGNCTAAGAAAGAACCGGAAAATCATGGTGATGGATCAGCTCAACCTGGCAACGTTTCGACTGAAGTTAACTCGGTACAGGAACATAACAAGTCCACCAAATCTCAAGACTTTATTCCCGTTACGGATAGCCCTTCGTCGAGTCCAAAGGATGTCACTGATGGCTCCATTTCTCCTGATACAAGCATTCAAAGTGGCTCCATTTCTCCTGATACAAGCATTCAAAATGGCTCTAACATGGGCGGAGTAACCGAGACTTTTTCGAATCTGAAGTTTGCTACAAACTCTACGCTGAACATGAGCGGAGTCACACAATGGAACGTGACCATGCCAGTTACCAAAACGTCTACAATTTGCACGGAATGCAAGAACCTCATGACCACTGTGTACACCACAGTCACTGATTACACCACCTACTGTCCTGAAGAAACCACCATTACATACACTGTGTGTGAGGAAGTTTGTGAGGCCACATCAGTTACTGTCACTAGTGCCACGACCTTGACGATTACGGGAACCATCATTATAGAGTGCACACTGGAGATTGGCTCTTCGAAAGTTGTACCGGCTTCAAGAGTTGAGTCTGAAATTGGGCCTTCAATTGTTGCAACTTCAAAAATCGGCTCTCCAGAAACTGCTCCTGGTTCCGAAATTGGCTCTCCAGAAACTGCTCCTAATTCGGAAATTCTTCCTAACCCAAGAGTTGGGTCGGAAACAGTTCCAACTTCAAAAATCGGCTCTCCGGAAAACTCTCTGGAAAACGCTCCAATTTCAAAAATTAGCTCTCCAGAAAACTCTCTGAAAAACGCTCCTGATTCAAAAATCGGCTCTTCAGAAAACTCCCTGAAAAACGCTCCAACTTCAAAAATCGGCTCTTCTTCAGCTCCAGCTCCCGTTGCTCCAGGCCAATCTTCAGAACTGGACAAGACGCTCACTTCCAGTATCACAAGAATAGTCTCGGACGTTTCTTCTGATAATGCTGCCCGCCAAATCTCGCTTGGCGGAGCATGGTTAATTTTCGTTGCTTTGTTGATTTAATTACACTCAATGGCAATCTCAAAGAATTCATATAAATAATTTATTCCTTCTGTTTTACTTTCATTCATAGTCCTCGAAAATCTGTAGCGGTGTGTCCTGTATAGTAAGCACAACAGCACTGGGAACCCCAACTAATCAATAAAAATCAATAAAAATCAATAAAAAATCAATAAATCTAATTTTCACCAATCGAAATGGAACTGCTCCTGATCCTATGTTATCCGGCAAGTATCCGTTTTGGGTCAGTAACTGTCCAATTAGTGCTAATTCTCCCGGATGCACACTGCAGCAACG